>OX336335.1:9822308-11136389 GCA_946902875.1 Nematopogon swammerdamellus | reverse complement strand
ATAGCAATACATAGAATATTTTAATTTGTCTCAACTTTGTGCAAAACAATATTCTCTAATTATGTTTCAGCAGGTGTGAGCATCGTGCTATTGAAATTAAATCATTTGAACTTTGAGTAGATTGTGAACTACATTTTTGTAAAAGAAAAAAAAATTCGTGGACTTCTGTCTTTTGTTGTTGTGTTGTGTTTACATATTAGAG
This sequence comes from Nematopogon swammerdamellus, assembly GCA_946902875.1. Lineage (NCBI taxonomy): Eukaryota > Metazoa > Arthropoda > Insecta > Lepidoptera > Adelidae > Nematopogon > Nematopogon swammerdamellus. Next base: position 11,136,187 of record OX336335.1, on the reverse strand, counting down.
TGTAAACACTGTAATGAATTTTATATTGGATAAACCATCAACCCCATACACATCCGCATGAACAATCACAGATTCACTGCAGACTCAACTACAAACTCCCCATTACCCATTCCACGTCATACCAGAACACACCAGGAATCATTTAATACATGCTTCTCTTTAAGAATCATAACATCATTTACCTACACCACCAATAGCCGAAATAGATTTAAAAACCACAGAACTATCATATATTTGGTCATTAGGAGATTATCATTCACCAGGACTTAATATTTCTCATTAATATATTATAATTTTACTTACTGACGACGGCTAGCGCCGAAATATCTAAGAAGTGTAATTTATTGTACAAAACAAAATGTATTATTTTCATGAATTTGAACAACACATTTAAGTATTGAAAGTACCTATTATTTTCATTTTTTCGGTTTAAAAAGAAATAATTTTTTTAATATAGTATAGAGAAGAAAGAACAAATGAAATATATTTATATTTAATATTGGGGTTCGAACCATCGACTGCATCATGTTCCTACAGAGCCTGCGACGACAGTGCGACGGCCTGGAGATTGCACAACACTCCAGCTAGCGGCGCGGTGACGACCGTCGACCGCGACACTAACAAGTTCAACCAATCCTACCCACTCACTTTGTAAAGAACTCGCTACTTCTGAGTGATCGTGTTACAGACCACAGAACCGTACGCATTATAGGCATTCATGTTTTTTAGGGTTCCGTACCTCAAAAGAGGAAAAAAAGACCCACTTATAGGATCACTTCGTTTTCCGTCTTTCTGTCTGTCAGTCGGTCTGTCAAGACCGTTTTTCTCAGGAATGGGTAGACGTATCAAGTTTAAATTAATATCAAAATACTAAGGTCTACGTTTACATATAATATGTAGTGTACATTAAAGTTTATCATAGTTATTTTCCTTATATTATATTTTATCTTTTGCTACTAACTACCTACTTATATCTCACAACATTCGACTCTCAAACATCCAAAGGTTGACTGGGAGAAATCCCTATAAGGGATAAGTCCGCCTTTGCCCCTCATGTAAATTACTTATTGTTTGTTTACGTAAAATGTTTTTTTAGAGCAATAAAATATTTCTATCTATCTACGAGTGTCTGTCTACTCAGGGGTGTAAAAATGTAAGCTTCTAAGTCAACGCAATCACAAGATACGGTCATTTATGTCAGATATTTTGCTACTGGCAAATCAAATCAAAACCTAAGTAGAGTACTTTCACTTAACCTAGAATCATGAAATTTAGAAAAAAGCAAGGTCTCACAGCACAAGTAAAGGAAAAACAATCCGAAAATTGTAAACTTGTAGTTATCTCACTATCTCATCTCATCTCATCTCATCTCATCTCATCTCATCTCATCTCATCTCATATCTCACGGAGACGGAGACGGAGACGGAGACGGAGACGGAGACGGAGACGGAGACGGAGACGAAGACGGAGACGGAGACGGAGACGGAGACGGAGACGAAGACGGAGACGGAGACGGAGACGGAGACGGAGACGGAGACGGAGACGGAGACGGAGACGGAGACGGAGACGGAGACGGAGAGAGGGAGAGAAAATATAAGAGAAACGATCGTTTGTTATCATTTTTGAATTCAAATCGCATTTGCTGTTAAATCGAGTCTACAGTGAGCGAAGTCGCGGGCAAAAGCTAGGATAACAATAAAAAAAGGTTTTGTTTGTTTGTCAAGACCCTTTTTCTCAGGATCAATATATAAAATTGAAATTAATATGAAATACTAAGTTTTGCGATCCCTTCGAAGTGTAGAAAATGCAAACTTCTAAATCAACGCAATCGAAAGATACGGCTATTTATGTCCGATTTGATACTCGTAAACTCACTCAAATGAAAAACCTATAGGGTATTTCCCGTTAACCTAGAATAATGAAATTTAGGAAGAAGTAAGGTCTCACAGCACAAAGGAAAACATCAGAAAATTGTAAAGTTGTACTTATATTTAAGACATTAAAAACAATGCTTGTTTTGTATGTCAAGACCCTATTTCTCAGGAATGGGTCAAGATATCAAATTGAAATTAATACTAAATTCTAAGATCTGCGATCCCTTCAAGGTGTAGAAAATGCAAGCTTCTAAATCAACGCAATCAGAAGACACGGCCATTTATGTCATATTTTAATACTCGTAAACTCACTCAAAAATCAAATCAAAACCTGTTTAGGGTATTTCCCGTTAACTTAGAATAATTAAATTTGGCAAGAAGCAAAGTCTCACAGAACAAGCAAAGAAAAAAACAAAAAATTGTAAATTTTTAGTTTTCTCATATAAAAAATATATTTTCGTTCAATTACATGAATGCCTTACAGTCAAACCATTGCTGTATTGTTTATTTAGGCGTTTCGTGATTTTCCAAAACACAATTATTTTTGTACATATACAAAATACAAATATATTGTGTGATGATACGGAACCTTCGGTGCACGAGTCCAACTCACATTTTGCAACTTTTTTTTTCTAAGGTAATTTTTACAAATACGAAATTATAAACGATATAAAGTAAGTATCGAATACGCTAAATGACACGGTCGGTACCTACCTAGTAAATTCATAAAGGCTTTATAGGCTGACATCACATACTGTGTAGTAAAGTAGGCGGTGGTGTCGCCGGGGCGGCGCGCGGCGGAGCGGTGGCGGCGCAGAGCGGGTAACAACGCGTGCGAAGGGAATGAACAATGTTCGCAATTAATTTTACACTTTTGTGCTTTCAAGCTGTACATTCCTGCCGAGAATGCGACCACGTCATTCCTTCGGAGCGTGTTCTAGCCCTCCGGTGCGGTGTTTCGACGCTACAATCGGCATTCGGGACCTTCAGCGTGGGGTCGCGCGCGCGCCCTACGTATGCTGAGCCCGCTCCGGAGCTACCTGCAACTGCCGGTCTGCATGCCGGTCAGGAGCTACCACTCCATATAGTCCACATGCACCTGATCTACCACGTCAGCAGACCAGCATGGCTCTCTCATTGGGACCCGTACAAACACAAGTGCCGGAAAATTAATTTTCATTCTTAGATTAAGACATTTAATAGATACTTATGTATTTTTTATGTTGGCTGAAGTAAAGAAAAAAAAATCGAATTTTGATACGGAACATCAATAAGACGATTCAACTGAATTGTAATACGATGGCGGTGTGTAGCACCTGAGCCGTATTACTTATTAGTTAGTGTTTTACTATTTTTCATCCCCTGGTACTATTTCCAGAATCACTCAAATATGGCGCATTAGCAATTTTAATAGTATAATATTTACCTACTTACTAAGGCTTTTTTTTGTTATAGAACCTGACACGGTTGGCTACATCACCTACAACATCCGTGATGTCAGCCCATAACACAGGGTGAACTAGGTGCCATGTCAGTGCTTCCCTTCATTTCATGTCGGCTACACTAAACTGGACGGAAAACACGAACTATTTACATAGCCGTTTCGACCGACGTTTCGTTCAGTGCGGTGGTACCAACCCGGCCGGGATAAACCCTACCACCTAGTAAGGTAAGAAGGGAAGGGACCTACAGTTTAACGTGGAATCCGAACCACGGTCAGCCTCCAACGGTCGAGCGGTCACCCATCCAATCACTGACCGCGTTCAGCGTTGCTTAATAACAGTTGACTAACCAACCGCGCCACTGAGCTACCGAGGCTGACGAATTTTCTTATCCCTTAGTCGACTTTTACGACATGCGACGGGGAGAGATGCAGTGGGGCTATTCTTTTTAAGTACCGACCCCACACGGTACAATATACCTTATACTTATACGTCGAAAATGCCTAAATCTGAAACCATAAATAAATGTGGTACCTATTGCATTTTCAGGAAACACCGCAGTTTTAAATACTTGATTGATTTTAAATACAAGATTGACGTTTTGCCGTTTCAGTGCGCCGTTTTTATGTACTCTTACATACATAGGTCTGTGGCGCGCGATCGCTCGGCGCTCTCCCACCGCGCCGCGGCGGCCGCCGCCGGAGCGGTGAATGAACGGAAACGGGGTGAACAAATGGCTGAGTCTAACTAGGTATCCCTGCAAAGAATGCAAGGACACCGATGCCTCGGCCTCGCCAGATTCGTTCGCTTGTTTGCTTGTTCGCTTGTACGCTTGTTCGCTTGCACCTTTATATGCCCTGCGCCAGTAAATAGTGGCTCTCGGCGGATCTTGCGAGATCGGCTGTTTGAGGACTAAAATAAACATTATGAAATTCACCTTAAGTGGTCACGGTGTGCGTAAACCAAGTCAAATATCTACGAGTACGAGCTAAATGGACGGCGTTGAGTGCCTGCACTTTTGAATAATATTCACGCACGGTTGAAAGCTTGGGTAACACCGAACCTAGGAATCAATGTACTGCCTCGCACCTTGGAGATATTCCTACTTGATTGATAGAGGCACACAACTTGGCTCACTTGTAGGTTGAGGGAAAACTTAAAGAGAACATTATGCAAATCTGCTAAAAAACGGGCTCTAAGCTTAAGCTAGAGATCACCAGGAAGGGCTGAAATGTTTGGTGTACATAGCTGTTAAGTTTCCTTAATAATTAAATAAATTAATTTGTTTATTTAATTCCATGTCATTCTGAAAACATTGTTACAATATTTAAAATATATTTATATAAATAATTAAATAAATTTTACTTTTATGTTTTCCACTTTAATGGCGACACTTCTATAGAAGTTTCCACGTAATATTGTAGATAAAAATAAGGAAGAAGTATGCGAAGTACATAATTTGATGAATCGGCGGTTTGTACACTTTCAGGTTGGATGCAGTGCACTCAATCACGGCACAGTCTTTTAAACGTTGGCAGTAACTCCAGCAGCCTAGCCTCCAATAAAATGCCTAACTTTTTAAATATACCACAAAAACAATTAACTGAGTTGATGATTCTGTACAAAGAATGTAATACTTTACAGAGACATTATTTGACCAATTTGCAACTTGCCAGAGTCACTCTCATACTCAGGTAAACAGAAATGTGAAAAGATAAATTACAAATTTAAAAAACCCCAGACCCTTAAAAAGTTAAAAATAATTTGCGTTTACTTACTTAAAGGAGTCGGGGGACTGCTAAGTAAATTCCCGCGCAGCTCTGAGTTTTATATTTTATTTACTTAGCGGTCCCCCGACTCCTTTAAGTAAGTAAACGCAAATTATTTTTGACTTTTTAATGGTCGGGGATTTTTAAAATTTGTAATTTAACTTTTTTTTTAAGCTTTAAAAAAACTTTTTGAGATGATTAGTTTTTTGATTAATTAATTACTTGATTATATGATTAAAAACATAGTTAACAACCATCCCGATTAAACCAGCTTCCTAATAAAAAAAACCGCATCCAAATCGGTCCATCCGTTCCCAAACGTTCCCAAAAGCTCCCAAGCTACGATGCCACATACAGACACACACATACACACACACGTAAAACTTATAACACCCCTCTTTTTTCGCCGGGGGTTAAAAAACGATTTTGTGTATTTAGAGGTAGAGTATGTCTAAATATCGCACAATGCTCAACTGTCAGATAGACCATTATTCCATAAACCATTAGACATAACACGATTCATCAGCATGCATTTGTTTTGCCTTATCCGACTTAAAAGCTCAACAAACTTAACAATAGGGTCATCATACTTCAACAGCGCAAGTTGTATGGGAAGTCACTTCGCCAGCGCACCGACAACGACGGCCCGGCGGCGCGGTGGCTGCGGTGCTTATACCAGTTTCGATCATTTATAGCAACTTAAATGAATATCATAGCGCGTTGTAATGGTCACTGGGCAGTTAGAAATGGGCAAGGAGCTCGGGGGAGGCGCCAATGACCTGCGTGTGGCGTGTAGGCAGCCCTCCGGACTACGACCTCGGGGTCTCCTGTCTCTGCACTCTGCCTGCATCTTATTATACTTAGGTACAGTCTACTTAAACGTGAAGAGATATTTGTAGAGCATTGTCACACGCACTTGCTGGGTGAAGCGATTATTGTGGTGAGGAGAAAACTAGTTAGTTCAACAAGGTTCTAAAGATATGTGCTTTTATGTTGAATAGTACCTAACTACCTATATATATATATACCTACCTAAGTACCGTGTGGGTTCGGTACTGTACCGTGTGGGTTCGGTACTTAAAAAGAATTACCCCACTGCATCTCTCCCAATGCATGTCGTAAAAGGCGACTAAGGGATAAGAACAAGATGCCATGCTAAAGGGCGACAGGCTCGCCACCTCTCACCTTGGCACGGTACTTCCACCGAGTCATGCAGTAGGTGGGTCTTCGTGCCTTACTTGCTGCTTGATCGATTTAATCTTGTTCGAATACTTTGCGAAACGTGGTGGTCGGTGTTGTGCTGTAATTTAACAGAGTTCTTGCAGCACAACACCGATAACTCTGCTTACCCCGATTGTCGGGATTCAGCGTGTGTGATATGTATGTATGATATGTAGTACCTAACACTCTTCATACATATTGCATACATATAACACGCAGCCAGTACGTGAAACGGCGTGAGCAATGGGATAGGGTGGAAGGCATTTTTAGGGTTCCGCCATAGCCAGCGTAGCAAGCAGAGACATTTATAAATCCGTGAGGTGCGTATATCCATCTGTCCGTATGTTTGTCTGTCACAGCCAGAGCTCCTAAACGGTTTATGGTATCCTCTTTCAACGTGCAATATTTATAGATTCCATGAAGGCAATGAGCAACATTTCATGAGTAGCCAATATCAGGCGTCCTCAGCTTAATTAATATGGGACTTGTTTCAATTAAGTCGAGCAGTACTATTTTTTTTATGGAAACTGACACGGTTGGCTACATCACCTACAACGTCCGTGATGTCAGCCCATAACACCGGGTGAACTAGGTGCCATGTCAGTGCTTCCCCCTTTGATCGTGCCGGCTACACTAAACTGGTCGGAAAACACAAACTATTTACATAGCCGTTTCAACCGACGTTTCATTCAGTGCGGTGGTACCAAACCGGGCGGGTTAAACCCTACCACCAAGTAAGATTAGAAGGGAAGGGACCTACAGTTTTACTCGAGTTTTAATTTCGATGAAAATATTTTACGAAGGGTCTGCCAGAGGCCTGCTGGTGATAGGCGTCTCCCAAGCGACGCCACCACACGCGGTCTCGCGCTCTTTTCACCTATCCACTCCCGGCTACCTTTTTTAGGTCTTCTGTCCACCTAGCCAGGGGAGTTTCCCACACTACGTTTGCTTGTACGTGGCCTCAATTCGATCACTCGTCTACCCCAGCGATTTTCGGGTCTGCAACAGATGTGCCCAGCCCAATGCCACTTCAGCTTGCTAATTTTCTGAGCAATGTCGATCCTGACAATGGTCAGGATCCACGTTTTAGCTCCGTACGTCATTGCTGGTAGAACGCACTGATTAAATACCTTCGCCTTTAATGACTGTGGGATGTAGGATGAGAAGATTAGACAGAGTCTCCCATATAATATGTACAATGTACATGTCATTATATAAGAAAAATCAGATCAAAATACTCTTTAGACGAGTTTTTATGCATGAGCCGTTCTGTTTACCATATCATTTTGCAGCATAGCACTGTGTTTATAAAGTTTTGTGAACGTTAAGCAGACAAATCTTTAGATCAAGATGTCCAACTTGTTCAAATCATCATTAATCAACAATCTTTTAAAAAAGTGCAAACCTGACAACGAAAGTTCTGCGAGTTCTCACTCGGTCTGGCAAACCTCCGCACTCAGTCTCAACAAAAGGAAACGCACACATAAAAATAGCCGGAGTAGTATTCAGTCGGGGAATGTTCTAGGGAATGGACTATTGTGCAATAGCGCCTTACTCAGCCGAAGGGCAAAACGATGCGGTCCCATTGACCCTGCCGCCTCCGTTGCCGCCTCCGCCGCTGCTGGAGACTGCGCCTGGTCGACCACCTTTTTCGCGCAAACTAAAAATAAAAGAAGGAAGGAGCCCGATGCATCTAGTCCATCGTTTCTCAACCTTTTAATAACATACGAAAACGCCAAAATAAAATTAATAACTTCATGGCTCCCTAATAATTATTGCATAATATGTATTTTACCGTTGACCAAAGTTTTCAATTACTGACGTCATTAATATAAGGTATATTAATCACTACTACACTTTCACTCTTTACACGAGACAGAAGAGACACGAATGCGTTTTCTGTTTAAGACCACCTGCCACCCCCGGCCCCGGTGCGGTGTGTGTATGTATGACACCCGCGGGGGTTCGGGTTGAGAAACGATGCATCTAGTCGGTGCGAGGTCGACGCACACTGCAGGCGGCGCGGCAGAGGCTCCTCCGGCGAGAGGCTCTAAAAAAAGTAAAAATAGTGTAGAACTTGTGAGTACCCGCCTAGGTGGGTTTTAAGTGTAGCAGGCGGGCGGGTTGGACGACCTACCACAGACGAACCCGTTCTTTTGACTCGAGATCAAAAGTAAAAAGCGGAAAGTGCGAAATTCATTCACATGGCCTTGTGGAGGGCTCCGTATTTACCAATTCTGCTTTTCTATGTCTCTCTTTCCTGAAGGAAATGATGAAATATGTTTCTCTTTCAACTATACCGTTCTACCGCGGTGAGATATATCCATAGAGAAATAATTATACGTCTATGGATATATCCTTTTACATTGAAGGATTTATTTATTTATTTTATTCACAAGAAAACGGTACAAACACTTAAACTTTAAAACTAACAATAGAAACATGAACGAATTCTCGACAAAACATAACACAGGTAAATAAAAAAAAACTAATGTGATTTATATTTCTAAGATTTAACTAAAACAACAAACCTAATCAATTTTTTTTTAATGTTTACGTGACAAATCTAAAAAAATAGAAATAACGAAAATTTTTTTTATTATATAAATAAAAAATATATATATACACGGTGTTGCATGCAACCCCAACCGTAAAACCCGAAAGGGGGTGATCCTGTACGTGAAATAGAACAACTTTTGTTCTACGACATTTTAATTTGAAGAAAAAAAAAATTTTTTTTTCTCCATACATTTTGAGAATGGGTATTTAAAATTTTTAAGGAAAAAATATTGTTTTTTTGTTTCAAATATACAGAATAACCCCCTTATGTCAGTTAAAAATATTACGGGGGCAACTGCAACACCGTGTATAGCAGGAGTAAAGTTCGTGAATCTATGCTCTCTGACCTCGTATCTGATCTTGTACCTTGTACCTACCGTGAAGTTGTCCATCACCGATCAAGCTGCGTCAACCGCATGCGACTGGATATTGCCACTCATGTCCAACAAAGCTGATTCGAATAATAAGTCCTATTAACGTTCGAAGTGTTTTCATGTTGATAATCGTAGCTGATCTTCGATTTTCCGTTTGCACTGTTGCGGTGTTGCACCAACTAACAAAGTTAGCAATAAACCAACAATCTATTCCTTGTAGAATTTACCTACAAATTCATTAAAACATACTGTAATTAATTTGTTTGCATTGCGTACTACAAATTATATCAGAAACTTTGGCTCGATAGAGTCACGGTAGATAAGGAAACAATAAGGTTTCCTTAAACGTCAACTCTAGATGTAGAGTTGGCTTTTATTTTATCTTTGCGCCACTACAGTTCCACGAAGCTCTACCTGTCATTTATAATGATCGAATACATTCCCAATGAGACGAGGTACTCGTATGTCTCACTCAGTAGAAATGAGTGAGAGCCGACCTTTAAGACTTGACAGCTCGTAGCAGAACCCCGCCAAGGCTAAACACGCGCAAGTTGCCGCCTCGCCGTAGCTGCCGCCTCGACCTCGCCGTGTAAGATCCTTTCGCGTGCACCGCTTACTAACTTTTGTGCGTCCGTCCGTAGAAGTAATACATAACACAACCCGTTGAGCGGCCGTCGCCCCCGCCGCTAACCTTGCATTGTGTCAGTCACTCTGCCTGCGCCGGGCTTTACGCTGCGCTGGATAACTGTATGTCCGCTGAATGAGAAATGTGTGGAAATATCAGAGGTGACCGCGTTATCTGTCTGAAATTGAAAATTACTCACTAGGATTCGAGGAATTTATGGATTAATGAAAATAACACCGCTGAGGTTTCTCAGTCGTTTCAACGTCTCGGTGGCCTCGTGAGACATACGACTCCGCGTGGCTTACTCTAAAACGCCTAGTCGATAAGCAACGCTGTCTTCGGGTGGTCGAACAGTGCAGCTAAACTAAAATATCTGCTGTATGTTCCTGAGAAATTGGAAAATAAAACGGACTCGGCTGTAGGAATACATTCTCGTGAGCTACGTCCAGGAGATATTCGTTCATTTAATGCGGACTGGTCGACTTTCGCAGACTGCATTCGCTTTATTGCCGAGCTTATAGACTTAATTTCTGAATCTTAAATGTTTATTGATCACTGCGATTAGGGTCGATAAGTTGGAGCTGCGGGCGGTCTGGCTGGGCGACGACGACGGCGGCGCGGCGAGTACGGATGCGGGGGAGGAGGGTGCAGCCGAGGGAGCAGCGTCGGTGTCCTGTCTGCGGCGGACGATGACCGGCCTTCACGTCTCGCCGTTGTGCGCAGGCGACCTTTCCTTCCACCGCCCGAACCTACATTGCCGTGCGCGCGAGTCCTCCCCGCGCTGCTCCGCCGCCGCCGCCGCCGCCCGAACGGATCGAACAGGATCCGGTGCCGCGCGCCGACGACGACGACGCGGCGGCGCAGCGGCCCGCACCACCTGGCAACACGCGTTCACCGCATTCGGACTTAAAATAAAATGCTTGTATGTGTGTTGTGCCCACTTATAAGTATTGCTAGTGTGCACTCGGACGCTTGGCAGCCGATTGGGACCGATGCATTTATATTATATTACCAACATAAATGAATGCAGGTGCAACGAGTTATATTCTCGGTAATATCGCAAAAGTCACCCGACACTCTACATTCGGCGTTGAACATAATACACTGGTAAATAGCAGGTAGTTATTCGATGATTCAACGAAATAAGCTTGGAAGGTCACCAGTCGGCCGGCGCCGCCGCCGCGACTCTACGAGTGTATGTCTCCACGAAGGAGAACAAGGAAAATTTATAAATTCTTGGTCTTGTTTTGTAACGTGCAAGATTTTTGTTCTGATTTCAGAACATCAGATTTGTCTGCATGATCAATTTATGAATCCGTCTGTTCTGTTAAATTCCAAAAGTATAATTTTGGACGAAAATTCAGATTGTTCCTAATGCATTTTAAAATGGACTTTAGATGAGGGTATCGATTCATTGAATTTTCAATCGGCAGGAGAGGAGGAGCGCGCCCGTGGCGGGTGGTCGCGCGCGGGCTGGCTGCGCTCGGCGGAGCGGAGGCGGCGACGCAGTCTGTGTCGGACACACGACCTGCGCGTCCGTCCCGTCCGCACCGAGTGATCGCGCCGCGCCGAACCCTTGACGACATTCCATTACGAGGCACATCCTCCACCCGAAACGATCAGTTGCAGACAGGTACGCAATAATACTTTGTTTATCATAATGTCTCGCGTTCTTTGCTTCCGCGGATTAGGTTTGTTTATTGGCGCGATAATTTGTTCTTAGTCACTCAGACGGAACTTTCGTACCAATTTTATATTTTGCGCGTTTTCAATGGTTGGTCATAATCATAACTCGTACATAGCGCCGGTGCTTCGATGAGGTTTACAGTTGTTGTCGCTGACATGTTCACTAGCGTGCCGGCGCGGCGTTCCCTGTACTGGGGGACCCGTCTGGCTAGTGCGTTTGACGAGGCTCTACCGGTGCATATGCGCCACTACTGACTCGTGATATGCGCTAGCCGGCTATAATTATGTGCGAGAAGACAGTGAGTAGATGGTACTACGGCGAGAGTGAGACAACAATATATACTTTGCCACCTTTCGAGTGAGATAAGAACAGTACCTATCTACCATGAAGCTACGACTCCGGACGCCCCGCGCCGCGGACGCAGGCGCGCGTGGCTTGGTACCTCCATGCTATCTACATAATAATATTACCACAGGTTCGTTCCGTACGGGTAGGGCAGCCTGTTACTGAGCCTACGCCGCATGTCCGTCTGTCTGCCCGTCCGTCTGTCTTACCTTTAAAGGGCTGCTGAATCTTTTGAACCGTAATGGGTAGACGGTTAAAATCTTCACAGAATATGTGTTGTGTAAAAAAAGAAAAGTAAAAAAATAAACCGGGATGGATAGTGATAGTCCCGGTTTATTTTTTTACTTTTCTTTTTTTACACAACACATATTCGACGAGAATGGACTGGCCCATATTGCCCCCACTGTCGGTGTAGGCACTATCATGCATGAGGCACTATTTTATTCTTAAAGTATTTAAGAGGCTACTCCCCGGGACACAGAACACCAACCCGGGTCATCTGTACTTTCGAATTGATGCACACCTGTGAAAAGGTCGCTGACGGTCGGTGTTGTCCAAAGGTTGAAAGTTGCCCAGCGAGCAATGGAGCGAGCCATGCTGGGAATAACGCTACGTGATACGGTGCGTAACGAGGCAATCCGCCGACGCACCAAAGTAGTCGATATTGGACACCGGGTGGCTAAGCTCAAGTGGCAATGGGCTGGGCACGTCAGCCGAAGAGACGACAACCGCTGGAGTAACCGTGTCCTACACTGGCGGCCGTGGACAGGAAAACGGAGTGTGGGAAGACCACCCGCCAGGTGGGACGACGACATCAAGTACGCCGGCGGAAATCAGTGGTTCCGTATCGCTGAAGGCCGGGAGGACTGGAGGAAAATTGGAGAGGCGTATGTCCAGCAGTGGACGCTTACACGCTGACTGACTGACTGACTGACTGTGAAAAGGTATAAATAAGTATAGGCGATGTTCTAGGTTTTCAATCTACAGGATTATCTTTAGTGAACCAAAAGGTTGAAACAGCAAGTTTTTTAACTTCGCTCGATAGAAAAAATAATCCGAATATTCCTCTATTTTTACAGCAATTTCAATTTTTATTTAATTTTTATTTTTGCTACCGAACTGGGTGGCTCTGTCCGAGGTCGCAACCTCAGGCGCAGCCAATTTCACCCCCGAGGAGGTGCCAGTCCGGCTTGGAGGTGGACTAATGTTGCTGGGGAAAGGCTATTAACCCGCGATTTGAAGATCCGTGGATTGTAGGAGTGGGGGAAGATATTGCCTGGGAGCCCGTTCCACACCTTTGCAGAGCGGCACAAAAACGATTTAGAGAATCGTGCAGTTCGAAGAACTCTTCTGTCGACTACAAAGGGGTGTTCCGCGAGAGTATGGCGGGTTTGGCGTAGGCGAACAGGAGGAGGAGTGATAATGATAAGGGAAGCAAGTTCGTCAGAGCAGCGGCCATAGTAGTACCGATAAAACAGGCTCAATGACCCAACGATACGTCTGTGCTTTAGAGGTTGAAGGTCCTTTGTGATCACAGAGTCACCAATGAGGCGAATGGCTCGTCGCAGAATAGAATCCAAGGCTGAAAGAAGGTACTCAGGGGAACCCTCCCAAAGATGACTGCAATATTCCATCACCGGTCTTACTTGTGCTTTGTAGAGTGTAAGCAGTTGTAAAAATATAAAGAATTAATGTACATTTTTTTATAATTTTTCTCCAAATACAATTTTATATTCTTTAGTGAACCATAATTTAAAAACATCAAAAAGCTAAAAATATTCATACTTATTAAAATAAAAAAGATTTGCGCGTTATTCGCCTTCGCTTTGTTTTATCGTAAGCGCCTTGTGGCGAATTCCATCCCGCTCCAGTAAAGAGAAAACTGCCTCGCGCCCGCTTTGTCTCGCGACGCTCCCCACTCCGCTGAGCCATAGCCGTCTCTATTTTGAGCGCATGAAATTAAATATTCTGTGGCATGGGTGAAACAGGCTTAACGAAACAATCTGAAATACATTTCAAAAGTATTCCATAATATCACCAACCTTGTAAATTTTAGCGTTTCCAAGATTACTACGAAATAGTGCAGTACGGAACAGACTCGCCCTTGACGTTTTTATTTTATTATAACATGATAAGGTTCAACCGTCGTTATCGTAGTTTAATCAGATAAAAATATAACACGTAATAGATAATATTGTGTACCTTATACTGCTAGATTGTTTGGTATTTATTTATTTTATTTCATATTCTTACTTAATTGAAACAAATTTGTTCTCTGAGCATTAAAAGTTAATTAGAAGAAGTATGTACCTAATAAATAAATATATGACAAATTTCTTTATTTAGGCACGCGGTCCCATAATAAAATCCCCTAAAACTGTAGTTATAGGAATGTTTTCGTATTTCCTATAAAAATATCGTAATATCTTAGTTTTAAATTAATGCATTCATACGTGCTAATAACATTAAACAGAAAATGTAACCAATGTTTTAATTTGATTTGAATGTAAACCAAATTATTTAAATGGAAGTTTGAGAATAGTTTGATTCATTTATCATTACCTAATCTGTCTATATATATATACCAGCTTTTTCCCGCGGGTTCGCTCGCCTGAAATTCATATTTAAAAAAAATAAGAAAGAAGTAAGTAAGAAAGAAGGCCAAAGCTACGTTCCTGCGTTACATTTATTTCGGCGCGCGGAACAATTCGGTTTGTATGAGAGCCACATCTTAGCGTAACCGAAACTGAATTTTATATAGCTTATCCTGTATCACGTATAGTGTTTGTACTAAGTTTCGGATGATCACTTTAATAGTTTATGTATGAACATACATACATACAGAACAGAAATATTTCTAAAAATCATCAATTTAGTTTTAGTATCATACATAGAGTCTGCAAACGCAATATCTCATAAAACAAAGTACTTAACTTATTCCATGACGATCCCTTACAGATTTATTTATTTATAGCTTTTGCCCGCGTCTTCGCTCACGGTAGACTTTGTTTATTAGAAAATCCAATTTTTAAACGCAAATGTGATAATAATTGATAGCTTCTCTTATCTATAAACGAAACGGCTATGTAAATAGTTTGTGTTTTCCGTCCAGTTCAGTGTAGCCGGCACGACCGAAGGGAAGCACTGACGTGGCACCAAGTTCACCCGGTGTTATGGGCTGACATCACGGATGTTGTAGGTGATGTAAGCCAACCGTGTCAGTTTCCATAAAAAAAAAAAAAATCTCTTTCTCTCTCTCCCTCCCTCGCTACCCCTTCCTTCCCCTCAATCCCCTCCTCTCCTCCCACCCCACGCCTCCGTCCTTCTCTCCCCTCTCCATCTCTCTATCCTACTTCCACCCCTCACCTTCCCTTTTCCATCCTCACCATCCCCTATTCCCTTTCCCTCCATACTATCCCCTCCCCCTCCATCCCTCCTTACTTGCCCGTTTTATTCCGTCCTCCCCCTCCCTCCACATTTTTCCCCTCTGCTCACCCTCCCCTCTCTCTTCCTCCCTCCCTCTGCGCCCTATCCCTCTCTCTCTTTCCCCTCCACTTCCTCACTCCCCACCCTCCTCTTACTCTCTCCCCCTCTTTCCCCTCCCACCCCTCTCTCCCCTCTCCTACCCGCTCCCTCTTTTTCCAATTGAATTAGAAGAAAGAAATACTTTTTAAAAATTATGCGAGTTAGGTAAGTAGAAGTACATAATAAGATTAGTACCTATACATAGTTAGTGTTCGTTGATAGCTTTTTAGTAATACTTAGTACCAATCATTAATACTAATTATAAAGATATATTAGATGACTGAAAGCAAGGAAAGATTGAAATAGTAAGAATAAAAAATGTAAATACCTATACCTACTACCTAACCTATAAGTGAGCAGATAGATCTTGAATAAATAAAAAAAAATTAAGTTATTGAGGTAATCTCTTTAGAAATAAAATGTATGTATTTAGGTATAACTTCTCAATTACATAGTGGCCGATTAAAGTAAATTCGATTGTAAGCCGCGCGGGTACCAGTCTTAGGAGTTCTTTACTCCTGTAATTATATTTTCATTATGTCCTAAACTATGCGATCAAATAACATGCTGTAAAAAGCAAATATTATCTTCACAATAATTCCCAGATGATTTAATGAATATTTTTATTATAAAAATCAAGATATTGTACCTAATAAGTACATTTGAATATCACGTTAAAATTTTCAACAAATTTTTAACATAAAAAACTTTATTGCGGCTTATATATTTATTTTATTTTATTTATTTATTTATTTATCTCTTTATTTCAGCCAACTAGGGCCATATTGAAAATACATATTAAATGTCTTAACCTAAGAACTAAAATTACTTTTTCTCCACTTGAGAGACCCGTATGCGTCATATTAGTCTGCTGACGCGGTGGATGAGGTACGCGTAGAGTGGGCGCAGATTGCGTCCGCGGCGCGGGCGTCGTCGGCAGCGGCGCGGGCGTCGTATATAAGAGCTAGATATATCGTGTCGCTGACTTTTATTTAGATCTATTGGTGGCAAATATTTTTCTACTGCATTACTTTCACGTACATCGAACCATGAAGTCAGCGCACGCCAATAAAGCCAACCGGCGCTTTTGTGTGCGACTTGATTTACAAAATAATGAGATTTCGAACTGAAAACTTATATTTATCAAAATAAAAGCCTATGTTACTCAGGAATAGTGTAGCTTTCTATTAGTGAAAGAATTTTTACAATCGGTTCAGTAGTTCCAGAGATTATCCCCTACATACAAACAAACAAACAAACAAATGTTACCTCTTTATAATATTAGTATAGATATAAATAGATATAGATAAATTAATTAAAATTAGTCAGACAAAAATTCTAAAATGGCTCGACCGATTTGAATAATTTTTTTTTTGTTTTGTTCGCTACGATACAGGGGTGATTTAGAAAAAAAAACGCACGTTAGCAGAGCCGCGGGCTCAGCTAGTTAATAATAAATACTGTACGAAACCGATTAGCCCACCGTGTACCATTATAATGCTATTATTGATACATTTCAGTATCCAAAAGATTCCTCGATAAACAGATTATTAATGATGTATGTATATCCGCGATAATAATGTAGGTAGGTTAGGTCAACATGTTCAGGATTACACAGTACACCTACATTAGGTGCAATCTCTTACCATTTATCATTCAGCTTGTTTGTGTATTCTGTGTGGGGGTCAGCAAAATAAATTATTCCGCTGATAAGTTCACTTTGAGTGTCTTTTGAGTGTGTTTTTTTGAATCGCAGGCGTACAAGATGGTGGTGATTATTATAACGGTAACGACGATAGTGGCGGGATACTTCCTTTACAAATTGCGCCAGTGGCGCCACTTGCCTCCCGGTCCGTGGGGGCTGCCCGTGGTGGGGTATCTACCTTTCCTGAACCGTGCGCAGCCGCACCATTCGCTGACGACTCTAGCAAAGAAGCATGGACGTATATACAGCATCAGTATGGGGAGCGTGTTGACAGTAGTGCTCTCAGATCACAAGCTCGTGCGAGAGGCATTCGCCAAGGAAGAATTTTCGGGCCGCGCGCCGCTCTATCTGACGCACGGAATCATGGAAGGAAATGGTAAGCTAACTTTGCCTCCTTCATTCAGATCTGTTACTTATTTATATTTGAGAGGAGTTTCTCACCGCGCATTTTCCGTTTTTGGGTGCCGTATCTATGAGAGATAAAAACGGAACCAAGCTGTCTGTCTGTCATCGGGCCATAACCAACGAAGTCATAACTTCTAAATGGTTGAACGTGTCATGTTGAAATTTGGCTCGAAATTAGATAACATTATTTTACATAAAGTCCAGAAGCCCATTTCATAATTAGCGACTGTGAATCCCTGTGGACGGATGTTCGAATATGACATTGAAAAAAATAAAAATTGGCAACTGCCACATCGTTGGATCCGGGTCGGCTTGTCCACGCGGCTTGTAGATTCTCGAAGTATTTTTTTCTTCAAAAGTTTAAATCAAAATTTTGAATTAAAATTTTAGGAAATTTCTACGGATAGTATGGAACAATGTGTTATATTTCAGAAAGTAGGTACAATGTATCTTTTCATATACTTGCTGAAGTAAATACATTTGTATTGCATACATATCTTAACTCCCCTCTTCTCTCTCTATCTTGTCATTCAGTTGATGGTGTTGAACAACAGTACCACTGATTAATGTACATAATATTATGTAAGTCTATTATATACATATGTATGCGTATTCAAGTATTTATGTAGTATTTGTTTGTAGTTTATCACATTGCTTTACTGTTTAATTTAATACATAGCCACAAACTATTCTTGTTCGCCTGCTTACTTCTGCCACATCCCAAAGTTAGTTAGAATAGAATTCCTCACGGCATTAAGCTCACTGCTCACCTATTGTGCCTAATTTAACACACATACAATGTAGAATAAAATAAAATGTATAGCTTGAATAATTTATTGAAGATTACAGGAGAACTATAGAAATCATATTATGATCATTATTTCAGCGCTCGTTTGGGGAATTAATTTCTCCGTGGTTGGTACGGAACCTCGATTCGTTAATCACAGGAAGAGTTTTTTAATTCGGTGTACCTACATGAATTTTTAGGGTTCCGTACCTCAAAAAAGCGGAACCCTTATAGGATCACTTCGTTGTCCGTCTGTCTGTCTGTCAAGACCCTTTTTCTCAGGAACGCGAAGAGGTATGAAGTTGAAATTTATACCAAGTACTAAGGTCTGCGTTCCCTTAGAGTTGAAAATTCAAACTTCTAAGTCAACGCAATCACAAGATACGGCTATTTATGTCACATATTTTGCTACTGGGAAATAAAATCAAAACCTATATGGTACTTCCCTTGACCTAGAATGATAAAATTTGGTAAGAAGCAATTTTTCACAGCAAACTTAAAGGGACAAATGCGAAAATTGATAATTTGTAATTATATCACATAAAAAAAATATTTACTTGTTTTGTATGTCTAGACCCTTTTTGTCAGGACCGGGTCTAGGGATCAAGTTCAAATTAATACAAAATACTTACGTCTACTATTTCTTAGAGGTGTAGGAAACTCAAGCTTCTAAATCAACACAATCAAAAGATACGGGTATTTATGATAAATTTTGATACTCGCAAACTCACTCAAAACAAATCAAAACCTATAGGGTACTTTCCATTGACCTAGAATCATAAAATTAAGTAAGAAGCAAGGTTTCACAACACAAATAAAGGAAAAAATCCGAAAATTGTAAATTGATAGTTATATCACATAAAAAAAAGTTTACATGTTTTGTATGTCAAAACCATTTTTCTCAGGAACGGGTCAAGGTATCAAGTTTAAATTAATACAAAATACTTACGTCTACTATTGCTTAGAGGTGTAGGAAACTCAAGCTTCTAAATTACCACAATCAACAGATACGGGTATTTATGTTATATTTTGATACTCGCAAACTCACTCTAAACAAATCAAAACCTATAGGGTACTTTCCGTTGACCTAGAATCATAAAATTAAGTAAGAAGCAAGGTTTCACAACACAAATAAAGGATAAAATCCGAAAATTTTAAATTGATAGTTATATCACATAAAAAAAAAAAGTTTACATGTTTTGTATGTCAAGACCATTTTTCTCAGGAACGGGTCGAGGTATCAAGTTTAAATTAATACGAAATACTTATGTCTACTATTGCTTAGAGGTGTAGGAAACTCAAGCTTTTAAATTAACACAATCAAAAGATACGGGTATTTATGTTATAATATTTTGATACTCGCAAACTCGCTCAAAACAAATCAAAACCTATAGGGTTGCGTTGACCTAGAATCATAAAATTAAGTAAAAAGCAAGGTTTCACAACACAAATAAAGGAACAAATCCGAAAATTGGAAATTGATAGTTATATCACATAAAAAAAAAGTTTACATGTTTTGTATGTAAAGACCCTTTTTCTCAGTAAGAGATCAAGATATCAAATTGACATTAATACGAAATACTAAGGTCTACGATCTCTTTAAGGTATAGAAAATGCAAGCTTCTAAATCATCTCAATCAAAAGATACGGCCATTTATTTCATATTTTAATACTCGCAAACTCACTCAAATCAATTCAAAACGTATAGGGTATTTCCCGTTAACCTAGAATCATGAAATTTGGTAAGAAGCATATCTCACAGCACAAGCAAAGGAAAAATCAGAAAATTGTAAATTTGTGGTTAAGATGTGTTATAAAAAATATATTTTCGTATATTTCAATTACTCGAATGCCTGACAGTCAAACTATTGCTGTAGTGTTTATTTAGACATTTCGTGATTTTCCAAAACACAATAATTTTTGTACATACATAATACAAATATATTGAGTGATAGTACGGAACCCTCGGTGTGCGAGTCCAACTCGCACTTGTCGACTTTTTTATTTTATTATGCTTGTTATTTTTTAAATGAATTTATCCACCAGTGTCGGCGAAACACTCCATCAGAAAGACATTTTCAGGAATGATTTCAAAGATGTTCAGTACCCGGCAGTAAGTAATGAACATTGAGCTTTAGAAAAAATCAATTTTTTTATTTACAATGACATACGTAAACTAACCTCTCTGTGGATCGTGCTTCTTAATATTTCTGACAACGTGGATAATAACGAGGTTTTAAATAGGTGCCTAATAAAGACGAATTAATTATTAGTTGAACATCCGCCATATTTAAATTATCTATATATGCGAATATAATTCACAATGGCTAGTTAATTGATTAATGCTACCGGCCAGGTTGCCTGAATTGACGTGAATAGTTTCCTGGGCTTGGTACAATTTAAATTCAAGGTAATCACCATCTAAATATAATATATTTTTTTGCTTTTGCCCGTGGTTTCGCTCGCTGTAGACTCGATTTAAGGCGTAAATAAGACTCAAACCGTGCTGATTTAAACCACTGATGATTTAAACACGAACCGTATGCAGATGTAAATAGGTGCGAGATTCATTCTACTCGTGCGGTGGCTGATACGTCGCACCCACGATGAACGTTTGCGCGAAAATCACACTATATATAACATTTCTCGTGTTGAGAAGATGGAAAACATTGTTTTTTCGTTACGATTGTAGGGGTAAATATGATCTATATTCCTATGAGTGTCTTGTATTGAAACAATTTATGCTTCTCAAGAGAATTTAACGTGAAAGTACCTACAATTTTCGTACTATTCGTTATTTTTTCGAGATTTATTTAACACCTTTCCAAAGTAGTAAAAAATTGTTTTTTTTTTTCGATATGTTTGTTAACTAAATATCAAATACATAACTTATATTTTTTACAGATTTTTATCTTTACCAATAGCTCAACAATTTCGTTTAAAGTTGACCTTTGAGTCTTATTTGCGCCTCAACAGCAAATCCGATTTATAGTCAAATATGATAACGATCGTCTCTCTCCCTCTCCCTCTCCCTCTCCCTCTCCCTCTCAATACTAAGCCTTCTAGTTCTCACAGAAAATGTGATGGTACGGAACCCTCTTTCCGCGAGCTCGACTCGAACTTGACCATTTTTTTTTTATTATGTTACTATGGGATATACACTGAATTTACAGGAAAACAAACGAAAATCCTAATCCTTCTAGTTCTCACAGAAAACGGGATGGTACGGAACCCTCTTTACGCGAGCTCGACTCGAACTTGACCACTTTTTAAATTATGTTACTCCGGTATATACACTACCCCTATACAAAATTTCGTCAAAATCCGTCGAGGCGTTCAGACGTGAAAGAGGAACAAACAAACAAACAAACATATACTTTCACATTTATGATATTACATAGTGAGATTTTTATTAGAATCTAATGTTATGTATTTGCGTAGTCAAATCATCGCCGTCTCTGAATAAATGACATCTTATCGCTAATTGTCACCTATCATTTGTAAGAAGTAATACACACACATACCTATTAATGAAAATAACAATTAAGTGATCAATAAAATACTTAATTAATCTAATTTCTACCAAAGATGATGAATGAAAAGCGAATATTTCAATCATAATGTAGACTAATAACAAATAACCAATTTCAGGAATAATTTGCGCCGAAGGAGCACTATGGAAAGACCAACGTAAACTCGTGACTATCTGGCTCAAAAACTTCTCGCGAAGCGCCACTCGCCAGGAGGTGGACAGAAAGATCGGCAACAGCGCGGAGCAGTTGTTCGAGGTTTGCAATTATTTGTATTGATGATGATGATGTATAATTGTATAGAGAAATAATACCTCATTCATGAGCAGGCTTGCCAGGTGTTCCGTTTTGTGCCGAACTGTTCGGTACTCGTATATGAGTCCCGTGTTCGGCCTTCGGTATGACGGAAATAACGAAGTATGAGTGGTTCGGTATTTGCTTAAGTCCATTAATATCACACATTTATTTAATGTATCGCAAAATCAAATACCTACAGTAGACCCTCGCTCGGAGTGCATCGCGCGCTGCTGAGCCGGCAAAAGATGGTTCTGTGGACGAAGGGTAGTGTAGTTCCTTGCCTAGCCATATCTCCGCTTCCTCGCGTTCAGCCGGGGCGGCCGCCGCAGCACAAACGGCTGAGAATAAAAATAAAAAGTATTCCTAACAACCCTCTTTGAGTTTCTACGTTTTGCGGTGGAAACCCTTGGTGCGTGGTCACCGGACGCACTGGCTTTTACCGAAACCATCGTCAAAATGCTAGTGGATAAGTCCGATGATGTTCGTGCCAAGGCTTTCTTCATACGCCGCATAAGCCTGGACATTCAATCTGCCTCGGCTGCTGAACTGGAAGAATTTTTTTATTTATAAGATTTTAGTTTTACTTTATTATCTTATTTTAGTTGTAGTTTGTATTACCTAATTTATTTTGTATTTTCATTAACTGTCTAATTGTTAAAAATTTTTTTTTTCCTTGGACTTAGCATGTCAATATATGTATGTATGTATATGTATATATTCTTTATTGAACACCAATTTATAAAATTACGTACAAAAGGCGAGCTTAATGCCGCGAGGCAATATATTCTAACTAACCTTTGGGATGTGGGAGAAGTACACGCAGGCGAACAAGAATAGTTTGTGGCAATATATGTATCGCATATAAAAATTAATCTTCGTGGTCAACGTTTCCTCACACCAGAAGAAGCAGTTGAAGCATACAAATCGGCTATTTTGGCAACCCCAACTTCGAAGTGGAATAAGTGTTTCCAAAACTGGTTCGAGCGAAGGGAAAAGTCACGGAAAAGTGTATGTGTATCGAGTATATCGCGGCAGTTTCTTTGAAAAACAATAAATGGTATTTCAGCTTTAAATGTTTATGGGTTTTTTAAACGACGTGACTTAAAAGGAAGACACTGAAACACATAAACTTACTGGTCAGCCAGAAAAAGTTGCGAAATTTGTCACCACTGTTGTTACCCTTCGGGTAGGCCTGCTACAGAGAGCTCTAATGAAGCACGCACGGTGATTGTTAAAGAATTCCTGCTTTCATTTCTTCACATTTCAAGCAGATTTGTTCTTATTTGTTCAGCGATCATATGCAGCATTCAACAAACTGACCATCCTTCTATTTATAGTCCATGACAAGATGTGTCTGTACCTTTCAAATTTGGAATTAATCTCAAAGGTGATCCAGCGTCACCTTCGATGTATTCAAATTCGGTTCCCACAAAGGTTGCCCAAACACGTTAGTCCACAATCGGAATGTGTTCATGTAGTGACAGAAAAAAAACAAAAACTGCATCCATTAAGTGAATTTATAAAGTGACCTTAGCGATCGTACTCTGAGAGGTGACTGACGGTGACGGTTTGTGCACAAAAAGAACAAAAAAACCGGACGACGACGCACCTCTAACGCGTCACTGTTAATGTTCAAGGGTACATAGACATCGGGATTATTGCAGTTTTATCATTATTTCGACGGTTCGCTGTAAAAGGTGCTCGTTAATAATATCAGTTCATTGATATTTAGCTAATCGTAATACTTGCATATAAACGGCAACATAACACTTAAATGTCAGTGAATAACCTCGCCACCCAGATACAATTTACATACTTGTTCTTTTTTTACTTATTTTATTATTACAAGTACATACATAGAAGTGATAGTACCCAAAAATATATACAAATAAAAATTCACTTGAGAACGGCTGGGCCGATTTGTCTATTTTTTTAAATGTTCGTAATATATCACCACGTCCGATCACCAATGTCCGAATAAGGTTTTAGGGAGTTTGAGCTGTGAGCAAAAAGTCAGGCGAAGCGAGGCCGCGGGTAAAAGCCAGTCTATAATTCTAAGAGCATAGAAAACATTCTGCATTGATTAGGCAGCGACAACGTGACGAGACACTGCAGTGTGACTCCCTACATTACCGGTTAGAGTAAAATGAATTTTGTCCCTAGTGTAGTTTCCTTTAGATTGTCATGTTTTCTGAAAACATGTTAGGAAATGATGGGGTGTGGCGCGGTGGCGCTGGACCTGCCCAGCATGCTGACCAACGCGCTCGGCAACCTGGTGAACGAGCTCGTGTTCGGCTACAGCTTCCCGCCGAGAGACCAGACCTGGCAGTGGCTGCGCCAGGTGCAGGAGGAGGGGTGTCATGAGATGAGCGTCGCGGGTGCTCTCAACTTCTTGCCATTTATAAGGTGATTATTTTTTCTTGTTTTTTTTTTATTTTAATTTTTTGTTTATGATGAGTGATGACTTAACAACAGACATATTTTAACCTTCTTAAACAAACAAAATTATAAACTAAAACTTATGAAATAAAATTTTACATACATTTGTCACACTGTGTGTAGCAATCGGCGTAATAAATAATAAAAGAAATATTGGTATTGTGAACTCTGGTGAATTAAGAAATACCTAATTATTCTGATTTGTGACACAAGCAAGACCGACCACAAAGTTTGGCTAAATATTAGTAGGAGAGACAATTATCAAGCAGCAAGAAAGCACAAAGACAGTTTGCAAGGACCAAGGTGAGAGGTGTCTACCCTGTTGCCCTTTAGCACGGCAAATTGTCCTTATATCTGTATTCGTCAGTTACGACATACACAGGGAGCGATCCAGTGGGTCTATATTCTTTTCCAGTAACTGCAATGGTGTGGCCACGGTACGGTGAAACACATTTTTTACTTTCAATTACTTTCAAATTAGTCCCTCCGATTTTATCAGCCATCTCGGAGTAATCGGTCCTTCTTTTTTTGGAGTCGGATAAAAATAGAATCTTAATTTCACTGAGCGAAGCATGCATCGATTCAATCATACAGAAGTAGGTAGGCAATCACTTGCAATTCGGCTTCGCGAAAATATTGTTTGTTGTCACACAACTTATAAGGTGTGTACATTATGATGACTATTGTAACACATTATGTACATATGAGCGTTGTCTTGTAGGTACTTCTCGAAATCTGTTGGAAAGACAATTAATTTCATCCAACAAGGACAGCGACAGACGCACCGAGTTTACGCAAAGATAATAGCGATGCGTAGACAGATGCTGGGCCTGAGTCCGCCCGCGGGAAGCGAGTACGATCTCCACGCGGGCCTCCACAAGGAACATCCAGACGGGCTCGTGAAATGCATTAAGTACAGCAAGAAATCTCCCTCAACTGAAGAGCACTATTTTGATCCACGAGTGCTTAAAGTATCTACTGGGGAGTGCATCCTGGACAACTTCCTGAGAGAACAAAAGAAGCGCTTCGAGAACAAAGACGAGGCCGCAATATTCACCAGCGACAAACAACTGCTTTATCTCTTGGCGGATTTATTCGGCGCCGGCCTCGACACTACCTCGGTCACGCTGTCTTGGTTTTTGCTCTTCATGGCCTTGTACCAGGACGAGCAAGTGAGTGAACTTCGGTGTCTTTTGTATGAGTTTATTATCATTGGCTATTGAGAGCGGGCACTATAGGTCGAGTATTTTTCCATAGGACGCGATTCGTAAGGAGGTGTTAGAGCAATATCCCCACGAAGGTTACGAGGTGGATCCGACGAGATTGCCGCGTCTGATGGCTGCACTCTGCGAGGTGCAGAGAATACGATCGATAGTACCGGTGGGCATCCCTCACGGCTGTGTTCAGGTACAATTTCTTGATCATGCCTCGTTTCTGGTTTTCGTCCAGATAAATGTACCTACAAACCTGCAAACAACCTTCCCATTTTTGTTTGAAATTGTGTAAGTTGTGTTTATGACTTATTTAAAGGACTGCGAGTTTGCCGGCTATGTAATTCCTAAAGGAGCGATGGTGGTGGCCCTTCAGTGGGCTCTCCACATGGATCCCGACGCGTGGAAAGAACCAGAGTTCTTCAATCCGGGCCGCTTTCTTAGCCCGGACGGTGCTCTTCTGAGACCACAAGAATTCATTCCTTTTCAAACAGGTAACATCCATTATTTCAACAATACTGTCTTTGTTATTGATTATGTTTCTGGGCATTGCTTAAGTTGTCATCTGGTCTGTCAGCAAAGGCCACTCTTCGGGCGGGTTTCCAATACCCTCAATAGAGTGTAGGGATGGAGTGAAAGTAAGGGGGCGGGAAGGGAAAAATAATGAAATGATGAAATGTTCAACTCCCATTTCCCTTACCACCCTTCTGTTCTATGCCTATAAAAATGCTTTCCTTCCCTCCTTCTCACTTCGCAAGGGGGACCCCGTTGGCATTCCCACCCCGCCCTCTACCTCCGCCTGCCCCCTTCCACGTTTTAAGGGAGAGTATTGGAAACCATACCCCACTCTTCTGTTGTGACAGATCAATGTAGAGCCTTTCATAATGTACTAGCACTCTATGTCGTTTTATCTTGTCAGTCAGCGCGTAAGCTTCCACTGCTTGACATAACCCCCCCCCCCCCCCCCCCCCCCCTAACATTCAGCGGTACGAAATCACTGTTTTCCGCTGACGTACTCGATGCCATCGTCCCACCTGGCGGTTGGTCACCCACACTCCGTTTTCCTAGCCACGACCACCAGTGTAGGAAACGGTTACTCCAACTCGTCGGCTGACGTGCCCAGCCCACTGTTATGGTAACTTATCAACCGAGTTTTTCATATTACTCGTAAAATACGAGTTATTCTGCGAATCAGTGTAATGGTTATTTTTTAAGCCTGCATAAAAATTAATACCACTGTTTTTTTTTATGGAAACTGACACGGGTGGCTACATCACCTACAACATCCGTGATGTCAGCCCATAACACCGGGTGAACAAGGTGCCATGTCAGTGCTTCCCTTCATTTCGCGCCGGCTACACTGAACTGGACGGAAAACACGAACTATTTACATAAGTAAAAAAGTACTGTACTAAAGTACCTATGATAATATCGTCTTTATAGACAAAAGCAGCCGCACTCCGGCGCGCGGCTCGGGTGATTACATACATACATCGAAGCGCCGCCGCCCGCCCTGCCGCCGGAATACCGACCGAGAAGAGGACAGTAGCTATGCACGTACATTTTTTCGTCAGAAAAAACTCATTGGTACACGATGACCGGATTCGAATGGGATCTCTCGGAAGAGGAGCCGACACTTTAATACAGAACTATAATAAAAAATGCGTGGTTTCAGGTAAGCGCATGTGTCCCGGGGACGAGTTGTCGCGGATTCTGTCCGTGGGCCTGATGGCTCGCCTGGTGCGCAAGTGGCGCGTGAGCGCGGCCGCGCCACCCGCGGACATGCGCGGTCACGTCGGCGTCACCCTCGGCCCCGAACAAGTGCTCTACCAGTGCGAACTCCTGCAGAAATAATCCTCTCCTCCTCAACCTCCAATTGGATTATTTGAACGATTATTTTTAGAACCTCAAACTGTACTATAATAATAAATGTTTAAAATTACATTACATGCAAGCTAAGTTTGATATAGGAAGCTTTTATTTTTTGGTTTGCGGATCCTATAAGTACTTATTTACTATACCTACTTACTGCTGATACATTTTTAAAGAATAAACGCACCAACGTGTGATGAAATTCGATTCAATTTAAAAATGCTATAATGTAGGTATATACCAAAATGTAACACCACATTATCGTATAAAGTATTTAGTGACATAGCTGCAAGAAAATGACCTACTAAAGTAATTTTTGCACAGGCAGAATTTAAAATAAAATTCAGTTGATGTATTTTAGATATTAGATAGTGGTCAGCATATTTTTTTATATATAACAGACAGAGCTCTCTTATTATTTACTCTAATATTCTTAATGTTGTTTAAAACGAAAAAGTGATTACAAATATGTTCAAGCCTTCAATTGTTTTACTATAATTTAATTTAAATGATTTAAAGCGCTGCAACAGACAGACATATACGTAGGCCGCTATATAAGTTTTGAGATGCTCGAAATTTAAAAGTGGGACGCATCTGTGTTATATAATTTAAGTGGCAAATTTATTTGACAATCGAACACAAAAGGCCATTTACAGCAATTAAAAAAAAATATGCATTTTGGGGTATTATTCTCCCGCTTTTTCGTCTGCTACACGGTGGAGCTTAAACGTGAATATTTGCGTGCTATGATATATTACAACTTTAAATGTCGTTTATTTGAAGTTTTAAGCTTAGAACGTTTAAAATCAGCTTTAGGTGAGTCTGCTCCTTCTCGACCAACGATTTTTCGATGGTTTAACGAATTTAAAAGGTGGAAAACTAGCCTTGAAGATGATGACAGAAGTGGACGCTCGCCAACAGCAGTCACTGCAGAAAATGTGTGGACTACTGAAATACTGGTGCGAGAAGACACACGAATTACATACGTGGACATAGAGAAAATCTTACCCTTCAGTTCAGTTAGTGTTTACACCATAGTACATGAACATCTTGGAATGAGGAAGCTTTGTTGTCGTTGGATACCTCCTTTGCTCTCCGAAACGGAAAAAGAAACCCGTGTGAATTTGTGCCGTGAGATGCGTCTACGTTTTGAAAATAGGAGATCTAGATGTTTTTTTTTTATTGACAGCGCGACATATGGCGCCGAGCCACCCATAAGGTGTATAACGACGCCCATGGACATTCGTCGTATGCGGGGGTTGCGAATGCCATGCCGGCCCGACAGGTGCCCATTCACGCCCCTCTTGAAGGACCCGATACTGTACTTGGGGGTAAATATATGGGCAGGGAGAGCGTTCCAGAGTTTACCGGTTCTGTAGAGGAATGATCTGCAGAATCGATTGGTACGCAACCGCGGTAAGTCCAGCGTGTAGGGATGCAATCCCTGCCCAGTGCGCGTGGTGCGAAGGTGGAAAGGGGACGCCGGGATCGCATTAAACAGCTCCTCTGAGCACTCCCCATGGAATAAGCGATAGAACACACTTAGGGAGCCGATATCCCTACGGGGATATCGGCTATCCCTTCGGGCCGATATCCCTTCGGGGTCACCCACTAGTCGCACGGCTCGTCGCTGGATTGAGTCCAGAGGCGCAAGCTGGTATTTAGCAGAGCCATCCCATAGGTGCGAGCAGTACTCCAAGCAGGACCTTGATGTGCGATTTATACAGAAGCAGCTTTTGGTCCGGCGTGAAGTACCGTCGCATCTTATTGAGTACGCCCAGCTTTTTAGAAGCCAGCTTGGCCTTCCCCTCGATATGGCGACGAAAGTTCAGGTCGTGCGACAGTTCGACTCCGAGGACCCCGAGGTGTTCGCTTAATTTAAGCGACGTGCCTTGGAATGAAGGAGCCGGTGTGAACGCCGCTCTCTTCGCACTGAACGCGCAAACTTGTGTTTTGGATGTGTTTCTGAAATCATTATTGAAGACGAAACATGGATATTTCAATATGATCCGGAAAGCAAGAAGCGTTCGCCGGTATGGGTGTTTCCAGTTGGCCAGTTGCCAAAAAATTGCAAAGATCGCGGAACATTGGCAAAATATGGTGTCCAGTTTTTTTTCTAGGACTGGACATCTTGCAACATTAATGATAGAGAATTGTAGGTCAGTTAACTCAGAATGCTACACTGCAGTGGCATTGCCAAAAGTTATCAAAGCTGTTGTAGGTCAGTTAACTCAGAATGCTACACTACAGTGGCATTGCCAAAAGTTATCAAAGCTGTGCAGGAGATACGATTAAAGGCCGGGCTCCGGGGAAAGATGCTGCACCACGACAACGCGTCTTCACACTCTGCCCTCAGAACAAAGGCGCTTATTCAAGAAGCTGATATCGAAACCCTACCTCACCCACTTTACAGCCACGACTTAGCTCCTTATGATTTCTTTTTATTCCCCACCATAAAGCATAGGATTAATTTAAAGTTTATTTCAAGTGCCGAAGGAGCGGTGGCTGCCTAAGAATCAGCCATTTCTGACCTGTCGGAGGAAGACTGAAATAAATATTTCCAGGACTGGTTTAGGCGGACGGAAATTTGTATAGAGATTGATGAACAGTATTTAAAAAATATAGAATATAAATTGTAAGTATATATTGCTTACTTTTTGCGTGTCTCAAAACTTATATAGGGACCTATGTAGGTATAGGTATTATAACCTCTACCATATTAAGTATTCTGTGCCTCTACCTACTCGCCAGATGTTTCTTACGCCCAGCTATTTAGATAAACAAACGGATTTATGCGTTTGATATATTTCTATATTATGCCTAGGTATATTAGAGAACAATTTATTCAATTAATGTAATGATCGTGGCCCGCTATTAGGCATTCCCTCATACATTTAAATAACTACATTAAATAATCTAGATTTAAACACATTTCGTTAAAAAAATATTAAAGTCTGTCGTACATACCTAATAAATATAAATACATTCAAATAATAATGTACCTACCTACCTTGGTTTGACAGCGCCTTGGTCAATGAACCTTTTAATTTAATGGTCTTTGCATGACCTACCGGAATATGTTTCCCAGGGTTTCTTGATCTTGGCTACTTCAGTCAGACTGTATAATAATACCTAATTATTAATCTATTTATATACTTATGTGTACTTTACATGTCATAGGTAATTAATAATAATATTGAAGATGGCCTGGGCTCGCCCGCCGCCGGTGGTGGTGGAAACTCCGTTTATTTTTTTTTATGAATTTTAGGTATATGTTTGTATTTTTATACTCTATGTAATGTAAAATTCATGTAAATATGTAAATGTCTAAATAAATAGATAAAATAATAATTATAATACACTTTATGCCACTTAATGTGTTAAGGGCGGGCTTATTGCCTCAAGCAATTTCCTCCAGTCAACCTGGTGAATTTTTACATCGAATCGGAACCATGGACCATTCACTGGGTGAAGGTATGCACGTATTTTTTTTCAAATCAGAAAAAAACTCATTGGTACACGCCGGTTGCATTCGAACCTCGAACCTCTCGCAAATGAAGCCCTGCCACACAGCCACCCGCCGCCGCTGAGCTATATTTCAGTACAGTTTCTGTCAATGAGACTACAATGTGACACATATAAAAAAAAATATGGAAGCTGACACGATTGGCTACATCACCTACATACAGCATCCGTTTTTTTTTATGGAAACTGACACGGTTGGCTACATCACCTACAACGTCCGTGATGTCAGCCCATAACACCGGGTGAACTAGGTGCCATTTCAGTGCTTCCCCCTTTGATCGTGCCGGCTACACTGAACTGGTCGGAAAACTCATGATGTAGCCAACCGTGTCAGTTTCCATGAAAAAAAAAACACAAACTATTTACATAGCCGTTTAGACCGACGTTTCATTCAGTGCGGTGGTACAACCCGGGCGGGTTAAACCCTACCACCAAGTAAGATTAGGAGGGAAGGGACCTACAGTTTTACGAGGAATCCGAACCTCGGTCAGCCTCCAACGGTCAGCGGTCACCCATCCAAGTACTGACCGTGCCCAAAGTTACTTAACATTCAATAGCGACAGTTGACTGTCTGCACCACTGAGCTATCGAGGCTGACAAAATGTATGTCCGTATGTATGTCAGCTCTTCCGAGGTTCCGTCAGTACTTCTCTTTTGGTCGTCCCGGCTACACTGAACGTACGGAAAACACGAACTATTTACATAGCCGCTTCGACCGATCTTTCGTTCAGTGCGGTATAGTAGCCCTACACTACAGTTTTACTTGGAATACGAACCACGGCCAAACATTCAATGTCTATCCACGTCCGGTGTGCTTAACTTCGATAATCGAACGTCGAATGGATTCTATCAACTTACAGAACAGATTTCATGTTTTTTTTTTTGGTAACATACGGTGATTTTCGCCGGTACTCTGATTTAATTTTTCAGCGGGTATGGGTAGGTTAAAGGAAAAATAAAAAGAGATAATATAAATTCAACATTTTTTTTGTATTTAAATATCTATGTGTTTTTTTCTTAACAATAACATCAACAAAATTATCGGTGTTTGCGAAGTATAAATACAACTAACTTAATCTATTAAATAGTTACTCGCTGATGGATGCGTGCGATATGTATGAACTCTACATTACATTAGATGCAGCTATGATGCGTGTTACCTACGCACGTATGTACAACATTCTATGTAACACGGACGTAGGTACCTACAGGCGAACGTGGTGCCGCCGCCCGCCCCACCGCACCTCACGCACACGCTCGCAGGCATGTTTGGAGGCGCGGTGAGTGCGTCACACTTCCTCCAGTCTCTACTTAATATTACGGTAGCCGCGTACCTAATTTAAATAAAACCGACGATCTCGTCTCAGACTAGCTCACGAATTACCACAATGTAAATGGAATGGTCGACTTAAACTTACACAATTAGGTACAAAATTCGCATCGACTATTACTATTACGAACATATCGACTATTTCGATTACAATCTTTCTTTTCAACATACAATGCGCGCGTTAGTCCGCTCGGGAGGAGCATATTTGTCATGAGATCACAAATTTTAACTATTCGTATCGTTCAATCACTCACACTTCTATAATAATTTAATGATGAACTAAGAGCTAGTTGATTATTTTGGTAGGCACATAATATATGGAAGCGATGGCTAGTATTAATATTCTCGGCGAGACGGCGCGTCCGCCCGCCCGCCAGCCGTGCCGCCGCCGCCCCCACCGCGCCGGCGAGGGCGGACGCACGGGCGGGCGGACAGCCTTTCAGCGAGCTCGAAACGAGACCTAATACTTTGTCTCCGGACCGGTCGCCGCCGCGGTCGGTGACCGCTCGCGGAGCGTTTCCTCTCAGAACAAATGCTTAAATTCTAAGTTAACTACGGGCTAAAATTGAACACTTGATGCACAGCCTCGACGTCCACGGACGTCGCTAATGAAACTTACATTTATCTATGCGATGCGCTCTAAAACGAGTGATCTACAAAAATACTGGTGGGGTTTAGAAGGTGGGTACCGAGCGACGCGGCGGTCAGTGCGCGCCGACGTTACGCAGGTGGGGCGCGTCGGGCGCGGGCGCGTGCGCCGGCGGGGCGGGGTTGGCCGCGTGCTGCGCCGCATGCGGCGGCGCGTGCTGCGCGGGCGGCGGCGGGGGCGGGGGCCCGCGCGGCAGCATGCGCACGCGGAACGAGTGCGGCGCGATGGTGGCGCCGACCTGTCCCTCGAGCGACGGCAGCTCGGCGCCGGCCTCCAGCTCTACGTCGAACTGGTGCATGGTGCACGCGAAGAACATGAACATCTCCATGCGCGCTAGCACGTCGCCGAGGCACATGCGCCGCCCCACGCCGAACGGCATGAAGAACTCGGGCCGCCGAATTTTGCCGGCGTCGTCGATGAAGCGGCTCGGGTTGAACCGCTCCGGCTCGTCCCACAGCTCGGGGTCCATGTGCACGCAGTTGATGAGCGGCACCACCTGCGACCCGGCCGGGATCTTGTACCCGTTTATGTTCACGTCTCTATGGGAGAAAAGAAAACGCGTTGTTAGGAAATTAGAATATAATTATAACCTTTTTTCTACGTGAGCCGTAAGTTCGTTGTTTAATCATACAAAAAAATAACTTATCGAGATTTTCAATAACGGCGATACGAGGGTACTCACTTGGTAGGGGAATGCGTGGTGGCGAGGGGCACTATGCTGGAGACTCGCAGAGTCTCGAGGATGGTGGTCTCGGTGAAGGGCAGACTCGGCATGTCTTCTATAGTGGGCAGCCGATCTCGTCCGATCACGGCGTCCAACTCCTCTTGTACTTTCCTCTTGATGTGGGGGTTTCTCAGCATGAATACGATCATCCAAAGCAGTGAAGATTTGATCGTCTCCATGCCCGCAGTGAACAAATCTCCGAGAATTTGCTTCAACTGCAATTCTATAACAAGTGAAAAAGCTAACATTTAATAAAGTTAGTATAGGTACATAGAAGCACATTTTACAGGAATTATTATGTTAAAAATATATTAGTATCAAACAACCAAGCGTGGAATTAGTCTGAACTTCGTTTCCAGAAGACATTTAAATGACGTCTCTGCAGTTGAGACAGCAGTAATTTACATTGAAAGTAAAAGTGAAGACTGGAAGAAATTTTTATTCAATTGATAAATCCGTCTTTGCACCTTATGATACTCGTATTTACTGTGTTTTAACGTGTAATGTTTTGTGGAGCAATACAAATTCATAATTATCTATCTATCTAAATGGAATGTTGAGTGAGATTATATGTAGGTATATGTACACAGGTAGTGAGAGCATTAATTGGGCACTAACCGTGGTCTCTCCCTTCGAACAACTCCCCGCTGCGGCCCTCGCGCTTCGCCTTCTCGATCTCTATGAGGTAGACGTCGATGAGGTCGCGCGAGTGCTCCACGTCGAGCGAGCGGCGGTGCTCCTCGATTACGCCCTGGTAGAACTCGAACATCTCCTCGCGGTTCTTCATAACCTTGATCTGCGCCTCCGCTTTGCCGGGAAGGTACTGCACGGAAACACATCAAATTAGTTTCATACACTTTCATTCACATTTAATTAAATTTATAAGTTTTTCATAATAGTAATCGACTGGGTTGATACCACCGTACTGGATTTTTTTTTATGGAAACTGACACGGTTGACTACATCAACTACAACATCCGTGATGTCAGCCCATAACACCGGGTGAACTTGGTGCCACGTCAGTTCCCTTCGGTCGTCGTGCCGGCTACATTGAACTGGACGGAAAACACAAACTATTTACATAGCTGTTTCGACCGACCTTTCATTCAGTGCGGTGGTACCATCCCGGGCGGGTTAAACCCTACCACCTAGTAATATAAGAAGGGAGTCATATCCCTTAGTCGCCTTTTACAACATACACGGGGAGAGATGCAGTGGGGTTATTCTTTTAAAGTATACCGGCCCCACACGGAAGGTGACATTGGTTGGTTGGGGCATGTGCTTTGGTCCCTCTGTCTCAGCCAACCATACCGGATTACATTGAAAAAAAAAATGTTTCACAACGTCCAAGCATTTTTAAAAACGTGCACTTAACGTACCTTGTAGAGCGGGATATATTCTCCGTAGTGGATCTCTCCGAAGAGCCTCATGCCCTCTTCGATAAGATGGTTCATGCGCAGGAACCTCTGGTCGCCCTCCTCGAAGCGCACCGACATAGTGATGCCGCAGATGACGTTACTGACTCCCAGAGCCAACATCGGGTTCAGATCCACGGGCTCGCCCCTCGATCGGCGCAGACTGCCCATGAGCGCGTGAATTTCGGACTGTTGAGATAATAAATGTTTTAAAATACACGTAGCGAACACACGAACCGTATGACAAGTTAAATTTTAATTCGAGGACATAATGTTAACTTTAGATTTTCACTATTATTTCACTTATTCAAGAATTTCACAAATTCTAATTACCTTGATTCTTCCCTCCATGATCTTCTTGCCGTTGCCCATGTAAGTCATGCCGAATTCGCGCAGCTTCTCGTGCAGAAAACGTCGCTGGTTCTTCCAGAGCCGGCCCTCGCTGTTGATAATGCCTGAGACAAGAGAGCACGCGCGGTTAAATGGGCGGCGCAAGCGCAGTGGGCGGCGCGTCGAAGGCGGAGGGGTGAACAGGCTCCGCCTCCCACGCAACCGAGACCACGTGCGATTAGTAGAGAAAATGTAATGTATAATGTTTACTAGTAAATAGGCACTTGAAGCTAGCTGTTGTCTTCGGGAAAAGGTAGGTATCTATCGAACACGTGATTATATAGGGTGGCGTAAGTATAGAACACTGAACTTACCGAGTCCTTCGAGCGTGTGCATGAGCGGTGTGTTGGGGCGGCCAGTGAGCTCCTCGCGGCGGAAGGCGTCGCGGATAAGCTTGTGGTCGCAGAGCACGACGGTGAGCTGGTTGCCGAGCCGCGCCGAGAACATGCTGCCGTAGCTGCGCGCTAGCTCCAGAAACTTCTTGTGCCGCACGCCGATGAACGGCAGATAGCCGACGATCGGCGGCCCCCACGGGCCCGGAGGCAGCTTCCGGATCTCGGCGATGGCGGCGAGGACGCGCGCCACCAGCAGCGCTATTGCTACCGCGGCCAGCAGCGGCAAGCTCGTCCGCGCCGCGCAATACCCGACCACCTGTCCGCCCGCCCACAGGATTCTCGAATTCGCGAACACTGTCATCGCGTCTGCGAGTTCACTACTCCTCGTGGGAAATGTCACAAAAATCACTCAGCTAGCTGCGAGTTAGAATCGATCTGTATTATTTAGTTCATAGTTAAAACGCGAGCTACGTGCGATATGCGAGCGCGCGAATGTTGCGGCGACGGCGACGATCGCTGATCGCTGCTGTGGCAACGAGAGGTGTGCGATGCGGCGCGTGCGGCCGACGACTGCACACTGATGCGGGCTCGCGTGGCCTTGCCGCTGTTATATACCGCGCTGGGCGGCGCGCGCGCACCGAGCCCGACCCAACGCCTCCCTCCATCGCCCGCTAGTTTTCCACCAGCCCGGGAGCTTCAGACGGCTGTGCTACAGGAGGCTTCAGCTGCTCGGGGATCATTCACCAAATTTAATTTTTTTATAGTATATAAAAGATTTTTTTAAGCACAGGTCTTAAAAAAATCGCCGAAGGACATCATATTGAAATTATTCGTTCGATGAGATTTGTCAAACTTTTAAATTATTCGTGAATATAGTTTCCCGAATTTCATAATTTAAGTGAATTTCTGGTAAAATAAGTACCTATTCTGTTAGTGTTTGGAGCGGACACTAACGTCGTCCAGCACTATGCTTGCGTAGAGATGAGCAAATTTAGAAATTGCGTAAGCAGTGAACGCTCATGCGCAGGCTCAGGCGCAGGTCGACGACTTCTTGATGCGGGGCGGGGGCGGGGGCGGGGGCGGGGCCGGGGCGGCGCGGCGGCGGCGCCCGCTGCTGCCTTCGACGACGTCGCCGTAACCTTGGCTTCCACTTCATTATGCAACGATAACCTCTTAAGTCCATCGACATCTCACAGAGATGACACGACATTTTAATAGTGAGTAAATTAGAATACCCAATTAGAAAGGTCAGCGTTACAGAGTGAACACTCGCACGTGAAACACCCTTGCACGCAGGATCCGATGCGTACATAGGTCATGCGTAGAACATTGAAGAAAAAGCTAATCTATTCTGTGCTATAAATAACGATGATGCCTACGAATTGTAAGTAGGTAGCTACATCAATGTTGGTGAGTACGTAAGGCTTTAAAGTTAAATTAATAGTAGTAAGTATGTATATACCTACATGTAAATATTGAAAATGTAGACTAGGTAAGTATGAGAACATTTAGTTTACACCTTCATTACCATAGGACGACCAACGGCAAACTTCAAGTTCGACGGAAGGAAAAATTGTAAGGAAATCTCATTAGCACTACGAAAGTATTGTTGTCTATACCACTCACAAGCCGGTTTATCAGGGTGTAGGTATAATACCTAATATCCGTGTACTTATCCGAAATATTATATTCGAGCGTACCTATAGTATACCTACCAATACACTCACCATATAGGTAAATCAGTAAACGCGAAACCTTCATAGAGACTGCTCATTTGTTTGTGTATTATTCAAGTGCGGATGGTGAATGGTGAATACCTAATTGGCATTAATTTTCCCTCCTGAGTATACGTAATTTATAGTTTAAAGATAAGACTGTGCAAAGTGAAGCTGTACCATCGGACCTTATGTGCTTTAACATATCTATAAAATATCGAGCGGCGCAGGGGAAGGGTTTAAAAATTATTTTTTTTAATTTTTCGGTAAATAAATATAAAATATTTCCTTTGCACTATTATATCTATCTACTATGGATTGTATGCATAAACTCTGCTCTTTAGATAGCTTTCATACTTCGATCATAAAAAATCCGTCTACGCCTTCATAGAACATTGTCACACAGAGACCCAAAGATAAGTTTTAATCATGTCATTATTATTTTTAACCGACTTCAAAAAAAGGAGGAGGTTCTCAATTCGACTGTATATTTTTTATGTTTGTTACCTCAGAACTGGGTGAACCGATTTCGAAATTTTTATTTGAAAGCTGGTGCTTCCCGTGTGATCCCATTTCAATTTGGTCAAGATCGGATTGGAAACATTAATAGCAAAAAATTACTAAAAAAACTGTGAAATAAAAAACTATTTAAAAAAATATAAAAACCGCCTTCAAAAATGTATGAAATAAAAAAAAATCGAACCCTAGAGTTGAAGGCGGTGCTAATCATTTCAAAGAGTTTGACTTATGACGTAATTTTCAGAGGTGCCAGCACTTTTTGTCCTCGTAATTTCTCTGATTTTTAAGACTATTTCTCATGTTTAGAGTTAGTAAATATATATACGAGTAATATGTAAAAAGTAGGTATATTTAGTCTATCTTTACTTTTATCGGGTATATAAGTATGTTATTTAAACTATTCATATTTAATTTTATCTTATCATTTGTATTCCCGTACATCTGTCATATCCAATGATATTTTATGAAAGATACGTTGTCTATACGACATTCGGTGCTCACACACGGCACGAACTTGAAACGTTGACAGAAAGAACTATAAAGTGATGCGCCGACTCGAATAGTCTTAGGCCCAATTGCGCCAACACGAATTTAGAGTTAAGTAGCGAGTTATGGATTTAAACGCGGTTCCCACAGTCAACGGGTACTAGTTTAACGAGTTAAACTGGTTTATATCGTTAAATTCGTGTTGGTGCAAGTGGGCCTTATTCCAATTATTAAGGGAGGGAATTCAAGTTATGTGGCGGTTGGTATAACTGATAACTCTTAGGAAGCACGTCTGAATGCGTGCGTAGTTGGTGCGCCACTAACTTCAAACAGGACTGTGGTCTTGTATTTAATGTGCCGCTTTGGGAGCTCGTATAACCTATCTAGCTCCTTTTTAACATATAATATCATTGGTCATATCATATACTTATAATATTTCATTCCGCCCTCACCTAGCAGTTATCATACCCCAAAGGTATTTTGTTAGAAAATGCTTAGATGCATTAAGTGTTACCTTTATCCCGTATTTTATTTGAGTGCAATAAATATATACAATACAATACTTCCGAAACAGGAAGGGTAGTTTGTTGTCGATCCTCATCATATTGTAAACTTTAGAGCTGGCATGGAACCTCTCTGAGCGTGGTTTCACGAGGAGTGGTGGTATTGGCTACGTATGTATGATCGTTCACTGGACATATTGGTTCCACGAGTGGTTGTGCTGGCTGATTAGAAAAAAAAATTTTTTTATTTTCTTTCGTTACTTATCGTGGTGTGGTCTCGAGCCGTCCGTGTCCGTGTCTAGTCTAGCCACAGAGCATGAAATACTACTCAGAAGTAATGCGCGCGCAGTTCTATGCTCTGTGAGTCTAGCATATCACATACTAATACTAACTAATATTAATACTAATACAGGCTTAATACTAGGCGTGATTGAGATTTTCAACGTACCTACCTACTGATTTAGTTTCTGTAGATTCTTTGGGAGCAGAAAAACTACAGCGAAGGGCACATTTTTTATTATACCAGGTTTACTAAACCCAGGGCAAAAACTTAATCTTCGACCCATGAAGTATGTTTATGCTTGAACGAATATTTTTTTTTATTTGTTTCTTTGCCGGCGAACAGATTGTGGACAATAGATAGCCCTTATTTTTGAGAGCGTAGGTATACCTATAATTTCGAATTCCACAGATAAAGCTATGTAACCAACTTTCCATTGAAAAATAACTTTCCAATGTCCATTTAATTCGAATTAATCGACCACCACTCTCAGCAAAGTATTAGATATGATATCGATGTTTGCTACAGCAATTCAAGTATTTAAAAAATTTATTGCAAGTTACACCGTAGGTCTGTCCTACGCTATAAGTTTTATGTTTTGTTTCGTCATAAAAACACACTGTTCACAGTTATATTAATTGTTTCACAGGGTTTAGTATGATATTATGTCAGGTATTTTTCATATTCGTACAAGTACATATGTAATGTAGAATGTTGTCAACTTACATAAAACTTACAATCCAATAATTTACATATTATATTGCCTTCAAGAGCGTATGTAATGTATAAACCTTCCTATGTATGTCTGTCAGTCGGTCAGTCAGTCAGCGTGTATGCGTTCACTGCTGGACATACACCTCTCCAAATTTCTCCAGTCCTCCCGGCCTCCATCGGTACGGAACCACTGCTTGCCGCCGGCGTACTTGATGTCGTCGTCCCACCTTGCAGATGGCCTTCCTACACTCCCGTTTTCCAGTCCACGTCCACGCACGGTTACTCCAGCGGTCGTCGTCTCGCCGACGAACGTGCCCAGCCCGCTGCAACTTGAGCTTACGACTCGTAAGCTCAAGTTCGACTTGACTAC
Source organism: Nematopogon swammerdamellus (assembly GCA_946902875.1). Taxonomy (NCBI): domain Eukaryota; kingdom Metazoa; phylum Arthropoda; class Insecta; order Lepidoptera; family Adelidae; genus Nematopogon; species Nematopogon swammerdamellus. Next base: position 11,095,565 of record OX336335.1, on the reverse strand, counting down.
TTTGGTGCGTCGTCGGTGCATTGCCTCGTTACGCACCATATCACGTACTACATAGCGATATTCCCATCATACCAATGATTAAGTAGAGTCCTTAGTTTCGGGCGCGAGCCACAGCGAGGCGAGCGGCGAGGCGAGGCGAGGCGCGGCGAGGACGACCTCGGTTTGACGTCATCGGAGGCCTGACTCGGTCAATAGATCGATGACCGACCTTATCGAGAGCTGTCCGAAGTTGCCACCGCTCCACTCCTTGTAGATATGCTATCGCATCAGCCACTTCACGCACCAGTTATAAGATTAGAATTTTGAACACTTGCACTACATTCGTCGACTTCCAGCCCGCGCCCCCGCCCCCGCCCCGCGCCGCCGTATTCATCGACAAAGAATAGTGATATAGATAACACATCCTTTTTAGCTTCACCCTTTTTTTAGGCTGAAGTAGGTATAAAAGAAAACGCAGGTTGCAATAGCATAATATATCGCCTATGGTCCACCTATATAACAATATTACTCTATGATGGTACATCACCGCAATGTACGTTTTACAGTTAGCGGGTAGAACTATACTATACCGTGCAGCTCCGTCACTGGATACTGACAGCAAAGAGACTGACATTAATAAACGGTTATATTTTTTATATCTGTAAATCTTTTGGATGAAATGTCGCCATTGGCGCCAATTATTTATTTGTCAAAATAAAAAAAATCATTCGATTGGAACAAGCGAGTATAATTTTTTTACATGGATGAATTGGAGTATCGACAGTTAAATATTTTTGACAAATGAGGAGAATCAGTAAGCAAGCGCTCATTGATTTCGGTTGGCGCCGAAATAATGAGCACTTGGAAGCAGTTTATGGGACCGATTCTCCATCGTTTTCTACTGTGAAATTTCGGGCACACTATTAAGCTTGCCAGAGATTCGTTGAATGACGACCCTCACAATGGACGATTCGATTCGACCAGTCGATTCAACTGGAGATGAAGTCGAAAAAATAAAAAATCGCATCTTAGAAACAATCGTTGACTAAGAAACAGTTAGCCGAGATCGTAAACGACTCAACTGAAAGCGTATTGCTGATCTTGCACGAAAAATTGGGTTTGAGTAAGTTCAGTTTTCGTTGGGTGCCTACAATGCTGATGGTCTAAAACAAACGCCAACGACTATTGGCTGCGAATGAGTCTCTCGATAGGTGCAAGGTCGATCCGAAAATTGTGCGAGTCGTGGATACACCACCACGACCCGAAGACAAAACAACAAAACATGCAGTGACATCGACGCGGAAACTCTGCTGCTATCAAATTCAAGCTTCAACCCAGTGCCGGCAATATTATGGCCTCTGTTTTCTGGGATGCTGAAGGAATATTACTAATTGATTATTTGCCCAATAACACTACATCACGGGCTATACTATCATATGCTGATCTACTAAAAAAATTGCGCGACGCCATCCTTGAGAAAATACGTGGACTTGTCAGTCGCGGTGTCCTTTTTCTACAAGACACATGTTGCAATGGGTGCACTGAGGGATTGCGGCCTCGAAGTGCTCTCCACTCACCCTATTCGCCAGAGCTGGCCCCCTGTGACTATTTCCTCTTCTCTAGCCTGTATCTCTAACCCGTCACAAGGCACATGTTGAAATGGGTGCACTGAGGAATTGCGGTTTCGAGGTGCTCTCCACTCACCCTATCTCCAGAGCTGGCCCCAAGTGACTATTTCCTCTTCTCTAACCTGAAGAGAGAGCTTAAGGGGCAAGCCATTTTCGTCCAATGAATGTCCATGGCGCCGTTACGGAGTATTTTGAGAACAAAGCTCCAAACTGGTTTTTCCGTGGGATCGACGGATTGTTAACGTTATGAAAAGTGTGCTTAGATTCGAGGGAATTATATCGAAAGTTATAAAACTTTCTATAATTACCATGTCTTTCAATGTTAAGCAGAAAATTGTCTAACTCTCTTATGTCTGAGTTCGCTTTTCCAAATACTGTAGGCACTTTTAATTTTAACCAGGTATCCTGATACCATAATGAATGCACTCTACATCATCAATTCTACCTTACATACATCAGATAATCTACATTAATTCATTATAATATCGATTAATAAGTATTACATCTAACAATATTCTGCTTACCAAAAGTATTTTTCGTATACTGTACCTATCACATCGGCCAACCCCTCGGAGAAATGACGGCATTGGATGCATGTTGTGAAATAAATATTGCTTTACCTATGCCTATGACGCACGCGCAATGCTATTGAATGAGAATGCTGATAAGGTTTCGATGAATAAAATGCACAATATTGGTGCATCGGGAGTGGACGGTCGCGGTGCGGAGAGCGCGCAGTGTAGCTTAGTTGTACGCACATATTATTATTTAAAATCAGAGTAGATAATGGATAATATAATATTTACATGCCACCAATGTGTAGATAAACCCTTGTTTTATTTTGAAATTGAATTATCAACTCGCTAAGAGATAATTTCTGCCATTCAGAATGTCCTTCAGCGACCTGCGACACTTACCTAGCACATCTTGTAATTCAGAGGTAGGTGAGGAACATAATAATATGACGACATGTCGTGTGTCTGTTTCTTTAAAAACGTATAACCAATTATACGTTTTTAAAGAAAAAAAAAACAATATAATTTATCCCCCAACATTTTATTCTTGTGTAAGTACAAATATGAAATGTTCTATATGTGAATAGGCACTTATAATGTTTTATGATTATTTTAAACCCAAACTATGTATTTAGGTTCAATCCACCTAGCGCTCCTCACTTTGGCGGCATTTTTGAAGCGGCAGTCAAATCGAAAAAAAAAAACACTCATTTCAAACGGATCATAGGTGAGCAGACTCTCACTTTCGAAGAGTTAACGACAGTTTTCAGCCGTGTAGAGGCTGCTTTAAATTCGCGTCCAATACATCCACTATCCTCGGATCCATCAGAATTCGAAATTATAAGTGGTGCTTAATTCCTTATCGGGAGATCATTAACTTCAGTCCCGGAATTTTCGGAGATTTACGAAAGGAAAGGATAGTAAAATCAATTTCAAAAACAAGAAATTCCTAATTGCAACCCATTTCTGCTCTACCTACTACATATAAAAGACATACAGCTGTGTTAATAAAGAAACCGCGTCATACATTAAGTCAACGGTGAAAAATGAAAGGAAATAAGTCGCACGCATAGAAATGGAAACCTCGAATGTGCACAGCTCTCTCGTCTGGTGGCAAATAATTTAGGATTTATAACAAAATATCAGTTATTTATAACGATTTCATCTATCTATGCAATTGTCGTCTATTTTGTTATGTCGGAAACTGCTCGAACCTTCTCATTCTCGTCAAATGTCAATATTGTAAACTAGGCGCTTTATTCAGCTGTCAATTCATTCTTTTGCTTGGATTGCAAAATTATTTCAATGTATTCTGAATCGATTTTTTTACAATCCTAAAACATATCTACATACCTATCCGACTTAGGTACTTAGCAACATGAATAACTTGTATATTATATTATGAGTTACTTGTCAATAAATATAAAATGCTATCCAGATGAAAAATATAATTGATCATAAGTAGGTAGGTAGTAAAGTTGCTGCGCGTGTACAGCACGACATAATATATTTGTGTTCCGTATTTTAAGACCCTGTGCCAGTGGCCCAAATATGAACAGTGCTGACCGAATGCAATGTTCTCTTCTTCCGGTGCATAACATATATGATACAATTTCATTAAGCGCCCTACATAATATCACCAGCTCATTGGTGTCTGTAGAAGTTAATTTCGCTAAATGGCAAAAAATGATGAATCTCGATTGGCATTGGCGCCAGTTAAATAGAGGAGATCGGCAGAAACGGAGAACGTTTTTAAATTCATACAACAATAATGCAACAACTTTATAATTAGTATTTTTCTTATATAACTTATCGGTACACCACTAAATTTGTGTGTATGTATTTACAGCTATGTTGTAACGGCCACTACATTAAATTTAGGAAATGATTATTGGGATCAATAGTAACACATGAGGATTGCGCTGGCGAAATTAATCTACTGGCCGTTACAAAACCCTGTATATATCAGGTGAGACGACGATATCAAGTGTTCCGTACCGCTGAAGGCTGGGAGGACTGGAGGAAAATTAGAGAGGCGTATGTCCAACAGTGGACCCATATATGCTGACTGACCGACAGCACTAAATTTAATTAATGTTACAAATTTTTCAAACAGCTATGATCTCGTATAGTCTTCCAAAATATATGCATTACATTATTTTAGGTAAAACTGTATCATAATTGACTAAAATAATTACAAATGAAAATTCCCCTCCGTCGTCGTACTAGCGCCACTACCCCCGTCGCGCCGGCCGCGTCTCGTCGCGCCGCCCGCCCTCCGCACTGCCCAACCGGGTCGCTTGCGGCTACATACATCCTTACCTATAATAAAATCCAACGTCTGCTTTCTGTCTGTCTGAGTGTCTGTACGTCCGCTTATAACTCGAGAACCACTAAACCGATTTTAATAAAACAAAATTCTACGGATAGCTTGATTCTTCCCATCAACTATAGGCTACTTACTATCACCCTAAATAGCTTATGAGGTTAGCAGTGAAGTGAAATATGAGAGCGGGCGGAGCCGCGGGCACAGCTAGTACAGGTTAATAGTTTTTCTGTATGTGACCTTCAAAATATGACTCATCCATCACATTTAGCGGCATCCTATTTATTGATAGGCAAAATCAGGTAATTATTTAAAACGGCTCATTATTATTTTCATAAATAATTATGTGATGTGGTTGTTCAAAATATATACACATAATGTGTATATATTTTGAACAACTTTAGGTAATAATTATTATGTTTGTGTGCCGGTAGCATAGAATACTTTGCCGGTAGTGTGTCTGCGGCGATAGACAAGCTAACCATTACTTTAAATACATCTTCTATAAAGATACATTTACATCTCTTAAAAACCCTGAAATAAAAGTTCAATTACAAATTTTAAAAAAACCCCCGACACCTTCAAAGTATTTTTTTTTCCGTGGACCGCTAAGTAAGTAAAATATAAAACTTAGAGCTGCGCGATTATTATTTTACTAAGCGTGTTACGTTTAATTATTACGGATAATCGTATTTTTAAAAGCTTTCCTTCTGTTAGTTTCGTTTGCAAATTAGAATATAATTAATAAAAAAGTTATACATTAAACAATTAGGTATGCGGTACGAATGGGTACTGACTGGGTAGGTGTAGATAGTTTAGCGGCGACATGCGTCAGCGGGCTCGCCGTATGGAACAACACTCATTGTTCTTTATTTCCATGACATAATACAAAATGCGATAACAGGGTCAATATTTGGGGCCAGTGCGCGCATATTTTAAATAGGTTTTGTTTTCAATACAAACCCGATTTTAGCATCTGTTTTATGGTTCCGTATCTGTATTATAAAATAAAATTATTAAGTATTTAATTAATAATTTTACTAATAGGTGTTAAACTTTTATTATTAGATATTAGTGGCAGGTTTCAAATTATAGGTATGTATGCTCTAAGATTCGAACCGTGACAATGTTTAGAATGTTTCTGTTATTTGGTCTTCATCATCTACGTCGTATTACGCCAATGAACATAGTTATCGTGGGAAGAATTAAATAATAACATTTGTACTATTTATTCCATCTCTCGTAGTCTGTGTGACATTGAATTAATTGGAGATAGCTTTTGCCCTGGCAAAGTGACACAGAAAGTAATCGCACACGTTTTGCGAGTACAGTCGCGTGTAAAAGTAAGAATTCATACAAATTTACAATTTATGGAAATTAGAAATGTTAGTAATGTTGCAATAATGAATCTACGTTTATAGTTTATTGTTTTAAATAGTTGTGGGGGCAAAGTTAGCTAGCCTAGGACTGTGGAATAGTTTTATATGCACTGTAGGTTGCACACTTTAATGACCTAGCTGGATCAATAATATTATGAATATTATACTTTACAAAGTTTTATGGAGTATGAAAAAAAAGTTACATGTTAATTTATATAAATAATTAAATAAATCTTCATTAGATAGAAGCAGAGCCGAAATGAAGATAAAAATACCTCCCGCCCGACCAGGATTCGTACCTGGAACTCCGACTTCCCAATATGGAATCGTGCAAGTTGACTGACCGCAGAAGATTGCGTCATACCTACTTACATACTTGTAATATATGTAATATTCAAAACGAGATAATACGTCATGGACTCGGCGGAGAAATGGTAACGCGCTGGCGGCTCAAGCCGGAGTTCCAGGTTCGAAGCCTGGTCGGGACGTATTTTTTCTCTTTATTTTCGGCGTTGCATTTATCTAATGAAGAAATATAAAGCGGGCACATGCTTAGTATTAACATACCTATAAACATAAAATATTAAATATTATTTATACTTATATATATATATTTAATATATATGAATATTATTTGTTTATTTAGTCAAAATAGCTAATCCTAGATGCATTTCACAATGGAAAACTACTTATATGAAATATAATAATAATAATATAATAATATAACGTTTATTTCAGGCACTAGTCCCACATTTTACAAAATAAGTACAGTAAGTACAACGTAATACTATAGTCAAGTAATAAAATCTTAAAACTAACATTAAAACATTACAACAATTAAGGCATTAAAAAATCAATAAAATAAATATATATTATTCCTTAAACCCCATAAGTAGAGTAACCATGCCGGTTCTGGAACACCTGGTGGCGCCCTCTATATTTTTTCTAGCGGTGAGATTTGGAACTAACACGTGGCGCCACCTAGCGGTGCGTAGTGGAACTAAATTGTCTGGAACACCTAGTGGCGCCCTCTATATTTTTTCTAGCGGTGAAATTTGGAACTAAAAGTTGCGCCACCTAGCGGTGCGTAGTGGAACTAATTTTTCTGGAACACCTAGTGGCGCCCTCTATATTTTTTCTAGCGGTGAAATTTGGAACTAAAAGTTGCGCCACCTAGCGGTGCGTAGTGGAACTAATTTTTCTGGAACACCTATTGGCGCCCTCTATATTTTTTCTAGCGGTGAAATTTCGGAACTAAGAAAGTACCGCCACCTAGCGGTGCGTAGTGGAACTAAATTTTCTGAAACACCTAGTGGCGCCCTCTATATTTTTTCTAGCGGTGAAATTTGGAACTAATATTTGTACTCTTCTGGAACACCTGGTGGCGCCCTCTTTCAGAACTAATATTGTGACGCAAATTTCGGAACTAAGAAAGTACCGCCACCTAGCGGTGCGTAGTGGAACTAAATTTTCTGAAACACCTAGTGGCGCCCTCTATATTTTTTCTAGCGGTGAAATTTGGAACTAATATTTGTACTCTTCTGGAACACCTGGTGGCGCCCTCTTTCAGAACTAATATTTTGCAGTAGCGCACCTAGCGGTGTGTGGCGGAACTAATATTTTGTAGTGTTCTGGACCACATGGTGGAGTCCTCTATATTTGTTTAGCGGTTAAAATTGAAACTAATATTTGTGTGTTAGCACCATCAAGCGGTGGGTGGTGGAACTAAATGTTGACTATCCTACCCCACTTCAACTTCACGAACCTGCCAACTAATATTTGTACTGTTCTAGAACACCTAGTGGTGCCCTCTATATTTTTTCTAGCGGTGAAATTTGGAACTAATATTTTGCAGTAGTACACCTAGGGGTGTGTGGAGGAACCAATATTTTGTGTGTGTTAGCACCATCAAGCGGTGTGAATTTTGGGGAAAATAAAATCCTGATATATGTGTACATGACTATTTATTGAAAAAATTAAAGCCTTATATCTAAATACAAACAAAATTATTCTAAAATAAAGTCAAAATACTTAAAACTACACACATTACATTAAGAAAATTATTCTATCTAATATTCTGACAACATCCAATACAATTTTTTCTCAGAGGTAATGGGCCATCATACATATCACCATGGGTAGTGTTTGGACTGTGCTCATGGCATCGTTTGTAAAGCAATATTTCTTTGTCTATCTGCAATGTCGGTGGTAGTTTATTCCAAACATCATTTATTTCACGCGCAGCGAAAGCGATAATGGACTCTTTTGGGAGATATGCTATGTCTTCAGGTGTCATTTTGCTCAAACTCTTGTCCCTGCAGAATATCTTCAGCGAGCGTTCCGATGATCGTGGAAATGGTTGTGGTGGACCATGCTGCGTCAACCAATTTTTAAGTACCTTCACATTTTCAGCTGTGCAAAAGGGTTTGATGGTATCCTCCTGATACAGTTTGTACAGTGAAGGACATCCAATGTCGGCAAGATCGATGACTGAGATCTCCAAAGATCGAGACGGTTGCAGAAGTTGCATCAGCCATTTCTTCTTTTCTCGCCCTTTCACGTAGACCTCGACTGCATTGCGAAGTAGGTCGTTGACTACACGATTGACGTCGTTGAAGGGTTTATCTCCTGAGCTCCACCGAAGTCCATGATATCTACGCTCGAGCCACAGGTTAACCCTCTTGTATTCTTCAGGCAGTAGAGACCAATGATATGGTGGTTTGAATGATGCAGTATATGGTGTAGAAGTCCCATCGCTGAGTGCAAGAACTGCAACCTCTTTCAAAGCAAAGTCCTTGTCGGGTATTTGAAGGCCTTGCAAGTCCAACACGATCTCCATGGTGACTGAGGTGAGTATCGGCAGTGTTACGCTTTTATATGACCCATTCCCTATATATCCGAACTTAATACATACAATTTATTCTTAATATAGTGACTACTACATTAACTTTTTGACAGAACCACTGAGCGGACGATACTCCACAATTCGATCATGTAAGATTAGACAATAAGCGGATGTTTGAGGTGGAAATGACTTTTCCGACTCAAACTCTAAACGAATGTCAACAGGGCCAGATTTTAATGTTTCATTCTGTTTAGAGCAGTCGAGAACTATGAGTGGAGCGTCCTTTAAAAATTGAGTTTTGGAAAGCAAAGGTTCAACATGTTCTCTACCGTAATAGGACGTCTGGAAATGTACATACATATCATACAAAAGAGCAAACTTATTTTTAGTAAAGTCAAGATGTAAATTTACATATGGATAACATTGAGAGTTAAGAAATAGCTTTATATCTCTCAGATCGCAATGATCAAAGTGACTGACATTCTTTGTAGGTGCAGCCTTTCTAGCGGTCTGAAAACCTACAATCACATAACGCGGCTTCTCCAACTGCGTCGACGTCTTCACAGCCCAAACGTTTTTAGTACTACTCTGTAGCAATGGATTTTCGTATAGTTCCCAGGTTCTAAAACTCATCGATATTGAGGGATCCTTGCCAATATAGTTGAGTAACTGAATCCTTTCCTTATCTGAAACTCTAATGTAGGGAATCACCCACTCAACTTTGCTTAAGTCTATTTTAAACTCTTCCCCGGTAGTAGATTGGATGATGGCGTTAGTATCAGTATTCGCTCGCGTCAAAATCAACTCATGCTTTGCGTTAACCACTACACGATGATAATCCTCAGCGAATCCTAGTAACAAACTCAACGGAATAGATATATCGAAATAACCTTCCGCATTAGTCAACTTAACGTCACTACTACTGAACCAACCAGCATTCTCAAGGTGGTATATCTGGTTCGGGTTCAGGGATACATATCCCTTCATAAGACTTGTCAAACCGACATTCTTACACCGATCAATTTCGGTGGCATTTAACTCATATCGTATCTGCTCAAACATGTGACAAACACCCATATTGACAAAGCTTGTAGTGGCCGCCGCAGAACCATCATTTTTCCTCAACCGCCCTTGAATATGCAGTGAGCTTCTATTCGGTAAGAGACATAAATCCTGGTGCTGTACGGCAATGTGTATTTCATCACTATTGTTGAAGGTTGACGATGCGTAAGGTTGATGGGTATGATATTCACAATGGGAAATGGACTCATCAAACACAACAGCTCTTTGAATGGATAGAATATCCGCATCTATCGTCGTCGACGTCGCCATAGTGTAATAAAACACAAAAAACAACCGAAATTCAACCTAATCCCTACTTTATACGTAGTTTTAGACCTACACTCTTCAGGAATTGTTTGTTCAGATGTGTTATCGGCTTGAGCTTCATATGCCGACTGAGAGGCTTTGTCCATGTTTTGATGTTCTTATAACTTTTTCCTCGCTTGGTACGATACACTACACCCATACTGTTTATTTATCATTTGACAGACTTGACATGTAATCGTGTAGTGACTACTTCACCGCGAAAATTAATCAAATCTCCGTCTTGGTCCACGATTTTTAACTGAAGGTGATGTATACTCTGAACGGCGATTGGAAGGTAAATGACCTTAGATGGAACTTCAACGATCTTATATCCTGGCGGGACGACGGGAAAGAACTCGTGAATTGTATGCACACGTCGTGAATTCATGTAGGCGTTAGTAGTGATATTACACTCTACTCGCAAAACGTTCACTTTCAGAATGGCTACTGGTAAATCGGATTTGTGAATCTTGTTTGGTTTGAGTACACGACTTGTGAATCCCAACAGTGGACCTATTGAGTGCGGTCGACTGAAATCTATACTCCGGTTGCACATTATTTCACAACATAGTTCATTATTATTCGGCTTGAGAGTGATTGTAACACTGGACGGTAAAACTCGAACCAAATAACTTTCAATATCTTCAAGTTCATAACTCCCAATAGGTATGGTGATAACATCATTTCCCAAATAGAACTTATTACTCCCGGTATCAATATTGGGTATAGAATTAAATGTCAACAATTCAACGAGACCTAGGACATAATTTTTATCTGGTGAGAGTTCAATAGGCGGAAAGTATGTAGCCTCTAGTATGGATGATGTCCCAGACACCGTCAACACGAATGAATCCCCCATGATGACTGAACGAGGAATCGGCAAGCGTGTGGGTTTTATAGTTGGATAAACATCATAAACACACAACTTACAACTGATTAGTGAGAAATTTCAAGCACAAGTGCCCACAAATAACTGTATTATAGTTTTGATATCTTTTATAGTTATAATTGATGCTACCAACACCGAGATACCTTATCACTTCCTGTGGAGGTCGCAAATCTCCAAAACTATCAAAATAAGTAGTTTTACAACCTCTTTTTCTATAAGCTACCCAATGAGTTCCAGGACCAGCCTCATCATCGAGATTGACAATTGCTGATTCGTTTGCAAGTGGGCCGGATTTTGGGAGGTTATTTCTCATATATACACCACGAAAGTGGGGAATTTTCATAGATTTCGCATACTTTATCAGTTCGACATCGGCGAGTGCTCGGTGCGGTAGCTTTACATGTTTTTTGATTTCAAATATAGGCCTAAACCTTTCCTATAGGGTTTGAGATGCAAACCTTTACCCAATGCGATAGCTTCCATTGTAGAATTATGGCGTTTACTTTCCTCCAATTGTCGTTTTGCTGCATTGGCGGCGTTCACGGCTTTTGCTATTCCGGCTGCACCTCCAGCTAAAGCTCCAGTTGCGCTAAGTCCAGCAAGCAGCGGAAGTATGAATGGTAAAAAGCCACCCACTTTAGAAGGTATCGGAATAATACGCGGATGGCGTACATATTTCCTTCCGCCAATCGCCTTGACCGCTTTACGCGCTCCCATTAGAGCGGACTTGATAGTGTCGCCCGAACGAATTGTCTTCTTTGATTGTTCCACAACACTTCTAAGTGAAATCTTTGAGCGTTTCGCAGTTTTGGAACTTCTTTTTCTCCTTCTTCTACTTTTCGTGCTGAGACCTGCTCCAAGTTTAGATTTTAGCTTCATCGTATTGGTTACTCCCCAAGCTACGGCCTTCTCCCCCAAAGTAGCGTCCTTTGCTAGTACACGTCGCCAGGCCCTATCGGCAAGTGCTTGATCGGCGCGACGTCTTGCTTCAATGTCGGAATGTGAGTTGTAGGCGATATCGTGATCCTTGCAAGCGACGTCGAGCTGATTGATGCCGGGGTCTCCTCGCAACAATCGCCTCTTCAACTTGGTGCCGGGCCCACAATACTGATATCCCGGTACATGTAGTTCGATAGGTAGTTTATTGATTATACTATTCACAAGACCGCTGCCGCTATGAAGTGATCTTTTCACCATCGCTGCTAACGGGGAACTGAGTAAATATCTGCTGCAGACAACATTTTATACCGACACTAGGTAGAAATCCAACTATTGTGTGAACTATCAAAGCCAAGCCATTTGACATATAAATCGTTTCCATGCCTCTTTAGTATTTTCTCTACAAGATACATGTCGGAGTTTGAAGACTTTTGTAGTTCTTCTTTATAGAATCCGCCTTCTATTGGTTGATCGTTGTAGTCCTTCAATTTGTAAGTGATGGGTGTGGTGGGTTCAACTCTTGTTATGGTAAATATCTCAGTAGTCCAATTAGGTGTGTAACCCTTCTCAAATATATGTTTAAACTTGCTTATCCGAACTTTATCGCCAACTTTAAACTTTGATCTTGTAATTCCAAGTGAGTTCGCTTGCAGAGGTGTGTATATGCGTCGAAGCAGATCTTTTTCATTCGCACCAGTTACATCCTTCGGCGCCATCTTGATTGTGCGATGTTTGCTGCTGTTATAGTGTTCAATTAATTCAGACAAAATGTCAATCCATCCGTAGGTACCTCTCAAAGTAAATTGTTTCCACATTTTCTCCTTTAGGGTGCGGTTGAAGCGTTCACATATGGAGGCCTTCATGTTACTATATGTCGAGTACATCTTGATGTTGTGCTGCTTCATAAGTGCTTGAAAGTCGCGGTTGTAGAACTCTTTCCCGCGGTCCACATGCAACAATTTCGGAATCCTCTTTCCATCTTTTAGTATGACTCTCATGGCATTCAATACATGTTTACCACTCTTGGTTTTGATCGGAACTGCCCATGCGTACTTGGAAAATGTATCGATAACGGTTAGCAGGTACTTGAATCCTTTATTTTGTGATGAATATGATGTCATATCTACAAGATCAGCTTGCCACATCTCATCCAGTCCGCGTACATCCACACGTCGACGGAGAAAGTTTCTTCGCGCCGGTTTATGTAGCTCTTGCGCTATCAGCTCCATGATGAGGGGAATTGAGTCGTGCGTCCAGCAGCGCAATCAAGTGTGAATTAGCGAGCACCAAGTTGTGCTGACTCGTTATATCGCTTTTAATGTGTTTTAGGTCTTGGGCGATGTATTCATAATTGGCTGGGGTGTCACTCTCAATATTGCGCATTGCACTCTCCAACTCTTTTACTCGCGTATTTAAATGGGAAATGAGCTCAACCGCTGCTTTGTACACCTCTTGAGTCTTCTCATTGATGGCGCTATCGAGAAAATTGAGGGAAACTGCATCATGGGGGTGTATCGGGTCGGCAACGTTGCACAATCGCTTATTATCAATGTCATATTGTCCATCGAAGGTGATCTTGAATCCTTCTCCAGGAGGTCCCCGACTAATACCGCCCTCCACCCGTCTCGCCGTCAATAATAGACGTCCAAATATATCCACACTCATGGTTGATGAAGTTATCCTTGTGATGACTCTTGAATGACTGAGATACTATGTGTTGATCGGTTAATATATAACACCAGCCTCTCGTAATTCTTCAATTATTGAAATAATCTCATTAGAGTGACTGCTGTTTCCAGCCGCTTGAGAAGATAACAACAGTCGAAGTCGATCTATAAGTTCGTTGGGATCATCCCAGTAGACGTAGGCCGGCGGATGATTGTTTTCAATCTTGTAGAGGGATAGAGATTTACCAGTCTTCTTCCTCTTACTCGACGGTGAATTGATGAATTTTGATATGTAACTCTTGAATTTTATATTCTTCTCCTCACGAATGCTTCCATCGGGATTAAAGTATTTTCGATGTGCATTTGTGGTGATTATGATATCGGCGTAGTTTTTCTCATCATTCTCACTGATTTTAGAGGGCTCCGGCGTCTTCTTAAATAGTAATTCGAGTAGTCCGGGTGTAGCGTTGTAACTTTTACCGCCGACATGAAGACTATCATCGGAAAATTTAATCGGAGAGTTGCCAAACATCATTCGACCACCTTTCAGCTTTCGAACTCCGTAGACTGAATCAATTTCGTGCTTTCCGTCTGAAGTACTCATCATCTGTAGATACACGGAAAGGGGTGAGGGGTGACTCATCGATTCTGACTCAACATCGGTGATCTCCTCCTCACCGTATGATGATGATAACGGCGTATCGTATCGAAGTGCATCATCATTTGAATCTCTTTTGAAGTCTGATTCATGCTTCCCGAAGACTGATTCATGCTTCCCGAATCCAGATTCATGCTTCCCGAATCCAGATTCATGCTTCCCGATTCTTGATTCCTGCTTCACGAATCCTGCTTTCTTCCCCAGTCGTGAGTGATCCACCAGTTTTTCCAGCGGAGCAACGATCGGTTTAAATACTTCTTTAACCGTCCGCTCATTGTCATCTCTATTCACTTTAATTTGTTGATACTTTCGTCGAATAGCATCGCTAGCTTTTACTATTTGCTGTAGCAAGTGTTGCTGTTTATCTTCTTTCTCCCCCATCGTGCTGACGCTGTGACGATTGAAGCGTAACTAGGTATGTGGTGGAGTATAGGTGGAATTTATACGCTTACGAAGCAGTCGTAACCTTTTCTGTAACGACCCGAACCGATTGGGTTGTCTTTATCGATCACAACGAATGTATGCATGTTCTCCTTCCAACACTGGGAGCATAATTCTTTGAATTGGTGATATGTCATGTCGGTGTTGACGTGATCTTCATAGATGTGTTTCAGATTCAGTTCATCTTGTCGAAATAGAACCAGTAGGTTGGCATTGTCCCGCACCAAGTGCTTGGGAATGCGTGTATATGTCTGACATAAATAGAAACAGTCCACATCTCTATGGCGTCCCATGCAAAAAAAGTTTCTCATATTGTCTTGACTCTCACACGCTACATCATCGAATATCATAATTGAGTTTGGCTTTGCCTCCTCCGGCTTTAGGACTTGCTCGTGCTCTGAGTAAGGAAAGTATCCAACACCTTGCACCGACTCGAGTAATGACTTGAGGAACTGATATTTTGGTTGGTTTAATGACTTGGAGTAGATGTAGACATTTTCAAATCTCAAACCATTGGGGTGGATTAGTAGTGTCAGAAGTGCGTTGGTCTTGCCACAGTTTGATGGACCGCAAATGAGTGCTCTCACACTGTGCGGTAAAAGACTTCCATGACGTCTAAAGTTTACATGCTGTTTATCCTCTTGCACAATTTCATCCAGATTCAGAACTGGTAGTGCGGTGGCTTGCTTCTCAAACTTCATCTCGATCAGCACTGATGGAGAATTATTCAGTATATCTTTATATACCTACTATTCACTCCTCCCCCACTCTACTTCATTCACATTCCATGTCGACATCATCATCATCATCAATTCTCTGCGGGATTTTGTAATGACCCCAAGGAAGGGTGTCTGTGGAGTTCGGTAGAAGACATCTTTTATCATCGAAGGGGCTAAGAGCGAGCTTCACCTGTCGAACTGTTTGAATATTGTGAAGATGAGTGCGAAAGGTAAACTGCTCACGAGTCTGTACGCTGTTATTTTGAAGACATTGCACGTAGTCATCGAATGTTATGGTCTGTTTTACTACCCCCGTAGCTACACCCTTCGCTTTCTTCATTACGTCCTCCCCCTCCACCCGCACACTGTACATTTTCGAACGCAGACCTACAAATTCTGTCATAACTCGGCCGTTACACTCGTCCTTCATTTTGCCTACGACTTTCTTGTTTCTACTCGGGATCTCATACCGATTCGGGTGGGGGTAGTCGGATGTGTCGAAGTGATCTACATCTTGTTTTATGACTGAATATATATCTTGACACTGCACCTCGTAGATCAAACTGTCAGTATCAGTGTACAGCACCTTTGGGTGTTTAAAGCGCTTCATCATATATTCGAGGTGGAAGTCGTAGATTACGGTTTTCGATAGATCGAGGACACAGAAACCGACGTAGATTGGTTTGTTCAGGAGGACGTTCACTTTTTTCATTTGGATTGCCACTAAGTTTTCATCAAAAATGTGTCGGCTGTGGAATTCGGGACGTGAAATAAGTGCCTCTGCACCATACCTACCACCCCACTCTGTCACCAATTTCACATCCACCCTTTTGCGAACGTTCTCCATAGTTTTACCGTAAACAGCGTTATTCATAAGTTTATATAGATTTTTTTCGAACTCGTTTGTTGTAGCCCGCCGCTTCGCGCTGTTTAGGTCGATGTAGCTTTTTAGCCAGTCGGATTGTTTAAATTTAAGCGCTCTGTGAATCTTTTTAAGAATGAGTCCATGTTTCAGAGCTTGACGTAGGTTTCTGTAATGAATAACATAGCGCGTCTTCGAATGCAGAGTTGTGAGTAGCTTCTTTTGTTTAGAGCCCGGAGGGGTGGAGCTCTCCGGACACATCGGCAAGTCTTTGTGGACGTCGTGAATTGACTGAGGATACTCTAAGTCCACTTCAAGGATGTAGCCGGTGGGTGAGTCGTCAGGAACGTCCCAGTTCAAGTTGTTGAGCTCCTCAACCCATTCAAAACCGCCATATGGTAGATGTTGCATCATCGCATACCCATAGAGGTTACAAACATCATAATACATGAGGTAGGTCGATGGCTGTTTCGGGTCATAGTCCGGTAGGTATTTGTTGTTAGCACGAGCGTATCTATTACTACACTGACTCAGACCACCTCGGATACCACGCTCAACGAACAGCACCATGTCAATGTCGGTGAGCAGCTGAAGTTGAATGTTGGTGTGTTTGAGCATGGCGTCCCATGTCAAGCCGGGTGCTGTATAATAATGCGCCGGGTCGAGTCCGTAAGTTTTAAGACACTGCGTGCGGAAATTCTCAAAAATATCGGCTAAGAGGAGCACGTCGGTTTTGAGGTACATATCGGAATACTCGCCGAGATCGGTGACGTTGAAGGTTGCCCACACTTTCTTCGCGTGCTCATAGTCTTGTTCAGATATATCACTACCACCGTTAAGTGAGCTCCGGAAATTTTCCTTGGGTGGTAGCGCAGTGTCGTCGAGTCGATCCCAACCAGTCACGTACTCGTAGGGGAAAACCCCCTTGCGTGTGAGCAGCTTGAAGTGGTCGTCGTCCAAATGTTGAAACTCCTTGCGGACGATGGGCAGTTCTGTTAGGTATGATGCCAGTTTTTCAAGCGATGATGCCATAAAACGCAAGGAGTCTATAAATCGAAGTTTAATATCACAATGCTTTATGTTCTTCGTCACCGATATGTACTTCTCCATGTTGATCGGGAGTATGTTTGTGCATCCTTTGAACTGTGTTGCAATGTCCTTTATAATTATGTGACAATCATAACCCGAAAAGTTGTGAAACACAATCGGAATTGTGTGTGAATCTTTATATTTTAAGTTGCAGGCCTGGTGAGCAGCACCGCGGTAACGTCCGGTGAGGTGGCAATGGTCTCGAGCTCTCACGTCAGAGCAGAGCAAAGTTTTTTCACAGATGTGGCAAATTGGCTGCCTTAAGAACTCCCTCTCCTCGTCGTTTGTCAGTGGATTCATTGGTTTGGGATTCTTGTGCAGCTGCTCAACATTTTTTGCTAGTTCTAGCAGCTTCTGTGTAAACCATTTTGCAGGATTCGGCCCACGGTAGCTCTCGTAGTGTGAGAGACTATCATCATGACTACATTGGATGTAGTAGCCGACACTGAAAGCCTCATGCGTGTTATATGGCTCAGTTTTTTTTAACTCTGGCTGCTGTTGTAGCGGATCGACTTTCTTGAGCAGACACTCAAAGTCTGCGTAGATGATGAAGGGTACCTTCTCCTTATGTGCAAAGTTTTTAAATTCAATTTTGCTACTTGCAGCTTTGGGTAGTTCCACTCTGCACTTGTTTATTTGCGCACAGTCACGCTCGTGACTCATCAACTTTGCTTCTGTGTGGAAATAATGCAGGCATCTATCACACACATATACTTTATGTCTATGTTTTGATAGACCGCTTTGAACAAGGCGCGAGAGATTGTGGATCCACACGTAGTGAGAGTTCGACGCCTCTCCGACTTCATCATCAACCTCAACATCACCGTCCTCAGCCGCACTCTGCTGCACTAGAAGTAAATTAATATGGTCGATTTTCTTCGAGGTCGTCACGTGCACAGGGGCGATGGAGTAGTCCTTCTTTCGTTTTTGTAGAATGTACACATTCACTGAGATATTATTGTTGCGCTCGAACTTGGGAACGTCTCTTACGGTCACAGGGAATTCGATGCCATCAAAGTTCAGAGTATCTTTGTATGGAGTGTACTTAGATATACGATGCGCATTTGTTTCAACTGGGTGAAGTGCGGAGAGAACGGCCCACTTGAAGCATTCATTATCACCATTTTGGACATTGATGCACGCTTTCTTGTCCTTAATTTTTTTTGGTAGTTCCATGTAGGTACCCGCGCGCATCGGGTTGTACTGATTAATGTTGACCATCAAGTTGTTGATTGATCGCAGTGTCCACCCCGAGTCGCGGTCCTGAAATTCCTCCATATCACGCAGTATTTTTTCGACCACATTGGTCTTGAACCACTCGCTGAGGTCAGTGGTCCGCATGATGACCTTATTTTCGGTGTTGAAATATTTAACTTCGACCACCTCCTCTTCGTTTCGTAGCACACTATATTCTGCCACTAGAACTGTGTTCACTTTTAGCGAATGCTCCCTCTTCAGCGTTTTCTTCAGAGTGGCTACGAAGATGAGCTCAGCGTCAACAAAAAAGTTCTCACCGTCTCCATGCTTCAGGTTGATAATAGTACCCGTGCGAATTCGATTATTGAACGCCGAGCGAATATCCTTCCACACGACTCGCTCGCCGAGTTGCTGCCGACGACGGGGCGGTTGTCGTCCGCCTATAAAAAAAATCACATGTAAGTATATATATTTATTTGTATATAATATTTTAGATAATAAGTATTTTGTGTGGGTTCGGTACTTAAAAAGAATAGCCCCACTGCATCTCTCCCCGTGCATGTCGTAAAAGGCGACTAAGGGATAAGGACAAGATGCCGTGCTAAAGGGCGACAGGCTCGCCACCTCTCACCTTGGCACGGTACTTCAACCGAGTCATGCAGCAGGTGGGTCTTCGTACCTTACTTGCTGCTTGATCGATTTAATCTTGTTCGAATACTTTGCGAAACGTGGTGGTCGGTGTTGTGCTGCAATTATATCTCGTTCGAATACTTTGCGAAACGTGGTGGTCGGTGTTGTGCTGCAATTTACCAGAGTTCTTGCAGCACAACACCGATTACTCTGCTTACCCCGATTGTCGGGATTCAGCGTGTGTGATATGTATGTATGTAAGTATTTAATAACTATTTAATAACTCTTTGGGTACGGAACCCTAAAAATCACCAATTTAGTTTTAGTTTCATACATGCGTTATCCCTATCTTATAAGTTCAAAATCTTGTATTATCAGGCTGTACTAAGCTCGCTTGCCGCTTTGCTGCGCTTGAGCTTGAGTTAAGCTAAGCTGAGTTAAGTACTGGAGGAAAATTGGAGAGGCATATGTCCAGCACTGGACGCAGGCACGCTGACTGGCTGACTGAGACCGTGATTTCTATAATATATACATATCACACACACACACACACACACGCTGAATCCCGACAATCGGGGTAAGCAGAATAATCGGTGTTGTGCTGCAAGAAACACTGGTAAATTACAGCACAACACCGACCACCACGTTTCGCAAAGTATTCGAACAAGATATCTATCAAGCAGCATGTAAGGTACGAAGGAAGACCAACCTTCTGCATGACCCGGTGGAAGTACCGTACCAAGGTGAGAGGTGGCGATCCTATCACCCTTTAGCACGGCCCCATACCCTTATCCCTTAGTTGCCTTTTACGATATGCGTGGGGAAAGATGCAGTGTGACTATTCTTTTTACATACCGGCCCCACACGGTACAAAAAAATGTATTATGCACACGGTATAATAAAATTAAAAAGTAGGTATTGCAACGTATTTACCTCGGCCGACTTTCTGTAGTTGCTCGAGTCTAAGCTTCAGACCCCACAGCTCACCGATGAGTGTCTCACACTGTCGTTTCAGATGGACGGCTGCATCTACCCCAGCTTGCAGGTTGTGTAAATCGCGCAGCTGTGATGTTACATGATTTATCCACTTTGAAATGGATGTTGGTCGGGGGTCATCCTTTATTAAAAGGAAACCTTCCTTCAACATCTTTAGTGCACTCTTATGTCTCTCTATCGCCATTTTGTCTGTTTGTCACACTCTCGGTTAAAACACGCGAAATTTTAACAGCTTGTCGAAACACCAATTTTCACTTTCCCCCCTACTTTCATCTGCATTGCCTGACTGATGGGTGTAAACTATGACAACCTCATTGTTGTATGAGCTTTTATACACTCAACCCAAGGCAAATTTCGCATTGTTCTATAGAAAAGCTCGAATATCTATTGATTTAAATCTTTGCTCGAACCCTATGACTCATACCAAACCATGATAAAGTACACACATAACCATTTATCCATGATAAAGTAAATATATACATAGCGTCACGCCTGTTTCCCGGTGGGGTAGGCAGAGACATGATAAAGTGTACCTATAGAACTTGACTTACCTATAGTTAATAAGTATAAGTGTGGTAGTCGGTGTTGTGCTGTAATTAAAAAAAGGTGTGTTATTATTATTACACACCTTTCTTTACTATTATCCACTTTCAATATTAAAAGGTATAAAATTAAATTAATTTTTCATGACATATTTTATTATTTAATTTACGTACAAAGTGGAAATCTTAAAACTCTTAATCTATTTGTATAACATTTTGCTGCGCATCTGACATTTGCGTAACGATATTGGCTATAGCGGAAATTATCCTTCGCTCATATTGGTTTAGCTCTGGGGTCTGCTGCACAATGCCTAACGTTGGCGATTGATGCTGCTGAGTGATCCAATCTGAAGACTGCAATGTGCACACGTTTGATGTTGCATCTTGCTTGTGCGATGTCAGCGGTGATGGCGGCTGCTGTTGATGTGTAGGCGAATAGTATGCAGATGAGTATCGCGGTGGAGATGTCGCTGGTAGAGGTGGCGATGGTGAATAATTCATCAGGGTATACGTAGGTGAGCCGTAGGTGGGTGAGTATCGCGTTGGATATATCGTTGGTGGAGATGTAGGTGGTGAATTGAGCAGCGGTGAGTCTTGCGCAAGCGAACCCACCCAACTTATGAGTGGTGGTGCTCCAATTTGTGCATATTTAGAGAGAACTTTCTGGATGTAGACCTCCCCCTTCATAAGTTGAACGAATGTGCAGCAGTTGAACCAGCGAGCGTGTTCTTCCCATGGATTATCGTGCTCCTTCCACTCGTTGAGACCACCATCACAATAAAAGCACTTGGTTTTATCAGCGTGTCCAATGTAGTAGAATCCAGCCTCCGCAAGATCTTGAGCCTTCCGAAGTAGTAATGGACACAGACAGCCGGTGAATGAGTTGAAACGTGTGAGTTCTGATATGTAACTGGGATGGGCCGGTCCGAGACCGTTCACGCGCACTGCCATGTTTGACTAATTTAAATTTACTACTGAGGGAACGAATACTCTCACAGCTTTTATATGCGTATATTTAAAACTTGTCGCTGCAGGATATTTTCTTGGATAATGGAAAAGTGTTAAAATTATTTCCTCTTGTCTCAAACTACCGTTGAAACTTCATTGCAACATACCTATATCTATCTTCATCATTTCACAACCGTTCATAACTAGTTGCAAGAAAAGCTTATCAGCGTCGGGTGTGGTTTGAGAGTGAAGGGTGGTTGGTGAAAGCTGCAAGTTGAAATCAAACTTATTACAATGGCTCAAGGTAGATTATTTATGTTTGATTCCTGCCTACGTGCCGGAGTACCTAGCGTGTTAATACTTGCTTACAGCGTGAGTCATTTAGGGATGAACAATTAGAAATTGTGAACTGGGGTTGACAAAAGAGCTCATTAGTGGTAGATACCAAGGGATCGCTCACAGGCAACGCAGATTGAGACTTGTTGAAACATACCAATTGTTGTGGGGATATTTTTAAATGTAAAATTTTCTTAGTGCAACTATTGTGAAAGATAACTGATGTCTGGGGTTGAACAAAAGAGCTCATTACTGGAAGGTATCAACGGGTCGCTCACAGGTGACGCAGCGCAGGTTGAGACTTGCAGAAACATGAAAATGTTTGGTGAAATTTTTAAACGTATAATATTTTTGTTATATAGACAAAAGAGCTCATTACTGGAAGGTAGCAACGGGTCGCTTACAGTACAGGTGATGCAGCGCAGGTTGAGACTTGCAGAAATATGAAAATGTTTGGCGAAATTTTTAAACGTACAATATTTTTTTATATATGGACTTTTTCCACGAGGGTGGGGGTTATTTATCTACATAACTGATACTTATAAGACTGCGTACAAAATTGTAATAAACAGTTCGAACTCAGCAGCACACCGACGTGCATCTACACACCAAGATCATAGCCAGCGCGACAGCAAGCTGATTTCTAACCTATCTACCACGCCATCATCATCATCTTTAAAACAACCATCATGGACCTGACCAGGATCAACGAAGCAGCCAAGCGAACCTTCCTGGAGACGCGAAAACTCAACACCTTGGAGATTGGAAAACTCTACCGAGTGACCGACTTGCACAAAGTTGTGACAAAATATGGAGATCGCATTGTAGCTGACATCGACGAGGCTTTCTGCGTCTTCCTACCCAAGCGGATGATCAACGTCTTCAACAAGGATGAGCGGATGTTCGATGGTATGGTTGAAGCTAGTAGAGAAAATATCCTTGGGTTGAAGTACCTTGGTGGAGAGTACAACGCTATCGAGTTTGGCAGTATGAACGAAGAGGATGTGAAAATGGAGGTGGAAATACCTACGATTTAGCTAACTGTTAAAACTAAGTGTGATTTTAGAATAAAAAACTTAGAATAAGACGTACTGTATATTATGGTCTAACGTTGAGTTATATAATAAAGTTTATAAAAACAATAATTTTTTATTTTCATATCCATCCACACTAGACACATTACCTAGGTACCTACCTACACAGTTACATATTAGTTTTCTTAGTAAGAAACCCTAAAAATGTTGTGAATAATCTATTTATATTTTACTACTAGGGTAATGTGTGTAGTTATTTATTTTTATTTTCATATCCATCCACACTAGATATAATACCTACACAGTTATTAGTTTTCTTTGTAAGAAACTCTAGCGATTTTGTGAATCATCAAATGTATTTATTTCACTAAGGTTTGAAACAAAGGTTTAAAAGCGATGGCATTCTTTTCATTAATAGCCCACAACTTTACCTACATCCTTTCGAAAACGGTCGAAGGGACCCATGCAGGTATTAAACAAGTCTCCATTCACGGAAGCTAGCGACTCCTTCATTATAATTCCAGATTAGTAAAGGTGGGGTGGGTTGACGCAGGAGTTAAAATAATACATAAAAAGGGTCTTATCTCTCAATTTATCCATTTGCAATTCAATCTCCTTCGAAATACATTCTGCAACCAACCATCATGGGTGTCCTAGCAAAATGGAACTTTACCAGCATAAGGCAGTGTCAGGACGCTGTCATACGACATAAAAAAACGGGAAGTTCAACGACTGGGAGCTGCATCGCTGCATACATCTAACATATTTTGCAGGTGAGACATATTTATTTTATACTAGTTAAGTTATCGACTCCGCTCGGGGTTTTTTTTTTACCATAAACATTCCCTAGCTTGCCCACAATAATCCGCCAAAGTTTCCTCGTAATCAGTCCAGCCGTTTTCGAGTTTTGTGAGACTAATGCACTATGTCTGTCTCTCTGTTATATATATATATATATATATATATATATATATATCTGTCTGTCACTCGATCTCAGCAAGTATATATTTTGTCAACCTCGGTAGCTCAGTGGTGCGGTCGGTCGGCTGTTGTTAAGCAACGCTGAGCGCGGTCCGTTCCTGGATGTGTGACCACTCGACCGTTGGAGGCTGACCGTGGTTCGGATTCCACGTTAAATTGTAGCTCCCTCCCTTCCCTTCTTACCTTACTAGGTGGTAGGGTTTATCCCGGCCGGGTTAGTACCACCGCACTGAGTGAAACATCGGTCGAAACGACCATGTAAATAGTTCGTGTTTTCCATCCAGTTCGGTGTAGCCGACATGAAATGAAGGGAAGCACTGACATGGCACCTAGTTTACCCGGTGTTATGGGTCAACCGTGTCAGTTTCCATAAAAATATATTTATACTAGCTGAGACCGAGGCTCCGCTCACATTTTATTTTTTAAATTTCTTTATAAACGTTCCCTGACGCCAAAACCTACTAAACTTTCATGGTAATTGATCCAGCCGTTTTCCAGTTTTGTGAAGCTAACGCACGGCGATTGATTTTTATACATGGAGAAGAATATACTCGTACCTTAGGAGGTTACAGTTCTTTTTACAGAACCAAAATATTTATGGAATGTGGGTCTATTTATACCTTATCAATCACTATTTAATCACAACCACATTCCTTCACAACTCACACATCATATAGGTACCCTTTCCTAATATGGGTGCAATAAAGTATTCCTATATTTACAGGCAACCGCAGAAGAAAACTAAGCCGAACTCGAAAGGTGCTGCGGCTCTACTACGATTACCTGTTGAGGCTCGCGGCACGGCGACGAGACGAACAAGAGGTGGAGAGAATTTCACGAAGAATTCAAAATCTCGCTTCGGAGGATGTACTTGGAGACATCGATGATGCATATGATTCAGATGCAACATGCATATTAGATTAATTTATATTTTAGAAATAAGAATTTTTTAATATACATCCTTTTACCACACATCAGAATTTTAGTTTCCATCGCTAGATGACCCCACTCCAAAATATTAGTTACAACTTTCACAACCATTTTTTTTTCCATTTTTCGACCGACCAGGTGGGTCGGAATCCGATATTCACATAAATCGCTAAATTACATCACTCCAAAATATGTGGCACATATATCTGGATTTTACTTTCCTCAAAATTCACTTACACCACCACCTGATGTGACTGCAAAAATATTTCAATGTGGGTCGATGATAGTCAGCATTTAGTTCCACCACCCACCGCTTGATGGTGCTAACACACAAAATATTAGTTCCCAATTTCATCACTACTAAAAAATACAGAAGGCGCCACCACAAAATATTAGTTCCACCACACACCGCTAGGCGCGCTACTGCAAAATATTAGTTTTTTTTTTCATTTCATCGCTAAAAACTCTACGAAAAAATGTAGATGTTACCACCAGGTGGCGCATCCAGAACAGTACAAAATATTAGTTCCAAACTTCACCGCTAGAAAAAATATAGAGGGCGCCACTAGGTGTTTTCAGAAAATTTAGTTCCACTACACACCGCTAGGTGGCGGCACTTTTTTAGTTCCGAAATTTCACCGCTAGAAAAAATATAGAGGGCGCCAATAGGTGTTCCAGAAAAATTAGTTCCACTACGCACCGCTAGGTGGCGCAACTTTTAGTTCCAAATTTCACCGCTAGAAAAAATATAGAGGGCGCCACTAGGTGTTCCAGAAAAATTAGTTCCACTACGCACCGCTAGGTGGCGCAACTTTTAGTTCCAAATTTCACCGCTAGAAAAAATATAGAGGGCGCCACTAGGTGTTCCAGACAATTTAGTTCCACTACGCACCGCTAGGTGGCGCCACTTGTTAGTTCCAAATCTCACCGCTAGAAAAAATATAGAGGGCGCCACCAGGTGTTCCAGAACCGGCATGGTTACTCTACTCCCATAAGCTATAAGTATAGGTATTAGGCGAGGTATTAGGTAATAGATGGGTAGTAGTTAGTTGGTATCAAGCACAGATCAGAGAAGGTATCAAGTGTCTAAATATGTCGGTGGGTGCTACTCGCCCATATTATCTTGTCCTCACTCTACGAGTATGTGCATAATTAATATATGATTAATGTTAACACTGAAATGGAGCACATTTCGACCTTCACATGACTGGGGAGAAAGTAGGTGACCTAATATCATATCACCGCCGAGATAAGGCGTAAGGTACTCCCGCTCCCGCCCGCCCGGTATGCATTATTTATTACCACCAAGGTTACATGCAGGACAGATCAATAAGTGCAGTGTCAATAAGTTGAACTTCCTTCACTATCGGTGCAAAACGAATCAAATAATATTAATATCGAGGGCTTACTTCAAGAATGCATTAAGTCAGAAAAAGTAGTTTTGAGATAATCAAGATTTAAAGTTTACAATAAATTTATAAAAAATTCTACTTATATTTACAATATCAGTATTATGTACCGAGATTTATTATCTATCGAGGTTAAAAATGTTATTAATGAAAAAAATATATGTTCACACAATAGCACTTTTTATTCAAAAGTGTAGGAGAAGGTACTGACTTAGTGTATTTTGTTTGACGGTTAATTTTGCAGTAAAATAAAAATACTGCGTTAAGTCTTATAGTAATTTAATGAAAAAGACAGTTGTGGTTGGTGCTTTGGTGTGGGGTTGGCTCTAGGCCTGCAAACTAGTCCCGCTTGGTTGAGGACCTTCGTGCGAAACCCTGCGATCTCCAGCTACCCCAGCCAGCCTATGTCATGGAAGAAAGGCTTTCATGGAAGAAAGCCACAAGTTGACTGGGGCGTTTGCAGACCTCTGCAACGGAACATGGAGAACGGAGTATGTCCCTTCGTTGGTTGTCAAGCACACTGCACTCCAACAAAACATGCTCGGTCATTTCATTCGTCGCCAAACATTCCCTGCACAGTGGGCTATTCGTAATAACCACGGTGTGTAGATATTTATTTAGTGAGCAGTGGCCTCTCATAAGATCAACGGGTATTCTCAGCTTAGCCCGTGCCTGATTGATAAGCTTCAGAGCCAGCCTTCGGTCTGGTTTAGGAAGAGCAGCTCTCGACTGTCTGCACTCTGAGAGGCCCTTCCATCTGTCCCTGTGTTTCCGTGATGTCGACGCGTGCAACCAAGTCCAAGTTCAACCAAGTTTTCTGTATGCTTGCTGACGACATTATCACGGGTTCCGCTCCTATGGGTATAGTTATTTAGAGTCATTTAGAGCCTCTTCGTTGTAGTGCAGTGTACATGACATACGCCCATCTCAGTCCCAGCGGTTGCCGCTTGTAGCACCCCGATTACTTCCATTTGGAAAACTGTTGAGTGTGCACCAAGTCGTACTGATCTAATCATGTTCAGCTCACATGAGAAAATGCCCGCACCGGTCCAGCTGCTTGTCCTTGACCCGTCTGTGAAGATTCTTAGTTCCGTCTCACTAGATGGGCCGGGGGTTGGTCATTAATAAGGGTAGTTCACTGCACACCGTATGCAGGACACTTCTGTGCATTACCGGTTCGTCCCCTTATCATAATCATAGTGCCTTGAGTCTGAATGCGGACGCCGCTGCCTCCTGTTTGACACATAGGTCCAGCGTTGACAGACAGAGTATGGCTTCAATGGTGGTCGTGGGTGTACCGCATACAATCCGTAATATCCTTGGAGGTAATATCTATGCAGGCGAACCTCTAAAGCTTCTCTAATTGCATCGTTGATTAAAAAGACAGTTTTACGGGATTATAATTTTTCAGTGAATTAAAATGGTGGCTGCTACTAAACTAGTTGTGTTGATCTTCGCCTATCTATTACGATTACCAGAGAGAAAACGCTTCATCTTGCTAAAAAAAATTCTTTTTTAACTAGATAACCTCAAATTACAACAGCTTACTAACAAATTCACTCAGCGAATGCTTGAGGTGCCATCCACGGTTCAGTATTGCAAGCACACAATTCAAATTTATGTCGACTTAATGCATCGGCCAGTGTAGTTGTTAACAACCACCACTTCAAGTAATCTCGCCAAGAACACATTAAGTCCGACTTAGTGCTTTTCGCACTAAGTTTTTGACGACGTTTCTAAAAATCGCGTCTTCGTAAATGCACTAAGTGACATAATGTCTTTTTGAAAATGATTTCATTAAGTCTGAGTAAGCCAAAACCGCAACATGAAATTCATTAAGTCACTTAATGCTTTCTTGTAGAATAGTATTCTACCACGAATTATCGAAGTTGTATTTGTGAAATAACACTAAGTAGACTTAATGCATTTCAGAAGAATTACATTTTGCGATTAACCTAAAAAACATTTACAGTAAGGCACTAAATTGTACTTAGTGTATTTACGTTGACTATAATTTCAACAATAATCAGAACTTAGTGCCATTCTATTCGAATCATGTCATTTAGTGCTTTTTGCTTGTACAAAGTAGTTATATTATGACTTAATGCTATAGCTATCTTTGGATCTCGTCAGTGTACGACTTAGTGTGTTTTTGAAGAATGTAGCGCAAGAAATAATGAACAAAACTGTATAATTAAGTCAAAATCGACTTTTTTTGACATAGTGCATTCTTGAAGTAAGCCCTCGATATACAAGTTCAATAAATATGTGGATACGTATTTGATTGTAAGAATATTTATAATTTTGTCAAACAACAAAAGACACCTAAATAAGAAGAGGTAAGTAAAACTAAAAAACAGGAATAGGTGTCCAGAACAATGTTTGAATATTATTTAATGTTATTTATTTATTTTTAAGGAAAGTTAACAACTATTGATACATTATTACAAACAAACAATTTGGAAATTTGTAATTATTACTAATTTCCAGGTCAATAATAAAGTTTCACGTCTTTTAAAATTAACAACTATCTACATACCTACAAACAACTACACAACATCAGCATAAAAAATAATAAAACAACATATCTTTGTCTGAGCTCGAACATATGTACACTCGGTTCTATTTCCGAATGGGGCCGTATAGTAATTTGGTCGAGTTCAACGCTTCCAAGACACAAGTTTGCGCGTTCAGTGCGAAGAGAGTGGCGTTCACACCGGCTCCTTCATTCCAAGGCACGTCGCTCAAATTAAGCGAACACCTCGGGGTCCTCGGAGTCGAACTGTCGCACGAATTGAACTTTCGTCGCCAAATCGAGGGGAAGGCCAAGCTGGCTTCTAAAAAGCTGGGCGTACTCAATAAGGTGCGACGGCACTTCACGGCGGACCAAAAGCTGCTCCTGTATAAATCGCAGATCAGGTCTTGCTTGGAGTACTGCTCGCACCTGTGGGATGGCTCTGCCAAATACCAGCTTGCGCCTCTGGACTTGATCCAGCGTCGAGCCGTGCGACTATGGGTGACCCCGAAGTGTCCCGCGATCTAGAACCACTGCAACACCGTAGGGATGTCGGCTCCCTAAGTGTGTTCTATCGCTTATTCCATGGGGAGTGCTCGGAGGAGTTGTTTAACGCGATCCCGCCGTCCCCTTTCCACCTCCGCACCACGCGCACTGGGCAGGGATTGCATCCCTATACGCTGGACTTACCGCGCATGCGTACACATGCGCGCAATCGATTCTGCAGATCTTTTCTTTACAGAACCGGTAAACTCTGGAACGCTCTCCCTGCTCATATATTTCCCCCCAAGTACAGTCTCGGGTCCTTCAAGAGGGGCGTGAATGGGCACCTGTCAGGCCGGCATGGCATTCGCAACCCCCGAATACGACCGAATGTCTATTGGCGCCGTTAGACACCTCATGGGTGTCTCGGCGCCATATGTCGAGCTAACAAAATATATATAATAATATATATATATTTTTTATCTTTATGAAAGTTTTTTCGAACGCAGTGAATAGTCTTGTAACAAAATTGTGCAAGATATGTGATCGATCATTCTGATTGTTACGAATATTTATATGCGAACGGCAGAATGACGTGGTTTTATTTTTGACATATTTTTTTTTACCAAACTTTGACGAAACCCTAATAATAAAATAATGTTTAAAACCCAAATCACCCTCACTGTATGTACGTAGGCAGTTAGAGTGAGACTGTGATATCATTATTTGACCTTCAACAGTATCGCGCAGATTCGGCGGTGTCGCGTCCGAAGAGGCATTATCAAACAGAGCCTGTTCAACTGATCATGAAACGTCCAATCATTGAAGTTTACGAACTGAAATGTTCAAAGGGCTTGCCAGTATAGAGAAGGATGAGGTTTACACGCCACACACCACGCCAGCACCCCACTATTCTCGCACTAGAGATAAGAGAAATAATCTCCATTATGAAAAAATAAATGGGCGTTATTATGATGTTTAATCGTAAAAGTCTCCACCTCATCTCATGAGCGAGTACAAATATTTTGAATATTAAATCTAATGTATATAATACTCAATGGGGCACAGTCCGATGAGTGAGTAAAACATTATTTTATGTAAAACAAAAGTACGATGCCTTCTTAGTTGTACATACTACTCATAATTACTCAAATGAAACATTTTTAGGGATGTCGGCGCCCTAAGCGTGTTCTATCGCTTATTCCCCGGGAGTGCTCAGAGGAGCTGTTTAACGCGATTCCGCCGTCCCCTTTCCACCTCCGTACAACGCGCACTGGGCAGGGATTGCATCCCTATACGCTAGACTTACCGCGGATGCGTACCAATCGGTTCTGCAGATCCTTCCTCTACGGAACCGGTAAACTCTGGAACGCTCTACCTGCCCACATATTTCCCCCCAAGTATAGTCTCGGGTCCTTCAAGAGAGGCGTGAATGGGCACCTGTCAGGCCGGCATGGCATTCGCAACCCCCGCATACGACCGAATGTCCATGGGCGTCGCTAGACACCTTATGGGTGACTCGGCGCCACATGTCGCGCTTAGTATAAAAAAAAAATTGTTTATGTTATAAATACAACCTAAGATGAATATAATAATACAATAGAGTATGACAATAAACAACCAAATGAAGAAGTGTTCGGCTGGCTGTTGCACCGCTGCTGGCTACACGAAAGACATCGTCGTCGGTGCGCGCGGTGAGACTGTGTAATGCGATGCTTGTGTTGTTGTTGTTGACATGATACGACCATACCTACATAATTATCATGACGAGTTTGGTTCATTCACAGAATTCGAAATTGTAGCAGTTTCACTGGTAGGTATGCCCCTACCACCTCATAAGACCGAATGGCCATGGGCATTGTTAGACACTAACTAACGCCCACAAATTAATCTTCAAAATACGAAACGTGTGATGTTTCTGTTTTAGCTTGTTTCTTTCATTACTACTACTAACTACTACGCTACTACTACTCTCTCTTCTCTTTTTGTAACTTTTTATTTCTTTTTTAATTTCTTCTTCCTTTTATGCATTGCTGCCACTATATTTTTATGTGTAATCCGTGCCTAACGAAGCTGGAGACAAACTTGATTATTGTTTGGATCTTTCTGTTTGTTTTTGACCTTATAAATAAAATAAAAAAACTGAAATTGTACAATAAAGAATATTTAAATTTTATTATTTTCGAACTCGTGTAGGTAGGTGACCTCGTGTAGCCGGCGTAGCGGATACTGACCTTACTTGCCTACACAATAAAAATGTCTCCCGGATATGAGCCGGGCTGACGTATAAGATAACTTTGAGACAAATCAGTCTCATTAAAAAGACATGCAGTTGTCAACGATGGAACTGAACTTCGCAACTAAGTAGATAGAGCAAACTATAATTATGTATGAGTAATCGCATGAGCGTGTTTCTTGTTCGTATGCATTATTTTTGAGAACGTGATTTAAATTGCTGATACATGGTGTATGTATGTATATACCAGGTGTGTTGGACGGTTTGTTCGGAACGTTGGACTTGTTTGTCAAAGTTCCGTGCCTTGCACGGGAAAATAATTTGTCCCTGTATAGAACAGGGAGTTGAAGAACTTATGTGGTAAGGGCGCGGAATTATTGCGAACACGCGCTAAATGCAGGACAATTTTATATGTTGTAATTTGAAACCACTACAGTTTTTCCTGTATTCTTCAAGTTGTTTGGTACACACAATTTTTGCATGTTTTCCTAAGATTTTACGTTTACATTTTATTTTTATTTTTTTTATTTTTTTATTTCTAGAATCTACAAGCTCAAAAAGTTTTATCTATGTGCCCCTTCCACTTAAAAATATTTAAGTTTTTCATTCAAACTCCAACAAAACTCCTCCAAAATTTTTGTGAAATTTAGAAATTACTAGACTTCGTCATTCGTCCGTGACTTTATGCATATAATATATTGTCTGCTAAATAGCAAATTTCAACTTGATTCGCTTTAGAAATTATGACCCAGTGACAGACACACATGCAGACTGACTCACGAGTCACACCATAATAGGTTCCGTTTTAACCTTTTTTCAGGTACGGGACCTAAAATACCTTTAAATATATACCTTTTCTTAGTTACTAAGATTGACTAGAAAAAAACGTTCTTAGTGATTAAGTTCATGTTTTCGCGTACGATTAAGAAGATTAAATTAAGCGTTAAGAAGATTACATTCTTACTAACCTTCTATACAATAAATAATTTTAAACTTGGTTTTTTACTTCCAGGTATATTCCTATGTATAAGTCATTCAACCTGTAACTGCAAAATGTGTACAAAATTTATACTCGATTACTGATAGGCACCACTTAGTTGCTTGTTACTTGATGAATAATTAACGTTTTGCAACCTTTTCATCTACCACCGTACACTCCATATCTAAATGAACTCTGTTCCTAGCCTAGTTTCGCTTTATGCCATCAGCACTACGCTACGCACGCTACGCCGTGTTCTCCGCATCATTTTGTATGGAGAAACGGAGCAGCGCCTCTAGTGATAGATTTGCGAATTTCGTTTCTCCATACAAAATGATGCGGTAAACACGGCGGCGTAGCGTAGTAGGCGTAATCTCGTGATTAGGGTACAGGTCTTTGTACGAAGACAATAATTATTTTTTATTTAGATTACAGCATAGATCATTTTTGAACTGATGTTCTTATTTTCACCTTTAAAAACCAATGAACTCTTCTTTATCGCAGTTGGTGTCAAGAGAGCAAGTGACCGCGGCGGGCGGCGCGGA
This sequence comes from Nematopogon swammerdamellus, assembly GCA_946902875.1. Taxonomy (NCBI): domain Eukaryota; kingdom Metazoa; phylum Arthropoda; class Insecta; order Lepidoptera; family Adelidae; genus Nematopogon; species Nematopogon swammerdamellus. The sequence goes on along the minus strand of OX336335.1, from coordinate 11,062,500 downwards.
GGCGACGACGCCTGCCGCTCACCTTGGTCGACCAGCAACAAATCGGAGGACACGCACTCCCCAAATTATCACTGCAACCTTGTGGAGAGCGATGTCGTATTAAAAATGTTTATGTATTGAATAATTGAACATAGCACACACCATTTTAAATTACGTAAGGCATTGAAGTTATCTATCCAATTTAAAAAAAAAGTAATGAGTGCTTTACGCGCGGTCACAGTGAATACGAAAAGGTTAAATTTTAACAATTTGCGGATCCAATTATTAATTGCACTAATTTTAACGAGACGGTCAAAATGAAGACAACATTACTAGGTACTATTAGCAGAAGTGAAGTAGGTATTTGGGTACGAGTTACGAGAAGATAAAAACCTAGACACTGCGTTGCATAATGCAGATACATACTTACATTATTATAATTTATCAATATTTCACACTTCCATATTTAATTAATATGAAAAAAACTGAAATATGTTCACAAAGTCGGAATAAACTAAAATAGATAAGTAACTAAATCAATCTTCTTAAGTGCGAACGTTGCTCACGCGCAGAGGGTTCCGTAGACATTATCTTCTTGCTTGCATCCATATCGAATGCGTGCACCGTTGCTTTTATGCTCAGAAGAATAAGATTTTCTCTATTTTATAACCGTTTATTTAAGATACAAACTTCAAAATAGTTTTCAAGCAGTAAGCACTGAATGGACTACTTACTACAATATTTTTGATATGGAATCAAATTACATCTCTTAACCCAAACGGATACTAGTGACGAGGTATTGACTGAAAGTCGAGCCTAGCGAAACATGGTATGGGAGAATGGCTTTATCTCAGAAAGTATAATAGCGAGGAGTACGTTTCAAATACATTAAATATAGAAGAAGGATGCGCAAGTAATAGACGTGTATTAAATTAAAGCATTATTGATATTAAAAAAAAAAATCGGATTTCGCCAGTGAGTTGGTTTTGAAAAGTTGAAAAATCTCGGATATTGTAACACATATTATTCAAATAAGAAAAATGTAGGTCTTGAAATGAACTATCCGAAATGTTAGTACCTAGTTTGATTGAGATTATAATTGTTTGAGCTGTGAACGTTCAAAGTTTCGAGTTGGGACTATGGCGTGACAAAGTCGAAAAATCTCACACAAGATAAATCTAAGAATATCAAAAAATCTTTAGTCACAAAGAGAGCGCTCATCGCTATCGTTTAAGTAGTTTAAAGTAATGAAAAATCACGAGAAACGGACATTTCTGAGAGGAATCAAACGGGTTCGAGTACGAGTGAGCGGAGAGAAAAACTGAAGCTAGATAAATTTAATTCCAGATTCCTCAGATGTCCACAATGTAAAGGTCTGCCCAGGTAAAGTTTTCTTTTAGATTTACGAAGCATTTAATTTTGGAATAATCGCCTCGGACAGAGAAAATTGTAGGCATTCCTTACTATAACTTTGTAGACAACATAACAGATATCTATATTTTTTTATCAGACTTTAAAAGACCTTTTCATCGGTGTACGTATTAAAATTAATAGTTATTTACAACTTAGTTTTTGCGGCCCCTAAAGTTGATAACGCCTGATATACGAGTCGTATTATACACATAAAATTTCGTTACCTCTCGGGCGGGAATCTATTAACAATTCAAAGTGTCTGAAATTGCAGAAAATAAAGTTTACCACACACACTCACATTTATTTACTAAACCAATACTACATTTATTGCGTTACACAACGTATGTTATTGCGACCGCACGAAAATATCGCCATCCTCAAGCCAAAGACCGTACAGGCATTTGAATGCACCAACGGGCACACTTCAGAGTCGGAAATCACACTATCTGCAGATACGTCTTCCAAAATGTCTGGTCAAGTGACTCTATCGCGAGTCACGTACTGCTAACAGGCTGCACTCAACAGAGGACGTGCCAGAATGAAATAGTAGCTTGTATGTAGGAGCACGCCCAGTGCATTTGACATATTGCATAAACCGAAGCGGCGCGGCGGCGCCGGCGGCGCGGCGGGTGAACAACCGGCATTAGAGCAATGCTTATCGCTCGATAGATAGATGAATCCTAAAAAGATACTCGTACCTTCGTACACTGCCTAGATTAGAGGGGGCATCGACTTGACGTGAAAAAGTGCACGAAGCCGAAATTAAGACGAACATCTCCCTGCTCGTATATATTATTCCGGCCGGCCCAGTAACAAAAAAAAAACCGGCCATGCGGAAACACATGGCGATACGGAACCAGGGTTCCGCATCGCCATGTCATGGTTAGCGCCACTCACGCCATCTATGGCGTGTTTATGAAATGCTTCATATTAGGTGAAATTCATGATTACCTAGTTAAAATGCTTCATACTCTATTCGGTAGATGGCGCGCGCGCATATACTTTTTAGTTTCTTCTATGGGAACCCCTGTGAATTTTTGACTTTTTCTTATTTTTATTATTTTCTGTTATATTGGCCATAATATCACATATTCAGTGAAAATTTCAACGGGCTACCTTTTACGGTTCAAGAGATACAGCCCTCGGACAGACGGACGGACGGACGGACGGACGGACAGACAGACAGACGGTCGGTCGGAAGATTATTAATAGGGTCCCGTACCGGATACGGAACCCTAAAAAGTTTTGAAATGGCGGCCACTTTGTTTTTATTTTGAAAATTTTCTTTTAATAAAAATCTATTCATTTTATACCTACCTTATGGAAACATCCTACCACCTAAAATGAAGCAACATTTAGACCAAGAAAACTAACTGTTCCTCAATAAATCATAAAATTAATACCTAATGATCAAGACTAGTTATTTGCGGGTAAGAGCGCCAAGTATGTGTGCATGGTGCAGATGCGCGTGTGTGTAGTGAGTGGTAAGCAAGCTGTCATGTAAATACCAATTCTCGAGCGTTCCTTATGTAATTAATTACTAATTACGCCCTTAACGTTATAAGCGCGTCTCGCTCGACATCCAGTTTCCTAATATTAAAATACATTTTATCTTTATTGCGTCGCACATAATTCGCGCCCTTTGGTCTTTGACACATTGCTATCGGAGCAATTTAATCTGATACGCAATACCATTCTACAACAACCTCCTTCAACGCGCGCAAACATGTCTCCAGCGATATATTGCATTTTAATGTAAATTAACGACAGATGTCTAGCCAAAAAAAAATTGATGTGTCGCTTCGAATCCTAACAAGAATCAAATAAATCAGTCAAGCGCGAGTTTTACTCGCACACTGAGGGTTCCGTAGCCATCCATATCTATTAATGGGAAGTGCAGAGCAGTTTACATTCAATATTCCAAAAGTTGTGCAGGGAAATTCAATTAAAGCTCCGGAACCATCTCATTAATCAAAAATATTTCGCATTTATAGTTTAATTAAAGGATATGCACAACGTCACAACGTTACATGTTTTTTTGGTAATCATAGCTCTTACGTAAATTGTTGGTGTAAATTTCAAGCTAAGAGTATTATGAAGTTGAGGAGATAAAAGTTTCTTATGACAGACCGGCTCTGACAGACGGACAGACGGACGACCGGATAGAGGACATTTTCTGGTTTTACTACAGAACCCTAAAAATACGGTGATATTAATTTTTTCACGTTGCCCAATCGTGGTCATTTGTATTGGACTTTGGCCGCTATTAACACTAAGAGCAGCGAACTCTACGCTGGCTGACGGTTTAAGTACCTACCTACCTAAAGTTTTATGAACACCCGAATGGGAGGTTGTGGCGAGGAATGAATATGGTGCAATCAACACAGACACAGCTAAATTCACCTCACGAAAGCACCCTTAGCGAGGTCCCATGGATTGTTTTTAGGGTTCGAACCAAAAAACCGGCCAAGTGCGAGTCGAACTCGCGCACCGAGGGTTCCTTATCGCCATGTCATGGTTAGCGCTACTCACGCCATCTATGGCGTGTTATGAAATGCTTCATATTAGTTTAATGTCATGATTAGTTTAAATGCTTCACACTATATTCGTTAGATGGCGCGCGCGCATACAATTTTTGGTTTCTTATTGGTTTTTTACGTTATTTTTAATTGGTTTCTTATGTTATTTTTAATCTTCACTAACGACTTACTGACCATGGGCATGATTCACAGTTACGCAGATGACAACACAGGACATGAAGGTTATGTGAAGGACTGGAAGAGCAGAGATGCACAGCCCAGCAAGGCGCAACGTTCTATTGTAGGAAGGGTGGATAAGGTGCTTGAAAAAGTTGCCTCTTGGGGCAACGAGAACCTTGTTGCCTTCAACGTTCGCAAGACGCAATGCTGTGTATTCTCTGCTAAGGTCGACCCTTTCCCTTTCCTTGCAAGTTTCCAATGCAGTGTCGTTCCTGTCTCGGAGCACCTAGACCTAACTGGGGTGCAACATTTCCAAAGACGTGGGCTTTAGGCAGTTTATTGAGTCCAAGGCCAAAACCGCATAAAAAAAACTGGGGATCTTATACCGAAATAGGAGGTTCTTCTCACCGGTACAACTACATACGTTGTACAAATCACAGATTAGGCCGGTGATCGAATACTGTAGCAACATTTGGGAAGGCAGGCCCCAGTATCTGTTTGCGTCCTTGGATTCTATGCAGCGCCGAGCCGTCCGTCTGGTGGGAGACCCGAAACTGACTGATGATCTGGAGTCTCTCAGTCACAGACGATTTGTAGGGTCACTCAGTCTGTTCTACAGGTACTATCATGGATGCTGCTCGGAGGAACTTGCTTCCCTTATTCCTTGCCATCCAACATATCTTCGCAGCACTCGCCGCAGAGAAACTGAGCACCCTTTTGTTGTTGACGTTGGGCTTTTGAGAACCAATCGGTTCTCAAAATAGTTTGTTTGTCGCACCGCTAGGGTGTGGAACTGTCTCCCGGCGAGTGTGTTTCCCGAATACTTTAACCTGGGTGTCTTCAAACGTCGTATCAACGGGCTAGACTGCCTAGCAACAGTCCGCAAATCTGCTGGCATGGCGCCTCACTGAGCCTGTTTTCGCGAGGAGAGGGGTTTTTGGCTCTGTCGACTGTATCATTGGTCCCTTGACACACACAGCCACCCCCCTGTTGGTTTACATAAAAAAAGATACCATAGAACAGAGACCAGAGACCACAGACCAGAGACCAGAGACCAGAGACCAGAGACCAGAGAACAGAGACTAGAAAATAGAATAAAATAGAATAGAATGAAACTCTTGATTGCACACAATTGAAAGAAGAACAGTACACGATAAGAAACAAGAAATACAGGAGTGCAAGGCGGACTTATCACTACAAGTGATTTCTTCTAATAAACCTTTAGAGACTAGAGACTAGAGGATAGAGAATAGAAACTAGAGATTAAATAATAGAGACTAGAGAATACAGACTAGAGACTAGAGAATAAGGACTATAGAATAGAGACTAGATAATGGAGACTAGAGAATAGAGACTGCAGACTAGAAAATAGAGTAAAGAGAATAGAGACAGATATTAAAGAATAGAGACTAGAGAATAGAGACTAGAGAATAAGGACTAGAGAATAGAGACTATAAAATGGTGACTAGAGAATAAAGACTAGAGACCAGAGACTATAGACTAGAGACCAGATACCATAACAGATACCATACCAGATACATAGAGACCATAACAGGTATTTATGAGGTGTTAATTTCCAGGGCGAGATACCTACCTAATATGCACGCCAGGCGCTACGGTCAGCCAAACACGGGTGTTTTTGCAAAAAAAAATCATTTTTAGTACTATCTATTAGCAAATTGCATGCAAATTGGCACTTTGAAATACATAATTACATAGTATAAAATATTGTGCCGACATGTAGTCGTGACACGAGATGCGTGCATCTTCAGGACCATTTCAAGACAGCGCAGCATCTCGTCCTTGAGCAAGACATGAAATTGTTTTTAGGAAGTCATCAAGAACCAAAAGGCAGTCAACTCGGAACAACACCGGCCGCAGATATGGTTGCATTGCAACTTATTTGCTTATTCACGGACATCGTGACATCTGATTTGCATTGACGTAAGCCGTCATTCCATAGCAATAAGCAAATTACTATTCGAGTTGGAGAATAACTTCTCTTTAATGCGAACATAATTATATTACGTCCTTTCGTCCTTGAGCTCCATGTCCTCAAAAGAAATTACTGTACTTAGCTACGAGTATGATGATTCAATTGGTCTATCCGTTTCTTGAATAAATATTTGTATTAAGTAGGTGCCTAACACTTGTATATATGTATATATGTGGTATAAAACAAGTTTTTTTGAAATTTTAATGACCATTTATTTTCATCAAATATAAAAAATAAATACTAATAACTAAATAATTAAAACCTAACCAACAAATGTATAACATTGATAAAATTAACTTAATAAATAAAAAAAAACTAAATACTATCATTTAAGATTACTGTAAGTAAAAAACTTCGTCCAATTCCTCCGACTCCGCCACAGTACCCAATACGCTGGCTGCGTTGCCCCTTTGAATGGCTAGGCCTATTTGCTGAAAAAAGAAAGACTTGGCGCGTCGGTCACCAGACTTATCAATAAGGAGCTTTCCTAAGACGTTTCCGAAGGTCCTTGCGTCGGGTGACCACACGCCAAGTGTTTCCACAGCAAAGTCAATGTATAAAACGCAATTGTGAAATATAATTTCTTTCCCTCAACCTTGTACACAACGGCGTTTTCGCCAGTGTCGGATATATTATGTATGTAAAGGACGTATTTAATATACTCGCAGTGTAACGTACCATATTGTGCGTGGTGCGAGATACCTAACTAATCTAATGACGTCTTACATATCCTAGCAGTATAGCCTACCATATTCTGCGAGATCCCTACATAATGACGTGTTCCATATCCTTGAAGTGTAACCTACCATATTGTGCGAGATACATATATAATGAGGTGTTCGATATCCTTGCAGTGTAACCTACCTTATTGTGTGTGGTGCGAGGTACCTACCTAATGACGTGTTACATATCCTTGCAGTGTAACCTAACCTAACATATTGTGCTAATAGTGAAAGGAATAACCCAATTACATTTTAAGGGGACAGACTGCACCTAGCCTTGGGGGATACCTGCCCGCGGCTTCGCTTCGCCGTAGACTCGATTTAAAACAGCAAATCCGTTTTAAACGCAAATATAATATGATAATAAACGATCATTTCTCTTATATTCTCTCTCTCTCACTCCCTCCCTCTCTCTCTCCCTTCCTTCCCCCACCCCTCCTCCCCACCGCCGATTTTCCCTCCCTCCCCTCCATTCCTACCCACTGCCCCCCCCCCCCCCCGCTGATATCTAGGGATAATAAAAACAAAATTCTGGAAATAGCTTTACATCTAATTCTTGTAGGTATTTGTAAACGCAACACAATTTCGGACACATGAGATTGCTTTGATTTTTCAAAAACACTATCCTATAATCTATCCAAACAATATTGTGTAACAGACAATTTTTATCAACATAACATTTCCTGACAATAAACACATTTCCACCCCTCCACCATCCCTCCCCCTCTCCTCCCTTCCCTCCATTTCCTTCTCTCACCCCTCCCCCTCCCATCGCTTGTCTTCCTCCCCCACCCTGCTTCCCCTTCCTTCATTTCCCTACCTCAACTAATTCTCTCTCCCTCCCCACCCCTCCCGACCCTTCCTCACTTCACCACCTCTCCTCCTCTCACCAACCCTCCCTCCCCTCCTTTGCCCCTCCTATCCACCCCCCGCGTCTTTTACCAATCCCCTCCCTGCACTCCACTCCTACCCCCTTCCATCCCTATTTGCCCCTCCCCCACCTTTCCTCCCTTCCTTCATCTCCATACCTCCCCCTCCTCTCCCAACCCTACCTCCCTCCCCTCCCTTCCATCTCTCTACGTTCACCTCCCCTCCCGCCCCTCCCTCACCTCCTTCCCTCTATCCCTCTATTTACCGCCTCCCCCTACGTTCCCACCTTAATAGCTCCCCCTCCCTCCCTCTATGTCCTTTTATTTTAAAACGTAGAAGTTATCAGGAGTTGGTATGGAAACAAAACAATATTTTCGCGTTTATTATTATATATGGGATATGGGATGGGATGGGATATACACTTAATTTACAGTCCTAAGGTTTCTGGTTCTCACAGAAAACGCGATGGTACGGAACCCTCTTTACGCGAGCTCGTCTCGAACTTTACCCCTTTTTTTAAATCATGTTACTCCGGGATATACACTACCACTATACGAAGTTTCGTCAAAATCCGTCGAGCCGTGAAAGAGGAACAAACAAACAAACAAACAAATATATTTTCGCATTTATGATATTATGAGATGAGATTATATTTCCTGAATCCTTTAACCTGGGTGTCTTCAAGCGTCGTATTAACGGGCTAGACAGCCTAGCAAAAGTCCCCAAATCTGCTGGCTTGGCACCTAACTGAGCGTGGTTTCGCGAGGAGAGGTGATTTTGGCTCTGTCGACTGCACCATTGGTCTCTCGGCACAGCCACCCATGCTTGTTCACATAAAATATATATATATATATATAAATTTTTCGGTTATGCGGTAAAAAAACAATTTATACAATGTGTAATAGCGGTAAAAGCCTAAACGAACATATAGAGATGAGATTAGTGAGATGAGATGAGATGAGATGAGATTTTGCTGATAAAGAAATTTGTGCAATGTAGGAGACCGAGAGTTGATGCAAACCAAATAAATAAAGAATCCTATGGAATAAATTTTCTTGAACAAAAAAAGTTTGGAGTTAAAGTTTGACCTTTATTTCAGCTTCAGCGTGGTTTGGTTAATATATTATCAAATATATACAAATTCAATAAGACTGCCAGCAGCGATACATTTCGCCTTAAGCCAAAGTTTGAACAGAACAAGCGTTGGTGGTCTTGATTGTACAGCTGCGAGCCTCCATTCGGGATCGCGTGTCAAGAACCTCTTAATTATTTATCGACTCTCATTCGTCGCTTGCGTATTGCGAATGCGAAAGTAGAAGTTTCAGGAAGGGCTAACAGGGGCGGCCGCGGGGCGGGGCGGCTTCACTTACGTGCACGGCGGCGGGCGGCGCGGCGAGTCGGCAATGGAACTAACTATATTTACATTTTAACCATGAACTAGACACAATCTATCGGTGCATACATTCAATGCCGTCTGTGATTCCTACACTTATCTTTGACACATCTATGCAACAATATAAACTTGCATAACCAATAGAAAACGACTATGGGACGCGTCGCGATCTCCTGGGACAACTGTTGTGGATATTTATAGGCCGATCGCCACCGCTCGATATGGAATCTCATTGACATTGGGTTTGCATTTTCCTCAGGAGCGGTCGCAGTGGGAATTAACATAACTGTGGTATAATTAGACAGATCATTAGCACACGTCGCGCGCCGCGAGGTGAATCGACTCCTTTATAAGGCAGTCGGTAGAAGCACTGCTATATCTTGTGCTAATTCTTTGTACACAATTATGTAATTGTTACGTTTGTCTCAAAGGTTTTGTTGTTATGTTATACAAAACTGTAGGTATATTATATATACTTATGTCGGTTCAGTCACGATAATTGCTACTATATACATACGTATGTAGTATGTAGTAGCAATAATCGTGGTTCACGTTGAAAAACGTTGGTTCTACGATTTTAATTAAAAAGTGATAATTTTTCATTTTTTCATAATTTTCAATATTTTATAAGTAGCATAACTAAACTCTACGGCCTAGACGCGATGCACGGACAAATATTTACAAAGTGAATGGAATACAATAATGTACGCATCTACCTACTACGTAAAATGCAAACGGTTAAGATAATGATCGTTGTCGGCTCTCGTGTAGAGACACGGCCGCCGGTAGAGACACGGCCGCCGCGCCGCTGCGTGCAATGTCACAGCCAAGGCAGATCCGCACACGTTGACGTGTGAGGTGAGCTACTCGTAGGTGAGCTAGTAGCCGCTGCAAATGATCACTCTTGCAACGGTGTTGTCTAATATGTACATAATCATAATACTAGACATCGTGAGAACATCCAAAACAAACATTCAGCATATACTATACGAAGGTCCTAATTTTAATTTACATTTTTATTTTAACTGAATTAAATTAGTTTTTAATTTTAGTTTTAATAATTGTGATTCGTTTTGTATATTCTTTTGACAACGAGTTATTTTTTATTTTTCTTGACATTTTCTTTGTGTATAGCTAGCGTTATATTGTGTTTTATACTAAGTATAAAATTTTTGACGATGGCCAATTTTCTGCTTCACAGTTAAAATTTAAATGAATGACGAATCTAAGTGTATTTTGTGTACCTACAGATGATGAAGGAAATAAATAAATAAATAAATCCTCAGTACGAAGACATGTGACTTTCTTTTCATTGACATGGGACCTTTTTAAGTTTTTGGCCGACCCAGGAGTTTCACCTCCAGGAGGTCCGGCCAGACCGCTATATCCGCCGTAAGCATCTCAGAACCAAGTAACCACCGCAAGCCATTTAGCTGGAAAAACAGAAAATTTAGTCAATAATAAATAAATGAATATTACTAACTCCATTTAGTGGTATTCGTATACAAACTATTACTGATTATGAATGTTTGTTTCAGATGTTTGCGTCGTATTATATTCTACTTTATATGTAAACTGTGTTTATTTATACATGCATGGGTATATTATATTCTATTTTATTTTTATCTCTATCACAATTTTGTTCTTCTGGATAAATTCTTAATACTTTTTATTGATAATGCAAACAAGGGGTCTGTCGAAAAGCGATCGGGAGGAGGGATAGGGAGAGAGAAAGGGGGAAAGGGGGAAAGGGCTGGAAAAACGCGGGAAAACGAGGGAAAACGGGAGAAAACGAGGGGGAGAGTGGGGAGAGGTTTTTTTAATCACGCCAAAGAAGTGTATTGTATTCTAACTCGTGTACATAAGTACACTCAAGAATTTTATTAATTATTTTGACTTCCACAAAATTATTCGTAGAAGTGCAGTAATTGAACGCCATAGCAACGAGACACCGATATAAGTTAAGGCAAACCACATTTTATGAGATCAAGGTAGTTGGAATTTTTGACGGAGGCCAAACGTTCCAATTCGTTCGATTGAGCGACCATTTGCTCACATCTTTGTATCTCAGTATTATAATATAATACTATTATTCGGTTTATAAAATCTTTATTAATATCAAGGAACGTTATAAACATTCGCTTACAGAGATAGATAATAGGCGGTTACAAGTAAGTAGAAATATTTTTTTTTTATGTAATCCGGTTTGAGTGGCTGAGTCGGAGGAGCCAAAGCACATACTCCGACCAGCCAATATCACCTCCGAGAAGGTAGGTGCCATACTGGAGACTTCCCTGACTGAACAATTTAAACTATTAATAAACTAAAAATTATTGTAGTTACAATAGACAAGGCTAATTAATCTTATAAATATTCTAATATTTGTTTTATATTTTCTCTCTCTCTCTCTCTCTCTATCTCTCTATCTCTATCTCTATCTCTATCTCTATCTCTATCTATCTATCTATCTATCATATCTATCTCAGTCACTCCCTTCGTCCCTCCCTCGATTGTGTGTGCTTTTTGTAAAGTACTTACCTATGTGTAAACTATAAACCTCACTATTTGTGGTCAGTATTTTAATATGTAGGTATTGTCGATTTATTTTATGCGGTTGTACCTATGATTTATTTATTATCTTCGTTCATACAAATATATCTATATTATCTTATAGTAATAGAATAATAACCATATATATATAACCATATGTATATGGTTGGTTTTGTTATATTACTAATCATGACTGAAATAAATTAAGTTTTTCAACATTGAAAAAACCCCTAGAGATATTGATATAACCATAGAAATATGAGTATAACTATATATATTTTTAGTGCTCCGTAGGTTTTACATCGTGCATAATATTTTCAACAAAATGTAAGTATGTTTGTGTTCCATAATAAAGGGAAACAAGGTTTGTTGGTCGTTCCATTGTGCCTACACTGATCTTGTGTGTTAGCAGCCGAGGTGCAGTACTATGAATCGTGGAGTAAACATCTTGACTTTCAGTTTCATATTACATTTTCATAAGCAAATCGCGTTCGCTAACGTCCGGCTCACATAAAAAGGTATCTTCTGGAGCTTACTCGGCCGCTACCATGAACCCGTGTGCATCGCTCAATTCAACGCTGTCCAACACGTAGGTAGTAGCTCATCACGTAGGCATCACGTATCACGTATCACGTATGTAGTAGCAACTCATGCATGCCTAAAGAACCTATCGCAAGCGTCTTCGTTTGTCCAATACGTTGTTCAGATTCGCAAAAACTTTAATGTTCGAAAAGATTAGAGATTTGCTTCGATATTTGAACTTATACCAGGCCTTCGTCACTCGCTCAAGTTCGCGCGTTAAATGCCTACCGCTTGGCGTGTCGGTTAATGCACAAGTAACAGTGGGCTGCTGCTATCCAGCCAGAGCGAGCGCGCGGCGCGCGCATCGTTTCCAATTTAGAAATGTCGAAAACACGTCATTATTTTGCAGCATTTTGATTTATTTCTAGTAAGTAATTTATTTATTCATATTAGTAGGAGGTCATAGATTTAAAATAATATTATCATATTGCCAATAACATTAGTTAGATGACGCCGAACAGCGTGGTATGTATGGCCTAATTCGTATAAGGATAGAAATAGAACATTCATTCGTTCTCTGTCTCTCAATGTGGGTTTTTACAATAAAAAACACCAATAAAACAATAGGTACATTGTAGATGATCATTAAATTTATTGATCAAACAAAACTATCACTGGAAGGTTGCACGCTTCCATGTGATAAACTAATTGGGACGCTAACGCATGCATGAATTTGTTCGCATGAATTTGCCGTAGCTTAATATCGTATCGTTGTTGATAGGTATCATCTTCATTTTATTCCTCAAAAAAAAAAATAGGTAAAAAAACTTTTAAGTTAAACGGTTTTATTAAAAAAAACCAGAAAAAAAAACATCAGCTGTACAAAAAACTGAAAATAATAAGGACACAAGCCTGGGCCTTCTTAAGATTTTACGTCTAGGTAAGAAATCGTGCAATACTAGCGTGCTGTCTTCTCATGTCGGATGCCAAAGGGCACATTGTGTCGCTGCGTCAGCGGAATAAGTAATTAATTGAGACTTTTAACAGACTAATATAAAAACGTGGGGCGCATGTTATTACGCATATTATACGCCCCACGTTTTTATATTAGTCTGTTAAAAGTCTCAATTTATTACTTATTCCGCTGACGCAGCGACACAATGTGCCCTTTGGCATCCGACATGAGAAGACAGCACGCTAGTATTGCACGATTTCTTACCTAGACGTAAAATCTTAAGAAGGCCCAGGCTTGTGTCCTTATTATTTTCAGTTTTTTGTACAGCTGATGTTTTTTTTTCTAGTTTTTTTTAATAAAACCGTTTAACTTAAAAGTTTTTTTACCTATTTTTTTATTTACTCGTTTTTAGTTTGATTTTTTGCTCGTATCATTCATTACGCAAACTCCTCATCCTTTCCAACTCTCTCATTGCATCTTTGTTACTCGGTTTCTTACCTGTCAATTTCTCACAATCAAGCTCCTCAATACATAGCCCTTCTAAAGACTTTACGCGACTCAATGCAACATATGCTTGACCCTCCTCAAATATTGTGGAGCCCAAATACACGACAGCATGGTCAACAGTACTGCCCTACATTTTATGGACAGTGGAGGCCTATGCCAAAATTTTCGGTAACATCCGTCTCTCAGCTGTTCCATAATTAAACTTTGCTGGAAACTGAAAACGATGGATAAGGTGCCCGCCGTCCCTTTCAAAATCAATTTGAACAGTTGGTATGTCTGTTTCATTTTGCGTTCGACAAGTATGGGACACTCGTCCAAACAAACCAAATGAACCCAAACTCGAGGGGTTTACTAGTAACGGTTAGAAAATTCCACTGTACACCTCCTGACTCCATCATCAGACCCTCGTCACCAAGTGTATTGGTAGAAGTATGGGACACTCGTCCAAACCAACCAAATGAGCCCAAACTTGAGGGGGTTACTAGTAACAGTTGAAGAGTTCCACTGTACACCTCCAGACTCCATCATCAGACCCTCGTCACCAAATGTATTGGTAGAAGTATGGGACACTCGTCCAAACCAACCATATGAGCCCAAACTCGAGGGCGTTACTAGTAACGGTTGAAGAGTTGCACTGTACACCTTCTGACTTCATCATCAGACCCTCGTCACCAAGTGTACTGGTAGAAGTATGGGACACTCGTCCAAACCAACCAAATGAGCCCAAACTCGAGGGGGTTACTAGTAACGGTTGAAGAGTTCCACTGTTCACCTCCTGACTTCATCATGAGACCCTCGTCACCAAGTGTATTGGTAGAAGTATGGGACACTCGTCCAAACCAACCATATGAGCCCAAACTCGAGGAGGTTACTAGTAACGGTTGAAGAGTTCCACTGTACACCTCCTGACTCCATCATCAGACCCTCGTCACCAAGTGTATTGGTAGAAGTATGGGACACTCGTCCAAACCAACCAAATGAGCCAAAACTCGAGGGGTTTACTAGTAACGGTTGAAGAGTTCCACTGTTCACCTCCTGACTACATCATCAGACCCTCGTCACCAAGTGTATTGGTAGAAGTATGGGACACTCGTCCAAACCAACCAAATGAGCCCAAACTCGAGGGGGTTACTAGTAACGGTTGAAGAGTTCCACTGTCCACCTCCTGACTCCATCATTAGACCCTCGTCACCAAGTGTATTGGTAGAAGTATGGGACACTCTTCCAAACAAACCAAATGAGCCCAAACTCGAGGGGGTTACTTGTAACGGTTGAAGAGTTCCACTGTACACCTCCTGACTCCATCATCAGACCCTCGTCACCAAGTGTATTGGTAGAAGTATGGGACACTCGTCCAAACCAACCAAATGAGCCCAAACTCGACGGGGTTACTAGTAACGGTTGAAGAGTTCCACTGTACACCTCCTGACTCCATCATCAGACCCTCGTTACCAAGTTGAAATTATCATAATATTGTATTGTCACGAGAACTCAATGTGTGTGCAAAGTTTCATAAAAATCGGTTCAGTAGAAGTAGTTGAAAAAGTTGTCGCAAGATTTGAAACAAAGATAGAAACAAAGCCACAAATATACGGAGTCAAGCTAAATAAAACC
This sequence comes from Nematopogon swammerdamellus, assembly GCA_946902875.1. Classification (NCBI taxonomy): domain Eukaryota; kingdom Metazoa; phylum Arthropoda; class Insecta; order Lepidoptera; family Adelidae; genus Nematopogon; species Nematopogon swammerdamellus. Next base: position 11,047,280 of record OX336335.1, on the reverse strand, counting down.
GTTTAATTAAAAAAAAAGACAGCCTAAAGACACAGCCCTTACACGCGCTGAACGACGCGCTTTCCAGATAGAGTTACGCGACAGAAAGAGAAGCGAAATGTAGGTGGTTATCGTGGTTAGGCATGCAGCTCTGTGCGAGTCAATTTGTACTTTATCGCGTTGTCGCAGAGTAGCTATTTCTTTGTGATTGTTTGTACAGAGAAGCTTCTGTACGGAGTACTCTTTTCTATTCTGTGCTTATACGTTCGATACTTGTATGTTGCGAGACTTTTATATTTGCAGACTGAGACCATTGACGCACATTCGGTGGCCCAATAATATTTCATAATCGAAAACAAAGATAGCCACACGGTCGACGAACTCTTCGCTTTGCGCATCGAGTGTGCGCCCGCCTCACAGACCTACTAGATAATTGTGGACGCTTGACCTAGTAGCAAATCGTGGGCAATTCAAATATTCGGTCTCAATTGCGAAAAACGAAACGGATGAACGAGACGGATGTTCTTGGTTCACTTGTACTTTCATTAGAATTTCTAATTTTAGCGCACGCCTTGAATCCGAAACCTCCTCACGAGGACTCTACCCGCTGTACGCCCCAGGTTATATTATATAATATACAGGGTGTTGTAACGGCCAGTACATTAATTTCGCCAGCGCAATCCTCATGTTTTTCCGAAAAAAAAAAGAAATTTAGTTTATCTCTAAAGTGTCTTATTTTCGAGATATGAATTTTTGAAATTTATGTTTTCGTCAAGTGTAATTTGGCGCGCGCAGGGGAAGGGTGCTGGCGCGGGAACGGTTGGGGTCGAAAACTCACGCCGCGCCGCTGCCGCACATCTCTTTGCTCCGCGCACTCGTCCCTGCTCGCTCACTCACCGCGAGCCTTTCATTCCCACGATCGTGCGGAACATTAGATCCTTTTTTTACACTTAATAAATCAATTAGTTTGTATGAAAACTGTAACTTTTTATTTAAGTGGAATTCAGAAAAAAGTTCTTTGACTTTTTTGTTACTATTGATCCCAATAATCATTTCCTAAATTTAATGTAGTGGCCGTTACAACACCCTGTATTATAATGCACTTGCATATAGTTTCACACGTGCCCAATGCCCACACGATAAGCCGGCTGCTGTGCTCGAGATAAGCACGCACACACGTCCATATGTAGATACAATGTTGCGGCTTCACGTGGCCAGGCAATGGCCATTCGCCAGGTATTATGTTGAATGCCTGAATGGTATCGTTTCTCGTAACTTCTTCAATTGAGTAGACGTGCGCCATCACTGATGATGGCAAATAAATGATATGATGTGAGCCTCGTCATCACATTAACATCATAGCAATCTTCGTTGAACGACGCGTGGAGTTCAAGGTCGGGTGTCGGTTGATCTAGCTATGGGGAACGGGGTGACGACGACCGGTGCCACGTGAATTTCTCGGAACATTCACAGTGTTTGTCACGAACTTCTGGTGCTCTGCTACTCGCCGCCGCTTCCGCGAAGACGCGACGCCCCGGCCCGTCGCCATCCGACGTCGCCATTTGCATCGTATTAATTAGCATATGAAACGAAATAAAAAAAATATTATTATGTTACCTACCTACTAATGTTACTATGCTTTATACTACTAGGAATCAGACTTCTATTAAGAAGAGAATATTATAATATGTTTTTTATTCCTGGAATCTCTACCATGAACTCGTAACACGTGTAACACATCTCGTAAAACTGTAGGTCCGTTCCCTTCTTACCTTACTAGGTGGTAGGGTTCAACCTGCCCGGGTTGATACCACCGCACTGACTGAAACGTCGGTCGAAACGGCTATGTAAATAGTTTGTGTTTTCCGTCCAGTTCAGTGTAGCCGGCACGACCGAAGGGAAGCACAGACATGGCACCTAGTTCACCCGGGTTATGGGCTGACATCACGGATGTTGTAGGTGATGTAGCCAACCGTGTCAGTTTCCATAAAAAATACACATATATAGAGTTTGATGACCCAATCACGGACGTATAGGGCGAGGTATAGAGTTAATGAATGAATTCCGATATTGGAGATCAATTTTGGGGGACAAATTAGAAAGTAAAAAAAAAGTTTTTTCAAGTGCATCATGTCATGAATTCATGAGTCATGTCATGACAATCAAAACATCATTTATAATTATTCTAAAATGCATATTTTAAAAGATATTCGAGAAAATATATGAGAGTTTAGGATGGTTATCTCCGAAACTACAGCGTCTAGAATTTGGAAAAAAAATAGGAAATGTAGGGCCTCTCTTACAGTTTACAGGAAAACCTAAACGAAAGTCTCAAGTCTTGAAGTTCCTACGTAAAACGTAATGGCACGGAACCCTCTTCACGCGAGTTCGACTCGCATTTTACCGCTTTTTATAAGGTTACTACTGTGGAGACGTCTTAAGCCACAGCTACAACAACATACATTATTCTCCATCAGTTATACTTGCTTCACGTCCCGGCAATGGGGAATGGCTACGAAACCCTCGGTGCGCGAGTAAAACTCGCACTTGGCCGATTTTGTCCCTTGATTTGTGACCCTCTCCGCAACAAGTACTTGTATCTTTTGTTGCCGGACACTCTTTGACGCGTTTCTGTGCATTGTTCGTTTATCGCTATTATTCTCCGATTGTCGTGAAATTCAAAACAATAGGTACCTTTAAATTGAGCGTGCAAGCCTAAAAGGTTAAAAGAGACACGTCGAACGATGTTCAGCAGAATTGGGGCTGAATCATACATCACAATCCCGACTGACGTAAAGGACGGACTACACGGTCCGTATTGTTGGTTGCCCGAACTGGTTAAATCTTCGAATTGCGCTATAATAAATATTATACTTTAATGTGCATTTCTTCAGAATCTTGCCTGAGTGCAGGCAACAACAAACAAATTATTTTCTTTGTCAAATAAAAAACATATTTTTTCTTCAATTATTTACAGTCACGCCGGTTTTCCAATGGAGTAGACAGAGACAAATATTTGTACCTATGTTTTTTTTTTATGGAAACTGACACGGTTGGCTACATCACCTACAACGTCCGTGATGTCAGCCCATAACACCGGGTGAACTAGGTGCCATGTCAGTGCTACCCCCTTGATCGTGCCGGCTACACTGAACTGGTCGGAAAACACAAACAATTTACATAGCCATTTCAACCGACGTTTCATTCAGTGCGGTGGTACCAACCCGGGCGGGTTAAACCCTACCACCAAGTAAGATTAGGAGGGAAGGGACCTACAGTTTTACGAGGAATCCGAACCTCGGTCAGCCTCCAACGGTCAGCGGTCACCCATCCAAGTACTGACCACGCCCAGCGTTGCTTAACATTCAATAGCGACAGTTGGCTGTCTGCCTGCACCACTGAGCTATCGAGGCTGACAATGTTTGAAAGAAAATTCATTTGTCTTGGACATAATCTATATTCTACCCATATAGCTCCTTAGATTTTTTTAAATTATGGAAACTGACACGGTTGGCTGCATCACCTACAATATCCGTGATTTCAGCCCATAACACCGGGTGAACTAGGTGCCATGTCATTCCATGAACTGGACGGAAAGCACGAACTATTTACAATAAGTTAATTTAATTTAGTATAATTTTGTTCTATATATTTGGGGTATTCGTAAGAGCAGTAGAACCTATTTTACAGTGGTTTGGAGTGACTTTCGTAGGTGTTTACAGTTGCAATAGGTAGAGATACGTATGAGTTTAAAATATAGAATGTAGTACATGTAGAAGTACATAATGCGCCCGTTCTTCCACTACACCACTCCGCTCCTCGTCCATTATTTCTATCTTCAAACGGTCTGATGATTGTTTTCCGCCCATTGCTTCATCATACTCTACTCGCACGGCATACCTAAAGCAACTCAAGTGGGCAGGTTGTCATCGTTCTGGGCGACATTACATTCTTCCGAGAAACTTGATCGACCCGTTCTCATGAGAATATATAAGTATGTGCGACTACTCAGGCCGAATGGTTGTTTGTTCACCACAGCCACACCTGGCTATGTCATTTGCAAGTTATAATTTGACATTGCTAATATCATTTTAGATAATCTATTGATTTAGTAGCTTTTGCTGGAAGCTTCGCCCGCGCTCAGAGGGGGGGGGGGGGGGGGGGGGTAAGTAGAGGCTTATACGGAGGGGGGTGAGGGAGAGGCGGGAGGGGAGGTGGACGTAGAGCGATGGAATCTCCCTTATCCTTATCCTTATCCTTTCCTTTCTTCCTTACCTTTTAATAAAATCCAACGTCTGCTTTCTGTCTCTCTGTATGTATGTCTGTATATCTGTCTGTTTACCATCTTTGGGGTTGCCATATATTTACTCCAAGTATCGATGATGGCCAGACTCAACGGAAGGGAGGGAGAGGCAGGGAGAGGGAGAGGGAGAGGGAGAGGGAGAGGGAGAGGGAGAGGGAGAGGGAGAGGGAGAGGGAGAGGGAGAGGGAGAGGGAGAGGGAGAGGGAGAGGGAGATTAAAATAGGGAATGATTTCAAAATTAGATTTTAGGATTTTATAAAATTTTGTACGGAGATGAATTGCATCCTGAGGAAGGACATAGTCTCAAAAAACAACCCTTAAGGGGGTGAAATAGGAGATGCGAAAGTTTGTATGGGAGTATCGGTTTCTTAACGGTAGGAACTTGAAACTCATAAGTATAGCTATTCATCATAAATAAATAACGAAGTGGTCCGGGATTTTTGGATTTTCACATTTTAAGGGGAGGAAACGGAGTGTTAAAGATTGTATGGGAATATCGTTTTTTTTAAAGGAAAATAATAATTATAGCTACTCAAAACAAATAAATGGGGGGGGGGGGGGGGGGAGGGGGGAAGGGTGTGACGGTGGCCTCACCCTTAGTTAGTTACTTTCTTCGTGGAGGTTTATTGTATTCCACAATGCAGCTTAGCCTGAAACTTCGCCGTTAGTTACTTACTTTATTTAAGAAGTTTTATCGTTTATCTAAACGCCATTACTTTCATCGAGAAATCGAGAAGGTTAACTTCTTCCAGAATACAGCTCGGCCTTCGGCCTCGCCCATGGTTACTTATTTTCATCAAGAAGGTTAATCCTCTTCCTTAACGCAGCTCGGTCTCCGGCCTGACCCATGGTTTATCCTCTTCCTAAACGGAGCTCGGCCTTCGGCCTCGCCCTCAGTTACTTACTTTCTTCGAGAAGGTTTATAGTCTTCCTAAACGCAGCTCGGCCTTCGGCCTCGCTCTTTGTTACTTACTTTCATCGAAAAAGTTTATCCTCTTCCTGAACGCAGCTCGGCCTTCGGCCTCGCCCTTAATTACTTTCTTTCTTAGAGATGGTTTATCGTCTTCCTGAACGCAGCTCGGCCTTCGGCTTCGCCGTTTGTTACTTGCTTTCTTCGAGAAGGTTTATAGTCTTCCTGAACGTAGCTCGGCCTTCGGCCTCGCCCTCAGTTGCTTAATTTCTACGAGAATGTTTATGGTCTTCGTGAATGTAGCTCGGCCTCCGGCCTCGCCCTTAATTACTTACTTTCTTAGATAAGGTTTATCGTCTTCCTGAACACAGCTCGGCCTTCGGCCTCGCCCTTAATTACTTACTTTCTTAGAGAAGGTTTACAATCTTCCAGAAAGCAGCTCGGCCTTCGGCCTCGCACTCAGTTATTTTCTTCGAGAAAGTTTATTTTCTTTCTAGAATGCAGCTCAGCCTGAAGCCTCGCCGTTACTTACTTACTTTATTTGAGAAGGTTTATCGTTTACTTTAACGCAGCTTGGCGTTCGGCCTCGCCCTTAATTACTTACTTTCTTAGATAGTCTTTCTGAACGCAGGTCCGCATTCTGCCTCGCCCTCAGTTACTTACTTTCTTCGAGAAGGTTTATAGTCTTCCTGAACGCAGCTCGGCCTTCGGCCTCGCCCTCAGTTACTTACTGTCTTCTTTGAAATACGAATTTGACGCGAGCGGAGCCCCGGGCTCAGCTAGTGTAAATTACAGCACAACACCGACCACCACGTTTAGCAATGCATTAGGACAAGAACCATCAAGCAGCAAGTAAGACATGAACAGCCACCTTTCTTTCTTTCGAACTTTCGACCTTGTTGATCCGTTCTCATCTTTTCTGACGGCACTTTTATCATTGAAAATGTTTTTCAGTAAAGCCCCCCATTTTCGCTGCGAGTGTGAAATCGTCCTGGTGTCGCGAGTTTTGGGGCTACGCGAGTGGTTGAGGACTCAAAAGACGCGTATCGGCTAGGGGCCTACAAGATGGTGAATTTTTTTTACGAAAAAGTAAAAAAAAAAATTTATGCAAAAATGTGAAAAATTCTATTTTTTTTTCGAACTAAATCTCTTATATCTCAAAAGCTAAATGTGATATCGAAAAATTAAAAAAACCTGTTTAGATTTGGACTTTGGGCTACATTAAAAAAAGAGCATTCGTCTATCGATGATGGTTTTTGCTGTAGGTGGTCTATAAAATTTTTCCCATTTTCGTGTAAAAGTGTGAAATCGACATTTGGAAGTGCAACACCGTGTAGAGAGCGAGGAGGAATACCTGAATGTATGAAATAAATTGTGAAAAATTAAATCACGGCTCCGCAGATGCTCGGGTGACTTTGTTAGTTTATTAGTTGGGTTCTGATGATGAAGCCGGAAGGTAGCCATAGGAACTACGTTTCCTCGTACGAGGAAACGTAGACCTCAGTATTTGATATTAATTTCAACTTTATACCTCTACCCGTTCCTGAGAAAAAAGGTCTTGACAGACAGACACCCAGCCAGCCAGACAGACGGACAACGAAGTGATCCTATAAGGGTTCCGTTTTTTCCTCCTTTGAGGTACGGAACCCTAAAAACATAAATGCCACTCTACTACACTGGACTATTTGTATCTACCTGCTTATAGTGACACGCGGCAACCGTATGACCACGTAGCGCTTCCTACCGTAGAAATGTATACCTAGAGGTGCATTATCTCGTCACGAAAATGAAATTACAAATTATGCCTAGGCTGGGAGTCCGAGCGACGCGATTCGCGTGTCAATCGCGCCTTACGCGGTCCATAACATCTTGGTGAACTAGGTGTCATGTCAGTGCTTCCCTTCGGTCGTGTCAGCTACACTGAACAGGACGGAAAACACGAACTATTTAAATAGCCGTTTCACCCGACCTTTCATTCAGTGCAGTGGTACCAACCCGGGCGGGTTAAACCCTACCTACTTACTTACTAATAGGTACTTTTAACTAGGGAGTGTTTGGAACGGAGTCCGAGCGATGCTTCATCCATCACCGCATGCTACGATGCGCGCATTTCCAATGAGATTCTTCCATAGCACCCCATAGTCCATAGTGAGCAGGGCCGCATCGGTCTAGCAAGTCACAAGGGGCAAGCCACGCAGATGTGGCTTGGGGCACGGAATTCCAGCTTATTTAATGGCACACTTGTGTTTTCTCTCTGCTGCAAATATTATTTACAAAATATATATATATATATATATATGTTTGACTATGGGCTATTCCTTTTCTGGGTATTAATTACCATGTCTTCCTACATATACGAGTACATGTACCGCACAGCACAGACTTAGTGTTGAAGGCCAGGCTGTTGGCGCCTCTGATCGGTAATAGTGATTAGATTCGGCCGCAGTCAACAGGCTGTTTATCTAAAGTGGCGGGGGTTCAGGGCCGGTGATTCCTCCCGGCAGTTAGTGCGCAGAATGCGGAAGGCGAACTACTAGACGTTATTCAGGTCATACTTACATAATCTAGTTGTAGTCAATGGAGTCACGTTGGCTAAGTGGTGAGAGGAAGACAGCGGTTTCAAAGACAAGTACCACCGAACGTGATTGCTGTGTTTGTTCGAAGATCGTGAGGTAGCGTATAGAACCTATCCTTATCCTTCCTTACCTTTAATAAAATCCAACGTCTGCTTTCTGTCTGTCTGTCTGTTTGCTTATAACTCGAGAAGCACTGAACCGATTTTAATAAAAAAAAATCTACGGATAGCTTGATTCTTCCCATCAACTATAGGCTACTTACTATCACGCTAAATGGCTTATGAGAGCGGGCAGAGGTAGTTTTATTACCATCCTTCCCTAATACAGTTTCTAGTATTCTTCATTAATTTTTATTTTACCTAGCTTTTAGCAGTTAAATTGTATACAATTTTCTCTGAAACTTAGGAATTGTTCTTCTGTCAAATTATATGTTAGTTATGGCTATTTCTAACTGGGTTTTCACATCAAAATTACACATACATAATATGTGTAATATTATTACAATTAGGGTTCTTTTGACGGACTTATTTATATTCTTATGAAAGTAGATAACAATGTGAACATAATATATCATAATTCTTAATATAACATAACTATTTTGTTGTACGTTGAAAAGAAGTTTAGGAGGCATCAGCTCGGCGCAGCGAGCACGTAAAAACGAAATTACAAATAGTACGTTCATCTCGGGTCAGGCTGCTGGACTCACGTACGCATTGCTTTATCGTACGTAGAGGTCGTAGGAGGTAGACGTCTGGCTGGTTTATTAGGATATCGTTTTGTTTGTAATTAGGTAGGTATATAATATTTTCGTTAGTGGCATGACTTGTTAACTTTTTTTTAGGTAATTTTATTTAAATGTAAAAACTAAATAAGTAAAAAGTTAAATTACAAGTCTGTACAAAGTCAATAATAATTTGCATTAGTTACGTTTAGCTACTATAAAGGCGTCGGAATACCGCTAAATAAATGAAATATAATACTCAAAACCGAATTCGTTCGGGTCGCTCACTCGGTGACTTCGCATCCCCCGAAACGTGCAGCTCAGAGGTTTATTTTATTTACTTAGCGGTCCCCCGACGCTTTTAAGTCAGTCAGTCAGCGTGTAGTGCCGTCTTATGTAAATGTTGCGCAATATTATTTGGCAATATGATGAAATATTTTATCATTATTCCTTCCAGATATTTCCTCCAGCGAGCTTTTAGTTAGATGCTCGATATGACGCTAGAAAAAGGGCGGGACATGGTGATAGAGATTCGGTGAGGGAACGAAAGGGATAGACGTACTCGATAATTTCATAGTAAGTCTCAAAGTTTTACTAATTTAAATTTTACGATGAAAATTATGGTAATTTTTTAAATGAAAAACGCATAGGACCTGCTGTATACTCGTATTGAAATCAGTTATTAGGTATGCAAAGTTTAATGATCAAATTGAAATATTTATTGAATTATTTTATTTTGTGTTATTTATTGGAGGTAACTTTGAAATTGTTTTCTATGCAGAAATTCACGACGCAACTTCACCATATTACTCTTCAATATAGGTATTTAGGATCTGAAGATTTGAGTGTGTTAAATTAATAATTTTGTTGAATAGTTTGAGTACTAATATTATAGTGAACATTTATATTGGCAGGTGGAGGTGGACATAATTAGCTCTGCAGTTACACAACGCCGGTGAAGGCGCGCGCTACTGGCAGAGTGCGGTCTCTGCACAATGCCGTCGCACCTCGCCGTTGAACTTCACGTGAAGGTTCTCTCGGCGAACGAGTTAGTTAGACGGCTTAGATACTCGCTTCACGTGCTCGACGTTAGCTCTAGAGACATGTACGGTGGTTGCACCTTCACACTTCACACAACTGAAGACAAACGATTGTTTTTGTGGAACCTACCTGAAATTGTTCACGAGATCACCTGCTATGTTATGATGAGATCACCAGTAATGCCAGCCCATTACACGCTTTGTGCCGACACACCAGGTACGTTTTGTGGTAAGGGTTTGGCGGGTACGGTAGCATATCGTTCTGAACGTTTACTTCGCATTTGCATTATTTCAATTTACACTAATAATATCCGAAAATAATCATCCGATTTCAAAAATTCTTTAACCATTATTTAGAATAGACCTTCAGGATGGACATAGACTATGCGATCGAAGTCGCGGGCGAACGCTAGTAATGAAATAATTTCACATTCCTGGCGCTTTCCTTTGGCATTCATTATTGAAACTACGTCGATAGCTCTGGGAAAAATTTAGTGTCGGCATTGCCTTCTGTTTGCATATCTATCAGTACGTAGTAATGTGACCGTGGAGGGACACATTAACTTTTCTCTTTTAGTCTTAGCTTGCTTTTCACTTGTACAAACAATAATTTCTACAAAGCCAAAGCTCTGACACTCGAAGCCGTAATAATCAACGACATTCTTAATTCGTTGGTAATAATAGATTTACGTGCTTGTTTACTGGACGGATAGAGCTATCGTATAATAAATAGACAAAGGAAGGATAAATAAAGCATAATATAAAAAGAACAACAAGAGCGCCCATTGCCATTCTACGTCAGCCGCGAGGACTCGCGTTCGCGCTATTGACGCGCGACCGCGACGCGACAAACGTTTTTTTCCTTCTTCGTAAGTACCTACTACCGCGCATATGAATTCAAACTAGTAAGACGGCCTTGACCTGACCAATTGGCGAGACAGTGCCACAAAAACCAGACTCGGAGGGGGCGGGGAGGAGGGAGGAGATATCTTAGTGGACAAGTAAAAGCTTGTCGACATCGAAGGAGGCGCTGACGATTTCCATAGAATTTTTTACTATTATGTATATATATGTTTTAATAGCTGGGTATAAATAAACAAAGTGGTCGAGTAGTAGAGTGAGAAATCGGCAGGTTTTTGTCAATTTTTAATCTAAATATTTGTTAAAGCAAACTTATTGATTATAGCAAAGTTTTAAATTTTTGAAAATACCTTTATAATACCTATAGAATGACATACATGACACTTGATTTATTAAAAAAAACAAATATTAGTATTTTTGGTTCACATTTCTTGGTACCCTGTACTTTCCACAGGACTATTAACCAAACTTAGATCTATCTAGCGGCAAAATTAGACGTAATTTGGCGTAAGTTTAATCGAAATCGGTTCAGTAGGTCCGAAGATATCTGCGTGTGACCATACATACATACAGACAGACACCAGAGCGATCCCATAAGGGTCCCTTTTTTCGCATTTTGCGACGGGACCCTCTAAAAACAGCATCCGTTTGGGAGCTACGATGCCACAGACAGACACACAGACGCACACACAGACACACAGGCAGACGGAGGCGTCCTAGAAAATGGGTCAGAATCTTCCGAGACCCTTATAAGTTATATACAGGGTGGCCCAGTTATAGTGGTCCAAATATTTTTTTAGATGGAGGACATCATGTTGACTCATTTAAAAAAAACATTAGTTCCGCGAAAATAAATAGTTTAGAAGTTAAGGTTTTTTTTTTACTTTTTTGGGAATTTCTCTATTTTAGTCACGTTAACCGCTCTAGTTGGATATCTATTCCACAAAATCGAATAAAATTTGATATGGCAGTAGAGGAGGCATGTAGCTAGTACGTAATAAATAGTTTTTATGTTTACTCGTAGACTGTACTGTTGCTATAGCTCTTTCAGTGAATTTTTGTTCAGTACAATTTTTGGTCCACAGAATTGTGATATGTATAGATAGTTTTAAGGGCATGGACAAATCTCCGGTAGTATTTTTTTTTCTCTCAGTGATTTTTCAAAAATTAATCAGTTTTAATGTAAACTGAACAAAAATTCACTGAAAGGGCTATAGCAACAGTACAGTCTAGGGGTAAACGTAAAACTATTCATTACGTACTAGCTACATGTCTCCTCTACTTCCACACCAAATTTTATTCGATTTTGTGGAATAGATATCCAACTAGAGCGGTTAATGTGACTAAAACAGAGAAATTAAAAAAAAAAATCAAAAAATCATAACTTCTAAACTATTGATTTTCGCTGAACTAATGTTTTTTTTTAAATGAGTCAACATTATGTCCTACATCTAAAAAAATTTTTGGACCACTATAACTGGGCCATCCTGTACAACACCCGTCTTCGGGGTTTAATAAATATAAAGGAGCGTAATACGATACAGTGTGTAAGGTAATGAATAATTAAAAATGTGTGTAAGTAATGCTGCGTCCAGCACGGTAGGTATTGAAGAGATTCAATAAAAGAAGCAAAAAAAACAACTAGAACCTAAAAGTGTTACAAAGGTTCATCTATCAATTTTCAGGTGTGCTTTTGTACCGCCTTCAACTAAGAAGGCCGAATATGAGTCAAAAGATTATTTAACACTGTTTTAAAAAACATTACAGTTTTTTGAAACAGTTTTTTATTTCACTTTTTTTAGTTAGTTATTATATCATATAACAAGTTCTGCGTACAATTGGGCGTTAAACCGACGACGAAACTTTTTCCAGTGATTGTTACACACTTAAAACGGTCCATAATAGTCCATATCTTGAAAACTACTAAACCGATTTTGACTAAACTTGCACTATTCCCTAAGTTGGAAGACAGTTAATTCAATAATTATGGCAATTAGATTTATAGTTTTCGAGAAATTCGTGGACAAACATACATACAATTATGAAAGTTGACACACCTGTTTAGAAGCCCACATAGACTAACATATACGAATATTGTGCAATTCCAACGATATACATACGGGTCGAATTGATAACCTCCTTTTTTTAAAGAAGTCAGTTAATAAAAAAATATCCTACGTCATAAGACGGAGGGAGAGATAGAAAAGCCGAGCGCAATATTTATTCGAATAGTTTTATTTAATGTTCATTTCTTGTCGAATGTGAAGCGAACCAGCCCGTCTATTAGCGAATCAATTCCTTCCTGTAAATTGCTTTCGTGACCATTCGATTCCGCTGGCACACTGCCAGAAGTTTAGATTGAGCGAAACTTTCACAGCGAAAGCCCACGCACACGCACGCTACTACCCGGTATAAATAAATCGGTTTCCTTCACCACCTCCACCCCACCACGCCACCGCGCCGCGAACAATTTTCATTGCGAATATTTTCTTTATAAGTATTTTAAATGTTGAAAAATGCTACTAAATTCAATACCTACATCTAGTTATCTGTTTAGGAACAAAAATAATACCTACAGTGAGTACATACATATATAATAAACTGAAAAATTATAAAATAAATTAATTTAATCTAAAAAAATAACATTTACATTAAAATAAATAAACCTAATATAGAGAGACTAAAATAATATTCTGAAGCAAATTCATTTAAAAAATCCTTTATTTGATATATTTGGTACTTTAAAATAAAGATTGTTCTCCATACAAAATCGTCTTTCGGGGTTTATGTTTTTTACCCCCCCCCCCCCCCCCCCCCCCCCCCTAAACCTTATCCAATTTTTACAATTCTTGATTTGTTGTAATAAAGACAGTCTCATCTATGTTCCTGTCTTTTTATTTTTTGAATATCTAAAGTGATGACTCGATCAAGCTTAATGAACTTCGTGACATCAAAAAATAAAATATTAAAATTTTTTCGGTAGAAATACAAATTTTTAGCTCCGGTGTTGTATATTTCATCTAAACAAAAACGACAAAGACACGAAGGGAGACTGAAACAAAATTTTTAAAAATGGGATTAGGTTTAGGGGGTTAGAAAACATACGTAAATGCCGAAAGACAATTTTGTATGGAGAAAGTTAACTTCCGTTTCGTCTGTAATAGGATAAGACAAATTGTGTACAGTATTGACTTGCAAATACTGTACACAATTTTTCTTATTCTATTTCGATCCAAGCAAAAATAGTCCGTCATCAAACAAAACATCGAACAATTTACAGTACAAATAAAAATTAAGATGGAATGGTATGGAAGAAATAGCAGTGCCTGATTTACTTTCAACTAAATTATTTTAACAGCTTAAAAATATTTCTTAATGCTTATAATATGACTGTCGCTTCCGTCCCAGCTCTATTATAGTAAGTAAGTAGACGCTGGCACTGGCAAGCTGACAGGTAAATACATATATGTATGTGCATACCTAATGTACATGGAATAAGAATAGTTTCGAAAAGCTCGCAGGGTTCCGGGGGGTCGTTAACATCTGCTCCCGTGAGGCCGCTCAGTTTATTGAACTGACATCGCGTCGCGTACCTGCTTTTTTTCTAACATCAGTAAATTTTGAAAACCTTAAGGTCGTCGACCCGCTCCTTCCGCACCCGGCTGTAGCTTGATTCTGTGGAGAAATAAAAATGTCCCCTCACTCCGCCCTCAGTATGGACTGTTTGGAAACTAAACATGCAACTAAATATTATATGACTTCAAACAAAAGCTTCATTCATAACCTGTCTGAAAAAAAAATCCAATGAGCCAATCATGAAAATAATTATAATTGTTATTTGATAGAAAGCGCGACATGTGGCGCTGAGCCCATGCGGTGTCTAACGAAAATGTGTGTGGTGGTCGAAAATGCCATGCCGGCCTGACAGGTGCCTATTCACGACTCTCTTGAAGGACCCGATACTATACTTACCGAAATAATATTTAGGCAGAAAAACTGAACTGTGCGCGTTATCTGAAGTGCGGAAACAAGTTTAGTCAGAATCGAAGCGTAATTAATTTAGACAGCATACAGTGCAAGTAAGCTAAGTAATAGCTATATTGTGTATAATTTCTTCAGGAATAAAACGTGAATGCTAACATAATATATACTATATTTTATTCAACGCCAACTGTTCCTGATTTAGCTTTGCAAGCGTGCAATGTGAAGTCTTCCAATCGTGTTTGTTCAGGTAGTTGCAAAAACTGGAGCACGGGAAGAAGGTTATCTAGCTCGAATCAAAGAAAAACATGACCGATAAATTAAGTAAATAATATAATATGACCGATAGCAAGCCAATTATTGGTTTATTGGCTTCTTTTTTTCAGCCAGATTATGCTTTCATTCTATCTACCCGATTCGTTACAATGCACGCGCGTGGGGTCAACGTCCGCTGACCGTATTTACCTTCGATATCGAATTATTTACCTCGCTGCACAAAATGTGTCGTCCGGTAAATTGCGCTCAGATTCTATTGCTCGGTTACTCCCCAAAAGTCTTCCAACTTTCAGCATTTTCTAGCACAGAAGTGGGGTAATTGGAACAGGCAATAGGCATTGTTGTGTGTGATCGCTTCCCATCTACCTATCTCATATCTATGTTTTTGAGTTTGAATGTTAAGCTGCGTATGAAGCTAGAAAAATCGGTCAAGTGCGAGTTTTATTTACACACGAAGAGTTCCGTAGTACCGCTATACCATACCTGTCAAAAACCATATTAGTTTATATTTTTTCTTTATATTATACAAAATAGAAATGCTTGTGGCGCTTTCTATTATTTAGTAGCGTGAATATGTAGCAATCCCAAGGGGACACCCCTTATTTTTGTACTTTTTTTATTTGTTGGCATATTCGCCATAATAAGTAATAAATACATATTCTGTGAAAGTTTCAACCGGCTAAATATTACGGTTCAACAGATACAGCGTTCGGACGGACGGATGGACGGACGGACGGACAGATAGACAGACAGACAGACAGACAGACAGACAGACAGACAGACAGACAGACAGACAGACAGACAGACAGACAGACAGACAGACAGACAGACAGACAGATAGACGACGTAGGCTTAGTAATAGGCATCCGGTCCGCCACCTGAAAGACCTGCTTGATCCTACAACCGCTCCTTTAGCTCCTTTCGGCAAACTTCAGCTCGAAGGAGGAATGTGTGGTATGAGTGATGTTGTGTGGTATGTATTAGTGATGTCTTGGTGATTTAAAAAAAAATAACCAGGGTTAATATAGAGAAGATTCGTCGCTACGCGACGCATCTTCTCTATATTAACCCTAACCTAATGTTGAGGCGGCGCATGTCGTTTTTGTTACGTTTGTATTTCCGAAAATAAAAATTTTTTAGGTGGTTATAAAAAAAAATTACCATAACCTAATTTTAACACCCTAACATTGCTTAAAAAAAACAAAACAAAACAAATTTTGACAAAAGGGACATGAACCAATGGTCGAGATTGAAAACATAAAAACCATACACTCTTATACCACTGAGCCACCAAATTACATAAACGACCAAACGAATATCGGATTCAGTTGGTTCGCTTTCGAGCCGAGTCAACCCGAACCGTGTTTCCGAAAGGAGCGTAGGAGGCGCAGGATCCGCCAGAGCTGTCAGGTGTCAAACCCACAGGCATCCGTATGATACGGAACCCTAAAAAGGGCGCGATAGAGAGATAAGAGATTCGGTTAGAGAACGAATTGGATGACGTACCTTTGGACGTACCCGATAATTTCATCGCAATTCCAAATTTTGTCCTTTTTTCGCTGTTTTGAATGTGTTTTGTAAGCACGATGTGAATGTGATATGTATTTCTTGGCTTTGTAACGCTGACCAATTTGTAGAAATAACTAAAAATCTGAAGAAATAGACCTATTTTCCCTATTTTTCTATCGACCAAAGTTAATGCTATTCCAACAAAATTCGTGTATCTGGTGCGAATATAGATACATGCATTTTTAAATCAATGAATGGTACCACGTTCAGGTTTAAGAGTTTCTGAGTATAAACATGACCTAGCGTCATCTAGAGTTATATGCAGCCTTAATTAAAATGAATCCATCATTTTCAATCTAAGCTACAATTACAATGAAGATAGAGGACAATGCGCATGGGCGGGCACTACCCCACGTGAGCTGCAGCTTGCAAGCGGACGCCATCCATAGGTACGTAGCCAACACGCGTGTTTTACATCGATGCGTGCATTCTCGCCCACAAAAACATTTAATCGGCTACTTATCTCTCCAGAATGATCGCAGAAAAAAAAAACATTAATAAAGGGACCCTCTGGGTGCATCGAACCCGGCGACTGTGGGGAGGTTGGTGGTCGGTTGGAGTTCGAGTAGGTTGCTTACCCCCGGGCCCCACAGTTCACTCACCTCGCTGCGCCCGCGGCGGAGGCGCTCCCGCCCGCTTGGTTCACTCATCTCATGCATGCAACCCAACATTCCAGAGGCGATACCCACAATTTTAGTATAACATTAAAAGTCCCTATCCTTTGACAGTTATGCCCGCGTTTTGTGATCTCTAAGATACCTAAGCAAAAACTCACAACTCACAACCCTTCCTCCCGTCCTTATAGCTTCGATGTAGTCGATTAAAAATTACCACAAAAAATAATATAAACGAAGCAATATCAAGTTTATACAACTAACATAATACCGTGTGGGGCCGCTACTTAAAAAGACTAGCCCCACTGCATATCTCCCCGTGCATGTCGTAAAAGGCGACTAAGGGATAAGGACAAGATGTCGCGCTAAAGGGCGAAAGGCTAGCCACCTCTCACTTTGGCGCGGTCCTTCCACCTTGTCATGCAGTAGGTGGGTCTTCGTGCCTCACTTGCTGCTTGATAGTTATCTTGTCCGTATACTGTGCTAAACGTGGTGGTCGGTGTTGTGCTTTAATTTCCCAGAGTATTTATGGGAGTGAAAGTTGGGTATGGCAGGCGAAGCATGAGAGCAGGATAAATGATGTCGAAATGCGCGCGTTGAGAGGAGTATGTGTAGAATAGGAGGAGTATGTGTCTGTAGAATGGATGATAGGAGACTTATGAAAGAAATCTATGGAGCGAATGTTAGTGGAAGAGTCGGGTAGGGTCGCCCTAGACGCACGTACCTGGACCAGATCGGGCATGTGCTCGAAAAGGGTCAGGTGCGTAGTACCCGTAACCGACGAGCATGTATGAAGAACATTATGAGAGTGGAAGAGGCGGCAAAAGTGTGTCAGGATCGTGGCGCGTGGCGGTTGGGTTGTTTGCGTGGGTTGGGTCCGTTGTCTTTGCCTGCCCCACTGGGAGGCAGTCAGGCGTGACGTTATGTATGTGTATGTATGTATGTATGAACTTATAGCACAACACCGATTACTCTGCTTACCCTGATTGTCGGGATACAAAAGCGTGAGCTATGTATGTATGTATGTATGTACATAATAAAAATATTATTAAATAAAAACAAGAAAACAATATATATTGGTAAAAGTTTACATTATTATACTGCATTGTTTAAAAATATGCCTACGGTCAAGTTCACTTGAACGGCAAATGTAAACGTATTTACATTTTTAGATTCATGATTTTTTAGGGTCCCGTCGCAAATTGCGAACAAAGGGACCCTTATGGGATCGCTCTGGTGTCTGTCTGTCTGTCAATCTGTCGGTCACACGCCGATATCTCCGGTCCGGATCCACTGAACCGATTTCGATGAAACTGACGCCAAATTGCGTATATTTTTGCCACTAGATAGATTACGGATAATTTAGTCTAATTGTCCTGTGAAAAGTACAGGGTACCCCAAAATTTGAAGGAGAAATTCATTTTGTTTTTGTAAATGAATCAAGTGTCATGTCTGTAGAATGGATGATAGGAGACTAATGAAAGAAATCTATGGAGCGAATGTTAGTGGAAGAGTCGGGTAGGGTCGCCCTAGACTATGTATTATTATTAAAGCAATTTCAAAAATATATAACTTTGCTATCATCAATAAGTTTCCTTTAACAAATTAAAACGTTTAAAAGTTGACAAAAACTGCAGTTTTGTCGCCGAACTTTTTCCAATTAATTTGTTTGAAAGTTCTGACAAAAAAAAATATAGGTATGTAGTTGTGCACAAAACTATTCATTTTGCTAAAATGTCATACATTTTGAGAAAAAAGTTAAATGACTGAACAGCCAAAAATTATTTTTTTCGGGTGACTTTTTGCTCACAGCTTAGGCCACCGATAATAAGATGAAGAAGATAAGCTACGAATGACAACGCTACGTGTGATTCGTAGCTTAAAACAATCGTGAGAAGGGACAGAATGTAACAGTGAGAACCGTATGTAAATCGATAAAGTGGTTCTTGAGTTATATGGATATTCATATATTGACGTACGTTACACCGTACACGGCATAGTGAGTCGCCCGTAGAAACTTCGCTTTATTTACCTATTAAGATTATCTACCAAACGAAGTTACTTACTGGCACCTAGATACGACAGAAAGAAATATGCTTTGGTCGTGCCGGGTACACTGAACTGGACGGAAACGAGAACGATTTACCTATCAGAATGTAACAGTAAAAACGATAAGTAAATCAGTGAAATGTATGAAAATTGCATAAGCACGGCTCTCTCTACGGTCACTTAGAGAATCTGTGATCAAGAATAGCACCTGAGAGGTGGCGCCCTCTGGCGGCAATCAACAGACAAGAATAATTGCGAAGACTGACAGCGAGTGACTGTCTGTCAAAATTCCTAGCAAGTAAGTGTTCTTATTACTTGCATTGCAAGCAAAACATTCATGAATACAAACTTTAATACCTAGCATACATCAACAATAACCATTTGGAAACCTAACAACGGACACATACTTGTTGGGTAATGAAATGGGGAATGTTCCTTGCTGTGTTTTCATTTAGGTATTTTGAAATTTTATTGAACTTGCTAGGTTTGTGGTACACTAAAATCTATGAATAAATGTAAAATTTGAAAAGATATTTAAATGTGAATGTATGGGGAGGAACCTAGTAAGTACATAAGACGAGAAAAACCATTTTTACAAAATTTGTTTTTGCTAGGTTTTGAATTTAGGCAGCCGATTGCGTGAAAATACTTTTGGTCTTAGACTAGATCTAGACTTTGGTCGTGCCGGCTACATTGAACTGGACAGAAAACACCTATAATTTATATTGCCGTTTTCTTCGACCGACCTTCGTTCAGTGCTGGTGTATCAATCCGAACGGGTTAATCCCCACCAGCTAAATATGTACATAGTAATATAAAGGGATGAAACGACTGTTTCAAGTGTAATCCGAACCACTGCCAACTACAACGGTCGTACGGCCACCCATCCAAAGCCTGACCGCACCCTAGTAGAAATATAAAATTAGATGAAAGCGAAACAGCGGTTACGGGACCCTCGGCACGGTGACATGGTTCACTTGACCACCTTTTTTATTATTATTCATAGGATTTCCCAATAAACAAACAGGTCAATAAAAAGTTCTCTCGCACAAACAGATCAATTCTTAGAGAAATGTGAGAGATATTGCTCTCTAGCTAGGCGATTGTTTTCGCCCCGCATCTGGTAAACAAGTCGGGGTGTCGGCTTCCCACCTCGCAGGCGGCAGGCGGCAGGCGGCGACTGCGTGACACATTTGTTTACGAAAGATCGAGAAGGAAGGTTCAAGAAACTTGAAATCCTCGAAGCGCTTCGGCAAAGTGCGCCCCCTACCGGTTACCTGTTTTTTGTTCAAACCGTGCCTGGGTTTTTCCCAAAGCGGGGTGCGTGCGACACAATGTTCCCGGAATCGATAAATAGGGGTTGAATGATATATGACATCCGTTAAATGCGGAGGCTTACGTGCCTGCCTGCATACATGCTATTGATGCATTTTGAGTTGAATGCCCCTAGAATAGAATTACTAAGGCCCTGAGATAGACTGCTCGATTTGATAAAACTTTTAAAGGTATGTATTTTGATATTATTAAATAAAAAATTGTTTTTCATCCTAAGCCATTAGATAAGATACTAATTAAAATTTTGAAAGTGAACAGACTATATACTAGTCTGTTTAGGATTCTCCGAAATAAAAAATTATTACCAGAACCTAAGCTAATAAATTCTTAAAACCACCCCTCGACCATTTGCGGCAAAGAAACTATTCACACATGTTTATTATTTATGTATAGCGATAAATATATATACGTAAGTTTTTTTATGTAAACCAACATGGATGGCTGTGCCGAGGGACCGATGGATCAGTGAACAGAGCCAAAAACACCTCTTCTCGCGAAATCACACTCAGTGCGGTGTTGTGCCAGCAGATTTGCGGACTGTTGTTAGACTGTCTAGCTAGCTAGCCTGTTAATACGGTGGTACATATTAGTTAGGGTATAATTTATTATGTATCATTAACACTTAGGATATTATCTCGCACCACACCACCCATCAACTTCACCCACGATTCCAGGTATTGCGGTAGATAGATTAGGCATTAAGTCCGCCTTTTTCTGTAACTTTATACAATGTGGGAAAAATGATAATAATTTAATTTTACGATTTTCTTCAAACGCGCCTTTTCATATTATGGAGCAGGCAGTTTTTACTCTATTCTATTGGTTTGGTACCTATCTAACCTTACTAACCTGTGCAAATGTACTAGGTTGATTTATGGGCATGTCTTCCTCATTGCCCCGCGCCCCCGCCTTTGCCGCGAATGTCGCAAGGTCGCACATTACTCGTATGTACGTACGTATAAGTACTATAATAATAATACGCGAGCAAGGTCACCCATCCTCCTGAACTCAGCCTTTTCTGAAAATTTATGAATTAATTGTGCTTGTATTTAACGACCTACAACACTTTTCGGATGTAATTAATTAATCTTAAGTCCAAATCTACTTAGAATAGAAATAAAAGGATGTGTGTATTTTAATTTGGTAACATAATATTTTATATAATTTGTAATTTAAATGCTATTTATAAGTATTATTAATAATCTCAATTCTCAACTCAAGTAAGGCTCATATAATCAAGTCTTTTGCCTACTTACATTCACTATAATTGATCGACAAAGGTTGACTGGAAGAAGTGTATGTAAGGAATAAGTCCGTCTTCGTACTTCATGCAAATATTATGCTGTGCTTATTTCTGTAAAATGTTTTAGAAGCAATAAAATAATATCGCAGGTTAAATAATTAAATAGCTATAAAGATAAAATGTTTTATTTCATACAGAAGTATTCGTCTATCGAGTAAAAGGAATTATTTAACAAATTTTTTTTTTTATCATTTTCGAATTTATATATGGTGTCAATGTTCTTAAATAGTCAGGTAAATGGTTAAAAAAATCACAGATTTCGTGCCTTACACGACTATCGAGCACACTGAAAATGAATCTACGGAATTCGAAAAAAAAAAGGTTAGTTGGGTTCTGATGATGGAGCCGGAAGGAAGCCATAGGAACTCCTAAATTACACATGATAAGCCAATCGTGTTTGGGCTCGTTCGATTTGTCTTCGCAAGTACTCTAGTCATGTGTTATTTCTAGGGTCCTGATGATGGAGCCGGAAGGAAGCCATAGAAACTCCTAAATTACACATGATAAATCCAGAATATTTGGGCTCGTTGGATATAATAAAAGGATATATAAAAAGGACAGTTCAGATCAGGTTCAAGTAGCTCATAGTGCTAATATGAGTAGTACCAGTCGCCAGATCGTTTTAGATTTTCATATCAGCAAAATAAAGTGATGGATGAATGAGAAGGATGGGAACCGTCAATATACGTACGTATGCTTACTGCAAGCTAACGTTACCTCAATGTCGGAACTCTTGGTCGCAGCAGTGTGTGGAGTGTGTGGTGCAGTCATTGCTGTAATTGGATGTAACGGCAAGGTAAAGGACAAGTGCGCGAGCGCCGCAGCGCCGCCGCTCCGCCGCCGGTGATGTCACGTCTGCTTGCAGTTTGCACGTGCCTACGAGCGGAGGTCTTCTTTAGTCAACGATTGGAAATAGTTTTTTTCACTGAAATTCAAAAGCCGAAAACGTAATATGTGGCATTGAACAAACTTAACCAGATTCAGCGTAAACATTTTAAATTAATGCTGTAGACAATAAAGGTGAGTAGAAAAATGTATTTTTTTTATTGCTTCCGAACTGGGTGGCTCTGCCCGAGGTGGAAGCCTCAGGCGCAGCCAATTTCACCGCCGAGGAGGTGCCAGTCCGGCTTGGAGGTGGACTAATGTTGCTGGGGAAAGGCTATTAACCCGCGATTTGAAGATCCGTGGATTATAGGAGTGGGGAAAGATGTTTCCTGGGAGCCCGTTCCACACCTTTGCAGTGTGGCACAAGAACGATTTAGAAACTAATCAAGTTTCTTGACTCAAAAACCACATTCGTCTCGATTCAATGAAACCACCTACACACAGGCTGTAAATCAGGGCAGTCCCCAGGATGGATGCATGGTGAGTTTAAAATTGGCGCCCGACAGCCCGTGTGTAGGCAAGTCGGCCGTTGATGCCACTAGCTTGCCTAAACACGCGCTGCGCTGCGCTGTCGCGCGCCAATCTAGTGCCAACTTTACCCCTTCCATGCATTCATCCCCACCGCTACCCCGATTTACACCTAGTGTGTGGGAGCTTATATTCGTAGTTTTCAACTTTAATCTATTTCATACCTAATTATGTTATTTTTTATTTTATTTAATCGCAAATCTTGGTATTCTCATTGTATTGCACACATTTACCTGCTGCGAATAGGACGCGTTGTACGTCTTATAATAAATGAAAATGTTTATAGCTGCTGAACGTGACCTATCGCGACACGTCCTGTCCACCAGGAGGTCGAGTGGATCAGCATTAATGCTCACATTCCCTACAATGTAAGCATACTGAGATCTACTATTGCTATTTATTTATTTCATTTCGTTTTCCTCTTTAATCTTACCTGCCTAAGCATAATTTTCCTTGTAGATATAATTCGCATAAATCTCAATTCCTTAAAAGAATAACAATTGAAATGTATAAATTAGCTGTTTTCCTTGAAGATTAAGTTAAATGCGCATACTACATAATAATATACAAAGCTTTTGTCTCAGCACGGATACCAAGTTGTTCGCGATTAATCGGTTTATTAGGCCTTTCTTTTGGCTCTAGGTGCAGCAAAATAAATTATATCATATGCACGGCACGCTAAGTCATCTACACTAATATTATAAAGAGGTAAACTTTGTAAGTTTGGATGTAGAAAATACTCATCCTATTTAAAAAAAATTGACCAATATTTAGTATACCTTCAGAATGGACATAGCCTATGCGAGCGAAGCCGCAGCGGCATAATCTAGTATTGTATAAAACTAATAATTTATATATTTAATTATTTCCATTGTTATCCTTACCTTACGTCAGTAAGAAACAAATTCATTTATAATTTTTTAACACAATATAGGTACAGCCCGACGTGGGATGAAGCAGTGACTGAACGACTGCTGCGAATAATCGCGATGTGACTGCAGTCAATGTATCTAATCATTAGTCAGACAATTTTATTCGAATATTCATTTTATAATGATTTTCTTTTCTCTGCAACCTTATTAAATCCACAAGTTACGGTACGGAACGGGGGCGCCAGCTGGGGTGACGGCACCGGTCGTCGCCAGGCGCCTGCGCTGCGCTCGTATCTCCAGTCGATTCGCTATCGAGCTGTTCTATCGACGAGGCGCCCATGGCCACTTACACTTACATCACCCAGCTGAGACGACGACGTTCAGTTATACTTTTGTAAAACTGATAATCCGTCCGCAGTGACCTAATTTCGGTGGCCTTCAGTGTCCTCAATACGCCGAGGCTGTCGTCGTCGTCGGCAACATACGCGTACATGCGACATAAGCATAAAACACGTGCGTGGCGACGCGGAGGCGGCCCGGCGGCGGCGGCGGCGAAGGTTGAATCGTTGCCAAAAATGTAAATGTGCGCAGAACTCGAAGACGAGAATGGAGCACCTCCGATTTGGTTAAGCCCGGCCGCACTTGGCGGAGGAACGTTTGGTATGAGAACATTATGTGGCGGCCTTAGGGGTAGCTTGGGCGGGCGGCGGCGGCGCAGGGCGGGGGGGGGGGGGGGGGGGGGGGGGGGGGCGGTCTTCTACCGTAGTGAGAACTTTAAATTCATAGACTGCAATATTAAACAATGTGAAATGAATCCGGCAACTGTATCTCGACCTTTTAGAAGCAAACCCTTGCGAGCATTATAAAACAAAAATACGCATTGCCTAATCGACCGTGACCTTGACATTGACCGTTTCATATTAGAATAGAAGAAAATTCATTTTGGTATGTTTTTCCATGAAACTTTGTAAACTAATGAATGGATTGTATTTACAGATAAATATTCTAGCTATAAATGGTATTTTTTTTATATAAACAACATATTCTAGCTTACAAAATTATTTCGTAAAGTTGTGTTATATGAAAATCGCGACCTCTCTTCTATTTTTATAAATTTATCACGAGCGCAAATCGGTCATATAGTATTTTTATCATAAAAAGGAATACATGTGCAATCTAATCATACCTTTCTTGTGTATCAGTAGCTCCTGTCCTATTTACGACGAAACAGCTAAATATCACAAGCCCAAACGCACACACCACGCACTGACAACAGACGACAGATTAGATGATTATTTTATTTTTCTGTAGTCTCAGACATATCAAGTTAGTGGTACCGATGTGTAGCTAATTTATTCTACTATACAATTGTCTCTTTCAAATACACACTACTAAATTGAGATAGAACGTAAAAAATATAACATGGCGGACTACTGCGGACCACGTATCGATTCAGTGCCGCGGCCCAATTGGGCCGCTGCATAGACAACGGTAAATATCATTCTGCGGCCCAATAGGGCCGCAGAAGAGTATACGGGTTAATATAATAGGTCTATATTGTATGTTATTTAATATAGTTTTTTTTACTTGTAATAAAGATGGAAACCTTTAAATACGACTTGTACGGCTTGTATTACTCTATGACTTTATTACTTTATGTCTTTACGACTTAATGACTTTACGACTTTGTGACTTATATAACTTATAAGATAGATTATAATAACGCAGAGCGAAGTATAACTTCTAACGCGCGGACATAAGTACAGGCACCCTTTTTTCGACAGTGATGAGATGAATCCCATTGTGTCCTCGAATATAGTAGGTACCAACCTTTTATTGTTATCCTGCGTATTAAAATAAGGCAAACTACATTTTCCAAAATTAAAAATGATTGAGATAAATAAGTGGGCGTATTAGCTTAGCAGCATAACGGCTTGACGCTGATCTAGTGGCGGTCGACTAGGCCGCATGAAGCCGCACTGACTCGTCAAATAGATCCTGCGGCGCGACGAGTCAACCTATGTCAATCTGCCATTACGAAGCTATCGAATTCGGCAGCCATCGCTTAACCTCGCCACGTTGTTGTGTCACCGGACTCGCGAAGAATGAAAAATAGATGGCCCTCAAACACGATTGTTGCAAAAAATCGCAAATTCCGACCTATGTAAACTTTCGCAATACAACTTTGCGATTAAGAGACGCCCCCACCGCGCGTGCTTGGCCCGCAGGCTCATGCGGGGTCGCCCTGGGCGGCGGAGGTGGCGCGGCGACGACGGAGCGGCGGAGGGCGGGGAGGTGCAGCAGCGCGAGATTCGCACACGTACACTAGACTTACGAAATGTATATACGTAAGGTCGTGTAAGGTCAAAAAACGATTTACATTTTTTGTGCTGATTTCACAACTGAGACAAATCGCTTGGATGAAGTACCGGTTTGTCGGAATTTAGGAGTATTTTAGGTATTTTATTGGAGTTCATATTGACACTATAGTATAATATACACGGAGTAGAGAGGTGAGAGGTGAGAGGAGTTGTTGCTGGCTCTAATTTGTAGTAAAACATGTGTCTCCAATGCGGGTTACTATATGTATAGTATACCCGTGGGAGGCACGACTCCGTGGTCCAATCACACATACCGTTCGCTGAGTCGCGACCACTCTGTGGACGGCCCACTTTAATGACGTATAACCCCAGTTGATAGCGACATACCCAGATTACCTATAGTAAAGCCACTTCTCTAACCTCTCAATCAATGGATCCACCTACGAAAGGTGACGAAATTGCGTTGTAAGAAAGAACATTAAACTGCGGCTGTGTTCCGAACAAGTTTGACAGCCAAGCTTTTCACTCCGTTTCTAAATATACAAGATAAAAAATTTGATAAATTTAATAATTTATTTAAAACCTCTGTTCTAGACCAATGCAGGAGAAAATCCGTTCTAAATTCACCGCCGCTCTAAAATTTTATCATTATATTCATTGATTTATTCAAAATTATTGCTGATAATTCTTAATTAAAATTCTTAAATATGATTACGAAATTTGACACGCGAAGGTGATCGTTCAAGTGGTTTGACCTTAGCACCTACATACGCACCTAAGTGATACACAATCATACACGATCATAATACCTACGCCTCTGGGCTCTCCTCGCTAAGTTCATCACATCTATAATGCTATACGTACAGGGCACACATGAATTTTGAAAAAATATTTACTCGTCAAGTCAGATTTAGACACAAAGGATGATGGGCAGATTGGGACCATCCTCCAACAGCAATAAGATATATGTCGTTCGCCGTCCTGATAGGCATGTACAATAATGTTCTATTATAATATTGTTGTCTTCATTTTGGTCGTTGTTTATTAAAATATAACAATTGTATGTCCTTTGTTTAAGTAAAATAGTTTTTTTTATATTTTTCTTTAATAATAAAAAGTATCATAACTCCGAACGCACAGTTGTAACAACAAAGCTGTCATAACAATTGTTGTTCTAATTGAAAAGACCTATCCAACGACATATATCTTATTGCTGTTGGAGGGCGGTCCCAGGTTCCATACATTTTTGCCCATTCTCCTTTAGGAATATTTAGGACTTTGTCCAAATCACTATTTCGCTATCATCCCTTTAAACGCAACACAATGTGGAACATGAGCGCATGTGACAAACTCCTACTCTAAGCTTATCACTCTTACGCCCAATTGCGGGAAGGATCCTAAGTTCGCGGGCTTGAAAATTATACAATATCTTATTCTGTATCAGTGAAATAATCCGAAAATTCGTGGAACGGGACCATCGGCAATCTGAGAACTTCTTACCCTTTCTTAACCTCTTACTCTTAATCAAGTAGACCATTTGTTAAGTAGACCTCGGCGCCTGAGGGGTTGAAAATTATGAAGAAGCGGTAGAGCACTGCAGGCGCGCGTCGCAGGTGGTCTCCAACTATTGCGCACGGTGACACATATTAGGTAGGTACCTACATATGTAGCATTAAAACGTGAACTTTGAACGAAAACTATCTCTTGCATTTTAAAGCGTACAATTAATGATATATTATTGGCAGAAATACAATGAAAAATTTTAACTCAATAACAATTCTTCTTTTTATCTATATTATATCACCACTTTACGTAAATATGTATATTCCATATACATACATATGAATATTCCACGTTGTTTACTTGAGTAGGTACCGAATTATACATATATTCTAATGTTATCTTGTTATTTATCTCATTGCTCTACCCATTTTTGGGTTCAGTACCTCAAAAGAGGAAAAAACTGAACCCTTATGGGATCACTCTTGTGTCTGTCTGTCTGTCTGTCTGCATTCCCCCACGCCCGTATCTCCATAACTACTGTGTCTCAAATTTCGAAAAAAAATAAGGAATATAGGGCCTATCCTATAGTTTACAGGAAAACCTCAGCGAAAAGTTTTCACGTAAAACGGTATGGTACGGAACCCTCTCCACGCGAGTTCGACTCGCTTGACCACTTTTTAGGTTTCCGTATCCCGTACGGAAGCCTATTACTAAGCCTCCGCCGTCCGTCTGTCCGTCCGTCTGTCCGAGGGCTGTATCTCTTGAACCGTAATAGGTAGTCCGTTGAAATTTTCACAGAATATGTTTTACTATTGCGGATATAACAACAAATAAGAAAAAATAAGAAAATGTTAAAAAATTAAGGGGGGCTCCCATACAACAAACGTCCGAAAAATCGATTAGTCACACTATTGAATCATAGATGGTGCCACAGGCTTTTATACATTGCATTGTTGAAAGACAAAACATAGGCGGATAATAGCGGATAGATACGGAAACCTCCGTGCGCGAGTAAAACTCGCACTTAACAGATTTTTTACTCATGATTCCGAGTCAAGTTACTTACGTATTTTTGTAATTGACATAAGGGTGTAAGTACTCAATTATATGTATAATTATAAGTTGTGCAATGAAGTATGTTTTCATTTAATCTATTTCAATATTTGGCATCACAACGTGCTTCGGCCGTTTATGAAGAATGTTCATCGAAAATAATTTATTTTAAATTTTTAAAGTAATTTTCATCTGTCTAACTTAGAGAAGCTGAAAGATGTTACATGAGAAGTCTAAGATGAATTATTGTAACGTATGTATACAGGGTGTTTCAGGATAGGCTTGAGAAACTTCAGGAATAGAAAGTACTCATTATTAGAAGAAAAAAATCCTTCTCACTCAAATCGAAATTCCGTATTTTTCTTGTCATACAATAATTGGAAATTGCAATAAAAACTCGATGGACAGTGAGTCTGGGGAGATCTGGCAAAAGTACTGTCTAGGTCCAGTCCCCTTTTTCATTTGATGTCATTGAGTTTTCAGTATTTGGAATTTACCTACATGCAGTTTAATTCTACTAGTTATGTATGCAACATAACCATTTATAACTATGAGTTAGTGATATTATTTTTAGGTGGACGTTAACCGTTCACCAAATTTTGATGAAGTGATTTTAATATAAAAAAGTACCATAAAATTACCGAATCTGGGAAAATGTATCAGAGCTTTTCGTCTTCAAATATGGACACCTTTCGAACCCTTAAGTTGCGAAACCCTATCCTGAAACACCCTGTATAAATATAACAGTAGATTAGTATGTGAGTAATGTAATGTAGCGAGCGACTAGCGTCGGGTATAATTTTATTCGGATTCATTCATTTTGGGTCTGTATTTTCTTTTTTCAATTTCTATGACAATTTTCAAATTCAAAATATACTCGAATAACTAACAAAATAACGTTAAAACTGCACGATCGTTTAGCAAGAATAATTTCCAAAAACCGGTCCTCAAAGAAATTCAAGGATCGATAAGAGTAACGCGGCGCTTTTAATTTTATGTTTTTTTTTATTAATTAAATGTCTTTTCGATTCCTTTATTATAGTCCCCGATTTCCAGCAAGGGTGCCAATTCGCCATGGTCGTGAATTTTAAGGCTACGTAAATATTTAGGGTGTCAAATGACGCGTACCGACGAGGGCTAAAAGATCGTAAAAAAAAATTCAAAACTTTTGAGAGTTTTTGAGACAATCGCAAAATAACGCTTAAAATAGCCGTTTTTAGGGGGTTTAAAAATGTAACTTTTAAAGATATTTCTAAATATATATTTTAAACTTTTCTATTTGTATATTGTAGATTGACTCAATATCTGGGGATATTTTTTTGATTGTTTGAAAAAAAAGTGAAAAATTTGGGAGTTATGATTTTTTTTTTATTTTCCATTACGCGAGTTACGAGTCGTCTTTATCTTGCAGTGTGAGTAGTTAAAATGGTTTTCGTGTATGCAAATACCTGAAAATTAAGAATTTTAATGTTTACATTTTTTTTATATTGACATTTTTTGTCTATTTTTCAAAATTGACATATTTTAGTATGAAAAAGGAAGTAAATTATAATAATTTTTTTTTTATATGAATACATGTTAGTATTTAGAGGAGTAGAAGTAATTATATAGTGAACAAATGCGCGCTGTTAGAATCTGGAGTGCGTTCGCTCGTTGAGTTCGTCGCTTCAGCCACACCAGGATATTTTCACGCTCACAGTTAGGCGACTCGCTACACGCTTATATTTGAATACGCCCTAAAAGTCATATACATGTACCCGAAGGTCATGTAATGCATGAGATCTGTGAATTTTTAATTTATTATATGTACATTCATAGCGCATTATAGTCGTTGTGATAATGAACAACTATGTATATAGTTGTGTTTTGCTAATGAATGAATGATGCGTATTTCAGTTATCTAAAATGTATGTATGTACTGAAACATTGTGGAATTCTACTCGCGTCACTGCAAGTTCTCTATCTCACTCTGTTATCTCCTCAAATAACTAAATGTTTCCAAATAACTTCAACGATTCCGATAAACTTTCCGTAAGTGAAACATAACATTCATATTATCTAATTTATCAATATACAATACATAATGTACATACATACATATCACACACGCTGAATCTCGACAATCGGGGTAAGCAGAGTAATCGGTGTTGTGCTGCAAGAACTCTGGTAAATTGCAGCACAACACCGACCACCACGTTTCGCAAAGTACCTATTCGAACAAGATTCAATCGAACGAGCAGCAAGTAAGGCACAAAGACCCACCTGCTGCATGACTCGGTGGAAGTACCGTTCCAGGGTGAGAGGTCGCGAGCCCGTCGCCCTTTAGCACGGCATCTTGTCCTTATCCCTTAGTCGCCTTTTACGACATGCATTGGGAGAGAA
The DNA here is from genome assembly GCA_946902875.1 of Nematopogon swammerdamellus. Lineage (NCBI taxonomy): Eukaryota > Metazoa > Arthropoda > Insecta > Lepidoptera > Adelidae > Nematopogon > Nematopogon swammerdamellus. The sequence continues at coordinate 11,016,219 of OX336335.1, read as the reverse complement.
TGCAGTGGGGCTATTCTTTTTAAGTACCGGCCCCACACGGTACATGTACCTATGTGTAAACTCCAAATAATGCCAATGCTCAGTCACTGTCTTGCGGCATGCGGTAATGTGTAATGCGGGGGCGGCGCGGCGCGGCGCGTCGTGCGGGCGGCGCGGCGCGTCGTGCGGGCGGCGCGTAGAACTGTGATCTCAGTGGATTAGTTAGCTGATAAACGTGATAAACTCTATTACGTTTTGGCTAAATTCAAAGTTTGGCTAAGTAGAACGGGGATAATTCGTGAGATAATCCTAGGATTTAGTTGAACCATAGATAGTTAGGTTCAAATATTAATACTAAGTACATCAAATTGGAAAATTATGTTATTAATACTAATACAATTGGAATTATAAAAAAAAGTTAATTACTTTTTATTAATTATTAATTAGTTGTTAGCAAAGAATATGTAGGTATGTGGTCTGCAGCTACCCGGGTCGTCTTGTGGCCTTCATGGAGGACATAGGCTGGCTGGTGTGGCTGGGGGTCGAGGGGTTTTGCACGAAGGTCCCCAACCAAGAAGGACTAGTTTGCAGGATTAGAGCCAACCCGTACTACTACTACTACATAATATGTTGTAGTAGAAGCAGTGGTTATTTATGTCACATATATTTATTATATTATATGTAACACTGACATAAAATAAAAACATAAAGGGTTGACATATTTATGTTTAGACGTTCGACATAACTAAAAGTAAAATTCAACGAAATAAACTACAAATTAATATAAAAAACTGACATAAGATGAATTAGCAAATAAGTACCTACATGTACATGTATACTTTCTGTTTATCTTTGGTTATTTTATTATCTATGTACTACATGTGTCCTTAATAAATAAACATACTTAAAATAGTATTCACAAAAAAAAATTACCAGACAAAAATATTGCACACTATTTATTAGTTGATAGATAGTCGGTATAGGTAGCGTCATCTAGCGGAACACAGCCAAACTATTTGCCGCCCGCCCTGCGCGACGCGGCGGCCTCACGCTGCGCTGCTGTGACGTAAACATACATACAACTACCTATTGTTTCTTTTATTACGTATAACCGTAGATAATACCTGATAAAACCCAACGTCAACATCTGTTTTTATTCGCATCGGCACGTCATTCGCTGACTAAGTATAATGTATTGAAAATCTGTTGAATAGATAACCTTGAACTTCGCCAGCTGCGGAGGGGTTACTTCAAATTTGGACAATGCATTGTGATATCGTTCCCCCGACAAACATTTAAAAAGATAACCTTCAACTATTATTCCCCGGCTATGGAACGCGAGATTATTTCAAGGCGGAACGGGGCAAGTGTGAATGGGATGAATTGGGATATAGGTACCTATGGATCGAAATGATTTTATTTTTAGCTGAATTAATTGAGTGACCTCGGTCAGGCTGTTGACTGCTGGCAGTTGGCCCTGGATTCGCAGCACGTGTAAGGATAAAAGACGCGATTATTATGTTCTGTCCTTTGTTAAATTGCAAATTATTATTTTGTGAACTTGCCATTGCTGCTGACTGACTCCCAAAATATTAAGGGATCACGTCCTCCGATTCGTAAAACTAATTTTAAAGATACTTATGTAGGTACGTTTTTAAACTGATATTATTTAGATGTGAGCGTCTGACTAAACTGCGTGATGTTCATCAGATAGAACAGAGTGTAAACCAGCTGGTTTTCAGCTGTGTGTATACTAACAGTGTACAGTGTATGTAAATACGTATTTTAACACATAAGGGAAAGTGATCCAGTGTGACCACTTTCAAACCGAAATATTGTATAATAATGATTTCATTGGTAAGTAAACCCCTACTACGATCAAGCCAGACAGAAGGAAACATTTCAAGTGAATTTTTCTTTGATTAATTTAATTTACATGTAACTTAATTAATACATCGCCGTAGTCGGGTAAAAGCACCTAGCCATTTCTCTACTAATAAGTACGAATTCTTTAAATTTTAATAATGTAATTTAATAATTAATTAAACTTAAGTTTTCTAAGTGATGTCATAATGCAATATGCATTCGGGCCGCACTCTCGCTCGCTAGCATAGAAAAATAATATACGTCTATGCTCGCTAGGGTTCGAAGGCGAAAATATTTACACAAACAGTTACGAATTTCAACTGGAATAGCGCGTGGCTTGTGCACATTCAACTTTGAAAGCAAAGCCACAACCATGTCCATGTCATGTTAGATTACTGCAAGACTCTTTAACAATTCACACTACGACTGAGCGCGCGTGCGACATCATTCTAGTCTAGAGGAATTTATTTCAGATCGTACTATTAGTTACATTTGCGAGTATTTACCCTATCTACTCTAAAGCCTATCCCCACAAATGAGCGGTCAACATGTAGGTACTGAATGCCCATGGCATACCGCACTGCAGGTGTATAATATATTATCTGCACGTGGTAAATGACAGCAGAATTTAGTTCTGATTATCAGAACGTGATTTGTCGACCAAACTACTTTTTACCGTGTGGGGCCGGTACTTTAATTAAAAGAATAGCCCCACTGCATCTCTTCCCGTGTATGTCGTAAAAGGCGACTAAGGGATATGACTCCCTTCCTATATTACTAGGTGGTAGGGTTTAACCCGCCCGGGTTGGTACCACCGCACTGAATGAAAGGTCGGTCGAAACGGCTATGTAAATAGTTTGTGTTTTCCGTTCAGTTCAGTGTAGCCGGCACGACCGAGGGGAAGTACTGACGTGGCACCAAGTTCACCCGGTGTTATGGGCTGACATCGCGGATGTTGTAGGTGATGTAGCCAAACGTGTTAGTTTCCATAATAAAAAAAAAATAAAATAAAATAAAACTAATATCTAAAAATATTTCTGCTTTTCCTATATCGGCGTCTAATTTCTCAGATTTTATTTCCTTGACTTATGTACCTACTTGGTAATATGGAAATTATTTCGGTGAATTGTCCTCTTCACAAAGACAACGAAAAGAACAAATATTGTTAAAAATATCGTCAAGTCAGACCTACTTTTTAAACGACAATATCTAAGTAGGTTTTCCTATCTACGTCCAACTTGGAAATGACTATTTTCGCAGGAAAAAAAAACTAAGTGGAGTGGTCACTCAGAAACACATACCTATTCAACGAAAAAAAAAAACAATTAGTCAAAATATTTAACATAGTTTATTAATGAAACCCTTTTAACAATAAATGATACATTAAGAAATCATTAGTTATGTATTAGATAAGAATGTAATTTGCGTATAGGTACTCCAGATGCTTCCGCATTTTGTTCACGAACGTCTGTCGTCTTCTAAGAAACCACATCTCCGATTTAAACGGGGTTTTAATTGTTTCGATACGAGGAAGTGCGCGGCGTGTGACCGACCAATGTCGTCAGATAAACATAGCATAAACATAATTTGTTCCCGCTAAATCGTTGTGCTAAAAACCTGACAGATATTTCCATTGACAAAGAGCATAGACTGTGCGCAGGAGGTAAGATAGAAATGTTGTGAACTTGTGTGTTACTGATGGATAAATGCAAAAGCCAGAAGTGCCCTTTTTTCTTTTCTGAATACTACGAACGAATCATTTTAAGTTTTGATAACCATACTCCATACTTACTTTAATATTATAAATTCGAAAGTAACACTGTTGTATGTCTGTCTATTACCTTTTCACGCCTAAACCGCTGAACAGGTTTCGATCAAATTTTGCACGGAGATGGATTGCATCCTGAGGAAGGACATAGGTTACCTTTTCATATGAGAGTTTGTATGGGGAGGGGAACCCATAATTTCACAAGTTAATGATATGTATGACAATTCATATTTAGGCTTTTGGTATGAAATAAAGAATTACGTGTTTCAGCGTTTTTGCTAAATCAACCCTTCAATTAAAATCGGGGATGATTTCAAAATTAGATTTTAGGATGATTTTAAATAATTGTATCCATACTGAGGGTGGCTTTGAAGAGGGGGGGGGGGGGGGGGGGGGGGGTGAGGTGTCCGCGGGGAGAGGGGGAGAGAGGATAATCTAATCTCCATCTCTATCTCTATCTTCTTCTCTATCTCTAACTTCTTATAAAAGGGAAATTATGTCTGTATGTATGTATGTATGTTTGCTCTGTATCATCATCGCAGCGATGCCTCTAGTAGAAATACATACTTAGCTCATTGATTGTTTGAAGAATATCCCAATGCGTAATACCTACTTGGCATGTTTATTCTACCAATCGTAGTAATTACAGAATAGCTATCAAACAAAATTTGATATTATAGTTTCTTTGTACAAAGTAAATTTATTGGATATTAGCTTTTTACGTTAACACGTTACTTTAAAAATATAATATTATAAATAGATATTATGTTATTTCAGGGTATTTTCTGAATTTGGTTCAGACCATCTCGGTATCGTGCAAAACTTCGATTCGGAAGTACCTATGTAAATAAGTGGACCTGACGAAGGTTGCAATAAAAGAAAAAAATTAAATTAAAACATTTGTATTTTTTAAATATAAGTAAATAACACTGTTTAAAATAAGGTACTAACATAATTCAAACCAAAACGTTTCACTAGCAATACCCACTTATATTTATTTGTACACAATATATTTTTACCCGACTGCGCGAAGCAAAAAGGAGGGTAATGTTTTTCGAGTGTATGTATGTATATAGGTATATTATGTATGTATTTCTGTGGCACGCGCAGTAGCCTAAATGGCTTGAAGGATTTTAGCATATAAGGTTAGATTCGTCGTAATTGTGGAAGAACAATAGAATAGACTATAAAAATATATACTTTAAATGTGAAAATTTAAAATGGCGGCCGTCAGAAGCCATGTTGTCAAACTTTGAAAATAGTTTTTCTTCAAACCCCATAGAATGGGTATCATTGTCAAGAGCTCGAAAAGGCGATTAAAAAAATACAAAAATTATAAAACCCGACTGCTAAAAAAATTAAGGAAACAAGGAAAGAACAGTAGAAAATGCTATAGTCGGGCGTGTAGTTGGATTCGAATAGTCCGACTACACTATTTTCTAATGATTTTTCCCTTCGTTACCCGTGTTACTACCAGTCTTACTACCAGTAGTAAAACGGGAAATTATTTTTGCCCGTGTTACTACTAACTGCTTTACTAGTAATACGGGTATTTTTTTTGTCTGTGTTACTACTAACTTTTTTTTTTTTATGGAAACTGACACGGTTGGCTACATCACCTACAACGTCCGTGATGTCAGCCCATAACACCGGGTGAACTAGGTGCCATGTCAGTGCTTCCCCCTTTGATCGTGCCGGCTACACTGAACTGGTCGGAAAACACAAACTATTTACATAGCCGTTTCAACCGACGTTTCATTCAGTGCGGTGGTACCAACCCGGGCGGGTTAAACCCTACCACCAAGTAAGATTAGGAGGGAAGGGACCTACAGTTTTACGAGGAATCCGAACCTCGGTCAGCCTACCTATTACGGTTCAAGAGATACAGATCCTCGGACAGACGGACGGACGGACGGACGGACGGACGGACAGACAGACAGACAGACAGACAGACAGGCAGACAGACAGACGGCGTAGGCTTAGTAATAAGGTCCCGTACCGGATACGGAACCCTAAAAACGGCCAAGAGCGAGTCAGGCTCGCATAATTAGGTTAATAAAAACGTATTATAAATTCCAATAATAGGACAGTTTATGCAAAGAGTAGCGTATCCGCTTTACATCCGTAGTGGTAACTGACAACATGCAACCTCTTGCATAAACGCAGAATCAGTATCTCATTTGTGGCAGAATACTTTCTCCCTTTCATAGTGAATAGTAAAATAATTTACACGTGATTGTCGCCTCTACCGACAATATGTATGCAAGTCTACGCGGGAGTCGAAGCACCTCCTTGATGTCATAAGTTCATAAGCCACGCCCCGTTCCGACTTTTTTCTAGCGTATGTTATTCCCTTAAAACTTTGTTAAATTCAGTAGGTACTTATTTAAGAAAGACAGTTCTACATTGGGTTAAAATGTTTTCTGTGTGGGTTTTATTTGTGACCTTTGTTACGTTAATGAGAAGAATAACTTTATGTTAAGAATTATAATTTCAATAAATTTTATATTACAAAAGAAAATCAATTCATTTTATTGTTTTATTTAATCAAAATCAATCAACGATACAACAATTGAATAATTACATTATGAATAGTACTGTAGTAAAGTGGAAATTAAAAATTTTCTCATGTTGCAACTGAAGTAGTTAGTGTAACCCGGACAAAAAAAAATACCCATGTTACTACTAGAGCAGCTAGTAGTAACACGGGCAAAAAAAAATCTCGTATTACTACTGGTAGTAAGACTGGTAGTAACACGGGTAACGAAGGGATTTTTCCTTCTTTCTTAAATTTTTTTAGCAGTCGGGTTTTATAATTTTTAAATTTTTTATTTATGATATAAATAAAGTAAGAACACAAAATATTTAAGTCATACTGAACGTTTTAACGAGCGGCGACATTACGAATCTTGGTCTCAGACTGCAGCCTCCTAAACAGTATCGTGTAAGGATGGGGTGTGTGCGTGGCTCCCACAAAGCCTTCCAATGGCGGCGGACTGACCCCCTCCGGCAAAGAGAAGGTGAAATGATTCAGGATATTGAAGAGAAAGAGAGAGAGTTCTGTCTTGGCGAGGAGATCGCCGAGGCACATCCTGCGGCCCACTCCGAACGGCATGAAGCTGTCGCTTCTCTTCAGCTGACCCTTCTCGCAAATAAAACGCTCGGGCTTGAAGAGATGCGGCTCCCTCCACGCAGCCTCTTCCTTGTGCAGGGCGCTGATGAGAGCTATCACTTGACTGCCGGCTGGGATCTTGTAGCCTTCAATCTCGCAGTCCCTAGGATCAAATAATGAAACAAAATCAAATACTTTACTAATGACTTCGAAATAAGTAAACTTAAATATTATTTGCGATGTAAAATGTGTACCTATTTCCTTATTACAGTATTTAATTAATACAAACGTGTACATGACACTGCTAATATACAGGCCCCTATCGGCGTTTTCCTTCAAGCATTTAATAGAACAACTAATTAAATGGGATTACAAGTGCCCATCAAATTGTTCTATAGGTATTCCTAGATAAGAAGAAACCTAACGTAAGCAGGCAGTTACTTCGTGGCGCAATGGATAGTCCCCAGCGGTACGACATTGCAGAACCGTAGGATCTCCAGCAGCGTGGCCTGGCAGTACACCAGATGTTTGGTGTGCTCCAGTGTGACGCGTCGCCCGGCGCCCACCGCGCCGGCCAGCTCCGCGCGCGCGCGTCGCGCCGCCTGCGCTCCCTCGGGCCTCGCCAGCACGGCCACCGACCAGAGAAGAGTACTCTTGACGGTCTCCATGCCGGCGGAGAACAGGTCGTTCATCACCTGCACTAGCTGAGCATCTGAAAGAAGGTAATAACAAGGTATAATTATTGATATTCAAATGCAAATGGCAACCTGACATGATAGCTGTTGAATTTTGCAAAATTTGTTCTTTTCGCGTATGTATGCTCGTTGGTTTAGATAAGTCTTAAAATATTCTTACCTTCGTCTATGCCAGCGAAGATGTCAGACTTGACACCGTTCTCCTTTGCATTGGCGATCTCGATGAGGTAGTAACCGAGAAGGTCTTTAGGCTCCTCAGTTGACACATGCGTCTTCTTGCGATCGTTCACTATGTCGACCTGGTACTGGCAGATCTCCTTGTGGTTCGCTTCCAGCTTGTTTAGAACCTCACGTTTACCAGGCAGGCGCTAAAATACAAATTCGTATATCAAACATAGCTTAGAATCATACCTTCTAATAAAAAACCTCACCCAAATCGGTCCATCCGTTTGGGAGCTACGATACCACAGACACACACAGACAGACATAGGCGTCAAACTGATAACATCCCTCTTTTTGCGTCGAGGGTTAAACAGATCAAACTAACCATATAGATGGGCAGATATTCTCCAATGTGAACCTGGCCATAAAGTTTCATGCCCTCAGCGACTCTGTGGTAGAACTTGGTGAACATGGGGTCTCCCACCGTGAAGCGCTGGCCGCAGGTTATCTGGAGGATGACGTTGTGGACGTGGCGTCCGAGCAACATGTCGGGGTCCACAGCTTCGTTTTCTTTCGTGGCCAAGATCTCCATTAGCTCTTCCACTTCGCGCTGTAACCAATAGTGTGCATGTGAAATTAAGTGTCTCGTACATTTTCCGTTATTTTAAGCGCTGGCCTTGATGGAAACATATGTACAGTTAAGTTGTTATAAACGCAACCACCTAGAAAGCCTCGACAATGCGCAGGTCTCCAAAATTAGAAGAAGTCGATTAGGCACTTGGGATATACGTAGGTATTAGTGGAATAGACGGAAAAAACTTCGCAGGGCAATTTTTTTTAATTTTATTTTTTTTATAATCGGTTACCTTATATAAAGACAAATTACATTTTTACCTTAAATTTAAGTGGAAAACAGTCAACATTCTAAAAAAAAATATTATGTACACAACACGCAATAAAATCACTAACAACTAATTTAAAAAAAAAACTATGTAAGGTGTTTTTTTATTAACTGCAAATATTTTCGGAAGGGTGCATGTATGTATATCCGCCATAGTAAACACGTTAAGCAAAAAAAATGTTTAGCATTAGTTTTCAAGAAATTTTACAGGGCTCTATACAAATTATACAATCAAAACTTGCCACTAGGTACCTAAACAGCTGATTATTTAAGGTCATTGACCCTTCTGTGCAGCGCACTGGGTGCACCGCGGCGCGGCCCGACCCGGAGAGTCAATGACTTCAAGTAATCAGCTGTTTAGACACCTGGTGACACGTTGGGGCTCACAGTTTTGATTTTTTTGCTTAAAGTGTTTATAATGGTGGGTGTGTGGCCCTCCCAAAATATTTGCAGCTAACAACGGAACACCCATAGACAAATAAAACGAAAACCAATACAAATAATAAAATTTTATCTTTACGAAAGTACACAATGAAAATTTCAGGAAAAAATTCATATCATGACCATTGAAGATTAGAGTTAAGAAAACGCCGCGTGTGGAGGAATAATTTCTTCGTGGTAGGTACGGAACCTTGATGTGCAAGTGCAATGCACACCAGCTTTTTTTTAACTGAGACAACCCTAATACGAAATCTGAGCTGAGGTTGACCCATATAAAAAAATCGAAAATTTGCACAAATTATCCCAAGTAATCAATAAAATTGTATAACGTCAACTAATACTGGTAGGTTATCTAAGTAGAGCGCGTGATCGGCAGTTTGATAACGGATGCGCGGCGGGCGCGTAATCGCTCGCGGCGCGGCGGCGGCATGTCATTAGCCGAGTCAACGACCGCACTTGAGATGTTGACACTAACACCACTCACTGCTATGTGAAGTGAAGGTCGTTACGTTATTTGTTTACATTTTATCGGAAAACGTGCGCGTTGCGGGTTCGCTGATTCTGTTTGGCCCAGTGCCGGTAGAGAGAGTGTTGCGCTCGTGTGTGTGTGCCCTAAATACTCGTGAAGAGATCTTTCACGATTGTGGGGCCAGCCAGCACACAATCGTGAACACTTCATAAACTGTCTGCGAACGACCTATGACATACAAGTCTAAGCTGTGCGCGGAGGTTGGTTAGAACGATAGCTCAGAATGGATGGGCCTGATCAATCCTTAATATTTAATAGAACGCGTAATTATTATTAATGAAACTAATAATTCATAGGATAGTGTATTTAATACAATTTAATGTAACATTACACGATCGTTCTGCATTGAATTTTCGAATTTCCGTGAGCAATAGGTACCTACTTCGCGATGTTTTTATCAAGTTAATTTTTGTTTATGGAAACTGCATATGGTTATCTACTTGACCTACTAGAGCCGTGATGTCAGTGATGTCAGCGATGTCAGTGATGTTATTGATGTCAGTGACGTCAGCCCATCACACCTAGGTGACATACGTGCCATGCCATAGTCAACCTTTGTTCGCGCCGGCTACGCACACTGAATTGAACGAAATATAAATTGTTTGATGAACATTTTACCTTCTAAACTTCTTAAACGGAGGGAGGCAGTAATTTTTTAAGAATAAAATGTCTTCAAACATTATTTTTTCTTCGCTTTACACGTGTATTTTCTTTCCTGTCTTGTTTTTTTAATGAAAATGAGTAACTTGCCATGATGAGTTGTTCGAGCAGACTGTTGCCGGAGCCGACGCGCGTGACGCCCAACGCTCGCAGCTTCTCCAGCAGGAACTGGCGCTGTCGCCGCCACAGCTCGCCGTCGCTCATTATCACTCCTGCAACCGTGTTGCGTGCGTTATACGCTTTCATACTTAGCGTCAAAAGAAAAGGAATTCTTATTGTGTCGTTTAAAGATTATTGTAAATTTTTTTAATTACCAGAGAAAATAGTATAAAAAATATAACTAAAAAAATTAATCGTTCGTCCATCTGTGTATTCATTTGTCCGTCACAACTTCTAAACGAATACTTAATCATAAAAATAAATTAAATTTTGAGATAAGTAATTTTTGTTCGGGAAGCACGGGTATTGCGAATCACATGTCGGAACACCTTTTCGCGTTCCTTTTATAAGGTCCCAGACTGTACTGGGAGGAACATACTTAAGCAAGAAGTGCATGACACATTTGTTCGGATCTGTGAACAAATGGCATAGGGAAAATAAAAAAAATATTAAAAAGATAGGAAGACGCAACTGACCGAGCCTGCCCACCAGGTTGTTGAGCGGCGTGTGCGGCCTGCCCGCGAACTCGACCCGCTTGAACATGTCCCGGACGAGCGGCGCCGAGCTCACGCAGACCAGCAGCTGCGTGCCCAGCCGCACCGACATCAGCCCGCCCGCCGCCGCGTGCCGAGCCGCCAGCGCAGACAGGCGCGCCGGCATCGACACACCGCCCGCCTTCATGAACGGCAGGAAGCCGAGTACGGGCGCTCCCCAGGGACCTGCAAGCCACACTCATTCCATTACTATTCAATATGATCTAAAAACGATCCAATGTGTTAATCGTTATTGGAAATGATTTGATTTAATGTTGAAAACAATTTTATTAAAATATGAGAAATTAAAAGTTATCTCAGTAATGATGAATAATGTCTCCTCGGCTAACAATTATAATACTCGTAGATATACATATCTACCTATAAGCACCAAGGTAATTTAAGTTTTAGGGTTCCGTATCAGCTACGGGACCCTATTACTAAGCCTACGCCGTCTGTTTGTCTGTCCGTCCGTCCGTCTGTCCGAGGGCTGTATCTCTTGAACCGTAATAGGTAGCCCGTTGAAATTTTCACAAAAAATGTGTTATTTTATGGCCGATATAACAACAAATAATAAAAATAAGAAAAAGTACAAAATTCACGGGGGCTCCCATAGAAGAAACCAAAAAGTGTATACGCGCCATCTACCGAATAGATTATGAAGCATGACATTAACTAATATGAAGCATTTCGTAACACGCCATCTAGATGGCGTGACTAGCGCTAGCCGTGACATGGCGATACGGGTGCGCGAGTTCGAGTCGCACTTGGCAGGTTTTTTTATTATGCATAAATTTATTGCCGTTCATTTCTAACCCAACAAATTGTTATGTAGAACTCTCTGTTAATATTCAGTTATTAAATACCGTCTTTCGGATTCCACGAACACTGTAGCGGTAGGGCTTAAACGGTCCGTATTGGTACCACCGCACTTAATGAAGGGTCCGTCGAAGCGGATATGCAAATTGTTCGTGTTTTTCATTCTTCGATGTAGCCGGCGCGAACAAAGAGAAGAGAAGAGAACTGGCATGGCACTTAGTTAACCGGCTACATCAGCCGCTACACAGTAGACGAACATGTAAAGTTCCATAAATAAGAAGTGATATTTGAACACTCTGACTCACCGGGCGGCAGACGCAGGTTCTCCAGAAGCATGGCGACCAGTTTCCCAACCACCACGGCCGCCACGATCCATGCCAGCACCACCCTTAGGGTGGGTCTTGCAAGTTCAAAATCCATTGTGAATTTTAATTTGAAATTATTTATTGATCCCTCGTGCGATGTCGAATTCCCTATTCTGTACAATATACTCGTAGGTATATATATGCGCCGATTTTAATCCCTACCGTACTGGCTTTATTTAAATGGTAATTATAAAATGTAAAACGTGTGGTTTTATTTAATTGCGTGGCAATTTTTGGCCCAGCACCGTTTTTGTTAGTTTTTATTTTTTTATTTTCATTCGAATTTTAAAATTTGATAGTTTGATTGAGTTTGATAGTAATCTTTGGCTCCGTGGCAATGATCTTGAGCGATTGACTACCCATGAAGTATGCAACGGTACAGTGTGTGGCGGACGATGTAAATAGGACGGGTTATATACGAGCGGCGTACAGGTGTAGTGGGCGGAGTCTCGCCGACGGCGGCGCCTCCCATCATCGTGCGTCTTATCGCTCCGCTGGCTTTCCGGCCTTCGCGCCGCCGCCGCCACCGCCGCACCGGCCACGTGCCGCCAACATGCCTGCCGGCCACATACGAGCCTCGCTGATACATAGAGCCGTATGTACTGGACGCGCGCGGAAAACCACGCCATGGTACTCGACCACTGTTTCATTCATGTCAGTGGGAAAGAAAGGTTTATGGAATTATCAATACAAAAGTCCGCGGTAAGTGTACTTAAAAAGCTAATAAGCTTTTAGGTTTCAAAGTTTGTAGGTAACCCAATTGTTACATTATGGCGGCACTTTGACACAGAAACTAATTCATATACCTAATGAGGTTAAAATTATTACGTTTATTAGGTGTAGGCTACGTATGCATAACGAATAGGTTAGGTATATTAAGTAACAATTCAGTAAATAGGTATAGCGATACTTGACAACACTCTTGTTTTTTTAATACTGTGTTTCCTAACTTTGTTCCTTCACCTGAGTTAAGATTACGTTTTACATTATAATTTTTGAAGAAAATATCAAAGTGATTCGAATTCCTCCGACGAGCAAGAACGTCCGTCCGCAATTATGTTGGTACCGAGCTCAGCGAGTTTTTCAACTTTAAAGTGTATATGGTGCGCCCGCGCTGGTCAATGAATCTCCTTGAACTATTACGTAAGCGCACGGCAATCACGTGGACGTCCCGCCCGCCGAGAACTCATGTTGCGCAAATGTTCTCTTGGTGTGCACATCTACGCACTGTACGTACACTGTGAAAGTGTCAAAATGTTAAAATACTATGGATAATTATATATAATATATGTTTGTACATACATACAACATAATACAAATTGTGAAAATTTATTGCGTAATATTGGATTAAGTATAATCTTTTTTAGACTTAATAAATTATATATTTTGTAAATTAAAAGTATATTTTGTATTCTTACTATATTATACTTAATGTATTTTGTTTTCAGTTCTAACATTCAAGCCTTTTTTATACTTACATTTCACTATATTAATAGACTTATCTATCACACATCGAAAGGTTGATAGCGAGAAATCTCTGTAAGGAAAAGTCAGTCTTTGCAACTCATGTAAATTTTATATTGTGCTTGTTTCTGAAATGTTTTTTGGAGCAATAGAGTATTTTCTATCTATCTTTTTTGTGATTACATTCTTATTTAGATAGGTAGTATAAGTATTAAGTACAAACTTGTTTATTCGAAACCACAAATTTCCCCAAAGTGCATTTTAACTCGTACACCATAACAAGATCTGCGGCTGCCTTCATCCCAGCCGGCGGCCGGTATGCTATATACATAAAGTGCACAGTCGTTGACCCTGAAAATTAATCACAGCCAAAATACGTAACTTATACATATATGACTATATTACCACAGCTAGTAGGTACCTACTTTTTATTATTACCTAATATTGTCTTAAAGGGGGCGGGGGGAGGGGAGGGGGGGGGGGGCAGATTAATATAACATGTGTGTGATATAACCTAAATGTTGATTGATCAAAACAAGTGGGTGACTAGTGGGTCCCGCGCGCGGCGCGGTCGTGGCGGCGGTAGTGCCCGCAGTGACGGACCGGCGGCGGCAGGCATTGGACTCTATCGTATGGAGCGAAGGCGGGCGGTGTACTGAGGATTAGTCTTGCGACAATGTGGTTTGAAAAACGTTTCATGCCTATTTGAAATAATATTTGAAAAGCATGCAATCTTAATAGATAACTTATACCTATTATCAAAAATGTTAATGCGATAATTAAAATCTGCACTGTAGGTGATAGGTAATCTAGCTAGAATAACATTGTAAAATTGGCAGTATTTGCGAAAAAATATATAATGTGGGGATGAACAAATAGCAATAGAATGAAAAAATGAGCAAATAGAAGTATAATCATAATATTTATTGTAATGCATTCTCTTAAATAATTATTTTGGAATGTTTTCCTTGGCGTAAAAACGACTGACCATTGGTCAGTCATTTTTACAGAAGAAAAAATTTAAATGTTGTAAAAAACAGATTTTTTTTAACTTCTCTCTCATGAAAATGTTATTGATAATTCAAAAAACCTTTGACCATTTTTAAAGTAATATTATTGAAATAGTGGTTCATATTTATGAATTTGGTAATTTTTTATTAGTAAAGTATTAATTCAAACTTTTATCGAATGGTGAGTACCAGAAAATCCCGAAAATCATAAATTACAAAAGCAACCCAAACATGAAAACGTACACTTACGTAGGTATACGTTTTCGTATATATATGTATACTCTACATTGTGTGAATATGATACAATATCACGTGGTCCCGCTAGATAGGTATGTGTTATTACTTGTATTAAGTACCTAGTTATGCATTTAGTTTACATAATATGATGGTGTGTGAGTGTGGGCCAACTATGGATGGTGGCCTACGTGACGTGAGCTGTGAATATCGATAGGCACCATGCGAAACGAAGTATCTGTTACTAGGTAGATTGCAAGCGCGATAGAGCAGCGATACTCGCGGGGTCGACGAACTGTTGCGAAACCGGTCATTGATTTATGTTATGAGTGACCTTTACGTTATTGAACGTGAACGATTACTTTAGAGCTTCGTTTTGGGACACTTATATTTACTTATAATAGCATAGCACATAAAGATTATTAAGAATTAACGACTGTTTAGGAATGCCATTTTGTGTCGGTAGAAGTACGTAGGTATTTAGCAGCTTCTAAACGCGCGAGAGATTTCTTATGCCATTGTTATTATAAAATAAAGTATAACATTAATAAAAAAAATATTTTCTGTATATTATGTACCGTTACTAAATAAAATTTTACGTTTACGTTTTCAACAATGGCCGAATTGGCCATAGAGAGCAAATATCTACTATCAAATATATCGAAGATCAACAAACATTGTGAAAAACGTGTTATAAAGGTTATAATATCAATGTTATAACGTACAAAATAAAAAAAAAACCGTTGCCTGCTAGTATTCACTTGCTTTAAATTTATTGGCATATAAGGAACTAATTATAAGCACAAAATACTTAATAGTGTATAAGTATATAAACAACAAGAATAATACGAAAAAAAATGAAAGAGAGAAAAGAATAACATTAGCATCTCTCTCATTAATTTCACTTTCAAACAGCCGCTCCACTCCACTGCTACACCGCTAACTTCTTTTCACTTTCTTTCGAACGAGGAAGTTATTCGAGTCGAAGTTAGTCAAGTTTGTGAGATGGAGGATCAACTTACTAACACATAATATGTAATTCTGCTGGGTGCGGTAACTAGGCACTGTTTGAAGAAAATTGTTTCACTTGAAAATACGAAAATGTCTTCCAGTTTCAAAGACATTGATGAGCTTTCGTTAGAATATTAAACATTTAAAATATATTCCTTAATCTCGTTCCGCAGTTTCATTTGAAAGTAATTGCACCAACGTCTTTTTATAACGTTTTGGTACGCTTTAGTACAAAACGTTTTAGTTTTCGCCAACTAAAGTCTGTTAATTTCTTGCATATTTTAGTTCAGTAAGTAGCTTAGGTACTCGGAGTGAAATACATTTGTAGTGTTCTGTACTAGCATTTAAAAGATAGAATTGAACTTATGGCATTACTGCGTGTCTGTCCGTCAATCCATCCGTCCGTCCGTCCGTCCGTCTGTCCGTGCGTCCGTGCGTCCGTCCGTCCGTCCGTCGGTATGTCCGTAACAAGGGCTTCTGTGGAACCTGACATGGTTACATCTGCGTACGACACCCACGATGTCAGCCCATAACATCTTTGTTAACTACGTGCCATGTCAGTCAGTGCTTTCCTTTGGTCGTGCCGCCTACACACTAAAATGGACGAAAAACATGAACTATTTACTTAGCCACTTCGACCGACCTTTCATTAAGTACCAGTTCCAACAAGTTAAGCCCTACCACATATATTAAGATAAAGGGAGGGAGGGACCTACAATATTACGTGGATTCCATGAAAATTCCGAACCACGGCCAGCCTCATATTGTTTTCAAATTATTACTTATACTTACATTTTTGTCAATCACTTGAAACGATACTAGGTTAGGCTTAAAATCAGCGGCACTGCAAGTGGCAGTCACAAGCTGCGTCTACACCCTTTTCGCAGCTCACCGGATATTATGTAACTAAATAAATTACGAAAACAAGGCAATTGTACGTGAAATATGTGAAATATAAGAAATAAATGTCTTTAAAATGAAAAAAAAAACCTCTGCGACAGACCGACGGACACGGGAGTGATCTTATAACAGTTCCGTTTTTACCTTTTAAGGTACGGAACCTTCGAACGGTCTTCCATTTAATTTCTGACTACGCTCGGTTACACCATTCGGATAATTTTTGGTAATCAATAATTAATAATGGGTCAAACAGACTAAAATATAATACTGAAATTGAAACCTATCGAATGGATTGTCTAATGAAAGCATAGAAAATTTTTTTTTTTATTATTTGTTTAAATTTTGCTTGTTTCACCCCATTCATTCCTAAAGTATTTATTCCAAGCACATAACCTAGTTTTTTAACATGTTTTAAGTATGTTCATGTACCGAATTGCATCGATAGTTATGGATATGAAACACTAAATGCGCGAAGCCCAAGTCGCACTTGACCGTTTCTTTATTATTATACTAGCTGTTGCCCGCGGCTTCGCTCGCGTGAAATTCTTATTCCAAAGAAGAATGTAAGTAACTAAGGGCGAGGCCGAAGACCGAGCTGCGTTCAGGTAATCGATAAATCTTCTCAAAGAAAGTAACTAACTAAGGGCGAGGCCGAAGGCCGAGCTGCTTTCAGGTAAACGATAAACCTTTCTCAAATAAAGGAAGTAAGTAAGGGCGAGGCCGAAGGCCGAGCTGCGTTCAGGAAGACGATGACCCTTCTGGAAGAAAGGAAGGAACTAAGTGCGAGGCCGAAGACCGAGCTGCGTTCAGGTAAACCAAAAACGCTCTTCCGCCTTCGGGCCTCGCCCTTAAAGACTTCATTTCTTCGATAGAATATAATATCGTTTAATCAATCGATTTATTTCATAAAAATAAAAAAGTAATATTAATAACTAAAGAATTAAAACCTACCTAACAAACATTAAAATAACTATCAAAACTGGCATTTTCTAATGTTCTTAGAGAACTTGCGGCATTACCCCGCTGGATGGCAAGGCTTACCCTTTGAATGAAGTACATAAGCCCTTGATGGCGGGACACCAGTTGCGTCAACCAGTAGAGGCCCAAGCCTCTTTTGGCTTCACTGCTCCACGGACCGAGGGTTTCAACCGCAAACACAACAAATTGGAAATCTTGAATTATATTTCTATATTTGTTGCGTTTGAGCCTCTCCGCCCCAGCCTCGGCCGCGCCAGCCTCTCTTGAAGATGTCCTAACGTGACTTGGAGCCAATGTGAGAACACAAGTAGCGTCCCACATCAAAGAACTACCCTTAGTCCATGGCACTAAGGTGATAGCATCGGGCCTCTTGCCATCTAGCCGGGAATAACCGCGAGGTTCTAGGATGCACGGTATATTTGCCATCAGAAGCGTGGACTTTATAATAAAATTTAAATTATATTAACTCAATCTTAATATAAATTAACTTTATTCGAGATGGTTTAGCTTCTTCCTGAACGCAGCTCGGCCTTCGGCCTCGCCCTTAGTTACTTGCTTTCATCGAGATGGTTTATCATTTGTCAGAACGTAGCTCGGCCTTCGGCCTCGCCTTAGTTACTTACTTTCTTCAAAAATGTTTACCTTCTTCCTGAACGCAGCTCGGCCTACGGCCCCGCCCTTAGTTACTTGCTTTCTTCGAGATGGTTTATGGTCTTTCCGAATAGAGCACGGCCTTCGGCCTCGCCCTTAGTTACTTACTTTCATCAAGATGGTTTAGCTTCTTCCTGAACGAAGCTCGGCCTTCGGCCTCGCTCTTACGTGGGGCACACTGAAAGTTTCCGGAATTAATAGGAATAAAATACTATTAAAGGTCAAAAATGAATTTATTGTTTCTCAAAATATTCTCCCTTTGCGTAAATGCACTTTTTCATACGATTAAACCAATTTTGAAAACTTTTGTCCCACTCCTCCGTGGTGACCTCAGAAACGTGTTTTTCATATTCTTCGACAGCCTCTTCTGGTGATGAAAATCGTTGACCGCGTAATTGGTTCTTAATTTTTGGGAACAGAAAAAAGTCACAAGGTGCCGTCACCTGTTACTATGTCCCACACCAAATTTGAGGCGCCTTTGTTGAATCTGGTAAGCATGGCATTGCACCAAGTGACGCGGTGCGTTTTTGAGCCTCGGTCAAATTGTGTGGGATCCACCGCGAGCACAGCTTTCTCACACCCAAATGTTTGTGTAGGATTGATTGTATTTGACTCATGCCTATGTCTAAGGATGCCCGAATCTCATGGTAGGTCACATGCCTGTCTGTTTCGATCATACGGCGCACAGCATCGATGTTTTTGTTGTTCACAGCGGTGAACGGGCGACCATCCCGAGATTCGTCACTGAGATTGACACGACCGCGCTTGAATTCTGCAAACCAGCAATAAATAGTCGTCTTGCATGGTGCTTCATCGCCAAAAGCAGATTGAAGCCGAGCGAGGCTCTGATGAGCTGTAAAATTACACTTAAAATCGTAGAAAATCATACCACGAAAATTTTCCCGGGTTAAATTTATGTTAATGTAGACACGCAATTTTTAAAATGGCGCCACAATGGAAAAACAATTGACAGTCAGATGAAACAAACTGCATTCTACAGCCAAAGAGTTCCATTTTCAAATGTTGTAATTACTTTTTAAATATTGTTTATGTAAGTGGCCAATTCCGGAAACTTTTAGTGTGCCCTATGTAGTTACTTGCTTTCTTCGAGATGGTTTTTCAATTGTCAGAACGTAGCCCGGGCTTCGGCCTCGCCTTAGTTACTTACTTTCCTCAAGATGGTTTAGCTTCTTCCTGATCGCACCTCGGTCTGCGGCCTCGCCCATAGTTACTTACTTTCTTCGAGAAGGTTTATGGTCTTCCAGAATAGAGCTCGGCCTTCGGCCTCGCCCTTAATTACTTACTTTCTTCAAGAATATTTTACTTCTTCCTGAACTCAGCTCCGCCTTCCGCCTCACCCTTAGTTACTTTCATCGAGAAAGAATATCGTTTACGTGAGCGCAGATCCGCCTTCGGGCCCGCCTTAAGTTACTTTGTTTTTTTTTTTATGGAAACTGACACGGTTGGCTACATCACCTACAACATCCGTGATGTCAGCCCATAACGCCGGGTGAACTTGGTGCCACGTCAGTGCTTCCCTTCGGTCGTGCCGGCTACACTGAACTGGACGGAAAACACAAACTATTTACATAGCCGTTTCGACCGACCTTTCATTCAGTGCGGTGGTACCAACCCGGGCGGGTTAAACCCTACCACCTAGTAATATAAGAAGGGAGTCATATCCCTTAGTCGCCTTTTACGACATACACGGGGAGAGATGCAGTAGGGCTATTCTTTTAAAGTACCGGCCCCACACAGTACAACTTACTTTCTTTTTTTGAAATACGAATTTCACGCGAGCGAAGCCGCGGGCAACAGATATATAATTTTTATTGCACCAATGACAGCGACATAACTTCGACTTTCAATTATTTTTTTTTTTATCAAACAATTTGTCACCGGCCAGCTCACGTCGAGATGACAGTTCTCCGTTGTCAACGTGACAATTGTTTTTTACCTTTACTTTGGATTACGTGATTTTTATTATATTTTTTAATTATTACGTTAATCCGGGATATACACTGTCACTATAAAAAGTTTCGTCAAATTCCGTTCAGTGGTTTTTGCGAGATGCGCGTACAAGTAGGCATTTTTGCATTTACGATTTTATTATAAGTATAGAAAGAATATATATGTATAGACTATTGTGTTCAAGTTATAAAAAAGAAGAACTGAATATATCTACTTATTTATAAATTTCGAATGAATATTTTATTCAAATTGTATTTGCTGCCAGTTCTCAAGATATAATTATGTACTTTGGACTACGTGATTTTAATCGCGCAATAATGTTTATAATTGTTTAATTTTTTTTTTTTTGATATTTTTGTTTGCGTATTATCCTAACCCGGCATATAAACTGCCACTATACAAAGTTTCGTCAAATTCCGTTCAGTGGTTTTTGCGTGATGCGCGTACAGACAAAGAGAGATTATTAATTTAACGATTTTATTATATGTAGTAGATTTATTGCTCGCGTCAGTTATGAAACGACGATGCTCATGATGTGCTATCGTGATATTACGTTGATGAATCGACATTAAGCCCGAAATGGCAAGACACATCCACAAACAATTAGCACATTCACCAGATACCTACTCGTAATCACTGAAATTTAAGAACTCTTAAGGCACACACTTATATATAATGTACGAATCTGCCAACGTAGGTACTACCCAACAACACAATACAGGTATTAAATTCATAAAACTTGATACGGAAGCAGTTAGTTTTTGACACCTGTCGACTGCTGACAACAATAATAAATTATTATGGGATCATGGGTCGCGTTGATGCGGTCATTTACCGGTACACGTGTCTGCGACATACTCACCCGTTAACCTCGCGCACGGTCGCCGAACCCACTACTACTACGCTACGATCCCGCACACACACACATATACACACATACATTATACACGTGACATTACGTGCAAAGAACCATGGACAAAAATGTATGAAGACTGGGCTCACCCTCTTTATATATATTTTTTTACACCCGATATATATATTTTTTACCATAAATATAAATATATCATTTCATTTTTGTGCAGAATCAATGGGGTTATTTTGTTATTAAATATTTGTTCTACCATAAATATAAGGAGACAGCTTTCTCTCCTTGTTTGCTACGTGCTTATCTTTTTCCTACAATGGAATTGAACTCTACCTTAAGTAAAAATTTAAGAGAATCGGGAAGTCCGCTCTCCTTCATACACCAGGGGCCAGGGGAAGTCTCTTTCCAACCCTTAAATCTTGCACTACCATTTTAAAATGTTTATGAGTAAAAGATGCTATCAATATCTATGCCCTTATTGTTTATTGTTTATTGTATAATTTCATCCACAGGTAGGTAACCTACGCTTGGACATGTCGAAAATTCCGCCAGTTCTAAATTCAATGCGAAGAAGAACTGACAAACAAACTTCGCAAGTCACAATGTTTTGTTAGTACCTTAAAAGTATTATATTATAGTAACTTACAAATAATTAACCCATACTACCGCTCACAAGAGCATTAATATTTACAGCATAAACATGAATACTGAAGAATCTGACCACACTGCCTATTTAAATTACCTATATCTGGTGTATAGTGCCATCGTCAATTTTGATATTTCATATTATATCAAGTCAAATAAAACAATTACTTTACGTTTATTACAAAGAAATGTAATAAGTCATATTAAAAATCAAATGATACAAAGTGTATCGAATTGTCAAAATTTGTTAGTGGGAAAAATAGTAGTCAGACTCTTAGATAAAATTACGGTCAGTTAATGCATCCTTAATACTGTAATAACTCTTTTCAATTAACATTATTTTAATCCGTCGTTTAAAATTATTGTCATCTAATTGTTTTATGTTAGGAGACAGTTTATTATAAAATCTAACACTATTACAAATAAAGCTTTTTGTAGTTTTAGCTAATCTATGTTTTATTAGTTGTACATTATTCTTACCCCGTGTGTCATAGTTATGATTGTCGGAATTGAGAGAGGAATCATGAATGTATTTTCTGGCATAGCATATGTTCTGGTAAACATATGCACTTGGTAAAGTCATGATTCCTATCTCTCCGAACGCTGTCCTACAAGTATCTCTAGTTTTCATATTTAGGATGTACCTCAAGGCCCTCTTCTGTAATAAAAATATTCTATTTGAGTCTGCTGCATTTCCCCAAAACATCAGGCCATATGACATGATGCTCTCAAAATAAGCATGATAAACCGTTTTTGCAGCATGGGTCCCGCCTAGCTCTTTAATTTTTTTGATAGCATAACATGCGGAACTCAACTTACCAGCTAAAGAGTTTATGTGGGCTTTCCAAGTAAAACTTTTATCAAATATTACCCCAAGAAAAGTTAGTTCATTAGCAAGGTTTAATGACAAGTTATCTGCAGTTTTTAATATGCTATCATTGTTATTACGTCTATGAGTCCCAAGAGCAAAGTGCATAATATTAGTTTTGTTGACATTTAGCAATAGATTGTTGCACTCAAACCAAGATTTTAGAGATTCTAGTACAGTTAAAAAGGATTCTCTCAGTTTACTTATATCATTGTTTTTCAGTACAACTGAGATATCATCTGCAAACATTACCATCTCTATATCGTCTGTTATACAGCTCGAGATGTCGTTAACATATATTAGAAACAATAATGGTCCCAGGATAGAACCCTGCGGCACACCCATTGTGATTGATTCTACATTCGATTTTAAGCCATTGACGTCACATATTTGAGCTCTATTTTCTAAATATGATTGAAATATACGCAATTCATTGTCTCTTATGCCATAATGTTCCAGCTTCATTAATAATATTTCGTGATTTACACAGTCAAAGGCTTTGGATAGGTCACAAAAAATGCCATAAGTATGCTGAGAGTTGTCTAGAGAAGTTAATATTGATTTTACCATAGAAGCTATAGCATCACCCGTTGAGAGTCCTTTCCGAAATCCAAATTGTTTACAATTTAAAAGTTCATTATCTGTAAGGAATTTAATTAGCCGTTTTTCCAAAAATTTTTCAAAAACCTTACTGAAAACTGGCAATATAGAAACAGGACGATAGTTCTCAACATTGTTATGGCATCCCTTTTTATACAAAGGTATAACTTTGGCTACTTTTAATGAATCTGGGAATATGCCATTTTCTAGACAGTCATTTACAATATCTGTTAGCGGGCCGATGACACTTGTTACAGATTTCAATAATACAGGTGATAGACTCCACAGGTCTAGGGAACGTTTAGATTTCAGGTCCTTTATTACTCTCTCAGTCTCTAGGTATGTGACAGATGCAAATTTCGCTGATTTAGAATTACGAGGGATAAATGATTTGAGGTAGTTTAACGATACTTCTTTACTAGCCTTTAGACTTTGAGTAGTATTATGGGCTATTGTGGAAAAAAATTTATTCACATGATTGGCAATCGCTGTATTATCTGAAATAATTTCTGATCCAATTTTTAACTCTAGCTTGGTGTTACAGTCTATTGTTGTCCTTTTTTCGTTATTTCGCCCATGACATCATAATATTATGAATTATTCATTCATATTATGAATTATGTCTATAATATTCATTCATAATGTGAATTATCTCTGTTGGACACTAAGCCTAATATTCTCATAATAAGTCCAATTTGACGCAAGGTACTTATTTGTACCGTGTGGTGCCGGTACTTAAAAAGAATAGTCCCACTGCATCTCTCCCCGTGCATGTCGTAAAAGGTGACTAAGGGATAAGGACCAGATGCCGCGCTAAAGGGCGACAGGCTAGCCACCTCTCACCTTAGCGCGGTCCTTCCACCTAGTCTAGTCATGCAGCAGGTGTGTTCTTCGTGCCTTACTTGCTACTTGATAGTTGTCTTGTCCGTATACTGTGCTAAACGTGGTATCTCATTTGACCCACCGACCTGAGTGGAGTCAGCAGCGTGAGCTAAGAGGAGGCCGAAACCCCCAACTTAGTACTCATGTTAGACTAGCAACGTTTAATGAGTAATCGTCGAGAACAAGTTCTCTACCACACATTATTTCTACCAGTGACGCCCGTTACACCGCCCAGTTGCGGGATAGGGTAGCCAACTGATAGTCACGCTGCTGACTCCACTCAGGTCGGTGGGTCAAATGAGATACTACCCTAAACGCTGGGTTGAGTACTGCGGGGTTCCGTTAAAAGCCCCAGAATGCTTCGTGCTTCTGCACGGAACACTGGAGTTGGTCTCGCAGGGGTTGTGGTTTAGCGTTGATTCCCTGGTGCTTCCATACTTGTGTAGTTAAAGCACCTAACACGGGAATAAGTAGCGAAAGCTGCGAGTGGTGAGCCACTTAGAGCTCCGTAACCAATGTGGAGAATTGGTAGACATGCGAATAATGTAGATCGGTATGTCGGTGCAACACACACTTATATGTGGATGTGGGATGGATTTCTCACGAGCTAATGACGCTGACGTAAGTCTGTCATTCGAGACCGGTGGATCCCCGGTACACATTAGGTGGTGGTCATATGCACTTCCACGCATATACATAGCTGGTGAAAACAAAGCCTTTGGGCTAGTACAAAACGCTGAGGCCCTGGGCACAGGTGGCGGTTGGATAGGGTGCTGACCCCAGTGGCAGTGAAGGCTTCACCCCCGGCTCTCGACTTCGGTCGGGGGTTCCTTCGGGTGGACGGATGGTGGCTCGGATCGGCTGGGGAAAGGTCGCAGCTTGTGTTTCCCATGGGATTTTTTCGGAAGAACGGATGTTCGACAGAGCAGCTATGGGGCCTCGATCTGGCATACATGATCACTGTACTCGCAAGAGTGCAGGTTGTAGACGTCTGGAATTTGTAGCCGAAAGGCTGGTATTTCTGGACTTCTATAAACAAAACGTAAAGCAATAAAATGATAGTAAAGGAGGTTGTGCTAAACGTGGTGGTCGGTATTGTGCTGTAATTTACAAAAGTCCTTATAGCACAACACTGATTACTCTGCTTACCCTGATTGTCGGGATAAAGCGTGTGATGTGTATGTGTGTATGTGTATGTATGTACTTATTTACAAAGTTTCAATCAGCATGCCATTCAAAATCTTCTATATCCATAAGTATTATTAAATTACATAAATTGGTTGAATAAATTGAGTTAGACGAGTTTGATTGATAAAAAAAATAAAAAAATTGAGTTGAAGGCGGTACAAAAGCACACCAGAAAATTGATAGATGAAGCCCTTTTGTGCTTTTGTACCGCGTTCAATTCAATTATTTAATATTTTGTTTTGTTTTCAGTAGTTGCTTTATTTTAAGTCGGTTCAATGTTTTTTAAAACTGTTTTTATTTCACTCTTTTTATTAATATCACTTAAATAAAAAAGAATCACAGAAATCGGTTTTCGTGGTATACAATTATTCGCCCATTTGACACACTTAACAGTCCATATCTTGAAAACTACTGAACCGATTTTGATGAAACTGTTCCCTAAGTTGAAGTGAATGTAAGCCAATAAAAAAATAATGGTCACAAACCGATTAATAGTTTCAGTGATATGCGTGGACAAACATACATACATACACCTATAAAATTTTGTCTATTTGTTTGGAAGCCCTAATCGATTATCATATGTGAATATATTGCAGTTCCATTAATATTGCATACATACGTGTTGAATTGATAACGCCCTTTTTTTAAAGTGGGTTAAAAAAAGAAATATATAAGTAAATTGCTGTGGAACGAGTTACCGAACCACTCATCCCTTCTCTCCTCTTCTTGTACCTATAAATTGAAAAATACCATTACTATAATTTTATTATAATCAATGTAAATGTATAAGAATGTTTATTTATACTCTGTAAAATTTTACAATGTTTGAAATCTGTGGATAGCTCTTTCTCGGTACCAACATAGATGTTCGATGATGAGAAGACGCATTCATATCATTTTATAGGTAGGTTAATATTTTCTCAAAATTCAATCTTAGAATAAAAGTTGTTCAGTTTCAGGTGTAGAATCATCCCTTTCGTGTACTCCCCTTCCACGTATTTAACACCGTGTATGTAATATGTTTATTTTCGAATTTAAAAAATCACAGGATCAAAATGTATTTAGTTCGATTTAAGATTGAATTATCAACGGTTTCATGTAGCTGAGTAGGTAGGTACCTATGGAATGATGTTCGTTGTTCCAAGAATCAAGACAAGATCATTCGTCATAAGAATACCTTATATTTTTACTGGGAATCGGTCAATATCCTTTATTATTTCGCGTCTCATATAATACTTTATCGTGCGATGCCCATTTGCCATTATCTCATTGGTCATCATCGGCTTAAAAGTCATTGTCCGCCCGAGCAGAAACGATAATTTTAAGTAAAATGTGTCGTCATTTGCTCGCCGATTGTCATCTGAATGGGGTTATACACGTAATAAGCTAATCGACGAGTACCTAATCGGATCACGCACTAGAGCGGAACTCAGGCAGTTCAATGAACTCGGCAAGGACAAGCGACCTACCTCTTCTTGGCGCTCGGCTGAAATGACATCATCAAATCACTATGCCATGGCCCTCTACTATTGCGGCGCACATGGAAGATGGCTTTGACTATGCGGATACGTACAATACAATATTTATGTTAAGTGTTTGTACGGCTGAAGCGCTCAAATATACACGAATCTTGACGTCTTCCGCGTTCTAAGTTATGACATAATAATCATATAATAAAAAACCGGCCATGTTCATTTTAGATCTTTTTGCTATATAGGTATGTAGTTAGAATAAAAAAATAAAGAGGAAATATACTCTTGTATCAAATGTATATTTCGTTAGAAATTCAAAATATTATGTACTTACCCTGAACATTGAATAATTAAAAGCTAAACAATATCTTTTATTTATACCTATTTATAGGTAAATTTATTAATTAGATTTTAAGTTGTTATTATTGAAGTTGATTGTAATTACTTTGTGAATGTATTTTGAATGTCAGTCAGTCAGTCAATCAGCGTGTATGCGTCCACTGCTGGACATATGCCTTTCAAATTTTCCTCCAGTCCTCCCGGCGGTAAGGAACCACTGCTTTCCGCCGACGTACTTGATGTCGTCGTCCCACCTGGCACCCGCCAGGAACACACACAGGAAAACGGAGTGTGGGAAGACCACCCGGTCTTCACACACTCCGTTTTCCTGTCCACAGCCGCCATTGTAGGACAAAGTTACTCCAACGGTCGTCGTCTCTTCGGCCCACTGCCACTTGAGCTTTTGAATAATTTAGAAAAATAAAATAAAAAAATTATAAAACACAACTGTATAAAATTGTAAGAGCACAAATAAACAAGGAAAGAGCAGTAGAAAATGCAGTAGTCGGCCTATCTGTCTATTCGAATCCTTCTTCACGCCAGACTACAGCATTTTCTACTGATCTTTCCTGATTTCCTGAATTTTTTTAGCAGTCGTGTTTTATAAGTGTATATTATATTTTTATTTAATTCATTTTAGTTCCACAACATTGGTGGTCGGTGTTGTGCTGCAATTAAAACATTTTTTACAGCACAACACCAATTACTCTGTTCACACCGATTGTCGGGATACGGCGTAATGATATGTATGTACTTATGTATGTTAGGGACTACAAAAATTAAAAAAAACCGGCCTAGTGCGAGTCGAACTCGCGCACCGAGGGTTCCGTATCGCCATGTCATGGCTAGGGCCACTCACGCCATCTATGGCGTGTTATGAAATGCTTCAAATTAGTTAAATGTCATGAATAGTTAAAATGCTTCATATTCTATTCGGTAGATGGCGCACCCGCATACACTTTTTGGTTTCTTCTATGGGAACCCCCGTGAATTTTTTATTATTTGTTTTTATATCGGCCATAATAAATTAATAACACATATTCTGTGAAAATTTCAACTGGCTACCTATTACGGTTCAAGAGATACAGCCCTCGGACAGACACACGGATGGACGAACAGACAGACAGACATAGTGACAGACGGCGTAGGCTTAGTAATAGGGTCCCGTACCGGATAAGGAAAACTAATTACGAATTATTGTGTTCACATAATTCGCGCATGCGCGCTGGTGAAATTCCTTGGTTTGTTCCAACACTTTATCTTTGTCGAACGAGATAAATTGTACAAAATAAGGTCACGAGATAAGAGAAGGACATTGGTTTATTCCACAAAAATATTGTTGATAAGCTCGTGCAAGAGATTTCGATAAAATTAGAAGAGGTACTCCACAGAGCAGCGATCAGCAACCGTCCACGATTTTCTCGCTCTGTAAGGTACACAGAGGCTCTATAGCAGGATAAAAGGGCGATATTTTAGAACTTGCCATACGTCTCATATTGTTGCCCTTCAATTTCTCATAATCGGTACCATAGACGATTATTTCTCTATGATCGGTACACATTCTACAAAGTAAGTAAATAATTATGTCATGTTGATAAATATAAATTCATATAAAAATCATCCATTGAGAATGAAACTATTGTCTCCCAAATATATTTATCTAAAACCTCAAAAAGCTTTATTTGTAATAGTGTTAGATTTTACAATAAACTGTCTTCTAACATAAAACAATTAGAAGATGATAATTTTAAACGAAGAATTAAACAAATGTTAATTGAAAAGAGTTATTTATTACACTATTGATGCTTTAGCTGACCATAATTTTATCTGAGAATCTGACTACTGTTTTTCCCACTAAATAACTTGACAATTGGATACACTTTGTATCTTTAGATTTTTAACATGACTTATTTATTACATTTCTTTGTAATAAACTTTTACTAATATTTGTTGAATTGACTTGATATATTTAAGTATCAAATTGACGATGGCACTATACACCAGATATAGGTAATTTAAATAGGCAGAGTGGTCAGATTCTTCAGTATTCGTGTTTATGCTGTAAATATGAATGCTCTTGTGAGCGGTAGTATGGGTTAATTATATATAAGTTACTATAATATAATACTTATAAGGTACTAACAAAACATTGTGACTTGCGAAGTTTGTTTGTCAGTTCTTCTTCGCATTGAATTTAGAACTGGCGGAATTTTCGACATGTCCAAGCGTAGGTTACCTACCTGTGGATGAAATTATACAATAAACAATAAACAATTGCATAAATATACATAATACGAGTATATGTATGCTTAAACGATCACTGTACGTATACGTGATTTTTTAATATATGTTTTTAATAAAGGCTTATTACTATTACGACATATAGCGCCAAGGCACCCATAAGGTGTCTAACGGCATCCACGGACATTCGGTCGTATGCGGGGGTTGCGAAAGCCATGCCGGCCTGACAGGTGTCCATTCACGCCCCTCTTGAAGGACCCGAGACTGTACTTGGGGGAAATATATTATGAGCAAGGAGAGCGTTCCAGAGTTTACCGGTTCCGTAGAGGAAAGATCTGCAGAATCGAGTGGTGTAGAGGAAATAATCTACAGAATCGAGTGGTAAGTCCAGCGTGTAGGGATACAATCTCTGCCCAGTGCGCGTGTTGCGGAGGTGGAAAGGGGACGGCGGACGTGTACAATCTGCTTTTGTGACGAAATTGTCCAAAGGCCACACGGAAATTCGTCAAAGCGCACAATCTCATGTCGAGCTTTATTATGATTAGAAAAATACTTATCACACAGTGCTCACATAATAGCATTACTACTTAATTCAACAACGTGGCCATTTTCAGAGGATACCGCGTTTTAGTTCATTGAACTCACGCCCGATCGATAACGGAGCTGATAATATATTTTGTTAGCACACTGATTGAACTGTCGAAATTATTTCGTAATCTGATAGCTTTTGATAAATTAGACAACGACCTTTGTCCGACTTATAGCTGGCGTGGCACCACCTCTCTGAGTGTGGCTAGGACTGGTGTTATTGGCTGGTGTCTGTTCTTCTTTCGAACTTTTGGGCACAGCCACCCGTGCCGGTTGTCTATAAAAAAAAAGGTAATACCAAATACCAAATGTCACATTGTACATTTAAACATATTATATTTTGAACTTACTATGTGATTATTGAACGCCTCTGTGGTGATTCGTCTTCAGAAATTGAATAAGTAACTTTTTTTAGTCCATAAACACACCTACATAATTTCGAATGCTCATTAGATCATTACACAGAGAAATAGTATGGAGGAAATCAAGCAATATGACGAAAAGTCGTAGCCATCTCTTCTATATACCTACGACAGGTATGGATGTGTTCGTCTTGGTCTCTAGTATACCGAACTGTCTGTCGTAAAGCGGAAAAGTGGGGACTTTGGTAGCTATGACGTCACAAAGACGGCGCCGACAGTTATAGATTTTTGCACATATCTCGAGTTCTGTTTCATCAAATTGATTGTGTGAGATGTTGTTGGAAAGCTAATTAAATGTTCTATGATTGTTACTTTAAGACCTATTGCATAAATGTAGTGGTTATAAAAATATTAAAAAAAAAAAGATTTTTTTACCTTATGTGTTTGCATATTTTTCTTCAGTATCAGTTTATTAATTGATACACTTAGTCGAGTCAGCTACGTATATGTGTAGTCGCTATATGTAGCTGTACTCGTATATGCTATGTAATCAATCAGGAATAAGTACTAAGTAAGTATAAGTAGGTAAGTAAAAACGAAAAGTGAAGTGACCACACAGTTTAAGGTAAACTCATATATCACGGAATGAATAACATTTTCCACATATCAGAAAATGGCGCGATTAGATGGTAAGTCAATCATCTCCATTCGGTTTGTAATGAGAATCATCGAAATACCTAAAATAATAGCTAAGATAGGCTGTTTCACTGTTCACTTGATAATAATATGTGTTTATTTGCTCACCAAACACGATTCCCACCACGCGATCGATAACAGTATAAAATTAATTATGCACTCAGGATTATGCAACCAGAAGGAAAACATTAGTAAACATTGAAAGTTAATTTGGGGATTTACCACTGACGTCGGTCGTTGGCGTGTGGCCATTTTGGCTAAATAAGCAACTGCCTTGACACTAGCAGAAACTTGATGGACGCAGTCTTACTGAAGTGAAAGTATAAATGCCCACAGGGCAAGCCCAACTCAGGAATTTCTAAATTCTAAATTTTGTGGCCTTTGG
This sequence comes from Nematopogon swammerdamellus, assembly GCA_946902875.1. Taxonomy (NCBI): domain Eukaryota; kingdom Metazoa; phylum Arthropoda; class Insecta; order Lepidoptera; family Adelidae; genus Nematopogon; species Nematopogon swammerdamellus. The sequence continues at coordinate 10,984,880 of OX336335.1, read as the reverse complement.
TAGGTATCTCTGAAGCCGTTTGCAGCAGGAAAAATATAACTCTAAAAAATCAATTTGTTATCTATTAATTTCAAAGATATTTCGACGTAGGTACATAACGAAAAACCGACACTGTTTCACATGAGTTAGTGCTTGACGGGTTGTACGGATTTAGTCATAGCTTGTGGAAATTCCAATTTAAAATCCTTTAGATTCGAATGGAAACGGTCTCAATTTAATAGTACAGTCGAATTGTTGCTATGTGTTTGGTTCAGGCACTGAGTTAACGAGATCCATTTTAAAAGTAAAAGGAAAGGTTCCATAGTAAAAGTATGACTCTCGTCTCTGTCTGGCTGTCCGTCTGTCACAGCTCATTTTCTCCGAATCTACTGGACGAAAACAGTTAAATTTGGGACATATTATATAGTTTGATGACCCATATAGGGTAACTGAACGAATTTAGGTATTGGTCCTTCCCCAAAAATTCATAATACTTACATCCATAGTAGCTGACGGCAATCACGGCATCACGGTGGGATCATGGGTGGGGTGCAGGCATGGGAGGCCGTGCACGCCGCCGTGCGTGGCGGCCACCCGTGGCGGCGTGCTCAGCTCTGTAACGTCAGCGCACGTGGAAATCTCAAGCGCCGACCATGAGCGATAAGTTACTCTATCGATATGTATCTACGCCACGAGGAAGTCACTTGATCGCACCGTTCGCTCTCAGATAACTATAAGGACGAGGTGCGAGTGCGATGAACTTTTCGATTTTATTGCGCGTTCAATGCCCTTGTTCGCGTTGCTATCGGATGATCTCAATCAATGTCAAATGTACCTTAAATATAGATAGGTACCAGGAGTACGGGGTGCGAGATAATTGGGCGATAAAATGTAATGATATGCTTGCATCTATGTAGGTAAGGTAGATAGATACCTACCTATGTACATTGTCATTTCTTTATGACGAAATAAATATCAATACCTGGAATCTGAATTAGGTACTACCACGTACTACGTGCATGGAAATTATATTATTAGCACCTGCAATAACAAAGCCATAAACTTTTCGATTTTAGTAGTTCATTCACTTATTGCGATCAGAAATGGTGTCAATGTCAAATGTACGAGTAGCTACCTCTCGTAGCTACCTAGACCTGTAGTGTACCTAGCTACCTACCTACCGACCTACCATAATTGGGCGACTGGCATTCAGTGAATTTCTTACGTAATCCGTGTATCTGAGTGCGCAACAGAGTAACAATAAATACATGCATGAAAATGAAATTAAGTAAATAAATACGAGGTTGTGCACAAATTACGTAACGCAATTTGGGGGAGGTTATTCGGTCAGGCGTTACGGTCCTATTACGTTGGGGGAGGTAGGGTCAAAGTTTGCGTTACGCCACCATTTTAGAATAGAAAAAAAAAATAGTGAGCTAAAATGAATGTTTACTGGAGTCGGAGATAGCTTTGTTAATAAGCCGAAGACTTTATACAAAGCGGCCCGTTACGTAACGGAATAGAGGAGGGGGGAGGGATCCGGACAAGCGTAACGCTTGTCCGGATCCCTCCCCCCTCCTCTAGGCTCTGCAGGTGCAAGGGGGGAGGGAGCGGCGGTCAAAATTTTTTGAATTTTGCGTTACCTACGTAATTTGTGCACGACCCCTAACTAGTATGTTGATACCTACGTACTTGCATTAACAATGTGATAATGATAAACGTTTTAATGTCAATATATAGGTATATTGAAATTAAAACGTTTATCATTAACGGCTGTGGTCAGCAGTCAATGTCAATTAATGTAATAATACCTATACATATATGAGGTAGGTAGTAGTCTTACATAGTAATAAACTTATCTAATCAGTTTTGTAATTTCCGTAATTTCAGAAACTGGCTATCAACACTCAAGCAACTGGACGATGTCCATCTACAGTTTTTGTGCCGTCAATGAAATAGGTACCGATTAGGTTTATCTTTAAGTCCGCAACCTCACAGCAGCCGGCCATAGCATAGGATAGAATATAAACTAATCGCTTAAACTAAACTAATTTTGTACCGTGTGGGGCCGGTACTTTAAAAGAATAGCCCCACTGCATCTCTCCCCGTGTATGTCGTAAAAGGCGACTAAGGGATATGACTCCCTTCTTATATTACTAGGTGGTAGGGTGTAACCCGCCCGGGTTGGTACCACCGCACTGAATGAAAGGTCGGTCGAAACGGCTATGTGAATGGTTTGTGTTTTCCGTCCAGTTCAGTGTAGCCGGCACGACCGAGGGGAGGCACTGACGTGGCACCAAGTTCACCCGGTGTTATGGGCTGACATCATGGATGTTGTAGGTGATGTAAGCCAACCGTGTCAGTTTCCATAAAAAAAAAAAAAAAAAAAAAACTTTATGCAACTTAATGTGTGGCCAAGGCGGACTTATAACCTTCGGCAATTTATTCTAGTCGACCCGTGCTTGCCAAAAAAGAAGAAAATACAGGAGTGCGCAAAGCCGGACTTACGGGCTAATTTTATAGCAAATTTTTAATTTTCAAACTCATGTGTGGAACTTTTTTAAAAGTTCGGTATTGTTGTACATGTTCAAAAGGATAGTAAAGGGTTGCCTACGTGCGGTTGCGTACGTAGGTACGTTTCTCTAACTGACACAATCAAAATGATCGCATGTAGGTGGTGTACAGCAACAACAAAGTTGGTGGGAAGGAATACCAAATGAAAAGCATAAAGAAAGAGAAACATGTTTTTATTTTTCTACAAATCTCATTACATCCGACTCGCACTTGGCGGCTTTTTTATTATAAAGCACAATGTCTGTCTATATGTAACGGGTAATATCCTTTATTGCTTTCCAACATAATTTTTTACAAAACGCGGACTTATTACCTAAGGCAATCTCTGCCAGTCAACCTGACTTATTAAGACGAGACGGAAGTTAACTTTCTCCATACAAAATCGTGTTTCGGCATTTATGTTTTCTAGCCCCCTAAATCTTTATATCTGATTTTTACAAAAAAAAATCTTGTCTTAAGGACAGTCCCATCAACGTTCCTGTAATTTTTTTATTTAGATGAAATATACCTACAACACCGGAGCTAAACAATTTTATTTGGACCGAAAAAATTGGAATTTTTTCTTTTTTGATGTCATGAAGTAAGTTCATTAAGCTTTATTGAGTCATCATCACTTAGATATTCAAAAAATAAAAAGACAAGAACTTAGATTCGACTGTCCTTATTACAACAAAATCGGATAAGGTTTAGGGGGGTAAAAAACATAAATGCCGAAAGACGATTTTGTATGGAGAAAGTTAACTTCCGTCTCGTCTTAATAAACACAATATAAAATACCTAAGTAAATAATCAATCGCCAGCCTGGCGACGCCAGGCAATAAATAAAGTGAACTTTCTACAGGGCACTGGTGACCGGCCGTGTAATGTACGTCAATATATGAATATCCTTATAACTCGAGAACCACTTTATCGATTTACATACTGTTTTCACTGTTACATTCTGTCACTGCTCAAAATGGTTTTAGACTGTAAATCATAACGCTACGTCATCGGCGGCCTGAGCTGAGAGTAAAAAGTCATGCGAAGTGAAGCCGCGGACAAAAGCTAGTAATACATTATACAATAGAACATAAATTACATAAGCGTAGGACATATACATATATACAAATATATATACTCTGCAGTAAATAATGAACATCGAGCTTTAGAAAGAGACTATCCGGTTGTAGAGTTGTCCCTGTCGCACGAACTCACACATATATCTCTGTGCGACAGGGACGACGCTCTACACCCGGATTGTCTCTTTATAAAGCTCGATATTCATTATTTACTGCCGGGTAATACTTAGGTATGGAGAAAAAATATGTCTTCAAAATAAGTCATAAAACAAACGTTATTCAGTTTCACGTGCACTGTCAGTATGACACACCACCTGTGGCTGTGGACACCCTGTATACCTAACTCCTATGCGGAGCCACGTGAAAAACATAATTTCATAATAATAAAGCTGCCTAACATGTTATACAGATCAAATACACAATATCGATCACAATTAAATTCACCCTGTTTTCATAGTTTACTTGCACTGCCAAAATTAAATTTTTAAGGATGGAAGACCTTGTGTACATGACTCAGAATAAGAAAAGCTCGAGTGTTTGTGTTGGTGCATTAGTCTGGCGAAAGGGCGGGACGCGCCAGCCGTCGCCTTACCCCAGCAACCCGCGCCCAACTTCAGCTTGTTCCGTTTTGTACGTATGATAGCAGTAACACAAACACCCAGCTTTATTATTATCAATAGCGTCAAGCGTACAATGTTATGGCACATCTCTGTCAATTCATTTTATTATGTATTCTTAGATAGGTACAAGTAAGTTCAGTCGAATGCTTGCGAGTTGCAATAGACTGCCAAAATTCTAACCACTTCTTAGCACTGGTTAAAAATGTAGGTAATAAGTTGTATGAACAATTTAAAGTTTTGACTCAATAGGCAACACGCAGACGCAGATAGGCACTTTATATTTTAAATTGGTTGAGTGTTTATTTATTTATTTTATCCATTTATTTCCACATTTCTTTTTATACAAATTTTACATTTTTTTTTTTTTAATTAAAACCTAAAATTAATATAAAAACAAACGGAGTTTCCACCACCGGCGGCGGGGCGAGCCCAGGCTACCGATGGTCGGGTCCCAAAGAGAGGAACCTCCGGACGATGCGTGCAGTGTCGAGCAGGGCTGCCTTCTGGATCTGGCCCTTGACCCAAGTTGACCACTCAATAATAATTTTAATTTAATTTAATTTTTGTTTATCTTTACATTTAAAAAGTTCTATAAAGGTTCTCACTCGGTTATTTCTTATAAAGAGCATTGGTGAATGGAACAACACAAAAATGTATGACAAACAATACTGAATATGCATTTTTGGAGTGTCTTTATAGCGAAATACACAACTGGAGATGAAATGGAACAATTTACTTATATAAACCTACAGTACTTAAATGTTGAATCTTCCATAATTTCAGATCTTACTTATTACAAATTAATTTAGAAATACAATTTGTGGAATTACTTTTCTTTTAGTCCTTGAGATTTAGGAAAGGACTGACCCTCGAAAAAACACAAAATTGAATTGATAATTGAAAATTGAATCCGTTCAAGGGCCAGTCAAACGAAGGAAGAGTTACCCAATAGATTTTGATAAAGGATCCTAACTACGGAACCCTTCAAATGGCATTATCATGTGCTCGCATCTCCATCATCATCCGGAGATATAAAACGGCATGTGGGCGAGCTCCTTGATCGCCATTCTCGCGGCCCTGTTCAGAGTGACGTTGCAGTGAGTCTGCAGCTCTTCCAGGCACTCCCGGTCCCCCCTGCTCCAGCGCTCCTCCATGGCGGCGGAGAAGGCAGTACAACAGAACGTGCATAGAAGACAGACGAGGATGCAGACGCGCATGCGCAACGCATCGCTCGGCTGCCGCAGGAGAGAGAGCAAGTCGCATTCGGGATGGAAGAGAATTTTTTCGACTGCGTCAGCGTGCTCAGGTAAGTCTTGCAACACTGTGATGATTATGCCGACTATGTTAAGTACGACCCGAGGAGACTTGCCGTCTGAAACACAAAGAGCATTTATCTACATAAATTTATATCACCATTTATTTCCCCCCATGTACAGTCTCGGATTCTTCAAGAGGGGCGTGAATAGGCACCTGTCAGGCCGGCATGGAATTTGCAACTCACGCATACGACCGAATGTCCATGGGCGTAGTTAACGGGTGGCTCGGCGCCACGTGTCGCACTTTCTATAAAATAAACACTTCTTGGATATCTTCGATGGGATTTTCATCCAAGCTCTAATTAACTTTCCATTCCAGATTTGAATCGAACAATTAAGAATAATATGCCTACAGACTATGACATTCCGTTCAATACACAAAATCCCGCTGAAAGTCCAGTGTTGCCTTAAGATGATTATTATAACGAATCCGAGTGCAGTGTACTGTCTATGCATGATGAATAAAGAATAAAGAATTTACTAAACTGAATTTGGTGCGACTGCGACGTGAACCAAATTCGAAGCGCCAGGCATCCAACACGTCAAACATTGAACAACTGGCTCTGAAAATTGCTTTACACAAGACCAAATATGGTTTGTCACAATACTAAATCGAACCAGCTATTCTTTTTTAGCAATCATCGCAAAAATAGCAGTAGCTGCAGCTACCTCTCACTAGACGCATTGAGAAGCCCAGAGTGAGACGAATCATTGCTAGTAGCGATTAATTGTTGTTGTAGTAGCAGTAGTAGTAGTAGGGGGTTGGCTCTAAGCCTGCAAATTAGTCCCTTCGTCCAAATCCCTTGATCCCCAGCTACCCTAGCCAGCCTATGTCCTCCATGAAGGCCACAAGATGACCAGGACCATTTGTTGTTAATTCGGCACCACTTAGGAGGCACGTGTGACTTGAGGTGTCACGGATGCGAACAAAATTACCCCCCACAGTAGTAGCGACTATGTATGCGTTCGGACAGTACAAAAGAGCATATAACTTACAGTGTGTGAGGAGTAGAGAGAAGACGTGGTGTGCGCGGTGTGCGGCGAGGGCGGTGGCGAGCTGCCGCACGGCGCGACACGAGCGCACGCACAGCCACGCGCATACCTCCAGCATCCGACCCACTCCTGATAACCTGCCAACAATACAGGTGTATGTATATAAATCGCTGTTAGTCATTATGTTTATAATTCATCAAGAAAAAAGAAGTGCCGTAACTATTGAAACTAGTGAGTGTTGTTGCGTCCAGCTGGACATACGCCTTTCCAAATATCATACACAAGAACACACAAGATAAAGAACTGAGAAGTCAAGGCAAGAAGAGTCGGGAAGGGTCACCCCAGACGCACGTACATGGACCAGTTCGGGCATGTGCTCAAAAAGCGTCAAGTGTGTAGTACCCGTAACCGAGCATGCGTGAAGAAGATTATGAGTGGAAGAGGCGACAGAGATGTGTCAGGATCGTGGCACGTGGAGGTCCGTTGTCTCTGCCTACCGCACTGGGAAACAGGCGTGACGCTATGTATGTATGTGAGTCAAGGCAAACATTCAGTCTGTTTGATGTCTCTTCTGTATGAGATTTGGTTGCGTCTAAACAATTACATAGCTATAAAGGGATTATGATACCTGTCATCCATATCTGGATCAGCATCTTTAGCGTCTTTCATCAGTGTGTTTATAGCAGAGATGAAATTATGAACCACTTTCGCCTCAAGGTATACCTGGAAGATTGAAAAATGTTCAGTATGCCCATTGACACTCGAAATTTAAAGAAATGCAAATAAGCGGAATGTATTTCACTATAATGTAATTCTAGATAACTTTTTTTTATATATGAATCACGACATATGGTGCGCCAGACTAACGCAGACGTGTAGTCTGACGGCGCCCGCGGGCAATCGGATATTTACAGGGGCTGCGCTGCGAATACCATATCGGCCGGCTGGGTGCACCTTCACTTTATGTTTGAAGGACCCCAGATTGTACATTGGACGAAAGGATGCAGGTGGGAGTGCATTCCACACTTTATTTATTATTATGTAATTCTACCGGTGTGGGGTTGGGTATAGTGCACCTCTGCCGATGGAAACCGGATATGAGTATAACATGCTATACTGTTCGTAACTGTTCGTCCAGACTTAAATGCCTGTTTTGCCTGCCACCACCCCCATTACCATGCTCACATGCAAGATCCGTTACTTACGTCCTGTATGTTGAGAAGCGTGTGTCGTGGTAGAGAAGGTGAGACAACCGGCAGTGCCAGCAGTGCAGCCACCGCCCCGCACACCCGCCCCCCGCACCGCCCCGCACCTGCCACTACCCCCACTACCATGCTCACCTGCAAAATAGTAGTACATTACCGCTCAACCGTCTGCGGGACATGTGAAGCGCAATGTTCAACTCACAAATTTGAAATCAAAACAAATGTCAGTGCACTGAAGTTATAGATAACTTTGTAAGAAACGAGAGGAGGAGGACACGAGAAGTATGAGTAGCAACTATGACATGTAAAGGTAGATTGAAAGAATTAACTAGTAGTGATAACTCCACCTTTGTGCGTTACTACTCTTTATGTTTCTTGTTCTGTATACTTTCTATATCATACATTCTATTCTATTCCAGTGCTTACCATATTCAGCTGAGTAAGAGATTCAACATCACCGTCCATTACTTCACTAATGTTAGAGTTGAGGAATGCCTCCCATTCCGCTTGCTCCATGGCACTTGGCTCCTTCTCTGCAACTAAAATTTAAACAAAAAAAATAACATTCAAAATATATTATATAGTATTAGACTAAAACTTTTGGCCACCTTATATGCATGTCATGGAGCCTCGCGAGCACTGGCGGCCGGTCCTAAAGTGCGCTCGTGCGCCGCACTACCATACCACGAGAAGTCTTCACTTCACTCAAAATAAATAATATCTTACAATATACCTACATTAAAACCATAAAGATCGTACTCCAAATAAATACGAATGTGAATTCGACCTTATTTTATAGATCACAAGACACTTTTTTGCGAGTAAACGCGCGCCCCGTGCGGAATCGGAGATCGCACGCGGGTCTCCCATGCTGAATGTATGGAGATCGGCAAAACACCACTGGCGCGTGAGACAAAAGATACTTCATAGAAACAGTATGGGCCGAAATGGAGTTCTGCGTGCGGCGCACGAGCGCCAAACAAGGACGCTATATCGTGAATAGCCGCGCGTGCGACGCGTCGCGTCGCGAGCGATTCGTTTTGCACGAGTCCGTCTGTCTAGCTAGAGTCAGCGCGCTGTCATGTGATGTCACATACCCGTTAGCGCGCGAATATTTAAAATGGGATATGGTTAGGTTTTGTGTTTTCTGTGTGATACTGTGAATTAAGTGGTGCCGATATTTGCCTAAGCGTTGGTTAAAGGTAAGGCTTTACAATCAGGTGATCCCGGGTTCAATTCCTACTTTTCAAATGCTTTTATTTTTTTTGTATATATTTTTTAAGTATTTTTGGGGCATTACTACTGTTTTCTTTTTTAAAGCTGCAGTAGTTTTGTGGTCTATGGGTGTGTTCATAAAGGTACTAAAATTAGTTAAAAAAGTTGTTTGGATTTCTTTTCTTGTTTTTTGCAACTCATTGAGTGTCTTGAGAATATTCATACTAGGTACGTACATAATTATTAAACGCAGGCATTTAAAAAAATCGGAAGTCCCGATCTTAAAATAACATGAGGGGAATGTTTTGGGTAATTTGGTATTTAAGTAGGTAGGTACTTAGCGCACTACCGGTCACTGAAGTCACCAGCCGCCACTGCTCGCGAGCATGATAAAGTGTCTATCTATCTGATGGACTATTGGGCCCAGACATCTGTACAACTCTTTATGAATAAATAAACGTAAAAAAATATGGAGTAAAAACAAGCGTATATAAGGTCTTTCATTAATAGGTAACTTTACGCTAAGGAATGTATGTGTATCAGATACTGATCGCGTTCCCATACCCATTGAATTTTTTTTTCGGATATGAAATACCTATCCATCCTACTAAAATAATACCTAGTTTATTGAACAATTATTTCATAGCATGGGTAGGTATTTGATATCGTAAAAAAAATAAATGGGTATGGGAAGGTGATCAGTAGGAAGGTGTGGATCTAAGCTTGCGATGGCTTCACCGAACATATCCGGGCCCATCGACAGTAGAGGAGGGTATTAATCGAGGCCGGGACTAGCGAGTGGCCACTCTAAATTTCCCGCGCATGCTTCACGTTTCAGCTCGCTTCAAGCCCTCGTCAGCTAGTCTGCGTTGACTAGGACGCGGGGAAACCACCAGTCCCGCTCTCGACCTCCCTCTCTCTACCTATCCATATTCTGTAGGATGCTTCCAGTGACGTTTTCGAAGCTCTCTCCATATATGAGCTTAGCGTCGATCTTGGGAGCCCTAGATTCTTGAAGAGACTGTAGAGCGACTTCGCTGGTAGTCCTCTTGCTCCGACTTCCACAGCGAAAAGATCAGTCTTGAATCCGTTTCTCACAATCCGGTCTACTAAGTTGCAGTACTTGTTAAGCTTGATATTGTGGTCCTTCGGTATGTTACTTTCCCATGGAACTGTAAGTTCAACAAGTACTACATGCTTTGTCGCTTTTGAGAATATGAGTATATCCGGTCTTAATGCTGTGGTACAGATTTCCGAAGGCATTTGGTAATGCTTCTCATGTGTGTCCATCAACAATTCCCAATCCTTTGCTGCTCCCAAAATTGAAGAAGGTTTAGTCCTATCTTTGGGCAGCTTATTGGCTCCAGGTTTCACAAAGTTGACCTTCTGGAAGCCGCTACTGGTTTGCCCTTTCCTGGTCCGTGCAATTGACAGGTTGATGGCCTCTCTGATGATTTGGAGGACTTTATCATGACGGTAGGAATACTGGCCTCGCTCAAGTAGTATTTTGCATCCGCATAACAAATGTTTGGCCGTGCCTACGAACTCCTTACATGACGGGCATAGTCTATTTGTAGATTTCCCCCATCTAACTAGGTTATTCGGGTCGGGGAGAGTAAGCTGGAATGCATTTAAGTAGAACTTAAGCAGCTCAGGGGACCAGTTGTATATTATGGATTTCCACTTCAATGCAGGAGGGATGCAGAAGTCACCCACTGTTAGCCAATCATTCTGCATTTCTAGGTTTAAGGCGTGAAGTTTGAAGCCTTGTTCCATGTCCTCCTGAGCAAAACCTTTCAGTATTTCTTTATCAGACTTTGCTGTTTCTATGCCCAATCCAGATCTATTGGTGCGTGTACCAACTTGGAATGATTTGTAGAAGTCGAGTCTCGATTCCAGTTCATCTGATAGTGATGTGTTGGGTAAGGCTTGAATAGCGCTATCATTGGAGTCTTTGAGTACACATCGTTTGGCTATTCTCGCCTTTTGATAAAATATCGACGGTTTCTTAATGTTCAGTCCAAAGTTATTGTGAGATCTGTAGAGCGTTGACGAGTCAGCCGGGTGAGCCAGTCCAAACCATGATTTCAGGAATCTGGTCACATACGAGTCTAATTTAGTCAGGTTTTGCTTTGTGAAGTCGTAGACGAGAAATGGCCATGAAAGTTTTGATGTCAGGTAGTTATCGTAAATCCATGCCTTTTGTGTACCCAGGAGGGGAAGATTGTCAGTTTGGCGGAGGCTCTCTTCGAAAAGTTGGACAATATCATCAGTAGGATGCTCCTTTCCTCTGCTGGTGATCCTTTTGCCCAAGAATTTAAAAGGAGCTTCATCAGCCACAGTTGCGATTGGTTTTCCGGCTACTGTCAGACCTGGATTGCTCGAGGTAAACTTTGAACCTTTCCTGGTTAAGCTCAAACAGTAGCACTTCGCTGGTTTAATCTTCATCCCTTTGGTCCATTCACAATAGTCATCTACCACCTTAAGAAGCGCCTGATTTTGTTTTGGATTGCGGGTTAACAGCGTAATATCATCCGCAAATGCCAGGATGGCCGCCATATATGTGTCTCCATATTTGAACCTGTATCCCCATTTGTTTTCTTTTACGACAAGCGTATCAATTAGAATGTTGATAACAATGTTAAATGTAACAGGAGAGAGGCAGCAACCCTGGAAAAGTCCTATGCCGTAACGAATTTCCGGTATCTTCTCCGTTTCGCCTTTTACTTGTATTACAAAGGAAAGTTTTTTGTAGTAGGAGGCTATTATATTACAGATCAGAGGTGGCACATTATACCACTCTAGCGCCTTTAATAGTAACTCATGGCGCACCGAACCAAAGGCGTTTTCAAAGTCTAACCACGTGGCAGTTAATTGTCTCTCATTCTTCCTTGCATCTCTAAGACATTCAGTCAGCAAAGAATTATGTTCGAGACACCCTGCAACTCTTGGGAGAAAACCTTTCTGGTACTTCTTCGGTAAGTAGTCGTTGGTACACATGTGTTTGAGTAGTCTGGCCTGTAAAATGGAGAAGAATATTTTCGAAATTGTGTTCGTAAGGGCTATAGGTCTAATATCCTTGGGATCAGTAACTTCTTTCTTTTTTGGTAGAAGAACAAACACGGCTTTACCAAGACAGTCTGGCACTTCTCTGTTCGTCCAAATTCTTTTGTAGATGTTCAACATGTGTTTCCGCACTGATGGACATTTTTTGTATATGATGTATGGTATGCCATCGGGTCCCGGGGCGGATACACATACACCCCTTAGCGTAAAGTTACCTACTAATGAGAGACCTTATTTGATTAAAATGTACTAAAAAGTTAAAAATAAATTTATTCCGGAAACAAGCCATTTTCTCAATTTTTACAGTTTTCAAATAAAAGCGTGTTACACCCTCTTTTTCTCTCCTGCTGTCAAATGTAACATGCTTTTATTTCAAAACGTTTATGGCAAAAACATCATCTAGGACTGGAGAAGACAAATCAAACAGCCCAAACTCTATGGGGTATACGTAGTTTAGACAGAGTTCCTGTGGCTACCTTCCAGCTCCATCATGAGACCATCATTATATTGTTGTCCGATTTACATATGTATGCAAAATTGCATTTCATTTCATTTCATTGTTCAAATCATTTCAAATAAAAGTTTTTAAAAACACAAGTACCTGGAACCTCATCTTCAGGAATCTCTTCAATGTTTGCTCTATTGTCATTGTCATTATTCGTAATATTTTTATCATCAATAATCTCTTCAATTATATCACACTTTTCAACATCCTCATCCTTTTCCTCTTTCGGTCCTTTCTCATTGTCCGCATCATCATCATGACTTATTTCAACATTTGGTTCGCTCGTCCGCCTTTCGTTCTTATTTTTATCCCAACTCCTGCTAAAATGAAATGATCTCTTGAGACTGCGAGTGAGTTTACTCCCGCCGCTGGCAAACCTCAGTTTGTCACGTGAGAACTGTAAAATCTTCTGTTTGTACGATGGAGGTACGCTTTTACTTAGACCGGAACCGACTTCGTTTCCCGATTTTGTTGAGCTTTTGGGGTTTTCCATGCTATGGGATGCCGCTTCAGTGCTGCCTTCCTTGAGAGTTAATTTCTTCATCGTTTCCTTGACGGGCGAAGCCGATTCTGATTTGACAGATGATGTAAGTGCAGACTTATCATTTTCTTGTATTGCAGGCTCCTCTATTATATCGTCCATGTTGTCTTTTTTCTTGGAAGCGATCATAAGTTGGGCCATGTTGTTCTCAAGATTGCACACAACGAGGTTGGATTGGTCCATGAGTTTGTACTCGTGCGCGAGGAAGGTGGCGTGCGCTGAGGTGAGGGGTTGGCAGGTGTCTTCGTCGTCGGTCTTGAGGCTGTCGCGGACGCTGAAGGCGCTGGTGGCTCGCACGCTGTCGTCGTCCGACATCGGTACGCACTCTAGTGCTTGCATCACTCCGCGCACCTCCCGTTTCTCCATCACTTTCACTGTTTGGTTTTGTGCTCTGAAATGGTAATTTTAAATTCAAAGTCAATTTAAAATTGTTTTCTAATTTGATTTGCTGGGATAATTTGCAATAAAGTTTAAATGATCCCAATGAGCCTGTTGGGGTATCATACTCATGGTATACCATTAAACAGAAGATATACATTTAAACTTGTTTATCAAGTATATTACATAATGTTTTTTATAGAAAGCGCAATATGTCGTATGGGTGGCTTGGGTGGATGGGCATTCGGTAGAATACGGGAGTTGCGAATGTCCGAATGGCGAGGATTTGTGTAGGTCCCTTCCCTCCTAATCTTACTTGGTGGTAGGGTTTAACCCGCCCGGGTTGATACCACCGCACTGAATGAAACGTCGGTTGAAACGGCTATGTAAATAGTTTGTGTTTTCCGACCAGTTCAATGTAGCCGGCACGATCAAAGGGGGGAAGCATTGACATGGCACCTAGTTCACCCTGTGTTATGGGCTGACATCACGGACGTTGTAGGGGATGTAGCCAACCGTGTCAATTCCCATAAAAAAAAAAAAAATGTCATGCCGACCTGACAGGGTGCACATTCACGCCCCACTTCAAGAACCCGAGTCTTTCCCCCCTGTACATGGGGGAAAATATGTGGGCAGGGAGAGCGTTCCAGAGTTAATATAATGAGAATATAAATAAAAGACACACACGCAGAAAGTATAACAGCAAATGCATAAAGATACCTATGAGTGGTGGTGCTGGCCAGTTTCTCCCTCTGCCTCTGCTTAGCCTCCAGCTGGCTATGTGTAAGGGGCTGAGTGAACGGGGAGTCTGTAGTGAGGTCCTCGGGCAGGATGAGGACGTGTCCCGCCACAAAAGGATGCTTCAGGATCTCTGGCCACGACATCCTCTTCGCTGGGTCCTTGTGGAGTAAACCCTGGAAATGAAGATTATTGTAATGTGAAATTGGAGCTGGATTAAAGAATAAACTGTGAACCGTAAGCAGTTTAATATGCAAATTGCCACTTTACAACATTTTAATTGTGGATTGCGGCAACAAACTTTGATCAGGCTTGTGGCAGAAGGAAGCAAAATTATTTTTATTCTCATGTTAACATACAGGGTACGACAGAAAGGACGGACAGCTTAAAAAAAATCATAAAATCGTTAATTTCTCCTTAAAACAAATTTATTGACGGATTCTAGCTCATAAATAGCATTTTGTAAACTTAAGAGTGAAAAACCATATCTTTCATGTGGTGTCCGTTATTGATGATGCACTGCTGTAAGCATTCTTGGAAGTTGGCATCCACTCTTTCCAACATATCTCTGTTAATTTGGGTGACTTCCATGCGAATAGCTTCCTTAAGTTCTTTCAATGTTCGGGGCTTGTGCTCGTATAACGTGCCTTGAGGTGACCCCACGAGAAATAATCACACATGGATAAGTCACCTCCATGTAGGTCCATGATGAAGAGAGGGCGAATAAAGTTCATTGGTGCTCTAGCTGTGTGGGCCGTGGGTGTTCTACCGTCTACGGCTCCATGGTTTTAAATAAAACATAATTGAAAATATGTGTATCACGGTACAGTTATGATTCTAAATTTGAATATTTAAAAAACCATTTTAATTGAGCACGGGAATCGTGGCGCACTAGATTAATCTTTCGTGCGGATTCGTCAATCACAACGGCACAGTGGTCCGGCGCATACCGTGCGTACACTTTCGAAACGTGTCTAAACGCAGTAGATAAAAAATGCTATGACCTCAAGAACCTAACGGTAACTGTCGGACATCTGTAGACCCAATAGGGGGGAAGTAATACCCATCGAAAAATGTCTGACCTTTCTGCCGTACCCTCACACAACCCCGACACAACGCACGACAAGAAGAGGCTAAGAAAGCATACTGTATCCTACCTGAACTCGAGGTGATAACAACACCCAAAATAGTGGCTAAACAGAGGGAACATATTACTGGACAGGTGCCCCTCACATGAGACAACGAGACAAAATTCACAGCAATTGCATATGGAAAGATAGGAATAACACATGTAAGTAATATATACGCTAGGAATACTAACTGTTCCTTCATTGTTGGACCACTTCACAGCCCTCCCTGTCGAGGTCGTGGATCTGGAGGTAGTTTAGTTGACCGTATTAATAAAAATTAATAAAAGTAAAAGTGAACGATTACAGTTAAATACCTGTAGAAAGGTGAACGCTTCGGCACTGATGAAGCTCGGCCAGGGCACTGGCTTATGCCGGATCATGCGGAACAGCTGCACGATGGACATGGTGCAGAACGGAGGCTGGCCAGCAATCAGCTCGTACACGATACAACCCAGAGACCACAGGTCTGCCTGTGGGTTACAAAAGAATAAATACATACTGGAGTATTTCCTATATACAAATTTTCTTTCTCTGTCCCAGCGTTGCTAACACTGATCTATGTACTTAATTCCTGTTTGATAAAGTATTTGGTACCTTGTGTCTGAATGTAATGTCAGCAGATCATCGAGTAACAGATTATGTAGAAAATGCACAAATTTTGGCTGCATGAAAACATTTAGAAAACCAAGTAGATAAGATTATGCCTACTTGGAGACACTATCGTAGAAAATAAGTGAATCAGGTTCTAAAAAAAAATATTATCAGCAAAAGCTTACTAAGTGATCATAGGGTTTCTCATCGATGAGTTCAGGGGCCATGTAGAGCGGCGTCCCCTTCATAGAGATGAGGACATGTGTGGCGATGGTCATGGAGCGAGCGAGGCCGAAGTCACAGAGCTTGGCGTGGCCCGCCGAATCGATCAATACGTTCTGTGGCTTTAGATCTCTGTAATTCATATATCAAGATCTCTATTATTATGAAATTAATATTGTATCTGTCTACTCTTGACCGTGGCATCCAGGCTACTTCTGGACTGCACGTCATATTTCGCAGGAGAGTAGCTCACAGTTCGACTTAGCAATTAGGCAAACTGAACTAGCGCGTGCAACATCGAAGGCTAAAGTTAGTATCTCAAAGATATTAAGTTGATCACCATTTTTAGTCGCTAAATTTACGTCGTCAGAAATGGATTGACAGGCAAAATTTGCAACAGAAATCCGGTGGAAGTGTGTTTGAATGAAAGAGAAATATATATTCTAGGATTTCCCACCGCATTCCTTGGTTCATTGGAAGATAATTCTCTATTCTAATTCTAATTGGAAGATCGATAATTTGGGAAAATTGGTAAAACTTTCTAAGATTATAAAGAAAATACTGTCAGCCACAGGCACTTTTTTCTGGTGGTCGAAAGTGATTCAAGAGGAATAGGAAGGAATCCTCTTGAATAGGAGTAGATAGAGCACAAAAAGGTGTCATTGATTTAATGTTTAAGTTAAAACGACTTTCCAAAGTGAACGCAGAATTTGCCTTTCCCCAACCTTACAGTTCCATTCCATCCATTGATTTCTCAATTCGAATGCATAATACACATCAATAGATAGGAAATTTTAAAAGTTTTCAGTCTACTTTATGGGTTCGCATAGCACAAACTCCTAAAATAGGCTAAAATAAAAAATTACATCTCCTTTGAACGGGCGCCTATGTACGACCACCCTTTAAACCAGCGGTCGGCAACCCGCGCCCGCGGGCCGCATGCGGCCCGCGAGCATCCTCCTTGCGGCCCGCGAATCTAACCAACGGGAAAAAAAATTCCCGTTGGCCAGACTAGTCTGACCATCAGTCTGACCACTGGGAAAATCTCCGATTTTTTTGTAAATAAAGGTCTTATCATTCGGAATGAAATATTTTAAAAGTCACCATGGTGCTGACATATCCGAATACGGCTAAAGCCCTTAACTTAAATTAAGATAATTTTTTTTTTTATTTCGCGTCTAAACTGAAATCTGTGACATTCACGAACGCGTTGGCTTACAAAAAATAAGAATTGTACCCGATTAACTGATGCACATTTAGATGCGATACTGCGCGTTTCTACGTCTAAGATGCAAGCAGATATTCCAAAACTTGCAAGTGAAATGCAGCCGCAAAAATCGCATATTAAGATTTTGACAGTTTTTTATAGTAATATTTCATTGAAATATATAACTTGAATTCAAATAAATATTATTAAAAATGCACCAATGCATGCTATTAACCGACTTCAAAAAAAGGAGGAGGTTCGCAATTCGACTGTATTTTTTTTTTTATGTTTGTTACCTCAGAACTTTCGACTGGGTGAACCGATTGTGATGATTCTTTTTTATTTGAAAGCTGGGGCTTCCTGTTTGGTCCCATTTCAATTTGGTCAAGATCGGATTGGACAGCGAGGCGGAATCGCGATGCCGAAGGCCGAGCGATTCCGCAGAGTACATTAATAGCAAAAAATTCCAAAAAAAAACTGTGAAATAAAAAACTATTTAAAAAAATATAAAAACCGCCTTCAAAAATGTATGAAATAAAAAAAAATCGAACCCTAGAGTTGAAGGCGGTGCTAAAGCAAGCAAAAATGATGCATGAAAGAAAACATAATTGGATGATATCCTTTGCGATTTGTGTAGCCTTCTTTAGCACCACCGCCTTCAACTCTAGGGTTGGTTTTTTTTATTTGATACATTATTTAATTAAGGCGGTTTTTATATTTTTTTAAAAAGTTTTTTTTTTTTTAATTGTACTTATGAAGATGAGATGCGGCCCGCACTGATCCTCTGGTAACAATTATGGCCCTCCTACAGTAAAACGTTGTCGACCCCTGCTTTAGACTATAAAATTGTTTTTGTGTATTTGATGGACTAAGTTTATGCTTAACAGCTTATGCTTATGCCTAATCAGTGGTGCAATTTTAGTTTCGCTTGTTACAGTTGGCTACATTGCTATAGAAACAAATAATAATTGTTTCTCATATTATCATGTGTTGGTAAACGTGGTGGTCGGTGTTGTCCTGTAATTTACCAGAGTCCTTATAGCACAACACCGATTACTCTGCTTACCCTGATTGTATGGTAACCTTGTCATCTAAAGTACTATTTATCTACAACATCGCTTCAGTATTTTCTCTCCAGCATATAAATAAATTAATACAAATTATTACCTGTGCAAGACTCTATGTGAATGCAGGTAGTAAAGAGCGGACACTAAGTCCCAAGTGATGGCCTTGGCTTTGGTTTCGTTGAGACAACCCTCCTTGCTGAGCACGCTATGGAGCTCCTTCTCCACGAACTCCGTGGCCACCACCAGCTCTGTTTCCGTGTCGAAGCTCTCGATCATGCGGATGATGTTCGGGTGCTTCAGCTGTCTTTGGATGTCGCATTCTTGACGCAAACTCTTTAAATCTTTCGGTGATCGGCCTTTCTGTAGGTAGAATTATAAAGCATCATTTTAGTAATTTCGATGAAGGCATTGTGAAAAGTGATGATCTAACTAGATTTCAGATTTCAGATTTATTTATTCATCTTTGGACACAAGGTGCCTCTCAGATAAGTCAATCAAACAAACTAAAGAATATTCGCAGCATTACACACGTATTATGTTATGTAGGTATCTTTTGATGATATTGAAATGTATCAAACTTCCCTCGAAAACAGTACTAACCTTCCGAATGACTTTGAGCGCGACGACCGCCCCTGTGTCGCGATGTTTTGCCTTGAACACACGCCCGAAAGAGCCTTCGCCAACGAATGAGGCGATCACGTATTTGTCCATGATCATACCTTGATATAATGAAGTATTTTCTCATATGTTTCTATGATACAAGCTCAGATTTTTACCTCCAAAAATGTATATTATACACATCACGAAACTAATAAACAAAGTACTATCTTCCGTACATTTTTTAAACTACTACATATAAAACTGAACGTGGGTGAGCTCACGAAGGGAAGCAAACAAATAAAATTATGTATGAGCTGGGCTAGTTCATGGTTTACACAAAATCACAAAATTCCTGTTGGTTGATGCCTATTCCCTGTGTGTAAACAGCCACAGATTATTATCTGGCCTGTCACTGCCAAGTGCCCGATACGACACCTGAAAGCCTTTATTAATCCTGCTATGCCTTCAATCCTGCAGGATTGCAGCAATCCTACTCCGGGAACCAACAGAAGCCAATATTCGTTTGGTCGTTTATCTAATTTGTTAGCTCAGTGGTAAGCGTGTAGGGTTTGTATTTTGACATGATAACGTCACGTCTAATAAATTGATGATATTTTTTTTTTTAAATATTAATTCGTCTCCTCCCGAAACAGGCAAAACTCATTAGAGTATTATAGCCATTTCTGTTGTAGCTTTTAACGTCTGTTGTATAAATTCTCGCACCGCGAGAACCACAAAAATATATTTTTTTAAATTACAACGACGACGCGACAAACTTTCGCCGTCCGCCATTTTTTTTACTCTTTATAAATTGATGAATTCGCGGGATTGACAAAGTCTTTCATGAGGCAGATCGGCCAAGGGCCACCCAGAATTTCATTATACAGTTGTCTTTCAGTGTCAGCCAATGTACTATTATAAATTTATTTTTCGCATCTGACTATTGATGTCTGCTATAGATGCGATACTGGCAACGAAAAGTCTACTAAGGTTATTATGGAGCCGTAATTCCACAGTTACAGACTATGGTCGGTAGTATGTCCCTGGCGCTGGCTAATTAAATAGTGCCCGACATATAAATTATAAATATTAGGTAGATATACACGGTGTTGCAACCCCAACCGTAAAACCTGAAGGGGGCGATTCTGTACGTGAAATAGAACAACGTTTATTCTACGACTTTTTTATTTGAAGAAAAAAAAATTTGTTTCTCCATACATTTTGAGATTAGGTATTTAAAATTTGTAAGTATGGAAAAAATATTTTTTGTTTTGTTTAAAAAAAAAATTATTCTTCACAGAAGTTGTTTAGTTTCACATATAGAATAATCCCCTTAGGTCAGTTAAAAATATTACGGGGGCAACTGCAACACCGTGTACAACATCAAGAAAAGAGAAGATTATAGTTACGTAAATATTAAAATTTTGAAACGTCTTGAAATTTTGTTGTATATTTTGTGCCCGATTTTTTTTCTATATTTATTACTTATACGTTATACATAAATCTTCATATAATAAACAACATATACAAAACCCTGGTCGAACAATTGATTTTATTTAATTATGTATCTACCTATCGAGTGTGTACAAAACCTTTTTTTAATGTGCTACAGAATCACACCCGTATCTATATTGGCACATTTCAGAGCAATGTAAAACATTATAATATGAGCCCTCACAATAATTTTATTTTATTGTTCACTCACGTTCATTTGAGTAGTAGGTAGACACAGATATTAATTTATAAATTTTTGGGTTAGATGTTTCTCAGCACTCATGGAAAACGTGATCCAAAATAAATATCATTTACGTGACCGGATCCCAATACTTAGGTATTATATTTCCACTAAATCAGTTTCCAACATTGCATTGTAACCTAATTACACCTAGATCATCGTACAGCCGCTTGCCGAATAAACGGCTATGAATAGAAGATAGCTTGCTACTAGGAAACGTAAACAAACGATAGTCGCGCGCGAGCGACGATCGCCTCTCTAGTCTCTATACTACCTCTCTATATAAACTATACCTACATTATCATCACTTACACGAATATTCCTTGCCTATAACTCAGCAGGACTCATCAAACCACAGTAGGACAATACTGATATTGCATCTATTTATCATAGTAAGGTGGAATGGGCTGACATTATGGCTGTTAGCACAATGCGCAAACGCCAACAATAAACATTTTAATTCAACTTCTTTACTCTATCTCATGTTGTTAAGTACATGAAGTAGAGTGCAACAAGTTATTATGTCGTAATATAACTTTCTGATTGACTCAGTTTTGTTTATAAAGTAGCAGGTATTTAAAGTAGCTTTGGTCAACAATAGTACCTACCTTGTCTAGTTAACTACATCTACATGGTTATTGGTTAAAACACTTAATTTGTTTATGAACATAATGTGTGCTTAGTACCTTACTGGTGTGCTTCAGATTTAGCGGTGGTAAAAGTAAAATGAATCTCTAATGGCACCCCATCCCATGGGTGTGCGACAAAGTGCATGAGTGATTAACAATGGGTGATATTTCAGAGAATCTTTCGGGGTCATCTTTGCCGCCGCAAAAACAGATTTTTTCATTTAGATTTATTTATCTCAAAGCTGGTTACATGCATTTTATAGTTAATTAATTTTTTTTATTTTTTTTTATGGAAACTGACACGGTTGGCTACATCACCTACAACATCCGTGATGTCAGCCCATAACACCGGGTGAACTGGTGCCACGTCAGTGCTTGCTTCCCTTCGGTCGTGCCGGCTACACTGAACTGGACGGAAAACACAAACTATTTACATAGCCGTTTCGACCGACCTTTCATTCAGTGCGGTGGTACCAACCCGGGCGGGTTAAACCCTACCACCTAGTAATATAAGAAGGGAGTCATATCCCTTGAAAAAAATCATAAGTTTTGTTTAATTGTATTGTAATAATGTGTGTTTTTAACCCCCGACGAAAAAAACGGAGGGGTGTTATAAGTTTGACGTGTGTGTGTGTGTGTGTGTGTGTGTGTGTGTGTGTGTCTGTCTGTGGCATCGTAGCTCCCAAACGGATGGACCGATTTGGATGCGGTTTTTTTTATTAGGAAGCCTGTTTAATCGGGATGGTTCTTAGCTATGTTTGTAATCAAGTAATTAAGTAATTAAGTAATAAAAAAAATTATTATCTTCAAAAGTGGACCGATTTGCATGCGGTTTTTTTTAAAAAGCTTGAAATAAAAGTTAAATGACAAATTTAAAAAACCCCCGACTCTTAAAAAGTCAAAAATAATTTCCGTTTACTTACTTAAAGGAGTCGGGGGACCGCTAAGTAAATTAAATATAAAGACTCAAAAGTTGCGCGGGAATTTACTTAGCGGTCTACCGACTCCTTTAAGTAAGTAAACGGAAATTATTTTTGACTTTTTAAGAGTCGGGGGTTTTTTAAATTTGTAATTTAACTTTTTATCGCTTTCATTCGTATATTTGTCACATATTTTACTGAAACTTGAATCAATAAATCGCTACATATTAAAATAAAATATATATTGTATTTACACACAAAGGACAGGAAAGTTGATGACGATATTTAGAACAGTTTTAACTTATAAACACACTGGTGACTCAGAATAAATAGATTTTGTGAATTGGGTCGTTCTTTGTGTTTCTTGCTAAGCTAAACGTGCCGGAAAACATCTAATCCAGCATTCTTTAGAAATATCTATCCATAGGTACAATCAGCTAGTAGGTAGGAGGTGGTAGGACGTTCGGAATTCTTATTGTTTTCGCGCCAACTTCTCGAGAAACATGTATTCCGGGGTGTAGAGATTTCATAATAAAAAAAAAAACAAAATAAAAGAGGTGAGAGTCATTGATCTTTCACAGATCTCCGTAGATAATTCAGCAATTTAATTTGTTCTCGCACAATTCTCGTGCCAATTGCAACAGTTTCGCAATACAGTGGTTTGCTAATGATCCTTTTTTACGGGTATCTAATTTTAGAGTTCCTCGGGCGCATTGGAAGTAATAAATCTAAAGCGAGCATATCTTGCTGTCACCTCCGCACTGCGTTTTCCAGGAAATTTTCCTAATTAGTCTCCTGAATACTTTAAAAACATCACAACTTTTATACAATCTTTATGCAATCTGGTGAAGACATTTTTTTTGCAACCAATGCGGTACGGGTGTATGAGTCAGGGACCAGAGCACGTGATCCAACGAAAAGTGCCGCACAGGAGACTACTTTTTGGATTGCTTGTTTTTTTTATTGCTTCCGAACTGGGTGGCTCTGCACGAGGTCGAAGCCTCAGGCGCAGCGATACGTCTGTGCTTTAGAGGTTGAAGGTCCTTTGTGAGTTCAGAGTCACCAATGAGGCGAATGGCTCGTCGCTGAATAGAATCCAAGGCTGAAAGAAGGTACTCAAAGGAACCCTCCCAAAGATGACTGCATAATATTAAATGGCTTCAAGGTAAGACCTTCTACGACCTTAAGTTCTTTGCGGTCGTTGTATGATTTCTGCATTTGATAAATTAGATTATTATCAAAATTTTTAATTGTATTAAGAGGATACCCATAGCTGGCTGCTTTGCATAGAAAAAGGTCGTAAGTCGGTGTTTTTTTTTAATAAAAAAAAATTAATGGTAATAAAATTTAAAAATCTACAAAAATAGAGTACTGTGCTTGTGGTTTAGTGATTTATCAGTGCAATAAAAATTTCGTTTTATTCATTCACTTTTGCGTCAGATGAAAAAAAATATTTAATTTAGCTATGGGTATCGTCTTAAGCCTCTGAGCATTCCCGATACACTCAACTGCCCGCAAAAACTTACCGCTGAGCATTCCCAGAACACTCAACTGCCACGACGTATTGACGATGTAAGCCTAGTACTAAATAAAAACTTTGACTTTGATTTTCCATCACCGGTCTTACTTGTGCTTTGTAGAGTGTAAGCAGTTGGACCGGCGTGAAAAATCGCCGTCATCGGTAAAGGATCCCTAATTTTCGAGACGCTATTTTCACCTTGGACTCTATGAACGATCGAAATCCAACGTCCCTGAACACCTAAATACCCAGGATGCCCCGACTACCATCGCTGGGGACTTGGCTTCCCTGGAAAGGAAAGTGGCTTGGAGAGGAAACGGATCAGCCTTAGTAGAGAAGGCACAAGCTTGCGTCTTGGCTACGTTGAAGTTGACCAAGTTCTTCTTCCCCCAACAGGATACTTTTTCTAGAACCTGGTCATTCCGAGCAACAGTTTCGCGTCTCGCGTTTGCTGCTGAGGCTTCCAGTCTTTGATGAACCCTTCGTGCACCGTGCTGTCGTCCGCGTACAGTGTATTTCGCCGAGCGAGAGCATGTCGTTGATAAACAATAGAAGCAGGGTAGGCGACAGCACGAATCTTTGTGGAACACCAGCATTGACCCCCAGAGTAACCCTATTGAACCATCCTAGGGTATGAATTTTCAAAAATCCCCCCTATTGAACCATCCTACGGTATGAATTTTCAAAAATCTTTGAACTACTCACTTTTAATTATAAACAGAAGCCTAAACACCAATCTCCATATTTGTAACTTAAAAAAAAATGACACACATCTCATACAAATTTTTATCACCTATTTAACAATCCTAGGGTATGAATTAAAAAAAAAATCCTTGAACAAATTACTTGTATGTATAAACATAAGCCTAAACACCATTTGCATATTTCTAACTTCAAAAATAACGAACGTCAATACAAACTTAAATCACTTATTTAACCTTCCCAGCGTACGAATTTACCAAAATACTTTCTTTGTACTCACCTACGTAGATCAACTAATTTCTAAATATCAGAGCGATTGCAGGCGATATTGTAGAATCTGATTCTGATCATTATATGTATAATTAGTCGTGTGACGAGGTGATGTTGGCTCTACGTGGACACGTGGAACTATAGGATTATTGTTTACTGAAGGGTCTAACAGAATCCAGCTTCGGTCGCGCTCGCTGCGCCCCATTTCAGCGCTATTTTAGTTTTTATATCGCTCGTAATGAGCGCACCACTCGCTTCTGACAGAGCTCACGAATAATCTAGAAGTGTTAAAATATCTTCCATAATCTTATCAAATTCAATGTCTGTTTGTTTGTAAGTAACGGGTAAAGACTGAAAATTCCTGAGCCGATTTCCATTTGCATGCGACACACGCACACATTTACACACATACTAACACACACATTAACAGGAGGCTGTTGAAGTAACTTCACTTGAGCGGATTCAAGGAGCGGAACCCGTGATAATACCGCCAGCCAGCACACAGAGAACTTGGTTGCACGCGTCGACATCACGGAAACACAGGGACAGGTGGAAGGGCCTCTCAGAGTGCAGACAGTCGAGAGCTGCTCTTCCTAAACCAGACTGAAGGCAGGCTCGGAAGATTATCAACCTAGCCCGGGTTAAGCTGGGAATTGGTCTGATGAGCGGCCACTCTAAATAAACATCTACACACCATGCGTATTACGGACGGATAGTCCACTGTGCAATGCAAGAGATGCTTGGCGACGGATGAAACGGCCGAGCATGTTTTGTTGGAGTGCAGTGTGCTTGACAATCAACGAAGTGTCATACTCCGTTCACCATCTTCCGTTCAAGAGGTCTGCAGACGCCCCAGTTAAATTAATAAATGATTTTTAATTTGATTTAGAGTTTTCGATAACAGTATCTAACAAAATAGCTCGGGGCTAAAACGTTTTCATTTAAAACGTTTTTATTTTTGCTTACTCACTTATGATTAGCGTTGTCAAGGCATAGTGTTTACCTGCGAAGACTTGTACAGGACTCTTAAGGCGTGTGCTCAAAAAGGCTCAAGTGACCTGTAAACTAACGAGCACGTATGAAGAACACTATGAGAATGTATAGTTGTGCCAGGGCCGTGGTACGTGGAGATCCGTTGTCTCTGCTAACAGCTTTTTTATATTTTTTTTTATGGAACGACGTTATGTATTTAGGTATATGCCTAATGCGGCTTACTCAGCTGTCAAGGCGATCTTAAATAAATAACACTTAAGTAAGGTGGCCAAGTCACTTCTCAACATGTTTCTAAAGCGTAAATAATGCCTCTACTCATCTGTACTGACAAACAAAAACAACGTACGTACGGAAGAAGCGTTTTCCCATTTCTTTATTCTTGGGCGGGCCGCCCGCCCAGGCAATGCCAGTCTACGTCGCGTTTTATTTAGACGCCGCCGACTTCTATCACGGACCAATTGTTGAATACAACCGCGGAATACCCGGCCCGGTCGCTCCACGACGATTAGGTGCCAAGTGCGTGGCTGCGTCACGTCTGCTATTTGTCCGATGATAAATGCACGATTGCACGACAAATCGTTCTGGGATCTTACATTGTAACCGTTTTTATGTGTGAATAACCGAAATTGTGAAAGTCTGCCTCCATATTATAGAACATTTAATAAAAAAGAAACAGGCTAAGTGCGAGTCGGACTCGCGCACTGACGGTTCCGTACCGCACGTAATCGGCCGGTTTTAATTATAATTTCTTGATTTACTTAAATTTTCCTTTTGAGGTACGGAACCCTAAAAACCTACACATTATTATTATTTATGGTTAAAGGGTGCGAGGCGACCTCTACCACGCAGGTTGATAAAGTTAAGCGATTAACAAGTCTGGCAAAGAGACATAGCTAAGTAAATTTAGAATTCAGTTCAGGTAGTGTATACTGAACTCATCTGCCCGACGAGTTGACGTCCCGTCTAGCCTGTTGATTTTTTTGGAAAATACTAGTGTTTTGATAAAAATTTGTTAATACATGAATATATTTTATTATTTTTCTTCATAAATTTACCAGACTCACCTCCCCGTGGTAATGTGTCTAATATTAGCTATAGGTCGTAAAATAAATTAATATTTGTTTAAACCGCATAGTGGCGATATTTTTATGAGGACAGGAGCTGCTGCGCGCTGCGCTGCTCGCACTATATCGGTATATCGGTATCGATGGATGCGTCAGCGCGGCTCGTACTTTACGAGCTTATTATTCTGAAAATATGAATCAACAGCAGCCAGCGCGTGCGCAGTAGTGGACACTGTGCGCAGAGCTGCGCTCCCACCTTTCGTGTACTACTCTACTTACGTACGAGTACACAGTACACACAGTGTATGAGGATTGCGCTGCGGGATCATTCAGCAATCACTACGAACACTTTTTGAAAGTTTTGGAGGAAGCCGAAGCAAGACACATTTACCACTTTTTAAAATCTCAAAACTGTTTCAATACGACTTACATACAACGATGAAAGCAATTTAGAAGGACCAAAAGATATTTTGGTCCTTCTAAATAATTGAACTTCCGTGAACTTAGCAGTCGTTCCTGTTGCTGTGTGCGTATTTGTACTTACTTCTAAGCTCTGACGAGTCAAATTATGGATGGACATCTTGAGCAGCTTTGCTTAGCTGGAGAGCGCGGCGCTCGAGTTTGATGTGAGCTCTATATGTAATAGAGAACAAACATAAAAATACGCTTGGCATGGCGTCTTACTTCATCAGGAACTGGAAATATCTTATTGGTTATATGTGATACTGTAGCCATCCAGGGCATTTCATAGAATCAACAATAAACGAGTACCCACGTAGCGTTATACTACTCATGATTCAATATTTATAAAAAAATCTGATTAATAGCTAAGACAGGGCAGAAAAAGAGCTGAAAATATTCGCTGTAAGCCACAGAACTTATTATTATTATACCACAATATTTACAAACATAGGAAAAAAAACAAAGTCAACGAACGTTATCTCCACTTCATTCTGAGTAAGGACACGACAAATATAAATTATACGCAGAGCTGTGCCAATTGTTAGTTTTGTTTACTGGCGTGCGACGCCGACGTTTTCATAACTTCCAAAAAATATATCCATTATATATATCCATATATATCACTGATGCATGTCTGAAGGCAGAAAGAAATCGTAAGGTAAGTTAACTGAACATTTCATGTTTATAAATTCATTACTTTTATTAACGATCTTATTAGCAATAGTTTCATATTGTCTTTATACATGTTTAATTACTTATGGTTCTGTACGTATCGCACCTACAATTGTTTTAAATGGTAAAATGTTGATATTTCAGGTCAAATATTCGAAGCTTTCACAAGCAATATTCCTTACGTGTTTTTGCTAATGTAATGTGATCATGTCGTGTTATCAAAGTGAAATTCCAGTTGGACTGTTCAGCGGACCGTCTCGCTCGGTACATTTCTCGTTCGAGTATTACTAGTAGTAGACAACTAAGCCCCACAGATTTGCGGACAAGTTTTCATTTCGTGTCAGCAAATTCGAGCTCTAAAAATACTGAAACAACAGATTTCTATTTTGCAGCTGCTTTCCTATCAACAATCTCCGGCCCCGGGGGCGGCGAGGGGCGGCCGGGCGGAGCGAGCGGCGACTGTTTGTTCGTCTGTCTGTCTGATCGGCGGGCGGCGGAGGCGGCACAATCACTTTTGTTTTGATAGAGTATTTTTATCTGCACAATTTAGTTCGCGGAGATATCAGTTACTTTCTCCTGTTCGTATGCGTGCGAGGTTATTGAACATTATTATTGTATTCGTTACATAGAATTAATTCCACCTCTGGTACTTCGTAATCCTAGAACGTAATACCGAGCGCACTGTTCTCAACACAGTCATGGCTGGCCCTGGCGTGATGCTTGGGTGCTGTTTGTGGAGACTGGCCTGCTCCAATTGACTCCAAGATCTTGTGTGAATGGTTTACGCTTATGGAAAAGATGTGATATATTAAGTAGGCAGTGGTAAACACTTTTTTTTGTAAATGTTAGACTAAGTGGACGTAGAAAAAGTATCCAGCGAAGTTTCTTGCCAGTTTTTCTTCGCGGTGATAATCGAACTGGCAAAATGCTAAATGATAAATGTTAAAATAAGACGAATCCGAGTGCACTGTACTGTATATGGATGATGATTAAAGAATAACACAATAAAAGATGTATGCCATATTATATTTATTTAATAAATAACAAAAAAGTAATACTAATAACTAAAGAAATAAACCTACCTAACAAACATTAAAATAACTATCAAAAGGGGCATTTTCAAATGTTCCTAGAACGCTTGCTGCATTACCCCGCTGGATGGCAAGGCTTACCCTTTGAATGAAGTAAGCCTTTGATTGCGGGACGCCAGTTGCGTCCACCAGCAGAGGCCCAAGCCTCTTCAAGAAGCTTTTGGCTTCACTGCTCCACGGACCGAGGGTTTCAACCGCAAACGCAACAAATTCGAAATCTTGAATAATATTTGAATATTTGTTGCGTTTGAGGCTCTCCGCTCCGGCCGCGGCCGCGCCAGCCGCTCTTGAAGAGGCCCGAACGTGACTTGGAGCCAATGTGTCGACACAAGTGGCGTCCCACATCAGTGACCTACCCTTAGCCCATGGCACCAGGGTGATACCATCGGGCCTCTTGCCATCCAGCCGGGAATAACCGCAAGGTTCTAGGATGCACGGTATGTTAGCTGTCAGAAGCGTGGACTTAATAATAAAATTTAAATTTTGATGCCTGGAGTTTCTACCGGCACTTTTGATACATGATAGTCCGTGGTGGCCATATATGTCGACTGGTGACCCACACACACAAATATGACTTTCACAAATTTTGAGGCCTAAACGAAGTGCAACCGAAATTTTGGTGGTTTTCTGATCTAATAAAGTCCCTAGGTGACTCGATGGGTAAGCTTCAAGCCACGCTCCAGATTCTTTTTCTGAAACCGCCAAAATACGTGCACGATTAATTTCATTACAATTTTCAAGGAGAATGTTATGTTTCATTTTGACTATTGGAATATCCCACTTGGACTGGGCGACAGCTTGGCTTGGACACGGTGGTTGTTCGTCGGGACAAAGCACCTTCCAAGCAGAAACGGCTTCTTCGAAGTACGAAATCTCAAACTCACATAGTGAGGGACTTAATATCGAACCAATGAGAGCTGACGTACTATTAATTGAAGAAATGAAGGCCGGTAGACAAATATCCTCCACCTTTCTCAGACCGATTCCACCGTATTTTACGGGTAAAGTTGCTTGTTGCCAGGACGAATCAGTCAATTTCGAATTCAGCAATTTTTCCAAGTTAGAACGCAGAGAGTTATCAATTGAATTAATCAAATCGTTTTCCTTCCAAATCGGACTTGAGCGCAGAAAATAAGTGAGTTTCGGCATGTATATACAGTGGCGAAGCAAAAATAAAGCCATATGTGTATTAATGTCTTCCAATCGTTCACAAAATTTCGATATCGTCTCTGTTTTCTTCTCAATCAGTGGGCGTATACCTTCGGAAGTAACTGGAGCACCAAGAAGATAAAAGTTATCGTTTTCTAGAACTTGTATGTTTGGCGCTATTTCGTTGAACTTCTTAATAATTTCATCTTTTTCATCGTCTGATTTGAAAACATAAATTTCACATTTAGAAAAATTTAAATGAAGCCCGATTTCTTTGAAAGCAGTGATTATTGTATTTAAGTCTGTCAATACTGTGTCAACTTTCCCGCCCAAAGTTCCGTCGTCCAGGTACCATATATTCAGCTCTGAAGTTATTTTTCAATAATACTATGGATTGACAGACTGAATATTGCCGGGCCCAGTGGATCTCCCTGCTGGCAACCAACGCTTGATGAAATTGGATCATTTTGATTGTAGAATAGATGAGTTGGTGAAGCATAGCATTGCCAGAGGTATGGGTAAATTTCGGGGATATTGTTTTGTATGGAATTGAGCATTGAGTCTCGTTCTAAACTGTTAAAGGCATTTTTTACATCGACTTTTATTATAACTTCAGCTTCTTTTTTTCTTGTTTTGTATGTTCGCACTGAGTGTACCGCTGCTTCACATCCTCCCTTGGTAGCAAAGCCTAGCTGTATTGGGCGAAATTTGGAGCCAAGCTTTCTGTAGATGCGGTTGCAGGCCAGTTTAGAAACCAATCTTCTGAAAGTACAGCCGACAGCTATTGGACGAACGCCACCACATTTTTTGTTTAAGGCAAAAAGGCTGGCCCCATACAGAAAAGGCACAAACGAAGCAATGACTTTGCCGGAAAGCATCAGGTTACATAATTTAGATAATTCTATTAGAAGTTCTGTACCCGCAACGCCATTTGAGGTTGATGTTAGATCTTTCAAATGCTGTGGTCTTAGACCGTCGATTCCACCAGCAGAACCATTTGGAAATGATGCGATTGCTGCTGCCACTGCTTGTTCGGTCACTATCATGTAATTAGGTTCGCCTGTGGGTGGATCTGGTAGCTGGAGTAGACGAGACGGCGTAGGGTGTTTGTCTTTTAGAGCATTGTACGTTTCTGAGCAATCAGTTGCGAGGTCTTCCTCGGATGACAGTAGACGAACAGCGCCTCGAATGTCACCGTCTGAAACTTTATTCTCCACACATTTTAAAAGATTACATCCGGATTTTCGTAGCCTCGTTGTCTGTTGAATTTGGCCGTAATCATGTAACCGACTCTTTATTTTGCTGGTTAAAGATTTAGGATTCTGTTTGCTTTGTGGTTCGACGTTCAAAAC
Organism: Nematopogon swammerdamellus; assembly: GCA_946902875.1. Taxonomy (NCBI): domain Eukaryota; kingdom Metazoa; phylum Arthropoda; class Insecta; order Lepidoptera; family Adelidae; genus Nematopogon; species Nematopogon swammerdamellus. The sequence goes on along the minus strand of OX336335.1, from coordinate 10,953,317 downwards.
TGTGTAAGTGAATAAGAAAAGTTCCTCCCAAGAATGTTGAGTGTTGTTATCTATGCACGATTTGATAACTTCCTTTAGTTTGGAGGCAACTGCAAATCTAGCTCCACGGGGGATTCTCCTTATGACTGGAATGTTCACTTTGTAACTTCGTAATTTGTGTAAAAATGTATCACTCGCTCCATGATGCTGAGTAGAAAAGGTTACGGTGTCCAAATTTAGATGAGGTTGTGATGAATGTATCTGGCTAGGGCGATGGCATCTTGAGGTATGAATTTTGAGTCCACGCTCACCTCGGAAATATCGAATGTCCGCACAGAGAGGACAGCGGATCTGTGGATTGTGTTGAAGTTGCGTCGGGAGTTGCGAGGAACTGTCAGATTGAGCCAGTAAATTTTGTGTAGCGGTCTGATGTACGACACTCGTTTGGTCAGTTGAAAACATTGATTATTACCTACCCCAAATAAAAATAAAATACTATTAAACAATAATGTAAGGACTAAAAGTAAATAAATAAAACTTAGCAGAAAATGACAAGGAAAAAATACAGTTGACAGTTTTGAAAGTTAACAATAACTGCCATATTTGTTTCCATGTTTGGTTGGTATTTTAGAAATATTGTTCGTTTATTTAAATATCTGTATTTAACAGAAAAGTGACAAACCGTTAACACGAGCATTCAGTTTAGTACTTCTCGTAAAAGTCAAACGCAAAGTGCTGCCTGTTGAGAAGTTAAGAGAATTATCTTGACCGTAAAACTATCATTTAGCATTCAGGTCTAATACATTCTTTTTTTGTTAATTACATACTAAAATGGTTTACTCTGAGCACGATCTAAGATTAATAAGCAAAAAATCGGTCAAGTGCGAGTTTTATTGAAGCACGGAGGGTTCCGTAGATAGATGCGATATATATTCGTCTATCTTTTGTCTGTCTGCTATGCAAAGTACCTACCTGTGTGTGGCGCCATCTATTATTTAATAACGTGAATATATACTAATCGATTTTAGCACGTTTTTGTACGTATTTAATTAATTTTTTTTTCGTTTTGCTTTGTTATTATTTGATGGCATATCCACCATAATAACACCATATTCTGTGAACATTTCTACCGACTACCTATTACGGTTCAAAATATACAGCCCTAGGACGACCAGATGGACTGATGGACAGACAGACAGATAGACGGTGTAGGCATAGTAATAAATAATAATCCATATGGATACGAAATCCTTAAAACTACCGTTTTTTTTAGCGACTTAGAATACATTTTTAATAATTGATTATGCTTCTCTCTCTCTCTCTCTCTCTCTCAAATAGGTATACTCAATTAGAAATTATTTCTCAAAATAAAATAAAAACATATTTAAATTTATTCTAAATTGGAAAATAGTGAAAGTTTACACAAAGCAAACAACCTAAAGATATACCTTTCTATTATTTAATGTAATATTCTAGTGAGTAAGCGTTTTTAAAATTTTAACACACTTTCAAACTTGTTTTAAGGAATTCAAATGAGCGTTCCTCTTAATGCCTCGGTTCATCCACAAAGAGAGAGAGAGAGAGATAGAGAGAGAGAGAGAGAGAGAGAGAGAGAGAGAGAGAGAGAGAGAGAGAGAGAGAGAGAGAGAGAGACCACAACAACGCACAGGTGAACTAGATCACGTGCCAGTATTGAGGACTCCGCTTTATAGGCCAAGCATAAAGCTGTGGCTTGCAAAAATATCTCATTCCTGTTAGTTTTCTCAGCTGTATTTCAGGAACAGGCGATTGATTTATAATTTAAATAAAACGTTTAAAAAGCTACATCTTCTTGACTATAAAACAATGTTTAGTAGCCTAATAGTAAAACTTTCAAACTATAAACGTGGCCTATAAGAGTTCTGGCAGCAGATATGTTTTCACACATTCTACTTATTGTGCTCTGCAATAGAATTAAATATCTAGAGAGGTGACATCGGCTTCGCCAGCCTCGGTAGCTCGGTGGTGCGAACGATCGACCGAGGCCGACGTTCGTGAGCTGGGCGCGGTCAGGACTCTCGATGGGTGACCATTCCACTGTTGAGATTGTGTTTCAGTCTCTACTTAAAACTATAGTTCCTTCTCTTCTTACCTTACTAGGTAAGGTAGGTAGGGTTTAATCCGGGCTGGTTCAGTGTACAGTACACTGAATGAAACGTCGGTCGAAGCTAATGTAATTAGTTTCTTGTTTTCCGTCCAGTTCAGTGTAGGCGGCTGAACCAAAGGAAGCACTGACAGGGCATCATGTTCAACAAGGTGTTATGGGCTGACATGACGGCTGTTATAGGTGGTGTAAGTAGCTTTCCCTCTTGAAGGACCCGAGACTGTACTTGGAGGTGAATATATGGGCTGCGAGAGCGTTCCAAAGTTTACCGGTTCTGTAGAGGAAAGATCTGCAGAACCGATTGGTACGCATCCGCGGTAAGACCATAGCGTGTAAGGATGCAACCCCTGCCAAGTGCGCGTGGTGCGGAGGTGGAAAGGGGACGGCGGGATCGCGTTAAACAGTAACAAATGTACGCAATGTGCGCCAATGGCGTTTCTGGGTATTGATTTCTTTACTTCGGCGTAAATGAAAACAACTTGCATCGTTCTCGCTCATCTTGAAGACAATCCATTTACAGGCCCGATGCGGCTAACAATACCCGCCCACCGGAGATGCTATTTTCCAGGCCGGATGGACATGCCCGAGATATAGATGACTCTTTTTTTGTATGGTAACTGACACGTTTGGCTACCTCATCCACTACATCCGTGATGTCAGCCCATAACACCTTGGCGAACTAGGTTCCATGTCAGTTCTCTCCTTCGGTCGTGCCCGCTACACAGAACTGGACGGAAAACACGAACTATTTACCATAGCCGTTTCAACCGACCTTTCTCTCAACGAGGTGGTACCAACCCGGACGGGTTAATCCCTACCATCCAATGTAAAAAGGGAAGGGACCTACAGTTTTACGATGAATTCGAACCACCCTTCAACGGTCGAGCGGTTATCCATCCATCCACTGACCGTGCCCAGGTGTGCTTATGATCCGACCGACGACAGTCGACCGACCGCACCACTGAGCAACCGAGGCTGACAGGCGCGGATTCTTCTTGCACGGATAGCGATTGCGCGCGGCGAAGATGTAAACTAGACAAGTTGTACGTTTTACGTGGAATCAGACAGAACCACGGCCAGTCAGCCTCCAACGGTCGAGAACGACCTATGTATATCATCATAATTCATGTCAACTGTTGATGTTGATGTTCGCATCGCTCTCTAGATGACGATATAATATAAGAAGCGGCTTTAGGGTAGCATACTCGATATCGGAGAAACAGAAATGACCTATGAAATAATGTATACTTAATTGTCTATATACAGTTAAAGAGAGTCCGAAATATAAACAAATGCCATATCATGATCATTCACTAGACTAGAATACTTACTACTACATTTTTATTTCATTTTATTGGATTTAGAACGGCGACGTATGAGCCCACAAAAATCATAATTTTACTATTTTTAACCGCCGACGCAAAAAGAGGGGTGTTATAAGTTTAACGTGTGTATCTGTGAATCTCTTTCTGTGGGTTCGTAGCTCCTAAACGGATGGACCGATTTGGATGCGGTTTTTTTAATAGAAATCTTAAAATAAAAGTTTAATTGCAAAATAAAAAAAAATTACTTACTTGAAGGAGTCGGTGGACCGCTAAGTAAATAATATTAAATTTATTTGTTATATTGATTATTCGAAAACCGCCCAAGGAAAAAGGTAGAACGATGTCATACATAAGTTTCAATTAATAATAGCCCAGACGGAGCATGAGAACGCTCAATTTGAATATCTGCATTTGAATTCTGCTCAACTCTCAGTAAAATGACGTCCAGTTATTATTGCGCTAGAAATACTCGGAAGTTTATGTATTTTCAAGTGCACTTTCAGTGACTCTGTTTAGATACGGACAGATGTATGTACTGCGCAGTAAACCAGTCTCGTGAGCTAAATCTTGCACGCCTTTGTCAGACTCGGTAGCTCAGTGGTGCGGTCGGTCGACTGTTATTAAGCAACCCTGGGCGCGGTCAGTACTTGAATGGGTGACCGCTCGACGGTTTGAGGCTGACCGTGGTTCGGAATCCACGTTAAACTGTAGGTCCCTTCCCTTCTTCTAGCTGGTAGCGTTTATCCCGGCAGGGTTGGGACCACCGCACTGAACGAAACGTCGGTCGACACAGCTAGGTAAATATTTCGTGTTTTCAGTCTAGTTCAGTGTAGCCGACATGAAATGAAGGGAAGCACTGACATGGCACCTAGTTCACCCGGTGTTATGGGCTGAAATTACGGATGTTGTAGGTGATGTAGCCAACCGTGTCAGTTTCCATAGAAAAAAAAACCCTGCTGGTGCAACGTATACAGAACCATTCACACGCACATAGTAAAACCACTCTAGTGGTATTTTTGTAATTAGATAATAATAAGGCTAAATTGTTTTAAATTATTTAAAATTTGTCGTGTTTGCAGTGGAAATGCTCGGACCGTGGAGTCAGGCTTTCTCGAAGAGGCTTATGGCTCTTGCTGAGGGAGGAAACTGGTGGCGCGGCGCGGCGGGGCGGCCGCGCAGAGGGCTCCCGAAAGCTGAGTCCATTCCAGCACGGAAACACCGCAACGCTTCAAAGAACAAATTCCTTGTAATTTTCTAAAGAATTGTTATAAAATAGAGAAGTGTTTAGAATAAGAACTCTATTTGTAAGTTTATTTCTGTTATTTAATTTAATTTTATGTGTTATTATTACATATCTGAAATAAGTTTTATTAAAAAAAATGTTTACCAAATTAAATGTTTGTATTGCGTTAATTATTTATTGTTTTTATTTCACTGAATCTATGTAAAAACATTTAGCTGCTTTTTACTCTTTTTTCACTGGCCAATGCTAAATCTTTTCCTGTCATTCAAACAACGGTCACATAGTCCCAATCGGATTGTCACATAAAATAACTTCGGCTTTATTATATCGGCAGGCAACGGCTCTAAAGATTTGGATGAAATTTTGTATTTTAGATAGTGTTATTTTTACGTACCGTGTGGGGCCGGTACCTTAAAATAATGTACCGTGTGGGGCCGGTACCTTAAAAGAATGTACCGTGTGGGGCCGGTACCTTAAAAGCATGTACCGTGTGGGGCCGGTACCTTAAAAGAATGTACCGTGTGGGGCCGGTACCTTAAAAGAATGTACCGTGTGGGGCCGGTACCTTAAAAGAATGTACCGTGTGGGGCCGGTACCTTAAAAGAATGTACCGTGTGGGGCCGGTACCTTAAAAGAATGTACCGTGTGGGGCCGGTACCTTAAAAGAATGTACCGTGTGGGGCCGGTACCTTAAAAGAATGTACCGTGTGGGGCCGGTACCTTAAAAGAATAGCCCCGCTGCATCTCTCCCCGTGTATGTCGTAAAAGGCGACTAAGGGATATGACTCCCTTCTTATATTACTAGGTGGTAGGGTTTAACCCGCCCGGGTTGATACCACCGCACTGAATGAAAGGTCGGTCGAAACGGCTATGTAAATAGTTTGTGTTTTCCGTCCAGTTCAGTGTAGCCGGCACGACCGAAGGGAAGCACTGACGTGGCACCAAGTTTAGCCGGTGTTATGGGCTGACATCACGGATGTAGCGAGGGATGTTGTAGGTGATGTAGCCAACCGTGTCAGTTTCCATAAAAAAAAAAAAAAATTCAAGTTTACCTAGATAGCCGCCGACGCCGAGCGAAGCTCGGTCGCCTAGTTAGGTACTATACTTATTAAGTATAATGTTTATATAATCCTTGTTTATTTATTTATCTAACCTTGTTTATCTAACTTACTGCTTGTAATATGTATACAACGCCTACACCAAATTGGACGGAAAACACGAACTATTTACATAGCCTTTTCGGCAAACTTTCATTCAGTGCGATGCTACCAACGTGGTCGGGTAAATCCCTAACATCTACTAATTCTCATCTGTCTGTGTGTATATTCGCTTTTATCTCGATAACGGGTCAATCTAAATGCGCTTTTCACCAGTGGAATCTGGATGATTATTGGCTATATCAAATCACGATATCTTTAACGTGAGCGGAGCCGCGGGCACACCTAGTGATACATAAATATCTATGTACTTCCATTCAATTCTTCTTTTAGATCAAACACGTGAATCATTGCAAGTAAGTGCAATTCAAATGCACCATTCAACTGCTTCTTTCTCAACTCCTTGTTTACTTATTCTCTCAACCATGCAAACTAAAAATACGTCATTATGCTACCGTTTGGGCCTTCGCTATTGGCCGAGAGATGCGCTCCTGGCCAATCGCAGGACGATCTGATGAGTTAGCGCGGTAGAGGGGAGAGAGAACGCCGTTATATACGAAAGTGACCGAAACCCGCGCACTCAGCAAGGAACGGATACAGTCATACAGGGAGGCCTCACTGCGATCGCGGCAGGTGCAGAGCTCAGTCGCGGAGTGTTCAGTGTTGCGAGCGAGTGTACATAAGTGAACACAATGGGGATCATTGAAGATTTGGTAAGTCTAATTGTATTTAAATTTTGTTAAAACATCCTTGAAATTCGGAAACTTAGCATCAAAACATAAAAACCCTCCTAATACCAGGATAAGATGTTAGTTTTTTTTTTTATGAAAACACACTTTGGCTGCTTCACCTACAACTTTCGTGATGTCAGCCCATAACACCGGGTGAACTAGGTGCCATGTCAGTGCTTCCCTTCATTTCATGTCGGCTACATTGAACTGGACGGAAAACACGATCTATTTACATAGCCGTTTCGACCGACGACGTTTCATTCAGTGCGGTGGTACAGTTTTAAATTGTGTATACATTTTAGTTTTAATTTATTGTTTATTGTTTTATCGTGCGTATATAGGTATATTTACTTCTTGGACTACTCATATCTATAGATACTTACATGTTGGACACAGTCACCTAGCCACATGAATCCCATCATGTGGAATCGAATCGACAACTATTTCCTTGATATAGGTAGGTAGTACTTATGCATCCGACAACTTACCTGTACTGAAAATGTGTGATTTCGTTCAGTGTAGTTCCGCCAGTTAGCTTTTGCGTTGGAGGATGTAGCAGTTTTTTTATTGCTTCCGAGCTGGGTCGCTCTGCCCGAGGTCGAAACCTCAGGCGCAGCCAATTTCACCCCCGAAACGGTGCCAGCCCGGCTTGGAGGTGGACTAATGCTGCTGGGGAAAGGCTATTAACCCGCGATTTGAAGATCCGCCGATTGTAGGAGTGGGGAAAGATAAGTTAGTAGGTAGCGAGACGCTAACGTGACGCTGGTTGTCTGTCAGCCGCTATAACTACTGCTGTAAACTAATAATAACATTACAGCAGTTACCTCTATACGACCTGTTGCTAATAATAACTATTTATATGTACCTACTGTGTGTACCTACATATCTTAAAAATGTTCACTTTTTCATCTGTTCACATTCAGCTGAAACTGTTTTTACTATTCTATGTATATCTATATAAATGCTTTCTTACTCTTTCACATTACAAATAAGTAAATTTTAACTAGATAAAAAAAATATGTATGTATGAATAAAATTTATTATTTGTTAAATTTTTACTAAACAATATGTACTTCCATATTTTTATTAAACTACGCCCCATTTTTTTTTTTTTTTTTTTTGTTGCTATTATTAATCAGGTTTACTGTGTAAAACATAACTTAATATTTTTTAAATCCTCAGGGTTTCTTGCCACGTTCTTCTTGTTTCAATCTTTCAGTTGTAATTATAAAACTGTCCAGTGTAATAAGTTTGAAAGTGTCTTTGATTAGCATTCATAGGATTAAATTGTAGGTCGGTTGTTGCTTGTTGAAACTGAAATCATTTGGTTATTGCTTCCGCTGGCGGGATCACAGGTGGACAGAATTCACTGCATTTCTGCTACACTAATGAATCTACGTATGTAATTTTATGTATTGAAATAATATATTGTAATGCGGTGTACGGATATTATTTATTTATTTGAAACTATCGACTGCAGGCGGGTTTCATGCGCGTTATGCCGTGCCAGTGCTTCTCTTTGATCGTGCCGGCGACACTTAACTGGAAATGAAAACACAAACTATTTACATAGCCCTTTCGACCGATCTTTAATTCAGTGCGGTGGTACCAACCCGGGAGGGTTAAACCCCCCACCTAGTAAAAGTACCTAAAGTAAAAGTAAAAGTAAAAAAGTTTATTATTTATTTTCTAAAACATTACAATTATTTACAATTAATTTTCACTTATTTTTAACAGTAACATAGGTGTAATTTGTATGTGGTGTAGTAGGTATGGTAAGAAGGGAATTTAAAGGAAATATAACTGAACTGTATACTTATAATTGTCTTTCCTCCCTTCACAAATATTTTTATATTTTCTTTACTTATATATATTTATGTCACTGTATACATTACTTCTAACTAAGTACCTACTGCATGAGATTTATTTCATAAATTAGCTTCAATTAAAAATTTTAGGTTAGAAATAATAACGAATAAAATAAGTTAAGAATAAATTTATTAGTTTTAGTTTATTGCTTGTTTTTACTGAAAGCAATCCTTTTTTCATTTGCAGGCAGACGAGCTCCCGCCGGAACAGATTGCAGGTCAGATCCGCGCATTATTTTATTTTAGTTTTTATATGGAAAAATCAACCTACATATACATGAAAAATAAACATTACGTCTTAATAAAAATTTTACATTACAAATCAGTCTTATTTTAAGGTAAATATGTTTATATTTGACCTTTCGTACTGCTTCTAGAGGGTATTTAAAAAAAAAATCTGAATAGAAATACTAAAGTTAAGTATTTAGCCTTTACAAGCGGTGAGTTTGTTTAGAGACAGACACACTAGACACACTCGCATGTTGATGTAGACACATAAAAACATCATGTAAACGTCTAAATGACTCCCACTCGTATACTCGATGAGCGCGTGGCTTCAGAAGCATACGAGAGAAAAATATATTTTGTTGATTTACAAGTCATAAAAACCTGACTGCGAAACACGAAAAGTTGATAGAAAATGCTGCAGTCGGTCTGCCCATATATTCGAATCCTTCTATACGCCCGACTACAGTATTTTCGATAAATTTTCCTTGTTATTTCCTTCGTTTTTATTAGTCGGGTATTATAATTGTTTATTTATTTTCTATTATTCCGTTTAGTTCTAAACCATTCGATATATTTTTAAATCATCATTTTAAGCTCTTGCCTACGATATTTCATTCGAAGAGGTTCGAAAAAAAAAAATAAATTTAAAGCTTGACAATATGGCGCCCCGCCCGCCCCGCCCGCGTGCCCGACTGCTTCAAAAGTACCTATTTGATTTCAGCGAGCATTATTTAGAAAATCCATCATGCTATAGAAATCATCATTCCTTACATTTACAGTAAATTCTAAGAAATATAGGCAGTTCTTCATCAAACAATAAAAGTAATTGATTATAAATACATTTAGAATTTTAGAATACAAATTCGATCTTTATAGAAATAAAATATGTTGTGCAATGAATTCCATAACATTTCAGTGGATTTATTTTTTTTTTTTGCTTTAAAAGTGATGGATTGACCGTTGATTTTGTCAATCTCGAAGCTCATTCTTATATTTTATTATAATCTAGATATTGTAATAAGCCAAAAGTATTGCAGTTCTATCAACTTGTTAATTCTTTTTCGAGACGGTAGGTGCCATACCGGACACTTCCCTTAGGATGGCGAGCTATACTAGACTAGAGGCACTTTTTGAAATTTCCCCCAATAAAATTAGTCACCGTCGGATTTTTCGCAATAAATCAAATTCATTTTTATATATTTTGTCAGACATTTACACTTAGTTCTTACTCTAAAACAATTCCGATAATTTTTCTGAAATCTTTTAGATATCCATTTTTATTTTGAAAGTCATTATGGTGAACGTACGATAACCTGCTCTAAAACTAAAAAAATATATATAACTACAAAATATTGCAGCGTCGAAGCATGTAGAAGTCATATGCGCCATAATTGTTGCCGCGTTGTTGTCAGCCTCTGTAACTCAGTAGTGCGGTCGGTCGACTGTCGGTCGGATCATACCACAGAGCATCAAATACCTACCGCGCGCATTTGATGCTCTGTGGATCATACGCACACCTGGGCCGCGGTCAGTGGATGAATGAGTGACCGCTCGATCGTTGGAGTGGAGGCTGACCTTGGTTCGTATCGTATCCTCATAAAACTGTAGGTAAAAAGGAAGGGTCTTCTTAACTTAATCGGTGACAGGGTTTAACCCGCCCGGGTTGATACCACCGCACTGAATGAAAGGTCGGTTGAAACAGCTATGTAATTCGTTCGTGTTTTCCGTCCAGTTCAGTGTAGCCGGTACGACCGAAGGAAAACACTAAAATGACACCTAGTTCATCAAGGTGTTATGTGCTGACATCACGGATGTAGTAGGTGATGTAGGTAACGTGTCAGTTTCCATAAAAAAAAAAGTGCGAACCGATCTTTACAGTAACTGTATAGCGGAATACTAAAATTAGTCTGCAAAATTATTCATCGGCAAATAAAAAATAACTCGAGCGTTGGCACATGTTTACGCTCGGAGTGATGGGTAAATGTCGATGTATAACATAATAATTGATTGATGGATCGGAAGCGCACGTAGCTAGGGAGAGCCGACCGGCCCGCAGCTCAATTCGCTAGCGAGAAAATAGAGAACCTAGTGTGATACCGAATTAGATACTATGTATATGTATATGTATATATTCTTTATTGAACACCAATTTATACAAAATAGGCACAATAGGTGAGCTTGATGCCGTGAGGCATTCTATTCTAACCAACCTTTGGGATGTGGGAGAAGTATACGCAGGCGAACAAGAATAGTTTGTGGCAATGTATTAAGAAGAAAAGCAATATGATAAACTATAAACGAATAGTACATAAATACTTAAATATACGCATATATATCTAATAAACTTACATAGTACTTAAATCAGTGGTACTGTTGTTCAACACCATCAACTGAATGACAAGAGAGTGAGAGCTACTACACGCTGGACTTACCGCAGATGCGTGGGTACCAATCGGTTCTGCAAATCCTCCATCCACAGAACTGTTAAACTCTGGAACGCTCTCCCTGCCAACCTATTTCTCCCCAATTACAATCTCGGGTCCTTCAGAGGCGTGAATAGGCACCTGCCAGGCCGGCATGGCATTCGCAACCCCGGCATGCGACCGAACGTCTATGGGCGTCGTTGGGGACCTTATGGGTGGCTCAGAGCCACATATTTTTTTTTATTTTTTTTTTTTATGGAACCTGACACGGTTGGCTACATCACCTACAACATCCGTGATGTCAGCCCATAACACAGGGTGAACTAGGTGCCATGTCAGTGCTTCCCTTCATTTCATGTCGGCTACACTAAACTGGACGGAAAACACGAACTATTTACATAGCCGTTTCGACCGACGTTTCGTTCAGTGCGGTGGTACCAACCCGGCCGGGATAAACCCTACCACCTAGTAAGGTAAGAAGGGAAGGGACCTACAGTTTAACGTGGAATCCGAACCACGGTAATCATCTCGCAACTTCAACTTCTCACTTCTCGCGCTTTCTATAAAAAAAAATCAGTAATTTTGTAGCGACGTGTAGGTACATTCAATATCGATGCTATGCAATGCAATCAATCCATGCAACAAAATATGATAAAAAAAACCTGAGAAGCAGCTCTGAGTTTTTATATTTTATTTACTTAGCGGTCCCCCTGCTCATTTAAATAAGTAAACGGAAATTATTTTTTACTGTTTAAGGGTCGGGTTTTTTAAATTTGTAATTTAATTTTTATATAACATAGCTGAGAACCATCCAGACTAAACCAGCTTTCAAATAAAAAAAACCGCATCCAAATCGGCCCATCCGTTTGGGAGCTACGATGCCACTGATAGACACATCCATACATACATACACATGTTAAACTTATAACACCCCTCTTTTTGCGTCGGTGGTTAAAAGTGTATCTATGTGTAATATGAATATCTCGATCGGACCTCTCTCTTTTTATCTCTTTCTCTCTCTCCCCCTCTCGAAATAAATTGGGTATATTATCGAAATATTGTACTCGATTTTCGATAGTGTTACTAGTGAATAGTTCTCGTGTATCGTGCATGGAGTGGCTGGAGCTGTGCGCTGGACTTGTCGGTCGGCGCAGAGTGCAGACAGCTTGGCGCGCGGCCAAGTGACTCGAACCTACTACTGCCAGTAGAGAACACATTGCGTTACGAGCAAATTTTAAAATTCACCGATAGAGGAAGCATAAACTTTATCTTACTTTTCGACGCCAATATAAATCTTAATAATACCAGAATGAATGGAGGCAAATGGGAGTTTTGAGAGTAGATTATGTTCAGGAAGTTCTCATAAAACTAATTGAGGAGGTAAATAATCTCATCATTCAAACAGACGAAAATAATCTATATCTATATACTATATTTTATCCTATTTAAGTCTAGCTTTTGCCCGTGCCTTCGCTAGCGTGAAATTCGAATTTAAAAAGAAGAAAGTTAGTAAGCCCGCTATCGTACCTATATTTCGGCGCACGGAGCAATTCGGTTTGTGTGAGAGCTACATCTTAGCGTAACCGGAAGTGAATTTTATTTAGCCTATCCTGTGTGTCGTATAGTTAAATGTACTAAGTTTCATCGAATTCGGATGATCGCTTTAAGAGTAATGGAGGAACATACATACATACATACATACATATACAGAAAATATTTCTAAAAATCGTCAATTTAGTTATAGTATCAGAGACATAGAGACATAGTACATAGAGTCCAAAACGCAGTATCTCATAAAACTCCATCACCATCCCTTACAGATTTATTATTAATAATTGATATTGATAAAATATAGTAGGTATCACAGAAATACTAAGTAATTCTGATCTGTGGTAGGTATCTATATTTTATCTTAAGTAATATTAATTCATAACATGAAATGTATCTTTATATAAGTATTTAAATTATAAAAAATTTAAATATAAAAATTAAAATAATACACAATGAATGAAAGTTATTTTGTCCTAATTTAATGCTAAACGTGGTGGTCGGTGTTGTGTGATTTTGTCAGATATTTATTTACACTTAATTCTTACTCTAAAATAATGTTATCTAGCAAGACCTAATGCGTTACGCATCCTACTAACTATTGATATAAATGCATATAAGTAGGTATTTTATAAATGAAATAAAAATATATGAAAAAGAGAAGACGTGTGTGGGCGTAAATGTGTTGATATGAATATGTGTATGTGTGTAACAACGAGAATATGTTTGCTTACTTTAATCATTAATTGGATGAAAATGAAGAATTGTTACGATGAATGTGAGTTTGTGGAATAGAAACAATACTCTACCTACACAGTCAGTGGTTACATATTACTCGTATATAATATTATGTATGTAAGGTAGAACATCTCCATCTGTGAACACAGATAGCGCAAATGTTGACAATTACACTCGTGTCGTCTCCGCTCTGCATGCACTCCATCTCACTATCTTCCCTGACCCCCTTATATTTTTATTTTACTACCGAAGATATTATCGAGTGGGTGGACCCCAACGCAGATGCAGTAAAGTATGCCCAATACAGTTCACAAGCTCAGAACGTTGTGTGTGAGCTATTCATGGAAAACTGGAGAGCGCGCACATCAAAGTACTTAACGTAAATCATAAATCTTTCGTACCATTTGATGTAGGTACCTACAGCCTAACCTACAGCTCCGCCTCACTCGCTCCGGCCAAATTGCAAACATCCAGAGGCAATAAATTTATCTACTATTAGTCGACGTTTGTCATTATTAAATACTCGTTATTCTCTATGGAGACGGCAGACGATTTATCATAACTTATAGAACGGCATTGCGGTAGAAATTCAGCCGACGCCTTCACAACCCTCCATTCTTTATTGCTAACACGTGAGATTTGACGGGAGCATTAGTTTAGTTATGATTTCGCACACAAGTTTCGAAGCAAAAAAATCATCTTTAAAATCACACCATCAATGACGTCTCTAATGTTTCAAAAGTATAAAATGTCATGCAGAATCTCTCGAAGTCTAAAGAATTCATTCGGCCCGCACTGTAGACAACCTAAATACAAGATATATTTTTTTAGAGTAGGAACGTCGTAAATAAACTTAGTCATAGGCGCGTGACGGTGGCTCTCCTCTTCTAATTTGTTGTCAGCGCGATGCCTCTAAATAATCGCTAAATTAACATTTTAATAAGTAAGTAAGAAAATGGTCGACGCTCGCTAGCTGCCAACATTTCGCGATCAAATCAAACTACAAAGTGCTGGTAAAAATATAACGTGGATTTTACTTTTTTTATTCAATTTTGTTTGCCAAAATATTGCGCGGAGCGTGTCCCTCGTGCGCTAATCTTGAAAGTTTTCTTTAGAATTTTACGACTGATGTGAAGCGCCACCTCCCCCCGTCTCCGCTGCAGCGTCACCGGTCACGCCGCAGCAGCCCGACCTCGTCTGCCGCCTTAAAACTTTTCCTCTAACACGTTTACAGTGAGATATCGATCAATAATTTTAAATTTCCTCCCAAGTACAACCTGGGGTTTATCAAAAGGGGCTTGAAAGGGCTCCTGTCAGGCCGGCATGGCATTCGAAATCCCCGTGCATCACCTAAGGTCCATGGGCATCGTGGAACGCCTACTCGTAGGTGAAAGGATGCCACATGTAGCGCAATCTATAAAAAACTAATAAAAAAAATGCTATAGAATATGATATTATCAAATAAACCGTCACCATACTTTTCATAGCTACGAATACACCCGTCCAACATATTATTTAAATTCTGATTTCTATTTCATTAGAATTATATATTATTGTATATAACTATCCTTTTTATAAAGGAAACATAAATATGTATAAAGGACACTAAGAACATAAGAAACGCAATGCTTCTATGAAAATTAATACGAGTACGTAAAAAATATTGCCGTCCCTCGATAATAGTAAATTATCCCTCTTATAACGAGCAAGTAGTTCCAACTAAAACTGTAAACAGTGTAGTAATATTAGTTCTGAATTAACGCCAATGGTGACCTACATAGAACGCATTCAGTGGCGCAGTTCAGAGCGTTTCGAAATGCTCCGTGTCGTTGCGGCTCGCTGCGGCCAACGCCCCGAGTCGCGCCGCGCGCCGCCGCCGCTGCGTGATGATGTCATAAAGTAAATCAGTTCCGGCGGATATTTACCATGTAAAATTAATTTAAGTACATGATAAAGATGTGATAATAACTAATAAAAAATATGAGAAAATAACGACTATTAATTTTTGTTTAATTTATATTTAAGAAACCTAAAAAGCCAATAATATTAAATAAATTTATAATTTCCGTATGATTTATTAATGATCAATATACAATACAATACATACAGAAATTACATAAACTATAACTACCTATCAAATTAAATAGACAAATATAACTAATTAAAAAAAAAACAAAAACTATAACTAAAAACTAAAAACTAACTTATAAATTATATATTTCCTCAAGGGGCGTCGTCCCCGGGATGGTTCCCAGGATGGCGGCCGCGTTGCCCCTCTGTATCCCCAGACTAACTCGTTGCCGGAGATACGAGAGGCAACACGGGTTTCCAGTTGCGGTCACCATCCTGGAACCCACCTCAAGGACGAAGGCCTTGGCCTCCTCCGACCACGTACCAAATGTCTCGACGGCGAAGGCCACGAACCAGTAGTTGCACCTAATATCTTCGTATTTTTTGTGCTTCCTACTGGCCGCGGCTTCCGCCGCCGCACCCGCACGCGAGCAGGACTTATAATTTTGTTTATCGATTACTAAAGTTGTATTTTTTATGCCGGCAGAATATATTTTATCGCTGACAAAGCTTTTCTTGCTACATTCCAGTAGTGTCAGCACATCTGATATAGACAGCTTACCTCAGCAGAAATAAATTTATAAATACGGCTGAAGTATTTCATGTCATATGTGGACGCTAGATGTCGCTTCATGAAATGTTCACATACTGTTGAGAAAATTTGCTGCGATAGGTAATGGTCGATTAGCCCGCGTGGTTAAGACGTCGGTGATGGTGGCAGGGACCGCGGGTTCGAGGCTCGCAAAAGACGGAGATATATATTTTGTATTTCCTACTATTGTATATGCCTCTCTAATTGCACACACAGGTTTAGATGGAACGTTACACTTCTTCGTGCGTGTAGCCGGTGTTCATCAATTTATAAGACGTGACATCATCACGTCAAAAATAAAACAGTTGCTGGGATATCTCTACAATATACAACTGCCTCCTCCCCCATCCAATATATACTCGACACTCGCACTCTACACTCGCCGGACACGCTTGGAACATCATGTTGCTTACACCCAACTTCCGAGAATGTCTGCCTTCTTACTAGCTAGCTAGACGATCAATGTAACGACACGTCCACGTCACGCCAGCACTGGAGACAATAGTGTATGAAAATGTATAAACAGCTTTCTAACTGGACGGCGCGAGGGTAACGATATTCCGTTGACAAGCGCTTGACATGCTGTCTGAGAGTACCTATTGCCCAGATTCGAAACATGATATTTTCCCAAATTTATCTGAATATTATCATAAATGTATGTTGTAAATTCACATATTTATTATAGATACATAACGTCACACCTTTTTCATAGTGGAGTAGGCAGAGATAATGGATCTCCAATTGAATTAAATTTATTTCCCTAAATAATTCCCGCTACCCATATTTCTGAAATTTATATTTTTCGCAAATGGTTTATTTAACGTTTAAAACACAACATTGTGTCATGTAAATCAACTAAAGTATGCTACTTGGTGAATTTTTATACTTAATAATTCGATAAGCTTGGTTTCGCGACGAATGGCTGTGTCTGGTCTTCAGACGGACTTCAAGCTCTTTTAAAAAAGTATTCCTTTATAAACGGATTTATTGACAATGTGGATTGTACCTGAAATGATAAATAAAGTAAATTCAACTAGCTACATATATGTACCTAATAAACATTTTATAATTCGGTGCATGTAGGATATTATGGATTGCTCTAAACGTAACGGAAATTTTTAAAAGTGCATTTGCAATTGCAATTATTCCTGTTATTTAGGGTCATTTCATTTCATATATGTATCTTTCCATGTTTCGTCTCATTATACAAATGTAGCATTCCCGAGCGAGCGCGGCGCAGCGAGCAGCGACCGGCGACCGAGTGAATACAACTGCAGCACAGAAATAGAATCGTTGCACAACTTATTCGTACCCACATTCAGAAGATCAATGAACTTTTACTCTGATACGCACCGCACATTGACGGGTGTAGCGTTTCAGGCGAGACTACGCGCCTGCGCACCGAGCCCCGCTAACCACCACCGGCGACTAACTCCCGATGTCGTAACCCTGACTTGAAATAAATAGACGTTTCCTATTATTCTATCCCTTGTGTAAGATAATCTTAGTTCTATAAAAAAAGTTACACTTTTTGTGTGAAACTGTTACTATGAAAAAAAAAACTAAGTAAATAAAAAAATGACAATTTAAATCTAAATAATCTGTGAAAAATGCATTTATCAACCAATCAATACTAATAATAAATCTGTAAGGGATGGTCATGGAGTAAGTTACTTTGTTTTATGAGATATTGCGTTTGTGGACTCTACGAGTATGTATGATACTAAAACTAAATCTATGTATGTATGTTCCTACATACCTCTTAAACCGAACATCCGAATTCGATGAAACTTAGTAGGTACAAGCACATTTAACTATACGGGACACAGGATAGGCTACATAAAATTCACTTCCAGTTACGCTAAGATTTGCCTGCCTCTCATACAAACCGAATAGTTCCGCGCGCCGAAATAAAGGTACAGTATAGCGCACTTACTTACTTTCTTCTTTTTAAATACGAATTTCACGCGAGCGAAGCCGCAGGCAAAAGCTAGTATAAAAAATAATAAATACGACGAGAATTGCTCCGTAACCTCCTCCAGTATCTGTATCTTATTCAACTATTATTGTTGTTTCAGTGCTGAAAAAAGCGTTCGATGGATTTGACCACAACCGCTCGGGCAGTATACCGTGCGACATGGTAGCAGACATCCTGCGCATGATGGGGCAGCCCTTCAACAAGCGCATCCTCGACGAGCTCATCGAGGAGGTGGACGCCGACAGTCTGTATCTATATACTTATATATTACCATTCACTAAACATCTCAAAATAAGGGCTGTTTGTTTCCTAAATAAATAAATAAATAAAATCTGTGGAGACAGCACTCTAACACTGCCCAAAACTACTTCCGATTTAAACGGATACGAAAAATAATGTCATTTTTCCAATTAGGTTGGCTTAAAAAAGCCGATTTCAATTCCAGCATTTCAACCGCTCAGTGCCTCTATGTTGGCTCCTAATGTTGGCTGTCAGGCCACTTTAGGGTTCCGTAGTCAGCGATGCTTTTAGGTACCCTTATAAAATCGGTCAGGAGTGTGTCCGCCCGTTGTCCGAGAGATAACTCCGGAATGCAAACCTTAATAAATATAAAAAATATTATAAAATAGTCAATTTAGTCCTAACGGCATGAACATTATTTAAAAGTTCTTATCTTTACCGGTTGTAGAGAAAATTACATTCTTGTAAAGTGCGATGATCTCTGTACGCTTTCGCTACACGTGCAAAAAGTAATGGCTACGGAATCCTCTGTATGTGAACAGCGCAGCGTTCCAACTTAATAGGCCTGTTTTCCATTCCATTTAGTTTTGTTTTCGACAGGACATTTTATCACCCAGTCGATCTTTGAAAAATTACGTTACGACCACCCACAGTAAATACAAAAACGTATAAAGTAAATCTAGTGCTGTCATTTTGTCCTTAAAATCCGACTTGTAGCGCTATAATAAGGTAATAAATAAGCTCATCAAGCGTGACGCTTCATCGAATGCCCATCAGTAACATGTCAAAATATTCAGTAACCATCATCAGATGTACATAGAACGGTGTTACCTGCGCTACCGCTAAAGAAGATTTGCATATGTCGGGCCTACATCACGATGGATGTCTATTTGCAGAGTCCGGGCGACTGGAGTTCGAGGAGTTCGTGACGCTGGCGGCCAAGTTCATCGTTGAGGAGGACGCTGAGGCGATGCAGAAGGAGCTCCGGGAGGCATTTAGACTGTATGACAAAGAAGGTTCGCTCTCTCACAATATTATACTTTTATAATTTCAGGATAGGTATTCGCTCAGTTATGCCCGTAAGTGTTAAACAAGAGAAAAAACAAAACAAAACAATCGCACCCGATATTTGAATCGGCGGCGCGGGCGCCGTTTTGGCAGTTTTACAAAACATAGTCAGACGTGGGAAACTTTGTTTGTCCATAGTCCACACCCTATTCTCAGCATTAAGGAATCATAAAAGTAAAAATATATATTTTGCATTTTAGCTATGAAACTAGCATATCTATTAGTTACATCATCTTAGCTAATTATTGTATTGTCCACTCCCTACACATCCTACATACACTACCAACAAACGAATTGCTGTTGTCCACTGCTGGACATAGTCTACCATATTCCCAAGACAGCGCCAATGGTCTCTATCTTGTTGGAATCGAGAACGTTGACGACTGGTCATCAGATCATTTGGCAGCCAGCTAGGCAGCTACCGACCGATGAATAGTTTTGAAGAAGTGTAAGATGGCTGACGTGTGTGGACAGGAAACGGCTACATTCCCACGTCGTGCCTGAAGGAGATCCTGCGCGAGCTGGACGACCAGCTCACGGAGCAGGAGCTGGACATGATGATCGAGGAGATCGACTCGGACGGCAGCGGCACCGTCGACTTCGACGGTCAGTACTTTCATATTATTTTATCAATGTGCTTTGATATATTATATCTTAGTTTACCTCCCCCAAGTACAGTCTCGGTTTCTTCGAAAGGGGTGTGAATAGGCACCTGTCAGGCCGGCATGGCAATCGCAACCCGCGCATACGACCGAAAGTCCCGTCCATCCGATGTTTGCTAGTATTGACAAATATTTGTATAGTTTAGCCTAATTACAGAAAACTATACTGGTTTTTTCGTTTACAGTCGATTTATTCATTTAAGATATTTATAACTTATCTATATACATAGCCCGTTTTTAGCACTGGTCCACCTTTACTGTAGAGCTGTCGAAAGTTAGTTATGCTACATAATGCTGTGTATGTTTACAGAATTCATGGAGATGATGACTGGAGAATAAGCCTACAACTGCCATGCACTCCTCGGCGCCAGATACTCCGCACGGCGCGGCGGCGCCACATATGGTGTTATGATTGTGCATTACAATATCAAACTTGTTTCATTAAATTGATGCATATGACGACGTGCGCACGGGGAAGACACCTTCCATCAGTATAAAATGTGTACAAATTAATGTTTCTTATTATTGCGGGGCGTGACTGTATTTGTGTATTTTTATTAATAAAAAATGTATATTCCACTTTTCTATGGCTTTTTCGATTTTGTCTTTTGTTTTTTTTTTTCGTTTGGGCTCCCTTCTTACTTTACTAGGTCGTAGGGTTTAACCCGGGTTGGGCAAAGACAAAAAAACGTTGAAAAATACACGTTTCTTGTAAGGAGACTCCTAATTTTTAACTTTTTTTAAATATTTTTTTAGCATATCCGCCATAATGACATATTTTCGGTGAAAACTTCACCGGCTACCTATTACGGTTCAAAATATAAAGCCCTTTAAAGGTAGGATAGACAGACGAGGGCTTATTAATATGGTCCCGTACGGAACCCTAAAATATTTAACTGTTTAACGGTTACATTAAATATGGTTTCAGCCTCCTCCATTCCAGCGTAGGTTATAGGAATTAAAACGAAAATCAAATAAACAAGTACATTTTAATAATTATCCTTCGTTTTTCATCTCAAAAGAAAGTGAAGCGGTTCATTTCAATGAAATATTTTTATTTTGCGGAATATTTTAGACAAGATTTACACATTCTTTTAGCATTTTGTTAAAGATAAGTTCAACGAGATACATTTGCAAGTGAATACCTACGTATTATCTACTGAACATTAACTTTGCACGTATTAGCTTTAGATACAGAACATTTCAATGGCATATGAAATACCTAGGTACTTGTACTTAATACATTATTCGTCTTTGCAGTCAATTGACTTAAGTAAACATTTTTTTAAACTGTGCAGACAGACAGATTGGTGTTGCCATTAAAACAGAGTATTAGTAAGGAAGCAAACATTGTAGATAACTACGTTTCTCAACCAATAAATCAGCCAAACGACCTCCGAATTAAGATGTTTCTTTGTATTGTGCATTGCATATCCGTCATAGTAAACACGTTAGGCAAAAAATAATAATTCATTCGTTTTCGTTAAATTTGATGTTCTACACAATCAAAACGTGCCACTAGGTACCTAAACAGCTCATTGTTTGAGGTCATTAACAATCTTGTGGGAGAGTTAATGACCTCCTACCTGGTGGCACGTTGGGGACCACAGTTTTGATTGTGTAGAACTTAGACAATATGCTGCGTTGAATTTCTCGAATATTAATGCTATACGTAATATAGTTTTTTTTTTAATAAAATGTTTATCGTGGTGGGTGTGTGGCCCTCCCAAAATATTTGCAGCTAATAAAGAAACACCTTAATACCCCTATATACACCCCTGAGTCAGAGCCTCTTCCAATTTTGCTAATTTTTATTTTGCATCTCAAGTTTTGTTGGATCACATATCGCGATAAGGCCTCAAATGGATAGAGGGAAAATTCATGTTGGGTGCAGGTAAGTATACTATTGAAGAAAATATACTTTTTTTTATATATTTTCAATCATTTCATTCAAGATTAATTTTTTTTATTTTTAATATTTTCATGTAAATAAGAAAAATGTTTCAGTAGCTACGTATTAGCAATATTATTTAGCATTAAGTATTATTATTATTATTTAATAGCAATAATAAAATATTCGTACTGGATTGAATAAAAAGATTCGTACTGGTTGGTCAATATCAGATGTTCCATTTCTGTTATTCCTTTCCATTGGCAATAAATTAAAAACAAAAAAACCGGTCAATCACGAGTTGGATTCTCGCACCACCACGTTATTGGTCGGTTTTTATTATCTTGTAGTTTTACTTTAGAGATTGCACTATTATCACACGAAGCTTGACGCTTGTATGTATTACCATTTTTACGATAGAGCAAAAATAAAAAAAACTTCTTACTTTCTTACCCCCTTCATTTTTAACTTTTTGTTTTTTTTTTTATTGTTAGGATATCCGCCATAATGACAGATATTATGTGAACATTTCAACCGGCTACTTAATACGGTTCAAAAGATTTAAAGGTAGGAAGACAGACGGACGGACAGACAGCGGAGGCCTAGTAATAGGATCCCGCACGGATACGGGACCCTATAAACACCAATAATTCATGAGATAAGTAGTACAAAGTACCCATGTACATAAGTCTAAAAAATATAGAAAAATGAGATATTCTAATGAATTTCTAAAGAATGCTTAGGAAATATGTAGGTGAAATTATCTTAGCATGCCTAACTACACTCACACCAACGTATGTGTTACATATTTATTATTCATTAAGTAGGTGCAACAAAGGTTTCGTTGTTTTCAACAACACTATCTACACGTTATATTTCGATGTACAACAATCTGCTCGGCCACAGACACCGAAGAAGACTCACATTGATTGTTTTATTCTAAACTCACTACCGACCGACACGATAGTAATAAGTAATAACATTAGGTACTTACTACCCTTAATATCTACAATAATATTATGTCAGATAAATAAGATTTCGGAAAAATACATATTGATCGACAAGGAATTCGATTATCATCATATATTTTCATAGTATACAATTCACAGTATATAATATAAAATGAACATCGCAGTTGAGGGACCTTCTTTCTATAAAGTCGATAGATTTTAATACATACCTACCTAGTTGACCTAGGGAATATTTGTTAATACTTTGTATAATGTATGTGTTTGTGTGTGAGGGTGTGTGAGAGGGTATGTGTGTGTGTGTATAGGCAACTTTTTGGGAATTATATAACACGCTTTTAATCTAATGGAATTTCAGTCTTCCAACCGTAGATATTCGATTGGTACTCAGATAGTACCTACCTATTAGGTACCTATCCAGTTACATAAACAAAATATAACTAGGTAATTACAGAAAGCCGCGCTATTGTTTTACAAACAGCTTATTACTTACCTACCGATATACATTGCTAAAGCTTTGCGACGCTGCTGTCTTGTTCGTACTATAGAACAGTCCGGTCTATTTTTTGAGAAGCGTTAACTTATATCGACCCGTCCTCTACGGAAGCATTAACCAAAACAATCCTTCTACTACACCAGGTGGCGGGCGCGATCGGCGCCGGCGCATTACTCTCGAAAAAAAATCATTTTGGAAGATTTTTCCATAAAACTTCATGAACTAACATATGGATTGTATTTACAGATAAATATTCTAGCTATAAATAGTATTTTTTTATATATATTGCATATTATTATTTTGTAAAGTTGTGTTATATGAAAATCGCGACCTGTCTCAGATTTTTTATTTTTATAAATTTATTAGACCGGAAATCGGTCACATAGTATTTTTATTATAAACACTAATAAATAACGGACCTAATCATACCTTTCTTGTGTATCAGCAGCCCCCGTGTCAACCACAATAAAATTTTGAATTCGCAAAAAATGTTGGCAAAAAAAACACTTTCACCAAGTTTCTAGGCGAAACCTAGGTCACAAAAATGGCTCATTTCTCGTAAATTTACGACATGCAAGCACTAAGCGGCACATATTATTCAACTAGAAGAACTAAGGAACATTTCTGTCACCTCACTTTTTCCAAAAAAACGATTTATTTTGAGAAACAAGCTTCTCAAAACAGGCAAAGTTTGTATGGCGCGAGACCTAGGTCACAAAAATGGCTTGTTGCTCGTAAATGTACGACATGTAAGCACTAAACGGCATATATTATTCAACTAGAAGAACTAATGAACATTTCTGTCACCTCACTTTCTCCAAAAAACCGATTTATTTTGAGAAACAAGCTTTGACAACAACAACAAACAGGAAAAAATTGTCAGTATGGAGTAGGACTTTTCTTCGACTTTTTACGTAAAATGCATCTCAACTCAGTACAAACAAATGTACTCAATAGGTCCGGAATATAATGAAAAAGAGGAAAAACATCACTTACCGGTCCATTCTTCTGTATTTGGTGAACAAACTCAACGAACATTCACTACACCGACCCACAACACAACACCCACAACAATGACGACAGATATGATATTTTTTTCCTACTCTGTCGGCTCGTTATAATCTTCGGTAATGATAGTGTTGGTAGATCAATTTTGTCAACTTTATAGTATGTCTCTTTGTAGTAATACTCCCATAGTAGATTGTGTAGGGAAAAATTATTTTTCGGCCCATGCAGCGGTTTGGAGCGGTGGCGGGTTAATATTGACCGCTCCATAGATGACGGTATAAATGCTCGGCGGGCAATATTGCCCGCTCCAGTGATGAAGGGTACAATCTGGGTTAAAACTTTATTTCTAATAAAAATAAATTCAATTTGTCCGATTCACAATCTGCAACACGAGCTTAGAGTAGGTAGAGCTAGCTACGGCTGCAGGAAACCGAATCACATAATGAATACTGATAGTGGCATGTAGTGTGAAAGGTACGTTTTCATTATATTATTATATACGTTCTAATTGGAACCTATACACACATTTTCGATCACACGGTCGGACTATAACTGTAACACCTATGTGCGTAGATCACAATACACCGCCGATGTTCGGCCGCGGCCGCCGCCATCGAGAACTACTCAAATACTCTCATTCTCATGGCTTCCTTCACTGATGTTTTCTGACACACAACTAACTTTCGTTTAACTAAATCGTTTCTCTGTCGCACCGCTAGAGTGTGGAACTGTCTTCCGGCGAGTGTATTTCCTGAATCCTTTAACCTGGGTGTCTTCAAGCGTCGTATTAACGGGCTAGACAGCCTAGCAACAGTCCGCAAATCTGCTGGCATGGCACCTAACTGAGCGTGGTTTCGCGAGGAGAGGTGATTTTGGCTCTGTCGACTGCACCATTGGTTCCTCGGCACAGTCACCCATGCTGGTTCACATAAAAAAAAAAAAAAAAAAAAAAAAAAAACTAAAGGGTGGTTTGGTTGCGAAGCCAAGCCGCGAGAGAAGCCTTGCTCGCGGCGGCATGCGAGGCGCGCGCCGCCGCACCCGCACCTTGCCGCCGCCGCCGACCGATTGGAGCTTTTTGCTTCCATGAGTAGAAAGAAAGAACACACACGGAGCACGTTCAATCATTTCATATTATCATACACAAATACATAAAGTTTTTGACATCACAAGATTATATTTTTTCTTTCTAGCGTGTAACGATTTAGGTCAATTTATTATACACATTATATTAATAGTAACTTATATACCTAGCTAGCTATAATAATTTATGACACATCTGCCTATTGAGGAATAAACATCAATTCGGAAAGTGGAACTGCGAACTGGTAAAACTTTGAATAATCTTATTTCTGCAGTGCTTACGCACTTACCTAAGCACAATCTTGCACTTAAGAGTACAACTGACACCTGAACCAACTTTCGCGAAATAATTGGACTATGTTTTATTTCTAAACATAAATAAATTTAAACTCATTGGTAACGCCTTAGAAACTACTTTGTCGAAAGCTATTTACGATCTATGGACATACTCTTCATAATAAAAAAATAGATTTTAACTCATTCTTCGGCTCCTAAAATAACATAATAATTCTGTACAAAATTTCCGTTCTGAATGACGTTAAATAGCATCTTGGCTTCGATTTGCAAAAAAGTAACTATGTATATATCGCTTGAGATCTCTGTTTGCGCTTCCACAAGCGGAGCGGGTCGCATATTTTGCAGAACTCCCTGCGCTTGCACCATGCACGTACGCCATGCGTTGCAGCGTGCACGTACGCCATGCGTTGCAGCGTGCACGTACGCCATGCGCTGCACCGTGTACGTACGCCATGCTTGCAGCGTGCACGTACGTACGTAGTACGCCATGCATTGCAGCGTGCACGTATGCCATGCGCTGCAGCGTGCACGTACGCCATGCGTTGCAGCGTGCACGTACGCCATGCGCTGCACCGTGTACGTACGCCATGCTTGCAGCGTGCACGTACGTACGTAGTACGCCATGCATTGCAGCGTGCACGTACGCCATGCGTTGCAGTGCAGCGTGCACGCGCGTACGTCGTACGCCATGCGTTGCAGCGTGCACGCGCGTACGTCGTACGCCATGCGTTGCAGCGTGCACGTACGCCATGCGCTGCTATAGCGCCTCACTAGCGCCACATTATCGCCTTATTGAAGGCTTTCTTCGGAAAGTCGTACTACCAAAACTAAAGTAGGTATATCACATTTCGTTTAACATACGTTACACATTAAGAAATAATTAGGTACTCGGACCGCGACCAATAAATATTTTACAATTTCTCTAACTAAGCGATACAACGGGCGCGTCGAGAGTCGCGGGCCGGCCGACCGGCCGCCTCGACCACTCAACAAGCTCGCTACTCGCGCATAGCACATTGTAGGTACACTATGTCAATACTGATATACTCGCTGCATTCTCCGTACCGTGTGCCGTGTCGTGTCGGATCGGGGTCACGTGCAGTGTGCGGGGCGGCGGCGCGGGCGCGGGCTCGTGTTCTATCCAGGAGACCGCCGAACTCTTCTGCAACAAGAGTCAGTGCCGTGATCAGATCTTGCGAGTACAACTGATGCCTGAATATCAACGAGTGACTTAACATGATGAGTAGGTACTAAAGAAAACAATACCACTCACCTTACGACGGCGGCGGTCAGTCGAAAAAAGATCACCAACGCCGCGTGGTGCTCAGTGCGGACGCGTCGCCGATGCCGCCGCCGCGCCGGCTCCGTATGGCGGCGCTGCGGGCTGTTCACTGCAGAATTGGCGGCGGTGGGCGCGCGCGCTGCGCGTGTGGCGGCGCTCCCGCCGGCACCTGCATACTCATCAGCAGCCGGCGCTCCTGCGTTGCGTCCGCGCCGCCTCCGCCTCCGCCGCCCGCCTCCTGGCGTAGCCACGGTGGCGGCACGCCCTCGCACCACGCCGCTTTGCTCCAGCCGCCGCCGGGCTCTGCGCCGAGTCGGTGGCACTCGCGCGAGTACGCCCTGTACGAGGCGCAGTGGCACTGTCCTCGCGTGCCGCACCCGCACGCGTCACGCACGCACGCCGCGCGGTAGTTGTGCGGGTTCAGCTTGGCGGTGCAGCCGGAGAAGGCTTCGAGCTTCTCGAGGCCGCGGCAAAGGCGACGCGCTCGACGGCCGGCCCGCCCGCGGCACCGCGTCGGCGTCGGACGGTCGCGCGGTCGCGTACACGCCTTGCGCCCGCCTACTCGCCAGGATGAGCCGAATCGCCACGGATCAGAGACCGCGCGACCGTCGCGCGTCGTGAGGTCGTCTCGTGCTACCGAGTTGAAGTTGCCGCAGAGGCCGCACAGCCGGCTGCGGTACGCGCTCGAGACGGTCACCTCGAGGAAGCCTTCGCCGTCCCACAGCAAGTCGACGCCGATGCTAGTGTTGACGGCCACGGTGCCGTTGCTCCTGGAGACGGTGGCGCGACCGCCGCTGAGCTCGTGCGGCAGCTGAACGCGCCGCCCGTCGACCTTCACCCGCAGGAGCCGGCCGAGGTTGATCTTGGTTCCGGCCATGCGCAGCGCGACCGTACGAGTCCACGACGAGTGAGCAGTCTTGCGTGCGTCGTTCGATATTCTGATAGAGAAGGTGTCGTTGGCGCAGTCGGCGACGAGCTGGTACTTGCAGGAGCCCTGGAAGCTGTAGAACTTGCCGTCGAAGGTCTTGTAGTGGGGGTCGCCGAACACGGTGCAAACGCCGTCCGAATGGACGCACTTGGCGCAGCACTGGCCGGGGATCTTGCGCAAGTGCTGGTCGGGCGCGCACGCGAGCGGCGGACAGCGCTCCATGGCGCAGCGCGGCTCGCCCGCATGGCACTCGCACGACTTACACGCGTCCCACTGCCACGTCTCCCCGTCCTGCAACACGCGACCACGCACTCTCAATGACCACAATATATTTTTTAAAGGAGACACCAACGAGTAACAAAGAATAGTGTTACAAAAAATGTAATTAAAAATATATTGGGTATTGCGTTACTCAGCACCGTATCCCACAAATTAAATTTAACAGAATCGAAGCTTACAGAGAATCCTAACAAGCAAATCTGACAAGAGAAAATTATTAATAAATTTATTAAATGTTTAGGCTTCCCTATCGATACAGAAACCTATTACTAAGCCTACTCCGTCTGTGTGTCTGTCTATCTGTCTGGCTGTCCATCCGAGGTGAACCGTATTATGTAATAGTGCTATTATGGCGGATATGCCAAAAAAGTAAATAAAAAAAAAGTAAAACATTAAGGGGTTCCCCATAGGTACAAATATAATAATATGCAGAAGAGCGTCATCGGTAGATGGAGCTCTTCTTGAATTGAACTATAAAACATTTTAACTATATAAGTATGAACGGTCATGATCATGAATGACAGGTGGCGTGATACGAGCGATACGTGCGAGTGCGACCGCTTTCAAGAAGTAACATATGACTACGGAACCTTCTGTGTGTGAACAACGTTCTCACTTAACAGGGTTTTTGTTAAAATTATTCATTTAAGCGATAGATTTAAGTACTTAATGTAATAAATAACTTAAAATCTAAATCTATGCCCAAGTGTCTCTCGTTCGGGTCTGAATTTGTTTGTCAAAATTTAAGATTGTTTTATATTACCGTGTGGGGCCGGTACTTTAAAAGACTAACCCCACTCCATCTCTCGCCGTGTATGTCATAAAAGGCGACTAAGGGATCTGACTTCCTTCTTATATTACTAGGTGGTAGGGTATAACCCGCCCGGGTTGGCACCACCGCACTGAATGAAAGGTCGGTCGAAACGGCTATGTAAATAGTTTGTGTTTTCCGTCCAGTTCAGTGTAGCCGGCTCGACCGAAGGCACTGACGTGGCACCAAGTTCACCCGGTGTTATGGGCTGACATCACGGATGTTGTAGGTGATGTAGCCAACCATGTAAGTTTCCATAACAAAAAAAATTATTTACAACAAAAATAAATGAATTGCGTACCTCGTAAGTTTTGCCTGCAACGACGCAAGCGGTCTTGACTTCCTCTACGACGGGGCAGCGGGGGCAGCACTTGCCGGGCGCGGGGGGGAGGAGGACGCGCGGCGCGCACGTCACCACCGGGCAGGTCTTGCGCTCGCACACCGCCGTGCCGTTCACGCACGAGCACGTCGAGCAGTGGTCCACGGCGAACGTGCTCTGGTGCGCGTGGTAGTCCTTGCCCATTATGCACGGCTTGTTGGAGCTGTGCCCTGCGGACGGTCCGAGTCGGAGTCGGTTAGATCCAGTGGCTGCACTCATTCATTACTACCAAGTTGCCTTATTTTTCCTTACGTTTTGTCGAAGCCTTGTTAATTAGGTAAGTACTCAGTTGTTTTTGCTGCTACTTTTTTTTATGGAACCTTACACGGTTGGCTACATCACCTACAACATCCGTGTCAGCCCATAACACCGGATGAACTTGGTGCCACGTCAGTGCTTCCCTTCGGTCGTGCCGGCTACACTGAACTCGACGGAAAACACAAACTATTTACATAGCCGTTTCGACCGACCTTTCATTCAGCGCGGTGGTACCAACCCGGGCGGGTTAACCCCTACCACCTAGTAATATAAGAAGGATATAAGAAGGTCATATCCCTTAGTCGCCTTTTACGACATAAACGGGGAAAGATGCAGTGGGGCTATTCTTTTAAAGTACCGGCCCCACACGGTACTACTTTATAAGATACGTCTTTAAGATGTTAAGAAGTGATCACTTGATGAGATTGAAAGCAACGAATAAACAGACTCGTTGAGTTTAGAAGCAATATTAGTGAGGGAAGAGAGAGAGACTGACCGGGCAGTATCTTGGCGGCGGTGGCGTGCGTGCAGCGCGGGCAGCACTCGCCGGCGCGCGTGTGCTGCGCGTGCGCCGGGCACGCGAGCACCGAGCACGCGCGCTTCGCGCACGTCAGCCCGCCCTTCGAGCAGCGGCACTTTAGGCACGGGTCCTCGGGGATCGTCACCTCGCGCCCCTCCACAACGTGCTGTCCGTTGATAGTGCAGTCTGTAATCAAGTCAAACAGTCACCATCAATTTGTTATTATGTTCGGTGTTCTTGTTATGGTGGCACTTCACTTGGCTTAGCGTATCCGCGATTGTTGCAAACATTTAAGTTTTATCTCGCTCTAAACAAGCCATTAAAGGGAGACGAAACGGAAATTTTTGCCAAATATTTGTGTGCATACAGCCAAGTGAAGTGCCGGCAGACGTCGCACTAACAGAACTTAAAATATAGATTAAACCTTTTCGTATATATATGTTTTTAAGTATGTATGTATAACTAGCTACGAATATACCTCCATCGATATATTATACATACATACATACCCACATACCCAGACGGCAGATGTTGGATCTTATTATAATATGTAGGGATAGGGATAAACACATCACTTCAATACATTTTACAATACAAAACTATGAACTTTGATTGCCTGTGCATTGAAAATATAAAAAAACATACCTATTTGATGGACGAAGGACACTTATCCTACGTATTGCTACTTTCAATAGTAATTCAGTAATAAGTAGGTAGTTCAGTTTCAAAACAAATTTCGAAACACCTGCTGAAGTAGTACTAGCAAAAACTGAACGATCATCAATTAATTAAGATGTTTGCATAATTGCAGGAACTTTATGTTTCGAAGAGCTTGCAACCAGGACTATATAGGAAGGAACACAGACTTTAATGTACAGAGTTTAATATTTAGAATAGTTGATCTATGAATGATGGTTCTACTTATTGAAGAAATCATCAGATAATGAAAATAATATTATCCTGTTGGCTCTCCACATTCATTAATTGGGTTTCTTTAACATAGCTTACATACACGTGACGATGTACGACGAGACTAGAACAAAATATTTCCCAGCCGTTTCTCCATCAATCAATCCATTACAGGCTACAGTATAGGCTCTCAGACCAGTCTTCGAATGCTTTCTTTCTTATTTTCCTCCAATACTAAAGACAATGACTTGGATTCCCGCACGCAGTGAGTTCCAGACTCCATCAATTAGAGGAGCTGCTCGATGAATCAATCAGGAACGGCGCGGCGTGCGGTCGCTAATGATGTCGGCATCAATAGACCGTAGAGACGAGGCAGGTTTAAAATTTAAGGTATTTTGACTTCGCCATCCTTCGAAGGCACATTTTTTTTATATTCCTTTCAGTCAGTTCAGTTCACTTATTAATCCAATTGCTTTGTGTTGAATTACACCTTGATTGAAAAAGTCAAACGTAATGCTTTATCCGTCTATTCTATATTTTATTGTGTGAGGTTGAGCTAGTATGATAGAGCAGGAACACAATGTGAAGGTGTTTTTTTTTCCTCTCTGTTTGCAATCCATCACCTGCTTAATACATTGAGCAGTTATAGTTACGCGTTGGTAAGTGACTGCATGTCGTCGTCACAAGTAGAAAACGAACGTACACTACGAAGCGCGAAGTACTTATGTATGTATTGCACTGGTAGTTGGCTAGTACAAGATTTTATTTTTCTATCATAGATTCTATCTATGATTTTTAAGTTTGTTTCAAATGCGACTCTTTTTGTCTTGACATGTAGCTTTGCAAAATATTGTTTTCAGTTTAGGCCGAGACGCGAAAATTATAACATGTGTTACGAGTATTCATCCTGATTACATCTCTCTGGAATCGTCCAAAGTGGTTTTATTTATGAAGAATAACACAGAGAATCAGAATCCCACTGTTCAGTATGTACCTAAATGGACAGTCGGATCCACAAGATTATCGACTGTATGTACCTAAATGGATGAGTCGGATCGGATCCAAAAGATTATCGTCTGTCGCCCACTGTCCTTTTCCCGCTAGCAATCACTTTAGATAGATATATCATGTTCATTGGAATTAGAAGCGCTGTTCTAGTGCAAATAAGGCATTGTACTTTAAGTTACTTGATTTACGTATTATGCGGGAATTACTTTATGTAGTTCAGTTGCGATGAAAATGACAGGACGATATTTCAAGTTTACTTTATAAACTGTGTACACCATTATCAATAAGGCTTTATACATAGATACACCAATCCAATCCTCCCAATTGCTAACAGGAGGCCGCACACGGAGCGGCTGGCGCGGCGGCGGCGCGGCGGCAGCGGCGCGATGGCAATGCAGGGTGAAGAAGAGACCCACCTGTGCGCAGGTTATACCTTACCTACCTATCTACATATGTATATGTACATATACTCGTATACTATATAATATACGAGTACATAATCACTTTATCTGGAGAGTGTAGTGTAGAAACGATCATGCATAACCTCTCGAGAGCCCACAGCGACAGCAATAAGATGAAGGAAATTCAAAATTTGAAAACGGTTCGCAGTACACGATGCTCTTAAGGTCCCGTACCTTAAAAGGTAAAAACGGAACTCTTATAAGATCCGTCCGAAGTGTCCGTCAGTATGTCACAAAGGTTTCTCGAGAACTAAGTAACGTAGAAACTTGTTTCGCATAATGATAGATCTTGATGCCCGAGGTTTGGCACGCGTAAAATTCGTATTAAAAAGAAGAAAGTAAGTGAACCCACTACCTTTATTTCGGCGCGCGGAACATTTCGGTTTGTATGGGAGCCACATCTTAGTGTAACCGAAACTGAATTTTAATTAATATCCTGTGTCTATCGTATAGGTAAATGTGCTTGTACGAAGTTTCATCGAATTCAAATGATCGATTTAAGAGTTATGGCTGAATATACATACAGAAAAGATTTCTAAAAATCGTCAATTTAGTTTGAGTATCATACATAGAGTCAAGAAACTCAGTATCTCATAAAACAAAATAACTTACTCCATGACTATCCCTTACAGGTTTATTATTAGTATTGATTGATTAATATGGGGCAGGTGGGTCAATTTGGTACCAATAAAAAAAAGTTTAAATTTACGTAACGTGTGGGGTATCATTTGAAAGAACTATTTGTAAAGATTCTAAAATATTTTCAATTTTATGTACAGCTAAAAATAGGTATACAAAAACTTACCGTTCCTCCCCTGTTCTCCTAGGTTTCTAAAGGTCTTTGGATTTCAATCATATATTACAGGAAAACTGCAGGTTTTTCGACAATGTAATAGTTGCAGTGAAAAATTATTTTTTATAAGTATTTTAACTTCAAGAAGCAAGCAATGGATTGCCTCACAGTGAAACCATTGCTATAGTTTTTATTTAGGCGTTATTTTCGAAAAAAATTATATTTAGGTTCGGTACGGTACCCTAAAATTAAGTAAAACACCTAATAAAACCTGCACCACTCCACCACTATTCCGTTACGAGATTTGACTATGGCTAGTCGGCTAGATGCCACTTCCTATCGTTAGGTGCAGACTCGCACATATTTAGTCGAGTGGCGAGTAATCAACTAACCAATTTTAGTTTTTTTTTTTATTTAAGTATAGGTTTCATAAAATTGCTTTCACCGTTCAGCAGTGCACCGACTGTACGTGGTCCGCACCCGCGCCGCGCCCCCAGGAGTGGGAAACACAAGAGCGCGGGAGGATTGGCTTTGTGTCGGCGAGTGTTTGGCTCGGGCGCGCGGGCGGTCGCGGCCACGGCATGCCACGGCTCATTCAATCCTAATCGTTTCTTTGTGAAATTCTTTTGTCTCGAGTTCGCAGAGCGTTTGGAGTATTAAAATTCGCGCAAGTAAATTATGCGTTAACTTTGGCGGATAGTGGACGAACGGATGTCTTTATTTTTTATCGTACATTAATTTATTCCGATTTATTTCTTTAGGCAAGGAAGGTACTATTATATTAACTTAACTTAGCGTTACTTCACAAACGGACTCAGCGCAATGAGAGTCACGTGAAAAAACTACTTGAAATCTACAAGCCTACCCGATTCCGACATGTCACATATAATATATATCTTTTGTATTTTTTCAATGTCACATTCGTCAACCCAAGTAAGTAAGCCTTGTAAGTACCTTGTAAGGGCACACTTTTTTCGGTTCTCAATGTGTCGCAAGATATTTTTGTCAATAGTTATAATCAATTCATACAACACCAATAAAGCTAACACCAATTTGCGCAGCTGCAACAGCTATTATTAATATTTGTCTATTATTATCCTCGCTGCTCATTGGCTATTCCTTTTGAGTAATGCAGGCAGTGCGTGCGGGGCGGACGGGGGCGGCGGCGGCGCGGCGAGGCGTGCGTACTTACCGACTGCCGACAGTACTCTATTAAGTGACAAGTTATATAGCTATTGGGTATTCATGCCTCGTGCTACATATCAATCAGTCAGATAATAATCAATCTAATCTCACAACCTACGAGTAACTACAGCTAGCGAGCGACCGCGCCGTCCGTCGCGGCCCCCTTTCGGCGCGTCCCGAACTATTTATAGACTTTATAATAAGTATGGTAGACGGCAGACGTTCGATTGTTATTCCCGATGGCGCGCGGCGGAGGCGGCGGCGCCGCGCCGGACTTCGAGAGTGGAGGCGACGAGTACTTAAGTATTATGCACGGAATATAATCGTTCGGTGATTACGATTCAGTTTGCATTTCATAGTAGCTATGGGAACCTCTCTGATTTTTAACCGACTTCAAAGAAAGGAGCAAACATTCTAGTTGGAACATATTTTATGTATTTCAAAAAGCATTAAAAATTGTGCCCTCACAAGTTATTACTTACTTAAGGTAGGGGGTCGACGAATATGACATTGAAAAAATAAAAAAAAATTATTATATGTGACATGTCGGACGGAACCGGGTAGACTTGTAGATTTCAAGTCTATTTTTTTTATTAAAATTTTTATAACTTACAACTTGAAAGGTAGGTACCTATCTAACTTTTTTGATAAAAGCAAAAATTATGTACAAAATCCATATTCTGAAAAAATAAACAACATTTTAAATTAATGAAAGATTTATACAACAACTAAAGCAGTTCCTAAATTCCGTAAAAAGTATATAAAATTATAACTTATTCAGTGCGCGGTCGCAATAATTCCACGTGAATGCGACGCACGTAGCACAAAAAGAAATGATTACGTTCGAAATTCCACTAAATTAAGTCCTTGCAGTCAGAACTTCAAAAACAAAACAAAAATCTGTTTTTGATCTTGCTCTCAAGCTGTATTTTCAATCGACTGTAGGCGGTGTTATTATGTGGATAGTCACTAAATGCTTGTAAAAATTATTATGAAAAAAAAACCCTGCGAAGTTTCTTACCGGTTCTTCTTCGTGGGTGTAATCGAATCGGATAGAACAAATTGTGACAAATTCGAGTACAGTCATGCTGTCTAATGAATGCTTAATAAACAATATACAATACAACAATTGCAACTTTTTCTTTTTTTTCACATTTTTGGTGCGTGTGTAAATTCTAATCAATTATAACATCACACTCAAATCACTAAGGGGAACCGAACGCGATGCACGCAATATAAAAACAAAAAAAAAATTTTAAAACAAACAAATATTGAGAAGTTGATAGCTGGAGGGCCGGGGCGGCCGCTGGCTGGCGGGCGGCGGCTCTTTTGAGCCGGTCGCCGCAGCAAAAAAGAAGATAGTTTAGCTTTTAAGGAGGTTGTTAAAATTTTGATTTATGGTCAATAATAGAGACGCATCAGCCTGGGAGATTTCACAAGAACTCCGCGCGACCGCGGCCGCTTTCACCCCCGCCTTCATCCCCGCCCGCCCTCGGACCAATCGAGGCGCTTCCATTTGTGAGCTTTTCTTTTTTAAATTTGAGAAGTCGTTTTGATTTTCAAAACTGCGGTAATTTCCTACCATATAAAATGTTTGACACACTATTTGCATTCATAGTAAAATTTTGAAACTTCTTTACAGCACGTTATGAAAGTATGATATTATGAAAATACGTCCAAATATTTTCTGAAAATGGGGAGTAAACTCAAAACAAAACGTCATCGCAATATTGTCTTCGTCACCCTCCTCGTACCGTCATATTTCCTCCGAGTCGTCACCGCATTCAAATTATTTGTATGAGCTTTTATTATTTTTTTCACGCCAAAGAAGTATAACTTCTAACGAGCGTACACACACACCCACCCTTTTTAGGGTTCCGTATCCATACTTACGTAAGCCTATTACTAAGCCTACGTCTTCTGTCTGTCTGTCTGTCTGTCTGTCTGTCTGTGTATCCGTCCGTCCGTCCGTCCGAAACAGCTAAAAGTAAAAAATAAAGGTGGTCCCCATACAATAAACGTGCTAAGAATCGATTAGTCACGCTACTGAATAATAGATGGCGCGACAGGTTTTTATATTTTGCATTGTAGAAAGACAAAACATAAGGCGGATATGGTTTTTTGACAGGTACGGTATAGCGGATCTACGGAACCCTCCGTGCATGAGTAAAACTCACACTTGACGGATTTTTTTAATTGTTCTCTAACTAATAAAATGTTAGCTTGAAATAATACATTCTCCTACTAGCATATTTGCTCACGATATTCTCACTCGTACGGCGGCGACCCCAACCCACCACTGTGTGGCCGAGATTGGCGCGGGTGGTGGTCCGAATTCACACAAAGCAATTCTTTAATGATCGAGCACTCATTATCAAACAACATAAAAAAGCGATCGCCCCTTTCTTTTTGCGCAGAAACAATACTTACGTTTTATTTTGCAGAGCGCCAATAAAATTTCCTATTGCACTGGCGCCGCCGATTTTATGTGTTTCTCAAGAATTACATTTTATTAATTATTTTCAGTGTAATAATATAATGCTTATATTATATTAATATGTACCCGCAGCTTATTGGGAAATAAAGTTGTTGAAAAAAAGGCGGCGGGTGTTCGAGTGGTTTGGGTATCGGCTTCTCATGCGAGAGGTCCGAGGTTCGAATCCGTTCGACGTGTGCCAATGAGTTTTTTCTAAGGAAAAATTTGTTTGGAACCGGTGTAAAACTGTAGGTCCCTTCCCTTGCCCTTTAATAGGTGGTAGGCTCAAATTGTAGCCGACTGGGTTGGTACCACCGTGCCGGATGTAAGATGGCCGCATAGCAGCCTCGGTTGTATACTGCTATCTAGGGAAGTCTCCGGTATGGCACCTTCCTTCTCGGAGTTGATATATTGGCTGGTCGGAGCATGTGCTTTGGCCCCTCCTACTCAGCCATACATACAAGATTAAATTTAAAAAAAGACGGGTTCGTGACGCAGTTCAGGTTGTCGAAGTGTCTGGCCATCGTTAGTTGTTGCTAAATTGGTTTAAACATTTTTTGTGGAGCTTGGCACGGTTGACCATGTCACCTACTAGTTACTACATACTACACACCGTACACCCGTGATATCAGCCCAAAACATCTTGGTGAACTAGGTGCCACGTCAGTCCGGCTACAGGGAACTTGACGAAAAACACGAACCATTTACATAGGCTTCGACGGACTTTTCATCGGATGTGCTTAATTTAACGATCAGACATAGATCCATTGCGAGCTACCGGGACTGGTAAAATCATGGAGGTACCAAAGCCACGCGCGCCCGCGCCCGGCGCGCGTGGCTTCGTAGCTTCATGGGTAAAACAGAGCCTGTGGTAGAACCACAGAACAAAAATACACGATTCATTTTCTTTGACAGTTGTGAGTTGAAGGATCGAGTATTTAATACCTATATTATATTTTATATACATTTTAAGAAAACACCTAAGACTGGGAAATTTATATAATTAAAATTGAATTAAAGTGCTAATTAGAACATTACCTACCTATATTAATTTTGAGGAAAAATAACAGTTTGTAGGGTTACTGTGTACAATGATAATTCTATGCATATCTATTCGTGCTATGGCGAATTCTTGATAAGTTTTAAAGTCAATGATTGGCATAGAAGGCGTCACGCGTACACTTTGTCGGTAACATAGCTCAAACATGATCATAATGGAAGTGACCACTTAGCAACTAAACTCTCGAGCCAGCCGGAATACTAAATCAATTATTATACGCGAAGGCGCAGAGATCTGCGAGTTATTAGCTTCTTATTACCTACAGCCAGCTCTGTAAATAGTTAAAATTATCCTCGCGCACTCCTATAGGATAATTCACGCGTAAGTATACAATAGTGAGGCAGAATAGAAGCAAGAGCGCGTGACAAAATAAATGAGAGGGTTCAGTTAATAACTCAGGTTGACTGCTATTTAAGGCAAATTATCGACACTTGGCGTCGACGCGCGAAATATTATGTACTCAATTACCGCGCCTATAGAATGAATAGGAACATCTATGAGGTGCATGGTAATGTGCTCAGGCGGCTCCCGCCTAACCATTTATATGTATATACATTCTCGTACTTACCTAATGCTACTTTTATAACATTAACATATTTTATAGAATGAAGCAACGAAGGCAACAGGCCGCAATCAAATCACTACGAATATTTAGATACTAGCTCCGCTCGCCTGGTTTTCTTGTTTGACAATGCGCCATTTTGTTCTATGAATGAGAAATTGCTTTCACTTACGTCTAGCCCCGCTCCGTCCACTTGGCTCCCTTGGTAGGATCCATCAATGGATCAAAGTGGACTTTCTAGTGGATTTGAATCCCTTTAGGAAGGTTTCTGCGATAATTGATTATAAAACACTAGCTAGTCCACTTGGATCCGTTAAGTAAGTTAGGGGTATGTATGGTGCAAAACGCTTAAATATAAAAATAATATTAGCTCCTTGCCTATGAAATTTGCGTTTTATATAGAAAAAATCAAACTATTTTTTTTTTTATGAAAAATATATTATTTTTAATCGAAGTATTGGTTATTATTATCAATGCACTTTTGCCATTTTACTGAAAGTTCATTGATGCCTCTGCTATAGAAATCCTGGGGATGGGAATCGATTAACTCTTTAAAGGCGTTTTTCACTGCCTCATCGGATTTGAAATTTTTCCCATGTAAAAAGTTATCCAAATTTGGAAAAAAAATGGAAACCAGTTGGAGCAAGATCTGGTGAACATGGTGGGTGACGGAGAGTTTGCAGTCGTAACTCCCGTAGTTTTGAGACGGTCCATTGTGCGGTGTATG
Organism: Nematopogon swammerdamellus; assembly: GCA_946902875.1. Classification (NCBI taxonomy): domain Eukaryota; kingdom Metazoa; phylum Arthropoda; class Insecta; order Lepidoptera; family Adelidae; genus Nematopogon; species Nematopogon swammerdamellus. The sequence continues at coordinate 10,913,946 of OX336335.1, read as the reverse complement.
GGCGAGTTTTGTCGTGAGGAAGGAGTGGACTAGAGTAATTGGCAAGTCTCGGTTGTTTGAGAGCGAGCTTATCCATCATTATTTTCAATTCTTCACATTGCACATCTGCAGTAATTGTTGCGCCAGGTATCAAGAAGCTGTAATGAATAATGCCGGCACAGGTCCACCATACACTGACAAGCAACTTCTTTTGACTCAATTTGCGTTTGGGACATGGTTTGGCTGCCTCCCCTGTGTCCAACCAGTGTGACGGACGTTTTCGATTGTCATCCAGGATCTACTTTTCATCACAAGTGACAATCCGATTCAGAATCCCCTCATTTCTGTGCCTATTCAACAAGTTAAGACAAGCTTCGACGCGATTTTGTTGTTGTTGTTCAGTGAATTCATAAGGTACCCACTTTCCGAGCTTTTTTATCTTTCCAATTTGACGTAAATGAATCAGTATCATTTTATCTCTTACATTGAAGGCTGCTGCTAATTCCGACGTGGTTTGTGATGAATCTGCTTCAACTATGGCTTTCAATTCATCGTTATCGACTTTCGTCTCCGGTCAGCCATGGGGCACATCATTGAGATGAAAATTTCCAGAACGGAAGCGATCAAACCAAAAACGCACAGTGCGTTCACTTGCGGTACCTGGTCCATACACGTCGATGATATTGCGTGCAGTCTGTGCTGCGTTGGTGCCGCGACAGAATTCATATTCGAAAATAACACGCAATTTAGATTTTTCCATGGTCACAGAATCAGCGATGTAAAAAAAACCCGAACGGTGGGATAACAAACGAACAACTGATTTTTAAAAAAGAATAATTTGCCTTTATAACAAAAAATATTTGAATTTGAAATTCCTACGCAAAAAAAAGTTAGCCAATTTCAAAGAAGCCAGTTTGTAGAGACGCCAATTTCATAGGTAAGGACCTTAGACACAATTTTTTTTAAATAATTTAATAAATGCCCCTAATGCTCAGCACATACTCGTATGAATAAAGGCGTGAAGTGGGAGGCCTGTGTCTGTCAGTGGCATAATGAAAGGGCTAGAATCTAGCGGTTCCAAAAAGGTGTTCCGCGGAACCCTGGGGTTTCGCGGAAAGGTCACAGGGTTTCCGTGGATTTCAAACTATGTCTTGCTATTCAAATGAAACATGATAATCCGTCAACAATTTACTTTTAGTATTTTTTATGGTATAAAAAATTAGGTATAGGTCACATAAATTTAGTTTTTATGTTCACAATTAGCTAATTAACTTTTTTAATTGACTTGGTGTTCCGGCAATAGAATAACGATCATTTAGGGTTCCGTAGACAAAAATAATTGGGAACACCGAGAGAATTTTCTGTAAAAGGTCCTTTCGAAATGGTTCTGTACGCGATGCGTGCGCAAACAACCATGCAACGTCCAACACACAAACAGACAAACATTTCAAAAATTATCTCAATGAATTCTATTACTTATCCTTAATTCGCCCCAATTATTTTTTTTACAAATCTCTTAAATGTACAAGCACGCCAATTTTACAATTGTATTATGGGTATTGATGAAGAAAACCTTATCAAAAAGCTCTGATTATGTGTGTTTTTCATGTTCGAACATGTGGTCGAACGAATGGTCAATGATTCTCGAGATGATTCTGCTGAAAACGCTGCTGTAGATTTTGGGTTGACCCCCAAATTGATATTTTGAGGGACAAATTAGATAGTTAAAAAAAAGTTTTTCAATTACATCATGTGACTTATCATATCAATGGAAAAGACACATTTTTTTATAGTTTTAAAATTCATCGTTTAAAAGATATTAAAGAAAATATACAAAAAACAAGCATAGCCCCGTATCTTCGAAACTACTGAGTCCAAAATATGGAAAAAAAATATTCACAGATCTCAGGCATTACATGACCTTCGGGTACATTGAAAATGACTTTTAGGACCTGTTCAAATATAAGCATATAGCGAGTCGCCGACTGTGGGCGTGAAAATATCCTGGTTTGGCTGAAGCGACGAACTCAAAGAGCGAACACACTCCAGATTCTAACAGCGCGCACCTGCTCACTATATAATTACTTCTACTCCTCTAAATACTAACATGTGTTCGGCACACGTATAAAAGGTTGCCTCTGGAATAATCTGCCCGTGCGTTTACGCTTCACTACGTCTGTGAATGTATTTAAGGTAAATTTGAGAAATATTTTCCTATTCTTACTGAAGTAAATACATTTTTACTAGCATACATACTAGCTACATATTGCACTAGCTTTTACCCGCGGCTCGCGGTAAAGTCGGTTTAATAGCAAATCCGATTTAAACGAGAATATGATAAACGATCGTTTTTTTTTTATTTTCTCTCTCTCTCTCTCTCCCTGAACCCTTTCTCCCTCCCTCTCTCCCTAACTTTCTCGATTTCCCTCCGTTCCCCTCCCGCCCCTCGCTCTTCTCCATCCCCCTCTTTCCCCTTCTCTTTAACCTTGTTATCTGCCTACCTCTCTCCCTAATTCCCTCCTTCCCTTATCCCTTCTCCCTCGCTCCCTCTTACTCCCCCTCTTTCCCCCATCCGCACTCCCTCCGTCCGCCTCGCTCCTTTCATCTTCCCCACCCACCTCCTTCCTACCTCTCACTCTTTCCCCTCCTCCCTGTTCCTTACCCTCTTCCTCCTCCCTCCCCTCCCTCCCTCCTCCCTCCTCTGCTTCCCTCCTCTCTCGCCTCACTCGATCCTCCCTTCCTATCTCCCCTCTCCTCCAATTCACCACTCCATTCTCCCCCTAGCTCTCCCTCCCTCCGACACTTCTATCCCTCCCTATCTCAGTCTTCGTTCAACCATCTATACCCCGCCGCTTCACCCTTCCTCCCTCACGCCTGCCCCTCGTTCGTCGCCCCTCTTCTCAACGCCCCTTCCCTCATCTCCCACCCATCTTACACACCTCCCCTACCCTAAATCCCTTCCACCTGCTCCATCCCCCTACCTCCCTCCCCTCCCACCGTCCTCCCTCCCTCCCCTTTCATACCTCCCCCCCTCCTGGTTCCTCCCCAACCCACACCTCTCCGTCGCCCGCCTTTATCGTCCCTCACCTCCATCCCCACCCCTCCATCACCGCCCCTCCCCCTTCACCCATCCTCCTTAAACCTTCCCCCTTCATATCCCTAACATAATTGCATTCCCTATTTCACCCCCTTCCGTTTTTCTTTTCGATAAAATTGTATCTAAATATTTATAGTATATATATCTAACATCGCTTCTACCAAACCAACAACCATTCGACACTAAATTCCGTTCATACTATACTTTCCTATACTTTCTTTGACACTGCTCAGTCCTAAGGCTATTTCGCGTAATGATATATAGCCTATCCTATAGTGTGCTTCAAGAACTATCTTTACATTGGTGCAAACCACATCAAAATCTGTTCAGTGATTCTGGAGTTTACCTCAAACATATATACATACATACATACATACAAACAGACAGAGGTTCCCTTTTATAAAAAGTAGAAGAAGAAGATAGAGAAAAAGTAGAGATTAGTTTGTAGTTTATCTTAATGCATTAGGTACTTAAAACATTGCCACAAACTATTCTTGTACATAATATATATACTTCTCCCACATCCCAAAGGTTAGTTAGAATAGAATTTCTCACGGCATTAAGCTCACCTATTGTGCCTAATTTGTATAAATTGGTGTTCAATAAAGAATATATATCCATATTTAAAAATTTCATTATAATTTACTTGCTTTTTCATACTGAAATATGTCAATTTTCAAAAATAAACAAAAATAAAACATTAAATTAAAATTCTCAAATTGCAAGTGTATGCATACACGAAAACCATTTTAACTACTCACACTGCAATATAAAGACACAACTCGCGACGAAACTCGCGTAATGGAAAATTTAAAAAAATCATAAATCATAAATATTAACGTAACCTTTAAACTCACGACACCAGGGCCAATTCGCACTTTTTCTGGAAATCGGGGCCTATATTGAAGCGATCGAAAAGACATTTCCAATGTCAATAGGGAATATAGAGCTTTTATTATGTTTACAGGAAAACCTAAACGAAAATCCTAAGTCTTAAAGTTCTCACCTAAAAATTCAAGGTGCAGAACCCTCACCACGCGAGTTCCACTCGCACTTGACTTTTATTTTATTTACTACCCGTGTCCCCTTTAAAGCGATTCACCCCTATTTATCAATAGCAAGAAATAAGATTAAAAAAGGTCCAATTAGGAGCGACCGACTCGCCTAACTATACCTTTACATAACTACAACGTCGTGAAGATATCAGATGAAACACGACGATAAGCAACAAAACGAACGCTCGGAATGCGCCGCCGTATTCGAATTCAACTCGTCATCTTGTAAATTACTATTATTCGGTATCAAATTAATAAACTTGTTAGGTTTGGGAGCCGAAGTAAATTGCTTTCGGCTCTTGTTTTTATTAACATCTCATCCTGTCGGATCTTTGTTTGCTTTTGTGTGGGATGATCGCGGGCGGCGGCGGAGGCGGGCGGCGGCGGCGCGGAGGTTGTTTTTTGTCCGTGGGTGAAGGTGCGGAGCGGTATGGGTGGGCCGCCCCGGCGAGCTGCGGGCGCGCGGAGCGCACGCCGCAGACGGGCCTGCGCCTCACTCACTCCGCTCACCCAAACCAATTAGGAGCCTTATGGGAAAGCACTCACAAACTCCATGAAATAGCAAATCATATTATTATTGGTTATTTTATTACATTCGAATTTATCGGTCGTCATTTATCGTGTGTTGAGTTTCTGTGAATTTGCGCTTTATGGATCATCATCTCCGAGTGATGCGATGAGTTAGACAATTTCGTATAAATCTAATAGAATTAGGTAATCCGTAGGTAGGTATAACATTTTAAATACTTAAAATAAATTAATAAATGAGTACTCATGCTGACAAATTAGTTACGGACGACTTGATCGACTTCGATGCTTTGGAATTGCTTTCAAAAAGATTTAATGGTATTTCTTGACTTGAGATAGTAGTCGCCGTTTCAGACGGGACAGTCGTAGTGTGTGTGTCGGGTGCGGACTGGATGGGCGCACGGCACGTAGCACTCGGGGCGCGACACGGTCAGCACGCCGGCCTCGCAGCGCACAGACGCGCACCTCCGTCCGTCCGCTCTATGTACTCACCGTTGTAGACGGGACAGTCGTAGGTGTGTGTCGGGGCGGGCTGGATGGGCGCACGGCACGTAGCACTCGGGGCGCGACACGGTCAGCACGCAGGCCTCGCAGCGCAGCAGACGCGCACCTCCGTCCGTCCGCTCTATGCACTCACCGTTGCAGACGGGACAGTCGTAGTGTGTGTGTCGGGTGCGGACTGGATGCGCGCACGGCACGTAGCACTCGGGGCGCGACACGGTCAGCACGCCGGCCTCGCAGCGCAGCAGACGCGCAGCTCCGTCCGTCCACTCGGTGTGGGAGGCGTGCTCTGTGCCGTTGAACCAGCAGCCCTTGCAGCGCATGCAGCAGCCCTCGCGCGGCATCACCATATAGCAGTCTTCCACCGGCGGGCACACCGGCTCCTTACACTCCACGAATCCGTTCTGGATAAAAACAAAGTTATATTGAAAATCTGCAAGCATTCGAGATATGTCAACATGTGACATGGTGGATGACATAGTACCAGTATTTGTTTACATTTAAATATTTACGCACTTGTAACTAATAAAAGAGACAATGGATTTTTCCTCAATACCATAAATTTTAACTATGCGATTAGCAAGTACGCAATGAGATAACACAATAATGTAATAATCTAATAGTAAGTACACGTGTACTTAAGTACTTATTGCATTCGTACTCGTATACGGAACCGGAATACTTAATTTGAATTTTAATGAAAACGTATGAACTAATGAAAACTTATTGCACTGCAATAAGTTTTGATAAAATCAAATCAACTGCTATATTTTAGTTTGTAGAAGAATTCGTGAGTTTAGGTTAAAAGTCGTACAGGAACAGGAAATATGAAATCATTGAAATACTCTGAACCGTAGACGTTAATCTCTAATACAGCCATTAAATAAAGATAAAAGTGATTTGTTAGAGATACTGCGCCGGATTATATGAACTCTGACACGAATAATGCAGATAATAATATCGTTATCTTAATTTATTGTTGTCTCTATATTGAAAACACATTATACGAGCCAGCTGCGAGGTTTCTCAATAATTGGAAAATATTTTGTGGTATATCCACATGTATGGTTTAACGCGCAGTCACTATTTCTTACAATACTTAATGATCAAATGGTAACGGGCGCAGCGGTGTGGAGGAACGACAGACAGAGATAATGAAGGTTGTTATGAAACATATAACAGAATCACTGAACGAAAACGGATACATTTTGAGCAAAATTATAAACTTCTTACATGAATTACAAAGTTCACGCGCTTTACAAAACAGGACATTCACTTATTCAACGACGATTTTGAAAATTTAAGCATTGATGAAGAATCGAGTTATTAACGACACACAGCAGAGAATATACATCTCGACTTTATGGATCATTCGACAATAACGGAATTCTCTCCGGGCCGCGAGTGAGGTCAGCAGTCACCGCTATAACAATGTTGCATGTTGCACCGTCTTGCGCTTCCTTCCTCCGCATCCGTACCAATGACCACACCGCCTCCGTGGTGCAGGAACAATAACGACAAACATATTTGCTCAAATACAACAAATGTACCCCTAAATTTTGAAATTCATATCGACGCTAGCGCTCGCCCCTCGAATTCCGACCTCGTGCGCACTGCGCAATGCTGCAATGGCCTACAACAATGCGAACACCACTTTAAAAATAAAATAAATGTAACCTTTATCTACGTACGAATTAACAAAACATATCAATTATTTATGCTTTGTTCTTTATTTTTATTTGATCGTGAAATATACTGGGTAAGAATCAAAGGACAAACGCGTTAGTTACATCGGCGAGTTCCTCCTCCACTGCAAGTAAGAATGTTTTAATTTAGTGCTGCTCGTGTTTAACGACGTACAAAGGGTAAGTGTCCGTAAAATATATAAGTTGTCGTTTTAACTACATTGTTGGTGATTGGTGAAGTAGTACAGTGCTTTGCGTTTCATGTTAACATAATAATTATTGTATTTTTTTTTATTGTAATTACTTAATCCCTTCCCTTGCCCCTTACTAGGTGGTAGGCTCAAATTGTAGCCGACTGGGTTGATACCACCGACTGGATGTAAGATGGCCGCATAGCAGACTCGGCTGTGTTCTCCTCTAGTCCAGTATAGCCAGCAATCCAGGGAAGTCTCCGGTATGGCACCTACCTTCTCGGAGATGATATTGGCTGGTCGGAGCATGCGCTTTGGCCCCTCCGACTCAGCCAACAATACCAGATTACATAAAAAAAATCGATAAGTTAACTCTGGTTCACCGGAAGAAATTGCATGGCTTGTCAGTTATGTATGACTGGACACCATAATGGACAGCGGACGCACCACAGTCACTGAGGGACTGATTGGACTGACTGAAAGTCCATTTCATCATTCGACTTTGTCAAGCTGACGTCACATCCGTTTCTCGATTTCGCCCGTCTGCCACCCTGTGGCCACTCATACAATAAAAAATCTAATATTTCTGCCGACGTACTTGATGTCGTCGTCCCACCTGGCCTCACACCTCCTGTCAACGGCCGCCAGTGTATCACTGTCAAGGTTACTCCAACGGTCGCCGTCTCTTAGGCTTACGTGCCCAGCCCACTTAATCCAATATGTACCTATTCTACGTGAAAATGCTCTCTCCCGCATTTTCTTTATAATCGAAATCATAATAAGGTTTTATATAAATAATACATAAAAATTTCTCATTAAAGTGGTTAACACGTAATTTATTAAAATGAAACTTAAATTTATGTATTTTAATTTTATTCCGATGTAGTGTAGGGTAAAGTTTTTCGTGCAGAGAACTGCAGCGCAGTAGATTAGTGTAACGTGCATGAATGATTGAGGGCATTATGGAGAGACTACTAAAATAAATAGTTATATTCATTATGAAATAAGGTTTCGAGCCGACGTTCGTTACAGTCAATAATTGGAAAATATAAATATAAATTACGAGTATACTTAACCGACATTTTTCCTTCAGTATACTTAAGACTTCACATATTTCCTGATAACATAATTAGGTATCTTTAGTATCAGAACCCACTGAACCACGCCCTTTCCTACAATAAACAATATCGAACACAGCAAATTAGGTACAATAGGCGAGCTTAATGCCGTAAGGCATTCAATGCACACGTAACTTTGTCAAATGCAAAAAGTCGTGTGTGAAAGAGATTTTCTTATAATTTCCCCATACGTAGAAGTAAAGTATTATTAAATTACTAGCTATTGGCAGCGGCTACGCTCGCGTGAAATTCGTATTTATAAATAATTTAAAAAAAATAAAGAAGAAAGTGAGTAAGCCCGCTGCCATACCTTTATTTCGGCGCGCGGAACAAATCGAGATGAGAGCCACATCTTAGCGTAACCGGAACTGAATTTTATTTAGCCTATCCTGCCTGTGTCATGTATATGTATAGTTAAATGTGCTTGTACTAAGTTTAATCGAATTTGGATGATCGGTTTAAGAGTTACGAATGAACATACATACATACAGAAAAAAATCTAAAAATCATCAATTTAGTTTTATTTAGCATTACACAGAGTCCATAAATGCAGTATCTAATAAAAAAAAGTAACTTACTCCATGACCATCCGTTACAGATGTGAAATGAAATGAAATGAAATGAAATGATTTGAAATGATTTATTGAAATGATTTATTATAAAAAACATGCAAAGCGGTTCAAATATACATTAGCTCTTACACTAGATTTTCATCTGTCACGCAAGAGCCATTCTTCAGTAGGCCTTCATGTGTAAGGCTTTTGCGCTCATCTAATTACTATTGTTATAATTTTAAAAATACAATATGATAATACAAGTTAAGACAAATAAATAAATAAATGAATAAGATATTAAAATGTTAGATCTAAATGTTAAATAAATTATGCATTGGTCATTATCATTAATGTCGTAGGTATATAGTTGTAATAAAATTAGGTATTATTATGAGTAAAAATTAAGCTAATATAATTCATAAGATAAAATTGTATTATATTAGTATTGATAACTTACGGCCGTACGGTCACATACAGACTGTGTCGTTAATTGAAAGGTGTGCTTGAATTGGTCAGCAACTAGTGATACATGGCAACCGCGGCGGTGACTGGACACTCGGCAGTCCGCACACCCAACCTGTCTATACTCAGTCTGCTGGCCGAGATGAGAACAAATAAACACTATGAAAAGAGCGAACGAGATTTAGGTTACACTGCGATTAAGCCAAGGTCGCTAACGAAAGCGCACTCAGTGAAAGATTGTCCGAAAGGAATAGACAAACCCACTCGCGCTCTAAAACTTCTTAGTTCAGGGCCTAAAGTTTTGAGATGTGGCTTAAAATGGGGTTAAAAAGTATTGAAAAAATTATAAGATCATAGAAAGATTCTATAAAAATATTTTCATGTTTTTTAACTAAAAGCTGTGAAAATATGTTATACTATGTACTGCACTAATAATACAGATTTTGATGGAGATTCAAAATCTTTAGCCCATCTATATCACACATAAAGGTTATGAAATTGTTTTCATCTTGAATTAGTAACTTTTTTTTTATTTTCAGAAGTAATGATCGCGGTCGCCTCCTCCGCCTGGAGCCTGGAGGAAGCTGAGTTTGAGCTGCGCGGAGCCTGTCTAAAATAATTCAGCGCGGCCTCTGCACTCCGCACTGCCTGTTTATTGTTTTTCAATAAGTTTCTTTACTGCCCGTGCACTACTTTGAACTGGCCGAAGGAAAATGGAAATATTTACACTAGAGCTTCAGATTAAAGCGAACTACTCGTATAAGTCTTTCGGCGGGACATTTATTACGAGTTTTCGCTTGTCGATATAGTTTGCTTTTGTACCTCGGATATTCTTTAAATAAGCTTCGTTTAATTATTTGTGTTTATAATTTGTTTTTATGTGGAGTGAGCCTCTGCTTGTAAGATCCGTGTTTCATTTTATTAGAGTCTAAAGATCGAGCCGACTGGGGGGTTTGTTTGTTTAAATATATATATTTTTTTTTTATGGAAACTGACACGGTTGGCTACATCACCTACAACATCCGTGATGTCAGCACATAACACCTTGGTGAACTAGGTGCCATGTCAGTGCTTCCCTCTATTTCATGTCGGCTCCACTGAACTGGACGGATAACACTAACTATTTACATAGCCGTTTCGACGTTGATATTTTATTAAGTGCGGTGGTACCAAGCCGGGCGGGTAAAAAGGGTCAGTTTTACGTGGAATCCGAACCACGGTCAGCCTTCAACGGTCGAGCGGTCACCCATCCAAGTACTGATTGCGCTCAGGTTTGCTTAACAACAGTCGACCGACCGATCCACTGAGCGTCCGAGGCTGATAAAATAGCTTCTTCTAATCTTTTTCCACAATATATGAGGGTCGAGTTCGAACTCGGAATTGTTAAATGTTTTAAGATGCCCAAATTCCTTGTACGATGAGCGAATTGATAAATTACTTACGATGTTCTCAATTCGTCCTGTACAATTTTTTACGCCGATATGGCAGATACTGTACCTATATGACTGAAGTGAAGACGAAGTAGTGATAGATACAGTAGTAGCTAACTGCGCAGACGGATCGCGCAGCGAGGACGTCTGCCCTCGCGGAACGGCGGCGCGGCCTACTCACGGTCCGGGTCGCATTAATCGCTCTACACAAAGACACAATGAACACCTCGTCAACGGCACAAAGGCCGACAAATTTACTACGCTCAGACAGATCCAGATGTTGTTAAGGCTTTATGTTACTCACAGATGACATTGTTAGTGAGTACGAAGAAGTCGAAAGCCCATATCGGTAGACAAATAAGTTACATTATAATGTTTTCCATCTCTATACTAGTCAACCGTTTGTCTGACTGGTGCCTGTCTCTTCATCTCTCATATAGCTGGGATGACTATGCTTTGATTTAGCATGTAATATCTCTTCTTCTTTTAAAAGGGAGCATGTCTGTCTGTATGTATGTTAGAGGTAATCCCGGAACCACTGAACAGTTTTTGATGCGCTTTGCCCAATGGAAAGAGTAGTTAATGCTCCCTATAGGCTATATAACATCACGCTAAATAGCCTTAGAGCTGAGCAGTATCAAAGAAAGTATAGTATGGACGGGAGAGAGATAGAATGAATACAAGAGAAGCGATCGTTTATTATCATATTTGCGTTTAAATCGGATTTGCTATTAAACCGAATGTAACGCGAGCGAAGCCGCGGGCAAAAGCTAGTTCTGTAATAAATGTCTGGAACATATCCAAGTAATTTGTTTTTCATACATTGAAAAATAAAAACATATGTCAGGAAACTATGTAATTGAATAGTATATTACAAAACACAGATTCTAATCTTTCGTCATCACTTTTATGTAAAAAATTCTAGCTAGGTACTTAATTAAAATTAATAAATATTTTAAATAAGTACCTATCTAAAATAATGTTTATATAAATTTTCACATATGAATGATGACGAGTAAAGTCGAAATAATTGATAAGAATGTGTGTTTTGTAATATATATTTAAAATATATATAAAAATATAAAAACAAAAAAAACATTATTAATAACAAAATATTTAATTCATAATTTAATAGTACTTCAACTACATGTTCAGTCAGCCCATCAGCATTCGCACAGATAAGGTATAGCAGACGAGGACACTGTGTGTACCAACACAAGCAATGCCGATACTGCGGGACGATAAGGTTTCGGGGGCCGCTTCCGCCGATAGCTAATCTCCTCGCCGCCTCCTGTCTGGTTGCACAACCCGCCGCGCTACCTTGAACTCCGGGGCCGATCTCTCTTCCGCTGTTGTGATCGGACACGGGCCCTTCATCCACCGATCCCAACCAGTGCACATAGGTACCAGAACATCTGAAGAAATGGGTATGCGAGTGGGTAAGACAGGTAATGGTTGCTTACTGTGAGCCTCGGTAGCTCAGTGGTGCGGTCGGTCGACTGTTGATCTGATCATAAGCACACCTGGGCGCGATCAGTACTTGGATGTTTAACCGCTCGACCGTTGGAGGCTGATCGTGGTTCGGATTCCACGTAAAACTGAAGTCCCTTCCCTTCTTACCTTACAAGGTAGTAGGGTTTAACCCGCCCGGGTTGGTACCACCGCACTGAATAAAAATTCGGTTGAAACGGCTATGTAGTAAATAGCTCGTGTTTTCCGTCCAGTTCAGTGTAGCCGGCACAACCGCAGGGAAGCACTGACATGGCACCTAGTTCACCAAGGTGTTATGGGCTGACATCACGGATGTTGTAGGTGATGTAGCAAAGTGTGAGTTTCCATAAAAAAAAAACTTAAAAATGGCCTCTATTCTCATATGTCTACTACGAAATATAACAATTACTTTACGGGGGACAGTACAATTCTGATTTTAAAGTAATTTCAGGAAGTATTTCAATTTACTTCACGCCATAGGTACATTCTGAAGCTCGTATATCCTGGCGTTGTTGTGTTGTTACAAACATGAAGTTTGTCAGTCAGCCAGTCAGCGTGTAAGCGTCCAGTTTTTCTCCAGTTCTCCCGTCCTTCTGGGGTACGGAACCACTCTTTTCCGACAAGTGCTTTTCCGACAAGTGCTTTTCCGACAAGTCCTTTTCCGACCCACCAGGTGGGACAACGCCCAAGTACTTGATGTCGTTATCTCACCTGGTGGTTACGTCATAACCGGTAGGCAATGGTCATAAATACGGGTCTTTAAACGCGGCTAACCAAACTTTCCTCCGCTTTTAGAGTTATTTCAGAGCAGCAAAGAAACGTGCTGTCTACTAATCAGATAGATGGCAAAAAAATAAACATAAAAAAAACAAATGTAATAACGCAAAAAAGAAAGCCTTCGAGGCGAGGGCGGTTCATTTAAAAGGTTGTAATAACGATCTTGGTCCTCCGGGATACGTGCGCCGTGGTAAAGGACGACGATAACATTTATTTTACAAAGTTTCTCTCTTCATTACACAATGCAGCGCGCGTGGGCTCGGGCACACAGCTGCGGGACACGGCGGCCGCGGCGTGCACCCTGCCTCCTCAGGTAAGAGAGGAGGTTTATACCACACAGGCATACGAACACTATGAAACTTTCTATAATATAAATTTACAAGAAAAGGATGCTTCTCAATAAGGATCGTCCACAGAAACCAGTAGATCGACGCTCAGCAACGCACTTGGTCCTTGTTATAATGTAGACAATCGTGAGTATCATATCACACACGCTGTGCTTTGCACGTGGAAAGCGGGACCTGCGACGGTGGCGGCGCCTGCCGCGTTTTTTGCGCGAGTTTTTTGCCCGCGACAGAGCACGCGTCGCGCGGCCGCATTCCGTGCGCCCGCGCGCGCTCTCGCAGCCCGCCCCGCCCCGCCCCGCCGCCGCGTGCACCGCCCAGGCGCCGCCGCGGTCTCCGCGCTTCCACAATTACCTTCTCTACTAATCCTGCAGTGTTTGCTGAAGGTTTTCACTTGATATATGGCAGTTCGAACGTAATTGAATAATGGCATAATCTAATTAAATTCTTGTAGTAAATTCAGAGTTAAGCTGCAAAACTATTATTATTTAAGATAATGTTTTATTTTTATTCCACTTTCTGGATTTGGCTTCAAAGCATTATTATTTTTGTATTATTTTATTTGCGAAAAAACCAAGGTTTCCGTAAAACAAAACAAAAACTTTTCTTGTATGGAGACCCACATTAGGGACATTTATCACTTTTTAATTGTTTTTATTTGTTTTTATATCCGCCCAACTAACACGTCATATTCTGTGAAAATTCTATTTTGAAATTTCAACCGGCTAGCTATAACGGTTCCAAAGATACTCATCGGACGAATGGACAGACGTAGGCTTAGTAATAGGCTTCCGTACGAGGAACGGAAACCTAAACATTACATCTCGTTCCGCTATGCGACTTTGTACATCATTATGTATTTAAATTTACTAGTTTCCTGTGCATTTAGTTACGAGAATATTAGTTATGGAATTATTAGCGACTCGCTCGTACGTAATCTGAAAACAGGGATTGAAATGTAACATCAGTAATGTATGGCAATGGAGTCAATAAGGATCGATAAAACTTCTACAACCAATGTACATCGTGTCACATCATACATTATGTGCATACCTAACAAAAACTCGAGAGTAAAATGTATGAGAGCGAAAAAATACGCTGTGATAGAGAACCGGTGTGACCGCATACCGCCACCGCCTCCGCCGCCGCGCCGGGCGCTCCCCTCTCCTCCCCTGCCGCACCGTCTCCGAGCGACGTAGCGCCCCGCGCGCCCGCGGCAAGGCCTCGCCGCCTCCGCGCGCCGCGCCGCCGCTGTCACCTGCCCTGCGCCCTTCGCTCCCGCCCGCCCCCGCGCCGCTCTCACCTAGTTTCACGAAGCAGCTGCTGCTGCGCCGACCGACCTATGCATCTCCGAGGCGGCAACGAGCTGGCTAATTCTATATCTGGAGTTACCAGAATGAGAATCTTTCTAATCAGGTCGCTCCTGTATATAAAACTAAATTATTTATCGAATACGTTCCGCACAGCAGCATTTCATTGCATAGCATAGCACAGCAAATGCGTTAAGTATAAAATAAACTTCGATGTATACAGCGAAGTTTATTTTATACTTAACTTTAGCTTAGCTTCGCTGTATAAATTCACATCATGTTCACGACTTCGGACGAATCGACAATTATTTTATCCGTTTTGACTCGTAAATTGCGAACATTATCATTTGTCGCGATAAATTGCGAATTTATTCGAACTTAATAGATTTGAAATCGAAGACAAAAATATGGCCGCAGTGTTAGATCTAATGAGAGTGCCTCCGGTTCTCTCCCGGCTCAAATTACTGAGAGCGGCTCAATTAAATCGTCGTAAAGTTATCGGCTCGCCCTATCATTACTGCGGACGCCATCATATTTCAACCGGGTCTAGCATTACTACAACCGGAACAGAATTCCTCGCGAGCGCCCGGCGCGGCACGGCGGAGCGGCGGCGGTGTCTGTCTACTCAACTGTTTGGTGTTTCTTAAGCTCACTAGAGGGAATCCTTGTCAACCTTCATACATTAAGTACTTACACAATATACCATAGCAAAGAAGCATGATCGTAAATAATTGCCGGTGAGCCGCAGCTATATCGATCGCTCGCAGTGTAAAAATATGAATTTCGTCAGTAATGCTTTGATCATTCCAAACGAGCGAAGAGACACGGGCCGCCTTCAATGTTATAAGAGCATTAGTAATAAACTTCCACGGCGACAGATCGGCTCAGACAGAAGCAGTTTGTACGTAGCGCGTAAAAATCATATTTATAGCCTCGTCGTATCTGAAATGTGGACTTTAGAAGCGACAATATGTCGGCGACATCTCCGTCTCCAACATTGTGCCTACCGAGACAGTGATGTAATGACTCCGAACGGCGCACCGTCCGACGTAAGCGTCAATAAAAAGCAACAACCAAAATATATAATTTAAACGAGGAACAAGAGGCGATAAATCTCGATGAGCTTTCGAATTCGGAGGCGGCGGCGGCGGCGGCCGCGGTGGCCCGGTAAGGTGACGCTAGGGAAATACCGCTGATATATCAACACTATTGCCATTTGCTACGTTTTATGCAAATATTCCTCATTCCTAAAGAACTTACGAGTTCTTCGGAGTCTCAGCACGTTGATGTTCATAAGGAACAATAATATTTATTTCAAAATACACACATGAATAGGTAAAATAAATGTACATAAATGAAATAATCCGGTTCGATTTCCACGGTTGCTACGCGCCGCGGCGCGCAACGCTGCAGCGGTCGCGACATCTGCGTTAATTATTAATAACGGCGCGTCATCATACTCGGGAAGCTCCGCATCGAGTTATTCTCTTAATGAATGTGTGCGAAGAAACTGATATTCCGCATTCTGCAGTGGCGACACAGTTTTTCCGCGATGTTCAAATCACATTCCCGGAGCAGAGATGCGAGGCGGCGCAGCGGACGACGCGACGCGAGGGAAATGCATACCTCCACCGCGACGA
Organism: Nematopogon swammerdamellus; assembly: GCA_946902875.1. NCBI lineage: Eukaryota > Metazoa > Arthropoda > Insecta > Lepidoptera > Adelidae > Nematopogon > Nematopogon swammerdamellus. The sequence continues at coordinate 10,897,784 of OX336335.1, read as the reverse complement.
TTACCACGAGCAATAATAGCGCGTAATAAGTATGAACGAGGAAGCAAATAATCGTAAATCTATAAATGTATCAATACGAAAGTGTTTTGTGTGTATCTCAAATCGGTAGAACAGTAGACACAGTGTAACTATAACCGTATTAGTAAACGATGGTCCAAGGATACCATACGCTAGAAGTTATTCATACTTATTTAAAAAAAAAAATTATCTCACCAATAAATTCTACAATAAAACCATTCCATAGCAAACAGTAAATAGGTTATAGGCTCAGTACAATACAAACAAATTATACAGCATTACATTTTTTTATGTTAATACCAAGCATGTGCCCACTTTATATTTCTTTATCAGATAGATAAAAAGCCGAAAATGGAAAAAAAATTGCGTCCCGACTAGTTTAACGCTGTAACGAATGTCAGATGGCCGCATAGCAGCCTCGGTTGTGTTCTCCTCTAGTCCAGTACAGCCAGCAATCCAGGGAAGTCTCTGGTATGGCACCTACCTTCTCGGAGGTGATATTGGCTGGTTGGAGCATGCGCTTTGGCCCCTCTGACTCAGCCACCAATACCGGATTACATAAAAAAAAAGCCACAGTTGCACTCCGGGAGTGTCGGCAGAAGTGAAAACAACACCGTAACATTGCTTAAAAAAAAAAAAAAATTTGAAAACATTATGTTAAATTTAGTAGAACGGACAAACATGCATTTGTTACTGAACCCTACATTCATTTTGCAGAACTTAGTAGAATGGACAGACATAAACGTGTTACGGAACCCTACTTTTATTATAAAATAACCGTCGGAGGACATTGGTTGAAAATTTAAAAATTTAGTAGAACGGACAGACATGCATTTGTTACGGAACCCTACATTCATTTTGCAGAACTTAGTAGAATGGACAGACATAAACGTGTTACGACACCCTACTTAACAGTTGCAATCCGGGAGTGCCGGCAGATCCCGTGCCAATCGTAACTTAACCCTTAATGCAATGACTTAAGGTTACATTTTAAATAATAATGACGCTGTCGCGGTGTCGCGAACAGAATTGATCCCTATGCCACTGTAACTTAACCCTTAATGCAATGACTTAAGGTTACATTTCGCTTTTCGAGACTGACGAGGACGCGATGACGCGAGTTTAAAATTTTTTACCCAAGCGCCGCGCCGCTAAAGAAGTTTTCACTTAAAAAAAAACGCGTTATCGAACGCGTCCAGGTTCGAATCCTGGTCGGGGCGGATTTTTTCACTTTATTTTCGGCTTTGCATCTATCTAATGAAGAAACTGCATGTGTCCAAACTCGCGTAAAATCACAAACGTGAGTGTACACTGTACATTTCCCCACATAGGTAGAGTGCGACGGACTACACGACACGCACGAGGCCAATTCACTAGCAAACTTATCAATGAAACAGTGCGATATTTCGAGTACAGTTTTAATAGATTGCGATTCCGCAGCGACATTTCTGTACATGGAGAAAAATCTAGCTATACTAGCGCAGTCGATAATTTTTTTAAATTTTTTATTATTAGATATTGTTAGGTATTAGGTATTGGCTTCATATTGTATTTAATTAATTCATAATTAAACATCATGGTCTCTCGTGTTCCAGGAGCGACGGCAGGCTGGGACATCCTGCCCTGAGTTCGTCGGCCCACATTCCCAGCGTCCTTGAGCATTTGAAAATCTCAAGTGACGATGGGAAAAGGCCGGATTGCATGAACCTTCTACCGTGGAAACATCTAAAAGCCTTGATTTAGGACGCGACGTACGCGGACACCCTCGCCTCCAGTCACATGGGTGGCTCGTTCAGGCTGGCTTCGCTGCAGCGAAGGCCCAAACAAATAAATACCAGAAGTACATGAATTTTACTACAAATTATGAGTTTGTGGCCTTCGCGGTACAAACGCTTGGAGCGTGAAGCTCGGATGCGGTCAGTTTTTCTAAGCAAATAGGAAAACAGCTTATTGAGGCATCCGGGGACCGTCGGGCCGAGATGTACTTCAAGCAACGAATTAGCATTTCCATTCAACGGTGGAAGGCTGCGTCCGTCATGGGGATCATGCCGTTAATCCCAATGATGGATGAATATTTTTGTTTATAGGTACATAATTAATTTTAATTTAATTTAATTTAATTTAATTTAATTTAATTTAATTTAATTTAATTTAATTTAATTTAATTTAATTTAATTTAATTTAATTTAATTTAATTTAATTTAATTTAATTTAATTTAATTTAATTTAATTTAATTTAATTTAATTTAATTTAATTTAATTTAATTTAATTTAATTTAATTTAATTTAATTTAATTTAATTTAATTTAATTTAATTTAATTTAATTTAATTTAATTTAATTTAATTTAATTTAATTCAATTCAATTCAATTCAATTCAATTCAATTCAATTCAATTCAATTCAATTCAATTCAATTCAATTCAATTCAATTCAATTCAATTCAATTCAATTCAATTCAATTCAATTCAATTCAATTCAATTCAATTCAATTCAATTCAATTCAATTCAATTCAATTCAATTCAATTCAATTCAATTCAATTCAATTCAATTCAATTCAATTCAATTCAATTCAATTCAATTCAATTCAATTCAATTCAATTCAATTCAATTCAATTCAATTCAATTCAATTCAATTCAATTCAATTCAATTCAATTCAATTCAATTCAATTCAATTCAATTCAATTCAATTCAATTCAATTCAATTCAATTCAATTCAATTCAATTCAATTCAATTCAATTCAATTCAATTCAATTCAATTCAATTCAATTCAATTCAATTCAATTCAATTCAATTCAATTCAATTCAATTCAATTCAATTCAATTCAATTCAATTCAATTCAATTCAATTCAATTCAATTTAATTTAATTTAATTTAATTTTAAGTTAATTTTCTTTACATAATTTTACTTAGTGCTTCTCTGTAAAATTTTTACACAATGAAAAATGCAAAATAATCATAATAATGTGAAATTACACACATACAAATTTATTATTGCATTATGGAATTTTCACAATTTAAGTATATTGTTTTGTTATTAAATTCTACAGTCAAGTATAAAATAGAGGCAATTAATTTATTTGTTTTCAGCTTAGGTAATGAGTGTTTAGAGTTACAAAGGATTTTACGACTACAATTTTGACTTACAAAGGCACTATTTCTAAGCATATTTTTGAAATATCTACTTTGACAAAATTCATTTTATATAATTAAGTAAATTACAATATATAAATAAATAGTAGCTGATTCTCGATTTTCCTGCTACTTACTGAAATAGAGTAACGGCTGGGAGTGTTGCGAGTCTACGCGAGAGTTCATTCGCACGCGTGCGGTGTGTGGCGGTCGGCGCGGGGGCGCGCGGCTCGGTCTCTCTTACAAACGACTTCAACGCGTTCGCTCTGGGGGTTTTCTTTTGCACTATCTCTATATTATTATTTATTTACATACAATATATTATACGTTTCTTGAATGTTATCGCTGCATATGTTTATACATATATTATCTTATGACGATGAAAGATTCCATTTAATTCCAGGAAAACGTTTAACTGAACAAATGTTATTAGAAGTTAACTATAAATTTAATTAAATATATTTGCGATGAAACATGTTAGTGTCAAATTAGTATCTAGATCTCATAATGTATTTGTCGATAACTGTAGTAAACGATATATTATTTTCATATGAATAGGAATATTAATTGAATAGGAAGCATAGTACCTTGCATATACACGGATAGCAGCTCATGCCCTCGCCGTCCAGCACGACAGGTTCGCCCTCGTTGCTACACGCTGCACGGCGCCCAGCTGCCGACAAAATAAAACCTTATTACTTCGATCATAAAGTGCCAATTATTTCAACAACATCCGTCTACGCCAGCGTAGCACCCTCTACGAGATTTAATATTATACAGCACAAATGTAAACGTTACTCCTATAGAACCTTATCATATGTCAGCCTCCGTAGCTCAGTGGTGCGGTCGGTCGACTGACGGTCGTGATCATAAGCACACCTAGGCGCGTTCAGTACTTGGAAGGTTGAAAGTTGCCCAGCGGGCAATGGAGCGAGCCATGCTGGGAATATCGCTACGTGATTATCGTGAGTAACGAAGCAATCTGACGACGAACCAAAGTATTCGTAATATTAGATACCGGGTTGCTAAGCTCAAGTGGTAGTGGGATGGGCGCGTCATCCGAAGAGACGACCGTTGCAGTAACCGTGTCCAACACTGGCGGCCGTGGACAGGAATGCAAAGCAGATGCGCCTTAGTGAGATGCAACATCTAATTATATGTACGGAGCGCACGGTGTGTTGTGGTGTCGCAACACAGCACGCAGCGCACCTGTCCGCTGCCTCCCCCCTTCCACTCCCCCTTCTCCAGGGCCCCCTGTCCGAGCCTTTCATTCCCACACAAATACTCTACATGATCTACTTTTCTGCTGTTCGGCGCCAGCTATATCGCATTGCGCGGTCAATCCGATCAAATTGGTTTTATTGAAATGATATACAATGTAACTAGACAATATACAATTTATTTTTTATTTTTTTATAAAACCCGACTACGAAATAACAAAGGAAATAAGAAGAAAAGATGATTGAAAGTGTCTATTCGATTTCTTTTACACGCTCAACTACATGATTTTCGATCAACTTTTCATGTCCTTATCATATGTCATATGTTATAGTATTTCGTAGTCGAGTTTTATAAAACATTATTTAATTTTTATTAAATTCTTTTTAGTTCCAAACCATTAAGTGTGGTATATTTTTCGTAATCGCTTTTCAAGCTCTTTCTTCTAGTTAAACTACACAATTCGAATTAAACTACATAATAATGAAGTAATTACATGCCCAATAAGTTTTGGGGTAATTTCAGAAATAGAGCATTGTTTTAAATATGAGGACGCAAATCCTTACTTAACGCCTTTTTTACAAAAGCTCATTAATTTCTGCTCAGTTAGACCTACAAGTGGGGCACGTCATAACATTTAGTTGCGATAGGTATATGGTGCCATCATCAGTTTAGCAGATGTCCAACAATGTCAGATTACAATGTCGTATTAAATTGTTAGTAGGTACTGTTTGTCGATTTACTAGCATTACTTTCTCATCTCCATCCTTCCGAACTTCCGACATCCTCACGTTTACATCAAAAGGCTCTTTTATATTCACTTATATTCAGTGTAGTTAGAATATATAATTTTGAATTGTTTATGTTTTGTTGGCTGAGTCAGATGTGTGAACAAGCAATATCACTTGCGAGAAGGTGCCACAGCGTACCGGAGACTTTCGTTTTGGGTTACTGGCTATACTGATTTATAAAAGATCGCACAGCAGTGGCTGCTATGCGGTCATCGTTCACCTCGTACGGTTGCATAAACCCAGTCGGCTTCCCACCGACTATACCACCTAGTAAGGGGGAAGGGAAGGGACCTAAACAGTTCTACACCCGTTCCGAACGGTGAAGCAGCAGGTGTAATACTGCAGTAAATCAGTAAGAAATACTCATTTTAATATGTTTTAATATTATGCTTAGTATTTAATATTTTCGTAGTATGTTATATTTAAATAAAGCTCTATAAGGTTTCTTGCCCGGTTCTACCTTATAGATTGCATTGCCGAAAGGGACATGAAAAAACATTATGACGAACGGTACTGAATATGCATTATGTCTCAATGAAATATTGTTAAGGTTCTGTGTTCTTTGTGGCGAACTAAATATCTGAATCCGAATCTCATTGGCGCACGTCGTCGGCTGAACTCGAATTTTGGACCTTGAGACAAATAATTGTTTCAACGGCGAGACCACTCCGACCAGACCACCCGTGGCCAAAACAAACAACAGAGTCTAACATTGTTTGCATAGGACTGCCGCAGCCGCACGGTGACAGGCAGGAGCGACTGCGCAGGCGTCGCTGTCCACAGACACGACCGGCCAAGTTCGTTAGATACGCGTGGGAATCAACTCGAAGCCAGCTATAATTCAATTAAAATGAACTGAATAAATTGCGCGACGACTGTATGGCCGCGACCCGGAGTCTGCGGTGCGCCGGCTCACTTCACGCATTCAATAAACAGAAAGAGGTCATTATCTCAGCTCAGCCGTATGCTCGGCTAAGAACACATGGGAAGTGCATGGCGTCAAACTCAAGGGAAGTGAAGTGCATGGCGTCAATTTCAAGGGAAGTGAAGTGCATGGCGTCAAACCTAAGGGAAATGAAATGCATGGCGTCAATTTCTAGGGAAGCGAAGTGCATGGTGTGTCAGACAGAAATGTGGTGTAATGAACTGACAACAGGAATAGATACAGCTATAGATACAGCAGATAGTCTTACAGCCGAAGTCGGTAGATAAACCAAGCAGTGACTACGGGTTTTCAAAATGCACGTCTTCAAATTTCAGCCTTCGTTTTGCGTAAAGCGAGATCGCAGAAGTTTACTATAGAAGCAGAAGAATACTACTGAAGTTGATATTAACACGTGTAAGTAAGCATATGTAGCTAATTAATAATTAACTATCGGTCATAAATATCTTTATTTACATAAAATATAAAAAAGTAATACTAATAACTAAATAAATAAATAAATTTTGTCATTAAAAATGTCATTAAACCTGTTCAAATAACAAACCTAAAAATTATTTTATCTTCAACGAAAATATGATCTTGCTTGAAATACTTCTCTTGCTTGCGATAAGCCAGTAATAAGCCCTTAGGTATCTCTCGGTTTTTACAGAACAAATTTGTATATTTCATTAACTTTACCAATACGTGTTTTAAAACAGCAATCTCATGCGTTTGAGTAAAAATTCGATCGTAAATAAAAGACCCGCACTAATGTAATAAAGGCACATTTATATCTAAAGTAAGGTTGAACTAATTTAATTAAATATACAATTTAATGTTTATCAAAATTTCAGTGCGCAAACCCCAACGTACATTTTGTAAGGGAAGGAATTATGTTTTTTTTTATGGAAACTGACACGGTTGGCTATATCACCTACAACATACGTGATGTCAGCCCATAACACCTTGGTTAACTAGGTACCATGTCCCTGCTTCCCTTGGGTCGTGCCGGCTACACTAAACTGGGCGGAAAACACGAACTATTTACATGAGCTATTTACATCAGTGCGGTGGTGGTACCAAGCCGAGCGGGTTAAACCCTAACTCCTAGTAAGTAGTAAGGTAAGACGTGGATTGAGTAGTTATCTACTTATAAGCAAACATAAAAACGACAACGGTGCATGAGTAGATCGTTACAGATTTTACACTTTATTTATTAGAATAACTTATGTAAAATCACATGACAGAATTTTCGAGAGCGTACTTTTTTAGGGTTCCGTATCCGTCGTACAGGACCCTATTACTAAGCCTACGCCGTCTGTCTGTCTGTCTGTCCGTCTGTCTGTCCGAGGGCTGTATCTCTTGAACCGTAATAGTAGCTGGTTGAAATTTTAACAGAATATGTGTTATTATGGCGGACATATCATCAAATAATAAATAATAGTAAAAGTAGAAAATAAGGACGTATGTCCCATACAAATATCTTAATTATCAGAAGAGCGCCACCTACCGAATTATTCAAACATTTTAACAACAAAAGTATGAACTTTCATCGATAGATGGCGTGATACTGAGGTAAAGTAAGATAACAAATAATAAAAACCGATCATTTACGTGTTGGTACGGAAACATACGGAAATCTCAGTGCGCGAGTCCGACTCGCACTTGGCCGGTTTTTATTTAATAAATGCAATTACGTTTAGTACGTATTCTCACTATTATTTATTTTAATTTCTCACAAGTCTTTTGTTACGACCTACTTATATTTCACTATGTAAATTATTATTCTACTTAAGAAATCTATGTAAGAGATAAATTTGCCTTTGCACATCAAGTCAAATATTTCATGGCGGTGGTGTTTGTAAATATATTTTGGGCCAATAAAGTATTTTCGATCTAATTATATATCTTTTACATTTGTTTCTTTGATGCTTTAATCTTGTGAAAAGCCATAACTTTTTTTAACCTCAAACTCCTAGGAGATTAAGTTAGATCACTAGGAAGGATGAGAGCGTAGCGACACAACACTATTGTGGAACCTTTAGTGAGTCACTATTTTAAAGGAAATCCAGAACATAGAAAATATAGACAAGGTGCGCGCAGAACTTCGAAGTTGACATAACAACATTCCGAACAACAGTTAGCGTGTATCGCGTGCCCCACCCCGCCCCTCCCCGCCCAGAGCGACGGCAGTATCTACTAGGCAGATATACGAGGCCGATGAAGCCTCCGCTGTATCATCTCCACATACGAGTAACATTCTAGTCATAAATTAAGTATTATAGCGACTGTGACGTCGCCGGTCCCCTGGTGGCGTCGCATCCAAAACCACCTCGTGACACAATCATAATGATAACGCTTCCTAAGCGAAATGTTAATCACGATACGACCCCGGCGGCGGCGCCACGCCACTACTACACTAAACCACCTACTGTAGGTCCACATGTAGTGGAGATCCGCATTCTTATTCCGCGGCTATTTCATTTCGCCGCTGGCCGAATTTGTAATATTTGATTAAGTTTCTTGGGGAATGTCACTTAATACTTCGATTAATATTAAGGCCGTATTTTAAGGCTTCGTGGCTAGGAGAAGTCCATCCGTTTTAATCCATTTTTTTCTTCTATATTTTAAAACAACAATCTTTAATAATAATGTCCAAATAAATATTTTCAGAGGCCATTCCTGGTCAACGTTGACGTGAATTAATCCAATTTCACGTTAAAATATAACAATAAGAATATTATTGTAAAAAAAATTAATAGATTATTTATTTTGAATCCACAAGCCGTCTCTCAACTCTCCCTCACGATTGTGACTGAAGACCGGCTGAAGACGTCTCGCGTGAGTGATAGATAATAGAAAAAAAAATGTAACCATCAATTGTCGTTATGATAAACGACTTGCGAGTTGCTACGGAAATCTCAACTTTAGACGAAGTCGCACTTGACCGGTTTTTATTAATGATCTCGGTCAGATATTTATGCACTAAGAAGATTGTATTTAAATACCTGAATAGCAAACTAAAAATACTAGCATCTTTATAACGTTGTTGTCTAAGCTCCGTTCGTTGCCCAAGCTGGGCGCTACGGATTAATATAGTAGCAAAAGCCTAAATGATAGGTACATACGTAAGACGTTTCTTAATAAAATAAGAATAACAACACAAAACATTTGCGAGAAAATAATAAATTAATTAGACTTGAAATTAAAGAAAATTAAAATTGAAGACCAATAGGCCAGTACCTAATAAGAATAGCCCCACTGCATTTCTCCCCGTGCATGACGGTAAAGGCGACTAAGGGATAAGGACAAAATGTCGTGCATAAGGGCGACAGGCTAACCACCTCTCACATTGGCACGGTCTTTCCACCAAGTCATGCAGCAGGTGGGCCTTCGTGCCTTACGTGCTGCCTGATAGTTAGTTATCTTGTCTGAATACTTTGCTAAACGTGGTGGCCGGTGTTATTCTGTAATTTACCAGAGTACTTGCAGCACAAAAGCGATTACTCTGCTTACCTCGATTATCGGGGTATGGCGTGGTGTATATTATACATACATATACCCCGGTCCTCCGCGGCACACATCAAGGCGCTCACTATACTCGTAAATAATGACATTCCGATTGATATATTGTACTTGTTAGAGAATGTGCCACGTGTGGTGTGTGTCCAATGCGGTATCCATGCGCGCCGCGCAGCCTCCGCCGCACCGAGCCGCGCAAACGGAGCGAGGTCGTCATCTGTCGCATGCGCCGTGCAAGGAAGCGGCGGGTAGCCGGTTTGGGCATCGGCTTCTCATGCGAGAGGTCCGCGATTCGAGTCCGGTCGGCGTGTACCAATGAGTTTTTTCTGAAGAAAAAATTTACGTGCATACCTACACCTGCTGCTTCACCGTTCGGAACCGGTGTAAAACTGTAGGTCCCTTCCCTTGGCCCTTACTAGGTGGTAGGCTCAAATTGTAGCCGACTGGGTTGGTACCACCGTACTGGATGTTAGATGGCCGCATAGCAGCCTCGGTTGTGTTCTCCTCTAGTCCAGTATAGCCAGCAATCCAGGGAAGTCTCCGGTATGGCACCTACGTTCTCGGAGGTGATATTGGCTAGTCGGAGCATGCGCTTTGGCCCCTCCTACTCAGCCCACCATTCCGGATTACATAAAAAAAGGAAACTTCTTGGGGATTAGTTAGTTATACGAATAATATATTTTCTTGTTCTTTTAATCAATAAATAGATCATATAAACAGCTAATTTGTTTGTGCTTCAGCAACAACAATAATTTGCCATAACAGTAAGAGCCATATACATATACAGCTTGCATATAGGTCGCACATGTTCCAGAAAAACTTCTTGCTGAGTAGTCTTGGACGTTGGCCCCCAGATGTTTCGATAAAAATGTTTCCCTAAAGCCGCGTCTCCTGCGAATGTTTTTTTTTTCGAAAAATAACACAGAAACATCCAACGAAACATTGGGGCGTGGCCATACAGATTTGTATGAAAACAAATGTTTTTGTGTAATGTTTCTTGTGTAATGTTTCGAAAAAAACATGCGCAGGGGATGCGGTTTAAGATTAAGAAAAGGTTTAATTTTTTTTTAGACTTCAACCTTACGTCTCACTCAGCCATCTAGCTGATATAACAAAATCATAGAGGTAACAACAAAGTAGGTATAATAAAACCATCTTTCTTATTAGTGAATGCGCATAGCATCTTATATTCACTCCATGCTAAACTTATGTAGCAGCTACCGGTCTATTCAGCCTATGTGACGAGCGTCAACGTGTTCGTTAACGACATATTTTATGCAAATTGCAGTCTCGTACGAGAGTTTTGACGCGTTTCCCGGCACTAATGTGCCAACTAGGCGGACACTATGGACTGTTGCCTTTCCAGGCCGCGATATAGATGAGGACGTTTCGAAAGTGTCCCTTAATGACAGATAAGTGATCTATTAAGAGGCGCCCCTTCTGGGTAACATATCATGCAGTCAATACCTGCGGGAATACCTTGCGGAATACCATTAAGAGTTATTTTTATAGCAATATATTTTTATTTTATTTTCATTACCAGGAGCAACGCTCCTTGCCCGTTCAGTTTCAAAAATTTTGAAAAATCTTTATTTATTCTATGCTTGGTAATAATATTCATCTTTACTCTCTCTTAATTATTTTGGTAACAACGCAATTTGTTTTTTAAATTCTTACGACTAGTATACATTTCATCATACACTTTACCTTCTTATGGTTTCCCATCAATAACCACATTACTCTATGCCTATTCAAACTATCTGAGTATTTGTAATGTAATGTAATGAAAACCGTACGAAAGAGCTTCAATTGTTTTCAATTTTGGCGTTTAAGAAATGTTGTTTTCAATGGTGTTTAAACATTATTCACTATTTTTACGGGCAAGATAATATGAATTTATAAATTCTTCTACTATTATGTAGGTAATAAAAGGTTATCACGACACGGTGGTGCTCTCTACGAATGAAAATATCATTCAGATTTATGAACTCAGTTTGTGGAAATATTCAGAAACTAGGAGCAGTTAACATTTGCTTATGCTCAATAAAGTTGACCGATGTCATGACCTCACTTGACACGAACGTGAAGAAAGGAACGCTCAGGGACTGCCCTCGGTCGTGACTATCATTATACGTAGATACTCTACATTTCTACTAGACTTCAAACTTAATTACTTCAACCCTTTTAGACTCATTTACATTAGACTAGATCAAAACGGCTACGAAAAACAGTCTGTATTTTTCATCCAGTTCAGTGTAGCCGCCATCACCAAAAGGTACCAATATCTTGGCACCTAGTTCCGACCGGAACAACGTATACTAGGCCAACATTACGGGGTGATATAGTCGATAATGTCAGGTTAAATAAAAAAAATCATCTGTGCAAAGTAAAGGTCGCCCGCTCAATCTTGCACAAATTCAAATTTGCACAAGCATGTACGTTGGCCTTTGTCAGCCTCGGTAGCTCAGTGGTGCGTTGGGTCGACTGCTGTTAAGCAACCCTGAGCGCGGACAGTACTTGGATGGGTGACCGCTCGACCGTTGGAGGCTGACCGCGGTTCGGTTTCCATTTAACTATAGATCCCTTCCCTTCTTACCTTACTAGGCGGTAGGATTTATCCCGCCCGGGTTGGTACCACCGCACTGAATGAAACGTCGGTCGAAACGGCTATGTAAATAGTTCGTGTTTTCCGTCCAGTTCAGTGTAGCCGACATGAAATGTAGGGAAGCACTGACATGACACCTAGTTCACCCGGTGTTATGGGCTAACATCACAGATGTTGTAGGTGATGTAGCCAACCGTGTCAGTTTCCATAATAAAAAAAAACGTTAAGACGGCAAAACGGTATACCGCTTGCTAATTTGTTGAAACTAAACTTGCACAAGCAAGATGTACGTTAAGACGGCATAACTGAATAATGCTCAAACGGTTTGCACACACTTGATATAATTGCGACGGATTATCACGAACAGGTAGGTAATCTTGTACGTTACAAGTACGGGGGCGGGACTGTTTGCGCATGCAAGTCACTATCTAGTGGACACCCTACATGTTCTTTGCTTCAAACTTTTGCACAAACTGTTTGCGCATGTTAGTCGCTATCATGTGGACGCCGCATAATGCACCATGTTATTTTCACAAACTTTTGCACGAACTGTTTGCGCACGAAAGTCGCTGCGTGTAGCCGGGCCTTAATACAGCGCGAAGTAAATCCCGCACGCTAGCGGTGAGTGATCGAGAAAGCTCCATTCGGCGACAGCGACATAGAATACGCGATCGGGTTAACCATTGCGGTGATGTAAGAAAGTATGTTTAAATCGGTGCGTTTAAATACGCGTGCGATTATAGCACTCAAGTAGTAACTGTGGAAATATCATATTAAAAAATACTAGCTTTTGCCCGCGGCTTCGCTCGCGTGAAATTCGTATTTCAAAGAAAGCAAGTAAGTAACTAAGGCCTATCTGCGTTAAGTAAGGTAAACGATAAACCTTCTCAACTAAAGTAAGTAACTAACGGCGAGGCTTCAGGCTGAACTGCATTCTGGAAGACAATAAACCTTCTCGAAGAAAGTAAGTAACTAAGGGCGAGGCCGAAGGCCGCTGCGTTCAGGAAGACGATAAACCCACTCAAAGAAAGTAAGTAATTGAGGGCGAGGCCGAAGGCCGAGCTGCGTACAGAAAGACTATAAACCTTCTTGAAGAAAGTAAGTCACTGAGGGCGAGGCCGAAGGCCGAGCTGCGTTCAGGAAGACGATAACCTTTTCGAAGAAGCTAGTAACAGAGGGCGAGGCCGAAGGCCGAGCTGCGTTCAGGAAGACCATAAACCTTCTCGAAGAAAGTAAGTAACTAAGAGCGAGGCCGAAGGCCGAGCTGCGTTCAGGAAGACTATAAACCTTCTCGAAGAAAGGAAGTAACTAAGGGCGAGGCCGAAGGCCGAGCTGCGTTCAGGAAGACTATAAACGTACTCAAAGAACGTAAGTAATTGAGGGCGAGGCCGAAGGCCGAGCTGCGTACAGCAAGACTATAAACCTTCTTGAAGAAAGTAAGTCACTGAGGGTGAGGCCGAAGGCCGAGGTGCGTTCAGGAAGACGATAACCTTTTCGAAGAAGTAAGTAACAGAGGGCGAGGCCGAAGGCCGAGCTGCGTTCAGGAAGACCATAAACCTTCTCGAAGAAAGTAAGTAACTAAGGGCGAGGCCGAAGGCCGAGCTGCGTTCAGGAAGACTATAAACCTACTCAAAGAAAGTAAGTAATTGAGGGCGAGGCCGAAGGCCGAGCTGCGTACAGCAAGACTATAAACCTTCTTGAAGAAAGTAAGTCACTGAGGGCGAGGCCGAAGGCCAAGCTGCGTTCAGGAAGACGATAACCTTTTCGAAGAAGTAAGTAACAGAGGGCGAGGCCTAAGGCCGAGCTGCGTTCAGGAAGACCATAAACCTTCTCGAAGAAAGTAAGTAACTAAGGGCGAGGCCGAAGGCCGAGCTTCGTTCAGGAATACTATAAACCTTCTCGAATAAATTAAGTAATCTTGGCCAAGGCCGAGGGCCGAGCTGCGTTCAGGAAGACTATAAACCTTCTTGATTAAAGTAAGTACCTAACTGAGGGCGAGGCCGAAGGCCGAGCTGCGTTCAGGAAGACGATAACCTTTTCGAAGAAAGTAAGTAACAGAGGGCGAGGCCGAAGGCCGAGCTGCGTTCAGGAAGACCATAAAACCTTCTCGAAGAAAGTAAGTAACTAAGGGCGAGGCCGAAGGCCGAGCTGCGTTCAGGAAGACCATAACCTTCTCGAAGAAATTAAGTAATTGAGGGCGAGGCCGAAGGCCGAGCTTCGTTCAGGAAGACTATAAACCGTCTTGAAGAAAGTAAGTAACTATCGCCCATAGTTACTTACTGTCATCGAGAAGGTTTAGTGTCTTCCAGAATACAGCTTGGCCTTCGGCCACGCCCTTAGTTACCTACTTTCTTCGAGAAGGATTATAGTCTTCCTGAACGCAGCTCGACCTTAGGCCTCGCCCTCAGTTACTTACTTTGTTCGAGAACTTGTTCGAGAAGGTTGAAGGTCTTCCTGAACGCAGCTCGGCCTTCGGCCTCGCCCTTTGTTGCTTATTTTCTTCGAAAAGGTTTAACCTCTTCCTGAACGAAGCTCGGCCTTCGGCCTCGCCTTTAGTACGTTACTTTCTTTGAGAATGTTTATTGTTTTTATCTGAATCCAGTTCGCCCTCCGGTCCCGGTCCCAATTACTTAGTTTCTTCTTTTGAAATACGAATTTCACGCGAGCGAATCCGCGGGAAAAGCTATTGATATTAAAATAAGAAAATTCAGTTAAAATAAATCAAATACTTTAGATACCTACCTAACTAAGTGTAATAGTCCACATCACATATTAGCATAACCGGAACTGAATTTTATTTAGCCTATCCTGTGTCTCGTATAGCTTAATGTGAGTGTAGTAATTTTAATCGAATTTGGATGATCGGCTTAAATTTTATGGAGGAAATTCATACAAACATATTCGCCTCGCCCCGCTGCCCCCCGCTGAGAGAAGCGCAGCGCTTCTCTCGAGACATTCTCATCGTCGTAACTTTTAAACTATTTGTCCAAATTACTTAGTGTAACCAAAGTTTATCTACTTTAAATACCAGAAGCGATAAAAGTATGTATTTTGATAAGAATTAATTCAAAACTATAAAATGTGCATTGTAAATACAGTATCCAATTTAAATGTATTTTTGGTTCACTATTTTGGCTATAGTGGCTTCCACATAAAAGGTAGATATATGCTGTCGCGAACTTTTTTTAGTTAGAAAATAGTTCTATATTTTAGAGAAACAACCTCACCATACACTATCTTCGTGTAACTCTAACGGTTTTTAAAAACTAAACAGGACAAATTCAAGCGTAGTGTACTACCATACGAATGATGAATAAAGAATAAAGAAAGAAGAATAAAGAATATGCAGCGCACGCCGAGATAGCTCTCAAAAGGCAGGATTTTTTCCGACTTACTTAACATTTATCGATATTTGGGCAAATTTATACAATGTCTTTATAAATTATAGCCTTTTTGATGTATAAGCTATAGTACTGTAAAGGCTCATCAAAATCTGTTCAGTAGTTTTTGCGTGAAAGAGGAATATAGTGCGGCTGCTCGGTCGGTTCGCTGTTGAGTTTATAGGCCGCGCCTCCCCCGCGCCGCCACCGCGCCGCCAACTGCCGCTCGCTCGGTAAAAAATACCTATGTTACTAAGGCGCGCGGATTGAACATATCGGTTTGTATGGGAGCCACTTCTTAGCGTAACCGGAACTGAATTTTATGTAGCCTATCCTGTGTCCCATATAGTTAAATGTGCTTGTACAAAGTTACATCGAATTCGGATGATCGGTTTAAGAGTTATGGCGGAACATACATACATACATACATACAGAAAAGATTTCTAAAAATCGTCAATTTAGCTTTAGTATCATACATAGAGGCTACAAACTAAATATTTCCTAAAACAAAGTAACTTACTCCATGACCACCCCTTACAGATTTATTATTAGTATTGATAATGGTTACCATGGCTGCTTTCAAACAGCAGACATATTATTGAAAATATTATAATACACTTGATTTGTACAAGTAAATAAAGCCAAATAAAACATGGAATAGGACAAGGATAAGGGAAGCAAGTTCGTCAGAGCAGCGACCATAGTAGTACCGATAAAACAGGCTCAATGACCTAACGATACGTCTGTGCTTTAGAGGTTGAAGGTCTTTTGTGAGTACAGAGTCCCCAATGAGGCGAAAGGCTCTTCGCTGAATAGAATCCAAGGCTGAAAGAAGGTACTCAGGGGAACCCTCCCAAAGATGACTGCAATATTGCCGACCTATTCAGTAGAAATATTGTACATAAAGATGTCAGGGAGAAAAATAGTATGCGGGATATAGTTCACACGATTACAGACGGCTCATTGAGCATTACCAATGAAAAGTGTAAACAGTTTCAAAAGGAAACGAAAGAAGATGCTTTTCTAAGTAAAGTACTAGAATATTACCATAATGGATGGCCAAACAGAGCAGAAGCCCTAGGTGAATAAAATAGGTATGGATATAGGAACTCATGCAGGAGTTGACTACCTGATTGTCGTTGATTACTTTTGACGCTGGTTTGAAATGCCTCGTCTACGTAATAAAACTAGTACCGAAGTAATAGCTAAGCTAAAGGATATTTTTAGCAAATATGGCATACCTCGAATCGCGATTGCAGACAATATGCCATTCCACAGTTTTGAAATGGGTTCTTTCGCAAAAGACTGGAATTTTGAAATACAATCCTCCAGCCCATATCATTTACAATCAAATGGTCTTGTTCCGACATATTTGTGAAAATATGTCGGAATAGCTAAAAATATGTTTAAACAAAATTACGAATATTTATAATACACCTTGATAAAGCCAAGTAAATAAACAACAAGTAAATAAAGCCGACTAAAACAGTAACGTAAAGAAGTTATTATTTAAATTAAACGCTCCCATATTATCTGACATCTGTTAATTTATGAGAGTGTATTCGCGGTTCGAGTGCGTTGTTACAAGCCGTGCCGCGTTGCGAGCCAGCTCGGGCTGGGATAGTAGATGAATATGTCGGCGGCATACTATAAATAACAGTGCGAGCGTAGCGACAGCCGCGCCTCCGCCGCGCCGCCGCGCCGCGCCTGTTGCCCGGCGGCGGCGGCGCAGGCGCCACGCGCTCTCCTTCTACGCGGCGCCGCGCCACCCTAATTTACGTACCGTCACAAACTCTACATTAGACTGATGTTAACTAGCTGTCATAATATCATAATCAGCCAAAGTTACATTAATTACCACTGTGCCAAAGAAATATTTATAGTTGCATTAAGATGTTAAATTTGTGTACCGGCTTGCAATTGTCACGCTATTGTTCCTATATATAATAAATGTATAACAGAAATATCAGTATTTCTGTTATGCATTTATTATATGAACGTATTCAAATAATAATCCCTAATACACGACAGCATTATTAAAAAGATAATAACAATATAAGAATGTGCCACAGATCGTACACCTCCCCCGCGTCCGTGACTCCACGTCCACCGCGGCTGCAAAGCGAGCCGGTCGTCGCGGCCGTAGTACCGCGGCGTAGACCCGTATTGCGTTCTGTCTGCTGCCTACATACAACAAATCTAAACTGTCCGCACACAATCGCTAATAGGACATGATGCATTCATTGTCAATAGCTCTCGCATGATTAATGTGTGATTCGACAAGTGGTTGCGCATACGCGGCTTCAATAGTTTCGTAACGCAACCGATTGCGCTTGCACAATGGGTACTGAGAACTCGAATGACAAAATAATAAATACAAGACGGTCGCGTTCTTCGCAACAGTTATCGGAACAAGAAAGTAGGAGCTTTCTTCCCGAGCTTTAAACTAATTTATTGGGAATGAAGCTAGTACATACATTAAACTGTCCCGGTCTTAGTTAGTCGAAGGACTATTAATATTATTAACCGGTAGGACGCTTGGTCATAACGGTTAATAATATTCGTAACTTTGTCAATAATAAAGGGAAGACGGCCGGCTATCTCTGTTCTGTGATGATAATAACATGCGAGTTTTCAGTTCAGTGTAGCCGATATGAAATAAAGGGAAGCACTGACATTGTACCTAGTTCCCCCGGTGTTATGGGCTGACATCACAGATGTTGTAGGTGATGTAGCCAACCAAAAAATTGTATGGTTCGTCATCTTTTTGTGCCATTATATTTTGGGGTAGGTAGAGTCAGTTCTTATTACATCGAATGTTTGTTCATCGGGAAATATACTCGCCTGAAGTTTGAACCGACAACATTCTAAAATTAGATAAAAGTAAAAAAAAAAAAAAAACCATATCAACCACTCATATGTCATAAATATCAACACCATACATAATATGTTATATTTTTCACTGATGACGACAACACAGTCGAAATATTATAAATAATATTAATATATAAAAATTAATTGTGTAATTTTATAAATAATATTAATATATAAAAATTCATCAAACAAACATTTTGTAAATAAAAATAATTTATTGTCAATAGATAAAAGTTGATAATACAAGAAGGTGCGAACAGCGCCCTTCCATGCATGTTTAGGGTTCTGTACCAAAATGGTAAAAAAAAAACCTGATAGTAAGACTTTGTTGTCCGCCTGTCTGTCTGTATATCACAGCCCCCACAATGCTCACTAGTCATTTGTTGTCGCCATGCATTGGGACTAATTGGGAGTGACCTGTTAAGTGAGAACGGAAGAGCTGTTCACACACAGACGGTTCAAAAGATACAACCCTCGGACGGACAGACAGGCCGGCGCGGCGTAGGCTTAGTAATAGGCTTCCGTATGAATACTGAAGCCTAAAAACCAACATTTTTTTATTATAAAACTTGTGCCATATCGTTGAACAGCGGTTTAAAGTTTATTCAAAGATTTGAAAAATATTTTTGTATGTATGTAAGTATGCACGTAGATACAAATATGGAGGTATTGCAATCGAGGGACACACCTGTTATTATCTGATGGATGATACACACATATCCAACCCCGCTAGGTAAATACTCGAACGATACATCGTCAATGTTCGATGTGTGAACGTGTACGCAGATAATTTATTTTGCCGGCCCCATCAAAATATTATTCGAAGTAAAATAATTGAGTGACTGAGTACAATACTTGCGAATCCCGACTCTACAAAGAAAACCCATTAGCAATGTCAAGTTGAGACTCGAGAGTCGAGCGAGACGCATCGTCTGCGAGACCACAGCGAGACGCTTTGCGCTTGTCGCGTAGTAGGAACAAGATAATGCCATTTGTTGAACAAATAACCTTCGCAATTAATTTGTTGGAGTTATTTTGACGATTTTTCCATTGTGACGCGTTTTTCTCGCACTATTGCCATTTTTGGCTAAGTTTAATGTTGAACTTATACATTCCTATGTAGTTTCTTTATACGTAAATATATGCCTATGTAGTTTCCTTTTAATGTTCAAAGTTGGTATTTGTTAAATACAGTAAATGTACAACATAAGTCGAAAATTGGGCACGCGGTCAATGAAACAACTCTCCTAGACATCCCACCACTCCCTCAGAAGAAGAAAGTATTTCACCGCTGTGAAATTAGTCTAAAAGAATCGTAGAATAACTAGGTTCAGTGCTACCAATGTCCGAGCGGGCCAAGCAACGCTCTGGTACGTCCGATATCGTGTTTTCCATCCAGTTCAGTCTAGCCGGCACCATCAAAGGGAGGCACAAGGTGTTATGTATGAGCTCACATGTAAAAATAAAAAATATATAAATATAAAATATATATTATTATATTCTATAGGTTCTGTGAAAGATGGGAAGAAGTGTCTCACCGATGTCTATGAAGAGCTTGGTCGCGTGTAGCGAACGCGCGAGGGCTGCGAGCAGGACGACGAAGACTAGTGTGGCGGGCAGCGGCTGGGTTATCGTGCACATTGTCCCTGCGCGTGCGCGTGGGTGCAGGGGCTGGGGCGTGGGTAGTCAGGGGCGCGCCGCCCACGTCCGCACATGCGCTCGCCGTCTCGCCGCCGCCGGCATCACATCGGCGAGACACGCATCACCCTCACCTCACCTTCACTTCACTGTGCGTTCCACCGCGCGCTCGATTCTGCAAAGAAGAGGCAAAGGCGTCAGGATTGCGAGACGTCGGACCCTACTACATATCCTAATCAGTATTAATAATTATTTAATTATTACCCTAAAAACCCTCTTTTAGTTTCTAATTTTTGCGGTGGAAAATTTGGGTACGTGGTCACAGGATGCACTGGATTTTGTCGAAATCATCGGCAAATTTATAGTGGATAAATACGGTGATGTGCGTGCCAAGGTTCTCTTCTTGGCTTTTTTCGGAAATTTGAAGAGGGAAAGCTATATTACGAATAAGGTACTGGGGACCATAAGAGCCGATGTTTTAGTTATAAGTTAGTATTTTATCTAAACTACCATGGGTGGCTGTGCGGAGGAACCAATGGTACTTGATTTACGTTTTGTTTGAATGGTACAGTTGAAAGAGCCAAAAACACCTCTCCTCGCGAAACCACGCGCAGAGAGGCACCATGCCAGCAGATTTGCGAACTGTTACTAGGCTGCCTATTATCTACTAGCTGTTAATATGCCGTTTGAAGGCACCCAGGTTAATGGATTCAGGAAACACACTCGCCGGAAGACAGTTCCACACACTAGCGGTGTGACAAAGAAACGATTTTGAGAATCGGTGGGTTCTCAAAAGCCCAATGTCAACAACATAAGGGTGCTCAGTTTCTCTGCGACGAGTGCTGCGAAGATAGGTTGGATGCAAGTTCTTCTGAGCAGCGTCCATGATATAGTACCTGTAGAACAGACAGAGTGACGCTACAAATCATCTGTGACTGAGAGACTCCAGACCATCAGTCAGTTTCGGGTCTCCCACCAGACGGACGCCTCGTCGCTGAATTGAGTCCAAGGACGGAACAGATACTGGAGACTGCCTTCCCAAATGTGGCTAAAGTACATCACCGGCCAAATCTGCCATTTGTACAACATAAGTAGTTGTGCCAGTGGCAACTTTTTCGAGAACCTTATCCACCCATCATGAACAGTCCTTGCGCCTTGCTGGGCTGTGCATCTCTGATCTTCCAGTCCTGGACCTTAATGCCCTGTGCTGCCATCTCCGTAACTGCCCAAGGACAGTAAATCGTTAATGAAGATTAAAAATAACGTAGGTGACCGCACAGAGCCCTGCGGGACACCAGCAGCGTTGATTGGAAAGTTGTCCGACTTCGCACCATCAATCCAGACGTTAATTACCTTAGTTTTATTTTTGTTATTAATATGTAATATTAATATTTAGGGTTATTAATATTTAATAAAAGTTTTATGTGAAATAATATTGACCAATAGTTTTTTCATTATTTTCACATAAAACGACGTCGGTAGACAGTTTAGCATTGTCGGTGGTTTAATATAACATTATAACCATCGTGCATAAAATGTTGTGGAACAAATGTTTTTATTATATCCGGGTTTCGTGGCTGAGCCTCAGGCACAGCAATTTCGCCACCGAGGAGGTTAGGCTTCAGGGAAAGTCTAGGACTTATGTATGCGTGTGTTTTTGGGCAGTACCTACTTCTCTCGATTGGTGTTAATACCGGATTTTGGAAAATCCATTCATTAAATTTAGAACGTCAAATTGTCATTTTGTGGCCATCAATCGATAACCGATCTATATTTATTGCGGAATGACTTATCGCAACGACTCGACACGCCTTGACTCAATTAAATCGCGTCAGAGCAAATACTCCAAAAGGATAGAACTACTATAATGATGCACTGCATATAATTTACTGGCATCACCATAAAATAATGTACTTACAAGTAAATTGTATAATACGTTTCGTAACGCGCGTGTTGATAAAGACACGTGCACGTGCGTCCTCAAGTTTAGTGTCACATATATGTATTATATATTATAATATAAGACATTATATTTTTGTAATGTCGATCCAGTCCACAAGTTGATGTCGCTTCTACCTATACTTTCGAATTGTTTGCATTAGATGATTTCGTGCATGATTGTATGCGAGAGTCGATGAACTCTCGAACGGAGCGTGCGAGCGAGGAGGGTGACTGTGATAAGTATCATAAGTATTGATGATTAGTTTTTGCCCGACGCACGACCCAAATACCGAACAATCGCCAGTCAATGATGGATGGATAAGGATGCAGCGCACGATCGCCTGTCCTGTCTCTCTCTCTGTAGGTACACTGAGACTAAATTATTATCTTCTAGTCGCTACATGTTATTGAAGTTATTAAATTGTTTTGTTTGCTTGTACAGAGCGATTCAGCAATGACTCTGGAAATGCTAAGAGGTGATTGTGGATCTCAAGCTAACAACTTTGGATGTTTTTAAAAATCTCAAAAGAAATTTCGTGATCCCAATACATGTTTGTGCGGTAAATTCTAAAAATGGATAGAGATCATAATTTGTTTTATATTTTGAAAAAAAAAAAAATACTAAGGCAAAAGTGTTTCATGTGAGCCCTTTAAATTTTGGTAATCATTGCTGTATAACGTTCCCGAACAAAACTTTCAAAATTCCTATTGAACTGTTACCTAGTAGTGTTTGCTTCAAAATGCATCCCTGGCACACACATAAGAAACCTACCGCGGAGACAAACGCACTAAACTATTTAGGAGTTAATTAATTGAAACATTTATAAAACCCGGCTGCTAAAAAAATTCAGGGAACAAGAAAATATCAGCAGATCAAATTTTTTTAGCAGTCGGGTTTTACAATTTTTTTTTTATACCCTTTAGCTGTTCCACAATTAAGACTAACGACAACCGAAGCGACAACTCATATGTTAAAATGCACCAAGCCGCTTAGGTTGCAAGATGTGCCATAAAAATAGGCAGACATATACATACACTCGAAAAACATTACCTACCTTCCTTTTTGCTTCGTGCAGTCGGGTAAAAATTAATCCGTCCTGCCTGAATGCCTGATAGACTGGGATCGTTTACGTTTTATATTTTTTAATTTCGTAAACCAAGTGAGGACAGAGATTTTTTTTCCTGCTGGCTTTAGTTCTTCTCAGTGTTTGAAACCTACCTACCAATTCGCGCTTTATGATGAGCATAGAAATAACCAAGTTTTTTTTAAGTCAATGATGATGAGTGATGATGACAAATGGACGTTATGAATTAAAATTAGTGAATTAATTTTAAAACTCTTGAGTTTTATAATTAGAAACTTTGACGAATTGCACAATACTTAAATTTAACAAAATATTCAGTAGGTAATAAATCGGAAATTTGACAGAAGTTACTGGCCGCTCTCGCTCGCCGAACATAATACGGAACCGCTATATAGAGACGGTGGAAAGAAGTTGCCGAATTTTGTTGCTGTGGGCGATTTCACCTACCTACATCAAACCAAACATCATAAACTAGCTATGAGAGGTCGGCGCGCATCACAACACCAATAAAATCAAATAAAATAATTGAGCTATAACACTGAGTCGTTAAAATGCCTAATGCTTCTTTAAAATAAAATATGCCGTTCGCAGCGACAACGGACCGGATCACCGGACCGCAGAGCGCAGAACCAGCAAACAGCTCGCATCTCGCGCACGCGGCCGCGGTACATTATCAAACCGACGACGACGCGGACACGGACGAGACGCGACGACGACCACGTCCTTTGCATATTTTTTCTAATGAATTCCGCGCGCACGTTGAACTCGTCGTATATTCAAACGTAACGTGAACCCATTTATTTATTAATAATATGTAAGAGCCGCCGCACAAAAAGTGGTCGAAATTAGGAGCGTTTATACTCGCGTATCGACTGAGCGGCGAGGGGCGGCGGCGCGGCGTGCGGGGGCGACGCCCGCAGGACGCTCGCGTCCAAAAGCAATTACATCGATATTGCCAATTATCCACCCAGTTCCGGTTTTACATCCTGCTCGCAGCAAAAATGTACTCAGATTCTGTTGCAAAAACGCATGTAACATATCATCGTCCGAGTAATTTAGTAACTAAACGCAATTACCGCTTATCAATAGGTCCGCGCTACCGCTACCGTGCCCCGCCTCGCCCCGCCCCGCCGACATCACATTCCAGCGCATTTTTTGCCGACTACCGAATTGACGCCGCACTATCATTAGAAGGCTATACAATATACATACGCCATTGAGCAGGCTAAGTGTTCTCGGTACTTACTTCCTATCTTAAGAATAATACTGAGGAAGCTTTCGGTGACACGGTTAGTTGTCGAGGGGAAACTTCGTGTCGAATTTAAAAGCAAGTACATACATAATAATATATCTGCGTGGCCAGACAAGACCAAATTAGTTATTCGTGTAATAAAATGAACAATTGTCACAAAGGCGTTTTTAGACAATGGCTAGCTACATTCGGGTGCCTAAGGGGTGCTCAAAGAGTTCGTATCGACGTAATACAAAGTCTTTGGGGGTGCTGAGGTCATTTATTTAATTGAACCCAACTCGGCCTTCGTTCTCACTGGAATGTGGGGTGACTTGATTTCTTCAAGAAATAATATATTCTACCTGAACGCAGCTCGGCCTTTGGCCTCGCCTTTAGTGTCTTACTGTTTTCGATAAATTATATATCGTTTATCTGAAGGCCGCTCGGCCTTCTTCCTCGAACTCAGTGACTTGCTCACTTAAAAAAGTATATATATGTATTATCTGAACGCACCTGTGTCTTATTGTTTACGAGAAAGTAAGTTAGAAAGGTCGTTACACTGAACATGCCTCGCCCACAGTTTTTTTGAAGAAAGTATTTTTTCATGAACACTGAATTTTCACGCGAGCGCAACCTGTAAATAACTACCTGTAACCACCCCGAGCCCAGATCGTATCAGTAAAAACTGTACGTAAAACGTTTTTCGTCCAGATCACCAATGTGTGATATGCGTGAAAAACAAAAACTGAGTCTGACTCAAAACTGGCCATTTCCGTACAACCACATTATTTCGCGAGGAGAGGTGTTTTTGGCGTTCTTGCATTGGTCCCTCGGCACAGCCACCCAGGTTGGTTTATATATAATAGTTGAGCGCAAGGTTGGACAGACGGACAGACGGATGGCATAGGCATAGTAATAGGCTTCAAGAACGTTTGGAAGTGGCACCAATTCATTGAGCAGGGAAGCGGTGCGGCGGCGGCGGCGGTGAGGGCGTGAAGGTGGGACTCTTGAGTCAGGATCCGTGGTTGTAATCCGGCCGACGACGTGCAGCAATGAGTTATTTTGTTTTATAGAAAGCACGAGGCCGAGCCACCCATAAGGTGTCTGACGACGCCCACCACGGACATTCGGTTGAACGCGGGGGTGGCAAATGTCATGCCAGCCGACATGTGCCTATTCACGCCTCTCTTGGATTAGAGGACCCGAAACTGTACTTGAAGGGAATATTTACGTCCATACGTACACCTGCATCTTCACCGTACGAAACCGGTGACAACTGAAGGTTCTATTCCTTGCCCCTTGTTAGTGTTAGATGGTACGCTCAATATAGCCGATTGGGTTGGTAGCACCCAGAGAACCGACTCCCTTCCCTGCCCACAAATTCTCCCAAAATATAGTCTCGGGTCCTTCAAGACAGGCGCGGGTATGCCACCTTCTCGGAGGTGATATTGGTCGTTGGTCGGATGTGCTCTGTCCATCTGATTCATCCAATCATACCGGATTACATAAAAAAATTATTATTAATGGTGTACACAAAAATATGAATTACAAATACCTAAGTCGTATTTCACTTCTAGCTAGACCGGCATCATAATATTATTATCAACACGCGTATTATTTAAGCCGTCAGTGTCACTTGTATGCATTAATAGCTAACGTTAGGGACGAAGTAAATTGTATGCAATGCATGAGAATAGTACTTCTGCCCTATGAATTTCTTTGGTACTAACTAATGTAATTTGTAATGTATTTAGGTACACTCGCGCCTTCGAGATATGTAGAGTCTACCTACAGCACCACATTCTCTACACGAGCCCCGCGCCGAGCCCCGCGTCGAGTCTCACGTCGAGTCTCGCGCCAAGCGCCGCCGTGCCACACCGTGCGACATTCACACGCAGATTTGTCCGCGGATTTGGCGCGCGTGTGAATGGTAGGCTTACACAACGTAGGAACGCCGCGCTCGCGCTGCGCCGCCCCGTCGCCGCACCGGCCGCACCCGCTTCCATTGTTTCATTTTTTATCGGCAACATTACTGGCGCATTTTTAATATAATTTTATTTAAATAAAGACACCGGACCGATTTATCATGTTCATCCTACTAGTGCTATTGTATAAATATATTTTTTTCTTCATTTAGGTAGCTGGCGAATTCTTAAAAGCATAGTTCCGGAAACAAAGACACATATACTTATTGCTTGAGAGATTCCACACTGGACAAGAAATACTGGGTATTTGAACAATCCCGTACAGAGTCGTTTTTTGTGAAATAATTATTTGTTATTAATTAGTATTAATTAATTGTGAAATACAGCATTTTCCTCCAACTGGTCATGTCGCCTTTCTGCAAATGATTGTCTTTATGGAAACGATGCGTTCAGATTAACGATGTAGGTACTTTCTTGAATACGTAAGTTACTAAAGGCGAAGCCGTAGGTCGAGCGACGTTCAGGTAAACTACCTACTTACATTCTTTCTCGATGGTAAACGATATAATTTCTAGAAGAAAGTAAGTCGCTGAGGGCGAGGCCGAAGGCCGAACAGAGTTTTATTAGATTTCTTTCAGTTCAGTTACCGCAGTTAGAGCAGGTCAGACAGAGTAGACAAGCAGGTATAGCAGTGTATTACATTATATACTCTGCAACCATTATGTATAGGTACTTGACATCGAATTCGACCTCGCGACATGTTGCGCAGAGAGTGTGCAGCTGAACTGAAGGGGCGCAGCCGGATCTGTGTCATTCGGTGTGAACATTCCCGGAAGAAGATTACTGAGCGAGTTACCGGGAAATCGGAACACGAACTGTGTCGGTCCCATTGGTGAGAAAATATCTTGTGCTGAGCCTCTCAGTACCCATCAATCCTGTTATTTCAGCTCACTCACATGCGATTACCGTGAATCGGATTTCTGTGAAGTTGAAAACAATTGAACATATACGGGGAACAATTAATTAATTCGCTCAGTAACATAAATAACACATGCAATTTATCAATTGAATGACTGGCAAAAGAGAACATTTTCATGTTTCACGACTTCCTTCCTACTTAGAGAAATAAGTTGATGTCGCTTAATCTTGAAAACATTCCAATATAGTGCAATAAGAACAGGTACCTATCTAGAAACTTTGATATTGCAGGGGCCAAGTTTGGTCGCCCGCGCCGCGGCGCCGCCGCTCGGAGTCGTTGCACCATCGCACCGCCTCGCGTGGAACCCGCCGAGCTGGTCCAACGACTCACTCACAGCGAGCGAGCGCTCGCCGATCACCGAGAGGCGCGTGCTACTGCTACTGGAAGAACTTTACCTACTTTCTCGGACTTGAGATGCGGTGCGGAGCGCCGCAGCCTCCGCACACCTCGCCGCAAGGTCGTCCTGAGGCAAACCACTCGCCCGAATTTCTTCGGTCCGCTCCGCCCCCTGCTCTGCGCGCCGCATCTCACCTCCACCGACGCGCCGCCGCCGCGCCGCCGCCGCGCCGCCGCCGCGCCGCCGCCGCGCCGCCGCCGCCGTCGCGTCGTCGCACGCTCGGCGCTCCGGATACCAGTTTACTATCGACGACGACGACGTAGCGTAGTAGCGCTAAAGAACGGTAGTTTATATTTCACTTGACGCGTGCGCAATATTATCTCCGGTCGGTATTGGATTACTTAATGATAAACCGCTAACTGTACTCGCTCCGTCTCGCGTCGACTCGAAAGTGGTCGCTCGCTTTTTTTTTCTCAATAAGTTTAACAGGTAGGTACTGCGCTTCTCGCGAAAGAACGGAGAAACAGGTTGTGCGCGAGCGGGCCCAGTTACTTCCTAGTAATTTTCATGTCGACGTCAGCGAGAGCGAGCGCTGCAGCGAGCGTTCGAGCCCGGGGTGACCGGGGCCGGAGCGCACCGAGCCGCGCCCGCGTTAACAAACCGTTTCCTACAGTGTCTTCCCTGCGACTACGTGACCCACGAGAAAGATTTCGACACCAATACGAACTCACAGTATCTCGCTACCGAGTAATTCAATCCTTATCCCGCCAACAACGTTCACTTCACTTGTCCGTAATTTCCCACTACGCCGCCCGTGTTACATCCCTTGTTAACACTTTCACATATGGATCGGCGACGAGCGATCGGTCACTTATTGATAGATGCTCGTACTGTCTCTGATAGTAGCTCCGAGTAATACCACTGAAAAAGCTTTGTCCGAAGCCATAAAAGACCGTTCAGTTCTATCTAACTCCATAATAACAACTTAATACATAATTCCAAACCAGATATGCCCACGCCCCGCGCAAAGTCAGCCATACAAGGCATATGTCGCGTCGGGGCCGTCCCGCCGCCGCGCCGCCTAGTTAGTCAGATTCGCACCGTGCTCCGTCTGGAGAAGAGACTGGACAAGCCGACTACGCTGGTGGTGGGTATGTGGGTGACGCGTAGAGCAGGGACGCGCGGGGCACATTCGTCGCGTAGATTACCCGATAAGGAGTTCAGTAATCAAAAGAAAAAAGCTTTTATGGGCTAATAAGTGCAATGCCGATCCCTCACGAAGGCGCTAGGCGCCACTGAGTCATCGGTGCTTATTACATTTCTTGCACTAATCCAACTTGGAAGTATGCGGGCGACTTGCTTCTAAGAAGGGAAAAATCTTCGTTGACAACAACGACATTGTTGACAATCCATAACTTGATCATGATTTTATGCACACTGCTTCAGTTTGAGGTTTTGTAAAAGCACACGCACCGACTATTCCGCTTTCAATATTATGTAGGTGCGTAAGTTTTACAGAATGAAATAATTAGTACTAAATAAATTAGTAATATCTAGACAAATAATTACAAATTATTTAAATGTAGACGCCGACGAAGATTATTATTATTATTTATTATTTATCTAGATTATTTCAAAATTGTGTCAAAGGAAATAACATTTAGTGCTCCATCATAGATCAGAGAGTAACATCGCTCACCACCAAGGCCGTACAATCTTGTTACAAAATGAAATGCAAATGCATTGGCGGTAGTCAATAGTGATCACGCCCACGCCTCGCCAGGTACGCGTACGGCCGTGCGCGGCGCTCGATATCAGCATGGCATGGCAGGCAGTAGCGCTCCGACTGGGACAAACGAATAGGAAGGAATTGCAAGTAGGGCGGCCTTGTCTCGCTGCCTCATATCTACGCTCGTATCATTTTCATCGCGTGTGGGCGGACCTTAAGCGCTGCTCGTGCGCGCATAAAAATGAGCATCATCTAGCTAGCTAGCTAGACTGAAGTGTAGTGCACCTACCTCTACCTAGAGGTAGGTGTATTTAATTGGCCTATAAACGTGGCATTATTAATTCTTATCATGCATGATGTGCGGGACCGAACGCAGCAGTCTGGTCCGGTAGTGAGCGACACGCAGCAATTGCGCGGAAATGGAATGGTGTTTCTACAAATTGTCACAATACAAGTCGGAAACAAACGGGCGAAACTTTTATTTATTTGTTTATTTTATTTTGACAGCCGCCAAAGTTTGTTTCTCTTGCAATCGTTCCTGATATTAAATAATGTTTAGTCCTGTGATGGATGATTGTGGAATACGAAAGAAATGCTTCGTTGCGTGAAAACTACTACAAATAAAATAAAGTCATGTTGTAAGTAAACAATATGTTTCTAACACGGATCTGTATCTGAAACTGAGCAACTTTTATTTTTACTGTTTTTGTTTTGAGGTCATTTTATTTTTTACTTTTCTTCCAAAATGTAGGATGGAAATGACCATTTTCCACATGAAAGCAAAGCAGAGAACAAAATGTTTTGGAATTTCGCGTCCTACGGTGGTCCTACGTACCTACCACACCGCTTGTTTATGAAATACTCGTAAGAGGTACCTCTTAAAATTTATACAAATTATTTATTAAAAGTATGGAGAAGCAACTGCGTTTCCCACAAGGTTATACGGTGAGGGGCCGCACTGCCCGCCTGCCTCTGCCTCCGCCGCGCCGCCGCAGCTGCATAGACCCGGCGGCGGCGCGGAGGCGGCGCTCGACTCACGAGTGATGGACAATAAAATCAGAGGCAAGTTGATGCGTGGAAGGAATATTTAGTGGCTCATAAACAGAACATATTGTTTGCACACAACGCTGTTGAGTTGAAGCATTAATGAAAACATACGACGACGACGACCGACGGTCGTACAGTCAATGCCGTACGTACCTCGCCGAGAGAGCTGAGAAGCGGGGGCGGGCGGCGCGGCGGCCGCGGCTCCACTCGCGTGGTTTTCTTATTTGACAATGCTAGTTTGGAGTATCGATAATCAATTCATGTTCAACTAACAAGAAGTGAAATCAATTCACCCTAACTAATAAAGCGGAAAATCTGTAATCGCCGTCGCGTCGACAGATGATCGACCGGCGCGCCGCCGCGTCGCCGCGTTGCGGCCGCCGCCGCCGGCCGTCGTCGATTCTATGTTCTCTTATATATAAGTTATATATGTATATATATAAGTCTCGACTAGTAGTTCTCGAACTACTCGTTCGATTCACGTGGGGTTTTCTCTGGCGAATTCGGTCACATCTAAGGATGGTCATAGGATATCTTGCCGCGAAGTGACGACGCCCGCGCCGCGGGGACACCTTCTATACATATAATAAAATCGTAAAGGTAAGAAAGTCTGTACATTGAATGTATTCGGAAAAAAACTAACCAGGGTGGCTTAAAATGAGATACTGAACATATTAGAACAGTTTTTAAAATTTTTGTTTGTTTGTTTGTTTGTCTGTACGCGCATCACGCAAAAACCACTGAACGGAATTAGACGAAACTTTGTATAGTGGCAGTTTATATGCCGGGTTAACATAATACGTAAAAAAATAAAATAAAAAATTAAACAATTATAAACATTATTGCGCGTTTAAAATCACGTAGTCCAAAGTACATAATTATATCTTGAGAACTGGCAGCAAATACAATTTGAATATAATAATCTTGAAGAAAGTAAGTAACTAAGGCGAGGCCGAAGGCCGAGCTACGTTCGGATAATTTAAAAACCATCTCGAAGAAACAAGTAACTAAGGGCGAGGCCGAGGGCCGAGCTGCGTCCAGCAAGAAGCTAAAGCATCTTGAAGAAAGTAAGTAACTAAGGCGAGGCCGAAGGCCGAGCTACGTTCTAACAAATGATAAACCATCTCGAAGAAAGCAAGTAACTAAGGGCGAGGCCGAAGGCCGAGCTGCGTTCAGGAAGAAGCTAAACCATCTTGAATAAAGTTAATTAATATTAAGATTGAGTTAATGTAATTTAAAAAATTACCTGAACGCAGCTCGGCCTTCGGCCTCGCCCTTAGTTACTTACATTCTTCTTTGGAATACGAATTTCACGCGAGCGAAGCCGCGGGCAACAGCTAGTTTATGAATATAACTAAACTTTAAATTTTAACTGAACGGCGAAGTGGTAAATTAATTGAAACAATATAAACTTTCAAAGCAACATTACAAATTTATACTGCGCAATTACAAAACACAGATTCGCCTGGGTGAAAAAAACCGGAACAACAATACTCTGACGTTTCGGCGTCGCGTCGTCTCGTCTGTCCACCAGGCAGGGTCGGGGGCTCGGGGGGACTCGGGGAGCAGTATCTACTATTAATTATTCTGTGGTTAGGATTATCTGGACAGGAAAGGTAGCGCGCGTTGTAACATTAATTTAATTCTATGTGTTCAGGACGACGGCCAGCCGGAGCGGCGACGACGGACCCCGGCCTGGGACACGACGCGCACGTCGTCACCCCCGTAGCAGGAGAAAGTAGGAAGCGGCCGGCATAGCTTAGTTTAGGTAATTTTAAGACGTAAATGTAAGATAAATAAGTTAAACATAAGTTAAATATAAGTAAATAAACATATACAAAATCGTAGATTAAGATAGTTAAGATATGGAAGTTAGTTAAGATAGATACAGCTAGATTAAGATAGGTAGATCTAGCTTAAGATATGTAAAAATATAATAAGATAGGTAAGCATAATTATAAGATAGATAAAAATAGATATAAGTTATATTGAAAATAAATATGTTGCCGCGTACTGGTTTTCATTTGGGACGAACGGAGATGTGCACTCGCCAAAGTAGTTGGAGAAATGAACCGAGCCGAGGCGCGGGGGCGGGCGCGGCGCGCTGTGATTGGTCCACGCGGACGCTGCGAGATCTGCGAACCCGGATCGCAGCATCCGCGGCGCGCGCCGCTCCCGCATGTATACAAATATAGCGCGTTTCGGCCGGTTCAGTCAGTACTCGCCCAGCATCCAACAAGAGAAGTCGTCTAGAGCAGAGCTCGACGCACCGGTCGACCGAGGAACGAATAGTCGGAAGAGACTCGCTTCAGAACGCAACGACTCCCTCGGCCGATCGGACGGCTTCTCCGGCGAGTGCTCCACCCCCGTACGTCCCGGGTGCGACCAGTGCGTGGCTACACTGAAAACCACAAACGTTGTTTCCTTGCTACGCTACGCTACGCTACGCTACGCTTTCCCTCCCTGCGCCCCGCGGCGTTACGGTTGAGGTCTACCTCCCTGCGCCCCGAGGCGTATAGGTCGAGGACGACGCGAAGCACACCTGCGGTCGACCCATCGCACCGCCCGTGAACGACCGCCGCGAGTGATCTCTCCGCGCCGCACGCCCGTCTGCGCCGGCCGCGAGAGAGAGAGACCGTCGCCGCGTCACCGAGCGAGCGAGACGGTCGCAGTACCGCCCGAAGCACACCTACGGTCGACCCATCGCACCACCCACGACCGTCGCCGCGAGTGATTTCTCCGCGCCGCACGCCCGTCTGCGTCGGCCGCGGTAGAAAGAGACCGTCGCTGTGTCGCCGTGGAAGCGAGAAGAAAGATTTCCGTCACCGGCCCTTGCAACCGCTCCGTGAAGACTGGCAGCTCAAGTGAACGGGTGATTTCTACAGTCCACACCTGAGCTACGTGCCCAACATTTGGTCCTATCGTTCGCCGGATTGGAGATGCCAGTCACACGGAGCCAGAACAACGGGCGAGGGCGCACCACGCCGGTGCCGACTCCGTCAGAGCAGCGAGTGCTGCCCCCGAGCGCAGAGGCGACCGAACCGCAGCTGCAACCGGGCGCCGACCAGACGACGGAGCCGACTACAAGTGCGCCTCCAACGAGTATGGAGACGGAAATCAAGACGTGGTCGTCACACGAAACGACGGCCACACCAGTCGCGACGGATTCAGAGATCCGCGAGCGCGCGCGTACCGACACCGACGCGCGCGCACCGAGCCGCGCCCGCACGCACAGCGGCACGCGCGCGCCGAGCCACACCTCACGCTCGGCCGCGCTCGAACGAGTGGCGTCCGCACGCACCGATAAGGACGGGCGGAGCAACCACTCTGACCGTTCGTCCAAGTCGGTGCGTCGGCGCGCAATTGAACGAGAGTTACTGCGCGCACGCCAAGAAGAAGTGCGACGCGCAAGAGAAGAGGCGAGACAAGCCAGAGAGGAAGCACGGCTCGACAAGGAAGAAGCGAGACTCGAAACACAAATCATCGAGTCTCGCCTCCGCGACTGCGAGGAAGAAGATTCGTCAGACGAAGAAGATAATCAAGAAGCGGCACGCAGCGAGCTCGTAGCATCATGGGTGGAAACACAGGCAGATTTACACCGGCGGGAGGCGAGTGAAACCGCTCCGCACGCAGCGCACGCCACCGCGTCCGCCGCCGCGCCGGCGCAGCCGACCGCCTCCCACTACGAGCTCCCCACCGCTGCCTCCGTCGCCGCCCCCCTCCGCGCGGACCCCACCGCTGCCGCCGTCGCCCCTCCCCGCGACGCAGCCCCCACCGACGCTGCCTCCGCCGCTCCCCTCCACGCGCCCCGCGCCTCGGCCGCGGAAGCCACGCCCCCCTGCGCTGCGCTCGCCGCCACACACTACGACGAGCAGCCGGCCGCACGCCTCAGCGCGCCGCCGCACGCCGCCTCCGCCTCCGCCGCGACCGAGCATCTCTGTGCGCCTGCCGCCGCCGCCGCCGCCGCCGCCGCCGCCGCCGCACCGAACTCGCACGCGCCGCTCGCCGCTGCGACAATAACAGTGGAGATGCTCGCCGCCGCTCTGGGCCGAGCGGAGCACAGCAGACCGAGTGCTCCGCCCAAATACCTACGGGAGCTACCATTTTTCGACGGTTCCGCGGGAGAATGGCTGCAGTTCGTCGCCGCGTACCGCGAGACGGAACATTATTTCTCGCCGGGCGAGAACGCGGCCCGCATACGACGCTGCCTACGAGGAAAAGCGAAAGAGGCTGCCTACAGCCTGATGCTGTCGGCGCCGGAACCCAGCCGCGTGTTAGCGGCACTGGAGCAGCGCTTCGGACGGCCAGACTTCCTCGTGCTGGGGGAAATGGACAAATTAAGAAGTTTACCCAAACCGAAAGATACGCCGAACGATCTAAGTGAGTTCGCGAATAAAGTGCACAATATTGTGGCCACGGTCGAAGCACTAGGCCGGCCGCAATATTTGCACAGCCCGGAAACGATGCGACTACTCGTCGACAAACTGACGCCGCTGCGTCAGGCCCGGTGGTGTGACTTCGAAGACCGGACGAGCGACGACCGCCCCGCACTAACGAGGATGGCGGCCTTCCTGAACGAAGAAGCCCGCAAGTACGGTGCATACGCCCGCCCGGACGCCGCCGCAGCTAGCGATGTGTCGACGAAGGACGCTCGCCGCAGCAACAACAACCGCCGCCCCGCGGAGAAGGCCTACGCCGCCGGCGATGGAGAAGCTAGTGCCGACAATACACCTAAGTGCCCGACGTGCGCTAAGGAGCACTACCTTCTCGCGTGCCCCAAGTTTATTGAGGCCGACATGGACGACCGCTGGCAGCAAGCCAAAGATGGCAAAATGTGTTTCCGCTGCCTCAAGAGCAAACATCGCAGAACGAAATGCAAGGCGAAGCCGTGTGGGGTGCAGGGCTGCACGTTTGGACACCACCGGCTGCTACATCACGAGCGCAGCAAAGCAGAGACGTCCGCCACCGCGGTCACAGCCGCCGCCCGCTCGGACTCGGTTTTATTAAAAATCGTCCCGGTGCGACTGAGCGGGCCGAGCGGCTGCGTCGTCGACGTCTTCGCTCTCCTGGACGAGGGGTCCACCGTGACAATGGTGGACGTCGCCGTGGCCGACTTGCTGGGTGCGCAGGGCACGACGGAGCCGCTGCACGTCGTGGGCATCGGCGGCGGACGCGTCGCTACTAACTCGTCGCGCCGCCTCAATTTGCGCATCCGCGGCAAGTATGAGTCAGAGGAGCACGACCTCGTCGGAGCGAGGACCGTCGACAGCCTGCGCTTCCCACCACAGACCGTCGCGAGAAAATGCGTGGAAGAATGTGACCATCTCGCGGAACTAGCAGCGACGCTCGCATACACCGACGCACGCCCGCGGCTACTTATCGGCCAAGACAACTGGCCGTTGATAGTGTCGCGGGCGATCAAGTGCGGCCGCCGCGACCAGCCGGTCGCGTCGCAAACTCAGCTGGGCTGGGTGCTGCACGGTTGCCGCACGTCGATGGCCGAGCCCGTACAACGC
This sequence comes from Nematopogon swammerdamellus, assembly GCA_946902875.1. Taxonomy (NCBI): domain Eukaryota; kingdom Metazoa; phylum Arthropoda; class Insecta; order Lepidoptera; family Adelidae; genus Nematopogon; species Nematopogon swammerdamellus. The sequence goes on along the minus strand of OX336335.1, from coordinate 10,861,892 downwards.
TGCGCCCACGCGACGGAGGAAAGTGACAACCACTTCGAGGAGCTCGCTCGGGCCCACTTCCGGCTCGAGTCGCTGAGCGTGGAGCCCCGCAGGCCCAGGAGCGACCCGGAGGAGCGGGCGCTCCGAATACTCGAAGCCAGCACGCGCCGACTAGCTGACGGGCGGTACGAGACCGGATTGATATGGCGTCGGGACGAAATCACAATGCCCGACAGCCGCGAGTCCGCCTACAAACGACTCGTAAACTTGGAAAGAAAATTGGAACGCGACGCCGAGCTGAAACGCAAATATCACGCGCAGATGGCGCACACGATCGCGTGCGGATACGCTGAGCGTGCTGCGGCCCCGCCGACGCCGGGCCGCACGTGCTACCTGCCGCACTTTGCGGTCGTTAATCCCGCGAAGAATAAGATTCGCATTGTGCTCGACGCCGCCGCACGGACCCGCGGCGTCAGCCTCAATGACCAGTTGCTCCCCGGCCCCGACCTGCTGCAGTCCCTGCCCGGCGTGCTGATGAGGTTCCGGCAGCACCCGATCGCCGTCACCGCGGACATCAGAGAGATGTTCCTGCAAATACGCATCCGCGACGCCGACCGGGACGCGCTGCGATTCCTCTGGCGGGAGAGTCCGGACCGAGCGCCGACGGAATATAGAATGACATCGGTCGTGTTCGGCGCCGCCTGCTCTCCGTGCACGGCGATTTATGTGAAGAATCGTAACGCCGCGGACTTCGCGAGCACCAAGCCGGACGCGGCGCGCGCCGTGGAGCTGCACCACTACATGGACGACTACTTGCAGAGCTTCCAGTCCACCGAGGAGGCCTACCGCGTCTCGCGCGACGTCGCGAGCATCCACCGAGCGGCCGGATTCGAGCTGCGCGGCTGGGTGGCTAACGACGCTCAAGCCGTGCGGCACGCCGCGCGGGACGAGCGAGGCGACCGCCGAGTGAACATCGGCGGTTACGCGGCGTACGAGAAAACTCTGGGCATGCAGTGGGATACGGATGGGGACCGCCTCGGCTACGCGCTCAGTTTCGCCCGGACTCCGCCGGACATTTTGGACGCACGACGGACGCCGACCAAGCGGCAGGCACTCAGCGTAATAATGTCACTGTTTGATCCGCTGGGCCTTGTCGCGCCCGTCACCACACCGGCAAAGCGAATACTGCAAGAGACCTGGCGCCTGGGCACCGGCTGGGACGACGCCCTGCCCGACGAGCTGCACCGCGCCTGGCTAGAATGGGTGCAGAAGCTGCGCGCACTCAGCAAGCTGCGCGTGCCCCGCTGCTACGACGTGTGCAGATGCGTCACGAGAGAGCTGCACACGTTCGTCGACGCGAGCGAGGCCGCGTACGCCGCCGCCACCTACTGGCGGTTCACTCGTACCGACGGCTCCGTCAAGGTCGCGCTGGCCTGCGCCAAGACGAGAGTCACGCCGCTCAAGCCAGTGTCCGTCCCGCGCCTCGAGCTGCAAGCCGCGCTGCTGGGCAGCCGCCTGGCGCGCGCGGTGGAAGAGGAGCACGAGTGGAAGGCAGCAAAACGAGTCTTCTGGAGTGACTCGCGGACGGCGCTGGCGTGGGTACGAGCGAGCCCGCGCAGCTTCAAGGCGTTCGTCGCACACAGGCTGGCGGAAATCGAGGAGCTCACCAAGGTCTCGGAGTGGCGATGGGTGCCCACCCGAGACAACGTTGCGGATGACGCAACCCGCAACACACCGGCCGACTTCGCGGCCGATCATCGATGGTTCTCGGGGCCGGCCTTCCTCGCACACGGAGAGGAATCGTGGCCCCGAGAGCAGCCGCAGGAGGCTGCACCCACAGGAGAGGAGCGAGCACCGGCCGTCTGCTTCACCGCGACCACGGGGGGCGCAGCACCAGAGGCAACGCGCTTCTCGTCGTGGCTGCGACTTGTACGCGCCACGGCACGGGTCCTTCACTTCGTGGAGCTGTGCCGGGCCAAAACGCACGTGGCCGCGGCGGGCCGACACAAGAGGACGGCCCGGGCGGGCAGTCCGCCCCGCAGACGGCAGCCGCACAAGAGGACACGACCAGGACGGCAGCAGAGCAACGAGAGTCGCACCCTCCTACCCCTGGAGGCGCGACACCTCAAGGCGGCCGAGCAGCTGCTGCTAAAGACGTCGCAGAGGGAGTCCTTCGCGCACGAGATCGACCGCGTGCGGAAGGACGAGAAGCCGACAGGAGCAGACCGGCTGGCGCAGCTGGCGCTGCGCATCGACGACAGCGGCGTCCTGCGCTTGCGAAGCCGCGTGGGGGCTGCAGAGGGCGTACAGCACGAGCAACTCAGCCCGGCCGTGCTGGACGGCGACCACCCCTACACGCGCCTCTACGTGGAGCACGTGCATCGACTGCTGCACCACGGCGGCGTCGAAACCGTCGTCAACGAGCTGCGGCAGCGGTGCTGGGTCGTGCGCCTGCGCCCGACAGCCCGCACCGTCATCAAGGGGTGCCTGCTGTGCCGCATCCGCCGGACCCGACCGACCTGCCCGCCGACCGGCGACCACCCAATCTCCCGGCTGGCACATCACGAGAGACCGTTCTCCTATGTCGGCGTGGACTACTTCGGGCCGGTGGCGATCACGGTCGGGCGGCGGCACGAGAAGCGCTACGTAGCCCTGTTCACCTGCCTCACCGTCCGAGCTCTGCACCTGGAGGTAGCCGCGTCGCTGAGCACCGATTCGGCCATCGCAGCTCTCCGCCGCTTCATCGCGAGGAGAGGGTGCCCGAGGCGCATCGTCAGCGACAACGGCACGAACTTCAGGGGCGCCGACGCAGAGCTCCGGCAGGCGCTCGCAGCGATGCAGGACGCAGCCACGAACCGGCTCATCGAGTGGCAGTTCATCCCGCCGGGGGCGCCGTTCATGGGAGGCGCTTGGGAGCGCCTGGTCCGCTCGACAAAGGAGGCCCTGCGCGTCACGCTCCACGAGCGGTACCCCAAGGAGGAGACCCTGGCCACGCTGCTCGCCGAGGCGGAGAGCACCGTGAACTCGCGGCCACTGACCCACGTCGCCGTGTCACCCGACGAACCGGAGGCCCTGACGCCGAACCACATCCTGCTCGGCGCAGGGAGCCACTCGCCACCGCCGGGCCGATTCACCGCGGACGACGAGAGCGCCAGGGCGCTCTGGCGGCGAGCTCAGTGGCTGGCCGACGAGTTCTGGCGCCGGTGGGTCCGCGAGTACCTGCCCTTACTCCAAGACCGGCGGGAGCCACGAGGAAGCGGCCAGGCGCCAGCAGTCGGCGACATCGTCCTGGTGGCCGACCCCGACCTACCGAGGAACACCTGGCCGAGGGGCAGGGTGGAAGCCGTCCACCCTGGCAACGACGGCATCATCCGCGTCGTCGACGTCCAGACCGGCGGGAGGCTGCTTCGGCGGCCGGTGAAGAAGATCGTCGTCCTTCCGACGTCGAATATCGCCGAGGCGACGGCGGGAGAATGTTCAGGACGACGGCCAGCCGGAGCGGCGACGACGGACCCCGGCCTGGGACACGACGCGCACGTCGTCACCCCCGTAGCAGGAGAAAGTAGGAAGCGGCCGGCATAGCTTAGTTTAGGTAATTTTAAGACGTAAATGTAAGATAAATAAGTTAAACATAAGTTAAATATAAGTAAATAAACATATACAAAATCGTAGATTAAGATAGTTAAGATATGGAAGTTAGTTAAGATAGATACAGCTAGATTAAGATAGGTAGATCTAGCTTAACCTGTACGCTCCCGCGTTATAATATGTCTACAGCCCCCAGACTCCCGCATGGGCGTGGCCCGCGGACGGCGCGCGCGCACATGAGCGCCGACCTCGACATAAACGCAGATATTTCGGAAACTAATAAAGTTAGATCTATAAACTCTTCTGTCCTAGAAAGCCTAGAAAATTTCCTAAAATCCATGTGAAACAGTGAGGCTTACCTTGTTTAGAAGTACCAGATATTTTAGGTAGAAAAAAAAATCCCAATTTTTTTTTGAAAAATTCATTATAAAATAAATTCAAAACATACCTTTACAATATTTATATCAGAATACTCGTAAAGAAACATACTTTTAGAAATAGTAAAGTATAATATACGTTTTCTTTACAGAAATCAGCGAAATCGGATGTTCAACATGAACATCCTGGGACATTCCGTAAACTCCGAGATGGCACGCGCGTGATATTTTTTCCCAATTTTATAAATATATTATTTGAACTAAACCTTCTTTTATTTTGCAACTGATCGTATGTTTGTATAATAATGCGAAGAAAATTGGAAAAATAAGCTATATTTCCATGAAAAATATGCCCCCAAAGTCATGTTTACACATTTCATACAAAAATAAACAAACATTTTTGAGCGACGAAAAATATGACTTTTGTCGCCACCCGAACTCGTAATGCATCTTCTATTGGTAGAATAACTAATAAATAACACTATTTACTAACCTTTAGCTCATAGATGCACTTGAATACACTTATAATAAATAATTTCGCAGAAGTGCGACACCTCGAAACTCGTGAGAAATAGGAGAACAAAGAAACTGTCAGCTGACAGCTAGCGTTCGTTTTATTATTCATAATTGGTCTTTGGAGACAAGAAAAATGGTTAGTTCATAATTGCCGGTATCACTTATAGCCCCCATCAACGATTGAAAGAGCAATAGACCAATTCGTGCGACCGTAATTTGAGAATAAAGATGGGGTCCGTTTCGGGCCCAAGATAATTGGCGGAAAAAATATATGGGCTCCGTTTCGGTTCCATAGGAGCTGCCAGGTTAAGATATGTAAAAATATAATAAGATAGGTAAGCATAATTATAAGATAGATAAAAATAGATATAAGTTATATTGAAAATAAATATGTTGCCGCGTACTGGTTTTCATTTGGGACGAACGGAGATGTGCACTCGCCAAAGTAGTTGGAGAAATGAACCGAGCCGAGGCGCGGGGGCGGGCGCGGCGCGCTGTGATTGGTCCACGCGGACGCTGCGAGATCTGCGAACCCGGATCGCAGCATCCGCGGCGCGCGCCGCTCCCGCATGTATACAAATATAGCGCGTTTCGGCCGGTTCAGTCAGTACTCGCCCAGCATCCAACAAGAGAAGTCGTCTAGAGCAGAGCTCGACGCACCGGTCGACCGAGGAACGAATAGTCGGAAGAGACTCGCTTCAGAACGCAACGACTCCCTCGGCCGATCGGACGGCTTCTCCGGCGAGTGCTCCACCCCCGTACGTCCCGGGTGCGACCAGTGCGTGGCTACACTGAAAACCACAAACGTTGTTTCCTTGCTACGCTACGCTACGCTACGCTACGCTTTCCCTCCCTGCGCCCCGCGGCGTTACGGTTGAGGTCTACCTCCCTGCGCCCCGAGGCGTATAGGTCGAGGACGACGCGAAGCACACCTGCGGTCGACCCATCGCACCGCCCGTGAACGACCGCCGCGAGTGATCTCTCCGCGCCGCACGCCCGTCTGCGCCGGCCGCGAGAGAGAGAGACCGTCGCCGCGTCACCGAGCGAGCGAGACGGTCGCAGTACCGCCCGAAGCACACCTACGGTCGACCCATCGCACCACCCACGACCGTCGCCGCGAGTGATTTCTCCGCGCCGCACGCCCGTCTGCGTCGGCCGCGGTAGAAAGAGACCGTCGCTGTGTCGCCGTGGAAGCGAGAAGAAAGATTTCCGTCACCGGCCCTTGCAACCGCTCCGTGAAGACTGGCAGCTCAAGTGAACGGGTGATTTCTACAGTCCACACCTGAGCTACGTGCCCAACACTATGATAGTAGGTAGGTACATATAGGAATTAAATTAAATAAATTTTCTAATTTTGTTATTTTCAATTTTATAATTTCATATCACTGCCATTCTATGATTATAAATTATGTAAGTAGGGGGAAAAATTATACCAAAATAAATTGAAGGGTCAAGGGGAAGAAGGCGCTAAATCCATTTTTTGATAAACAGAGGTTTTGATGCAGTCGTGCAGAATTTCAAAGGCCCTATAAACCTGCCATACAGACCAAGCGTAAAAGGCGCTGAGTCTCGAGTAATTGCAGGTTGAAATTATTGCGAACAAGGAAACAAGGTGCCAAGTCCAGCCGAAACAGGGAAAGAACGGGCTAAGTCCAGTTTATTATTATGTATCCTTTGCCTGAATTGATGAATAAAAAATTTTTTTTTTCCATAGACCTACCATATGACAGTTCTAAAAACACCATAGTGTTTTTAGAACTGTCATAAGATGACGTGTCACTGCTGTCAGTTGTAACAGATTTCATGTGGAGTCCGAATGTTTAAGTGTGTTTTTGATGGGAATAACGGGGAAAAATGGATAACACCAACAATTCAGTGTCGGAAGACAGAAGAAAAAGTAAATAACAAAAATAAGTCTGTTTCTGTCTCATTTTGTGTGTTTTTGGTAATAAAACCTTTAAAAAATTTCATGACTATTACTTTATAAAACTGGGAAAAAAGGTGCCATGTTAGCACCTTCTATGGCTTTTTATTAGGAGTTAGCATGAATTTTAATAATTTTCTTCGTGAAGATATTTTAAAATAAAATTGTTAACTATATATTCCAAATAAATGATAGTCATAAGATATAATACCATATACACAATGCAAATTAAATCTTAAATAACCATGTTTCAAAGTCTCTAAACTTTAAAATTCGTTTCCTGAATAAAAGTTGAAAATGGACTTAGCGCCTTCTTCCCCTTGACCCTTCAATTGTTTAATCGATTTTGCCTAATGCATAAGCGCGTCTTGCACCAACACGAGTTTAAAGTTAAGTAGCGAGTTATGGATTTAAACGCGGTTCACACATACAACGGGTGCTAGTTTAACGAGTTAAACTGGTTTATATATTAAATTTGTGTTGGTGCAAGTGGGCCTAAGCGCGTCTTGCACCAACACGAGTTTAAAGTTAAGTAGCGAGTTATGGATTTAAACGCGGTTCACACATACAACGGGTGCTAGTTTAACGAGTTGAACTGGTTTATATATTGAACTTGTGTTGGTGCAAGTGGGCCTAAGAGAGATAATAGAACTCAGTTCTAATTTGGGGGGAAAATGTACGACGATGAATGAAACGCAGGCGTCGTCGTCGCAGGAAATTTCCTAAACGAGCGTGTCGTCTGGCGCACCGCACTAACGAGCGCGGATTCAAGGAAAACGATCAATAACACGATCGAAGAGCGCGGGAGATCTATTTTAAATGACCTAATTAAATTATTACATTCTGGTCTGCATACTCACAGTAGTCACTCAATTACGTGTCATTAGATATTTTAGCGCTCTGCTCGGCGGCGGCGGGCGCGGCGGGGCCGTCGTTCGATTGGCCATTTTATTAACCTGTTTCATTATTATCGCTATTCCGTTTTATTGACCTCTTAAACACTATCGGGACAATTAAAATTGTTGACCGAGAATTTTTCTCTTACGATCCAGTCTTAGATTGGTTATATTTTTGGACAGGCATGTTTTGCATTCCTTCGGATTGTTTGTGCACCCGGGCATCGTCGTTTGAAATTGCGTCGTGTGAGATAATTGTGTAATGTTTGCTTTATTTAATTATTTTATTTATATATATTTAATGTTGATATACAGTTGCATAATTTATGAATTAAAAATAGTTTTTTGCAAATGTTCAAGTCACGCGTAGCAATTTCACAAGAGGCCTACAACCACAGAGAAAGGTAGGTCGGCAGGAGGAAGACGGGCCGTCGATCGCTGTTCTGCGCCTACAACCGTTCTACAACAAAAAAGATGGCCAAGCACGAATGATGAATGTGACCCAGATTTAGCGGCTTGCCCTTCTAAAGTTCCTTGGCTCGGCCGAGCGGCTCTGTCGCTAAACACGATGCAGACGACGATTCGGGTCATTCGGTGCGTTATCTGTTAATCCAAATAAATATTATTTCAATACAACGAAGCTTAGGCTTTGTTTGGGAAGACGTAGGCACCCGAGATAATGCAGTCTGTACTTTCCAGGCGGCGGCGGCGGGGCGGCGGCGGCGGGCGGCGCGTCTCGGTCCATTATATTGGCGAGCGCCACACACTGCTGCTGTAAAATTGGGAGAGTCCGTAGACTGTTGACCGGCAACTACTAAATACAAGTACATATTGTCACATTAATTATTGTGGATGAGTCATTTCATCAACTCGTTACTCGTTCGCTGTTCAACGGGAAGAAACTTGTCTGCTGATGCTCTATGAGCCGAAACGCCTAAATTTTGTTTTATGCAAACTGACACGGTTGGCTACATCACCTACACTACAACACTCGTGATGTCAGTCCTTAACATCTTGGTGAACTATGTGCCAGGTCAGTGTTTCCCTTTGATCGAGCAGGCTACACTGAACTGGACGGAAAACACGAACTACTCGTATTTACCGTTTCGACCGACCTTTCGTTGGTGCGGTGGTACCAACCTGGGCGTGTTAAACCCTAGTAAGGTAAGAAGGGAAGGCACCTATAGTTTTACGTGGAATCCGAACCACGGTCAGCCTCCAACGGTCGAACTGTCACCAGTTCAAGTTATGACCGCGCCCAGGTGTGCTTAGGACCGCGAACGACCGCACCACTGCGCTACCGAGGCTGACAATATGCATAAATATGCGAATTTAGAAGAATACGAAGTCCAATTTCAAATAATGTCTTGTAGAAATAAAGTAAAAAGGGCACTCAACAGCCTCTGCAACCGACTCGCGTCTCTCGACTGTCTCGGTGATCTCTGAATAGTATTATAGGTAAATATAGTTGTTTTGTTGGCTGAGCTTACAGCGGCGTGTGTGCTCGGGCCCGAACGTACACTCCCACAGTCGAGTAAACGAGCATCATGAATATTGTATTGTTCAAACAATCGAGAGACAAACGCTATTCACGCGCTGCGTACGAGTTGAGTAGAACAAATGCACCGCGAGGACCACCTGTGCGTCGCATACTCCGAGAGCGAGAACACAATACAATCATGTTAAAAGTTTAATTACAAATTTAAAAAACCCCCGACCCTTAAAAATTCAAAAATAATTTCCGTTTATTTACATAAAGGAGTCGGAGGACCGCTAATTAAATACTCGCGCAGCTCTGAGTTTTTATATTTTATTTCTATTTACGTCTCACGGATGGACCGATTCGGATGCGTTTTTTTTTTAAAAGCTTGAAATGAAATATAAATTACAAATTTAAAAAACCCCCGACCCTTAAAAATTCAACAATAATTTCCTTTTACTTACTTAAAGGAGTCGGAGGACCGCTAAGTACCCGCGCAGCTCTGAGTTTTTACATTTTATTTACTTAGCGGTCCCCCGTAAATAAAACGTAATTAGAAATAAAATATAAAAACGCAGAGTTGCGTGGGTATTTAATTAGCGGTCCCCTGATGCCTTTAAGTAAGTAAACAGAAATATTTTTTGACGTTTTAAGGGTCGGGGGTTTTTAAAATTTTTTATTTACTTAACTTTTATTTGAAACTTTAAAAAATACCGCAATTTTTTTTGATTACTTAATTACTTGATTACAAACATAGTAAAGAACCATTCCGATTAAACCAGCTTTCTAATAAAAAAACCGCATCCAAATCGGTCCATCCGGCATTGGTAGCTACGATGCCACAGAAAGACACCCTTACACACACACTTACACATACACACACACGCATACACACACACGTTAAACTTATAACACCCCTCTTTTTACGTCGGGGTAAAAAAGAGAGATCTTGTTCTAGACTATGGTTTACAGATCGAGCAATTATTAAGATACCACTGAACAAAACGGGCTGAAACTTTACACTTTCATAATTATTTTAATTTGATTGTATGAGATCATAAATTTAATGAATAGCCGTAGCTACAAGCCGAGCTATTTTCTATAGATAATATTCGGTCGGCTCCCGGACTATCACTGCCGCCGGCTCCACTCGGCGCGGTGGAATAATATAATGTTCTGTTTGTTTTTTGTTTTGGGTCGGTAATAAGATTATTTGACTGCATGCGGGAATGCACACTTCGTGTTATTGACCGACACTCCTTGCACTAATCTTAATGTGAGACTGAATAATGGCGGAGTATTGAGAAGGAAAATGTATTATCTACCAATCCCATTCACCTACCAGTATCGTCCCCGGCCGATATACATATTATAAAAACCCGACTACGTAAAAGCTAATTATGAAAATCGTTTAAATAAAAAAAAATAGTTATAAAAAACTAAAACCCGGCTACGAAAAAGCAAATTATGAAAATAGTTTAACTATAACTAAAAATAACAAAATAATGTTTTCCATATAATTTATCAGATACAGCAATTCTCTTTTTATATTGATTTTACCTTAGCACTAACTCTATAAATTTTGATAAATTTATTATTTTTAACGTTCTAAATATAGAGCCGTGGTCGGGCGTTCTTCGTTCAACAAGACAAGTGAGGCCGTCGTCGTGCATTATTAGAGCGCGGAACTTAGGACGGCCATCGCCATTGTGTCATACTGGCATCTTTTTGTAAGATCAGTCAGAGCCAATCTAAAATTATAATAAGTAGATACATAGGTACATACCGAACGTCAACGGCTATAATGCACGACGACGGTCTCACTTGTCTTGTTGAACGAAGAACGCCCGACCACGGCTCTATATTTAGAACGTTAAAAATAATAAATTTATCAAAATTTATAGAGTTAGTGCTAAGGTAAAATCAATATAAAAAGAGAATTGCTGTATCTGATAAATTATATGGAAAACATTATTTTGTTATTTTTAGTTATAGTTAAACTATTTTCATAATTTGCTTTTTCGTAGCCGGGTTTTAGTTTTTTATAACTATTTTTTTTTTATTTAAACGATTTTCATAATTAGCTTTTACGTAGTCGGGTTTTAGTTTTTCATAAGTTATTTTTTTTTATTTCAGGCTTTTTTAAAAACTGTTTGCATACTTCAAATGTTGTATGTAACTCGTATATTGATTTTTTTTATGGAATCTGACACATCACCTACAGGCTACAACATCCGTGACGTCAGCCCATAACACCGGGTGAACTTGTTGCCACAATAGTGCTTCCCTTCGGTCGTACCGGCTACACTAAATACATAGCCGTTTCTACCGACCTTTCATTCAGTGCGGTGCGGTGGTACCAACACGGGCGGGTTAAACCCTACCACCCAGTAATAAAAGAAGGAAGTCATATCCCTTAGTCGCCTTTTACGACATACACGGGGAGAGATACAGTGGGGCTATTCTTTTATATAAGTACCGGCCCCACACGGTACAAAATTGATACTATCCGTCATCGATGCTATCCGTCCGTTTGTTTGTCGTGATCTCTATTTGAAACTAAAGTTTTCTGCAAATAGCGCATGAGTGAGTATCTACATATATATACAAATTATGTATAGTTGAACTATAGTCTTGAAGTAAAATGAAAAGTCAGTCAGAGCAAGACCGAAGACTGAGCTGTGTAAGTACACGATTTTCTTTGTCTATGTAAGTAAATATATCTGGCTGGGGTGAAGCGGATTCGGGAAGTAAGTAAACCAATCAGTTCAAGGCCGAAGACCGAGGGAGGTTTCAGGTTGTACATAGTTGAATAATGTACTCACTCGAAGCAGGTAAGCCACTAAGGCGAGGCCAAAGCTACTGATATTATTTTTATAGTAAGCGCGACATGTGGCGCCGAGCCACCCATAAGGTGTCTAGCGATGCCCATGGACATTCGGTAGCATGCGGAGGCTGCCAATGCCATGCCGGCCTGACAGGTGCCCAGGTTGAAGGACCCGAGACTGTACTTGGGGGAAAATATTTATCTCTGTATTTCAACAGGCTCTGATTTAGCTATGTATTCCTACGGAGTTGCAGTGCTTTTAGATCGCGGGACATTTGGGAGTCACCTACTATTCGCACGGCTCGACGCTGGATCGAGTCCAGAGGCGCCAGCTGGTATTTGACTGAGCCATCCCATAGGTGCGAGCAGTACCCCAAGCAGGACCGAATCTGCGATTTATACGGCCTTGCCCTCGATGTCACGCCGTAAGTTTAGATCGTGCGACAATTCGACTCGGAGGACCCCGAGGTGGTCGCAAAATTTAAGTGACGTGCCTTGGTAGGAAAAAGCTGGTGTGAAAAACACCGCTCTCTTCGCACTGAACGCGCAAACTTGTATCTTGTAGGTATTTAACTTGACCAACTTGCTACAGCCCATTCGGAAATAGAGCCGAGTGTTTGCTCAAGTTCAGACACAAGTCTTCGCCTCTTCTCATCCACATCCCGCCTAGTTGAAGGGTAACTGGTGTAGAACCCGTGTTCCGTATTCTCGTATGCATAACAATGATATGTTGCCCCCTGAATGCTACGCCCACGCCTTCAACGTTAGCAAGGCTCAGTGCTGCGCATTATCTGCGAAGGTCGATTTGAAGGTCCTTTTGCTTTCCAAGCCAGTTTCTAAGTCAGCGTCATACCTGTCTGGAAGCACCTGAACCTCCTGGGCACCGCCATTTCCAAAGACGTAGGTTTCCGGCAACTAATCGAGTCTAGGGCTAAAACTGCACCCAGAAAATTGGGAATACTTTTCCGCAATCGGCGGTTCTTCTCTTCCACAATATCCCGCTTAGCTGAAGGGTAACTTGCATCCGAAAATATTTGAGGTATTAGGTATATTTAATGTACCTACCTTTTTTTTTTTTTATGGAAACTTGACACGGTTGGCTACATCACCTACAACATCCGTGATGTCAGCCCATAACACCGGGTGAACTAGGTGCCATGTCAGTGCTTCCCTTCATTTCGCGCCGGCTACACTGAACTGGACGGAAAACACGAACTATTTACATAGCCGTTTCGACCGACGTTTCGCTCAGTGAGGTGGTACCAACCCGGCCGGGATAAACCCTACCACCTAGTAAGGTAAGAAGGGAAGGGACCTACAGTTTAACGTGGTATCCGAACCACGGTCAGCCTCCAACAGTCGGGCGGTCATCCATCAGTAAACTGACCGCACCATTAAGCTGCCCAGGCTGACGATCCCTTAGTCGACTTTTACGACATGCGACGGGGAGAGATGCAGTGGGGCTATTCTTTTTAAGTACCGACCCCACACGGTACACCTACACTACATATTATGCTTACACTAGGTACCTACATGGACATTTAATACCAATTTATTTTAGCATAGTACTGTATCTAATAATAATATTATATATCTATATAAAATTTGCGGTAGATCAGTGAGTAAGTATGTAGGTATATTACCATACCAACAATACCATGTCGCTTCTTCGCGTCGCAGTCGCGTCGTCGCGTACCGAAACCGCGGGGGCGCGCGGCGCGGTGCGCGGGCGACCACGCTTCATCGCGAATAATCGCGATTCATACATGCGCCACACATTTGGCTCTATTTCTCTGTATACATAAGTTTAATAGATAGTAAAGTATATATTTTCGGAATCGTAATTTAATTATCTTTAATTTGATACCCCACTCAATATATTTTGAAAAACTAATTTGACATTTTGAGGCCGTGCGTCCGCCATTTTGAATTTTGAAAATTGTTATATAGCCTATGACACTCCCGTGAATAAGACAAATCCACTGGCGCAAGAATTATTCAAATCGGCCCAGTACTTTAGGCTGTGGAGTGGAATATAGATAGTCACATACATACATACATACATACATACATACATACATACATACACGCCAAACTCATAACCCTTCCTTTTTTGGCTTCGCCGTAGTCGGGTAAAAATGAAACATCTCCTCTGTCCTTCATATGTATGTAGGTATGTATGTAGGAAGGGCTCAACCGATTTAGATGTGGTTTTCACATAACACATACTCGTACATACAAGTACATACGAATAAAGATGTGTATCATTTACATATGTGTATGTATTGTATATGTGCATCACATACCTCGCCTCGAGTGGAGCTGCGGATACACCTAGTATAAACAATATGTATTGACACCATACAAGTATGAATGATTAACCAAAATCCACACGATTATTATAATAGTTCAAAAGTTTTATTTATTTATAGCACGTTGAAAAAAACACTTTTCAGTACTTCTGTTGGGAAAGTCAATGGTTGGATGTCGCTTATTTAAGTAAGTAGGTATATAAAAGTTACAACACACCACGTCTATCTCAGGCTGGGGTCACCGGAGCGGAACACCCCGAGAGGTGGAGCACTCCACTCGTACGGCTGCGCCTGCGCACCGCGGCGCAAGCGCCCCGCCCGGTTAGGCGCCGCCCACCCGCCACCACCACTGCCCTCCACACCACGCTCGCTGATACACCGCATACATACCTACGTTAGTACCGCAATATGATTGCTCTAATAAATTGTATCATAATAGTTTCCACTAGCGACTTGGTCGTATTCTGTTATCGTTACGACATCCCTTCGAATTTCGAACGAGGGAACTCGCCGCGATAAGTTTTCCTGTCTACCTTTTCTGGTTTCTTTTCGCATTGAACATTTCCGCTTCTAGGTACTATATCATCCGATTCAAATATTCTTAATCAGAAAACTGTAGAGTGTTTTCATTTTACGAAGGCACGAGGGGTACGAGGTAGGAAGTGGTGCGAGAGGCGACCGCGCGGAGCTCAATCACAGATTACTTTAGTTACTCAGTTACATAGTTAGCTCAGACAGTAGACAACGAACTCGGTTCGGTGCCTGGTCGGTCGGTCGGTACACACGTTCTACGTCTCCGCGTGGCTCCGTCGAACCGAGTCGTTGCCTACTGAGCTCCGCGCGGTCTCACACCACTTCCTACCTCATAATACCCCTCGTGCCTTCGTAAAATGAAAACACTCTACTACTCAATTTTCGTTTCTTTTATTTTGATTCTACTATTTTACTGATTTGCTGTACTGTACTGTACTTACTATTGTGAATTGGCGCAACATTACTCCACAAATTTTTTTATTTTTTTATGGAAACTGACACGGTTGGCTACATCACCTACAACATCCGTCAGCCCATAACACCGGGTGAACTTGGTGCCACGTCAGTGCTTCCCTTCGGCCGTGCCGAAGTAGTAGAAATAGTACCTACTTAAGTACTAGGAATTAGTAAAATAGCAAAATGAATCATTCCAGGCAAGGAAAAATTTATGAAGTTGAATATGGGAAGCAGAATACTGGCGCAGCTCCGCGACCGCCACACAACAACAACAGTCCCACCAGACTGCGTGGCCTGGGCCTGCTGGCTGAGGCCTGGGGGGGGGCGGTAGTGCACACTGCACACTGCGGATGACATCGCGGCGCATACTAATTGCATACTCAGTGGGTTTATTGCCAAGAATGCTATAAGACCACTCGTTTGATAGCCCTATATCAGTACTAAGTGTTTTTCGTGACACGTATGTAGGTACCGTACCATACCAGGTATTGAGTACCTAAGTATTTGCAATTATGGTGCAGCTTCAGTGTTTTAGTTGTTTTTAAATGGATTTGTAGTAAATTGTTATTTACACCATTTTGTTCCAGTACTGCAAATGATATCGTTCAAACTATGACGCAAATTTCAGCCCTTTTTGCATTTTTCATCACTTTTTTCAATACTTTTGGCACAATATTCACATTTTTCTTGTCGAAGGTTGTCACTTGTCATTCAGTGCTGCGAGAGTCTGTCGCTTATTCACATAGACCAGTGGTTCCCACACTGTTTTTCCAAGAAGGTCTACCTACTAAAAATTAAAATTGTGAGTTGGACACTACACTTGTACCAAAAGTTTCTTTGTTTAATAATTTATAGTACTTTTTTTTAGACTATAATGTATATAAAGTGAAGTATATTAAATATGTTTTGTTATTTTGTGAGAAATAAAACATAAGTACCGTTTCTAAAGTACAATTTAACCCTCTGAGCAAACCCGATACACTCAACTGACCAGCCGAAATTTACCGCTGAGCAACAGCGATCTATTAACCGACTTGGCGTCCGGAGTTGAAAACATAAGTACCGTTTCTAAAGTACAATTTAAACAATTTTACGAATGAAACTACATTGGGAGTAATTTATTAATTTTTTCATTAATAAAATTAAACCAATCTTGCTCAAATGGAACGCAAATCTTTGAAATCTTTGAATTGTACGTCCATTACATCCTTCATTTGTTACCACTGCGGTCCTTGCGGAAGACGGCACCGCTCGGAAAATTGTAGTCACATAAAATATTTTCAATTCTTTGGTGTTTCCAAGTCACGTTTTGCTCTACATGTTTTCAGTGATCGACCTAAATAAAAATTTCTCGCGATTGACCGTTTGGGCGCTACTGACATAAACCAATGATTTATAGGTTTCATACGAGTATAGGATCAGTCAATGCTGGATGTCATCATTTGGTCGCGATAACATCTTCAGTATTATACATAATTGAACAAATTTACAAGGTGTAAACAAAAGTAATAAAAAATCTAATCATTATTTCTATTTCATATGGAAAAAAGTTATAGCTATAACAAAATGCATGATTACTTTTGCGCCAGCTTAGTATTTACGAGTAACAGACACAATGCTCGTACATACAAATACAATAACTAAGGCCCACTTGCACCAACATAAATTTAATATATAAACCAGTTTAACTCGCTAAACCAGTTTAAGCTGGCACCCGTTGACTGTGGGAACCGCGTTTAAATCCATAACTCGCTACTTAACTTTAAACTCGTGTTGGTGCAAGTGGGCCTAAGGCCCACTTGCACCAACACAAATTTAATATATAAACCAGTTTAACTCGTTAAACTAGCACCCGTTGTACGTGTGAACCGCGTTTAAATCCATAACTCGCTACTTAACTTTAAACTCGTGTTGGTGCAAGTGAGCCTAAGTCATTAACGTGTAAAGGTGACATTAGGACAAATTGAATGAGCATTGTGAGGTGAATGAGGCGAGGAGCGCCGCTGCGAGCGAGACACGCTCGCTAGCTAGTGGCGACGATCAGGCTGGTGCGTCTGCGTGGGCTGCCGCCGCGCCGCCTCCCCCGCCCCGCCCCGCCCCGCCCGGCCGCTACTATCGGCGCGTCGGAGGCGAGGTCGGCTCGCTCACCCTACTATCTCGTGTGTTGCTCCACAATCGTCATAACTCTAATAATAATATAATAATTTATCGCTACTGTCCCGTCCGCGGACAACCGCGCGTTCACTTTCAGGCGGACTGCGGACCCAGTACGAGCGCGCAGCGGAGGCACTAGCCGAGGTGGCGGCGGCGCGCGCGCGCGTGCGCGGCAGCGTACATATTTCACTGTTGCTAACTACCGTTGCATAAGCTAGCTAGAGTGACCAACCAAACCTTTACTATACGGCTGTCTACGATAGTGTTCCGATAATTAATATAGCATTAACTAATGTACAATGTAATAAATAAGCAGCGAGGCTATTCTCTATCGCAAATATAGCGGTCGCCAATAGCGTCTTTACCATAAGGGCACACGGGGTCCAGGCACAGGTCCAGGGCCTCCGACATCATCCCTTGATGTTGATGAAATTTTTTCCGCCGCTCGCATTAGTTATCATAGGACGCGCCAACCCAGTCTTACAAGAAAAAAATTACTCTGAAAACTACATCACTAGCGATCGCTTAGTTCTATAATAATTGAGTGAATTGAGTAAAGTTTCAGCTGTCTCAAATCTGTATTTAAAAAAAAGTTATATTGCAGCTCAGACGCCAGAAAATTATCTGATACCCGATAAAAATAAATTAATTACAATTAAACGGTACAATATTAAGGCTTCAATTGATAGTTGTGTTAACAATGAGAGTACATCGGAAATATTGGTCCCGTAAGCTAACAAAATCACATGTTTTTTGTAAAAACGGCATTTAATTAGTGTGATATTTTTTTTTATTGCTGTAATAATTTTAAAATCGTGGTTAAGTTCCATTTCTTAAAAGTGTATATTATTGTAAGTAATATTTGTATTACAATTACTAAATAAAAGTTATACTTTTGTATTATTGTTTTTTTTATACACATTTTTTTCTTTCTAAATAGGGCCCCAAATTGTTTTGCCAAGGGCCCCTTCATGGCCGAAGACGGCCCTAGCGGTCGCCGCAGCTCTGTCTCCCTAGACGCATTGAGAAGCCCGTTGGAGCGGGTCGGACGGACCATGAGATATTGCTAGTAGCGATGAATTGCTAATAGAGAATAACCCGCTGAAATAAATGGAAACACGCAGTACGAATGTCATCAACAATAGAGTCTATTGCGAACCTCATTTCAAAATTATGAGTAATCATAAGATTGAGTGAATAGATTGAAACAATGATGCATTGTTGGATGTTTGCATTATTGTTTTTTATCAACACATTCAATTGAAGGTTCTTACGGTATTCATATTGTTATCGTTTTCAAAATAGCTAGATGTCCGTGCAAGCGATAACCTGGAAATAACTAAGCCGAATCAAAATAAAGATAAACGAGACGTCTTTTCAAGTGTGGAAAGTCCGCTGACACACTACCGACCGCCTCCGCCGCCACCGCGCGCCGTTTATGGTAATGCACAAATAGAACATGAATATAGAAATAAAGACGTACAAAGGCTGATTGAAAATTTGGCTTCCCTTCGCTCACATGATGATTCAGTCCAAGCATATATGTATACACTGACAGTTGTAAGTAGACTACACTGTATTTATACTGTAACTACAGGAAACATTGAATGCTGAAACTGAATAATATCGAAAGGTTGACTTTTTATCTAAAAATATAGTGAACTAACTTTGCAAGTAACATTTGTCATGAAAACTATAAAAACAAATAACTTTCAAAATGCTAAAATCTCTTTTAAAAACATACCAAATACCTACATAACAAAGCGGCCAAGTGCGTGTCGGGCCACGCGCAGTGTAGGGTCCCGTAGTTGCGGAACCCTATCAAAATAAATTATTTGATTCTTTGTATAATTTTGTAGGGGAAATAAATGAATGTTAATTTGAAAAAGTTCTTCAACAGTGAAATGATGGCTGTCGTCCGTACATTTTATAAGTTGGTCGACTATTACTCGTCAACCTGTACAGCCTACTTAGCTGTGATAGCTTTCCTTTTAATTTCGATATATATACTACTGCTGTGAATTTTTTCACATATCTAATAACAACCGTTTAGCTGGCAGGGGGTGGGGACTGGGGACTCTTGACTCTTAAAAAAATAACACTTAAAAGCTTAATAATTCGCAAACGGATCCCTAAATCGAAAAATGCTTTTCACAAACCCGCAATATTTTCCAAATACCTATCCAACGACATCACACACGATGGGGTAGACGTGAAAAAAAATTCATCCCCACTTTACGTGTAGGGGAGGAACCCTAAAAAAATATTTCAAAATTTTTATTTTACCACTTTGTCGGCGTTATTAATATGTATACCCATACCAACTTACAACTTTCTAGTGTTATGATGGGTCTCTGAGCTAAGCCGCGGACAGACAGACGGACGGACATGGCGAAACTATAAGGGTTCCTTGTTGACTACGCAACCCTAACAAAACGCTAGAAAAACAACACACATTCATACTGGTCAAGTTGAAAAAATTATTTCGTTAAATTATAAGAAAAAATTTAAATCACCATTTTGATTAACTACCTACCTACTTTATTATATTAAGCTCACATTTTTAACTTTCTCCAATGTTGGTAGGCACCTACCTAAGTGCGTCTTCGAGGATGTGCGATTGTGCGTGCGTATGATAAAGTTGAATGTCCTACGAGCCTGGCCCAGCCTCTCTCAGGTGCAGACTGGAGCACAAAGTTCAATCACCTTCGTAACGTTTTCAAATATACTATAATAATATTATCGATTCCATTACAGATAGGCGTCGCGAGTGAGGTAATGCTTTGTTCTTCATTCATTATCTACGTGCAATGTGCTACGTCACACCACGTCATCTTGTGACATCTTGTTTTGTTCTGTCGCTTTCGTTTGTATTAGCCACCTAGCATGTGAAACTCGGGGAGTAGGTACTTAGAACTCGTCAATACGCATTACGCGAGTTGAATCACGAACGAGTGTGTGATTCAATGCGGTATGGTCTTTTAAAAACTTGCGACCAGCTCATAATATTGATATTAGTGCCCAGGTAACGTGACCAGGCGTCCCGCTTT
Source organism: Nematopogon swammerdamellus (assembly GCA_946902875.1). Classification (NCBI taxonomy): domain Eukaryota; kingdom Metazoa; phylum Arthropoda; class Insecta; order Lepidoptera; family Adelidae; genus Nematopogon; species Nematopogon swammerdamellus. The sequence continues at coordinate 10,841,799 of OX336335.1, read as the reverse complement.
TGGCGGGACAGGCCCGATTTTAAGGTACATAAAGGTGTCCCGCCGCCGCGCCGCGCCGCTTTCAACAAAGACGACAATGCTGCAGTCTTTCCCAAAACTTTAAAAAGAAATAAGCTTGAATTAAACGTACACCTACACGTACACCTACACCTACACGTACACCTATAAAATGTAATGGTAAACATTACATTCGGACAACGGCGAAACCAAAAGGAGGTAATGCGTTTATCCTGAATGTTTGTATGTATGTGTGTCTCTAACGCCTAAATGACTCGTTCGATTTTGATAATTCTGGTGTTATTTGGTTTGTACGGGTAACACTGAGTACCACATTTTTTTTTTTATTCTAAATGGGGGCCGTTTGACTTCCAAAATCTATGGCCGTGTGGCATATTGCCCACCTGTAGTTTGTCGTTTGTCGATGGGTTTTTTTCTAAAACCCATCGAGTGGGGTACCTTTGCCTTGAACCTGAAACAGAGATTACATCATTCACCTAATGGTTTAGAACTAAAATTAATGAAATAAAACATTTAATGACAATTATATAACCCGACTACGAAAAAGTCAGAAAATAACAAGGAAAGTTGATCTAAAATGCTGTAGTCGGGCGTGTCGAAGGATTCGAATACAAACAGGTAGCGCGACTACTGCATTTTTGATCAACTTTCCTTGTTTTGTTTTATATTTTTTACAATTTAATACGTACATAAATAGGTACTCGTATCTAAACTATATATCCTTACGAAGAAAGGGCTATTATTATAGCACTTTTTTTTATTTTATCATTTCATCATTCAGAGGGAATATGAGATCAGGTTATATCCATGCTGCGTGGTCGATGTACATACCAACACCACCGCATCTAGTATACTCACCGATACAATAATATTAAATATCAATATTTATTGTATGTATGATAGGATAGCCACTAAATCGATAAACAAAACCGAAACAACTGAAGAAACAAAGAAGCCCTAGAAGTAGGAAGTAAACACAATAAACATTCCATTCTTACTTCCAACTAGCTAAATACTCGTATGTTAACTAGGTACCTAAAACTAGCATTAGGAATACATGTGCGAGTTTAAGAATGGTTATAGCAGCTGCTGTAACGCTAGTGGCAACTAGCAAGTCAAGTGGTACAGCGTGTTCTCGGCCGACATGGTCGAGTTCGAGTTGCACGGAACATAAATCTAAGGGTTAATATGATTACTTGCATACATTACATACCTAATAAATAATTCAATCGATTGCATTACCTAATCGTGCATCTCTTTAAATGGTCCATAAATCCTCTCCTCTAGCAATAACCTGGTTAGTCATGCAGCTTATGCGAGCGGATCTGTTGCACAAGAGGCCTGAAATCTGTTACTCATCGCATCGATGCCGACTCCTTTCTCCGAAGCGAGGGCGCTCGAGGACGCAGCCGCCGCCGCCGCCGCCGCCGCGCCGCCTGGCGGTGATGTCACGGACATCTGTGAAAGTCGTTCGCTCGTCGGAGCGGGTTCGTCCTGTCGACGGGCTTCCAGAGTTCCAGACGAATGGTGTCGACGACAGGATGACGTCATCGGGCCCGCGCGGCCCTCGTCCCTCGCCGCCGCCAGTGCGAGGTCAACGATACAACTCCCAAAACAGTGATGTTTTGGGAGTTGTAGAAGGTTGTTTCTTCTAGTCAACCTTGTGCACAACACGTTGGCATGTTTAATGTACAGGTTGACTCCCTTGTTTTCCTTCACCGCCGTAGGGACAGATAAACTATGTATTTACTTTTAGACAGTAGAAAAAAAACATACAGACGAATTGAGAACCTCCTCCTTTTTGGAAGTCGGTTGAAAACAACGGAAGCACTGACATGGGATGGGGTGCGTGGGGTGAAATGGGAGTTGAGACATACGGTAGGTTACGAAAGATAGATGGTAATGGGCTGACGTCACGATCCTACTAACAGAGGAGGTATGTAACCAAACATAAAAATCGTAATCCTTCGCCGTATTCGGTGAACGCATCAAGGTTCCGCACCTACCACGGAGAAATTATTTCTCCGCGCGCGGCGGCGACTTTCCACTGTTATGTGGTACGTGCTATCAACACAATGCTGTATAATATATTTAACTAATGCCGAATTATTCCATACGCGCTCTGAATAACCACTGTAGTCTTCCTTTACTTTTCAATAAAATTACCTATCTTTTTTGAATCTACAAGTCGACCCGAGAAATGATAACGTTTGGATATGCCCGACTTATGGTCACACAAATTTGTTTATACTTATTTTTTTTTATTTTGTCTCCTGTCGCCAAAAAAGCAAAATAATTTTGGATATATGTTCTAGACTTCATATAAATTCTATTCTCTGATTTCGTAGTAAACAACTACGATCAACGATTTAGAAGTTATGAGTCACACACACCTCACACCACACCATTGGGTTGCTACCATCGCGCGACCGCACCACCCTGGCCGTATCTTTGAGCTTCCAATCTTAGAGTTAGAGCATTGTTTTCCAATAGGAATTGAAATAAGAATCTAACTGATTTTGTATTGGTTATTTGGAGGATAATGAAATGACCAATTCCCATACAATGTCTGAAATCTGCATAAATCTATGCCCGTCAGTTGTTTTTATACTTTGCTTAAGTACATAAAATATTTGGGTATATTTGGAATAACTTACATTTAAGCAAACCGATTCTCAAATTTCGATTACTTTTGACTTTACTACTCCGTCTCTATATGTGATGACGTGATGTTACATCATCTCACCATTCATCACAGATCACACTGGTGGAAACCATATGTGCATGGGTGGGTTGAGCACCAATTTTTCGAATAAATTACATTAGAAGCAAACAGATTCATACATTTCGTTTACTATACCCGGTCCCTATAAGTTTTATACAAAGAAAACAATCAACTTCAATCACGCACTTTGTTGCGAAATGATAATGACGATAACATGCGACACGTTGATAATGATTTAGTTCATTGTCTCTCGAGTTAAGTACATTATGCAATCAATGGATTGAAACGAGAGCTCGCAAGATCATTATGTGTGGGACATCACATGTACGCATGTATCAGGACAATCAAGTAAGGCTTACCTGGAAGTACTTTTCATATCGAAATCTTAGGTAGATAATACTTTACAATCATTTCTCAACTAAGAAACAATAAATGATTAATTATTAATTTTTTTCGCTGCGACACTCATACATTCGTCATGAAATCTATACAATTTGTTGCACTTAGTGTATATCTAGTTCCTAACTCTATAACTCGCTCTCAAATAACATTTAATAATTATTTATTTTACTTTACATTTTTAATTTTTAATAATTACACGAAATTTTCAGATAATAGTCAAATAAAAAGTCTCGTAAAAAGTTTCAATTTACCGTCTAGTTTATGAACCGTTTACCTAACACGCATATTCCCTTACATCAGTGAAAGATAATATTATCGGGAAATTATGTACCAGTCATTGCATGTTGTTTGCATGCAAAGACATGTACGTTCTTGTTTCGTACGTTGACTTGTACACGTTTTAGTGAATCATAAAAATCGGAGTTCATAAATAATAATGTATTTACTCGTATGCATGACTAGCGTAGCACCTGCAAAATGTCAACAGCTTTGTTAGTATTAGTACATTATTTGTACTTTTTATTTTGTTGTTTATGTTACAAACGTAAACTAACATTAACGGCCGCCGATTTCACCAGCTCTGGTTTCAATGTGTCTGCCAGTAACTCCTGGCAAATGTATGAGAAATGTCACATTAACCGGCAAATTTTGGACTGGCTTAACCGGAGGTGGTGATAACGTCCTCTAATTAATGATTAATTATTAGAAAAACTTCACAATTAGCCGCGTAGACTTTAATTAAAAAAATATATATTTCTCAAGATTGTGAAACATGTATGCAATAACGATCAACCTAAACTAAATTTAAACAAAGAAATTTCAATACAATAATTGATTCAGTCAAGAATCTTCTTAAGGTATTATGCTCCTTGCACCGTGAGAGGCGGGACGAGGTGAGCGAGGCTGCGCGGAGGAGGCGGGCGGTAAGGCTGCGCGGGCGCCTCCGCAGCCGCCGCGCCGCTCCGCGCCGCGCCGCCGCGCCGCCGTGCGACGAGAGTGTTCATTAGGCGAGAGCATGAGTTGTTTGTAGGCTGCCTCGTAAATATCCCTCGCGCGGGCTAATTAGTGGATACACGGCACGGCCCCGCGGCCGGGGGGAGCGAGCCCGCCTCGACCACGCCGCCGCCGCCGCCGCCTTCTCCGTCGCGAGTCACTCACTACACCACGCCATACCGACGACGACGATGTCTGAAGAAGTTATATATAAGGTTCTGCCTAGCGCTAGAGAAATCTCACCGCGAAAAATTTTTTACTTACGAATGCGAATTGGCTTAGGAATAACTTGGCTCGCACGCAGTGAACTGGCGACCTTACAAGCTAAGTGACATTCAATTTTCAACGGCGATAGATCCTAGTCTACTTTCACAAAGCATTGTACGGAGTAATGTTTCTGGACTCCACCACAGACTCCACAGCGCTCCATCACGTAATAAATAATTATTAGTATGAAGCCTTTATTCCAAGTCAGTCGCCGCTTGTATTGCACCCGCCCCAACCTCCACCTCCACCGTTCCGTCGTCATCGTGCAAATCATAATAAAAAGCGACACTTTTCAATAAAACTGCAGATTACGTGCCAGCTGTGGGAGTGAGTTTTTACGATGCATTGGATATAATATAATATATAACTGCGTAGGTACATACTTCTTGATTTATTTGTTCAAAAGATCAGAGATATTATAGCAATATGCGTTATGTATGGGAACAGTGTATCGCCAAAATACATACCACTCAACACACAGCAATGCGCCTGCGCCACTGCGGTGCTTCGCATCCACTCAGCGACGGCATGTTGATAACTACACAGCCAAAATATCGAGACATCCTCTGCCATAAGCGGTAACTCTCCGCATAGTGTAGGGACACGGACCACCGACTAACCTTCATACTGCTCTGTCACACCAGTGTAAATGTTAGGAAAATTATTTCCCAACCTTCACATTAGGGTTAAGGATAGGAAGTCGCTTTCCTAACCTTCACACCGTCAAATTTATTTTCTCACCTTCACACTCACGTCGGACTAACCTTCACACTGTTCAGCCAAACTGAACTGAACAGCCATTATTAGTGTGAAGAGTAATGTTGTGGATAATGGTTGAGCGAGGAAACGAACTCTCGTAGTGTGCCGACGCCTCACGTTGTTCCTCAACTCTCACCTCAGTCGGGGAAACCTAATAAATAAGAAAGAATACGTTTTCTTTTTCTATGCAATTCAGGCGGCTGAGTTAGAGGGCTCGGCTGGCGCCTCTGCTCCGACCATCCTTGTCACCATCACCTCCGGGAAGGTGAAACTTGCCTTTGGACTTCGGTATTTGGATTGCTATGCGGCCATCTTTTGACCAGTACAGTGTAGGTAGGTACTGTAGGAGCTAATAATTTGATGAAACGATACTGATGAAAGGAATTTGAGACGATGGAAGTCGTTCCAATGAACGCGTGAACTTTTCACTTTGTTAATTTTTCTGTGTAAATTTTAATACTAATCCAGTTATTTTAGAAATTAAGTTGGTAGGAAGACCGCACTGTTCACTGTGGTCTTCCTACCTATATACCGACCTTTAAAAATGTTTTATGTGATTTTCCTACCTGCCTACCTTTAAAAATGCATCAAATTTACGAACAGTCCAAGGATCGAAGGGAAGCGCTGACATGGCACCTAGTTCACCCGGTGTTATGAGCTGACATCACGGATGTTGTAGGTGATGTAGCCAAACGAGTCAGTTTCCATAAAAAAAAGATCTTGGGAGGAAACATTCAGCCAGTTAGAATCAAATTCTTGACAAGTTCAGGTGACTTTAAAAATGAGAAAACATTGATAAAAAATTGTATGCAATCCGGTATGGTTGGCTGAATCAGAGGGGCCAGAGCACATGCTCCGACCAGCCAATATCACCTCCGAGAAAGTGCCATACCGGAGACTTCGGTAAATATTTCACGTAGGTAGGTAGCGTAAAAACTTGATGGTAATAGGTATGTCAAAAAAATATGAAAATAAATCGGCAATCAAAGCGGTCAAATGACAGCTTGAGGCGGCGGCGGTCAGGTGTTGAATAAGCGGAGGCTTCTGAAATCTGTATCATATAATAATATATGATAAAGAAGGGTTTTAACTATGTAACTATGTTTGTAACCATTTGTCTTTGTCTCGTCTGTCTTATCCTAGTTCTCTATAATGAAAATAAATAAAAATAAAATAAACAAATAATCTTCAATAAAGAATTAAATAAATTATTATTGCAGATGATCCAAATTATATTACATAGACAATATACATTATTTAGGTACATATTAACACCTTATAAATAATGAAAATGTACTGAGTAGATATCTACCTACTTACTTAAAATGTATTCAGATTTAAATTATGCGACAAATTGTCTTATCCTTATCAAATGTAAAATATTTTATTACCTAAATTCAGATAATCTGGAATGACGTGTATATAACTAATACTGACTGGAAGCCGTTAATGTACAACGGCGTAACGAGCGTGTACGCGGTGCGGAGTGGCGCGCGGCGGCGGCGGAGCGGAGGCGGTCGGGGCGGCCGCTTGCCTACTTACTCGACGCCGACTTTCTTTCTACTGTCATATGAACAAGATTAAAATATAATTTTCGTGACTACTCGTATATCTCCAAGCAATGGTGCCGCCCCGCGGCAGCAGCCAGCGGCGGACATACACCAGCACCGCGCGCGCACTTGTCACACGACCAGCCAGCGCCAATGGCGCGGCAGAGGCGGCGGCGCGGGCGCGGACGAGTCGAACATAAGTTTTAACACTTACCTTTAAAAGTCTAAATGGAACCGGTCCGCGGTCGCCTCGGTGTTTATATTCAAACTCGAAAACTTCACAATCTATTACGAAACACTGATAAAAAATCCGTTAAGTAATAATAAGAAATTAACACCTCCCGTTTGTAAACATTAGAGTACCGAGTGCCGACGGAGGCTTTTCAAATGTTTTATTTGAGACCGCTACAGAGCCCTGACGCGTCTTCCCGCGCGAGCTCGCCGAGTGAAAGGGCCTACGTGGACGTGTTAAAATTTAATTGAACCCTTTAGCGGCGAGTTGCTAAAGTTTCAAGTTTGACAGGTGGCGCGGTCGAAGTCGGCGCGAGGCGGCGGGTCGAGCTGGAGGCGACAGCACGATCACCGTGTCTTCGGACGACGTCGCGCCGAGCACTGACTGACTCCGGCCGGACTCGCCTCGCTCGGTGCTCCGCTCGGTCGCTCAACACGAGGAGGCGGCGGGGGCGAGGCGAACGGTCCGCATGCGTATAGCGCCGGTCGACCACACTCCCGTCCCGGCGCGGACGGCCACCACCACCGTCCGCAAGCCACCCGCCACCGCTCCGTTGCGGTGACGACCACGACGACGCTCCGACCGCGCGCCTCCGCCCTGCCGCTCCCGCGACCGCTATAGCTGCACCAGCCGCCAAAGACCTGTTTGGAGGCTACACGAGTCGCAGTGTACACTGCCTCCGAACGGAACCTTTACATTGTTTTCAAATCGAATAAATTACTTTCAATCGACTAACTTTCTGTGAAAGTCAGTTGCACAAAGTACGCGAGCGAATGTTGCCATAATCCTAATACACATTCTAAACAATGCCTACATGAAGTCACTTACAAATTTATCATATAAAAATTGGAAATGAATTGTGCTTATTTCTAGTAGGACATACCGACATTCAAAATTCACAAAACACAATATTTTGTAGGGATAGAAAGGGGGTAGATTATACATTTTAACTGTTACTGAAAAATTATTGAAGTAATGCAGCAACTTAAACTTTTCTTTCCTTTCGACTTTCTGTCATCGGAACACATCTGTCAGCCTCGTTAGGTCAGTGGTGCGGTCGGTCAACTGTTTTTAAGCGCACCTGGGCGCGGTCAGTACTTGGATGGGTGACCGCTCGACCGTTGGAGCTGACCGTGGTGGTTCGGATTCCACGTAAAATTTTAGGTCCCTTTCCTTCTTACCTTACTAGGTGGTAGGGTTTATACCGCCCGGGTTGGTACCACCGCACTGAATGAAACGTCGGTCGAAACGGCTATATGTAAATAGTTCGTGTTTTCCGTCCAGTTCAGCGTAGCCGACATGAAGTGTATGGAAGCACTGACATGGCACCTATTAGTTCACCCGGTGTTATGGGCTATAGCACGGATGTTGTAGGTGATGTAGTGTCAGTTTCCTAAAAAAAATCGGACCATATATTTCAAATCTACACAAAATAGAGCACGGGCGTAGAGTAGAGATTGGAGATATCAATTTTCGCTCATTTCCCAAAAAGCCAACTAGAGCGTCCTACTAGACTAGAGTATGAGTATGACGTTTGAAATGATCATTGTTCATTTAAAATAAAATAAAATAAAATAATTAAAATCTAAAAATAAGATAATCACCATTAAAAGCTTTGTCAGTGTAATATACTAAGCTTTTTGTTTTGTCAGTATAATATACTAGTAGTAATGTATTGACATATGTATTAGGTCAATACATTACTACCTATCACCTTCACTATCACTATTAGCATAACATTAAGTTCATTTTGATTTTCTTTTCTTTATTGTGAAGTAAAGCTCGAAAACTTTGAGCGAAGTATGTGTGTAGACACTTCGCGTTATATTGGGTAGATCAAGATTTATTTAATTTCGACGTCTGCGTGAACGTAATTAAATAATTAAATTAAAACCGGCCAAGTGCGAGTGGAACTTGCGCAGCGAGGGTTCCGTATCGTCATGTCATGGTCAGCGCTGCTTCGTACTGTTTTCGGTAGATGGCGCGCATACACTTTTTAGTTTCTTGTAAGGGGACCCCCGTGAATTTTTTACTTGTTGTTATTTTTATTATTTGTTGTTATATCGGCCATAATACTCGTAACACATATTCTGGGAAAGTTTCAACGGGCTTCTTATTACGGTTCAAGAGATTTGGCCCTCGGACAGGCGGACAGACAAACAGACAGACAGACGGCGTAGGCTTAGTAATAGGGTCCCGTACGACGGATACGGAACCCTAAAAATTTAATTAATTCTTGAAATTGGGTGCGAAAGAAAATGCACTTTCCAACGGCGGGCGGCCGAGTGGTCTGGGCGTCGCGTCGGCTTCTCGTGCGCAGGTCCGACGTTCGATTCCGGTCGGCGTGTACCAATGAGTTTTTTGTGACGAAAAAATTTACGTACATACCTACACCTGCTGCTTCACCGTTCGGATTCAGTGTAAAACTGTAGGACCCTTCCCTTGCCCCTTACTAGGTGGTAGGCTCAAATTGTACCCGACTGGGTTGGTACCACCGTAGTGAATGTAAGATGGCCACATAGCAACCTCGGTCGTCTTATCCTATAGTTCTGTATAGCCAGAAATCCAAAAGGAAGTCTCCGGTATGGCACATGGAGGTGATGTAGGCTGGTCGTACATAAAAAAAACTATTTAAAAAAATATAAAAACGTATGAATAAATTAATATTCTCTCAGAAAAGATGGCGGACGGCGGAAGTTTGTCGCGTCGTCGTTGTAATTAAAAATATATATTTTTGTGGTTCTTGCGGTGCGAGAACTTATACAACAGACGTTAAAAGCTACAACAGAATTGGCTGTATACTCTAATGAGTTTTGCCTGTATCGGGAGGAGACGAATTAATCTAAAAAAATGTATGAAATAAAAAAAAAACCAACCCTAGAGTTGAAGGCGGTCGGTTATTTTTGCTTGCTTTAACACCGCCTTCAACTCTAAGGTTCGATTTTTTTTATTTCATACATTTTTGAAGGCGGTTTTTATATTTTTTAAATAGTTTTTTATTTCACAGTTTTTTTAGTAATCTTTTGCTAAATGGGACCACACAGGAAGCACCAACTTTCAAATAAAAAAATAATTCTCAAAATCGGTTCACCCAGTCGAAAGTTCTGAGGTTCTAAAAAAGGAAGAGCTTATGAGTCCTGTCTGCCTATTCAACGCATGAAACGGTTTTTAGTGCAGTAGTGTGACGAGCATGCCACGATCGTTGAACTTACCTCTTATAAATACTTATGTGTTAAAAAATTGTGAAAAATTCGGAAATAACAAGTGTGATTCCTTCTTGTGGCATTCTCTGCGCCTCACCGAATTCTTCTCGCGTTAGGAATCCGAAATGTTTTCAATTCCACGTTACTGGTACTTCAGTTATGTAGAAACTGGGCCGACATCAAACCCTGAATAGATTCTCAGTCATAAATAGACGTACAAAGTAAAGAAATCCCTGTTTTACTAGTTTGTAACATTATTTTAAATTTTATGGAACAGAGAGAACAGAGTTTGTAAGGATAAATCCAGCTTTGCTAACTCCTGTACATTCTGTTGTTTCTTTCACATAGGTAGTGTTTTTCGGTAATTATTGTGTTCAAGTGTTTTTAGGGTCGCTAGGGTTATCGCTCTGGTGTCTGTCTGTCTGTCTGTCCGTCTGTATGTCGGTCACACGCAGATATCTCCGGATCTACTGAACCGATTTTGATGAAACTGACGCCAAATTACGTGTAATTTTTGCCGCTAGATATATCATAGATAATTTTGTCTAATAGTCCTGTGGAAAGTACAGGGTGCCCCAAAATGTTAACCAAAAATATTTTTTGTTTTTTTTTTTAAATAAATCAAATATCCTGATATATGTATTAGGTCGTCGTATTGTTAATGCAATTTCAAAAATATATAACTTTGCTATAATCAATAAGTTTACTTTAACAAATATTTCATTTAAAAGTTGACAAATAAGTGCTCTTTTGTCGCCGAACTTTGACCTATTAAGGGTTGTTTGAAAATTCTGACAAAAATAAATAATATAGGTACTCTTGTGTAGTTGTGCACAAAACTATTCATTTTCCTCAAAATATCATACATTTGGAGTTAAAGATAAATGTCTGTACAGCTCAAAATTGAAATTTTTCGCGTGACTTTTTGGTTACAGCTCAAGCCACCGATAACGTAGCGTTGTGATTGATAGCTTAAAATCGTCCTAAGAAGTAACGAAATGTAACAGTGAAAACCGTATGTAAATCGATAAAGTGGTTTTCGAGTTATAAGAACATTTCAAATATCACGTTCATCATCACGTACGTTACACGGTCGGTCGCCCGTAGAAATTTCGCTTTATTTATTGTCAGTCTCGGTAGCTCGGCGCGGCGGTGCGGTCGGTCGACTGTTGTTAAGCAACCCTAAGCGCGTGCAGTACTTGGATGGGTGACCGCTCGGCTCGACCCTCGGAGGCTGACCGTGGCTTGGATTCCACGTAAAACTGTAGGTCCCTTCCCTTCTTACCTTACTAGGTGGTAGGGTTTATCCCGCCCTGGTTGGTACCACCGCACTGAATGAAACGTCGGTCGAAACGGCTATGTAATTATAGTTCGTGTTTTCCGTCAAGTTCAGTTTAACCGACATGAAATTAAGAGACGCACTGACATGGCACCTAGTTCACCCGGTGTTATAGGCTGACATCATATATGTTTTAGGTGATGTAGCCAACCGTGTCAGTTTCCATAAAAAAAATTGGATTAAGTATCTACCAAACGAAGTCATTTACATGGAACCTAGGTACGACAGAAAAAACATGCTTTGGTCGTGCCGGCTACACTGAGCTGGACGGGAAAAAAGAACTATTTACATACCAGAATGTAACAATGAAAACTATAAATATGTAAATCGATAAAGTGGTTCTCGAGTTATAAGGACATTCATATAGTATATGCCCATTTTATGCTCTCCCTGAACGCAGCTCGGCCTTCGGCTTCGCCCATAGTTACTTACTGTCTTCGAGAATGTTTATAATCTTCCTGAACGCAGCTCGGCCTTCGGCCTCGCTCTTTGTTACTTACTTTCTTCGAGAAGGTTTATAGTCTTCCTGAATGCAGCTCGGCCTTCGGCCTCGCCCTCAGTTGCTTACTTTCTTCGAGACGGTTTATGATCTTCCTAAATGTAGCTCGACCTTCGGCCTCGCCCTTAATTACTTACTTTCTTAGATAATGTTTATCGTTTTCCTGAACGCAGCTCGGCCTTCGGCCTCGCCCTTTGTTACTTACTTTCTTCGAGATGGCTTATAGTCTTCCTGAACGCAGCTCGGCCTTCGGCCTCGCCCTTTGTTACTTACTTTCTTCGAGAAGGTTTATAATCTTCCTGAACGCAGCTCGGCCTTCGGCTTCGCCCTCAGTTACTTACTTTCTTCGAGAAGGTTTATCGTTTACCTTAACGCAGCTTGGCCTTCGGCCTCGCCCTTAATTACTTACTTTCTTAGAGATGGTTTATCGACTTCCTGAACGCAGCTCAGCCTTGGGCCTCGCCCATAGTTACTTGCTGTCTTCTTTGAAATACGAATTTCACGCGAGCGGAGCCGCGGGCTCAGCTATTTTCATATTGGATAGCAATATGTTGAACTCTACGTCATCATGTTTTACGTGTTTTGTGAGCATCCATGTATCTGTTTATCGAGATACGCAATATGTGCTTAAATCTCGTATGTGATATGTATATTGTGATATCGTATGCCAATATTGCGCAAATTGCTCATACACTCTGTTCCGAATGGACCGCCACGCCGAACTCCATGCCATGCATGACGCCTGAACGACGACAACGCGCGCGCGACGCGTCATGGCGAGCTATGTCGACGGCCGCGGCGCGCCGGCGGCGGCGGCGCGGTGCCGGCGGCGCGGCGTGATGACGACGACGTGGCCTATCCCTTTCAATATGCTACTCGTATCAATGTGACGTCACTCTTTCATGAATATCACTTTATGAGACTCGTAAAATGCGAATGACTACATTGATGTATGCGCCAATATCACACTATTTCACTGAACCCTTTGTGTTAACGACGCACAACTTCATTTGGTGCCACTTACAAAGTCACCACTCACTTCCGATTCCCGATTAATACGACTTCCGATTAATCCCGGTGCGCAAAATGACGCAGACATATTCTCCGTAGATTTGACTATTATTATCTCTCTGAATAAATGGAACAGACGACGCGATGTTTCAGGATTCATCACTCATGACCTATTTCGGACACGTGTTTACGGAACGTATCACTAAAATAATATACTTGGCTTGGACCAAACTGCCGGATCCCCCACTTTACGTCACAATGCTAAATTAGACGCCATTGGACACTACGAAAATATACATCGATGTACTCGTATATTTTGTTATCGCGTATTTCTAGTATGGATATATTAAAAAATTCAAATACTCGGAAATGCCAAGTTCAGGCAAAAAGTAAGTACCTATGTATGTATATTTTTATTTTAATCAAGCATGTACAATCAATCGCCTCTCGAGCTATTCGCATTAATCCTGCCTTCTAAACATTCCACTGAGATAAATAGACTCGAGCCTACAATATATTTTTTCATTTTGAATTGTTTTTCCTCCACCAGCAGCGCCTTCTACGCGTGTTGCCTTGTCGTATGTCGTGTGCCGCGCCGCCTCCGTCGCCGTTAACAAAGACAACACGTAGGGCACACACCACAGTTCAGTAGCCAGTATTTCTTGTGTCACATAAATTGCTCCATGTCGTTTAGCGATCAATTTTATTAATTCATATAATATGCCTCATTGAATGAAGTGCTGTGCGCTGTGGTCGGGCGGGCGTAGCGAACGGCCATGGCGGCGGTCAGTGCCAATTTATTATTATAACTCACTTCGAGCGCCTTGTGTATGATATATGGTAATTTTATTTGTATCTAAGATAAAATCATATCCAATGTCCACTGTCATTAAAAACTGTATTTCAATAGGCGGGGCGAGTTAGTACGACTGCAGATAAGGATGGGTACCAACCGAGCATATTGTACCGACCGTATCTACAATATGCGAATTGTTCCGCGAAATCAACTGTTTGTACTTCATTCAGGAAGCTATCAACACTCATGGAGCCGACGACTATCTAATGTAATTTATTATTTTTTGCATGATGGATGATAGTTACAAACAATGCAGGAAACCAGATATATAATTTAATTACATAATAAGTTCAATAGATTCTATATGTAGGTAACTGATGATGATGCTACTGTCATAAATTCAAAATGAGGTACCTACCTACACAACATAACCAGCCCTCCAGAAAAATAATAAAAGTGAATAGTGACGGAGTAGCACCTAGCAAGCAGATACATAGCTAGAATCCTACCATATTTGTAAACAATCAACTAGGTATTCCAATTTCACAACTACTTTTTGCAAGTTGAACAGTTTTAGATGCTGATATATAATATTTAGAAAATTAAAATTACATACCTTATATTATACTTTTTTATATTAGAAAAATGGAAAGCGAAAATCATTGGAAAAAATACATCCCGGCCATGATAAACATTCTAATAAAAATATATATATAAAGCGAGTACGTGCTTAGTACTAACATATAAACATAAAACCTTATATACTACTTGTATCTTATTAGTTATTACTTCCCCGACTTCATGTCTACACTATACTCTTGTTTCTATTCTTTTTCACATACTTCTTGTCGCCCAAAGGTTGCCTGGACTGGAATAAGTCACAACTAGTAATAAGTCCGCCTTTGTTATTTTTCTTTCTCTCTTTATACTTGTATATATCACAAAACAGCGATCAAATCAAATAAAATCATTTATTCATAATCCGTGTTCCATATTACTTACTCCATATTACTTACAGCCCCTGTACCGGCGTTAATCACTCGCCGATGTGAGTATGAGAAACGATCTCACTCAACCAATCAGAAGGCGTTCGTTGAGGCATCCGGCCCGGCTATTCGTTGAAATATGCGAGTATTTCTGTGAGTTAGCGAGTGAGTTAACGCCGGTAGACCCCCAGAACTTGGATGCATGACCGTTCGAACGTTATTCGGATTCCACGTAAAACAGTTAGGTCCCTTCCATTCTTACTTTACTCTAGGTGGTAGGGGTAGGGTTTAACCCGTCCGAATTGGTTGGTGCCACCGCCGAAAAGTCGGTCCAAGCGGCTATACAAGTAGTTCGTGTTTTCCGTCCAGTTCAGTGTAGCCGGCATGACCGAAGCGAAGCACTGACATGGCACCTAGTTCACCGAGGTGTTATGGGTTGACATCACGGATGTTGTAGGCGATTTAGCCAACTGTATCAGTTTCTATATAAAAAAAATCGACTGTTATAGTGGAGACTGACCCCATTAACCTGGAACAGGTGTAGTTTTCGCCTTACAAATGTTGCTACCTCGATGATGTAGGTTCCAGGCAGTGTGATTGATGATTTTGAATTGTCGGAATATCGGCGGCCGTCGTATTCTTGTAGATATGTTTTACTTATATATTATTGTTTATTTTTTTATGTTTAATAAAGAATTAATATTATATTCTATTAAACCTAAAGCTCTCTCCCTCTATATATACAGGGTGTTGTAACGGCCAGTACATTAATTTCGCCAGCGCAATCCTCATGTTTTTTCGAGACAAAAAAGTGAATGAAGTTTTTCTATAAAGTGTCTAGTTTTGGAGATATTAATTCTTGAAATTTATGTTTTCGTCAAGTGTAATTTGGCGCGCGCTGGAGGCGGGTGCTAGCGCGGGAATGGTCGGGGTCGAAGAACTAACGCCGGGCCGCCCCAGCTCATCTCCTCGCTCCGTACACTCGTTCCTGCTTGCTCACTCACCGCGCCTTTCACTCCCACGTTCGTGCGTCACATTAGATCCTTTTTACATAAAATTAATCCATTAGTTTGTATGAAAACTGTAATTTTTCATTTAAAGGGAATTCAGAAAAAAGTTATTTGACTTTTTTGTTAGTATTGATCCCAATAATCATTTCCTAAATTTAATGTAGTGGACGTTACAACACCCTGTATACGTGTATATACAGGGTGTATCAGGATAGGTTTTCGAAACTTCAGGGTTCCAAAGGGGCCCATATTTGAAGACGAAAAGCTCTGAAACTTTTTCCCAGATTCGATCATTTTACAGTACTTTTTGGTGAAAATCTATTCTTCAAGATTTGGTGGATGGTTAACGTCCGCCTTTATTAAATAAAAAATAAATTCTAACTGATGAATAAAAATGGGTAGGTTGCATACATAACTAGTACAATTTTACTGCGTGTAGGTAAATTCCAAACACTGAAAGTTCAATGACCTCAAAAGAAAAAAAAGAGGACTGAATTAGTTCACTGCACTCTCCAGTCTATCGAGTTTTTATTACAATTTCCAACTTTTGTATGACCAAATAAAAACAAAGGAATTTCGATTTGAGTGATAAGGATTTTTTTCTTCTAATAATGAGTACTTTCTATTCCTGAAGTTTCTCAAACCAATCCTGATACACCCTATAGAATATATATACCTAAATGGAACCTGCGCGGAAAAACATCCTCAAAAATTAATAACATGAATATTCAATTAAAAAGCTTCCACGGCCGACTCAACGACTCAAACGCTCCTTTCAATTCAAATAAACGACAAAAAGTGTGCGATTAAGCAACACGTCAATGCTTATTAATTAATCTACAATTACAGACGAGCGACGAACAAGAATAATGAATTAGTACACGGGCAATTAATGTTTTATTGATTCTATTTAAATTACAAAGCATTTTAATTATTGAGCCAGAGTGACCTGCCTGCCGCCTCACGCTGGAGGCCCAAGCGCCAGACAGCGCCGCCGCGGCTCTCGGCGGGAGCACCGCCGCCGCCGCCGCCTCCAGACGACGACGACGAATGCAACAAATGTAATCGATGTTAAACTTTTCTTCAGTATCGCAGCGAGATCGACATGAGCGTAGTTAACTAGGTAAAATGACTTATAAATTATTAATAAAGTAAATTCTAATGCTATCGAGTCGATTAATCAAGTGTCCGAGCAGATAGCATCGATGGCCGCCGCGCCGCCGTTACCGGCACCCTTATAATGCAACCGGTCCGCCGGACCGGTCCGTAGCTCCAAATCTGACAGTTCGGCGACTGTTTTATGCGATTTTGGGATGCAACCAGTCCGTGCAACGGGTATTGCGGTATCAGTCCGCAGATGTGTCATACATTTTACGGCATATTGATATTACGATCGCATTTGCAGTCGCACAACTGTCAAACTTGCGACCGACCGCAGCCCGCGAGCTGTCATCCGTGATGCTCCTCCTGAGCAGCATCATAGCACCATTCACGGCTAACGAGCGACGATCTTTTCATTGTTTTTGGTGGTGACATCGTATAGGTATATTTATAGTCGCTAAAATAAGTAACGTATGTTCATTCATAGTGTTTGAATTATGTTTTTTTAGTAAATTTTGTATTTTAATAGTATTTCTTAAATATATATAATTTTAACTTGGTTTTGAATTTATATCATATATATTATAGAATATATAAACAGGAATAATAAAGAAAACCTCTCTCTCTCTCTCTCTCTCTCCCTCCCTCCCTCCCTCCCTCCCTCCCTCCCTCCCTCCCTCCCTCCCTCCCTCCCTCCCTCTCTCTCTCTCTCTCTCTCTCTCTCTCTCTCTCTCTCTCTCTCTCTCTCTCTCTCTCTCTCTCTCTCTCTCTCTCTCTCTCTCTCTCTCTCTCTCTCTCTCTCTCTCTCTCTCTCTCTCTCTCTCTCTCTCTCTCTCTCTCTCTCTCTCTCTCTCTCTCTCTCTCTCTCTCTGTTTTTTAAATTAATTTAAAATTTTAACTTGGTCATTTTTTTTTTAATTATTGGTACCCGAGACACTTGGCGCCGTCAGCATGGATTGTTAGCCGACGACGCCCATGTTTATCATCTATATATACAATCTCTATATTATCTATATTGTAATAGGAATAACAAAAAATTTAGAAGTTTTAGTTGATTAAACATTTTGGTCTTCTGCGTCATTTCGAAATTATAATACAAGTGACTTTACATATGTAATTGTACAATATATACGGTGTTGCAAATGCCCACGCTATATTTTTAACTGCCATCAGGAGGTTATTCTGTATGTGAAGGTAAATAACTTTTGTAACGGAAATGTTTTTTTCGAGAGAAAATATTTTTAATATCAGAAATAACATTGTAGCATTCCACAATCAGGATTAGAACCCACAACCTCCTGCATTGATTATTGAGGGCGGCTCTTCTGCCTGCTAGGCTATTCAAGCACACAATATGAAAGAGACCGAGATAGCATGAAAGCGGCCGCCATCATATCTTTATGTGCATATATCAGTATGTATACATACACCGCCCGACAGACCGCCGCGCCGTGCAGGCAGAAACGCCTTTCCTAAGCAATCCGTAACACAATAAATAATTTGTTCAATCGCTTGTATTAATTATCATTGCTTTATGTTCCTATATTTGGCATGTTAAAAGTAACATACGTTATTTATTATTGATTTTAATATATACTTTTCCCATTCGTAGTAACATTTTACAAGTTTCTTTAAAAATTTGGCACCTTACCTGAACCAACAACCAACCTTTGATGTCGGTCCGCGGGACCGGTCGCATTATCGTAATACCAATTTTGTCCGTCGCAGTCACAACATCAACACCAGTCGCAACATCAGCACCATTATCGTAATAAGGGTGCCGCTCCGCGCACGGCATCGACCCGCACCGCCGCTATAGAATGCTTCGCTTGCAGCGGTCACTCGTTGTTGTAATGATATTATGATTATAAATACGTTACACGGTGAATTAGGATTGCGAATAACCGTATGTACACAATATACGGCAATAATATTTATCTTACAACATAATTTTATGGAAATCGATCCCGTAATTGATTACGGTACATCAACTCATATCAATAGCTCAGGTATGTAACACAAGGTCTAATATTAAAGCAAGGTTATCAATATAATTTTAAATACAAAGCCTGAAAATGAGATGAAAATACATATACTTTATTGTACACCATTATATAAAAGGGTTACAAAAGGCGAGTTTAATGCCTTGCAGCATTCTTTAAGGCAACTAACCTTTGGGATGTGGAAAACATGTAGGGGCGGACCAGGGATTTTGCGGATGTTCAAATCCGCATCCGCAAATGCGGAGCATCGCATTGATTTTGACATCCGCATCTGATATCGATGCGAAACTCATGCGTATGCGGCGGTGTGATTTTCGTACTAAAAATTTACTTTTCATTAAATACAATAGTCTAATCTTACAATTTTCTTACAATTTTTTTTTTATCTATAAAATATATTAAAAGCTTAATCTCTTTAAATCAATATTTTATAACTTATGATAATGTCGTGAAGCGCCAAGTCTTTTTTCTTTCAGCGAACAGGGCTAGCGATTCAAAGGCAACGCTACCAGCGTACTGGGCGCTATGTGTTGGGGAGTCCGCTGAGTTGGAGGAAATACCTTTATCTACCGTAGCCTGCCCACGTTTCTCCGTACACCTGTCTAGTGGAAACATGCACCGTCCCCGCGCCCCCTGGCGCCCGAACAGTACCGGAAAAGTCCAGCCAACGTGTTGCTTGTCATTGCCAGAAATCTACGCTGCATCTCCAGTCCATCGTCGGCCCTCAGTCTTCCTGTTAGTATCAACTAGCTCTAGGTATATCAACTAGGTATAGCAGGTGACAAGGTAACCTTGTAACTACTCTCAAAGGAGAGGCGCACAAGGTTACGGTAGGATTAAATGAGGGTCCGCATCCATTTTTGAACATCATGACCTCCCTTTTCCTAACATTGTACGTTATAGTCCGTGTTCACGTGCGTATTGCTCACATATATTCAATAACCTCCGCAGTCCTTTCACAGAGGGGCACAGCAGCGCCATGTCATCAGCATAGCGAATGTTGTTGATGCATATGCCACTCAAGTGGCGTGCGACTCTGGTGCCGGTTAGCTGCTCTATGAGTTGGTTCACATACAGGTTGAACAGGTCCGGAGAGGTCAGCCCGCCCTGTCGCACTCCGCAAATCAAATGATACTCATCCGATATCACGTCGCCCCAGCGCACAGCGTTCACCTGGTTCTCGTACCAGTATCTCAACAGGCCCGTGGTGTCTTCCAGAACCTATGCCTCTCTTATCTTCTGCCACAGAAGTTCGTAATTTATTGTACATAATACTTGTTGAATTAAACTTGTAATATTTGGTCGTAATAATTACCATAAATATACTAGATAATATTAGTAAATAATTATGTAAAATATAAAAAAAAAACATTTATCATTTGCCATTATTTCATTGAGAAAATGGTATAAAAGAGCGAGCTCTCTTATATACGAGGCAGGATATCTCCGAGGTCTGTAATTTCATAAATCGCGCATTAGGTTCAATATATTACCCGTTATGCTCTGTAAAATATTTTTATGTCCATCTTAAAGCGAGCGTGGGCTCGCTCGAACGGAAGGCCGCTGCTATGAATATTCACGGTTTATGCACCATAAATTCGAAGGTTATGGAACAAAAGCTTGCAGCGACGACGTTGTTGTATGCGGAGTTGGGCGGCGCGGGGGTGGCTGGGGACCGGGAGGCTCGGGGCGCAGAGCCAACTATACCGAGCGGGATATAGGCCTTCGCTCCCTTCTCTTACCCCTATAAGATCTCTCAGATCTGATGAATCCATTGATTTCACATGCCATTGAGTAAATTTCGACTCGATCATAAATCTTGTGAATGGGGAACGTACTAATGTCTCGTACGTGTTCGAGATTAATTATATGTAGTTATATAACTCTTGCAGGACTGATCATGTATACCTAAAGCCTAGTTCACATTAGTAGAGTTAGCGGTAGAGTGGACTACCTACTATTTTGCTCTACTAACTCTACTCTACTGTTTTCGGTAGATTAGCCGTCCACACGCAAAAGTAGGGTGGTAGAGTAGAATAGGCAGTGTAAGATAAAAGCACTACAATGAGCATCGCCCGCCGTCGTTCTACAGTTAGAAACTCTTTAACAAATCTTTCTGATGTTTTGCTAGGGGAAAATAATTTAGCTCTCGGAGAAGAACAGAACAAAAGGAAACGAATATGGACTCGGAGTTGGATCAAAAGAAGGGAAACGCACGGAGCGTCTGCACTCCTTGTGAGAGAACTCGCTGAAGAAGATACACAAGAGTTTAAATCGTGTTTGAGTATGGCTCCTGATAACATTGAGAATCTACTTTTTAGTCCACACTCGGGCGAGTGGCCGGTACAGTAGAGTAGGCGGGTGGTGGGGAAAAAAAGTAGTAGAGCTACTCTACCCCCGTGCTATCCACTCTACTCTACCAAATTCTAGTACTCTATATACCGATTGCGTCTACATTGGTAGAGTGAGGGGGCTGTTTAGTACTTATCCTACTAACTCTACCGCTAACTCTACTAATGTGAACATAGACATGACTTATGTGGCTTTAAAATTTTAATCCACTAATCAGTTAGGTTTATAATTGTTTTGTGTAAAATGTAAGAAAATATACATTTGTGTGGGAACCTTACTGGTAATCCGACATCTAGCTACACGCGTTCAAAGTCTGAACGAAATCTTTAAGCCCAGTCGGTTCAAGGACATGAATTATTTCATTGTGAGCCCGAAATAAACTATACCGGTGTCAAACTAGTGACGCGGATTCAGATAGTCTCTATCAATCTAACATACCAACAAATAAATCAAAATCCAAACAAAATTTATATCCACTATAAGTACTTCGTAACTTTGCATCCGAACGGAATTCTAGAATAAAGCAGTACCTACTAATTACATAGACATATAAAATAATACACGTCCGCGTATTATATATTATATATAAGTCTGTTGTTAGGTACTTACAATGCCTATACAGGTCGTACGTCTCGCTCGGAACAGCTACCGAACTCCGCATCGACATGACGATAAATAATACATGTCACCGGACCCGTGGAGCCTGTACAGCCTAGAAAAGCCTACATACACATTAAGAACTCTGTCACGTAAACAAATTTGCTATACGTCCCAATAAACATAATTAGTTGAGAACGTGCTCGCCGATGCCAATGTTCTAAAGGTATTCCTCAAGTTTTTGAGCTTTTTTTTACTAGAGCATTTTTAAATATTATGTAGCGTCGCTGCATAGAGACGCTCGTATTACAGGTAGGTATGTAGGTAGGTATGACCCGCGTTTGATAAATGAGACCGGCACCGGAGTAACATATAGCTATATGTTACTCCTGGTAAAGCCCTATAATTTTCTGAAAACTTTATCGGAATTGTGTCAGTACCTTTTCCGCCAAACAAACATACCGAAGATGGTCTTATGCAGTCAATCACTTAGGTAACCTAGGTTATATAGCATAACGCCATTACTCCTTTGTGACTTTCTTCGTATAACTGATTCGTATGGTACGAAGTCGGAAAAAGAGAAATTCTGCAGTCAAAAATGATTCGATTAAACAGGCAGCCCGACTACAGCATTTTCGATCAACTTTCCTTGTTTCCTTAGATTTTCGTAGTCGCTTTTTATAAAATTTGTATTTTGTTTATTTTTCAATTTTAGCAATAATACGTGTATATGTACGTAATATATAAAATCCACCGTTCAAAAACTGGTACTATAGTAGGTAGTTAAGGTATCTGGAACAGCCCCCTCCAAAGGCAATTCCATCTTCCTTGACCATATAAGGTAGTGTTGAGGGAAACTGCAAGCTCTGCACTAATTACATTATATAAGCGACGGTCGCTGCGCCGACCGCGGATTCTTCTACCATACCGCTTCGCGTGTACATCTTGTCTGTTTGTTCGATTAAGAAATAAATAAGTTTTTTAAAAGACACTTGGCGTTTCACCGATCTTAACTGGCGCAGCCGGTAGGATTCGCCACACCGAAAAATCTTCAAAATTAAGATCCTTCGGGTGCGTTTTAACGCTTAAGTGCGCGATCCAGAACCAAATAAATTTGTTATTGTCCAAGAACAATAAGTGCCACGAACAGTGTCGAGCCTAGAACAGTTCAGTGGGTGACAGCCTGGAGTACCGCCAGACCCTGACAACACCGCACCATTCGAGAGCTTCAACACAACAGCCGCAACGAGCCTACAGTCGGAGAACCCCCTGGTGGAGCATGGAAGTAGCGGCGACCCTGTGAGTAAAACCGTTTACAAGTCCCCGCCTGTTCCATTGCATCCCCCTTGTAATATTGTGTATGCTCATTTAAAAATAGGATATACAACTACCCTAACTTCGGGATAACCAAATATCGGTTTAGTTAGTTTACCCTCGCTTCGGAATAACCCAACGTTGGTTTAGTCTAGTTTACTCATACTTCGAGATAACCTGGTTGGCATTAGTTAGGATACACGAAAATCGGTTCCGCGCTTTCCCAATCTTGTTTAGTTAATTTCGTTTGCAAAAAAAACAATAAAATAAATAAAAATGGCAGAGCCAACGATTCAATTAGTGCCCGCTGAAATGGCAAGGTTAATCCCCACATTCGACGGAGACAAAACCCAATTGAATCTCTTCTTACAAAAATGCCAATATATCATAAACACGTACCAAGGACATGAGGCGCAAAACCTCTACGTGTACCACCTGATAACGAGCAAATTGAAAGGACAAGCTGCCGCCCTTATCGGCGAGAGGAATGATATACTAACGTGGTCAGAGATCAAGGAGTTAGTTAAGGTATCTGGAACAGCCCCCTCCAAAGGCAATTCCATCTTCCTTGACCATATAAGGTAGTGTTGAGGGAAACTGCAAGCTCTGCACTAATTACATTATATAAGCGACGGTCGCTGCGCCGACCGCGGATTCTTCTACCATACCGCTTCGCGTGTACATCTTGTCTGTTTGTTCGATTAAGAAATAAATAAGTTTTTTAAAAGACACTTGGCGTTTCACCGATCTTAACTGGCGCAGCCGGTAGGATTCGCCACACCGAAAAATCTTCAAAATTAAGATCCTTCGGGTGCGTTTTAACGCTTAAGTGCGCGATCCAGAACCAAATAAATTTGTTATTGTCCAAGAACAATAAGTGCCACGAACAGTGTCGAGCCTAGAACAGTTCAGTGGGTGACAGCCTGGAGTACCGCCAGACCCTGACAACACCGCACCATTCGAGAGCTTCAACACAACAGCCGCAACGAGCCTACAGTCGGAGAACCCCCTGGTGGAGCATGGAAGTAGCGGCGACCCTGTGAGTAAAACCGTTTACAAGTCCCCGCCTGTTTCATTGCATCCCCCTTGTAATATTGTGTATGTCCATTTAAAAATAGGCTATACAACTACCCTAACTTCGGGATAACCAAATATCGGTTTAGTTAGTTTACCCTCGCTTCGGGATAACCCAACGTTGGTTTAGTCTAGTTTACTCATACTTCGAGATAACCTGGTTGGCATTAGTTAGGATACATGAAAATCGGTTCCGCGCTTTCCCAACCTTGTTTAGTTAATTTCGTTTGCAAAAAATAATAAAATAAATAAAAATGGCAGAGCCAACGATTCAATTAGTGCCCGCTGAAATGGCAAGGTTAATCCCCACATTCGACGGAGACAAAACCCAATTGAATCTCTTCTTACAAAAATGCCAATATATCATAAACACGTACCAAGGACATGAGGCGCAAAACCTCTATGTGTACCACTTAATAACGAGTAAATTGAAAGGACAAGCTGCCGCCCTTATCGGCGAGAGGAATGATATACTAACGTGGTCAGAGATTAAGGAGTTATTTAAGCAACACTTCGGAGACCCGAGAAGCGAGGAATGCCTAGCTTTAGAGCTTGAATCGCTAAAAATCAAACAGCAGGAGGCCTACAGCGACTTTTGCAATCGTGTGCAAAAGGTGAAAAACACCCTTATATCAAAAGTGAATCAAGACCAAGCGGACGCAAGTGTAAGATTGAGCAAACAAACGATCTACGACCACGCCGCGTTAAATGTGTTCTTATTCAATTTACCCCCTGAACTGGTTAGGGTGGTAAGGATAAATGCACCCAAGAGCCTAGAAGATGCGCTGAGGACTGTCATGGAGGAAGTAAACTTCTCAAAAATATATGAGGCGAAAAACCGGAACAGTGGACAACGCCTAGGCCACGCACAAGCACGGAACCCTAACTTCAGTAATACCTTCCGTAGCAACACGCTCGCTCCGCACCGACAATGGCACGCCGCCGCGCCGAGGTCGTTCGACGCGACACGAAACCCAACACCGGCAGCACAACACAGCCGAGGTGGCCCTGTGCATATTCCACGGAATATTCCGACTGCACACGCAACGCCCAACCACCCTGCAGCGCATCGTTTTGGAGCAACGCCGACGGATGCGACTATGCGAAGCCTGCCCCCGAGACAATCTGCTCAGCAACACCAACAACAGCCGCGAGTTCACGTCGAAGAGCTGTTCAACAATGATGTGGACGCTTACGAAGAAGAAGAAGACACAAGGGATCTTCTCGACTACCCCACCGACGACTACGCGACACAACATGCTCACCACGACGACAACTACGATGACGAAAACGCCGAGGAGAATTTTCACGAGAAAGCCTCGTTTCCACTACCATCTACCTAAATTATGACTACAACCTGAGGCTTCCGTACATATACCTACCCGAAATAAAAGGCAAATTTATGATAGATACCGGAAGCACAAAATCGTTTTTAAATAGAGAAAAATTAACACAATACCCAACTCTCGTAAAATATAAACACCAAGAAAAATTCCAAGTGGTAAGCACACACGCTAGCAGCATTCACAACGAAATTATATATATACCACTGTTCAAGACGTTCAATTGTAAACAAAATCATAAATTTTATATATATACAGTCGACCCACGATACGATGGCGTCATAGGGAGCGACTTATTAAACCAATTAGACGCAAAAATTAATATGAAAGATAAACTATTGGAACTAAAAACAACGATAATACCTATTGTATTCACACCGGAGCAAAATAAAATTGTACTATGGCCTCGCAGCGAGCAACGTGTACGAATCCCAGTCAGCAAAATATCCGGTGACGCGATAGTGAGTCGAACCGAATTCCTCGAAGGACTTCGTATGCCAGACGCGCTGATTGCGTGTGAAAATGGTTACGCTCACACGATAATACAAAATACGACCAACAAATTCCTGAAAGTAACATTCACAGAACCGTTTGAAGTGCAGCCGTACATTACCCAGGATGGGATAGAAGTCAACAATCTAGACCACGAAAAGGAATACTTAGACGAAATACTTACAGCAAATTTAGAAAAACTACGACTAGAACACATGCATAGCGAAGAAAAAAAAATTATCTATGACTTATGTAACGAATTCAGAGACATATTTTACTCGGAAAAAATTCCGTTAACCTTCACTAACGAGGTGAAACACCACATCCGGACGAAGAACGAAGACCCCATTTACATCCGACCGTATCGCCAACCCCCATGCAAGAGTCAAGAAATAGAAAAACAAGTACAGAAAATGAAACAAGACAACATAATCCAAGACTCTAATTCCCCATGGAGTGCACCAGTGCATTTAGTGCCAAAAAAAATGGACGCCTCTGGAAAACAACGCTACCGTCTAGTGGTAGATTTCCGTCGGATCAACGACCTAACCATCGATGACAAATTCCCCTTGCCAAACATAACGGACATATTCGATAAATTGGGAAAAAGCACCTACTTCAGTACGCTTGACTTAGCCAGTGGCTACCATCAAATAGAAGTTGCAGCCGAAGACCGCGCGAAAACAGCCTTCAGCACGCAAACTGGACATTACCATTTTAACAGGATGCCGTTTGGCCTTAAGTCCGCTCCGGCAACGTTCCAAAGGGCAATGACCAATGTCCTGAGAGGGCTACAAGGCATACATTGTATGGTGTACCTGGATGATATCATCATATTCTCATCAAGCCTCGAAGAACACATGCAGAAACTGAGAGCAGTATTTCAACGACTTAGAGACACGAACCTGAAAGTCCAACTAGATAAGTCCGAATTCCTGAGAAAAGAAGTACTATACCTGGGACACACAATAACTAAAGACGGGCTAAAGCCGAATGAAGACAAAATAGCAGCTGTATTAAAATATCCGATACCGAAAACCACAACAGAAATAAAAAGCTTTCTAGGACTAATCGGATATTACCGGAAATTTATTAAGGACTTCGCAAAAATAACTCAACCCTTAACAGCCTGTTTGAAAAAGGGACGTAGCATCAACCTCACGACAGAATACAGACAGGCCTTCGAAAAGTGTAAGGAACTTCTAGTCAACGCACCCTTACTACAGTACCCCGATTACAGTAAACGCTTCGTACTCACAACCGATGCGAGTAACTACGCTATTGGAGCGGTACTATCGCAAGGCCCTATAGGCAGCGATCTCCCCGTTGCATACGCAAGCAGAACGCTGAACAGTAGCGAAACTCGATACAGCACTATCGAAAAAGAGCTACTGGCAGTAGTTTGGGCAGTGAAACACTTCAGGCCATACCTATATGGAAATAAATTTACAATAGTTACAGACCACAGACCACTACATTGGCTACACAATCTGAAAGACCCAAACAGCAAGTTAATAAGATGGCGACTGAGACTACAAGAATATGACTACGTGGTGGAATACAAAAAGGGAAAGCAAAACTCAAACGCGGACGCCCTGTCGAGAATAAAAATAAACGCCCTATGCGATTGGGAAGGCGACACTTCATCACTTATAGTAAACCCAGATGAGGATGTGACAAGACAACAAGAGATGAGGGAGCTAATAGAAGAACAACGACGACTGGAAATGCTACAAATGTTACGCGAAATCACAAGTGAAAGTGAAGAATTGACAGAAGAAAAACAACCACCGCACACACGCCAAGTACCGCGAAAAGAAACAAGAAACCACAACAGAGACATAGAGACGGAGACAGAAGAAATATTTCCTATAATAGACATATCAGACTCGGACAGTAATCAAACCACACATTCAGTCACCAACAGGGAACACGACGGAATACCAATCCTGCACGAAGCCATAGACACAAAACCAAACCAGATACTGATCCACACCTGGTACAAAAACAAATTGGCAGTAAAGGATAGGTCTATCCCAAAACACAGAATTCTAGAAGTACACCTACCCGAAAACAACGAGGAACTGGCAAAACAATTCCTAAAGGAATATGTGGACTACAAAAAAAAATACCACATATATTTCGAATCAGAAGAACATAGAAAAACATTTAACCGAGTAATAATAAGGCTGTATAAGAAGGACGCCCTAAATATGACAGAATGCACCGAAAGGGTAGTGAACGTCACTGACGCCACAGATCAAAGGGAATTAGTGTTAAAAACCCACGAAGGGAAAACTTGCCATCGAGGCATAAATGAAACACTAATAAGGTTGAAAAGAGATTATTATTGGGACAATATGAGAGAAACCATAACAGCCATAATAAATGCATGCGGACATTGTAAAAAAATGAAATACGACAGAAAACCCATGAAACCACATTTAATGTTAACACAGACGCAAGACAAACCATTCGAAGAAATATTTATTGACGTTTTCAAAATAGAAGCAAAACAATTCCTCACGTTAGTAGACGCCTTTAGTAAGCTGGGACAAGCCATAGAGATACCAAACCGGACGATGCCAGAAATCGTAAGAGCATTGATCAAATACTTTTCCATCTATGGCGTACCAAACAAAATCAGTTGCGACCCTGGTACCGAGTTCAACAATGAGCTGCTGAAAGAACTATTAATTCTGTATAAGGTAGAATGTCACATTACGACCCCCAACAACCCTAATTCTACGTCCATAGTAGAACGATTCCATAGCACAATTCTCGAAATCTACCGGTTAGCTAAGTACGAGAGAAGCGACATGGATGCGTCACATACAATGACATACGCCGTCATGGCCTATAACAACACCATACATAGTGCAACCGGCCTAGCACCGTTCGAAATAGTTTTCGGACATACGGACTCAAAAAGCGCCTTCGACATAGACACGGGAAAAATTATCATGCAAAAAATGTTGAGAGACCACAGAAGACGTCTGACAATCCTGTACGAACACATTAGCGAAACTTTAACAAAAAATAAAAACAAGGTGAAAGAAGCAAAAGGAGGCGAGAAAACCCCACACATAGAAAAAGGAAAAACCATTTACATGAAGACTATTAGTAAAAGAAAAGGAAAAGAAAAGCCTAGATTTGAAGAGGCACAAGTCCTCGTAGAACCCGAAAGAAACGTGATTCCAGTGAAACGACGAGACAGAGAAACGAAAGTTCACCTAAAACACGTGAAACGCCCTCCACAGGTGGCGGTTCCTGACGACTGCGCTGTTCCTAGCACTAGCGGGACTGGGACACAGCGTACACCTGGAAGAATTAAACAACAACCCGGGCGTATTACCCTTACGGCTGGGTCAAGCACGGATTCAGACTGATAAGTGGATAATTATTAAGATAGTAGACCTAAGCCAGATAAATTCAGATTTAGAAAATAATTTAGACAAATATAATAGGTTACAGGAAATAATTAGTAAGCATAGAATATATTCCAAAGAATTTTTAATTTTAAAAACCCAAACTGATGACCTACGACAATTAGCTATAAACAAGATGGAACAGCTGATGCCAACCAGGCGACAAAAACGCGCTCTCAGTAACACCTTGGGCTCTATTATTAAGTTAGTTACTGGTAATTTAGACTATAAGGACGCAGAACATTTCGAAAACCTAATTAGCTCAGTTAATTCTAAACAAAATAGCGCAAATAAAAAATTAACCATCATAGCAAAAATGATGGAAAAATCAATAAACGCCACGGACGAAATAAACCAAAACGTAGTTTCAATAGACGAAAGGGTAACCCGTATAGAAAATATACTTACCGAGGAACGCCTAGAAAAACTTCACCTATATTATTACCTTGATATTTTAACAACATATTGTCAATTCATAAATAACTTTCGAACTATCCAGAACCGTTTAAGCGAATTGGAAACCGCTATCGCCTTTAGTAGATTAAACACATTACATCAGTCAATTATAAACTCCACTGACCTACTTAGAATCTTGCAAGACGTGCAGAAAACGGACACGCTAACGCACACAGCTGAGAGGAGTAATTTAATTAATATAGAACAGAAAATAATTGTAAAAGCCTACTCAAAGGCGACAGAAATAATTTTCATCTTAGAAATACCCTTAGTTGAGACGAACACATATACGTATTACAAGGTCATTCCCATCCCGATATACAAATCCAATCTCCTCGAAACCCATATCATAATTCCAAAATACCCTTACCTACTTGTAAATGGAATGAAATACAAGGCAGCCGGGAAACCCTGCGAGACCTTAGAAAGGGGACAACACCTGTGCCGCCTCGGAGAAGAACAACCCTTCATGGAGCAGACCTGCATCACACAGCTGATGCAGTACAACCGCAACCACTCGACGTGCGAACTACACCGAGTCGACATTGAGGAAGTGGCAGTTCAACGGTTATCAGAACACCAATGGATGCTGTACGCGAGGGCCGATACATTAACTACACAAAAATGCGATAACGAAATAACCAACCACCTGATAAGAGGAACATACATCCTGTCGGATCTAAGAACCTGCCAATTCAACGTAGGCGGGATACAAATAAAACCCGAGCGGACCACTTACATAAGAGAGTACGAGCGAACCCCTACCATCATACTGGCCGTGCAACCCTCAGGACCGCAACTTCAAATAGCGAAGACCAAGCCCCTGCCATTCCACGTGAAGAGTCTGGAAGACCTCAAACTCCTAGCCAACACACTGAAGAACGAAGAGGACCACCCCTTCAATCAACCAGCGATCCGAATGGACTCCATTAGCTTAGGAACAGCTATATTATATGTATTAGCAGTTATTTTAATAATATTAGGGATTATCTATAAACTTAAGCCTAACTGTAAAACATTTTTAAAGAGAAATTCTCCAAGAACTGAGGCTCCCTTGGATAATTTCCCTCTTGGGGAGGGAGGAGTTAAGGTATCTGGAACAGCCCCCTCCAAAGGCAATTCCATCTTCCTTGACCATATAAGGTAGTGTTGAGGGAAACTGCAAGCTCTGCACTAATTACATTATATAAGCGACGGTCGCTGCGCCGACCGCGGATTCTTCTACCATACCGCTTCGCGTGTACATCTTGTCTGTTTGTTCGATTAAGAAATAAATAAGTTTTTTAAAAGACACTTGGCGTTTCACCGATCTTAACTAGTTATTTAAGCAACACTTCGGAGACCCGAGAAGCGAGGAATGCCTAGCTTTAGAGCTTGAATCGCTAAAAATCAAACAGCAGGAGGCCTACAGCGACTTTTGCAATCGTGTGCAAAAGGTGAAAAACACCCTTATATCAAAAGTAAATCAAGACCAAGCGGACGCAAGTGTAAGATTGAGCAAACAAACGATCTACGACCACGCCGCGTTAAATGTGTTCTTATTCAACTTACCCCCTGAACTGGTTAGGGTGGTAAGGATAAATGCACCCAAGAGCCTAGAAGATGCGCTGAGGACTGTCATGGAGGAAGTAAACTTCTCAAAAATATATGAGGCGAAAAACCGGAACAGTGGACAACGCCTAGGCCACGCACAAGCACGGAACCCTAACTCCAGTAATACCTTCCGTAGCAACACGCTCGCTCCGCACCGACAATGGCACGCCGCCGCGCTGAGGTCGTTCGACGCGACACGAAACCCAACACCGGCAGCACAACACAGCCGAGGTGGCCCTGTGCATATTCCACGGAATATTCCGACTGCACACGCAACGCCCAACCGCCCTGCAGCGCATCATTTTGGAGCAACGCCGACGGATGCGACTATGCGAAGCCTGCCCCCGAGACAATCTGCCCAGCAACGCCAACAACAGCCGCGAGTTCACGTCGAAGAGCTGTTCACCAACGATGTGGACGCTTACGAAGAGGAAGAAGACACGAGGGATCTTCTCGACTACCCCACCGACGACTACGCGACACAACATGCTCACCACGACGACAACTACGATGACGAAAACGCCGAGGAGAATTTTCACGAGAAAGCCTCGTTTCCACTACCATCTACCTAAATTATGACTACAACCTGAGGCTTCCGTACATATACCTACCCGAAATAAAAGGCAAATTTATGATAGATACCGGAAGCACAAAATCGTTTTTAAATAGAGAAAAATTAGCACAATACCCAACTCTCGTAAAATATAAACACAAAGAAAAATTCCAAGTGGTAAGCACACACGCTAGCAGCATTCACAACGAAATTATATATATACCACTGTTCAAGACGTTCAATTGTAAACAAAAACATAAATTTTATATATATACAGTCGACCCACGATACGATGGCGTCATAGGGAGCGACTTATTAAACCAATTAGACGCAAAAATTAATATGAAAGATAAACTATTGGAACTAAAAACAACGATAATACCTATTGTATTCACACCGGAGCTAAATAAAATTGTACTATGGCCTCGCAGCGAGCAACGTGTACGAATCCCAGTCAACAAAATATCCGGTGACGCGATAGTGAGTCGAACCGAATTCCTCGAAGGACTTCGTATGCCAGACGCGCTGATTGCGTGTGAAAATGGTTACGCTCACACGATAATACAAAATACGACCAACAAATTCCTGAAAGTAACATTCACAGAACCGTTTGAAGTGCAGCCGTACATTACCCAGGATGGGATAGAAGTCAACAATCTAGACCACGAAAAGGAATACTTAGACAAAATACTTACAGAAAATTTAGAAAAATTACGACTAGAACACATGCATAGCGAAGAAAAAAAAATTATCTATGACTTATGTAACGAATTCAGAGACATATTTTACTCGGAAAAAATCCCGTTAACCTTCACTAACGAGGTGAAACACCACATCCGGACGAAGAACGAAGACCCCATTTACATCCGACCGTATCGCCAACCCCCATGCAAGAGTCAAGAAATAGAAAATCAAGTACAGAAAATGAAACAAGACAACATAATCCAAGACTCTAATTCACCATGGAGTGCACCAGTGCATTTAGTGCAAAAAAAAATGGACGCCTCTGGAAAACAACGCTACCGTCTAGTGGTAGATTTCCGTCGGATCAACGACCTAACCATCGATGACAAATTCCCCTTGCCAAACATAACGGACATATTCGATAAATTGGGAAAAAGCACCTACTTCAGTACGCTTGACTTAGCCAGTGGCTACCATCAGATAGAAGTTGCAGCCGAAGACCGCGCGAAAACAGCCTTCAGCACGCAAACTGGACATTACCATTTTAACAGGATGCCGTTTGGCCTTAAGTCCGCTCCGGCAACGTTCCAAAGGGCAATGACCAATGTCCTGAGAGGGCTACAAGGCATACATTGTATGGTGTACCTGGATGATATCATCATATTCTCATCAAGCCTCGAAGAACACATGCAGAAGCTGAGAGCAGTATTTCAACGACTTAGAGACACAAACCTGAAAGTCCAACTAGATAAGTCCGAATTCCTGAGAAAAGAAGTACTATACCTGGGACACACAATAACGAAAGACGGGCTAAAGCCGAATGAAGACAAAATAGCAGCTGTATTAAAATATCCGATACCGAAAACCACAACAGAAATAAAAAGCTTTCTAGGACTAATCGGATATTACCGGAAATTTATTAAGGACTTCGCAAAAATAACTCAACCCTTAACAGCCTGTTTGAAAAAGGGACGTAGCATCAACCTCACGACAGAATACAGACAGGCCTTCGAAAAGTGTAAGGAACTTCTAGTCAACGCACCTTTACTACAGTACCCCGATTACAGTAAACGCTTCGTACTCACAACCGATGCGAGTAACTACGCTATCGGAGCGGTACTATCGCAAGGCCCTATAGGCAGCGATCTCCCCGTTGCATACGCAAGCAGAACGCTGAACAGTAGCGAAACTCGATACAGCACTATCGAAAAGGAGCTACTGGCGGTAGTTTGGGCAGTGAAACACTTCAGGCCATACCTATATGGAAATAAATTTACAATAGTTACAGACCACAGACCACTACATTGGCTACACAATCTGAAAGACCCAAACAGCAAGTTAATAAGATGGCGACTGAGACTACAAGAATATGACTACGTGGTGGAATACAAAAAGGGAAAGCAAAACTCAAACGCGGACGCCCTGTCGAGAATAAAAATAAACGCCCTATGCGATTGGGAAGGCGACACTTCCTCACTTATAGTAAACCCAGATGAGGACGTGACAAGACAACAAGAGATGAGGGAGCTAATAGAAGAACAACGGCGACTGGAAATGCTACAAATGTTACGCGAAATCACAAGTGAAAGTGAAGAATTGACAGAAGAAAAACAACCACCGCACACACGCCAAGTACCGCGAAAAGAAACAAGAAACCACAACAGAGACATAGAGACGGAGACAGAAGAAATATTTCCTATAATAGAAATATCAGACTCGGACAGTAATCAAACCACACATTCAGTCACCAACAGGGAACACGACGGAATACCAATCCTGCACGAAGCCATAGACACAAAACCAAACCAGATACTGATCCACACCTGGTACAAAAACAAATTGGCAGTAAAAGATAGGTCTATCCCAAAACACAGAATTCTAGAAGTACACCTACCCGAAAACAACGAGGAACTGGCAAAACAATTCCTAAAGGAATATGTGGACTACAAAAAAAAATACCACATATATTTCGAATCAGAAGAACATAGAAAAACATTTAACCGAGTAATAATAAGGCTGTATAAGAAGGACGCCCTAAATATGACAGAATGCACCGAAAGGGTAGTGAACGTCACTGACGCCACAGATCAAAGGGAATTAGTGTTAAAAACCCACGAAGGGAAAACTTGCCATCGAGGCATAAATGAAACACTAATAAGGTTGAAAAGAGATTATTATTGGGACAATATGAGAGAAACCATAACAGCCATAATAAATGCATGCGGACATTGTAAAAAAATGAAATACGACAGAAAACCCATGAAACCACATTTAATGTTAACACAGACGCAAGACAAACCATTCGAAGAAATATTTATCGACATTTTCAAAATAGAAGCAAAACAATTCCTCACCTTAGTAGACGCCTTTAGTAAGCTGGGACAAGCCATAGAGATACCAAACCGGACGATGCCAGAAATCGTAAGAGCATTGATCAAATACTTTTCTATCTATGGCGTACCAAACAAAATCAGTTGCGACCCTGGTACGGAGTTCAACAATGAGCTGCTAAAAGAACTATTAATTCTGTACAAGGTAGAATGTCACATTACCACCCCCAACAACCCTAATTCTACGTCCATAGTAGAACGATTCCATAGCACAATTCTCGAAATCTACCGGTTAGCTAAGTACGAGAGAAGCGACATGGATGCGTCACATACAATGACATACGCCGTCATGGCCTATAACAACACCATACATAGTGCAACCGGCCTAGCACCGTTCGAAATAGTTTTCGGACATACGGACTCAAAAAGCGCCTTCGACATAGACACGGGAAAAATTATCATGCAAAAAATGCTGAGAGACCACAGAAGACGTCTTACAATCTTGTACGAACACATTAGCGAAACTTTAACAAAAAATAAAAACAAGGTGAAAGAAGCAAAAGGAGGCGAGAAAACCCCACACATAGAAAAAGGAAAAACCATTTACATGAAGACTATTAGTAAAAGAAAAGGAAAAGAAAAGCCTAGATTTGAAGAGGCACAAGTCCTCGCAGAACCCGAAAGAAACGTGATTCCAGTGAAACGACGAGACAGAGAAACGAAAGTTCACCTAAAACACGTGAAACGCCCTCCACAGGTGGCGGTTCCTGACGACCGCGCTGTTCCTAGCACTAGCGGGACTGGGACACAGCGTACACCTGGACGAATTAAACAACAACCCGGGCGTATTACCCTTACGGCTGGGTCAAGCACGGATTCAGACTGATAAGTGGATAATTATTAAGATAGTAGACCTAAGCCAGATAAATTCAGATTTAGAAGATAATTTAGACAAATATAATAGGTTACAGGAAATAATTAGTAAGCATAGAAAATATTCCAAAGAATTTTTAATTTTAAAAACCCAAACTGATGACCTACGACAATTAGCTATAAACAAGATGGAACAGCTGATGCCAACCAGGCGACAAAAACGCGCTCTCAGTAACACCTTGGGCTCTATTATTAAGCTAGTTACTGGTAATTTAGACTATAAGGACGCAGAACATTATGAAAACCTAATTAGCTCAGTTAATTCTAAACAAAATAGCGCAAATAAAAAATTAACCATCATAGCAAAAATGATGGAAAAATCAATAAACGCCACGGACGAAATAAACCAAAACGTAATTTCAATAGACGAAAGGGTAACCCGTATAGAAAATATACTTACCGAGGAACGCCTAGACAAACTTCACCTATATTATTACCTTGATATTTTAACAACATATTGTCAATTCATAAATAACTTTCGAACTATCCAGAACCGTTTAAGCGAATTGGAAACCGCTATCGCCTTTAGTAGATTAAACACATTACATCAGTCAATTATAAACTCTACTGACCTACTGAGAATCTTGCAAGACGTGCAGAAAACGGACACGCTAACGCACACAGCTGAGAGGAGTAATTTAATTAATATAGAACAGAAAATAATTGTAAAAGCCTATTCAAAGGCGACAGAAATAATTTTCATCTTAGAAATACCCTTAGTTGAGACGAACACATATACGTATTACAAGGTTATTCCCATCCCGATATACAAATCCAATCTCCTCGAAACTCATATCATAATTCCAAAATACCCTTACCTACTTGTAAATGGAATGAAATACAAGGCAGCCGGGAAACCCTGCGAGACCTTAGAAAGGGGACAACACCTGTGCCGCCTCGGAGAAGAACAACCCTTCATGGAGCAGACCTGCATCACACAGCTGATGCAGTACAACCGCAACCACACGACGTGCGAACTACACCGAGTCGACATCGAGGAAGTGGCAGTTCAACGGTTATCAGAACACCAATGGATGCTGTACGCGAGGGCCGATACATTAACTACACAAAATGCGATAACGAAATAACCAACCACCTGATAAGAGGAACATACATCCTGTCGGATCTAAGAACCTGCCAATTCAACGTAGGCGGGATACAAATAAAACCCGAGCGGACCACTTACATAAGAGAGTACGAGCGAACCCCTACCATCATACTGGCCGTGCAACCCTCAGGACGGCAACTTCAAATAGCGAAGACCAAGCCCCTGCCATTCCACGTGAAGAGCCTGGAAGACCTCAAACTCCTAGCCAACACACTGAAGAACGAAGAGGACCACCCCTTCAATCAACCAGCGATCCGAATGGACTCCATTAGCTTAGGAACAGCTATATTATATGTATTAGCAGTTATTTTAATAATATTAGGGATTATCTATAAACTTAAGCCTAACTGTAAAACATTTTTAAAGAGAAACTCTCCAAGAACTGAGGCTCCCTTGGATAATTTCCCTCTTGGGGAGGGAGGAGTTAAGGTATCTGGAACAGCCCCCTCCAAAGGCAATTCCATCTTCCTTGACCATATAAGGTAGTGTTGAGGGAAACTGCAAGCTCTGCACTAATTACATTATATAAGCGACGGTCGCTGCGCCGACCGCGGATTCTTCTACCATACCGCTTCGCGTGTACATCTTGTCTGTTTGTTCGATTAAGAAATAAATAAGTTTTTTAAAAGACACTTGGCGTTTCACCGATCTTAACTAGGTACAGGTACGTCTCTTCTGTTTTCTAGTATTATAAAGCGCAACTTATGTCTGTTTGTGTGTATGTGTGAAATCGGCTGAACCGTTTCACATGCGGTTTCACTAATCAAATCTGGTATATCTCGGTATGGTTATAGGCTATGTATCATCACAATATTTCTCCAATGGGCTGAGCAGTAAACGAAAACAACACGGGAGGAGCGGAAAAATACGCCCGCGCCACATAAATCAACCTTAGATAGAGATATGTGAAAATTATGTATTTAGGATATGTAGCACTTTTGCTCTGTGGTAGCACTTAGTGTACAATAAAAACCCTTCATATAACTAACTCTCAAGGATAACCTATAATGACTATTGCCTTGAGCGCAGGCGCGGGTAAACGCTAGTACCTAAGTATACAATAAACTCATGTAAACCTTCCTTTTGCCTTCGCCATAACGGGTACAAAAACAGAAAGCTTGTACCGTGTGGGGCCGGTACTTTAAAAGAATAGCCCCACTGCATCTCTCCCCGTGTATGTCGTAAAAGGCGACTAAGGGATGACTCCCTTCTTATATTACTAGGTGGTAGGGTTTAACCTGGCCGGGTTGGTACCACCGCACTGAATGAAAGGTCGTTAGAAACGGCTATGTAAATAGTTTGTGTTTTCCGTCCAGTTCAGTGTAGCCGGCACGACCGAAGGGAAGCACTGACGTGGCACCAAGTTCACCTGGTGTTATGGGCTGACATCACGGATGCTGTAGGTGATGTAGCCAACCGTGTCAAGTTTCAATAAAAAAAAACGTAAACAAAAGTGATTACAACGTTTTTAGAAATTCAAATACATAATATTAAACAGTAATCGACGTTTCTTCTAACAGCATACATATTTAGAGATACATTTCATTCGCTATCGCTACTCATTTTAATAACATCGGAATATTCCTCCTCGCACTGTTGCAGGAACACGAGACACGTTCTGTGGTCGAGACGTTCTTGTGAGCGAAACAATAAAACAAATCACCTCGACTACTTTGGTACAGCGTGCGAATGGTATTGATTTTATAAAGAGTCGTCAATTGTATAAGTGAGCTGATCAATTAGAGGCAATTATCCCAGGGGCGGGAGCGACGGAAGGGACAGCAGACAATTAGTTAGGCTGCACAGCGAGACGCGCCGCGGAGCGGCGGCGCCGCCCGCCACGGCCGGCGCCCCGCGCCGTGGTGCGTGCGCCACCATCGCTCCGCCTGCCTTGGTGAGTCCGAGTGAAATAGCACATCCAGTTGGATATATATAAGAAACTACAAATCTGAAGACCCTTTCAGGAAATATTGAATTCTAGAAGAAAAAAGAAAAATTAATGTGTTAAAACATTCAAAATTTATATTTTTATTTTACGGAAACTGACAAGGTTGGCTACATCACCTAACGTGATGTCAGCCCATAACAGGTTGGTGGTTGGTGAACTAGGTTCGAACGATATTTTTATGACCGTACCTACTAATAATAATTTAATGTTTGTTGTTTCTCATATATCTAATATATTCAACATTTTCATAGGTATGATGTATGTTAAATTTTCATTGTATAAAACGTGTAATAATTTTACTTGCCTACGTAGGTATGATATTATAATGAGCCTGAGTCATTAATTATATTTCTATTTTAAATATAGGCGACATTTTATTTCATACTTATATGTCTAAGTATCTATCACAATGATTCACAATACTTAGTGAACTTTGCAATACAAAACACGTACGGAAATGCCGATAGAATCTAGCTTGTGGTTTAGTTTTGAAAGAGAAGTGGGTCATTCAGTAAGCTGATAAGTGTTAAAATATTAAACCTGAACGGCATTGTTCCTAATTTCGCAAGAAATTAAACAAATTTGGTTGACACCATGAATCTAACAGAAATCATGCATGCACCGTGAAATACGAGTAACGTTTCCAAGCAAATACCACAATATCCATTGAGAAAAACTAAAAAAAAATAACGGACGGGTTGCACCCCGGGAGTGCCGGCAGAAGTGAAAACTTAAACATCAACGTTGTGCATTTTTGAATATTTTGGAATGGTTAGGGAATAATTTCGCACGAATTGTTTTATTTATCAGTATAAAAGTACTATCATTTATGTGGTAAAATACAATATTCATTTATTGCGCTATCGTATCAAACATGACAATTTATATTATATAAAATATTTAACACTACAGAATTTAAAATTTTTTACCCATCTAAAAAAAGTGCCAAGCGCCGCTAAAGAAGTTTTCACTTCAAAAATTCTCAATTTTGAGAGCCGACGACCGTACAGTAGAAGTGTCGACCGTACTATGTATAAGCATATAAGGCAGGAAATTCGATCTCGCAATTCCCGCAACATAACATCCACCGACCGGCGCGTCCTCTCGATTGCGGATTCAGATCATAGTGGCACTTAAAGACGCAATTAAACTCTCAGCTCAGTGCTCCTTTCTTCTGGTGAATCTCGTGGAGATGCGCTCGCGCAGATCGTGTCCCCTTCTCTCCAATGCGCCCTATAAGGAGCGCCTTTCATTCACATTCAACCTACGTCACATCAATGAAAAGAGAGCGACGTTTTTATAGAGCTACATCTCTGCCTCGTGCCCTTAAATGGATGTGAGGTAGGTAACAAACGTTTGGAACACATTGAGTGGGATAAATCTAATTTTATTTTTGTTGGTAATTTCCAATATATTTTTCAATGAACGTAAAAATTATACGTTCACGTGCTACTACCAAAAACAACTTGGCCGATGGACTCTTGAAAAACGGGCTGATATAAGCAATTGTCGCAGAGGAGAACTATATAATATATATATTTTTTTTGTAATCCGGTATGGGTGGCTGAGTTGGATGGGCCAAAGCGCATGCTCCGACCAGCCAATATCACCTCCGAGAATGTAGGTGCCATACCGGAGACTTCCCTGGATTGCCGGCTATACTGGACTAGAGTAGAACACAACCGAGGTTGCTATGCGGCCATCTTACATCCAGTACGGTGGTACCAACCCAGTCGGCTACAAATTGAGCCTAACACCTAGTAAGGGGCAAGGGAAGGTACCTACAGTTTTACACCGGTTCCGAACGGTGAAGCAGGTGTAGGTATGCACGTAAATTTTTTCGTCAGAAAAAACTCATTGGTACACGCCGACGGGATTCGAACCGCGGACCTCTCGCATGAGAAGCGGATGCCCAAACCACTCGGCCACCCGCCGCTTATTATATGAACTTTGGTTAAAACTGTTGTTTTAAAACGATGCCAAATGTTAACCCGCTTACACATTGATTTTCACCGTCCAACTTGGAGTCTCCGGCGCAATGTGTCAACATGCTCCATAACAGAAGCCAAGTGTCGAACGAATAAGTGATCGCAGAGAGTGCGCTAAATATTGACGCAGTTTGAACCTTTGAGAGCGGGGTGGTGTAGTCGCGAGAATCACTCATTGATGAATTTTTCAGTATTGGATGGCCACAACTCATCAGTTCGGATTGACGTGATCATTGAAGTGCGCTGAGAAGTAATGATTTATTCTGTCTAGCGTCTGTCCAGCAACTCTGCCAATAAATTATTGACGTCTCCACAGTTTCCCGCGCGCTACTGTTGCCACAGGTCGCAGTTGTTTGGAATAGTCTCATGTCCCGAAGACGTGAGGACCGCGGGGCGGCGGCGCTGATGTCCGTCTCGCTGCTGGCTCAGAGCCGGAGGCGGAGGCGGCGCGGAGGCGGAGGCGGCGGCGGCGGCGGCGGAGGCGGAGGCGAGCTTGTCGATTCATTGTTGTAACCACGCGATATCCAGTAATAAAACTTTTTTTTTGTCTGCGACGACGGAGAACGCGTGCCGACTTGCCAAGTGGGCGCCATTATCTGATTCTCTTTCAAGTCGCCGGGAAGTATATGTTACTCCAATTAGGTACCGTACTGGATGTAAGATGGCTGCACAGCAGCCTCGGCTGTGTTCTCCTCTATTCCCGTATAAACAACAATCTAAAAGGAAGTATCCGCTATGGTATCTACTTCCTCGGAGGTGATATTAGCTGGTCGGAGCATGTGCCTTGGCCCCTCTGACTCAACCACCCATACCTGATTACATAAAAAACTTATCGCAAATGTATAGAGAGATTAACCAGATTTGCGACATTCATACTTGTATATATTACTATAGCGACGTGTAGGAAATGCCCTTTTGCGGTCTAGTATAAAACGTCCGTTCAGGAACATGTAAGCTTATAAATCCACAAGAAACGAGCTGAATAAGACGTTCTAACGATCCCCCGTCACCGGACCTACTGAACCGACTTTGATTCAACTTGCGCCAAATTACGTACAATTTCGGCACTAGATCGATTATAGATAGTTTGTCTAATATTCCTGTGAAAAGTACAGGGTAACCGAAAACGGAAACCAAAAATAATATTCGTTTTTTTAAATCATTCAAGTGTCATGTCATTCTATAGGTATTAATAAGTCAATTTCAAAAATATATAACTTAGCTATATAAGTTTGCTTTAATAAATATTTCGTTTAAAAGTTGACAAAAAACTGCAGGTATCCTTATGTAGTTGTGTACAAAACTATTCAGTGCCGGCTACATTGAACTGAACAGTAACACGTATAATTTTTTAAACCGTTTTCTCCGACCGACCTCCGTTCAGTGCTGGTGTACCAATCTGAACGGGTTAATCCTTACCAGCTAAATATGTACATAGTAAGATAAAGGGATGAAATTACAGTTTCAAGTGGAATCCGAACCACTGCCAACTTCAACCGTCGTACGGCCACCAGCCACTCATACACCGCACTCGAGTAGAAAATATAATTAGAAGAATTCGAAGCAGCGATTATGGTGCCCTCGGCACGTGAACATGGTTCACTTTACCACTTTTTTTTTAAGTGATATTTTCTAGAAAGTAATGTTTCATGAAATCTTATTTCAATAAAATTGTTCCGACAGAAACACAGATCTTGAGTAGGAATGTTAATTTAATTAAGAAAATTACTGTACTTACAATTTGAAAACAGTCACTAACAATGGATGCCCTAATAACTTAGAAATAGCTGGGACTGCGTGTACAAGTCGCGTAATATTGTAGCCACAGGTAAGAATTTTCAACAAAATCACGTCACGTCACGTAGTAAATTGGCGTGTTTACGTTTTACGAGCGTCTCGTACCGTATTTCCAGTCAAATTTATCTACGAACAGAAATCACATGTAGGCGCAATAACATTTCATTTGTTTAGTATCTAAAGCTTTTGTCGGTAAAAAGCAAAAAGACTTGCTCTACAGCTAAGTATATTGTCCAACCTATTTAAAGGTAATAGGTTTTTTTTAACTTTTTCTACTTTTTCTTATTTTTGTTATTTGTTATATCGCCAATAATAACACATATTCTGTGAAAATTTCAACGGGCTACCTATTACGGTTCAAGAGGTACAGCCCTCGGACAGACAGACGGCGTAGGCTTAGTAATAGGGTCCCGTACCGGATACTGAACCCTAACGAGATATTTTTTTTATAAC
The DNA here is from genome assembly GCA_946902875.1 of Nematopogon swammerdamellus. Classification (NCBI taxonomy): domain Eukaryota; kingdom Metazoa; phylum Arthropoda; class Insecta; order Lepidoptera; family Adelidae; genus Nematopogon; species Nematopogon swammerdamellus. Next base: position 10,798,462 of record OX336335.1, on the reverse strand, counting down.
GTAGTTACTTCTAAATGTAGGTACCTGGTTCATGTGTACATACATTTATGTAGGTATAAAATATAAATAAGGTGTTTCGTTAGTCATGTCATTAACTTCGCGACGGTTACATACACACTCAAATAAACACTTTACGTAAGAAAAAAGCATATGTTTATAGGAGCATTTTTTCTCCTAACAAAAAAATTAAATCAAATAGGTAGCTGTAAAAACCAATCATAGTGACCTTGTGACTTACTTACAACAAACAGCTGTTCTGCGTTTGAACATAGTACTGTTATTGACCCCGTACAATGCAAGTTACCTACTGTTACACACAGGTTAATGTTTAGGAAGCAAACATGTATTGTTAAGTTTCTCGAAAAGTAATACTATAAACATATAATTTTTTTTTGCGTAACGTGTTTATTTGAGTGTTTATGTAACCCTCCCGAAGTTAATGACATGACTAACGAAACACCTTATATACATACATACATAATGCAGTTTCCATACAAACGATAACACAATAGCTACGCACATATGAAATTCTCTGAAGATATTCCACCCGAGGGTCGCTCGTTAAACGCTCGTGATAACCTCGTTGTCGTCAATTACGAGACGTCGTCGTCTTCCACTTCCTCCTAAATTTGTTATTTGGCACAGATCTAGACTCTTATCAACCGACGACGGGAGCCACTTGCTCCTACGCTCGTTCGTATGTTAGTGGCTAGGTTCGCATTATTTGCGATCAGTTCTCCTGTCTGTATACTTCTTACCTCTGTTCATGATAGATAAGTGATACGGGGTGGCCGCAGTAAGGTATGCAATACTGAACTGTACTGTACTGATACTGTCATTGAGTTTCATGCACACAATCACTGTGTGCATGAAACTCAATGACTTCCTGGTCTCCAAATGCATGCAAGGAGTATAATTTTTTTTTAAAACAAGCTTTTATTTAAGCCATGTACTAAAACGAATAAAAAATTATTTTAAAAAACATTGAACCGACTTCAGAAAAACAAAATCCATAGAGCTAAAAATTATTAAATAATTGAGTTGAAGGCGGTATAAAAGCACACCACAAGAAAATTGATAGATTTGTGCTTTTGTGCCCTTTTGTGCTTTTGTACCGCCTTGTACCGCGTTTAGTCTAGCGATTTTTTTTTTCTTAAGTCGGTTCAATGATTTTTAAATAGTTTGTAATTTCACTCTTTTTAGTAATATCACATAAATAAAAAAAAGAATCACAGAAATCGGTTGTCCATATCTTGAAAACTACTGAACCGATTTTGATTAAATTTGCTGTTCTGTTCCCTAAGAAGAAGTAAGGCAATAAAAAAGAATGGTCACAATTCGATTAAAAGTTTCGTAGAAATTCGTGGACAAACATACATACATACAGATATCATACAACCATACATACATGCACCTATCAAATTTTGTATATTTGTTTGGAAGCCCTAATACATTATCGTATGTGAATATATTGCAGTTCCATTAATATTACATACATACGTGTTGAATTGATAACCTCCTTTTTTGAAGTCGGTTAATAAGATTCGGTTTTCGATTCGTTTTCAAAAAGTTTGTCGCGCGAATTGTAAATAAAATATATACTTCAAAACCAATCAATATCCAATTAAATTAATAGGTACCTATATTTATGAACAATTCGTGACAAGCTTTTTGGAAAGGAATCGAACACTTAAACTTATTTTATTTGTTTATAACTTATGTACATGCCTTAAATAAAAGATTGTTTTTAAAAAGGTCTTTTATTTATTATTTTATTTTTTTGTTTATTTATATGTTTTATTGTTTCATTTTTTTGTATTTAATTGTCTTATTACCAGTACCAAAAGTGTGTGAAAAACTTCAGCTCAATCGGTTAGGTGGAACTGGTTTAAAATTCAGTTGCAAGATTTGACCACATACTAACTAGTCAAGTTCAATAAAAGCTTGTAAAAAATGTCTTCAAAATTCAAAGTGGTAAAACAAAAGTCATTTAGTTTGACATAGACTCAAATTGTAGTCGACTGGGTCGGCACTTTGGCACCACTGGTACTGGGCGCAAGATGGCCGCACAGCAGCCAGGGCTGTGTTCTCCTCAAGTCCAGCCAGCGATCTAGTAGTATGGTACCTTCTCAGAGGCGTGATTGGCTGGTCGAATCATGTGCTCTTAGTTAGCCTTCTGACTCAGCCACGTAAACAGGATTACATTTAAAAAATCACACTTTCGGTATATTCCATATCCTACTGCAGACGGACAACCTAATATGTAAACATTTCTTATTGGAACACAGACACAACATTTTAATTTCTTCTTTTGAACGAAGCACTTGAACGTACTATTTTTTCCTATTATGTATTGACAGCTGCAAATATAATCTGAAAATATTAGCACCACAAATAAAATAAATAAAAAAAACTGTTTTAAAAAACATTGAACCGACTTCCAAAAGGACATAAAGGTGTTAAATAATATTTTGATTCATATTCGGACCCTTGAGTTGAATGCGGTACAAAAGCACAAAACTAACTAAACCACAAATCTATCAATTTTCAGGTGTGCTTTTGAACCCCCTTCAACTCAACGGTCCGAATATGAATCAAAATATTATTTAACACCTGTTTGGAACATAGACTAACATATTATACAAGTATTGTTAACCTCCTATTTTTGAATACGGTTACAAATGACAGCTATCTGAGCTATGAGAGTAATTACTCCTTCACCTGTTATAACAACCGTTAGTGCCTCGTAATGTAAGTATGTTACGATACGACTCAATCAATAGAACTCAATTATTATCCTCTATGAGTCAGACTTGCCTCTATTCGTCCTGAGCTTTAGTCGTATATTATTTTGCTTGAAATTATTTTAGTTCTCTTTATTGAGAATTAATTGTCGAACCAAAATAAATTATGAGCATAGCCTCCAGTACTTATCAGACCGAAATCAACGCCTTGAATCGTGACGTCACCTTGGTCGAATCTGCCGATTAGCCCCACCTTATCTATCGGTTCAGCAACTCGCTGACGTCATCCGCCCACGCTGTCTGTCGCCGCCGCGCGCCGCGCCGCCCGCCGCCGCCTTCGTCGCCGCCCGCCGCAATCCGCCCGCCCTGGTACTCACGAGGAATTGGAGCAGTGGGCGTAAATACATAGGCGCAAATTCGCCGAGATAAATGACAAATTCTTTGCCTTTAGGAGTAGTTTGCCGGGTGATTTATTGAGCTTGCGTGGGAGCTTATTCCGGCAAATTGCTCGCAATCCGCTCCCGTCCTCGTTCCTGGGTATCGATTTACGCCGCTCCTCTCCCGAGGACGTTCGTGACTTGGAGAGGCGAGACTAAACCACCATTGTCAATATCTCCCTCGTCTGTTTTTTTTTTATAAACTCGTTCACTAATTTACCCACCACATTATGCATATATGCAAGAATGATATAGTTTTCATTATACATAGGTACAGCTTTTCACTACTACTCTACTACACACCTATATACCAACTATGTTTTCCCCTCAACATTTAAAAGTACCTGCAATATTAAAATTAACTGTGGTGCGTAAGGTTGACCGTTTGGCAGTAAATCTACTAATTCTAGTGAACACTTCGGCATTATTAGTGTTGCCAGCGGTGCGACGACGAAATTCTTGAAAAATCTGAAAGAAAAACTGATGGCCTGAGTTGCTTTGAGAAAAGGATGGTACGGCCGCGTTTCTTCGACAGATTGGTGAATGCACACCCGAATTCTCGTTGGCACAACCAACCTGGTTTTGAACAGTTCTCTTATAGAGTTTTCAGTAATCAGTTGCGAGCACTAAAGGAAACTCTACTGCATGACTCACGTGGAGTTTGTACTTTTACCGTTATCTATGACGCCTGCAATAATGTAAATCGACGCCCTTTTCCTAATCGCTGTGCTAACCGCCGCGCCGGCGGCGCTGAGTGTTTGCGGAGCCTCGGCACGTGTGTCGCAGACGTGTACAGTGTAAGTAGAGTACGCACTCCGCGAGGGGCTTGTTTCATGGACTCATTTGTTACCTACAATATAAATTGTAAACATATCTACAATTTTATTTATGGATTTTGACTTTTAACGCGAAAACAATTAAACTTATAAATGTGGGTTTTAAGTTACCGTGGTTAATAGAAGAGACGGCTGTTCTCTTTTTAAACGTTGCGCCGGCTGAGTGCACACGATGATGCTTGGAGACACATTTGGCCCGAAACGTTAAGTAACATGGCTCCAAAGCGACCGTTTGAATTATAAGAAAGGTTTTTGTATGTAATGTATTTGAATGATTACATTTTGAGCGTAACCTGTACTATTCTCACGCAACAAAGTAAAGAGCTCCAGAACCACAATAATATTCATGCATACACACATACACCACACACGCTGTATTCCGACAATCAGGGTAAGCAGAGTAATCGGTGTTGTGCTGCAAGAACTCTAAAAAATTACAAAACAACATCGACCACCAAGTTTAGAAAAGTATTCGGACAAGATATAACTATCAAGCAGCAAGTAAGGCACAAAGACCCACCTGCTGCACGACTCGGTGGAAGGACCGTGCCAAGGTGAGAGCTGGCAAACCTGTCGCCCTTTAGCACGGCAACTCGTCCTCATCCCTTAGTCGCATTTTACGACATGCAAGGGGGGAGACGCAGTGGGGCTATTTTTTTTAAGTACCGGCCTCACACAGTACAGTAATAATATTCAATAGTGACTAAGTTGAGTTCACCTGTTGAGGTACCTGCCTTCGTGAAATGGTTCCCAACAAGGGAGAGTGGTATGATGTCACCGCCCGCGTCCGGTGCAGCGCATTGACGGCATTCTACGGCAAACTGACGCAAATGCGATGATAACGACTCTTTCAGTATTATATCGCTAAGTCAACGGTTCTAAATTCGTCTGCAATTTATCTTAGCCGAAGGTATTATTTGGCCATAGCGAGTTTTAGACGTCCAAACTGACCAGATACAGTGATACAGTTATGTCATATTTGATCCGGGTTTTAGTAACTGTCTCTGAAACTGTTCACGAACGCATTGGAAGAGGTTTTTTTAGGAAACTGACACGGTTGGCTACATCACCTACAACATCCGTGATGTCAGCCCATAACACCGGGTGCACTTGCTGCCACTTCAGTGCTTCCCTTCGGTCGTGCCGGCTACACTGAACTGGACGGAAAACACAAAATATTTACATAGCCGTTTCGACCGACCTTTCATTCAGTGCGGTGGTACCAGCCCGGGCGGGTTAAACCCTACCACATAGTAATATAAGAAGGGAGTCATATCCCTTAGTCGCCTTTTACGACATACACGGGGAGAGATGCAGTGGGGCTATTATTTTAAAGTACCGGCCCCACACGGTACACGTATTCAAGCTGATATAGCAAGGAGAAGCATTCACACACCGCTTCGCAGACGACATAGTCTTGATGGGCGAATCGCTGGAGGAGTTGAACCTCACGCTGAACGGCCTCGATGTTTCCTCTCGTCGAGTCGGCTACGGAGTGAATTTGGACACCTTCTTACTATTATTTTATAATTTTACGTTTTGTTTATAGACGTCCAGAAATACCAGCCTTGCAGCTACAAAATCCAGACGTCTATACACCTGCACTCTTGCGAGTACAGTGATCATGTATGCCAGAACGAGGCTCCATAGCTGTACCGTTCTTCCGAAATAATCCCATGGGAAACACAGGCTGAAGCCTTTCCCCAGCCGATCCGAGCCACCACCCGTCCACCCGAAAGAACCCCCGACCGAAACCGAGAGCCGGGGGTGAAGCCTTCACTGCCACTGGGGATCCGCACCCTGTCCAACAACAGCCTGTGCCCAGGGCCCCAGCGTTTTGTTCTAGCCGCAGCTTTTGTTTTTACCAGCTATGTATATGCGTGGAAGTGCATATGACCACCACCTAATGTGTACCGGGGAGTGAATTTGGACAAAACGAAAGTCATGGATTATGAGCACGCGTTCCCGGGGCTAACTCTCGAAGCTATGCAGACTTATATATCTATCTAGTTAGACAAACCATCCAGTGAGACAAACACAACTTTTACAAGGAGGCAGTAGGCCGGGCGACATTTGGGAGACTCCGTCACATCTTCTCACCCTCCATCCCACCACGGAAAGAGCAACGCTCGACATTTCTTTGATCGATAAAATATCGAACGACAAAATACGACAAAGAACCAAGTAGTCAACATTGCTACGACAATTAGCAACCTGAAGTGGCAGTGGGCTGGGTACATCTCTTTGCAGACCCGATAACCGCTGCGGTAGACGGGTGCTCGAGTAGAGGCCACGTACAAGCAAAAGTATTGTGGGATGCCCCCCCCCCCCCCCCCCCCCCCGGCTAGGTGGACAGACGACCTAAAAAAGGTAGCCGGGAGTGGATAGGTGAGAAGAGCGCGAGACCGCGTGTGGTGGCGTGCCTTGGATTACCTCCGTCCAACAGTAGACCAATACGGGCTTATGATGATTGATGAATTTAGTAACTGTAAGGAAATATGGAAGATTAAAAAAAGAATCATCAAAATCGGTTCACCCATCGGTTCCATCAGTCGAAAGTTCTGAGGGGACAAACATAAAAAAAATACAGTCGAATTGAGAACCTCGTCCTTTTTTTGAAGTCGGTTAAAAAGAAAAATTAAATAATAATCTTACACATCCCAAAACTATATAAAAAAAATTATATAATAATCTTACACATCACAATGCCATTATATAATATTACTTATGCTTCGTCCCCTAATAATACTTTTTTACAAATATTTTTAGTATTATAATTTATATTATTTAATGATATCGGCTTACCGGTGCGATTATGGCGAGCGCATCGCTGCAGCTCGACGTTTCGAGTCGCCCGCATCGCAAGATCTCAAGCATGCTGCGATCGGCTAAGGACAGGCTGCCGCTACAATCATCAGGGGTATACAAGATACCGTGTTCCTGCGGAAAATCCTACATAGGACAGACAAAACGGAGTGTCAGTACAAGGGTTACTGAACATATTCGAGCGGTCAAGAAAGGTCAAGCGGACAAGTCAGCGATTTGTGACCACATCGACTCCGGACAAAATCATTGGATGAGATTCGATCAGGTGAAGATTCTCGCCACCGAAAAACGACATCTGCCGCGTATTGTCCGTGAGTCGATAGAAATTGCTAAACACGACAACTTCAACCGCGAAGATTCTTTCAAGATCTCGCCGATATGGAAGCCGGTACTGGCAACACTGCAGTCAACACAGAACCGAAGCGACGATTTCCGAGAGCTAGACACCGTCAGCAATTTCTGTAGGTCCGAAGAGGCAAGGAACGCAGCGAATCCTGAAATCATACCTACCCACCACTACAATTTGAGAAGCAGGCGGGCTCCTGTCAGTGACGTGCTGGCTGCCCAAGGAGCTAGCACGTCCTCTTGAGAACGGGTCCCATAGAGGACTCGAAACGTCGAGCTGCAGCGATGCGCTCGCCATAATCGCACCGGTAAGCCGATATCATTAATTAATATGAATGACGGTGCGGGACTAAAAACTAATTATAATTTATAGTTTTATAATTATAATTTTTAGATGATGATTGATTTGTGAATGCGGCTATAGTAGTTTCGCTAATGCACTGCATACATTTCACAGTTTTCCAACACGTCGGAAGCGCCCCGCACTGGCGCCTTACCAACTGTCCGTCGCGAGACGTCCGAGATAAAGAAATAAAGTTGAATGAAAAGTCGGTATCGCCTCCCGGATGCTGCGAGCGGGACGCTCTGGTGGGGACATAAGTACAAGTAAGATAAGGCCTTCTCTTTATTCTCCAGCCGTTGTGACTCCACTGGTTTATTTACTTAAGCTGGCGTTGTGGAAGGAAAACTGTTTAATTTAATAATAAATTTATAATACTGCTACTATAATACTGCTAACTCTTGTTTTTCCATTCCACTATATTATCGAATCTCAAACATCCAAAGGTTGACTGTAAGAAATCTCTTTATCACGTGTGTTAGTGTGTGCCAGAGTCTTTGTTAGTCAGTCAGCGAGGTGACATGTCAGTGCTTCCCTTTGGTCGTGCCGGCTACATTGAACTGGACCGCAAACACGAACTGTTTTTATAGCCGTTTCGTTCGATCAACCTTCGTTCAGTGCGGTTGTATCTATCCGAACGGGTTAAGCCCTACCACCTACATACATATGTGCATAGTAAGGTAAGGTGAGCTACCTACTGTTTCAAGGGAAATCCGAACCACTGCCAACTTCAACGGTCGACGGCCACCCATCCAAGGCATATTTCCTATGAGGATGCAAGACCGCATCCTCATAGGAAATATTATTACACGAGAGCATAGCATCCATGACGGAGCCCTCGGCACGTGAACATGGTTCACAGACGTGTAAAAACCGGTTTTTTCCCACAAATAGATCTTTCTTACAACCCCGCAGAACGCCTATAAGAAAATTCTCCTAATACTAATTCCAATATTTTGTAAAATAAAAAACCAATTCCAAAATTCCAATTCTCAATATTTCAATAATTCATTTTGGAGTTTTTAAGTTCTCCGAGTGTTTCTCAGACAGATTCAAAAACCGGCTGCGTCGCTAGTTCCGCGAACTTCAAATGACGATGGTCGTCACCTCCTCCGCGCGCCTCTGCCGCTCCCACGATCGGACGTCTCGGTACAATCTCCGACAGAGACCGGAACACAAGACATGCTGAAACTGCATCAGCAGACTCACATCCTCTACACACGCTTAGATACGGGTGACTTGAAAACATTTCGCAGAATATACCTATCGTATGCATGCCTATTGTGAGTGTATAAAGTTTCAAGAATCTATGGTCGCTTCCGACAATTCGTAGATAATGTACAATGAGGCAATTACAATTTGTAAGGTATCTTTGTCCGGTTGGTAGAGTTTGGGTCTAAATGAAGAGAGTGACAGCAACCAATAATGCGTTTGTTATACCCCAGTCCTCCCGACCTTCAGCGGTGCGGAACCACTGCTTTCCGCTGATGTTAGATGCCTTCGTCCCACCTGGCAGGGTATGAGGTACTCCGTCAGGTGAATGGGTAGTTATCGGATAAAATTAATTTAAATTTTATACGAGTAACAAGCTATCGATAACGCATAATCTACTGCATAATTCCCAATAAAATGTCGCCACTTATGAAAATTTGGAATTACACTGAAGAAGTTAATCAGTTTTATTATTTTTGTGGTTTGGTCGCAATAATAAGAAATTTATTAGGTATTTAAATTATTTTTCATATTCACAGATGCCATTTTATTTCACAAATACCTATTATGATGGTTTAAAAACTTAAAATTCGTTTATCACAGCGAAGAAGAACTGGCAAGAAACTTCGCTGGATCCTTTTATTAGGGTTCCGTATCCGGTACGGAACGCTATTACTAAGCCTACGGCGTCTGTCTGTCTGTCCGTCCGTCTGTCCGAGGGCTGTATCTCTTGAACCGGAATAGGTAGCCCGTTGAAATTGTCACAGAATGTGTTAATATGGGCCATATAACAACAAATAATAAAAGTAAGAAAAAGTAAACAATTCATGGGGGTTCCCATAGAAGAAACCAAAAAGTGTATGCGCGCGCGCCATCTACACAATAGAGTATGAAGCATTTTAAGTAATCATGAATTTTACCTAAAATGAAGCATTTCATAACACGCAATAGATGGCGTGAGTGGCGCCAACCATGACATGGCGATACGGAACTCTCGGTGCGCGAGTTCGACTCGCACTTGGCCGGTTTTTTTTACATCCACTTAGTCTACATTCACAAAAGTGTTTGCCACTGCTTACAGTACGAGTCATCATTGTTTCTCTCTTTACAAATTAATTATTCAATGTACTTAATGTTTTAAATTATGTCAACGCTTAGACACAGCGACAATAAAATGCCCCTCATTCAATAACATGTCACACACATCTTACGAGTATATATTACTTACAGACTCGTATATATCAGAGCCGTCTGAGTGATGTACTGTTGTGTAATCACGGGACTTCCCAAAATGGAATACCACGGAAATAACAGAACGTGTCCACGTAGCCGATGATAAAAATGATGCAAATATTTATCTTTTATCGATCTCGTATCTGTTATCGTTATTTCCACTAGACAATAACTTTGATAACATTCCAAAATATGACGATAACTTTCTAAGAATGCGTCATGCATTCATTCAAATAGGCAGAGCAGATCTTATTTGTAAATAAACTAAATTATCGTAATCACACTTATCTCAACTTTTGACTGTTAAAACAGTAGACATGGCAGTCCTCTCGAGTCCGGGGGGAGTTCAATGAACAAGTAACAATATAACGGTTATTAACATATCAGTAACAAGTGCAGTTCTGTTCAAATAACAACTGCATCAATACATATGCACATTACCACACACGCTATAGCCGGACGATCGTTGTAAGCAGATTAATCAGTATTGTGCTGCAAGAACTCTGATAATTGCAGCACAACACCGACCACGACGCTTAGCAAAGTATTAGGTCAAGAAACTATCAATCTCCAAGTAAGGCTCAGAGACAGTCTTTACCTGCTGCATGACTCGGTTTCGGTGACTCGGTGCAATGACAAGTAGATGTCTGTCATGCATGACACTGGCGCCGAAATGCATCAAGTGGAAATAACTGTCAAGGGCAAATGACAACTGCATCAACTGCTACTACTAATAATAGTCAAGAGTAGGAAAAATTAGAGTTTTAGAAGAGGCCTCCCCGCCCTTTCCTGCCCCGCCCCCGTTGTCTCGCTCGGGATCACAGGGTGACATACCTCCAAAGTCTATACGGGAGTTCGCGATAGCCTTTTTATTAAGAAACGTGTTTTTTTTTTTCAATTTGTTTTCTTTTGTGTGCGGAAACCTCGGTGCGCGTGTCCGACTCGCGCTTGGCCGGTTTTTTAAAAGTGCAATAAACATATTTTCATTTTGATTTTATTTTATTTTTGAGACATTTTGGCCAGTGTCATTTATAGTGTGGATTCACGGTCAGGTGCCGTTGTTTGAAGATTTTTACTTAACGCAAAATCTGGAAAACACAAACAAAACAACAACAACAAGTGTTCTCCAGACTCTGCGTTCAGTCACAATTAATTGTTAAAATGGTCCCACCTGACTAGGAATACTCACTATACATGATGACACGGTACATGACAAAATGGCTCAAAAAGACAATCGCAAAATAAAATAAAAAGTTAATAGGATAGGATTTCTCGGACTCCCGCAGTAGACTTTGGAAATATGCCAACCGGTAAATGGCCACACATATTTTCCTTTGATTCGACATTCGACGTCTCCGTATCAGTGAGACCTTTGCCATTTGGTCGGATTCATTCGACCCAATATACATCATTCCAAGTCCGATATACATCATTACAAGTCTTTATATTATAGAGGTCTCTTTTCGCGATCTTTTGCAAAAAAATTACCACTTCATGAAGCATTACTACTTGATGGTGCATTTGGTTGTTGTCGGCGTAAAATGGCCTTATTAATTATTATATTGGAAATTTAGTTTTTTTTTATTTAGGTTTCACTGTAATGTTTATGTTTGTGATTGTCAAAGGGCTATCAGAGCTGCCTTCCGCCGCAGGCGGGGTCGGAGCCGGCGTGTCCTTTTTAGCCGACTTATAAAACGGAGGTTATCAATTCGACACGTATGTATGTAATATTATTAAAACTGCAATATATTCAATATGATAATCTATTAGGGCTTCCAAACAAATAACAAAATTGTTATAGGTGTATGTATGTTTATCCACGCATTTCTCCGAAACTATTCATTGGACTAAGACCATTCTTGGCCTACATTTACTTCAACTTAGGGAACAGTGCAAGTTTCATCAAAATCGGTTCAGTAATTTTCAAGATATTCACTGTTAAGTGTGTAAAATGGGCAAATAATTTAGAATAAACAACCTGAAAATTGATAGATGAAGCCCTTTTGTGCTTTTGTACCGCCTTCAACTCAATTATTTAATTATTTCTATTTTTAGTTCTAAGTAGTTGTTTTTTAAAGTCGGTTCAATGTTTTTAACAGTTTTTGTTGCCACTGATTTAATACTGCTGTTTTTTTATTGTTCCGTACCCATACGGAAGCCTATTACTAAGCCTATGCCCATTGGCGTATCTAGGGTTATTTTCCAGGGTGGGCCTGGCCTCTGAAAAGCGATGGCCGATGAAGCCGAAACACGATGTACCTACGCAATAAAAGTAGGTAATTTGAACTTGAAGTGTTGAGCCGTATTTCGACCATTGATTTCGGAAAGTTTCTTTACCTAAATAAATTAAACAAAAACATTTTTTTAAAGTGTTTATTTTGATTACCTGGATGGAAATGGAATTTTATGTTGATTCCTCAGCTGTAGATTATTTAAGTGTTTTTGTGTGAAATTATTTAAGTGCCCAACCTAGAATTTTGTGTTGGCAACCCAACATCCTGGGGTGGGCACCAGACACTTCTGGGGTGGGCCGTGCCCACCCGGCCCCCCTCTATATACGCCAATGCCTATGCCGCCGTCTGTCTGTATGTCCGTCCGTCCGTCCATCCGTCCCAGGGCTGTATCTTTTGAACCGTAATATCGGTAAAAATTATACGTTTATTAAAATTATAAAAATATAGTAGTTAGCGGGTTAAAATTTCCACAGAATGGGTTATTATGGCGGATATTACAACAAATAATAAAAAATCTAAAAGTAAAAAATAAGATGGATCCACATGCATGAAACTTGCTAAGAATCAATAGTACATATTCACGATAGTAAATAATAGATGGCGCCACAGGTAGTTCGCATGGCGATAAAAAAAAGAAAGATGGATATGGTTTTTTGACAGGTACGGTATAGCGGATCTACGGAACCCTCCGTGCGTGAGTAAAACTCGCACTTGACCGATTTTTTTACGTATGTGTCTGTGTTTCCTTTGGTAAATAAACATATTCTTTGTTCTTTCATTCTTTAAAGTATGTATACATTAAAATGATGGACGTATAACGTTTATGCGGGTGTAACATCTTGGAATACAACAGTAGCATCAATCAAGTACCTACCTACACTTATATCATTGGTTAAAATGAATTATTGTCAATATCTAAAATGTTATATTTTTGTCGGTCTGTCTGTCCGTTGGTGGACTCTACTCTACGTACGTATGTAACTAAAGCACGACGAACGAATATGTTTTAAAGCGTGTCATGGAACCTTATGCCAACTCTACCAGCGAAGTAAATAACAAGTAATAATAAAGTTATCTCGTATTCGATAAAGCGAGTGTATGTACCTACCTACGTACTTACACATGAATGTTTTCGAGATATAGATAACTTCGTTTATGAATGAACATGTTAACAATGATTAACCATAACTTGTTTGCTATATGTTACTGAAAATTGCATGTAAACATATTGTGTTATAGCAATAGGCACTTTATCTAGAGGTCGCGGTTCTTATGTGAGATTACCTGGAGCAACCTGATAATTGTTTATAATTATTTTTACAAAAACAAAAAACAAATATAAACTGTTTATAGTAGTGGGGTTCAGGTACGGTCCGTTTACAATATTCAAACAATATTAATTAACAATATTAACTGAGGGCTACGTCTCCTTAGATTAGGCGCACGCGCCGCCGCGCCGTGGACATTCAATCTCAATGGGCATGTCAGTATTTTTTCCGCGTCTCGCGAATGGTTGTCGTTCACTTCTGTCTGAGACCCTCGAATATCGTCATGTTCTTCCAAGGTATTGGGAAAAGCATATCCTATCTCTATCGTAGAGTAGGCTAAGTAATTAACTGGTTCAACCTACGCCGTTGCCTAACAATTCAGAATCCTTATTATTTCTCTATGCTATTATATATTTTAATAAGTTAACTACTATGTGATTAATAAATAACATTATAACATATCGGTCGCATTGTTAAACTCATAATCTATAATATTTGTTCATGAAACCCTTCCGGTTTCCTGATCAATACGTAATTAGCGTTGTTTTACTCATTAATTGACCATTAAGTAAATTATATTAATTTACTCATTAATCATGTCGTCGCTTCAGCTCTCGCGGTCATCAATATTGTTTTATCCAATTATTCCTTCTTTGTGCTAATTATTTGTTTACACGTGTACGAATAGTCGTGCGTGCGATCCCTCTTCTTGTGCTTCCATTCCAGGAGCTATGCGCTTAACGTTTACCTATTGTAAAACTCGATTGTAGAGTAGAAGTGAAATATTCTTCGACAATAAATAAGCTTAAAGTAAATTAACTTGTCAAGAATAAATCAATCAATAGTCTCATCCCCTCCATTATAGGTACGACTTCAGATCAGTAAACTGATCTGAGGGTACGACGAACAACTAGTCAATACTGTCCTAATCGCGGCCATTGAACCGCGGGCCGCCCGCTGCGCCGCTAGACACTTGGGGTATGTATTATATTATTATTTTCAATGACTAACCGCTCTGACTCACGGCTGCCTGAAGCGGTACGGGGCTGTCGTCAAAGCGTGAGTTTATTATTTCGGGATCACTCCAGGCGCCATCTGGTGAGTAATTTTGTCAACTATTCGTATCTGCGTCAGTGTCCCAGCTTTAATTATTTTCTACCGCGAAGAGAGACAATGTCAATTTTATCTAGATTTAGAGCGCTCGTCGAGTGCACAGCGGCAAAAAGTTAAAAAGCATTGTCCAGGGTAGACGCAGGGACCACACCACCGAGCTACCCGCCGCGCCGCCGCCGCCCTCCCGCGCGTCGCATTCCTCAGATAAGATAAATGCGTACCTTCCACTTGTCAAATTGTGAACTCGGCGAACAACCCGTGGAGTGTCCTTTGTATAGAATGAGTGCGGCCCGATACCCGCCAAATGAAACAGCGCCGCACCGCCGCGCCGCCTCCACACGGTAAACAAACAATACAATGTCATTTAGAATTTATTTTTATTCAACGCTTTAACCAAAAGCAAATATTCGTCAGCATCGAGGTGTGTATTGATGGTCCTTCGAACTGCACACAAAATCGTAGCTTTGACAGCTGTCTACTTCCAGTGTTTGTCCATTACCTTAACGATTCATTTTATTGAAAAAAAAAACCATCCACTTCATTCGCTTCAATCGGAGTAATGTGTACCTACGTTTTATCTCAAACGTAAACAGAGGATAATGAAACGAAACGGAGAGCGGAGCAGATAGTGGGGTCACCGCGCCAGCAGCTGCTAACTCGTAAACTGTCACAAGCGCGACCATTATGTGCTGAAGATAACTCATTGTTTTATGGGAGACCGAAGTTTCAATCACACTCGTGTGGAAAATACGTACATTCCTATGTAGTCTGTGTAGGTATGTATACCTAACCCTTCAACAAGGCCACCACTTCCTTCTAAATGAGAGAATTAGCTACCAACGTTTGTCATCAACACTAATAATAAATCTGTAAGGGATGGTCATGGATGGAGTAAGTTACTTTGTTTTATGAGATACTGCGTCTGTAGACTCCATGAACGTTGAACTCTAACGTATGTATGATACTAAAACGAAATTGCCGATTTTTAGAAATATTTTCTGTATGTATGTATGTATGTATGCTCCTCCATAACTCTTAAACCGATCATCCGAATTTGATCAAACTTAGTAGAAGCACATTTTACTATACGGGACACAGGATAGGCTAAATAAAATTCACTTCCGGTTACGCTAAAATGTGGCTCTCATACAAACCGAATTTTTCCGCGCGCCGAAATAAAAGTAAGGTTAGCGGGCTTACTTACTTTCTTCTTTTAAAATACGAATTTCACGCGAGCGAAGCCGCGCGCAAAAGCTAGTACATATAGCTGATCTGATACTAGGCCTCTGCCTGTATTCCGGCTAAACTATTCTGAGTCAGCTGGTATCTTAGCTTAGTGTTAGACGTTTTGACACTGTATGTAATTATTATTACACAATATTTATATAAATACATATAGATTATTAAATTTTGATAATGATACCAATTATTATAGTTAAAATATAAATAAATAAATAAATACCCTCCAATAAAAAACATCGAGAAGTGAGTAGGTTTTTTATATCGTAAAAATAAAAATTGGTATGGGAACGTGATCAGTATCTGATACGCATACACCCCTTAGAGCGTAAAGTTACCTACTAATGAAAGACCTTATATATTTATACTTCTAACCAAATATACACTAATACACAATATAGTACGTAGGTGTCTGCTGACAGACGACGTAGTAACTAATAGCGCATGTTTCATCTCATCACGCAACAAAATGAGTGATAATAAACTAATTAAACATTATCACATCTTTTAATTGTACGCATCGGTGTGCTGTGTGCGGTCTTAAACTACTTCATTTCACTATAGTAATAGGCTTCCGTACGGCATACGGAAACCTAAAAAGAAATTAGGGGGGGGCCCACACAAGAAACGTATTTTATCAAGTTTTTTTTGTTCTATCGTAAAAACGGTATTGCTTACAAGCGTCAAACTTGGTGTGATTATAGTGCAAATTATAAGTTAAAACCACAAAATAATACAACCGGGTACCTATTACCATAGTCTATTACGGTTCAAAAGATAGAGAAAGAACAGACGGAAACACGGACGGACGCACGTAGGCTTAGTAATAGAATCCCGGACGGACACGGCTGGATACGGCACTATAAAAACACGTCATGTGTGAAAAGGTATTATTATAATATGGTGTACATATCTCTACGGAAAAGAATAAGACCACTGCATCTCTCCCCGTGCACGTCGTAAAATGCGACTAATGTATAAGGACAAGAAGGTCGTGCGGAAGTCCGTACCGGACGACAGGCCTCTCATCTCGGCACGGTTCTTCCCTTCCACAGTCATGAAGAGTCAGTCAGAAAGAGACCATCCGGTTGTAGAGCGTCGTCCCTGTCGCACGAACTCGCAAGTCTACGTGCGACTGGGAAGACGCTCGACGACCGGATTGTCTCCTTCTAAAGCTCGATGTACCTACATAATTTACTGCCGCGTACTGTACGTTGCGCACCGCATGACGCGCAAAGGTCAGTGAGTGAAAGCAAAGTGAATGAATACAAACTCGCTGCAGCTGCGGCTAATGAACAGATAGCGCGCCCAGATAAACAACACACGTCGCTGTTCAATCTGTTGCAAGCAAAGATTTAAATGGATAGATAGTGCATAGTCTAACATGGCGCACTACAGACAATGTCACCAATGAGAGGGCCGCATGCGGCTAATTCACATTAGTCGCAGAGCCACGTGCGTGCTGAGAGGTCGTTTCACGAAAAGGAACGGAACGCGTCGATGCGCGAGTGCAGAGCGTTCGCGTTTTGTTAACATGAGGCAGCTTTTGATGTGATTCCTAATGAAGTACACTGTGCATGGAGTCACACACACCGTTTTTCTAATCGGTGACAAACTCTTGATCGCTTTGCTCTATCTATCGATTTAAATCTTTGGTTGCAATGCAAGTATCTGTTAGCATACTCGTACGTACGCACATGCTTCGGTCACACACATAGGTACTAAGAACATCGCGAAGTCTCAAGGAATAATAATATCCTGCAAAAGCTGACATTTATATTACACTAGCTATGCCTGCGGCTCCGCACGCGGTAGAGTTGGGTTAATAGAAAATCAGATTTAAATGCAAGTATAATAAAGCATCACATTTTCAGAACTGCGTTCAGATAAACGATTGACTTGAAAACAGGCCGCAGACCGACCTACGTTGACGTAAACAATATTATTATACTCTCTCGAAGAAAGAAAGTCACTAAGGGCGAGGCCGAGTGTCGAGCAGCGTTCAGATAAACTATACATATACTTTCTAAAAACTAAACTAACTCTAAAACATCATATCTTATTGGTGGAAACCTGAAGCTAACATGAAAGGCCGTGTTACCAGCCATCTGATACGTATTGTACGTATTATTTATTAATGCGACAGGAATGGCGACTTATACCATACCCTAAGGCCCGGTGCGCATGAGCAACTTGAGTCTTCGGCGACTAGGTATATAGTATTTATATGAAATACAGAATCGGTATGAAAATAAAGCATTATTGTAGCGAAAGGACTACAGCTGCCGCGCCCCGGGTCTAAAATTGATGTAGGCGAATAACTGAAATATGTACTCATAATAGAATTTTTTTCTTCTTTATATAATTGTATGTTAGTTTTAAATTCGTCACTATTCTACCATTAAATATATTATTTTGAAATAGAATAAATCGTGTTGGGAACGAAGAAGTAATGCACGGCAATAAAGCAGTTGATTGAAAAGACACGCGATAAAACATCAGTAAGATCGGCAGGCCGCCGCGCCGGCCGCCGCAGCGAAGGCAAATGTCTCTTTGTGTTGGCGCAAATAAGAGCATATTTATCTCAGGGACGCAGAAGTCAATCACAATGAAGTGCTGGTGATTATTGGTAATATGCGAGTAATGTTGCAGGCAACGTAAATGTTAAGGGCGTATTCACGACACCATTTATTGGGATTTGATGTTTTGAACGCCAACAAAATTAAATCTTTACTCAAATACTATTATATTCTATTATTATTAGCGGGGAAAATCAATAGATAATGTTAGCGCATTGTTTATACATCGAACAATCAATCATATATTCTACTACAAAACAGTAAACAGAACATTTAAAATCGTTTCCAACCATTGGACCATCGCTTACAGATTTATTATAAGTATTGATGATGGATGATTGATGATAGGTATATACGAAATGTTAAGTTATAGCAATAGCCAATAGGTACCGTATCGTCACGTACCGTGTGGGGCCGGTACTTGAAAATAATAGCCCCACTCCATCTCTCCCCATGCATGTCGTAAAAGGCGACTAACGGATAAGGACAAGATGACGTGCTAAAGGGCAACATGCTATAGTCACCTCTCACCTTGGCGCGGTCCTTCCACCGAGTCATGCAGCAGGTGGGTATTCGTGTCTTACTTGCTGCTCGATAGTAATATTGTCCTAATACTTTGTCGAGTACTTTGCTAAACGTGGTGGTCAGTGTTGTGCTGTAATTTACCAGAGTTCTTGCAGCACAATACCGATTAATCTGCTTACACCGATTGTCAGGATACAGCGTGTGGTATGGATGTATGTTAAGTTATATTTGACAGATGAAATGTCATTAGTCGCCCTAGCCGTACGCCACAGAGTTCCACAACAACACAAGTTATCAGGCTGCACGAAGCAATGCTGCGCTGCCCTGTGGCCCGCCGCCGCGCCGCGCCGCGCCGCCCGCCGCGACCCCTCATTCATCATCGGAAGTGGAAGATGACCCACGCAATGCTGAAATTATTGATGGTAGTTCCATTACTCACCCCACCGCCTTTTATACTCAACTTGCGAATTGTTTTCTGCGTAAGTAAAAGTGGAACAATGGAACACAGTGGGTGAATGTACTAGATATGGGAGTGAAGCGTTGGAATATAGTGGGTGGGTGAATGTACTGAATATGGGGGTGAAACGAACGTTAAATTGTTAAGATAGACAATGTTTTCAGAATTTGCAGTTGGTTTGAAAACTTTTGCATAATATTATTATAACTTGCAAAGTGACATTCGATTTTATAGCTAGACTAATTTATTTATTACATTGTATGTAACTTACATATTATTATCACAAAATTTCAGTGTTTGTCAATTGAAAATATTCAAAAATAAATTCAGCAGAAAAGAAGAAGAGTTAAGACACCCGTATGTAGGTGCAATGGAAATATATTTCACTCTGATTTCATGTTAATATTATGTGTATCATTGATACAGCGTATACCTATCTTCCTGTTACATTGTTGCAGAAGTCAACCACGATATTCATTACAGTGCTAATTTGTTCTCTAGTTAATAGGTATTGTCAGGGGGCGGCGGAGACGGCGCGCGTGGACTCGTATGCAAGACAAGAATCAGAAGTCAGGCAGCAGGATATATAAATGGTGTCTCACGCTTGTCTGCTAAATAGAACTCTCGCAAAGAATTGTCATTTTACTTGTTTGGAAATTAGAGGAAAAATTAGAAGTTCACCTGGCCACATTTAATTTCACTAGATCATTACTGGCTAACGAATGTTGGATGCTGCACGCGGATTGTCATACCTTTCCACCTTATCACGCTTGCCCTTGTCTAGGTTGGGTGGAGGGGAGCCTCCCTAGGAAGTCCTTAATGTCTATGGCATTTTGACGAGCATTTTGATTAAGTCGATTGAATAGCTCAAGATAGCCTATTTAAAACAAACAATGACGCTTGCTCGCGCATTAGTCATTTGCTAATTAGATCTTTAGCGAATCCATAAAGTTCACTCAGAATGCAGTCCTATTTTTATGGTCGGCCATAAACTTGTTGGTTTTCTCGCTAGCTTCATTCCCACTCATCTGATTCGGCCAGGTGAATGTTAATCAACCTGTCATTTGCACAGAGTTAGGTATTATAATAACAGGTTCGATCATGATCTGAATATTTCACGTCACACTCGTCATTCGGTCGAATGTTTTACTGTATCATGTCGTGTTTAGTTGGAGTTTTTTTACCAGAGTGCGAATGTACACAGCACAAACAGCACAGCACAGCACACCCTGATGTATTTATGTAGGTACTTATGTGATTGAGTGGTTTTGTTGTAACTCCAAAACGGCTTATTGGATTTTGATGAATCAGGTGTCCAACGATTTTTCAAAGTACCGCGAGTATGACAAAAATAAAAGAACAAAATGGTAAACGCGCCATATTGTCAAACTTTGAAATTATTTTTTCTTCAAAAGCGCAACAAAGTGTTTTAACCTTTGTCTAGACTAGACCTTTATAGTATCAATATTCAAAACGAATGGAGTCGTGTATTATGTATGAGTCAGATTAAAAAAATGTGTATACACGTTTAGAACTAAAAAGTGTAAAGTAAAAAATTACAATTAAAATTTTTAAACCCGAGTGCTAATAAACAAGGAAACAAGAAAAGAGCAGTAGTATGTTGTAGCCGGTCTTGTAGAAGGATTCGAATATATGCTGTTTCCCCCCTATTCGAATCCTTCTACAAGCCCGACTACAGTATTTCTTTCTTTCTATACCCATTCTTTTGCTGTTTAATCAGTTCGTCTCTGGAAGCAGCTCCCTGCCACTCTCCGTATTACCGCTCCCACAACATTTACAAATCACTTTTGAGGGAACATATTACTATGTTTTCAAACTCGTAATGTCTCCACGTGTGTATCGTTTGTATAGAAACTGCATTATTTATATATGTAACCCCTGTAAGTATGTATGCAATGAATTCATTTAATTGTATGAAGTGTAGGTAAGTACATAATTTTAATTTTTTTAATTTTTTATGGCATTTCACTCAACCATTCCTATACCCACAATCCCAAGCATGACTGGTAAAAAATGCCTTTAAGCATTAAATCGCCTTTTGTCGCGTCTTCTGTGCACCGAAGCATTCCTTTCTCAATCCTTTTCACTATATCTTCTTTCATACGATGAAATATATTTTCATTTTCATTTCAGTGTTTTCAACTGCTCTTTCCTTCTTTGTTGCTGTAAAGTATTTCCTCCTCGTTCATTTAATCGGCTGAAGAAACTTGAAAGAAATAAATTTAATGCTCAAATAAGTGCGCCTTCTGCACCGCAAGTGCAGGTGATACGACTGTACACGTGCCCCCACTCTACAGGCCAACTGTTCAATGCAAATAAGTGCGCCTTCTGCACCGCAAGTACGGGTGATACGACTGTACACGTGCCCCCACTCTACAGGCCAACTGTTCAATGCAAATAAGTGCGCCTTCTGCACTAAATAAGTCTCGCGGTCAGCGCGCATCGCCTTGGACGTATCGCGCGTTCCGCAGCGAAAACACGACACGTTACACTTTGCTTCCACTTTTATATTGCTCTTAAGTCTTAACTATGCTCAAGTGCGCATCATGCAGTAAGCACTGTGCGGAAGGCACTCAGTGCTCTTTATGTAAAAAGTTTTTCGACTACGAATGTGCCGGAATAACTAAGGAAGGCTACAACAAGTTGGGCGCCGAGCGGCGGAATGCATGGCGCTGCACAGCGTGCAAGACGGGCAGCGGGCGTCAGTCTCCGGCGTCCGGAGGTCCTAGCATGGACAAACTAATGCAGGAACTGGTCGCTGTGAGGATGCAGCTGGCCTCGCTCGCCGGTGTCTCCGAGGACGTCAAGGTGATGCGTCACGAGGTGCAGGAGCTCACCGCCGCTACCGGTTTCATGAGCTCCAAGTTCGACGACGTCACCAAGCAGCTGCTCGATCTTACCAAGAAGTGTGACGAGATCGATCAGGTGAAGGCGAATGTCGCCTCGCTCAACGATGTTGTCATCGCTATGAAGACGGAGCTCAACGAACGTGACCAGCTGGCGAGAACTCGCAATATTGAAATTAAAGGAATACCCATCAAGAAGAATGAGAACGTTTACGATATAGTGCTGAGGATTGCCTCCCACATTGACTTTCCTGTGACGAAGGGGCAGATCGACTTCGCTACGCGTGTGGCCTCCCGTGAGTCGAACATGGTTAAGCCGATCGTCGTGTCCTTCCTCAACCGGCACATGCGAGAGGACTTTGTCACCGCCGCCCGTACCAAGAAGGAAATACTGACATCGCACCTGGGCCTGGCCGGCGCCGGCGAGCCTAAGCGGGTGTTCGTCAACGAGCACCTCACTGGTAGCAACAAGCTACTACTCAACAAGGTGAAGGTGACGGCCAAGGAGAGAGGCTACCAGTACTGCTGGGTCAGGAATGGAAGAATATTGGTGCGGAAAAACTCAGGAGCTCCCCCGCTTCGCATCGTATCGGAGAAGGACATTGTTAAAATTTCGTGAAAGAAATATCTTAATTATTTTTTCAAAACTATCAGGTTTGTTTTTTCAAAACATTTTGCGCCTTACATTACTCTCTGCACGCACTATTTAGTATTATCAGGTATACTTTTGTACACATATGGCTCGTGCATGGCATTTTATCATCGTCGCCTTAAATCGCATATTCTATTACATTATTATTTCATCTTACTTTCAAAGAGATTGTATTACGTCCGCAGCGACGTAATTCAAACTCTTTGCTTACTTTATTCAAAACAACTCAATTCGCCATTATGCATTATTTTTCTACTACCGAACTATGAGATTCCATTCTATTCAATATCACTACTATCGAACGTCGTGTCGTCTCGCTTACACGCCCTTTATATACCAAACTCACCGCATCGTCCATCTCATTTTAATGTATTTGTAGCCTCTCACCATAGATCGCTACATGAGTTAAGCATGGGATTAGGTGACACTAATTTACGACCTGTCAATCAACGCATTGTATTGCTTGCATGTTTCGAGATAAACAAAAGAAACGATTATAGCTACGTTTTTTACACTTTTCGCTTAGTTACTGAGGTAATATTATTGCTCTCGGCTTTCGTCCTTCGTCGCCTTACAAGTGTTTTTATGGTATTGCATATTAATATTTTTACCTAGGTACTCGTGATCTTAGTTTCTACTACCAAAATGTGAGAGGACTTAGGACGAAGACTGAGACTTTCTTGCGTAACTTATCCATATGTGACTATGATATTATCTCGCTGACTGAGACTTGGCTACTGGATGGAGTGGCGAGCGAGGAGCTGCTTGACGCGCGGTATGTTGTGTACCGTCGTGACCGAGACTACGAGCGGAGCGGGCAGGCGCGCGGGGGCGGCGTCCTGCTGGCAGTGCGGCGCGATCTGCTCGCCCGACCCCGCCCGGAGTGGCAGTCAACCGCCGAGGACGTATGGCTCTCCGTCTCTGCTGCTCGCTCGGCCGGACCCGCCCGCTGCACCCAACCCACCACACACATTTGTACACCATACCTATGCGCAGAGAGCGGAGGTAACACATTTGCTGACCAACTTCAAAACTTTATGGATAGTGTAGCCAGCCGAACTACTGATTTATCCTGTGATAAATTTGTTATCATGGGTGATTTCAATATGAGTAATATATCTTGGATTTCTAATATTAACGACTTTTTATTACCAACTGGCGCTTCCAGATACTATGAACATGATTTTATAGATTCAAT
Source organism: Nematopogon swammerdamellus (assembly GCA_946902875.1). Classification (NCBI taxonomy): domain Eukaryota; kingdom Metazoa; phylum Arthropoda; class Insecta; order Lepidoptera; family Adelidae; genus Nematopogon; species Nematopogon swammerdamellus. The sequence goes on along the minus strand of OX336335.1, from coordinate 10,774,357 downwards.
TAACTTCTGCAATCTGAATCAATTTAACAATATTAAAAACCGTCATGGGCGAGTCCTCGATCTAGTTTTGTCCAACGAACATGTGAGTGTCACCGAATGTGAGCACCCTCTTGTTCCTGAGGACCCCCACCATAAATCACTTATAATTACAGCTCACACATCAACGGTACATACACTCAAACAGCTTAAACATAAGAAATATATTTACAGTCGCGGGGATTATGATTCTCTGTGTGCTGCTCTAGATGATATTAACTGGCGTGAAGCTTTATCTGAGGGTAATCTTGACGAGGCTACGCAGTACTTTTACAACATACTCAATGCAAATATAAACTGTTTCATACCTCACAAGAATGTGTCAGATGACCATCATCATCATAAGTGGGACGGTGAACCAGGGATGGTTCACCGTCCCACTTATAAAACTTCTTAAGGAAAAATTCAAATATTTGCGTAGGTTTAAGGTATATGGTAGGCCTCAGGACCGCCAGACGTTTTCACTTCTTCGTGCTCGGGCTAAGAAACTAAATAACAAATGCTATAATGAATATGTGGCGCGCGTTGAACAAAATATTTCTATAATCCCAAAACAATTCTGGTCCTTTGCAAAAATGAGGAATAAGTCACATGGTGTTCCGCGCAACATGTATTATGGTGATGAGAATGCTGAATCGGGCGATAAAATCTGTAATCTCTTTTCTTCATACTTTCAGTCGACTTTTGTGGAGCCTATGGCCGCTAGTAGCTATACTCAACCTATCGGTAGCAGCAGCTCGGCTATGGTGATAAATAATATTGAAGTAATTTATGATAATGTTTTTAAGCTTCTCAAGAATGTAGATCTGGGTAAGTCAGCCGGTCCTGATGCCATCTCACCTCAGTTCATTCAACGCTGTGCGAAAAGTATTACTATTCCCCTGGCACTACTCTTTCGCCGCTCATTGTCGGAAGGAACAGTTCCTTCAATATGGAAATCAGCATATATTACTCCAGTTCATAAGAAAGGTCAGAAAAACAATATTGCGAATTATCGGCCTATTTCCAAATTGTGTATATTTAACAAGATTTTTGAAAAGATTGTACATGAACAGTTATATGCAGCTTTTAATCAATTACTGTGTCCGGCCCAACATGGTTTTTTACGTGGACGTTCAACAGTCACCAACCTATTACTTCTAACTGAATCTATATTTAACAGCATGGACAGCAGAATACAGGTGGATGCAGTATACACGGATTATAGTAAAGCTTTTGATAGAATTGACCACCGTATTCTGCTGACCAAGCTTGAACACGCAGGCATCCACGGTGACCTTTTCAGGTGGTTTAGTTCATATGTGAAAAATCGCAGTCAAGCTGTGGTGGTAAATGGTTTCACGTCAAGCTGGATTCAAGTACCCTCCGGAGTTCCTCAAGGTTCCCTATTGGGCCCTTTATTATTTATCTTATTTATTAATGACATCAAATCCTCTTTTCTTCATGCTGACATACTACTTTTTGCAGATGATATGAAAATCATGATGGAGATAAAAACACCATCTGATAATGATCTTCTTCAAGATGATTTGAACCGCTTTGAACACTATTGCATTGTTAATCGGCTTGATCTGAACGTATCCAAGTGTGAATTCATATCATTTACAAGGAATCGTAAAACTATAGACACAAAATACAGTTTGATGGGTCAACAATTGAAAAGAGTTACTGCTGTAAAAGACCTAGGTGTCGTGCTCGACTCGAAACTGTTATTCGATTCACACATTGACCACATTGTTAAAAAAGCGAGCAGGGCACTCGATTTTATACTAAGAATCTCTCGAAATTTTAAAAATCCGAATTCATTGCGAACCCTTTACTGTACGTATGTCCGCAGTCACCTTGAATATGCCTCTCAAGTGTGGAATCCGAGATATTCAACCTATAAGATTAGACTAGACCGTGTCCAAAAAGGGTTGCTCAAATTTCTCAATTTCCGGACAAACGTTGGGTTCCCTAACACTGAAATGGCATGCCATTTCCATAAGTTGCTTCCTCTAGACAGTAGGCGAGAAATGCTTGACATTACCTTATTACTGAAAATAAGCAGTGGATCCATCGATTGCCCGGAACTTTTGGGTCACATTAATCTACTTGTGCCGAGACTTGCGACGAGGAGTAACGCAATAATACACCTCCCCCTTGCCCATTCCAATTATAAACAGAATTCAATTTTCTGGCGTGCTGGTAAGTTATTCAACGACATAAGCGACGATGTTGATTTGTTTTGCACGAGCCCTAGTGTACTTAAGAATAAATTTAGACGTGCTTTCGACTCAACTTAACGTTTTAGATTTATGTTAGTTTTTTTTAAGTATTAATTTGTGTAAGAAATGCCCATTTAAATGTCTGTTGTCTTCATTATCTGTGTTAAATTTTCGCTTTTTTTCTCTCTAAATTTGAACCTAAATGTGTAAACTTGTAATTGGTGTCCTGTAGTTATAATTGTATGTTTATTCAATATGTATCTGCACTGTAAGTTTACCGAAATAAATAAAAAAAAAAAAAATAAAAAAAAAAAAAAAAATAAAAAAATAAAAAAAATAAATAAAAAAAAATAACCTATGTCAACCTAACGTCGCGGTGCGGTGCGGTGCGGAGCGGTGCGGTGCGGTGCGGTGCGAAGCGGTGCGGTGCGGTGCGGTGCGGTGCGGTGCGGTGCGGAGCGGTGCGGTGCGGCGCGGTGCGGTGCGGGCGGTGCGGGCGTTGCGGTGCGGCGCGGTGCGGTGCGGTGCGGGCGGTGCGGGCGGTGCGGTGCGGCGCGGGCGGTGCGGGCGGTGCGGTGCGGCGTGGTGCGGTGCGGAGCGGTGCGGTGCGGTGCGGTGCGGTGCGGTGCGGTGCGGGACGTTAGGTTGATTTAGGTTAGTATAAGACGAAGTCTTATACTAACCTATGTCAACCTAACGTCGCGGTGCGGTGCGGTGCGGCGCGGTGCGGTGCGGCGCGGGCGGTGCGGGCGGTGCGGTGCGGCGCGGTGCGGTGCGGTGCGGGCGGTGCGGGCGGTGCGGGCGGTGCGGAGCGGTGCGGTGCGGTGCGGTGCGGTGCGGTGCGGTGAGGTGCGGTGCGGTGAGGCGCGGGCGGTGCGGTGCGGTGCGGTGCGGTGCGGTGCGGTGCGGAGCGGTGCGGTGCGGTGGGGTGCGGTGCGGTGCGGAGCGGTGCGGTGCGGTGCGGTGCGGTGCGGTGCGGTGCGGGACGTTAGGTTGATTTAGGTTAGTATAAGACGAAGTCTTATACTAACCTATGTCAACCTAACGTCGCGGTGCGGTGCGGTGCGGTGCGGTGCGGAGCGGTGCGGTGCGGTGCGGTGCGGTGCGGTGCGGTGCGGTGCGGTGCGGAGCGGTGCGGTGCGGTGCGGTGCGGTGCGGTGCGGTGCGGAGCGGTGCGGTGCGGTGCGGTGCGGTGCGGGACGTTAGGTTGATTTAGGTTAGTATAAGACGAAGTCTTATACTAACCTATGTCAACCTAACGTCGCGGTGCGGTTTGGTGCGGTGCGGTGCGGTGCGGTGCGGCGCGGTGCGGTGCGGTGCGGTGCGGTGCGGTGCGGTGCGGTGCGGTGCGGTGCGGTGCGGTGCGGTGCGGTGCGGTGCGGTGCGGTGCGGTGAGGCGCGGGCGGTGCGGTGCGGTGCGGTGCGGTGCGGAGCGGTGCGGTGCGGTGCGGTGCGGTGCGGTGCGGTGCGGTGCGGTGCGGTGCGGTGAGGCGCGGGCGGTGCGGTGCGGTGCGGTGCGGAGCGGTGCGGTGCGGTGCGGTGCGGTGCGGCCCGGCGCGGCGCGGCCGCACCGCACCTCACCGCGACGTTAGGTTGATTTAGGTTAGTATAAGACGAAGTCTTATACTAACCTAAATAACTGCACCGCAAGTGCGGGTGATACGACTGTACACGTGCCCCCACTCTACAGGCCAACTGTTCAATGCAAATAAGTGCGCCTTCTGCACCGCAAGTACGGGTGATACGACTGTACACGTGCCCCCACTCTACAGGCCAACTGTTCAATGCAAATAAGTGCGCCTTCTGCACCGCAAGTGCGGGTGATACGACTGTACACGTGCCCCCACTCTACAGGCCAACTGTCCAATGCAAATAAGTGCGCCTTCTGCACCGCAAGTGCAGATGATACGACTGTACACGTGCCCCCACTCTACAGGCCAACTGTTCAATGCAAATAAGTGCGCCTTCTGCACCGCAAGTGCAGATGATACGACTGTACACGTGCCCCCACTCTACAGGCCAACTGTTCAATGCAAATAAGTGCGCCTTCTGCACCGCAAGTGCAGATGATACGACTGTACACGTGCCCCCACTCTACAGGCCAACTGTTCAATGCAAATAAGTACGCCTTCTGCACCGCAAGCGCGGGTGATACGACTGTACACGTGCCCCCACTCTACAGGCCAACTGTCCAATGCAAATGTTACGGGCGTGTTGCCTGTGATGTGTTCCAAGCATTAAGTGCATAGTGTCAATGTCACCAGCTTCGCGTCCCGTGCGGGTTCGCCTCGGACCCACGCTCACGACACTCACTACTCTAAATTGGTCTAAATTGGTGTCGGATTTCACACATGTAGGTCGCGTTTTACTTAAGCGGATTCCAGTTATAAAATATAATGTTATTTATTGGCTATTAAACGTCATGGAACCTATTGAATGACCATAAGAGCTTGTTTTATGAGAGGACATTAAATGTAAGTGTGGTGTGCACGTCAGGCCTTACGTGTGTGTATGTAGTTCGGTTCGGTACATACTAGTCCACCTAGCCAGTAGCACAGGTACTCCTAACTAACCCTACTAAGGACACACCTACGTAAACTGCAAGTACTCTTGTAAATTACAGCACAACACCGACCACCAACACATATGTCTACATATATCTATTTTCATCTCTACCTACCTATTTTTTATAGGTTCCGTATCACTACTATACAGCTAAAAATACTTTATTTCAAATAAAATACTTAAAAATAATTCAATCTAGATAAAAATAACTAAATTAACTATACAAATAAATCTAACTATAAATAAAAATAATTGTCCATAGGGACCAACATTTTTTTTTTTTTATGGAAACTAGCATGGTCCCCGTGACTGATGCGGCGTTCCCCTTCTGGACCTATTTAGTTCAACATCATATGTAGATAATATGATTATATATAACCCCGCATACGATCTCATTTCCGTGGGCGTCGTTAGAAACCCTATTATCTCCAAGTTAGACACCTTATGGGTGGCTCGGCGCCATACATCGCACTTTGAGAGTAATTAAATGAAAAATAAAAACATATTTAAATTACGTCTTTACTACAGTAATATACCTAAGTATACATAGGCATACGCTTGTAAACACACATACTACAGCAAAAGTGTCGTGATGGTCAAAGTTTTACACTTTTTTCGACCTAGCTCTCATTCGCCAAGTGTCTGGACAACGCGCGATAAGGAACTTCGTTCCAAAAAATAATCATGATCCATCAGTCATTGTTTGGTACCACAACTACAGGTCATAATATACCTACTAAGTATTGTGCATAACATGCCTCACCTAATTTCCCCCTGACGAAAACAAATGACTGAACCGCAGTTGTTGTTCTACGTCTGTTTGTTCTATTTTTCACTTTTCGGCGGCAGCGGCGATGGTGCGGCGGCGGCGGCACGGGGCGGCGGGGCGCGGCGGTAGGGCGGTGGCGGCGCGTGTCACCCACCGGGGCCGGGTGTGAATGAGTGTGATTCATGAGAAGCCAGCATTTGTCGCTCGCGACTACCGACAACCGGGAGTGGCTGCCCAACTTTACTCATTGACGATGCGATGACAACGAAATGACGACGAACGAAATAAATACATTATTTCTTTCTTATATTTGAAGTTACATACGAGCGTAGATACGAAGCACGTACTATTTTATAGGACGAGCTAAATCCTAAACCTTCATATTTTGCACCATTTTCATAGGTATACTACATCAGCGTTCGTTGATTTACGTGGATCGATTTATTTGTATCAGTGATCTGATTCTGAAAGCTCATTGCTATATACCTGGGATTCGAATCTCCAAATACACTCTTGAAAAGCCGGTGCCTTTTACACACTCAGCCATATGCATTAGCCATTTTCATTCGTATTGTTTTAGTGGCAATATCCATCGCTTTCAGCCTTTTATATGTGTTTGTACAGATATATTAACTGTATAGATGTGTTACCGGGCTAGACAGCCTAGCAACAATCCGCAAATCTGCTGGCATGGCACCTAACTAAGCGTGGTTTCGCGAGGAGAGGTGATTTTGGCTCTGTCGACTGTACCATTGGTCCCTCGGCACAGCCACTCATGCTAGTTTACATAAAAAATATATATGTGTTTGTATATATATATAGAGATGTTTATCAACATTAGCTAAGAGTAATGTTGAAAAAGCAACATTTCATTTCATTAAAAAAAAATCTACCTACCTGAGACGAGTTCATAGTTCACTTAATTAATCCTTTGCAAATGATTTTCCCAACACCCGCGTGTGTCGAGCCGAGAGCACTCGAGCGCGGAGTTGCCGTGGTGAACTGGCGTGAGTAAATCGCGTGCCAGTCAGGCGTGGCCTGCCTCGTTCCCGGAATAGAGTTGACTGATTATTCGTATTATTCATACATAAGTATTTATGCATCACTCGCCAATACCGGCAATATCACAATACACGCGAATACTCATCTACGACTTTACCTAACCGCTCTACTAGTGCCAAAATAAGATTTATAGTGTTTTACTATATTAATGAATGACCCATAGAAAACAACATATGTTTATTTGTAGATATGTTCAAAAAAAATGTTTACCTGCGAAAATTGCTAAAATATAATAAAAAATAACATAAATAACTGATCAAAAATAGATACGCAATGATATAGTGTAGAAAAGTATAGATTATTATAATTGTAAATGATTAGATGTATACATAATAAATTGTTTATCATATTTTTTACTAGGTTCAGTATGAAAGTGCATGCTACGGGGCGCTCATTCCATAAGGCCCGACTCTCACCTTGTCCGCTGTTTTTATTATCTAAGTATACGTCGCTCACAATGATTGATTATTATTTAATAAGATATAAAGCCGAAATAAAATATTGACCTTGTTCCCGACCGTGAATTGAGCCTGCAATGTGCCTGATGGTTGGTTACATACAGCACCTGTTTGTTAAATCCGCACTGTGTCGTGGTCGTGTTGTTCCTGGATCGAACACACAAACTTTCGCACTACTAAGCTTTTCTTGAATGTTCTGTTTATTTTATATTTTTTTATTGAAATCACGACATCCACGTAAAACTGTAGGTCACCCCTTTCCTTCCTACCTTACTCGGTGAGGGTTCTACCCGCCCGGGTTGGTACCACCGCACTGAATGAAGCGTCGTCGGTCGAAACGGCTCTGTAAATAGTTTGTGTTTTCCTTCCAGTTCGTCCAGTTCCGTCCAGATCGTGCCGGCTACACAGCCGGCACGATCGAAGGGAAGCACTGACATTGCACCTAGTTCACCCGGTTTTATGGGCTGACATCACGGATGTTGTAGGTGATGTAGCCAACCGTGTCAGTATCCATAAAAAATAAAAATAAAAATACCTGTTTTCATTCGGTTACATGTCACATGCTTTACTAAGAACAACTTTAAAAATTAATTATATATCAAAAAATGTCAATATATTTTATTTACATATTTCAGACAAATGGTACTTTAAAAGAATAGCCCCACTGCATCTCTCCCCGTGTATGTCGTAAAAGGCGACTAAGGGATATGACCCCCTTCTTATATTACTAGGTGGTAGGGTTTAACCCGCCCGGGTTGGTACCACCGCACTGAATGAAAAGTCGGTCGAAACGGCTATGTAAATAGTTTGTGTTTTCCGTCCAGTTCAGTGTAGCCGGCATGACCGAAGGGAAGCACTGACGTGGCACCAAGTTCACCCGGTGTTATGGGCTGACATCACGGATGTTGTAGGTGATGTAGCCAACCGTGTCAGTTTCCATAAAAAAAAAAAAAAAAAAAACTCTTCATTTTATAATAGCTAGAAATGTATCGTATCTTTTCATTTAATCTACTGTTGTGCATTTTCTGTTCTCTTCGACTTCATTCTTTTCTATTTTTCTATAAATCATAATATCTACTTTTTATATTATATGTATCTACCTTGCATGATTATATTTGTTTCAATATAGCTGTGCCCGCAGCTTTTGTAAATAAATATCATTGCATTTGTGAAAACCGTATCTATATAAGTTCAGTTGTTCTCGAGTTATATATACATGCAAATGCAGACTTCAAACGTTGCATTTATAATATGGCGGCCGTTCGAGTACACAGTAAAATTCGTGTATCAACATAAGGTGAGCAATGTATTTTTCCTTGAAGATGTTTACCTATTCACAGTTTTGCATTTTCATATTTCTGTCTCGCAAGTTCGATAAATTACATGCGATGGACACACAATTACGCAAGCAAAGGTAAATTGTCCATTGTCCCTGAAATGCGTATTATTTGCACAGCCGACGACCGCAATCTAAGAATATTTATGTACACAAATTATCGTTCGCTAGGGCGAAACTAATTTGAGGCATTATTGTGAAGTGGACAAGGTGCCAATAGAGAACGCTGATTACTATACTTGAAGTTATAATGATTTGCAGCAGTGATCGATTGGCATAGAGGCTCCTGCAGCCATTCAAAAGGATAGGAGTACATAAACTCGTCTCGTCTCGTCAAATATAAATGTGTGAGCACAGTCTCGTGTAACCATAAATCAATCTCCGTTTATCTATGTCACACATACCTACTAAACTTGAAATGTGTTTTTTTATGGAAACTGACACGCTTGTCTACATCACCTACTACATCCGTGATGTCAGCCCATAACCCCGGGCGAACTAGGTGCCATGTCAGTGCTTCCCTTCATTTCATGTCGGCGCTACACTGGGACGGAAAACACGAACTATTTGCATAGTAGCCGTTTCGACCGACGACGTTTCGCTCAGTGCGGTGGCACCAACCCGGGCGGGATAAACCCTACCACCTAGTAAGGTAATAAAAAGGAAAGGGACCTACAGTTTAACGTGGAATCCGAACCACGGTCAGCCTCTAACGGTCGAGCGGTCACCCATCCAAGTAGGTACTGACCGCGCCCAGGGTTGCTTAATATCAGTATACCGACCGCACCACTAAGCTACCGAGGCTGACAAATTCTGTCTGATTCAAACTGTGGTCCTAAAGATGACGATGATTTCACCTGTCAGAGAGAGATTTTACAGACATCCGTTTAAATAGTAGATGCGAATTGTATACAATCTTAATTAACAAATGCGAGCGAAAGAGCGAACTATCTGTAACGGCACGGCACGCCGCCGCGGCCGCGCCGGCCGACGCCCCGCCGCGCCGCCGCCGTCTCGTCGTCGATCCTATAGTCGCTTGTGAGTCGATAACTGATCAATGATCATCCTCTCGTGATCGTTTGATTACCCTCCTTTTGACTTCGCCGTAATCGGGTAAAAATATTAGGAATCATGACTGTTTGTCGGTGGCGATGTTAGTGGCGCCTGCTCAGCTGGTTCAAGGACAGGTGGCTCCAGAGCGGCGCCGGGGCAGTGAGGCGCCGCGACGCGTAACCGCAGTCTCGGTGTAGAGTTCTTCATCACGCGCACATGACACATTCGTCCGCAGCGTAGCCCACAACAACCGCACAAACATTTATTTCTACACTCACGGAAATGTACGTTGAACTTTCGATAGCAACACTGAATAATTGATTTATACTCGTATTCCTTCCCTCCAAATCTTACTTGGTGGTAGGGTTTAACCCGCCCGGGTTGGTACCACCGCACTGAATGAAACGTCGGTCCAAACGGCTATGTAAATAGTTTGTGTTTTCCGACCAGTTCAGTGTAGCCGGCACGATCAAAGGGGGAAGCACTGACATGGCACCTAGTTCACCCGGTGTTATGGGCTGACATCACGGACGTTGTAGGTGATGTAGGCAACCGTGTCAGTTTCCATAAAAAAAACATAACTGAATGAATTTGAATCAACCACACCTTTCGTCGCCTTAACTCTTAATACTAAAGTTTGTCCGTAAATGGTGCGAAAACCTTTCAACCTACATTGTTATGAGCCTTGGAAAAGAAATGAAATGAAGTGAATGAAGTGAATGAAGTGAACGAAGTGAATGAAGTGAACGAAGTGAATGAAGTGAACGAAGTGAATGAAGTGAACGAAGTGAATGAAGTGAATGGTGTGAATGAAGTGAATGAAGTGAATGAAGTGAATGAAGTGAATTAAGTGAATGAAGGGAATGAAGTGAATGAAATGAATGAAAAACTCCGGAATGCACCGATGGATAAGATTCGATCAGGTGAAAATTTTGCCCACTGAAAAACGACTCTTTCCACGCATCATCCGTGAGTCCATCGAGATCTCGAAGCATGCCAACTTCAACAGAGAAGACTCCTACAGGCTGTCTCCGGTATGGAATCCCTTGCTCGGCCCCCTGAAGAGCGGCAGGTCTGACAGTGTGCACCAGCAGCAGCAGGAAGACACTGTCAGTCACAGAACAACGATCGGTCTACACCGCCGCCCGCGCCCGCCAAGACTGGTCTGGTTCAATCAAAGCTCCTTGCTATCACACAGAACAACGATCGGGCCACACCGCCGCCCGCGCCCGGGCGCAAGACTGGTTCAAACCCTTGCTGTCAGTACATTCTGCTATTCGGCGGAGGTGCGGAACGCAGCTCAAGCCGAATTGGTGCCTACCCACAGCTGGAACTACAATCTTCGCAGCCGTCACGTTTGACAGGCAGTGTTCTGTTAACCGCGGGCCCGACCGCAGTCAGGCACTCGCCCTGAGGATGGACTGCACACCTGGCGCGTGCGGTCCATCCGAAACGTCGGCCATAGTCAACCATGGCAAGCCTAACACCAGCCATACAAACGTGCTAAGAATCGATTAGGGCATATTCTCCCTACAATATAATGGAAGAGTACTTGCAGCACAACACCGATTACTCTGCTTACCCCGATTGTCGGGATACAGCGTGTGGTGTGTGTGTGTAATATAATGATGATGATACTTGTAGGACAGCGTTCGGAGAGATAGGTATCATGACTTTACCAAGTGCATTTATGTTTACCAGAACATGCTATGCCAGAAAATATTCTATTATGGAATCTGACACGGTTGGCTACATCACCTACAACATCCGTGATGTCAGCCCATAACACCGGGTTAACTAGGTCCCGTGTCAGTGCTTCCCGGCTTGCTTCATGTCGGCTACACTGAACTGGACGGAAAACACGAACTATTTACATAGCTGTTTCGACCGACGTCTCATTCAGTGCGGTGGTGGTGGTACCAACCGGGTCGGGATAAACCCTACCACCTAGTAAGGTAAGAAGGGAAGGGACCTACAGTTTAACGTGGAATCCGAACCACGTTCAGCCTCCAACGGTCGAGCGGTCACCCATCCAAGTAGGTACTGACCGTGCTAAGCGTTGCTTAACAACAGTCGACCGACCGCACCACTGAGCTACCAAGGCTGACAAAAATATATTCATGATTCCTCTCTTAATTCCGACAATCATAACTATGTACACGGTGTAAGAATAACTGTTTATTGCCACGCCTAGACACGCATGTAATGTACAATTAAAAGACATAGATTATCTAAAACCTCAAAAATAATAAATAATAATAATTTTGTAAAAGTGTTAGATTTTATAATAAACTGTCTTCTAACATAAAACGATTAAATGACAATAATTTTAAAAGACGTTTTTTAAGAGTTATTTACAACACTGTCAAGGATGCTTTAGCTGACCATAATTTTATCTAAGAGTCTACTACTGTTTTTTTCCACTAAATAACTTTGACAATTGGATACACTTTGTATCTTTAGATTTCTAGTTAAATCTCTTTGTATTAAGCTTTTACTAATTGTTGTTGAATTGACTTGATATATTTAAATATCAAATTGACGATGGAAGTATCACCAGATTTTTTTTTATGGAAACTGACACGGTTGGCTACATCACCAAGAACATCCGTGATTTCACCCCATAACACCGGGTGAACTTGGTGCCACGTCAGTGCTTCCCTTCGGTCGTGCCAGATATGGTAATGTCAATAGGCAGAGTGGTCAGATTCTTCAGTATTCATGTTTATGCTATAAATATTAATGCTCTTGTGAGCGGTAGTATGGGTTAATTATTTGTAAGTTACTTTAATATATATTACAAGCTGTACCCGCGGCTCCGCCCGCTCTCATATTTCACTTCACTGCTAACCTCATAAGCCATTTAGCGTGATAGTAAGTAGCCTATAGTTGATGGGAAGAATCAAGCTATCCGTAGATTTTTTTTTATTAAAATCGGTTCATTGGTTCTCGAGTTATAAGCGGACAGACAGACACTCAGACACTCAGACAGAAAGCAGACGTTGGATTTTATTATAGGTAAGGAAGGATAAGGAAGGAAGGATAATACTTATATGGTACCTACTAACAAAACATTGTGACTTGCGAAGTTTGTTTGTCAGTTTTTCTTCTTATTGAATTTAGAACTGGCGGAATTTTCAGCTTGTTCCACTAGTCCCTACCAACGTATCCCCCCTGCTGGTGGGTAAGAATGGAATTTTTTTCCACCTAGCGGATTACGGAACCCTCCGTGCGCGAGTAAAACTCGCGCTTGAGCGATATTTTCTAAAAAAAACTTAAGTCAGACAGAGTTTATGCGTCCACTTCGGGATATATACTTCTCCCAATTTTTCTACAGTCCTCCCGGCCGGCATTCAGCGGTACGGAATCACGGACTGCCTCTGAGTAGCTACGTGAACTACGGCTTGAGTTGCACTGGTGGTCGCTCCGCTGCTGGCTGCTGGCCACGTCGTCGTCGTCGTCGTGGCGTCGCCCGCCCGGCGCCCGCGCCATCCGGCCCCGGCGCCGGCGCCGCGCCGGCATCTACCCAGCCGCCTGTAATTGCGTTCCTCGTGTAATAATGATACCCGTGTCGTAATTACTGCTGCTGTGAAACAGCTTGTAAATCGTTTTCCACTAAGTACTCCTAAACGCTCCACGATACGCTTCGCGTGAAATATAATAGTTGTACAAAGTATGTGACGGCCGGCATCCATCCATCTGATCTTACCTACCTACTTATCTATTTTATAAACACACATTTAAATTTAAATTCTATGTGGGTTGTTCTATTATTCAAAAATTCAGATACAGATAAAATCAACAACAAAACATACCTCATACATAGATGTCGGTATTCATTTCGACAACAATATTACAAAAGAATTAACTGAAAAATTTACGAAATATTATGCTCTTAAAATTTTAATACAAAGGTTGTGTAAAACAAATGATAACATCATCAGGGAGGCTCAACGTTCAGTTGATGATAAGGTAGATAACGTTCTCGGAAAAGTAGCTCTATGGGGCCAGGAGAACCTTGTCGCCTTCAACGTTAGTAAGACTCAGTGCTGCGCATTATCTGCTAAGGTCGATCCCTTTCCTTTCCAAGCTAGTTTCCAAGGTAGCGTCGTACCTGTCTCGGAGCACCTGGACCTCCTGGGCACCACTATATCCAAAGACGTGGATTTCCGGCAACTAATCGAGTCTAAGACCAAAACTGCATCCAGAAAATTGGGAATACTTTTCCACAATCGGCGGTTCTTCTCACCGGCACAACTATTCCTGTTGTACAAAACACAGATTAGGCCGGCGATGGAGTACTGCAGTCATATCTGGGAGGGTAGTCCGCATTATCTGCTTGCGTCCTTGGACTCGATACAGCGCCGAGCCATCCGTCTTGTTGGCGACCCGAAACTTACAGATGGTCTGGAGTCTCAGACGATTTGTGGGTTCGCTTAGTCTGTTTTACAGATACTATCACGGATGCTGCTCTGTGGAACTAGCATCCCTTATTCCCTGCCACCCGTCCTACCTCCGCATGACTCGTCGCAGAGAGACTCAGCACCCTTTTGTTGTTGACATTGGGCTTTTGAGAACCCATCGGTTCTCTAAATCGTTTCTTTGTCGCACCGCTAGAGTATGGAACTGTCTTCCGGCGAGTGTATTTCCTGAATCCTTTAACCTGGGTGTCTTCAAGCGTCGTATTAACGGGCTAGACAGCCTAGCAATAGTCCGCAAATCTGCTGGCATGGCACCTAACTGAGCGTGGTTTCGCGAGGAGAGGTGATTTTGGCTCTGTCGACTGCACCATTGGTCTCTCGGCAAAGCCACCCATGCTGGTTTACATAAAAAAAATACCTATTTGAACTGTTTTTTTTTATGGAAACTGACACGGTTGGCTACATCACCTACAACGTCCGTGATGTCAGCCCATAACACCGGGTGAACTAGGTGCCATGTCAGCGCTTCCCCCTTTGATCGTGCCGGCTACACTGAACTGGTCGGAAAACACAAACTATTTACATAGCCGTTTAGACCGACGTTTCATTTAGTGTGGTGGTACCAACCCGGGCGGGTTAAACCCTACCACCAAGTAAGATTAGGAGGGAAGGGAACTACAGGAATTATAACAAAAAAACATTACATGCAAGGTATACACAAATTATCTAGAAGCAGATATAAAAATACAAGTTTTTCAACAAGAGGCTGCAATACAAACTGCAAAATTGTAACAAAAACTATGACTGGATATATTATATCAAATATAGAGTATAATATAGACGAGCTCAACCTACATGAAACTGTTGATGAAACAATCTACAACATGCATCACACATACCTATCCCCTCTCCCGAGGTGCACTTGGGCGGGGACTGATGTAACACCAGTACAAGACGATGAGTACAGTACAAGATGCTGAGAATTTAAAACGACCAGACGAGGAATTTTTATAATTATACTAGCTTTTGCCCACGGCTTCGCTCGCGTGAAATTCGTATTTAAAAAGAAGAAAGTAAGTACCGTATGTTTATTTTGGCGCACGGAACAATTCGGTTTGTATGTTGTTGTTGTTGTTGATTTGGTTTGGGGTTGGCTCTAGGCTTGCAAACTAATCCCGCTTGGTTGGGGACCTTCGTGCAAAACCACGCAATCTCCAGCTACGCCAGCTGGCCTATGTATTCCATGAAAGGCACAAGTCGACCGGGGTGCCTGCAGACATGTATGTCGGTTTGTATGCGAGCCACATCTTAGCGTAACCGGAACTGAATTTTATTTAGCCTATCCAGTGTAGTTAAATGTGCTTGTACAAAGTTTCATCGAATTCGGATGATCGGTTTAAGAGTTATGGATGAACATACATACATACATACATACCTACATACAGAAAAGATTTAAATCGTCAATTTAGTTTTAGTAGGTATCATACATAGAGTTTACAAAAGCAATATCTCATAAAACAAAGTAACTTACTCCATGACTATCCCTTACAGATTTATTATTAGTATTGATGATATACTTATAATTCGATACGAAGGTCTTAACCTCAGAGAAAGGGCTGAATAGGGCGATCGATAGAGAATCGGTGAAAGAACAAAAGGGAAGTCCTACTCGATGATGTAATCGTAAGTCTAAATTTAGTACTTTTTTTTGTGTGTTTTGAATGAAAAAAAAAAGTTATAACATGAGAACCCTATAAAACGCTTTATATTTAGATGCAAAGTTTCATGATCATAAAAATAGGTATTTAATAATAAATAACGGTTTTATTGGCGGTTTAGAGGTAACTTAGAATTTTTTTTCCTTTCGAGAAAATTAATCATGTACTTAATCGTGTTTCCGTTACCTAACTAGAGTTAGTACTCAACGTTATATTTTTATTGCAGAGTGATTGTTGCAGTATTGTTCATATAACAGATGATCACGCGAAGCAATGTGAGGTAGGATAGACGTACGTACGTAGGAGTACTTAGATCTACTACGTATTAGTACTGGTAGTATAGTACTAGAACAGCTACTAGTCCCAGCGAGCGAGGCTACGGCGACTATTGCGCTCAATTAGCCTACGATTGATTGACGGCTGGATGGAGGACCGCGGCGCAGGCGCCGCCGCCCGTCTGTGAGGTCCTGTCAGCAACACCATTCATTTCATATCCGACTATTTAAATTAATTATATAAGTAATGTTTTGGACAATTTGCTGCGCGCCAAGTAAAGTGTTGCCTCCTGGCTGTCCGGCGCGGCGCTACGTGCGATTGATGTCGAGATACTATGTAGGTATTGCATTATGCGCTCGCGCAGCATCGCCACCGCAGACCATTATCACCACAACCCACGAGTCAGTCAATGTTAGCCGGTGCAATCTGAAGTGTAGGTACTCGTTTCAAGTGTTCAATGCAGACTATACTCACGTTACGTTGCATGCACCTGATCGAAGAATTTTACACTGGAATGCACTTGCTTTCGGCAAAATATCTTATCATTATACTTAGATGTTAGTTTTTAAAGAATGCCTTAAGACCAGTAGCGACTCCTGGTGCTGAGTATTGGGTTGGCTCTGGCTAAGGATTTATTTTTCTTAATTTCCATACCTACAAAACGAAATATAATGCAGCTATCAACTCGCGAGATTTTGTTTACAAAGCAGTCACGCATACGCTGCCGCAGCAGCAGCACATACACGCACACACAACTCACCTAGCCTAGCTTCCTAGTCGCTAAATGCGCTCCCCGCTGCGCCAACTCGAAACGCTTATGGCCGTTGCGCGCGGGACGGGGGCATCGGCCGCTTGTATGGAATACGATGGCGCTTCAAATGTAGCCAACCGGCCAATGAATGCCTTGATGTGTCGTCATTCGTCGCCCGAGTGTGACGCGCGCGAAATTTCAAATTGTGTAAAGGGATTGACGTTTTAGCTTATTCATCGTGGGTTATTTATACCCGATATTTTTTCACATTTGTTTTTGCTTATACTTCGATATTAATGCTGGCATTCATTTTATTTGGTTTGGCGCCGCCAACCTAGCCAACTTAAAGGAATCGCCGCTGCTTAAGACATTAAACTCGCCTTTTGTACACATTTTAACGGTGCTTTTGATTTGATTAGAGTGTCAGAATACGTTAGTGATGTTGAACTCCATGTGAACCAGTGATATATGTTAGTAATATATAAGTCAATGATGTGAACTGAATGAACACTTCAAGTGCACATAGAAATGACGACGGCGCGCGCATAGGTCGCCATTTTCGACTTTCTTACGTTAGGTTAGGCCAGTGTTTTTCAATCTTTTTGAATACGCGACCCCTTTACAGGTTGAAAATTTTTCACGACCCCCTTGGGCCATAGCCCAGGGGTCGCGACCAACAGATTGAAAAACACTGGGTTAGGCTATCCAGCGAGCTTTTTCTTTTTTTTTTTCTTTGAGAATACCTGCATACGTTAGTTATTTGTGTTATGAACGCAAGAACTAGGTATGCCTATGTTGGTTGTTGGGCCTGCGCTTGGGCGGATATTGCTTGCCTACTTTGAACTCGAGCGAAACGAATACTCGTACATAATTATAGAACGTATGGAGCCTTGGGGCTCCGCCGCGCCGCGCACCCGTCGCGACGAAGGGGCGGGACGGAGGCCCAGCGCCTCGTCGTACAAACTCCCGTCATTAAAGACTTGTAATTTCCACGGCGACTGGAAAATTATATTGGATATTGATAAAGTTGGCGAAAACACGTTTCATCACGCCGCCGCCGCCGTCGCACCAGCTCTTGGCTGTCGGCGAATCCTCTCTGCTTAATATTTAAATACACGTAATGACACGGCGCGAGTAATGGTCTGACATTACGGCATAATGACTCTACTTACGCCGGCAGCGAACGAAAAACTTTTCATTCGTTTCAGGAAAGCCGCCGCGCGCCGCCGGTCACTCAACCGTTCGTTAGATGCCTGGATTACGGTACTTTAAAAGAATAGCCCCACTGCATCTCTCCCCGTGAATGTCGTAAAAGGCGACTAAGGGATATGACTCCCTTCTTATATTACTAGGTGGTAGGGTTTAACCCGCCCGGGTTGGTACCACCGCACTGAATGAAAGGTCGGTCGAAACGGCTATGTAAATAGTTTGTGTTTTCCGTCCAGTTCATTGTAGCCGGCTCGACCGAAGGGAAGCAAGCACTGACGTGGCACCAGTTCACCCGGTGTTATAGGCTGACATCACGGATGTCGTAGGTGATGTAGCCAACCGTGTCAGTATCCATAAAAAAAAAATTTAAAAAAAAATACATTCGTATGAACGTACGACCGAGTCTGTACGCCAAGTTACAAATCACTGCTGGAAACTTTCACAAAGCAAGAAAGTGTTCTGTGGAAACTTTCATAATACCGAGCGCATTTTTATCCTTCCGTCCGTCGTCGGGCGGGACTGCTGAATTATGTAGAGTAGGAATAAGAATATAAAACTAAACATGTACCCGGAAGCAATTATTAGGTAATCTGTGCCGGAAGTACATAAGTAATGAACATAGAGCTTTAGAAAGAGACAATCCGGTTGTAGAGCGAATCCCTGTCGCACGAACTCGCGCGTTTCTGTGCGACAGAGACGACGCTCTACAACCGGTTTGTGTCTATCTACAGCTCGATGTTCATTACTTACTGCCGGGTACTGTACAACTTGGCTGGGGCTGCATCCGTCGCGTGCCATACAATCATACCAATCACCACGACCGGAGCCGGCAGCGTAGCCGGCACGACCGAAGGGAAGCACTGACATGGCACCTAGTTCACCCGGTGTTATGGACTGACATCGCGGATGTTGTAGGTGATGTAGTCAACCGTGACAGTTTCCATAAAAAAAAAACCGCTTCTCGGCACCTTGCTAGAGAAAGACACGCTACGCATCTCGTTCTGTCTCCCGTTCGGGGTCAGGATTTGCTAGCCTCATTCATACGCGCATCGCGTAAGAAACCAGTTTCTTGCAGACGTACTTGATGTCTCGTCCCAACTGGCGGGTGGTCTTCCCAGACTCCGTTTTCCTGTCCACGGGAGCCAGTGTAGGACACGGTTACACTAACGGTCGTCGTCTCTTCGGCTGACGTGCCCAGCCCACTGCCACTTGAGCTTAGCCACCCGGTGTCCAATATTGACTACTTTAATGCGATACAAGCAAAATGACGGTTTTGATTGCAACATATTGTTACAGGTAGCTAGATACCTAAGAGTTACAAATTATAAAAGTTGAGCGCGTGTCTTCGACGAAATAAAAATGAGTTTTGCGTTTCTCGCTATTAACTATGAGAAAAATTACAACAGACGAGAAAAATAAAATGACATTTAAGATTGGCTCAAAAGGACATCGCATCCAGAGGCGTAAAGTGTTTAATAAAAGAAATAAAAAACAAATCTAAAATAATTTTCATCAACTTCCACTTTGTAGGAAATAACTTTGACTTATTCCTTCCTTATTGATTTGCGCAATTTGGATAGATTGGTAGAAAGCAGTGCTTCCCTACAGCTGAAGACCGGGCGGACTAGAGGAAAGTTTTATGTTGTTCTCTGCAATAAAGTTAGCTATTATTTTAATTATTTTGAGATTGTTAATAATCAGTAGGCAATTAATGTTAGGGGGAGGGGAACTTTAAGTGATGGTTTTGGCCGAGTATTGTTATTTAAGGGGCGTGTAAAAAAAATCTAATTTAAATCATCCTCTTCCAAACCGCATTCACAAGTGAATGAGTCCAAGATGTGGAGCCTGGCCAGGTGGACGGGAGTGCAACAGTGGCCGAGCCTATGTCTGCACATCACAGAAGTGGCTAGTTTATCGGTCACGCTGGAATATTTGCCTGGAACTAGGCGTAATGTGGGCCTTTGTGTTTACTAGATGATTACCATACATTACACCAGGATTGGGATAAATGACATTTCAGATTGAGACAATGAAATCAGGTCATGAGAGTAATTGACATATGGAAATTTGTCCCTCTGAACCACAACATCCTTAGCAAGGACATCAGCGCGCTCGTTGCCTACGATACCGCGGTTCGATGGAATCCAGGCAGATCTCCTATCTTCCTCAATAATAAAGGAAATATTAATTAAAAGTAAAAAAAGGATAAGTAATCAATCGATAAGAATTTCTCAGCTTAACGTAGGTGTTATAAACAATAGGCCCTTGCTTATTAATTATTTTATAATATAATATATTCTTTTTGAAAATTACATAGATTTATTATTATTAAATGAAACACATTTAAAAGAAAACAGTAATTTTAAAATCCCTAATTACAACTTAATTAATCAAAATGTGGCTGTTGGACGCTGTGGAGAATATTAATTAAAAATTATTACAAATACGACATCGTACCTTCACTCTTTTATGACTATTTACAATCAGTTGCTATCGTACTGCACATTGGTAACTTAACAATATTAAGTACATATGCACCTCCACCCAAGGAGAATCGAGGACGCTCCCAAGGTAACAAATTACAAAAATTCATAATTTACCAAAACCGCTTTTGCTATCAGGTGATTTAAATGCTCATCACGTTGCTTTCGGATGCCGTACAACTCAGTGCCGAGGTATTGATGTGTATAATAATAATATACTAGATGAATGCGATCCTTGCATATTGAATACAGGTGTTCCAACTACAGTTAGTTAGAAACTAGACTGGCTCCAAAGGAAGGACTTTGTATCCAGAGCCATTAAGAGCAAATAATATAATTTTAATAAAAAAAAGGACCTGGTATCAATCAAAGTGTCCTCTTTCCAGCCTCTTTATTATTTTATTTATCTGTGGCCTCTTTCTTTGCTGGCATGTACTGGCATTCAAGCCATACATTATTAAAAAAAACGAGAACTATACGCAGCCGTGGATAAATTCTCTACGTTTGGATTTGGACGAGTCCGAGTGTCTCTTTGCACGAGTCGTTATTCGTACAGCGAAGGCAAAACAGATGAAAGACATTCCAGCTCCTTTCGTGCACACTTCAGCAGACTTCGGCTCGAAGGAAGAGTGATGTTTTGGTGGTTAAAAAAAACCGCGTAGCGACGCATCTTCTATTTATTAAGCCTAACCTAATGTTGAAGCGGCGCATGTCGTTTTTGTTACGTTACGTTTCGAGCCGAGTGTTCACGAAGGAGCCCGAATGTCTTTCAGGCGTCGTTTCGGTCTCTTTGTAGTAACAACCTGACAGTTAACTTTTTTTTCTACGGAAGAACCCGGAAATTTTATCAGAATCAGATGGAAATATCTACATGCCTCAAGAAGTCTACTCGAGTCGACCGACGTTTCATTCAGTGCGGTGGTATCAACCCGGCCGGGATAAACCCTACCACCTAGTAAGGTAAGAAGGGAAGGGACCTACAGTTTTACGGCCGAAACACGGTCACCCATTTAAGTACTGACCGCGCCCAGGTGTCCTTAACAACAGTCGACCGACCGCACCACTGCGCTACCGAGGCTGACCTCATTATAATATTAGTATCTAGTTATAGTGCATTAGTTTACAATATTAACATATTTTTAAGGTGACGGCAGAGGTGTGTCAGTATCGTGGCACGTGGAGATCCGTTGTTTCTGCCTACCCCACCAGGAAACAGGCGTGACGCTATGTATGTATGTATGTATATTCTAATAACTTTCATTGTCATCAAATTAATTGTAACAGCAGCAGCATTATCGACTCGGAACAATCAGACAACGATACTGAAATGAGTGGTATTGAAGACCTGGAGTAAAATAACAATTTTCTATGTATCTCTGTGTGAATCTCTGCTGTTCAAATAAATATTTATTTAAAAGTAATTAATTATTCTCTTTCCATTTTTCTTATTTTTATAGAAACGTATATTTCTTTTTTTGCACGCCATACTGAAGTCTTGCTGAAGTGAAGGCAGTTTGACGTTTGTCCCGTCAGTTTGACAGTTCGTAGATTGTTGTTGTTGTTGTTGTTTTCGCCATAAATAGGCAGGCAAAGATCATTTGACCATACAGCCAAATTGACAGTTCGTAGAATCCTATTCATATTTGATTGTTGTTGTTTTCGCCATAAATAGGCAGGCAAAGATCATTTGATCATACAGCCAAGTATTCTTATTTGAATCGAGTATGGTAAATTTTTTTCCAGCAGCATCAACCAAAGAATATAATACTAGCTGTCAGGTTGTTACTACAAAGAGGCACTCGTACGTTTGGCGCGTCGTTAATCATTATTTTTGCATTTCTCCAAAGAGATTTTTGCATTTCTCGCGATTACGAGAAGAATTACAATGACGACAAAAATTAAAATACGAGGCTGCATGGTTGATAAATGGCCTTTGCCTATCCCAAAAAGGGACAAACCTAACAAACAAACAAAAAATTGGCTGTACGGCCAAACGACCCTCGCCTTTCCAGTTTCCGTAAGGATAAAAAAGAAAAGAAAAGTCATAAAAATATGGTGGACGGCGGAAGTTTGTCGCGTCGTCGTTGTAATTATGCCGGCACTTCACTTGGCTTAGCGTATTCGTGATTGTTGCAAAAATGTTAGTTTTATCTCGCTCTAAACAAGCCATTAAAGGGAGACGAAAAGGAATTTTTTGCCAAATACACGAATACGCTAAGCCAAGTGAAGTGCCGGCATTAAAAATATATATTTTTGTGGTTCTCGCGTTGCGAGAATTTATACAACAGACGTTAAGAGCTACAACAGAAATGGCTGTATACTCTAATGAGTTTTGCCTGTTTCGGGAGGAGAGACGAATGAATAATTAAAAGAAAAAAAAAAACTCTTTGGTGCCGCGCCGGTGCAACGTCAACCGGTGTTTGTTTTGGTTTTCCTTCCTGAATAATCCTGAAAACTGATCAACGGCGGAAGAAGGAGAAAGCTCATTTTTTATGTGTAAGTTTAAATCTTTGTTCATCGTTTACCTAGATAAGCAGGTATGCCCTTAGCAAAATATAAATTTTATTCACCTATGACACCTAACCTATAACTTTTATTTTAGCGCGAAAATAACGCCTCCTCATGGACAAGAGAAAGCAGTTTCGCGGTGGCGGAGGAAGTAGAGGCGGTGGAGGTGGGGGTTCGCGTCCACCGCCCAAGCGCTTCAAGTCTGTGGAAGAGGACGAGGAGGAGGCGCCGCCATGCAGCTTCGAGGAGACACTCGCGTGGATGGACACCGAATTCTCGGGCGAGTCGCAGGGCTTGCTCGGGGAGGGACCGGAGACCCAGGCGACTAACGTAAAGTGGTCGCGGCCCGTACCGCCGGAGCTGCGTCCGGCGACTGACGCTCTCGTGTTTCAGCAGATAGACATAGACCACTACACGGGTGAACCGCTCGCGGGCATGCCGGGCTCGCAGCTCGCGCCGGTTCCCATCATGCGCATGTACGGAGTCACAGCTGACGGCAACTCGGTCTGCTGTCAAGTTCACGGCTTTACGCCCTACTTCTATGTGACTGTGCCACCCTCGTTCACGGAGTCGTCGTGTCTCGAGCTGAAGGCGACTCTCGGTAAGGCGATGCTGGACGACCTGCGCTCCAACAAGGACAACGTTCGGGAGCCCGTTCTGGAAGTGCGACTCATGCGAGCGCTCTCCATGATGTACTACAAGGGGGATGAGCAAGTGATGTTCGCACGCGTGTCTGTCGCTCTCCCGCGTCTAATCGCTGCAGCCAAGCGACTCATGGAAAGAGAGCCTCTCACGTTCAAGTTGATGGACCCCACATTCTACGAGACCAACATTGATTTCGACATTCGATTCATGGTGGACACATCGGTCGTCGGCTGCAGCTGGATCGAATTGCCGCCGGGCAAGTGGCGGTTGAGATCGCCAAGAGGCCAGCTGAAAGCGACTTCACGGTGCCAAATAGAGACAGACATTGCGTGGAACGACTTCATCGCTCACCAGCCGGACGGAGAATGGTCCAAGGTCGCTCCTTTTAGAATTCTCAGCTTTGACATTGAGTGTGCAGGTAGAAAGGGAATATTTCCAGAGCCAAACCAGGACCCCGTTATCCAAATCGCCTCAATGGTCATCAGACAAGGTGAGAATGAACCTTTCCTGAGAAATGTGTTTACCTTGAATACTTGTGCACCGATTGTCGGATCACAGGTGTTGAGTTTTCAAAGTGAGTCTGAAATGCTAGCTCGATGGTCTGATTTCTTTCGTGAGCTCGATCCAGATATAATAACCGGTTACAACATAAACAACTTCGATTGGCCTTATCTTATCAATAGAGCTAAACACTTGAAAGTGAATAATTTTGATTACCTCGGAAGGGTTAAAGACATAAAGTCAGTAATCAAGGATTCGGTTTTACAATCCAAGCAGATGGGTCGCCGTGAAAATAAATCAGTGAATTTTGAAGGTCGCGTTCCTTTCGATTTGCTCCTTGCACTCGTCAGAGACTACAAACTGAGATCATACACCCTAAATGCCGTGAGTTATCATTTCTTGCAAGAGCAAAAGGAAGATGTACACCACAGCATCATAACAGATTTACAGAATGAAAATGAACAAACCCGAAGAAGGCTGGCTATGTACTGCTTGAAAGATGCATACTTGCCGCTCAGATTACTTAATAAATTAATGTGCATTGTTAATTATATGGAAATGGCCAGAGTTACCGGTGTCCCACTGATGTGTCTTCTCACACGAGGTCAACAAATTAAAGTAGTAAGTCAACTGCTGCGAAAAGCAAAAGATTCTGGCTATCTGATGCCCGCGTATCATGGACAAGGTTCAGACGATCAATTCGAGGGTGCCACGGTTATTGAGCCAAAAAGGGGCTACTATGCTGATCCCATTTCTACTTTAGATTTTGCTTCCTTGTATCCCAGTATTATGATGGCTCACAATCTCTGCTATACAACGTTAGTTCCCCCACAGATGCAAAATAACATGAACATGAAACCCAATGATTTCACGACGACTCCCGCAAAAAATGTCTTCGTTAAATCCTCAGTAAGGAAAGGACTCTTGCCAGAAATCTTGGAGTCACTCTTGTCTGCGAGAAAAAAAGCCAAAGCTGATTTAAAAGAAGAAACGGATCCATTCAAAAGATCAGTGCTCGATGGCCGACAGCTTGCTCTGAAAATCAGCGCCAACTCAGTGTATGGATTCACAGGAGCTCAAGTAGGGAAGCTGCCCTGTCTAGAAATTTCAGGAAGTGTTACTGCATATGGGCGCACAATGATTGAATTTACTAAGACTGAAGTAGAAAACAAATACACAAAAGCTAATGGGTACAAAGAAGATGCAGTAGTTATTTATGGTGACACCGATTCCGTTATGGTCAAATTTGGGGTAAAAACATTAGAAGAAAGCATGGAGCTCGGGCGTGAAGCTGCGGATTTCGTGAGTTCCAAATTTATTAAACCGATTAAACTGGAATTTGAAAAGGTTTACTATCCTTATTTGCTGATTAATAAAAAGCGGTACGCAGGTCTGTATTTTACGAGACCTGATAAGTATGATAAAATGGACTGCAAAGGAATAGAAACAGTACGGCGAGATAACTGCCCATTAGTTTCCAACATGATGAGCACCTGCTTACAGAAGCTGCTCATCGATCGCGACCCCGACGGTGCAGTAAACTATGCCAAGCAAATTATATCTGATTTACTATGTAACAGAATCGATATATCCCAGCTGGTAATCACGAAGGAGCTCTCAAAGAATGATTATACGGCAAAGCAAGCCCATGTGGAACTTGCCAATAAGATGAAGAAACGAGATCCCGGGACTGCTCCGAAGCTCGGTGACCGCGTACCTTACATCTTGTGCGCCGCCGCTAAGAATACACCTGCTTACATGAAGGCTGAGGACCCCATATACGTACTCGAGAATAGCATTCCTATCGATTTCAACTATTATTTGGAGAATCAGCTTTCTAAACCCCTGCTGAGAATCTTCGAGCCTATTTTAGGTGACAAGGCAGAATCTCTTCTTTTAAGAGGTGAGCACACTCGTACCAAATCAGTGGTGACATCAAAGGTCGGAGCGTTGGCTGCCTTCACTAAGAAAAAAGAGAAGTGTATTGGATGCAAGACTGTACTTCAAAATGATTCCAAGAAAGCGCTGTGTGCTCACTGCATGGACAAGGAAGGCCAGCTGTATATCAATGAGGTGTTCAAGCAGAGGAATCTGCAAGAGAGGTTCGCCCGACTATGGACGGAATGTCAGCGTTGTCAGGGCAGCTTGCACGAGGAAGTGCTCTGTACGAACAGAGACTGCAATATTTTCTACATGAGGAAGAAGGTGGGAATGGAGTTGGACAGTCAAGAGAAAAATGTTCTTCGTTTTGGTGAAACTACTTGGTGAAAAGTTTAATGCTAGTTTGTCACATGGTCACTATTAATTCCAAAATTGGTTATTGTAATGGATCTATCATTGTTTTTCATATATCATGCTTATATAAATATCTAGAACAGCAGAGAGTACAGTACTGTATGAACAGTTGTGATCATAAGTGATTTACCACCCTAAAGTCGCATATCACTTGCACGCTCTGAATGACTGGTTCTCTGCGTAGGCACGAGCGCCCTCTTCCCCCAGTTCACCACTCCACAGAGAAAGCCCTGCAAACGACTCACTTTGCAAAGTACTAAACACTTATGATCGCGACTGTACATGCACTGTGTGTATACATCTAACTCAAATGTGTCGAATTTACTGTTACGTTGTAGAGGTTGCGGGGAAATGCTCCATTCTGTTGCGACCTCCAGATCGATGTTCCTTGGATCATCATGCAGATGCTCTACAAATAGGCATCAAAATTAAAAATAATTAAAATAATGTGTTCATTTAACTCATTTATTTCATTTTGTTATATTACAGAATGCAAATGTTTACTTTCTAATGACATCATATTTCCCTAAATTTCAATAAAAACAAATATTAAACCAAAAAATATATTACTTCACTTTAACCTTTTTCTTCTTTATTAATTTGTATAGATTCTTTTACTAAGTATTAGGAGTCCACACAGCACCAGCCTGCCACGCTGAATAAAATATTCTTCAATAGTATGACAATTTATTTGTTTGTTTCGTCCCCGGAGCGAGGGATGAAATGTCGACGATTGTGAGTCGCTTTGATTAGATTCCTTTATTTGATGTGAACCAGCATTTTAGAATATGTATCACAAATTACAAAGGTTTATATATTATTTTTGGCAATTTCACCACAAACAAAATCTCATATCACAAAATTGTTTTTGCAATCAACAAAAATTATAAATACAATATAGATTACATCATGAAATACAGCCAAGCTCGGATAATGTAAATCTACAACTGTGGCCTTTATAATAAATTATGATTTCAGATAACTTTGTATTATGTTATGACTCAGTTTCTTCTATTTTTAGTTATCATTTTCCGAGTCTCTCTTTTCGCTTTCTTTTTTTATAGGTGAATCAAGTTGTCTTTGATAAAGTATTTTATATAGGTAGAAATGTCATGCAGCTCAAATGTGACTGTATTATTTTTGGAATGTGTACAAAAACTATTTTACATAACAATAATATTGTGAACTATCTTAAATTACTTTCAAATTGTCAAATTTACAATTCTTACATGCGTAAACATATGTCTCTTTTGGCACCTATATGTATGTAGGTACAGATTGCTCAGACAGGACATGACCGACATAAATGAAGCAGAAGTTATCTGCATTTGAAAAGTTTAACTAACGGCTTGTGCAGTGAGACACTAGATTTTATCTCGCTCTAAATCTAGGTTAACTTCCACTATCCTTCATAATTTGTTTTATTTCAGAATTTTGTAAAAATTATCACATTTAGGACAAGAATAACTCAATTTCATTCAATTCAGACACATGTCCGAGTAGAACATTCTTACCACACTGTACGCACAAAGTGAAATGACAAAATACTTTTTGACTACTCATTAAACTGCCTCTAGTTGTTTTTTTTTTTACATATAAATTTGGCTGCTTTGAATTATTCATCTGTTCTCTTGCGACTGTGACCGTATCAGGTTGGGATGTGAAGTTTTGTAAATTGCAGCCGACTGACTCTGTGCCCTCGCTAACTGAGGAATACCATTTTTTGGCAAACTTCCACTGGAAGCGGACAACTCGTAGAGCACTGGGCTGGGTAGGGCGATGGCGGCCGTGTTGGATAACTTCATGATTTCTTCCAAAGTTTTTATGAAGGTGTCGCAGGTGGCCGAGAGAAGACTAGTAGCTTCTTCCATCATCTGTAATGGAACGAGAGACTCATAAATAAGCTGCTCAAATATGAAAAACTATGGTAAATGTGGGAACACTTATGAAATGAAAACATTAACATATACAGAGTGGCGAACTAAGAGGTATATAACTTTTTTCACCGGATTTGACAGATCCTGGCTTTTTTCTGTCTATCTAAACTCTAAAGGGGCGTGTCTATGCATGCTAACAGGCCGATGAATCTTGAATACTTACCTGTATGCTTCCCAAAATTTAAAATACGTTAACTTTCGGTGCGCCCACATAATCTAAAATATTTCGTACAATAATTAAGTCTGATTAATAAACTCTATTTACACTTATAGTCAGGGATCGTAATAACGTTATTTCGCGCAAACGTTAGGAGACTATCAAAATAAAAACTATCACTAAAAAAAAACGAATGCAAACTAACGTTTGAAATTTATCAAACGTTACCCGCCAAACGTTTGAAAATCGTTAAACTAACGTTATTCTATTCGTTTGTGTTAGCGATAGTTATTTCGCCCCCACAAGAAAACCGCTGCCATAGCGAAATGATAATAAAAAAACAAAATAACGATTAACGAACGAACGACAACTAACGTTTAAACTATCGATTCAATCAGTTAGGTAGGCCGCCGCCGCCGTGGCGCGGCGTATACTAGTTCGGCGCTCTAGCGTTTTGATAGAAATAACGTTTGCGTGTAGGGTTATTTCTAACGTTAGTTTTATGTTAGTTAGCAAACGGCTCCTATTCTGATCTTTTGTTAGGTAGCGTTTGTCTTCAAACGCTACCAAAATCAAGCTATCAAAACATTAGTGCATGAATATTTTTTCTAACGTTTACGAACCCTGCTTATAGTCAGTTTAATTACCCACAAAACAATATAAAAAAGTGTGGATTTAGAAGCATAGATGGATATTTGAACTCCAGGAAAACAAAACACCTGACATATTTTTTATAACCTAAAATTGACAATTCCCAGAATTATATCTAACTAAAAGAACGTTCCGAATGACATAAATAATGAAAAACACGAAACCTTGTATCAAAATATCAGACTTTTTTTTCATATGAACTGCGTGTTCCAGTTTCCTGAGGTGTGTAGGAGATCAATGGCAAGATTTTTTAATCATCTATCAACCGTTCTCTGTCATCCTAATAAGAAAAATTCACTGAAACACCATGATCGCAAAATGTGCGACCATTTCTGGTATCCGCGCGGATACCTGGGAAGATGGGGGGAGGCGCATTTGTTGTGCAACAAGAGGAGGAAGGTGTGGAACTTAGCTTGCGATGGCTTCACCGAACATATCCGGGCCCATCGGTAGTAGAGGAGCGTTAATCAAGGTCGGAACTAGCGAGTGGCCACTCTAAATTTCCTGCGCATGCTTCACGTTTCGGCTCGCATCAAGCCCTCGTCAGCTAGTCTGCGTTGACTAGGACGCGGGGAAACCACCAGTCCCGCTCTCGACCTCCCTCTCTCTACCTATCCATATTCTGTAGGATGCTTCCAGTGACTTTTTCGAAGCTCTCTCCATATATGAGCTTAGCATCGATCTTGGCAGCCCTAGATTCTTGAAGAGACTGTAGAGCGACTTCGCTGGTAGTCCTCTTGCTCCGACTTCCACAGCGAAGACATCAGTCTTGAGTCCGTTTCTCACAATCCGGTCTACTAAGTTGCAGTACTTGTTAAGTTTGATGTTGTGGTCCTTCGGTATGTTACTTTCCCATGGAACTGTAAGTTCAACAAGTACTACATGCTTTGTCGCTTTTGAGAATATGAGTATATACTCGGTCTTAATGCTGTGGTACAGATTTCCGAAGGCATTTGGTAATGCTTCTCATGTGTGTCCATCAACAATTCCCAATCCTTTGCTGCTCCCAAAATTGAAGAAGGATTAGTCCTATCTTTGGGCAGCTTATTGGCTCCAGGTTTCACAAAGTTGACCTTCTGGAAGCCGGTACTGGTTTGCCCTTTCCTGGTCCGTGCAATTGACAGGTTGATGGCCTCTCTGATGATTTGGACGACTTTATTATGACGGTAGGAATACTGGCCTCGCTCAAGTAGTATTTTGCATCCGCATAACAAATGTTTGGCCGTGCCTACGAACTCCTTACATGACGGGCATAGTCTATTTGTAGATTTCCCCCATCTAACTAGGTTACTCGGGTCGGGGAGAGTAAGCTGGAATGCATTTAAGTAGAACTTAAGCAGGGGACCAGTTGTATATTATGGATTTCCACTTCAATGCAGGAGGGATGCAGAAGTCGCCCACTTTTAGCCAATCATTCTGCATTTCTAGGTTTAAGGCGTGAAATTTGAATCCTTGTTCCATGCCCTCTTGAGCAAAACCTTTCAGTACATTTTGATAGATCCCATACGTAATTGCCGAGCCTGAATAAAATAATTCTGGAAAAATAGTTTGTTAAAAAAATAATCCAAATTTAAAAAGGTATCACTCCATTTGGTCACTGTATAGTCGACTACTCTGATGTCTTAACACTATAAGCTTAAAACTTATTTACATTAGAAACAAAGGAATACAAACAAGAGCATTTTTCCGTGAAACTGTCGCGGGATGCGGAAACGTAGTGGATTACCTACAGCAGCTCAGGCATGTCTGTCAGTGTTTGCCGATAAAATTAAAATAAGTTTCTGACTTGTCTGTACTACCTGTATGTACATAACTACTGTATCTACGGTATTTGTCCATTAGAAAGCTTTAATCCAACCATTAAATGATTAACAAGAAAAAATAACACACTACCGTTTGTTCAGGTCCATCCTCAGATTTAGCTGCACTCTTCAGGGCGTGCACTTGTTGCATCAGGAGGTCGCAGTAAAGCTTCAGTTCTGATTTCTTGTGATGTATGGAGTTAGGGTCATCGTAAGCTGCTGTCCATATAAATTTACACTGTGTTAATTAACGTTTTGGCTTCCCAATTTTAAATATGCGTACACCCCTTGGCTTCTATGCCATTTTCGCCGCGCGAAAATTCGTGAAATTTGGTGTGCACAAACTCAAATATTTCGTAAAGTAATGAAGTCAGATCGATAACCTCTATGGGCTCTTGACAGCTAATGGTGTTCCCCACAAAAAGGTAAACAAGTGAGGATTCACTTATTTAGAAGCACAGATGCATCTTTTTGAAATCCAGGAAAAACAAAATACGCCCGACATATTTTGCCATTGAAATACACACTGCATACTGGGGTAACTATGGCTCATTATCATACTTCTAAATAAAGGTGAAGAAATGCCCTACTTGATCTGATTCACTTTGGCGCCAGCCTAGAGCAAAAAATTTACAGATTTCTCAGTTGTTTTCTAGATTTGGTGAGTGACTCCATGTTCGCAGGCGAATTCGCGGCGCTACCACCTCAAATAAATACGCTTTATGTGTTTTTATTTCTGCATTTCTGAAGTGAATGTGTTATTATTAAAGGTTTTTATCCATTCGTGAGTGTGTGAAGTGCAATTTTCAACTCAGAATTGGAATCAAAACAAAGGTGAGTGTAAGGTAAAAATTTCCTACAAACTTATCTAAGTTTGTAGGAAATTTTGTAAATATATATTTTTTTAATGGAAGCTGACATGTTTGGCTACATCAGCCCACAATATTTGTGATGTCAGCAAACAACATTGGGCGAACTAGGTTCCATGTCAGAGCTTCCCTTCATTTCATGTCGACTACACTGAACTGGACAGAAAACACGAACTATTTACATAGCCGTTTCGACCGACGTTTCATTCAGTATGGTGGTACCAACCCGGGCGGCGTAAACCCTACCACCTAGTAAAGTAAGAAGGGAAGGAACCTACAGTTTTATGTGGAATCCGATCCACAGAGCCTCCCAACGGTCGAACGGTCACCCATCCAACTTCTCACCGCGCCAGGTGTGCTTATGCTCACGAACGACAGTCAACCGATCGCACCACTGAGCTATCTAGGCTGACACATGGTTTATCAATCACAGACGTCTGAGGAATCAAGGATGGCGGGTAGAGAGGCATACAACTCTAAAAGTCAACAGGTGGCTACCTTCATAAACGCTCAGGTGTCGCCGGGACGATACGATCGACACCTGAGCGGTTAATGGCAATCTAATGAATATGAAAAAATATATAATTTAATACCAACATTTAGGCTCTCCTATTTTCGAATCGACGCATGCCTTGGCACTGCCGAGGGCGACAAGCCACTTCTGCCGCTCCTGCGGTGAGGGCGCCCGCAGGTACATGTGCTGCTCCCCCGGGATCACCAGATCCAGTCGCGTCATGTCCACGCTGTGCACTGCAATGTGGACAAGTCACACTTGAAATGCCGCAGGGCTCAGTTCTGGGTTCGATATTCTACACAATTTTTACAGCAGATCTCCTGGAGGTGGATGGAGTGATATGACTGCGACGATCTCAGCGTGGTTTCAGTCACAGAGGCTAAAGAGTGAAGTATTTCATCAATGGAGGGTTCTACGTGCACATCATAGGCCAGTCATATTGTACACAAAAAATAGCTGAAATAGAAATAATTGCGGTAAACTTGCTTTTTTTTTTATATGTTGTTTGGGTCCCCTAGTATTTTTCCAGATTTGCAGCACTCTGAAATGTGAGCGCGCCGAGGTATTGCTGATAACACGCAATTATTTTCATTTTTTTCAGTCTTATGCAAAAAAACCGCATAGGAAGGCTCTGACGAGAAAGGTCACTATGACTTTTTTAAAGTAGATAAAATTCCCAACAGTTTGAGCTCTAACTCAGTTTTCTAGGTCTAATAGCTCCAAAGATACAGGGTTCCCAAAATTTGCAATTTTTTTCTAAAAAGTTGAAAAATGTGAAATGGTCAATTTTCGAACAAAATATCAGGCATAATGAGGTATCTACGGGGAAAGTCATGGGAAATGAAGTTTTAGCAAATTTAATTACCTTCATTTTGAGACTCGAGGTGTGTCCGTAGGCATGATAGTTTGTTCGATGACGACCATAAACCAAACAAACCTAAAATCGAGTGTTAAGGGGAAGTTACAATAAAATTACTAGAATTCTTCTCTATGTGTTTATTATCGAGTTAATATATTATGCTAATCTAAATTTAATTCCAGTGAAAAAAGTGAAAATGTACAAAAAAAATTATCAGGCTTAGGCTGGGATGAAGTGCTCTACACTCTACACTCTGAAAATATTGTGAGGGGAGTGAGTGCACGAATGCCCCACCAATCGAGGATGTAGAAGAAGATGGAGACGACCCTGATGATGCTATTAAAGAAGTCTTTGATGTCTCTCCTGCTCTTCAAATGGGCAACAACCTACCCATCGACATCTCCCCTCTCGCCGAAGTTAATATTGATACTCCTAGGCCCTCAAAGAAGACGCGTAGGTTAACTTAAGCAGTGGTAGTGAGCCTAGTAATGCAAAATGCAGTGGACTAGTGGCAACAGAAATGAGGGTGCTGGTTTTGCAAGCCCGTACGCTCAAATATCTCTGCCCCGACTGCGAGGTGGGCATTCGCCAGCTTCCCGCCCTCAGGACACTGGTCAGTGAACTCAAAGGTGCGTACAGACATCGCGAGGCATGCGGCGCGAATGGTTCGTCACGCATGCTTCAACCTGAGGCATGCGCGCAACATTTATGCATAACTCCTGAACGGCACATGCTCAAGCTGAGCACGCAAACAACCACGCACGCACATGCTCAAGCTGACGCAGCCATGCGGCGCGAATGGTTCGTCACGCATGCCTCGGGCTGTGTGTACGTGAGTGCTCACTGTGAGCATTCGCCGCATACGCTCGTTGCGAGGCAATTAACGCGCTGCCTCAGTGCGAGGCGTGCGTTCCGTGTGGACGGCTGTTATTGTGTTGCGTGCGCCGTCCACACGGAACGCACGGCTCGCACTGAGGCAGCCTCGCAACGAGCGTACGCGGCGAATGCTCACAGTGAGCACTCACGTCCACACAGCCCGAGGCATGCGTGACGAACCATTCGCGCCGCATGCCTCGTGATGTCTGTACGCACCTCAAGAAAGAGTTAAGTGAGCTACGCAATGAACTAGCCGAGCTAAAGACGCAGCAAGCTCGAACCCTAAACCTGGACTCAGTCATCGATGAGCTCGAAGAGAGGAAGAAGAGGAGCTCCAACGTGGTGATGTTCGGGGTCCCCGAGTCTCACTCGGACAACGTGGAACAACGCAGGAAGCACGATGCGGACAGGGTGCAGCAGGCGCTGGACGTCTTAACGGAGTGCGAGCGCCCCATTGCCATCATCCGCCTTGGTAAGCCGCCGCCCGACACCGATGCGCCCCGCCCGCTCAAGCTGATAATGTCCGGTAAGCAAAAAGCTATTTATATACTTAAGAATAAAAGCAAACTGCCGGCCACTATAAATGCAAAGTCTGATCTGACTCCCTACCAGTGTGACCAGCTGCGGCGTCTACGTGAGGAACTAGCAGAGAGAAATACTCAAGGTAAAGAAAAACTAACCATTAAATATTGGCTGCCCGCGCATAGTGAAGGATGTAAAAAACTGATGTCGTCCATCACCGAACTGACTTTCTTTTATATGAACCTGGCATCTCTCACGGCAAAATTTGATTTACTCTTAATGGAAATAAACCACCAAAAACCTACATTTATTGTCTTAACGGAGACACATCTAACACCACAAATAAAAGACAGTCTAGTCCAGCCATACTCAAAGTGTGCTCCGCGGAGCCCTAGGGCTCCACGGAGCCTCTGTGGGGGCTCCGCGAGAATACGAGAAAAAAAATCAAAAATACACCTCTCCTATCTGGCTCGATTCAGCGCGGCTGCGCAGACGTCATGATGGCGTCACAGTTTCATACCTCCCATTAGATAATTAATAATAGTTTTTCTCTTACATAATAATATTATGTAAGTAACTGTTACACTGTAATATGATTATTAATAAAGCATGCACAAAAACTAATTTTTGTTTATTTTAGGGCTCCGTCAAATATTTCGCTTTCCAAAAGGGTTCCACCACCAAAAAAGTTGGAGAACCGCTGGTCTAGTCAATATTCAAGGCTACACAGTGTTCCGGCACAATCGCACAAGTGGTAAGAAGAGTGGAGGTGTGGCCATCTATGTTGAAAACTCACAAGAATACACCTAAACTTGCAAAACGTAACTCTAGATACCACGATGACACTGTGGAAGCGCTTTGGCTCAATCTTCCGTATGGGAACTTCAGACTGCTGATATGCGCTGTCTACCGCCCCACTCACTACGCGCGCCAGAATAGCCGCAAAACAGAATACTATATTCGTCTTAGGTGACTTCAACCTACCAGATATCACTTGGCCACTCACTTTTTTTTATTTGTTTTTAATAGTTTTTCATGACAATTTATAATGATAAAAACTAACTAAATAAACTTAAACTAATAAATAATTAATAACTAAATAATTACATAAAGTCTTACTGTAAGTAAAACATTAGTTTTTTTAGTGCTCCTTCTCAACGGAAGAATATAAGAAAAATATTTTTGTTTCAAAATGTTGCTAATATTTGTACCGATGCTGTAAAAAAGGACTTAAGTATTTCTGATAGAAACAAAATTACTTTTTTCATATACTACAATACAACGCATAAGTAGTGCGTTTTAAGACCAGACGGAAATCAGCCTAGTGATAACATGTTAGGTATTTGAACAAAGTATCACTGTTTCCGTTCGTCACGCGCACTCCCCGCAAGAGGGACAGCTGCACGTTCTCAGCTAATATACCTACAAATTCGATAAAAATCTGTCTTTCGGGGCTTATGTTTTCCCGACCCCTAAACCTTATCCTATTTTTTTACAATTCTTTTTTTGTTGTAATAAGGACAGTCGAATCTATGTTCCTGTCTTTTTATTTTTTTAATATCTAAAGTGATAAATCAATAAAAGCTTAACTTTATGGCATCAAATAATAAAGAAATCAAATTTTTTCGGTCAAAATACAAATTTTTAGCTCCAGTGTTGTATATTTGACCTAAACAAAAAAATGACAGGAACGTAGATTGAATTGTCCTTAGGACAAGAAAGAAAAAATTTTTAAAATCGGATAAGGTTTAGGGGGCTAGCAAACATAAGTGACTTACAAGCGGCAGCGTACTGGCGCGGGGACGCGCCGTGTGACGTCAATCTGTCATTCGCCGCAGTAGGTCGCCAGGGAGTTAAGTTTATGGGTGCGGGCGGGCGCCCAAATTTCGCGAATTTTCGCGCGGCGAAAAAGGCATGAAAGTGAATGGGGGTAAACATATTTAAGGTCGGAGGCAAAGGGTTAAACGTACGAGCAATTATAATATAAAATCATATAGCATAAAACTGCTTTCCCTGTGCTCTAGAGAATGGGATTGCAACAGTGAAAGGTAAAGTACATTCAGACGGGGGGTGTTTCATAAGAGCAAGTATTGCCAATCTCACCATTAATTTGACATACGGCCACTTTAACAGAGCCCTTACAGCCCTGGCTCGCCTCCTCTGCTGACTTGTAGTACGACAGGACACCGCTGCCGCTGTCCAACACGAACCATCGGGTCTGCCAACCTGTGCTCAAAACCAAGATATCGGTTAATGCATCCCTAACGTGGAGTAGGCAACCACTTGCGGAAATCACGTAGCTCACCGTTCCAGTAGTTGGTCCACTTCCACAACACGCCCTCCATGGGAAAGTTTAGCAGTAATTTAGTGATTGTTTAGTTTCTGGAAAACGTAAACCTAAGCAACCTAAGTAAAAGTAAACGTAATGTGTTGTGTTGTCTGTCTGTTGTCTTGTCAGAATCCACAGACAGAGTATTAGACTTTTTTTTTATAGACGAGTCCTTCCTTTATCGCTGGAGAGTTTGGTTGCAGCGCAGCTGTGACCGACGGCACTATGCGAGTTTTCTCCCCAAACAGAGATTATTAACCTGTTTTAAGGTGGTTTAAAAAATATCCTAAAGTTAATAAACTAAAGAAGATGCGTCGCGCAGCGACGCATCTTCTGCAATTTAACCCTAACCTAATGTTGAGGCGGTGCATGTCGTTTTTGTTAAACTCCTATAGTGCAGTTTGGCTGCTATGCTACCACAGCAGCTGCGTCAAAGCTCTCCTGCTATGAAGGAATCGTTGCTTTCACCATTCCCACAGATACAAGAGGGTCGTTCCGCCATTTCGTTCAAATTGCATTCCCGCGCAATAAAAGCGTGTGAAAATGTATGTTTTTTAAAATAATTTTATTGAAATATATAGGTTTAGATGAAAGGAAAAAGTAGTATTTACCGAATCAGACATTTGTCCATTCAATTAAATAAAAAAAAAAATAAAAACCTTCAAAATTCTCATTCCTATCCTCTTCCAAACGAAGGATCAGTATTTAGTATAATTTTTTTTTTAGTTTCTTCAAGTAAAATGAGTATATTAATAAATCCACCTATAGTGTAACTAATAACGCATGTTTCTTTGGGATTCATTTATTTTTAGAGCCATTATATCATAAAAAGAATTAATATTTCATTTTTGTCCGTGGAAAAACGTCATTACCTTCCGCAGAAGTGGTATTACAAATTAGACAGAGTGTGACCCGACTTTAGCCTTCGCTCTACGCTCCGCACGTCGAACGCCCCTCATTGTGTCCCTGGATCTAGACAGGAGAGGACGAGCGTCGCTGGGGAAGAAAATACTCACGATCTTCGTGCTCATCAACTACTTTGTCACCGTCCAGGCATCATTACCTTCCGGCTTTTTTTAACATAAGTACACGATATAAAAATTTCATTTAAATCATAATGAATCAGATTTTAGTCAGAATATTCGTTAATTAATATAATAAATTTGTAATATCAGTAATAAGGGAGCAATTGAAGAAATACATCAAAATTTCATTACCCTCCTTTTCATTACCCTCCTTTACCCTCAAAATGTTTGCCGGACGGTAATGAAGGGGTTCGGATGGTAATGAAATGTCTACTTGATTTTCCTTCCCTCCTACCTAACTGGGTGGTAGGTTATATCACGCCCGTGTTGGTACCACCGCAGCACTGAATGAAACGTTGGTCCAAACGGCTATGTAAACGTCCGAATGTCCATGGGCATCGTTGGACACCTTATGGATGGCTTGGCGCCATATGTCGGGCTTTAAATAAAGCAAAATATTTCGTGTTTTCCGTCGAGTTCAGTGTAGCCGACACGATGAAAGGAAAGTACTATCAGGGCACCTAGTTCACCAAGGTGTTATGGGCTGACATCACGGATGTTGTAGGTGATGTAAACCTGTCAGTGTTCACAAAAAAAATTGTGTGCACGTAGTAAGTAGTACATAAATAATAAAAATCCAATAAAACTGGACTTTTAATTCTATTTGGCACGTAAAGTATCTATGTACATAGCGTATACTGGAGTACGGGGTTTAACCCGACCGGGTCGGCACCAACGCACTGACTGAAGTTCGGTCGAAATGCTATAAAAATTGTTCATGTTTTTGACCAGTTAAGTGTAGCCGGTTCAATTCAGTGATATGTAAGAGTATAGTGGTTTCCACTCAGTGCATAGTGTGTGAGTTCACTAAGTTACTGTATTTTAATTGCGTAGCAACGGTTGGACTTCAATATTTCAGAGTCTAGTGAAATATTCACTAGATTCAGCATAGGTTGTGGCCAGTCCTATTTTTTTCTTCTTCTCTTATTAACCGACGAAAGCAAAAAGGAGTAGGTTCTCAATTCGAAGCTCATATATTTTTTGGATGACCAATAATTTTTTTATTGGATAGAGTATACTTCAAAGTTGGTCCCATTTTTATTTGAAAAAAAAAAAAAGCTTTAAAAAAAATGTTACCGACGAAAAACTGAAAAGCGAAAAATCCAATTTTGGCGGGTAATAAACCTTCCTAGTCTTACTAACAGTCTCAAAATTAGTCACTTGCGTAGCTATTAGGACTAAAAGGGTTTATTACCCGCCCAAATTATATTTTTCGCTTTTCAGTTTTTTGCCGGTTGAATTTTTTGTTAAAAAGTTTTTTACAATGTATTTTTTTTTTGTTGCTGGTTGTAATGCTGTAGTGAAAAACTAATATTTCTTTCTTTCTTCAAGTAGTATGTTGAAAAAATCAGTCGGTAACTGATTATACATAATACAGTGGTTTTTCTTGTGATCTTTACATAAAAGTCTGAATAAATCTTATATTTCTTATATATCGCCTTTCACTGAATACCTGCTCACTCTGTAAAGTTTCAAAGTATCAGTAATACAATTTCATTTTTTTATTTTTTTTTATTGACAGCGCGACATATGGCGCCGAGCTACCCATAAGCTGTCTAACAACGCCCATGGACATTCGGTCGTATGCGGGGGTTGCGAATGCCATGCCGGCCTGACACTGTCAGGCCGGCATGGCATTCGCGTGAATGGGCACCTGTCAGGTGCCCATTCACGCCCCTCTTGAAGGACCGGAGACTGTACTTGGGGGAAATATATGGGCAGGGAGAGCGTTCCAGAGTATACCGGTTCTGTAGAGGAATGATCTGCAGAATCGATTGGTACGCATCCGCAGTAAGTCCAGCGTGTAGGGATGCAATCCCTGCCCAGTGCGCGCGGTGCGAAGGTGGAAAGGGGATTTGTTATTTCAGTTAAAACTTTTTACACTATGAATTAAAAATTACTTAGCTAAAATTTTGATATTAATAGTGTCGAACTTTTGATAATCGTTAACATTATTACTACCATCAGCTAAATAATGATATCTTTGTCATTATCATAATAATAATAATATAATAAAGCAAATTTCATTAAGACATACTAGCATGCTTCATTACCATCCAACCGCATAAATTACCATCCAGGTGTTTTTCATTACCATCCACACCTTCATTACCTTCCATCAATTTTCTCCAAAACTAAAAGTTGTATATAGATGCCTCTCATATGTTACTACATCTAATAAGTACAGGAACACATATATATATAAATATATTTCAGAAATTATAAAAATAAAAATTCCGCCAAAACATGCAAATTTGAACGAAATGGCGGAACGACCCAAGAAAGGAAATTGTACTAGTACTGATCAAGAGCTGTCCGACTCCGATCTAGGAGACGCCAAATACCTTCAATAATTTCTCTAATAGTATATTTATTTACTAAATAAATAAGTAATTCTTCATTAAGTTTTTGCGATAAACATGACCGATCAAAATCAAGCACGCGCGCGCGCATGCGAATACCCGCGTCCACTAGACGGGCCGGGCCGCCGCCGGGGCACGTCGCACCGCCCGCGCCGCCGGCAAAAATACGCCTGGCGAGCGACTCACTACACACACTATTGCGCTGCGGCCCGCCCCGCACCGACCCGTCGCTAGGAACGCAGTTTCATATAAATACAGGCAGGCGGATTTTTGCGTTGTGTTGCGATGCGCCCCGGCTAGAGAGGGGGACAACGGCTGTTTTTCAACAGCACGTTATAATGATCTGCTGTTTTTATATCGCAGCTGTTTTAAAGTGCTGTATCGTTAGAATGCTGTTTTTGGTGGTGTTGTTGGAATTTGAACCTAACGCTGTTGGAATAACTAGCATATTTGAAATAAGAGATAAATATTATATCACGGGAATACAGCAGGCAGAAGATCAGAAATGTGTCTATGGTCAATTTTTTTTTTAATTATTGGCTTGGATGCCGGGTCCTTCTGCCATTTCTTTAAAATTTATATAATATTTTCGACGGTATTTATTATGTATTTGTAATGGCTTTTATAATATTTTTATTCAGTTAATAAATCAGTAATTTTAAGATTGCACAACTTGTCATTGTAATCTTCAGAGAATATTGTTATTTAACCTACCTTGTTGTTAATTAATTTTCCTTTATAAGTGTATAAAGAATGTTGCGAAGGAAGATGGCGGATGAATAAGTTGGTTTGCCGCGTCGTCGTAAATAATTAAAAAGTATATATTTCCAACGTCTCGCACGTTGGAAATATATCATATCATCATCTGCTGTTTTATTTAATTATTTAAAATGTAACCATAAGTCATTGCATTAAGTTACAAAATACTATAAAAACAGCAGTCTAGTCTATGATATATTTCCAACGTCTCGCACGTTGGAAATATATCATATCATCATCTGCTGTTTTATTTAATTATTTAAAATGTAACCTTAAGTCATTGCATTAAGGGTTAAGTTACAAAATACTATAAAAACAGCAGTCTAGTCTATGATATATTTCCAACGTCTCGCACGTTGGAAATATATCATATCAAATATCATCATCTGCTGTTTTATTTAATTATTTAAAATGTAACCTTAAGTCATTGCATTAAGGGTTAAGTCACAAAATACTATAAACACTGCCCTCTATCGAGCGACAGCTTCAAATACCTACAGGCTACAACAAATAATTTTTATTATATCAACTAGATGGCGGTACGTACGAGATAAATGGCAAACAGCATTACAGCAAACAGCAGATGTGGTGGAATATTTCTAACGTTATAAATGCTGTAAATTTATAATATAATATGTTGCCTGCTGTATAATATATTCCCCACGACTAGCCCCGGCCCGATCCGCCTAGTGAACGCGTATGTGTATATACCTTTATGGTTAGTTGTATTATATTCTTTGGTTTTGTCTTTGTCTGTGCTCACTCACTGCTCTGTTCGGTGCGCCACCTGAAAGCCATTTTTTTTTTTTTTTTTTTTTATTGTTTCCGAACTAGCTGGCTGTGTCCGAGGTCGAAGCCTCAGGCGCAGCCAATATCACCCCCGAGGAGGTGCCAGTCCGGCTTGGAGGTGGACTAATGTCGCTGGGGAAAGGCTATTTACCCGCGATTTGAAGATCCGTGGATTGTAGGAGTGGGGAAAGATATTCCCCGGAAGCCCGTTCCACACCTTTGCAGTGCGGCACAAGAACGATTTAGAGACGACGAGAGACCTGAAAGCCATTGTCGTGCCTGCTGTTCCTGCGATCCTGCGGAACCACTCCTTGAAGTGATAAATAAATGATGTTTTGGTGGTTAAAAAAAAAAAATAACCATATTTTTTTTTAAACCACCAAAACATCATTTATTTATCACTTCAAGGAGTGGTTCCGCAGGATCGCAGGAACAGCAGGCACGACAATGGCTTTCAGGTGGCGCACCGGTATTCTGATAGTCTGTTAGTTTAGTAGTATTATATTCTTTGGTCTGTTATTTGCCACAGATTACCAATTTATATTGTTATTTGCGGGTGTGGCTGTGGTACACTGGTATTTTAGATTTATTTCGTGATCTCTTTTCTTGGCGAATTTAACACAATACTGCAATTATGTTCTGTCCTAGAGGCTTGCTTCTGGCGCTAGGGGCTCTCATCGTATACTTCACTCACGGTAACCATCCACTCGCTGCTTTTACTGAAGAGGAGATGAAGTCTTGGCCGCCTCTTTAGCTCACCACACCTAAAATATGCTAGGGAATCAAGAGGGGTAGGGTACCCCGGGTACCCTTGATTCCCATGCCGCGTTGACACATGTAATGAAGTCAGATCAATAAATTCCATTGGCACATAAAGCCAATGAAATTACCTACAAAACTATGTGTAACAAGTGAGGATTCAGTTCTTTAGATAAAAAAGTCTCGGATTCAACTGAAAAATCTGTAGATTTTTTGCTCGAGACTGGCGCCAAAGTTAATCAGATCAAGTAGCCACCATTATTTAGAAGTATAATGAGACTTATCCCAATATTCACAGAGCATGTATTTCAATGTTCCATAATGGGTAGAACGCGAACTTTAGCGCGCTGTTCCATGCGGATGGAACACCGACGTGCGAGTGGAATTTTTTTTAACCATTCTCTCTATTTTTAATAAACAGTTCACTTGAATAGCACTAGACGAACCTGTGATAATGTGTGAACACAACGGGAGTCAACAGTAGTAATAGGTAGGCACGGCATTCACAATCCCCGTGCATGACAGAATGTCCACAGACATCGTTAGACACCTACTCACAAGTGAAACGATGCCGCAAGTCTCGCTTCCCATAAACAAAAAGGTATGTCGTGCGCTGACACAAAATGGAGCCTAAAGGTAAGAATATATTGTCGTTTAACATGTTTCAGTGAGCGCATTGGAGTGCTATGTGTGCACCAACCAGGAGGACAACGTCGAGAAATGTCTCAACACGATCAAGACGTGCGAATACAACCAGGACGTCTGCTTGACAGAGATAAAGTGGGGCAGTACGCCGTACTGGTCGCAGGGCGCAAAGAAGCAGTACTACATCTCCAAGCGTTGCTCCACGAAGAGCGAGTGTACTGCGACGCGCAACCGCTTCATGCCATATTGCACGCACATCTGGTACCAGGACTGGGCATGCTCGGACTGCTGTCAGGGAGACCGCTGCAACTACTACATTATTGTAAACTTATTATTATATAGATAAAACTTAGCACCGATAGTTTTCGGCCTCAAAATTAGTAGGTACCAATGAGTAGCTCCAGATGCATCAGACTGTTAGTAGAGTATCAGAATACAGTATATGTTAAGTTTGTATAAACTGAATAACAGACACTACACTATTAATGAATTGGTGACAATTATTAATTCATATAATAAAATTATATGAATTTATAATATAATTAATTATATGACTTTATAATTCCTAATGTACAAAATATACACGGTGTTGCAACCCCAACCGTTAAACCCGAAAGGGGGTTATTCTGTCCATGAAACTGAACAACTTTTGTTCTGCGACTTTTTAATTTGAAGAAAAAAAAAATATTTTCCCCATACATTTTGATAATAGGTATTAAAATTTTGTATGGAAAAAAGACATTTTATTTTTGTTTTAATTTTTTTTTTTTTTTTGCCGCATTAATTATTTAATTTCACATATAGAACCACCCCCTGATGTCAGTTAAAAATATTACGGGGGCAATTGCAACACCGTGTATAATTATTGTATATTATAAAAATAATTCGGAAACTGAATATTTTCGGAATCATTGAAATAAATTTTATATGAAAATTGTTTCATTGGAGTGTCGGAACCCTGAGATCAATGATATTTTAAGAAAGATACGTTGTCTATACGACATTCGGTTCTCACACACGGCACGAACTTGAAACGTTGACAGAAAGAACTATAAAGTGATGCGCCGACTCGAATAGTCTTATTCCAATTATTAAGTGAGGGAATTCAAGTTATGTCGCGGTTGGTATAACTGATAACTACTTAGGAAGGACGACGCACGTCAACGCGTGCGTAGTTGGTGCGCGACTAACTTCAAACAGGACTGTGGTCTTGTATTTAATGTGCCGCTTTGGGAGCTCGTATAACCTATCTACCTCCTTTTTAACATATAATATTGCCTGAGATGCTTTTTGTATCATTTCATAGATGTGGGCCACATGCTTGGAGTAGGCGGTGATATGCTTGCACCAGTCCATGGAATACAGTGTATAAACTAAAAAAAAGGTTGTTAGGACTAAGTGTTTTTAAGGTCAGCCTGCGTTATAGAATGCTTGCTCAATCATTATTATTGGTTACTCGAAGTGCTTAAGTATAGATTCAACAGTTCTTACATCCACCTGATCATTAATTATTTTTTTTATTTTTTTCAGAATGGAAGTGATGCCAGACAAAGCAGTAAGGCGTTCCTAATTGCAGTCATGACCATCTCATTGATTAGCTGTTTAAAGTATATATTATGAAAAGGTACAATTGTTGTGAAAAACTTTTATAATAAGGATCAAGTGTTGAATGCAAATTCAATGTG
This sequence comes from Nematopogon swammerdamellus, assembly GCA_946902875.1. Classification (NCBI taxonomy): domain Eukaryota; kingdom Metazoa; phylum Arthropoda; class Insecta; order Lepidoptera; family Adelidae; genus Nematopogon; species Nematopogon swammerdamellus. The sequence continues at coordinate 10,729,463 of OX336335.1, read as the reverse complement.
TTCGTTAATTGTAAAATTATGATGAAATTATTTGTAGGCGGTTTTACCTACTTTTGATTATTATTTACTAATGATTATTTAGCAAGATGTAGGTACACATTTTTTGCAAACCATTCTCAGAAATTTGTGATACAGGTGTAATGGAGCATAAGGTTTGCTATTTCACAGAATGTTCTATTTATATATATTTTTACAGTCATATTCAGAACATCCTGTTAAATTTAAGGCTTCATATTTGATTGCAATGTATTTATATTAATATAAACTTTTATTCATACATAATTATTAACTTTGACCTGCTGTGACCAAAATGGTGTAATATTGTGTAACAACTTATTGCTTCAATCACAGTAGAAGACTGATGCATTCCACTAGACTAAGTTTAATTTTTTGCCTTCCACGGCATTTGCTCTGATGGATGATGTCTGTGGTTGGTTTTCTGTAACACATGCCACATGTTGTGTGTGAACTGCCTTATTGTAACATTATGTACCTTCGTTGTGCCTTTAAATGTACATAATGTACCTACATATTTGTAACTACATGTTTTGTAACTATTATTTAACTTATTAGTGAAAATTAAGAAACTAATTTCGTCCATTTTAATCTAGTTATATGTCCATTTTCGATATTTCTATCTAATTTTAAGTTTTTATTTCTACAGAATATTTTCTTCATTATATTTTTATTAGCTTCAAATCAAATCTCAGAAGACATATGTTTTAAGATAATTATTGTAAACACAATAAAGGAAATAAGAAAAAAAAATGTTTTTATTTATCTACAATATTTTTGTATTTAGCCATATTTAGTTCTGTTTAAAAAAGTAGTTTTCTTTAATGAATGAAAATTAAATGTTGTATTTAATAAAATCAATGAAACACTATGATTTCTTTGTGCAAATATTTTATAGGCATGCTACCTGATCATTGTGACCACACATAGTCAGGGATTTTTGTTTTTGACAATGTTTGTTCTGAGGCAGACTGCATTTACTTCCGTATAAACCGGCGTTCATGAAAAAAAAAACATAAAGAAAACATGGAAGTACCCTTCCACTCAAGATTGCTCCCAAACACACCGATAGATACCTGTTGCATTTTTCCATAATTCAGCAATTAGTTAGTGCGTAACAGATGAAGATAACATAAAAGACATTAGTTAGGGCATATTTCACATCACTCACCATAAAATCCCTTGAACGATCACGACAAAGATAATCTTACAGTATAAGATATCGACAGGTACCAAGCGATATGGAAATATATTTAATATACATGCGACACTTAGGCACTCACTCAGGTGATATCGTCCATAATGACGTCATGCGTTCAGCAGAATTCCTCATTCATTCATTCAGCAGGGACAGGGGAGCCAGGAGACTAGAGCGCGTGATGCAGTTTCTTTTTTATTGAAGCGGGATGGAATCGTCTCCAAGGTGCTATGACAAAATGGCGGACAAACGAAAATTTCGAGCAAATAGAAATAGGTTTGCATCAATGTTGCGGTATTGATTACCCGGTCGGAATGTTAATTTAAAAAAAAAAATTATTGTATCTTCGCCATGTGTGATACATGAAGAGTTGGTAGTATGCAAATTGATTTTCAAAGATGACTTTTAGAAAAGAATGTATTTTAGTTTGTTTGTTTGTTTTCTATCACTCGATCTGAATTGCACATAGGTAGGTAACATACAAAAGATTTGGCTGTACGGTCAAACGAACGACCGTCGCCTTTCCGTAAGGATAAAAAAAGAAAAAATTAACTAGGTATACTAAACATCAATTGAGAAATTCCACATAGCTCGGAGTCACAGATTACCAATATATATGTCTTCTCGGAGTGGAACCGTGAGTAAAGCTGTTCGATTTAACCTTTTGCCGTTGGAGCGGCCGATATCGGTCGCTTTATACATTATAATAATATCCATTGAGAAAGTTCATATTTCAAAACTAATTTATTTAGCATACGGTCTTTGTAAACTGACAAAAGCACACTACACAATGTTGCTATGGTAACCACTTTCCTAAATAACAAACACATAAGCATGAAAATGATTCAATAACCCTTCGATTGCCCGGCTCAAAATCATGCGAAAATCGTGATTGCCCCGCCATTTTGGCAGAGTCGAGCGCGCTCCACCCTACTGCGTTCTAGACAAAGACATTAAACTCACCCTACTGCAGATACTGAATTTATTGTGTTTTATTTATAGTTTATTACATAATCTACCATTTCCTATCAAGATATCTTTCGTTACAGTAGAAATGTAGATCTCAACAGAGTTCCAAAGTGTAACAAAAATATGACGCTCTTCACTCGAGGTCGTAAATGTCAAGTATGTTTACAAACTAATTTCGGCTGAATGATCCACTCCAGCGGTATGATGTAAGTGTTTACACAAGCCTGGGCTCTTCAAGTACTCAGAATAAAATAATTACATGTTGTTATGGCCGTCAGTAAAATTCGGATTTTTAAAAAAGATTTATTTCACACGAACTTTCCTTATGCTTAGAATTTAACTATTTGGGTACAGTAATCCACTAAGCTTGATTACTAATTGTTTTAATTGGAACACTTGCGAAACTGATTGATTGTTTGTACTTATTAGTAAATTAATTACGTCGTGCGCAGCACGTACGTTCGGGGTGAAAATCGATATTGAACTGAGCCCGGCTGTGACTGTGAACAACCTTTTTATTATTGTGCAAGCCCACAGGGGTTGCATCGGGGTGGCGAGAGCCACTCATAAATCTGCCAACCCTCAATGGCTTTGTATTTATTCTACAATGTAGCTCTATGAAATTGGGGGTATAACAATCCTCCCCCCTTAAATTAAAGTTGAGGGTTTTATTAATTGAGCTCGACTTTACGCGAATAAAGTCTGGTTCGCGGGCGTAGCGGTATTTCTTCTTCGTTAGTTTCTTCGCCCAGTGTGTCTATACGGCGCAAGCTTAACCCTTTCTCCGAGTGATTGCTCTCAGTCACCTTTACATTATTAAATATATTTATACATCTATTCAGACAGTTATTATCATCTCTGGAGCTGTCCCTCAACATATAATTAAAGTAAAATTTCTTAAGTTTAAACAAAATATAAATGATCATAATTCCTAAAAATGTATACAAAACATAAGAGTAATAGTGGCTATACTTAATTATGTGCGGTTGGTCCTTAATTAGTTTTAAATCCTTATCAAATTGATCCAGCTTATGTGCTGCCAAGTTTAAGTCGTCTAACTTTACATTAGTAAGGTGAATGGGTTCAAGTGTATCTAGATGTTCACCAAATGTCTCGTATTTACAACAGTCTTCGAGAGTAATATCTAAAGGTATGTTGGGTGCGGTCCAATAGACCGTAATATCCTCCGAAGCTTTTAGTACAATCTCTGGGGTAAAGATTGTGCAACCTATTGCTAAATTAACTATGCCTGCTCCTTCTATGGTTCCGTCGGATACATTGTCTTGCCCGCAGGACTCTGAGAATATTTCCTTATTAGAATATGCATATAAAAATCGATTGCCCGAAATGGGTTGCCACATTTTAATATCCCCTACAAGTACACGAGTGTTGCAATGTGTGGGAATCTTCGCAGGGTGATTCGCCAAAATGTCCACTTCGCATGACACTAAAGTTTTTGTCGACATCAGAGCTGGTTTTTTACACAAATAGTTGCTGATGTCCAGTCTTTTACATTCACTTTTTAAATCACTTAATTGCACATAACTGTTCTTATCCATCGATAATCCCAAATACTTATGTTTAATCTGAATCATAGCAAATGTTTTAAAATTATCATCGTGCTGTCTGTAGGGCACGGGAAAGGATACTACATGATACAATTTCAGGTTTTCTGTCGGATGTACTAGAGGTATTTTGATAACTGTCACGACCTTTCCATTTATGTAAAATGTGATTAATTCTGCTACATCTAATAACGTATGAATAGAATGGGTATTAGGTTGTATGGGCAAATCATACCCAGAAGGGATCTTTGATTGTGATAGTGAAAGTTCGGAGTTCAACTGTGATGGGGTTATAACCGATGGATGCAGTATATTCGCCTTCGCGAAGAGAATCGAGTCAACTAGGTCCTCTACAATGGATTGTAATGTAAGAGCCTCCTCGTGGAGAGTATGAACCTGGTTGCTTAATGCGTTCATTAGGGTGGTGTTAGACATGTGGGAGTGTAGCTTATCCAGTTCTTGATTAATTCTTTCCATATTTCGGTTGATCGTGTATTCATTATATAATAGTTTATGTATTGTGCTGTTGAAATTTTTAATTGTTGACTGTACGACATGCACATTTTCTTGGATTGTGTTAGCTAATTTATATTGTTGTTTATTCAATTGCTCGATTGATTGATCGTAAAATTTTGCGTCATCTTCATCTAAAGTACCGAAAATAGCTTTAAAAACATATCCCAATCCATTTATCAAGCCACGCCTATTTCTGTAGTTGGTCTCTACTCTGCCTACCAGATGTTTGATGGCTTCTAGTCTCGTTTTTGAGTTGCCAAGGATTAATTCGATGTTGGAAATTTCCTTATCGAATGGCTTTATGTTGGTTACTGCCGTTATTTTGGAGTTAGCAAGCTTCGTATGAACCAGCTGGGTTTCCAAGTTGTCCATCGCATCGATGGTTGCCGTGAGGTTTTTGTAGGTAACCAGCTTCCAATGATCTTGGTAAATCCGAACATGTCCAATCGGATCGTAGTAGATTCCGTTAGTTCCGCTCTGCTGGCTGAGTACGGATCTCGTAGCGGCCGCATGTCGTATGTTCAGTACGACCACCAGGATGGTTATCCTGTAATTAATTTATTCCTGTTTACCCACTTTTATTTATTCGATGAGCTAACTTTAAGTTAGAGTATTATACCTTACTTAATGGATTAATTTTGCTTACATTTTAATAAAATCTTACTCTATTTATTATCCTACAAGTAAATTTATATTTTAAAAGGTGTGTGTGTGTTTTTTTTTTTTTTTTTTTTGTACATGTTATTCTAAAGCGTTATTTGCCAGTTCGTCTAACTGCTCGCTAGTGAGGGCTTCCGTGGGGCTCTCTATTATTCTATCTATCGTATCGAAGTCTAATATTTGTTCGGTATCACTATTCTCATCTAAGTTTATATCCTCTTGTACATTATTCCTATTGGTATTTACAATTTCGTTATCCTCGACTTCGTCGTTTTCGATTATCTCATCCAATAAGCTTAGATCTTCCAATTGGTCTTGCGTTAGGTTATTCCCATTGATCACTGTAGGGTGTATCTCTTGGATATTTATCCTTTTATTTTGGTTATCCTTTGTGATGGTCACATTATTATAATTTTCATTTATGTCGACGATCTGCCATCCAGCATCATACCGAGGTGACAAAGGTGTCTGAGGCTGGCGTACCTTTAACAGGACCCTGTCACCTACCTTATAATTCCGATTCACGGCGTTGTTTTTGTTGTCGCTTCTTTCCTTTGATTTCTCTTTTGATTTGGTAATGTTATTTACAGCTAGCTTATGCATCGTTTCAAGACGTTCCTGTATGTCGTGGAGGTAGTCGTCGTACGTATGCGATGGTTGAGCGCGCAGGTCCTCTGCGCTAGGTATAGTGGCTTCTCTACCGAACACTAGCTCGTACGGTGTATACTTTGTTGTGCTGTGCATCGATAGATTATACGACATCATAGCTGTAGGTAAATACCTATTCCAATTAGAACTTTTCTCATTCACGTATGACCTAAGATAATCCTTAAGCGTCGCGTGTGACCTCTCTAGGGCTCCGTTGCTTTGCGGATGATACGTCGACGAAAGCCGATGTTTTACTCCTAATATTTCCAAAACTCCATCAAATATTCTGCTGGTGAAATTGCTACCTTGGTCGCTCTGAATTTCTTTAGGTAGTCCGAATTGGGAAATGAATAACAATAGATTCTCGGCTGCTTTTTCAGCGGGTATGCTGCACTGTATTTGGTCAAGTCATCCTGTATGGTCAGAATGTACTTATGTCCCTTCGTTGTGGGCGGAAGGGGACCTACCAGGTCCACAAAAATTTTATCAAACGGGTTTTTCGATGTCGTCGTAATGACCTGAGGCACATGTGTGTTTTGCCTATTGCACTTGTTTTTCCTGCATGTCTCGCAATTTTTACAGAATTCTTCTATGTCGCCTTTCATCCCTTTCCAGTAGTATTTTCTTGCGATGTATTCGTATGTTTTCGTCGCTCCTAAATGACCTATCATTGGTGGTGCATGGTTTTCTTCCAATATTTTAGGTACACTTTCCCTCGGTACATTTATCAAATTACTGCTATACAAGGTTACCGTCTCATTTTCTTTATTCAATTCGTTCAGAGCGTATAAAAATAATTTATTCAAGTGGTTATTATCTTTTAGGAAGTTTTCGATCGACGAGTGCTTTATATTATCCATATCTATATGGTTCCTCAACTTGTGGAGGGTTCTGAGTAGTATCTCTTCATTAATTGGTTCATTAGCTTTTTCTGTTAGAAATAGAAAGTAATACTTCTGTTTAGTTTTTAAGTTTTCCAATGTTTTTATTTCACCCACCTCTCTTCTTTCTGCTCTGAAAGTTACGCTTCGTATTCTATTAAGTATTTGCGTCTGAGGCAATAGGTCGGCCGACAGATCAGTTGTTGCTCGGATGACGACATGTTTATCAAAATTTCGCGGATGGGTGATATTAGTTTCCTTTGTTCTAATTCGAGGGTTTTTTGGATAACTTTTGTATACGGCCGCCTGGGCTCTCACTTTCTCAATGAAGTTGTCAACGGTAATAAAATTTACGAGTTCAACAGGTGGGTTGCGTGAAAGGGGGTCGGCATTCACGTTCGTTTTACCTGCCTTGTAGGCGATCTCGTAATCATACTCCTCGAGCTTCAGGCGCCATCTCACTAAGCGACTACCTGGGTCCTTTACATTGAATAGCCAGGTGAGTGGTTTATGGTCGGTTATTATTTTAAATTTTCTTCCGTACAAATAAGGTCGGAATTGTTGTACTGTCCAAACAATTGCCAGCAACTCTTTCTCGGTGGTCGAGTAATTCTTTTCAGCTTTATTTAGTGTTCGACTTGCGTAACATATTGGGAGGTCCTTCCCTACTTCCCCCTGCGACAGAATACCACCTATGGCGAGGTTTGAAGCATCCGTTGTTACTAGAAATTCTCGCGAGAAATCAGGGTATTGTAATAGTGGTGTATTCGTCAGTTTGTTTTTTAACAATGTGAATGATTCGTTTACCTTTTGTGACCAATTGAAAGTGACATCCTTTTTTAATAGTTCTGTCATGGGTTTTGCTATCTTTGAAAAATCTCTAATAAATCTTCTATAGTATCCACAGAGCCCAAGGAAGGATTTAATATCTTTTGCGTTCTTGGGTTGGGGAAAGTCCGTAATGGCTTTTATTTTGTCCGGGTTCGGCGACACTCCTTTCTCGGAGATATTATGTCCTAAATATATCACTTCTTTCATAAGGAAATTACATTTTTCAGGTTGTAGTTGTAGTTTGGCTTCTCTGAGCCTTTCAAATACGTTTGTGAGCCTTTCGTTGTGTTCTTCTAGTGTTCTTGCGTATATGACTATGTCGTCTAGGTACACAAGACACCTATTTCCCTGGATTCCGGTTAAAACGCTATCCATCAGGCGTTGGAAGGTCGCGGGCGCATTGCGCAAGCCGAATGGCATCTTTTTGTACTGGAAGTGACCTTGGGGTATTGTGAAAGCTGTTTTAGCTGCATCATCAGGGTTCATCGGAATCTGATGAAACCCACTGGCTAAATCTAACGTAGTGAAATATTTACTATGGCCTAACTGGTCCAATATTTCTGTTATGTTAGGTAGGCCATAAGCGTCTCCTACCGTGTGTTCGTTTAAGCGTCTAAAATCCACTACAATTCGCCACTTTCGCTCTCCGTTGGGTCCCGGTTTTTTAGGGACCACCCAGATGGGGCTTGACCACGGTGAGTTGCTTTGTTCTATTATGTCCTCTTTCAACATTTTATCCATTTGTTTGACTACCTCGGCTTTGTGGCATTCTGGGTAGCGGTACGTTTTTGTGTGAATGGGCGGAGTGTCGCCCGTGTTAATTGTATGTTGCACTTTATTTGTGCAAGATAGTTTGTCGCCTTCTAGATAAAATATGTCGGGGAATGCTTCACAGGTTTCGAGTAAGCTTTTCCTTTCTTCCTCGTTCAAATGGTCAGTTTGGATCTGGTCTTTTAATTTATTTGTTCTTGAGTCCTTTGTGTCATACGCAAAGTTTACGAATTCTTGTCCTTCAAGCTTTGAGAGTGTTAATTTTACAAAATTTATCGTTACCTCTTTCTCTGTGGGGTTTAAAATTGTAGTGAAGGCGGTGCCCCGTGGGGTTACCTTTAATATCGCACTAGGAATTGTTATGTTATCTTTAAATTTCATTTTTCCGTTCAATCCTTCCTTTATGGAAGGGTTTGTTATTTCGACTTCGATCACTTGTTCAGTCCGTGGAGGAATTAGTATCGGGAACAGTTCTTTTTTTGTTGCGCCGTTGTCCCTTTTATGTAGCTCGGGTGTCGAGGGCGGTACTGAATTTCCTTGAGGTTCTGGCCTCTGCGGCTGACTTTCACATTGTTTGTGATAATTATTTGTTTTATTTTGCTCGGGTCTCTGGGGCCCTACTGAATTTTTTTGTTGGTGATGATTATCTGGTTTTCCACTCTTTGGTGGTACCCGAATCTGACCTCCGCGTGGGAGTCCGCTACTAGCGAATTTATCATCGTTTAATTTTAGTTTAATTTTCCCTACCGTTATCGAGTCGTCCCTATAGGATATGTCTGCTTGGATCATCCTGAGGGTGTCGTCTCCTATTATGCCATCGTAAGGCAAGGGGGTATCCGTGCGGCCTATTACATGAAATTTACAATATTTATTATCACCGAATTCGCCAATCGGTAGGTCCACAGTACCTAACGTGTGTTTTCTCCCGTTAGTGACACCTATTAACTCGCGGACTTCGTCGCCTAATTTGAGATTACAATTTTTTATGAGGTTCGATTTTAATAGGCTTACTGAAGCTCCTGTATCGATGAGTAGGTTGAGTTCTTTATTTAATGGTTTACAAAAACATTTTAGTGTAAGCAATCTTATTTTATTTGTGTTTCCTTTGTCAAATGCGCTGAACGTAGTTAGCAGGAGAGGCTCGCAGCGCCCAGGTCCTCCTGTAGCTCGTTTAAATCATCCTCGGGACGAGTTTCGTTGTCATCCACATAGTTTACTCTGTTTGGTCGGGATGACGAGGCTCCCGCAGCTCCTTGATTCTCATTATTCTTCCGGTAACACTGCTCTATCGTATGGTTGGTGCAGAATTTTTTCTGGTTCCCATCTCCTTGATAGCGGGCACCGAAGCTTCCCTGAGGCTTCCACTGCGGATTAGTGTTTGGGCGGCTAGGCCCAGCTTGGTTGTTTCGACTTCCGGTATCGCGGGTCTTACTCCTACACTCATGGCTCTCATGGCCGCCTCTGTTGCATAAGCTGCATTTTTTTCTGTAGTCGAACAGCTTATGCCACTTTTCTTCCTCCTGCGCTATGGTGAACGCCTCATTTAGATCTCTAACTCGCTGGTTTCTAATGGCTTGTGAGATGTCTTTGTTTGCTAATCCGGCGATGAAGGTATTTAGTGATATCTCCTGAGCGATGCTCAGCCTTCCATTTAGGAATTGATCGTCAGGGCCCTGGGAAGAGTCCCTAATGTGGTGTGCATACTTGACGTAAGCCAGGTCGACACGTGCGAGGAACTCGCCCGCAGTTTCTCCTGAACGTTGCCTTATATTTTGCAGATCGCTTAGCAGATAGCTAGAGTGGTGATTCGAGCCGAATTGTTGCTGCAAATCCTTTTTCAGTTCTGCCCAGTTACGAGGGTACGAGTGACGGACAGACGATGCTGGACCGGTGAGTTGGGTGAGGGAATACCGGAATAGAATCTCGCATTGTTCCGGCGTTGCGAGTTTTTTCGCTTGTTCGAAGTTATCTAGGAAGATATAAAGGGTGTTTCGATTTCCATCATATGGTTTGACGAACTGAAGTAATGAATTTATTGGTAAAAGCTCCTTCGTTAGCGTTGCACTCTTAGGTTTCTCGTCAACCATTTTTATTTATTGAGATTATTTATTCTAGTATGTACGCTAATTAATAGAGATAGTGTCTCAGTAGCTAAATGCTATTTAAATTTTATGCTATATATTTTGCCTCCGATTGAATTATATGTGTACTATGAACTTGTGCTCCCTACTTATTTACTTATGACTTAATGAGTAATGACACATGCTCTATTGAGCTTATAGTGACAGTAAATATGTATTTGATCGGGATTATCAATAGATTTTACAGTTAAAATGTACAAACTCACAATGCAGTAATCGCAGCTCCCATGACACGATGCTCGAAGATCTGGCTCCGCAGATCCCCACTCCGTAGAGCTGCACCGGCGCCTTCCTCCGCTCCCCAAGCCACGCGCTTGCTCCGCCTCTCCTCCGCTGCTGTGCCCCTCAAGGTCAGCTGGACAGCCTTGGCGCCACGAAGAAGATCACGTCGCCCGCTCCGGATGTAGTCCCGCCTCGGCTAGAGACTAAGCCGGGTGACTGGTTCGCAGGTCGCTCGCGCGCGAGGTTTCACTGAGTCCCGCGCTCACGTACGTGAACGTCGATTGCTCCGAATCGCGGAAATCTAATAGTGTCCTTATTCGCGAACTGTAACAGCGCTATCCCACCGCTGCCACCAATTTGTTATGGCCGTCAGTAAAATTCGGATTTTTAAAAAAGATTTATTTCACACGAACTTTAATTCTAGACCTTATGCTTAGAATTTAACTATTTGGGTACAGTAATCCACTAAGCTTGATTACTAATTGTTTTAATTGGAACACTTGCGAAACTGATTGATTGTTTGTACTTATTAGTAAATTAATTACGTCGTGCGCAGCACGTACGTTCGGGGTGAAAATCGATATTGAACTGAGCCCGGCTGTGACTGTGAACAACCTTTTTATTATTGTGCAAGCCCACAGGGGTTGCATCGGGGTGGCGAGAGCCACTCATAAATCTGCCAACCCTCAATGGCTTTGTATTTATTCTACAATGTAGCTCTATGAAATTGGGGGTATAACAATGTGTCGGATGTTTTGTTTCTAAACAATACGAGGCCAAATGGAACAATGGTCAAAATGACCTACATAGCAAAAACTGCTCTAGAAGCAAATACTACTGACTGAATTAAAATAAAAGGACACTAAAAAATAGTTTATTAAATTTGCTCTTAGATTCAGTGAAAGAAAATTATACTACCGTGCAAAAATATTGAAAAAAAATTCAGTGAAATTTACAGAAATAAAAATAAAAAAACCAAAATTTAGTAAGTAGTAAGGATAACTTAATATGGAGGAGGCTTTCGGGAAATGATAGCAAATTTTTTGCAACATATCTTAAGGTATCTAATACCGTATTTGAAATGGTTACAGATAAATGCTCCAGAAGGCGGACTTAATGCTGAAATCTTTTTGAAGTTATACTTCTTTAAAAACGTTATGCAAATACATATGAAATATATGAAACGCAAAAATCCATGCACAAAATTAAAAGTACGCCATTAAATTTACGGCCAAAATAAATTTCATTAAATTTAATGAAAATATCACTCAAAACAAGCACACTAAAAAAATAAAATTTTATTAAAATGTATTGAAGCCGCTATCCATATAGGTGGAGCGGTCGCTCAGCGACACGGTCACGTGACCTCACGCCGATAGTGCCCCGAACCGTTGAACGGTTTCCGAAGCGACCGTGCCTTTATTTTTCAAAAAATTTAATTACTAGGCCACTTTAGGGCAGATATAATGTTCTTAAAACATTTACAATGAAATAAATAAACTATTTCAATAAACTTTCACTTGTTTTGGCGAAAATCTATAGAATTTCGATCGATCAAAGTAACCTACCATTCAAAATTTTCGTAACGGTTTTTCGTAGTGGGTCGGAAACATCAAAATTATTGACGAATAAATCATTCCTCAAGTCCGAAAAACTATTGTAACATGTAGATTACATACCCTTCCATTGTTTTTCAACAAAAAACAGCAAAAATACGGCAAAAAATCACTCCAAAACACAATTTCAATGGCACGCTATTCTGCGTCCGCGAACACAACAGAACTGAATTTCCGATCGCTTCCCATTATTATTTTGAAGTGGCAAGCATATGGAAGTGTGTATTTTTAGCTAGCCTATTCTATCATGAATAACTGTACGTAAGTTAGAAGAGATTAGTAGGATGTTTGACATTTAAATAAATTATTTAAAGTGACGAGTCTAGAGAGACCGCTCAAAGGTTCGTGGCAACGCTGGCAGTCCAAGGGGTGAACCGCTGAACGGTCTCGGGCAATCTAAGGGATAATAAAATTACAAAATTACGAATATTTAGCCTATGTGTAGCATATAAATACACACGAAAAAATCCCTCAGCCCTTCTGGTGATATTTTGAACTATGGATGTACCAGTTGATGATTTATTCTCTTTGGATTTAGCATCGATGTGATTTAGTCAAAGGTTTTAGTATATTCCTATGCCGGCTACTGTCTTTGGCCGGCTACAAATAAATTTTACAGGACACAATTTCTAAGCCACACAGAATTGGACAATAAGACATATATTATACTAGTAACTAGAAGAACGAGTACTGTTCCGCTCCGCAGTGTTCCTCGATACAGCAGGCATTTGACCATGTCTGGTATAAACAAAGAGTTCGTCAGGCATAAAGGTCTAGACTACCCCACACAGCATACATGCTGATTCATCCTAGGTACTTAGAGAGCAGATTGTTCCCAGATAATGTTCCGAAAATTAATATTCCCTTTTCCACGAATGCTAAGCTGGAGTTCCACAAGGGACAGAACTTGGTCCTGTACTCTATATATATATATATATATATATTTTTGTAAACCAGCATGGGTGGCTGTGCCGAGGGACCAATGGTGCAGTCGACAGAGCCTAAATCACCTCTCCTCGCGAAACCACGCTCAGTTAGGTGCCATGCCAGCAGATTTGCGGACTGTTGCTAGGCTGTCTAGCCCGTTAATACGACGCTTGAAGACACCCAGGTTAAAGGATTCAGGAAATACACTCGCTGGAAGACAGTTCCACACTCTAGCGGTGCGACAAAGAAACGATTTTGAGAACCGATGGGATATCTTATACACTGCCGATTTACAAACATCAGATAACGTACTGGTTACCCATATGCAGATGATAAAGCGCGCCTTGCGCATAACTCTGGCCTGAAACAAGCATTTTTATTTTTATTGAAAGCGCGACATACTTGGGGGAAATATATGGACAGGGAGAGCGTTCCAGAGTTTACCGGTTCTGTAAAGGAAAGATCTGCAGAACCGATTGGTACGCATCCCCGGTAAGTCCAGTGTGTAGGGATGTAATCCCTGCCCAGTGCGCATGGTGCAGAGGTGAAAAGGGGACGGCGATAAACGGGTCCTCTTAGTACTCCCCATCAGACAATCTGCAGAAGCACGTACACATATGGACGTGTGGTATACAATTATAGGGTCCGCCAGTATACATCCAACAAAGAAATTCTGCAACGATTTCAGAATAAAATTTTGTGGTGCATTAGCAATACACTTTGGTTTTCCAAGAATGAGGATATCCACAAGCAGGGGCGCCGACTTTTAGAAATCCTCGTGGGTGCTCATGCAAATTTTTTTTTTACATTATCGTGTTGACGTCCACTGCTGGACATCCCCTACGCTTCTCCAATTTTTCTCTAATTCGCCCAGCACCTGGCAGCATGGATTCGCAAACATTCGCACAATGTTTTGCATTTCACGCCGCATTTACACATTCGCATCAATGTACCTGTAGTGCTCCTATATTCTTTTGCATGCATGGTATACATAATACAATAATACAGGAGTGCTATAATGTTCGTTATTCGCCGCGCTGCTCGTGCGAATGTGTAAATGCGGCCGCTAAAAGGCTTGTAGGAAGGAAATGAAGCTCTTTTATCGTAGCTCAAATCCGATTACCGATAAATTTTTATATCTATCGTCGTGGGTGCTCCGCACCCACTACTCACCGCTCGTGGGTGCTGGAGCCCCCGAGCACCCACGGAGTCGGCGCCTATGTCCACAAGTACCTAGAAGTTCTGACTATCAAGGAGGAGGTCGAGAAAAAAGCACACCAGTATAAAAGTTGTCCCCAGTATCATGTCATCTGTCCGGCAGTGGATCTGTTGGAAACTGCAAATCAGGTGTCGCAGTTGAAATGCATTAAATCGATCCTCACCGCATAAAGTGGTAAAATCATCATGGAGCCGCACGCTGCTGAGTGTGTAACACCCCAAAAACAGGAATTATCACTACATCTGATAAAAACGACTGCAAAAAAGAAAAAAAATATTTTTATAAAAAAATGCTTTCCGTAGATATACATACTCCAATAGGTGACGCCCCGTCTCTGTCGCTCAGTTAAAATTTTGCATAACTCTTCTTATGACTTCGTCACATGACTGTGGCAGAGTCAAAAGTATTAGATGCTGACACTTCGAATACATTTTGTGTTGTGTTAGTAAAAATTGTCATCAGCATTTCCACGGAATAAACTCAAAATCTAATAAATTAACCTCAAAACAGCATAGAATTTTACTCTGTGGTCGTGGATAACCCTACGGGGTAACCAAACTGGACCACCATCTTGTAGTCATAATTCTTGTAATCCACCAAGACATGATATTCATGTTAAATTATATTCCTAAAAATTGGCAAATACATTAATTAAACTACATCCAGTTTCAGTTTATTTATAAATCAAATTGGTAATATTACGGTAATAGATAATACAACTTGGGCAAGTCAGATGGAATGTTTAGCATTAAATTACATTTAGAAAGAGAACCTGTGAGAATATGATTTGTTTTTACAGAATATTATGTAAGTAATTTACTATTATGTATAGAATATATTTTGTGATTTCCATTGTAGTATAGCATACCTACATATAGTAGCATACCTAGACCTGCTGCTTCACCGTTCGGAACCGGTGTAAAACTGTAGTTCCCTTCCCTTGCCCCTTACTAGGTGGTAGGCTCAAATAGTAGCCGACTGGGTTGGTACGACCGTACTGGATGTAAGATGGCCGCATAACAGCCTCGGTTGTGTTCTCCTCTAGTCCAGTATAGCCCGCAATCCAGGGAAGTCTCCGGTATGGCACCTACCTTCTCGAAGGTGATATTGGCTGGTCGGAGCATGCGCTTTGGCCCCTCCGACTCAGCCACACATACCGGATTACATAAAAAAAAAGTCGACAGAGATGCAACAGGCAAAATGTAAATATAACCAAAGGTAACAACATACATGTAAAAGTAATAAGTGTACACTTATTATTCTAACTTACAGCTACTTATGATTGTATTCTACTTCAAAGTCTAATTCCTCATTGAAACCATCAACATCTTCTTCATTATTGGAGCCGCACTGTAGGTTGGAGTAGAAGTTCTTTGCATGTGCAGGAATCATATGCAACATTGATTTCAGATCTTTTAATTTAGCTGGAGTAATAGGTTTTCCTAAAGGCCATAATGGTACTAACAAATTCATAAAATTTATAATTTGCTGACCATCGAGTCTCGGTCGAATGTCAATGCTGATATTTTCCCCATCAAAATCTGTTTTAAAATATATGGTATATGGATCATGTACAAACATAGATATTTCTCGGATCTTTGACCAATTTATTTTTTCTTTATCTAAACTTAATGTGGTACTCATTATGTGCTTTTCCAGTTGTTCGGTGCTCAGAAATTCTTGATTGCTCATTGATTTAACAATCAAAGGTTTCTTTTTCCGGCTATATCTCATTAGGTTAATATAATCCTCCGGTGTGTATAGATGACTCTGAGTCTTCAATGTCCTTTCTATATCTGTAAAATCTCTTTGATTAGGCAACGAACTGTGACCCGATAGCACAAATTTCAACTTAATTGTTTTTAATGTTGGGCATGACTGCAATAAAGTTTTCAACATAAGCGTCAACTTAATATTTCTGTTCAGGCCCCCACAGGAATCTGTCCACAATATGAGATGACAAAGATCTGGGGACCAAATGATCTCTTCCTTGGCATGTTTCATCAGGCAGGACCCGACTTCTTGGGCACCTTTGCCCGCCTGCCCTTCTGGCCAAACATAACAATAGCTTTGGTCCTTTTTAGAGCTGTGAATACCCAAGTTGTACAACCACAATAATCGTTTGTAACAAAGGAAGTTAGTAGGTATACGAGGAAGAGGCAGGGTACGTTCCATGTCAAATGTTATGCATTCTACGTCAGAATATTTCTTTGCCAGTAACATATCCTGTTCCATATACTTTTGAGCTTTTTCAGCCAAGGCTTTATGTTCATTGTATTTTTGTTTCAGTTCAAGCTTTTTAACATTGTTTTGCTCTTTTCTAAGTTGATTATTCAAAGTATCACAGTCACGACACGCCTCCTTAGCGCGTAGATTGAAGGAATTGTAAAATATTTTTTTGAAAGAGGCATTGCTAACTGCATTGTCTTTTTCCTCTTCCTTATAAAGATCATACAGTTTTGACAATGTCATTTCTGGTGGTAAAAATCGTGACTTAATTTTTTCTTTGCAATAATGAGATTTATAAACTGGTATTCGTTTTATGAATCTAATAACACAATTTCTTTTTTCTGCTGGTAACTTATTGTGCCCTCCTTGCTTGAGTCCACGTTGATCTGTGAGGGTACATTTTAGTCTGTATTTTTTCAAAGCTGTATTTATTCGGCCGGGCGAGATGTGTAATGTTCGGCAAAACATTTCTCTGCATACTGGTATTGAGCCGAGGGCATATTTTCTGGTGAAATCTTTTTTAGTTTCGTTTTCTTGAGAATATCTCCTTTTCACTGGCTGTTCGCTGACGGCTGCTACAATATACGCAGTCTGAGAATCATAAGGTAAAGTCCAAAACTTCTCAAATTCTGTAAATCTATCGCCTGTTGACAGATTTTGAAAACATTTTTTGGAACAGTCACAACGGAAATCGATAAACTTTTTCGGTTCAACGAGTACGCCTTTATAGTTGATGTATGCCTTATTATTATTTCTATTTACTTTATTTTCTTGTCTGCTTTGATTGTACTTTGGTTTTCGACCTTTCTTGGGACGGTCATCAGTCGTTGGTGGTGGAGGAGGTGCAGTGGGTCTCATGGCATTACATGGCAAATTGTCTTTAGTTTCTGTAAATATTATGGAGCAAATATCCATAGGACTTGCTGTAGGGTCGATGCGCGGTAGCGGCAGAGGGGCGCCATTGGTGTTGAGAAAGGGTGCGCAGACCGGAACGCTGTTTGTGGAGATGGCTTGCGATGGCAGAGGAACATTGGGAGCACTCGTTGAATCTGCAGCTGAATACACCATTTTCTCTTCATTTGTGATTGTGCAAAAGGTTTGTGTTGTTGGATTCTGTAATGAAAGTTGAATCACATTTTTAATTTGCTTATGTAACAGACAGTAATCCGAATGTTCATAACAGGCATTTAGGATAAGCACAATGTTGCAGATTTGATTTAGCAATTGTAGGCTTACTAAGTTCCTGAAATAGAACAGAATGTGGCTAAAATTATGATTTGTGAGTTCGTGGTAGCCATTTCAAATTCAATAAAATTTTAATTTTTTAATTTAACCTTAAGGGAACCCCCTTTTATCCGCGCAGATACCACGTCTTTTATTCCTCCCTTCCCTAGTATCCGCGTGGATACCAGAAATGGTCACACCAAATATTCGCACATTTTGCGAAGTTGTTAAGTATTTCAGTGATTTTTTCTCATTAGAACGAGAGAGAACGGTCGATAGACTGTCATTGATCTCCTACACGCCTTGGGCAACTGGATTGCATGTTTATATGAAAAAAGTCTGATATTGTGAAACAAGGATTCTTGATTTTCTTTATATTTGTCGCTTGGATTCAAGTCGCACTGTCAAGGAGCGTTCTTTTAAAGAGCGCGTTCCTTTAGCTACACATCAATATATATTTTTTGTGTGAGAATTGTAAATTTCAGGTTACAACAATTAAAAAAAATATCAGGCGGTGTGTTGTTTTTCCTGGAGTTGCCTCTTCCCATCACCACTCACTGCCGATACCATCAAACTCAATTCAATCAAAGGTTCACCGTTCACATTATTAAGTCATTCAACCCACCACTCAAAGAAATAGATCTAAGAACCTGGGAATCATCATCATACATCTGGAACATCGGCGCACATCATTCACCTGGCCTAAATATCGTCCATTAAGACTATACCCATAGCTGGCCGCTTTGCATAGAAAAAGGACAGAACAAGCACAGAACTCTATTGGTTTAAGATTTTTAAATTTTATTACCATTAATTTTTTAAAATTAAAAAACAACACCGACTTACAACCTTTTTCTATGCAAAGCAGCCACCTATGGGTATCGTCTTAAACCACAGATACATTCGAAAAATTCAAACCCATGACAACACCTGGCGTCATTCGTCATCATCATTTGACACATTACTTAAACTTGGAAATATATGAAATTTTGTTCTCTGACGACGACTAATAAAAGTAGAAATTTAAGATGTAAAATATGTGTATTTTTTAATTTATTGTGTACAAAATATATATAAAAATGTAAAACCAAATATTGGTGTGAATAAAAATATTTAATTCATACATAAGTGAATCCACACTTGTTTTTTGTTTATCATAATAACAGACGGACGGACGGACATTGTAGTGAGACTATAAGAGAGAAAGATTATTCAATCGCTGGTCTCGTGCTCCCTTGAAATGTTCTCCTACTTGCAATGGGCCCGGATGTGTTCGGCGAAGCCGTGGAGTGCTGAGTTTGTCACGTCTGCCAACCATACATTGGAATTAGCGAAGCAAGATACGAACTTGCTAGAGATTGATCAAGTGGATCAACAAACAGTCGATACACAATAGTTAGCCTGCTAGATAAATTATTATCGAGACAGAAACCTTTCTATATAAAATATTACCTATTTAAAAATACTAAAAAACCTTTTGGCATTTGACGAACATTTTTCATAATTAAATCGGTTTAGATGGGTGAACGCTCGACCGTTAGAGGCTGACCGTGGTTCGGATTCCACATAAAACTGTAGGTCCCTTCCCTTCTTACCTTACTAGGTGGTAGGGTGTATCCCGCCCAGGTTGGTACCACCGCACTGAATGAAACGTCAGTAGAAACGACTATGTAAATAGTTCATGTTTTCCGTCCAGTTCAGTGTAGCCGATATGAAATGGAGGTAAGCACTGACATGGCACCTAGTTCACCCGGTGTTATGAGTTGACATCACGGATGTTGTAGGTGACGTAGCCAAGTGACACACTTGTTTCCATAAAAAAAACTTCTTCATTTATATTACAATAAAATAAAATACCGTTTGAGTCTTCTCAAAGTCTTGGTACTTTATGAGTGCTTTTTCAAGTGGCAAGAATTGTTCCGTGCTTTTCGATACATTTTCAAAATTCTCAAGATTCTTTCTTGTGTTTCTTATTTCAGAGCTCCTCCTGTCGTTGGAGACTCTAGCCCCGGACGTTTTTCTAACTCCTCGTTGATCCTTGATCATCGTGCGCATACGTATCTTAGTGAGGGCCGTGTTTATTCTGCCCGAGGAAATTTGGAGAGTTCGACAAAACATGTCGCGGCACACGGCCGTAGAGCACAGGGAATATGTACGAGAGAAATCCTTCTTTATGCCTTCGCTCTTGCCATATCTCCTCTTGACCGGATGCTCAGCCACCTTGGCGGCAATGAACGCAGTCTGCGAGTCGTACGCCGACAGTGCCCAGAACTTGTCAAACTCTGCCATGCGCTCCGTTGCGCTCAATCTCCTGCTGCACTTCTTCACACACTTGCACTGGAAGTCGTTGAACTTCCTCGGCTCGATCTCCACACCTTTGTAGTTTACGTACATCTTGTTACTGTTGCGATTCAATTTGTTTTCATGGCGGGAGAGCACACCGCCATTTTTAGGTTTTCTACCGCGCTTCTTGGGCGCCGACGTTGAATTCGTCTGGGTCTGCGTTGGCGGTTGCGGGGGTGGGGCCTCACGGTACCCTTCGAGGCGATGAGGAGGCGCTTGGTAGTGAAGTATGTTGTCGGGAGTCGGCGGGAGTAGGTTATAAGGTAGCTGGTAGCCCTTTGATGACAGGGGGTCGTGCGGTTCAACGTGAACCGTGTATGACTGGAGTAACATATAGCTCTTACTGTGGTCGTAACTCGGCAGTACGGCGTCCAGCCCACCTGCCGACGTTGTTGCCGTCGCCACCGGGTAGCGCTCGAGCTGTTCCATGGCTGGGTTCATGTCCCCACGGGATAAATTTCTTCTACTATTTTAGTTTAGCAAAGCAGAGCATTGCATTTTATCCAAAGAAAGATAAATTTATCATTTTATTGAACATTTTGTTTGACGGCACAAATGTCAAACATACATATATTCTCTTTGTTTTATAATTCTCGCTCGCCCCATTAGGGGTCCGGCACATGAGAGAACAAAGGAATAGGATAAAAAAAAATTATAAAGAAGATGCGTCGCGTAGCGAGGCATCTCTATATTATTTCTACGTTATTCTTACGTTCTCTATATTAACCCTAACCTAATGTTGAGGCGGTGCATGTCGTTTTTGTTACGTTTCGTTTCGTACATGTGGGGCGCGCGAAAACAGCTGATCTTCCTATGTTCTTTCATGGGCCGCTTGCCTCTAGTAGTATTATAATATAAAGGTAGCCACACACGGAGACGCGACTCCACGTGATTCCAACGCTTGACTCCAAAAACGCACGGAAAGTCACCGTGTGTGTGAAATCTCACTTGGATTGCGTGGAGTCACGGAATAAGTTGGATTTCCAATAATTCCAAAATCCATGACGCCGCGACTCCATTAGACGTAATCCAACTCATCGTGTGTGGAGAATACGCGACGCGCAGTCCGGTGACTCCGGACGCCAGCGTCCGTGTGTGGCTGTTCGCGCTTCCATTTTTCGCTCAGTCTGGCTCTGGGCGCGCAGTCGTCGCGTCGTCACCTGTCGTATGTTGCATCGATGTTTGCGATATTACAGTTCTTCATACATAACTTATTCCCGAAGCTAGGGATCCTCGGTTAGGTGGTCTGTGTAGGAAGTGAAAAGTAGCACACAGTCCTCGTGTGGAGTTATAGACTGTCTCATATTTGTATCTTGTTTTTTAAGACGAGACGGAAGTTAAATTTCTCCATGCAAAATGACTTTAATGCGCCCCTCAGTCAGGAGGCTTTCGGAATTTTTTTTTTTTTTTTTCATTTTTTTTTTCTTTTCTTAAGGACGTTCCTGTCATGTCATTGTGTTTAGATGAAATATACGACAGATGGGAAATTAACTTCCGTCTATTAATCGGATTGTGACTATTCTTTTTTTATTGTATGTATACGTTAGGTTCAGTAGTTTTCAAGATATGGGCTGTTAAGTGTGTCAAATAGGCGAATAATTCTAGACCACGACAACCGATTTCTGTGATCCTTTTTTTAGTGATATTACTAAAAAGAGTGAATTATAAAACTGTTTGAAAAAGTAATTGAGGCGGTACAAAATCACACCAGAATTTTTTTAGGTGAAGGCCTTTTCTACTTTGTACCCCCGTTAACTCAATTATTTATTCATTTTTATTTCTAAGTTATTTTTTAAGTCGGTTCAATGTTTTTTTAAACAGTATTTTTTCTTTATCACTATGCATGCAAGCAGCCATCAAGCAGCTGCTGCAAAAAGTAGTTAATTCCGCTTCCGATTCGTTGACCTTCATAGCGAAGAGCATTTGAGACGAGTCATAGGACAGAAGTCGAGCCGCACACTGATAAAAAATGAAATCTCGTGGCGCGGCGGCGTGGAGTCGGAGTCTCCGTGTGTGTGGCTCAGAAATGGACGGCATCCGAGCGAACGCGCCGGACGCGGCGTCTTGGAAATGGAGTCTCCGTGTGTGGCTGGCTTAATACTACTAATATTATTCTTTGCTCTCTACTCTCTAGGGGCGGGGGGGAGGGGTACCTACCGATCC
This sequence comes from Nematopogon swammerdamellus, assembly GCA_946902875.1. NCBI lineage: Eukaryota > Metazoa > Arthropoda > Insecta > Lepidoptera > Adelidae > Nematopogon > Nematopogon swammerdamellus. The sequence goes on along the minus strand of OX336335.1, from coordinate 10,707,325 downwards.
CCCCAACACCCTTGCCCCTTGCCGGAGTGGAGGGGGGGGGGGGGGGGGGGGGGAGTTATGAGTACATACTAAATACAAAAAAAAAAATTAAAAAAAATATTAAGGCACCAAAACATTGGTTTTGAATATAAATGTGTGTAAAAACAAGGGAAATGGAATGGGTGAATGTTTTAGTGGTTTAAAAAAAAAAATAACCAGGGTTAAATTAAAACAATAAGCATCTCCTCTATATTAACCTTAACCTAATGTTGAGGCGGCGCATGTCGTTTTTGTTACCTTTGTATTTCCGAAAATAAAGCTTTCTTAGGTGGTTATAAAAAAAAAATAACCATAATTAACACCCTAACATTGCTTACAAAAAAAACAAAACAAAACTAATTTTGACAAAAGGGACACGAACCCATGGTCGAGGTCGAGATCGAAAAAAAAATTGGTTGTCTGTAAAGTTGGTTTACGGACAATAGTTTTACGTGATGATGTCATAAAGTAAATCAGTTCCGGCGGATATTTACCATGTAAAATTAATTTAAGTACATATGTTAAAGATGTAATAATAACTAATAAAAAATATGAGAAAATAACGACTATTAATTAAATTTAAAAAACCTACATAACGCCATCTACATGTTCAACGTTTCAACAATTACCTAACTGCTAAATCAAGTATACCGCTGGCTGAAGTATTTAATTTAATATTGACGCTAGATGTGGACGCTAGATGTCGCTCCATGAAATTCACATACTGTTGTCACATACTGTGTTGAGAAAATTTGCAGCGATAAGTAGACGGTCGATAGCCCGCGTGTATAACACGTCTAGTCAGTGATGGTGGCAGGGACCGCTGGTTCGAGGCTCGCAAAAGACGGAGAAAAATATTTTGTATTTCCTACTATTGTATATGCCTCTCTATCGCGCTCTCGCTTGCACACACAGGTCTCTATCGCGCTCTCGCTTGCACACACAGGTTTAGATGGAACGTTACACTTCTTCGTGCGTGCAGCCGGTGTTCATCAATTTATATGACGTGACATCATCACGTCAATAATGACGCTGCACTCTTACTACTGAGCCACCAGATTACATAAACGACCAAACGAATATCGGATTCAGTTGGTTCGCTTTCGAGCCGAGTCAACCCGAGCCGTAGGATCTAGGAGGCGCAGGAGCCACTAGAGCTGTCAGGTGTCAAACCCGTGAATGCCACCACTGGCAAAGACAATAGAAGCGCTGACCATAGAGTGCTGACTGTCAGTGGTCGTGGTCGTCGTCGTCGTCGTCTCGTCAGTGGCACTGGCACCTTTGGTGGCACCTATTTGATATTCTCTTTGGACTCTTCGTCCGTCTGCAATTATACTTTACAAAATATTTTCTATTTTACCAGCAGATCAATCTACCGGCTCGTGTGTCTTCTCTTCCGGCACCGCTAAAGTGGGGTTTAATCAGTGCACTTCCTATTCTTAATTTCTACGTAGGTTGGTGCTGTATCTGGAGTAACTAACTACAGAACCGAAGCGGCAACATGAGTTGGAATTTACGGAGTCCCCACCTGCTCGGTGTCGTCTGCGTGATGGTGAGTTCTATTTGTTTTACTCGTACGGCAACTCTACTATTACACTAGGCGTGAGGGTTATGATCTTTCCCTTCATATGGCATATACAATTTGCAACGTGCACCGCTGATGCTTGACAGCGCTACGCCGGTACTAGGGTTGTGTGAGTCAACTAACTATAAATTGATAGATAACTCCATCTGAATTAACCCTGTGGCTTCCCACTTGCCCTTAGAGTTTCATGCCAATTTTGAAATGGCGTGGCGCAATTGACGCACATAAACTCGAATATTTAGTAAAATTATGAAGTCAAACCAATAAACTCTGGGTCTGGATTAGAAGACTACTACATTGATCGCCAATTGCTGGTATGCTTATTGTGTAGGCCGAATTGAGACATGTAATAATAAGACTGAAGGCTAATTAAATTAAACAGAAGAAATAGGAATTTATTTCTAATTAGCATTATTTGAGCCACTCTGACATATGTCACGCATATCAAGCTATATTTTACAATTTGGCTGTATGGTCAAATGATCTTTGCCTGCCTAGTTATGGCGAAAACAACAACAACAACAACTATATTTTACAAACTTATAGACGAATATTCTAATTAGAATGTCGCGACCCACGCGGGTGTCCCGGAACGCAAAATATTATGGGAAATTTACACCAGTAGATTTTTCTTCGAGTGACTAGGCCGCTCGTGACTAAGTCAACCACGTAAATGGCAAATGGACCGGCCACAAAGTGATTGAAGTCACCCTACTGCAGTTAACTAGAAGTTTACTATTTCGGTGCAGTGTGGGGCCACACGGGGTGAGTGACTATAATCGACCATGTAATTGCTCATTCCTAGTCGACTGTTTGCCGAGACCTGCGAGTTCATACGTCGGCTCTCGCCATTTCATCACTGATGTGGGCTCTGCGGCCAGGCGCAGCAAGTAGCTTGGTGCCTAGCCACACAATTTTGTTCATCAGTGTAAATCCACTGTAATGGGTTGATTTTTTGTCAGTGACAAGGCTCTACGGCGAAAGTTGGCCATGTAAATGGCAAATAACTGGCTGCAATGATTGCTGCCTGGTTTTAGCATTTGAGAAATGAACATTTTCATTATTAAGAGGTAAGATTTGATATCTGCTGCTGGATTAAGGGGGTGTAGGAAGCATCAGTGGCGTGCACAGACATTCGAGACCGGGTAGGCAGGCAGCAATGAAGATACAAACTAAGTACTTAAGTGATTTAAAAACAAGTTCAATTGTATTTCTCTTACCTTTCCATCATCCGCGTGGTTTTTACCTGTCACATCATCATGTCCAATTTTTTTTTTCAATGCCAACGATTACTGCTTTGCGAACTAGCCAACCAAGAAAATTTACTGTAATACTGTTTATTGAAAAGGCGGAGATTGGTACCTTTCTTTTGGGTGAGTTCAGTTTCGGCTGTGGGCCTGCCGATTGATACTATTTTTGCTTTATCGGTGTAAGAGAACTTTGTAAAACATAAATGTATTAACTTTATCAAACATATCAGACCACACACTTGACATTCTAGACCCTCCATTCTACTTTTGTGAGAAAAACACTATTAAACGCACTCACTGGTACTCACAAGTTATCTAGATCGAGTCTGCTAAAACACTGAAATACAAATTCAAAATAATAATTCTGCACAATGCATGCATAGTACTTGTGTTCGTATGTGTGTCGTTCGGGTTAAGTCGTCTTGTCAAGTGCACGGCCGAAGCACACATGGGAACGATGCTAGACCAGCCAGCTACACCTACGTTACAAGGCATTGTTGTGGTGTTAGTGAAAGGCAGTCCTGCCCTGGCCTATTAAATCGCGCATCTAAACACGCATACAAACGCACAATTCCAGCGTATACGAGAGCGCAACTACACAGAATTTGAGTAATAGTGTGAGTGACCACCAGGCAGTCGTGTTTTGGGTTTTCGCCGTATGGCGGCGTTGCGTCCGCGCGGACGGCGCGGCAGCGGCGGCGCGGCGCGCGACAGCGAGACACTTCAGAGTGCTGAGCGCGCGGCAAATTTTAAATTATGTATTAGTTTTTTAGTGAAGTCGAGTAGTTCTATTCTATACATTTTAATTAGATTGTTTGGGTGGATGGAATTCGGACTATACTCAGGGTAGGCAGTGCTTTTCTGCCTCTATGGGATGCACGCCGCTGGGAAGCATACCAAGCAAATGGGGCCAGGTCGATCTAGGATGAAATGTTAGGAGATGAGGGAGTGGCGGGAGACTGAGTAAGTGGTGACGGAGCAGGAGTGCTTCTTTCAAACGATAGCGCTTTGTGAGCCACAAGGGGCTATCTAAGTTTGAGTATTACTAATGCAAATGTTTGAACAGTTGGAAAATTAATTTCACAATAAACACACTTGCCACATAAAATAAACAACAGATAACATATTTTTTTCTTTGTAATCTTTAGTGTACAAACTACATTCATACCATCTTTTTATTAAGATATCTTGCTTTTATTACAAGCTTTATATTAGCTTCACTTTGTTAGTATGTGGTGAAGTTGTCAAATCTTGCAACATAATTTTAAACCAGTTCCATCCAACCAATTGACCTGAAATATTGCATAGACTTTATGTGCTGGTAACCACACAATCTAGTAGAATGTTTTCATTTTACGAAGGCACGAGGGGTATGAGGTAGGAAGTGGTGTGAGACCGCGCGGAGCTCAGTAGGGAACGACTCGGTTCGACGAAGCGACGCGGAGACGTGTAGAACGTGTGTACCGACCGGGCACCGAGTTCGTTCTCTACTGAGCTCCACGCGGTCGCCTCTCGCACCACTTCCTATCTTGTAGTAGCAATGAATGAGTGGGATATTATAACACATAAATAGGTGATAAGGAGTAGCTTGCTTGTTACAGCTGTGCCACGTGTGTTACCAACCAACGGACAGCGGCGCAGTGCAAATTACACAGCAGAACCTCGACATGACGCTGGGTTAGCTTTCCACTTTTCCCGTGATCTATATAATACTTCAAAAGTTCGATGGAAGGTCTATATAATGTGAGGCTTGTCCCCTAGGTCCCTTAATTAAGGCGTGGCAAAAAAATTTTTTTAAGCATGTTCACATAACTGATATCCGTTGCTATGCTGGAAAGAGTAATCACAAACGCCAGAATTTAATTTACCCATTGTATTAACAACAAGGGGCGTCACCTACCGGATATGATTTTCAAAACCATATAAAATCAAATTTTAAATGTCTACCTTCATTATATATTAAAAAAAAAACATCTTTACTTCATATAATGCGTTATAATGCATTTAAAAAAAAACAGTTATGCTTCCACACCCTATATATACATTGTGAGAAAAAACATTAATTAGACATTTCATTTCTGCACGATGTGACATGCACGGATTGTAATGCTTGCAGCGTCCAATGAGGTCGTATTCATCAACTTCTACGCGGAATGGTGTCGGTTCAGCAATATGCTGATGCCGATATTCGACGACGCGGCCGACGAGGTGGCAAAGGCGGGCTACAACCCCGGCGAGGTGGTCATGGGGAAGGTGGACTGCGACAAGGAGGGAGCTGTTGCAACTCGCTTCCACATCTCCAAGTATCCAACGCTCAAGCTTTTCCGCAACGGTTTGCCGGCCAAGCGCGAGTACAGAGGTTTGTATCTATCATGTAAAATGTTATTTACAGGGTTATAATAATAATAGGTAATAAAATTCCACCTTCTACACTTAAAAAAGAACATATTAATTTGGTATGTTTGGTTGCATTCATTTGGAGTGCTATGTATGTAGGTTGCACCTATATATAAGACTTAGTCTTAAACATGATCTATACATATAATAAAATCGTAAAGGTAAGAAAGTCTGTACATTGAATGTATTCGGAAAAAAACTAACCAGGGTGGCTTAAAATAACATAATGAACATTTTCGAACAGTTTTTAAAATTTTTGTTTGTTTGTTTGTTTTTTTGTTTGTCTGTACGCGCATCACGCAAAAACCACTGAACGGAATTAGACGAAACTTTGTATAGTGGCAGTTTATATGCCGGGTTAACATAGTACGTAAAAAAAATTAACAAAAATAAAAAAAAAATTAAACAATTATAAACATTATTGCGCGTTTAAAATCACGTAGTCCAAAGTACATAATTATGTCTTGAGAACTGGCAGCAAATACAATTTGAATAAAATATTCATTCGAAATTTAAAAATAAGTAGATACAACGAAAATGACAAGTTCTTCTTTTTTATAACTTGAACACAATAGTCTATAACATATCTATTCTTTCTATACATATAATAAAATCGTAAATGCAAAAATGTCTATTTGTACGCCAGTGGCGATTCCTCTAAGTTGGCTAGGTTGGCGCCGCCAAACCAAATAAAATTAATATCGGTGTTATATTATTTTTATCATAATCTATATATTCCGTTAAGTAAGTATGAACCTGGAATGGATGAATCCTGTGCGGTGTTCCATTAAATTTAAAGTTATTATTGGTTATATGAAATTATGAAAAAAATCCTTAAACAGAGCCAACCCAATACTCAGCACCAGGAATCGCTACTGTTGTACGCGCATCTCGGAAAAACCACTTAACGGAATTTGACGAAACTTTTTATAGTGACAGTGTATATCCCGGATTAACATAATAATTAAAAAATATAATAAAAATCACGCAATCCAAAGTAAAGGTAAAAAACTATTTTAAATGTCATGTTGACAACGGAAAACTGTCATCTCGACGTGAGCTGGCCGGTGACAAATTGTTTGATAAATAAAAAAAATTATTGAAAGTCGAAGTTATGTCGCTGTTGTGATGTAATCACACAAGGTAAAAAGATAAATATATAGTCAATAGTAATTCAAAGCTAAAATATAGAACATTAAAACTTTTCATTAAAATATTAATAAAATAATTTAAATTACAATTTAACTAATCACCTAATAAATTCAAACGTAACTGCACACTCCACTAAGAAATAAAATGGCGCGAACGGCCATTACAATACGACGCGCAATTAGACAAACAAGAAATTTAATAACATCAGTTGGTTCGCATATAAAACACTATAGAGCGCCGAGGCGGGGAAGGTAGCGTGAGGTAATCCTGACACGCGGTGAGAGGGGAACAAGACATGGGCGCGTACGAAACAGCGGAGAGGTGAGGTAAGAAGACGCGCGTCTTGCGGGCGCGGGGACGGAGATCGTGGTATCATCACGCCGTTGGAAGCGCGGCTTGAGGTAGCGAGTCAAGGAGCGCGAGTAGTGATTATTTCGCTGCGAGTTGATAGTATGAAAGAATGAATTATTGTCAGGACACGAGCGTGACACGCCCATACTGCGGGGCCACCGTACGTTTTGTTCCTACGTGTCAGAAACGTGACAAGCTCATACTAATAATTTATTTTTATCTCCATACTAAGTTTGTGTCAGGACACGAATGTGTCATGGCCATACTGAGGAGCTACGGTTCGTTTTGTTCCTGCTTGTCCAATTCGTGTCGAGCCCATACTAATAATCTAATTTTATCTCCATACTAAAATAGTATCAGGACACGAATGTGACACGGCCATACTACGAGGCCACCGTTCGATTTGTTCCTGCGTGTCACAACCGTGTCCAGCCCATACTAAAAATTAAATTCTATCTCCATACGAAATTTCGCTCTGTGACACGAACGTGTCACGGCCATACTACGAGGCAACCGAGCGTTTTGTTCCTGCGTGTCAAGAACGTGTCACGGCCATACTAAGAGGGCGCCGTTCGATTTGTTCCTGCGTGTCCGATTCGTGTCGAGTCCATACTAATGATTCAATTTAATTTCCATACTAAATTCGTGTCAGGACACGAATGTGACACGGCCATACTATGAGGTCGCTGGTCTATTTGTTCCTGCGTGTCTGGAATCTGGACATGACGGAGTTTATGGGAATTTGAAGTTTTGTGATCTGTGTGAAGATATCGCACAGGGTCTAAAATTATTTTAATAATTATTTATTAATGATTCAAACTAATACACTAAACATTTTTATAAAGGGAAGAGTATATAAACAAAGTACCAGTTATTAAACAAAAACATAAAATAAAACAAAACAACGTTTCATTGAGTATGACGCCAACATTCAAATAAATATCCGTTGGAGCGTGCGCGCGGGGCGGAGAGAGGTATGAGGTAAACAAGACAAGGGGTGAGGTATTACCGAGCTGCGGGCGCGCGTGGGCCGCGGGGCGAGGCGGAGCGACCTGAGGTAATTTGTCAAGCGGTGCGGGAGGGATTTTCATTAAGCGATGTTAGTATGAAGGAATGGATTCGTGTCCTGACATGAATAAAACACGACTATGGTAAGGAGATTTCGATTGGTTTCTGCGTGTCCAGGTTCCGTACATGACTAGCATTAGCAAACACGGAATATGGTATCACGTATGTACAGAAATTAATATATATACAAAATTAAACAAAAATATATAAATAAAACACTCCGTCATGGCGCTAAAAGTCGACTTATTAATAGAGCACATGTAATAACATCAATTAATTTATATAACAAAAGCAACAGTTCTCTGCATGCGGAGATGCACAATGGGTGCGGGGAAGTGGTGTTAAAACCACCAAAGTAGAGGTAAAGCGCATCGCTGACGAGCGAAACAGCTTTAGGTACCATGTGGAAGGTACGAAGAGGGTTTGTTTTCCCTCCAAAATCGAATTTATATCGTGTCACAAACGTGTCCAGTTCATACTAAAAACATAAAATTATCCTCCATACAAAATTACGAGTCCGGACAGAAACGTGACACGGCCATACTACGAGGCAGCCGATCGATTTGTTCCTGCGTGACACAAACGTGTCCAGCCCATACTAAAAATCAAAATTCAATCTCCATACAAAATCGCGCTCCGTGACACGAACGTGTCATGGCCATACTAGGAGGCCACCGTTCGATTTGTTCCTGCGTGTCAGGATTGTGACACGAGGAAAGATTATAAAAGGAGAGGGAGGGGAGCGTGGGGAGTTCAGTCTGTTTTGGGAGTCGAAGGAGACGGTCGTGCGTATTTAGCGAGAGTCCAGGTACGAAAGTTAGTACTGCTCCGCTCGCGTGAGTTTTCGAATAAATTCGGGAAACGAAGTTTCGCTCAGCTTCGCTCGCGTGTATTTTCGGTTGGGTTTTATTAGTGAATATTTTCGCTCGGCTTCGCTCGCGTGTATTTTGATTGGGTTTTCTTAGTAAATGGTTTGGTAAAGAAACCGGTGAATATAATTAATTTAATTTCGTAAAATTTAGTGTGGGAACTTCTGTAAAGCTTTCGGAGTTGCAGATGAAGGTGTCTGGATTCTGTAATTTTGGGGGTGATATAGGGGTTGTCAACTAGTTTTACGGAAAATATTTTGGATGTTCTTTTTGAGCCTTTTGAGTTCTGGATGAAGGCGTCTGGATTCTGGAATCTTGACTGGTGATGGAAGGACTTCCAAAGAGCTTTTACAATGACACTATGTCCGAACTGGCTTACCATGAGGACTGGTACATTGGGAAGGTTTTCTTAGTACATAAATGATTTTGTAAAGAAACCGGTGAATAGAGTTTGTTGTTTCGTAAATTTTAGTGTGGGAACTTCTGTAAAGCTTTCGGAGTTACAGATGAAGGTGTCTGGATTCTGTAATTTTGGGGGTGATATAGGGGTTTTCAACTAGTTTGCGAAAAATATTTTGGATGTTTTTTTTGAGCCTTTTGAGTTCTGGATGAAGGCGTCTGGATTCTGGAATCTTGACTGGTGATGGAAGGACTTCCAAATAGCTTTTACAATGACACTATGTCCGAACTGGCCTACCATGAGGACTGGTACATTGGGAAGGTTTTAAATTGGATTAACATATATTGTACTGGGACCTGATCTTAAATTACACGCAAATAAGGGAAGTCAGTGAATAGAGGTTGTTTAATTTCGTGAATATTAGTGTGGGGATCTCTGTAAAGCTTTCGGAGTTACAGATGAAGGTGTCTGGATTCTGTAATTTTGGGGGTGATATAGGGGTTGTCAACTAGTTTTACGGAAAATATTTTGGATGTTCTTTTTGAGCCTTTTGAGTTCTGGATGAAGGCGTCTGGATTCTGGAATCTTGACTGGTGATGGAAGGACTTCCAAAGAGCTTTTACAATGACACTATGTCCGAACTGGCCTACCATGAGGACTAGTACATTGGGAAGGTATTTTAAAATATAGGGAAAATTAAAAGAAACAAAACCCGATTTTTAAATTCGTAAATTCTACGTATATAAGAGTGTTTGAACCACGCGTAATTATTAAAAAATATGTCGGTTTTAAATATGTAAAATCAGTGGTTTTACCGTATTTTGACATAAAAGTATATTTTTATTAAGTGTTAACTTCGCGAATAGATTCAGTGGCGGGTGTTGTGGTTTCGTTTGAATTTAATATTTTACGCTATTCTATTTGTAATGGTGTTTTATTTAAGGTGATTTTAGTGAATCGTGTCAGACCGATTAGGATAGTGTAATTCTAAGGTAAATTTTGTAATATATGTACATGCAACATTCTGGCTAGTTACGTTTTAGGTCGTGGGGAGATTGCGTAAATCAGGTTTAAATATACCTGTATAGGTTATATAGATTATGATCAGCACACAATTTTAATAAACCCTTAAGAAAATATTCCTAAATGATTTCGGTGAAAGGTGGACCCCTGACCGCATCATTTGGAATAAAACAATTTCTGTAGGTATATCAATAGATAGCCACAGAAATGTAAACCATAACATACACTATACACTCACAATTAAAAGCATACACTTCTGCCTTTAGGGAGGACAAAAGAATATCTTTTGAACTCCAACATAACACTACGAGATTAAATTGGTAAATCTGTCTGAAGATGTATATTTTGTACAGATTAGAAAACGGGGACTCCTAGGAACAAATAATAAATTTGTAACTTAAGTACAAATTTATCTGCGTTGGGAGTCACGGGGACTGGCGATGGATAAATATCGTATGGACAGAGGGTCCAAACGAATTTAGTGGAGCCAGTTCCACAAACCCCTTCAGGGGGGGTTTCAATAAAAGTTTGTATTGTTGAAGTTCTAAAATATAGAAGAAAATATAAACAATAGATTTCATCTATTGAATGGCACAACAAAATTAAGCTATCAAGTAATACATTGATCATAATTTAATAATAACAATAACACAAACATCAGAACACTTTTCATTTCGAATTTTGGCGGGTCTCACAAGCTCGCAAGCGAGGCGCGTGAGCGCGCTGTCGAAGCGTGCACATAGAACACAGAGGGATACCAGAAGGGTTTAATGACTATAGATGAATGAGCAATTAGTTTAGTAAGTGTTTTAAAAGTTGATATTAGAATTTACTAGAATAGATTTAGGAAATGAGAGTTAGTACTCTGAGTTATTACGGTACACAACGACTTTCTGGAAAGGAAGTAATAATTGGGTCCATTTTACAGGAAATATGTGTACGAATTAGCGACACTGTTTCTGACAAACCTAGAGATCACTTGAAAGCTATACGCTGGCCATATTTCGATTCTTTATATTCTAGTTGTTCTAGAGCTATAGAGTTGATTTTTGATAATCCTGCCTTTAATATCTAAGGTAAAACAATAGGTATAGGGTAGAGGTTATTACAGTAGTGCGCGTGACCAGCATATAAAAAAAAAAATTATGTAAAAATAAGTTCTTTTTAGTTATAGTAGTGTTATCATAAATCCATGGAATTCTAAGGTCCAGGTACGAAAGTTATCGCGGGTGTGCCCGTGACCATGGTTTAGGAAAGTTTAAAATGTGTAGATATATATATATAAACGTTTTGTAATGGTCTGACACGAGAAATCTTATTATTTTGTGCCAAAACGTAATTTGCGAGCGAATTGTATGGTTACGATTCGTAATGTAAGTCTAGGCGTGCCCAGTCTACTGCCAGTAAACATCGGAGCAGTTTCCAGCAGATGACATCTAACTATGGTTTGGTCCATAGCAACAATGTGAGTTATTCCATTATCCGGCGAGATTACAAAATAAGTGTGGTTTCAGGGAAAATGTTGTACGTAATTGTGAAATGATTTACATGACCTACGCAATTACATCGTCATAAGTATGTTATTAGCCATTTATTATAAAAAGAAATTTTAATGTCACTTGCATAATGATTATTTGTTCTATGGAAAAGTGGAACTGGAGAATTATTGATTGATGAGCGCTTGGCCAGGGCCACAGAATACTTGCGGGCGCAGGGCTACCAAAATTTTGAAAGACTAGTGTGGACTGGTTTTAAAGATGAAGCATGTTTGGGTGCATTGTGTGTTTAAAGAAATTCGTGCTAAAGGGTTTGGGAAGTTTAATCTGACTTGTTTAATTATCTTGTTCAAAAAAAAAAAAAAAGAAGGAAATTGAAAGTAATAATATGTGGTGCACGGAGTCGTATTATGCAGATGTTATTTATGTATGTGTCACATTATGTATTGAATTGTTTTGGAATAAAACGAACAGATACTAAGGTCTTTGTGGCGCAGCGCTGATTGCTCTGCTTGCCTGATCTGTCGGAGGGGGAAGCGTGTGATGTGTGTATGTATGTATGATTTCTATTACTTTGTTATTATGTGGAAATTACAATCACGAAATTTGAAGTGAGAAGGTGGAATATTTTGGCAACCCTACACAAGTTTGTAAATTTCGTGTTGATTAGGCCCATGAGGAGAGAACCATGGTCAAGAAAGATTGATTTATGGGTGCACGTGTTGTACTGTTTGTGTTTGATCATTAGTTTCGTTTGGCGTAAGTGTACGAATGACTCTTATCTCTTTCCCACTCGTATAAAGTGTATGCAATGCAAGTAAGAGTTAGAACGAGACAGTAGACTAGAGCGCTATTTTAGACTTGCTCTTCTAGTGGGGTGTGAATGAGAGAGAGAGAGATACAATTTATATACGAGACTAACAAAAGTTAGAGAATTTAGCCACGTGACCGGTGCAGGTGTTCGGTTTAGAGAAAAAAATGGAGAAGCGCGTGGTTTAGCTCAGATTGCTGATGCATGGATGTTTGTCTGGTTTGTGTACATTGGTAAAAGAGTGGAATGAATATTGGTATATATATAATTGTCAGAGGCAATGAAATAGCAGTGCCGAGAAAGAAAAATTTTTTTTTCATGTTTAGGTAAACGAAATGAATAGTGAATGATGAGTAGGTAAATGTATGTTAGATTTTACTGTTAATTTTTTGGGTAATTTGTGTATTTTTAAATGTGTGCATAATAAACTGTGCGAGTATCATACCATAGTGGGTGTTTGTATATGAAATGGTTTTACTTGATTGAGAATAAATCAATACATATTGATTTATTACTTCGTGACTTTATGTGTTGCTGTGCGATAAGACGACGGACTAGCCACCTCTCGTTTTGTCATGACTTACTCGAATGTTGTACAGACGGATGCGTTTTGTACTATCGTGCGTAGTTACTGGGAAAAGTGTCGCAACTGTACTTGCGACGTGCTACACCTCAGTGGTGAGTAGCTGTGACAACGTGTCTTTCGTTTTGTTGAAGATAAAGATTACATATTTATCTAGTATGAATGGTTGTGTACGGTTTGACTGGATGGATTGTCAACGCACGTTGACTAGACCGTTTTGATCATTTTGTGACGCAGGGACATACGCTCATTGGACGGATTGTTGCTATTTTAACATGATTCAAGTATACTATGCGGAGACTCTGTTGAGTTGATGACCGAGCAGGGCGTAGCTCGCGCGCGCGTCCTGCGGGCGCGGGGACAGAGTTCACAACACCATCACGCCGTTGGAGGTGCGGCGTGGTTAGCGAAGTATTTGAAGAATAGGAAGGCCATTAGCGATGTTAACAGTAGTACGGTTCTTCTGTTGTGTCAAGTATCTCGTCGGGAAAACAATGCGCAGAAAATACAATTTATTTTGTCATGCACTGAGTCTTGAGATGTGTATGGGTTGAGTGATCGGCGTTGTGCCTCGGTTAATATAGTATTAAGCGGCATAGCATAGAATATTACAAGTTGTAGGATGCAGGTTTGTGCACAAAAAGCGAATGAGGAAATCGTTTTGCGGGGCCTACGCTGTCTGCTTGTATGTCTGCCTGTTCTACTAAAGTTGATATTTGTTTCAGGGTAAATGTAGAGTTCTGTAGAATGGTTGTGTCTGTCCGTTCTACTAGAATTGACAGTTAATTCGGAAGGAATGTGGAGTTCTGTAATAAGTGTATGTAGATTTTGTTTCTGTCAGTACTCCTGGAGTGCAATTGAGGGTTTTATTGTTGTGCTGTGTCATTGTAAAGCATTGGGATGCTATGAGTTCGTTTTACGTCTGGTTCTATAGTGCCACTTAAACATTAATAATATGAACATGCCGGCTACAGCGTCAGAAACTTGCAGTTTCATAAGAACAAATGAGAGGCCGGACGGTTACAATTTGGAATTGTCGCCAGGCGAGGCGAATTTGTTGGGGCGCATCGGGAGATTTTTTTTACTGATGAATTAAAAAACTTTTATCAAGTAATATGTTAAGAAGAGAGTATAGTTTTACGCTAGTATATAGGAGTGATTGTGAGTGAGGCGGAACTTTGCGGATGACGAATCGCGCTTTGTAGGGAAAGAAAAAAAAAAAAAACGAACTTGCGATGTTTTGCTTCTTGCGAATTTGTTGGGGCGCATCGGGAGATTTTTTTACTGAAGAATTAAAATTTTATCAAGTAATATGTTGAGAAGAGAGAATAGTTTTATGCTAGTAGAAAGGGGTGACTGTGAGTGAGGCGAAACTCTGCGGATGGCGAGTGACGGACTGGCCACTTCTCACCTTGGCACGGTTATACTGTTAGGTAGTGTGGGAAAAGGACCCTGTATCTTGTTGCAATGTGAAGGTTGACTTGCCTGGATACAGCATGTTGTTATGTGTGGGAGATAGGATTTATGGATGCCATGTCGGAGTGTTGGTTATCTGTGGAGTTGAATATACGTTAGTGTGGTCAGCAGTATAACGCTGTTTATTTCACTGCTTGGAATGTGGGTTGGAATAAAAAATATATATCAGTTTGTGATTGTATGTATTTGTCAAGCAGTAATGTATATAATTGGCTGTAGAGCAGAAGTTTGATATTAGATGTAACGTTTCAGCTAATTAGAACATTATAATTGTGCCAATTAACATAGATAATGGAAGGGACTACAGTTTTACAACGATTCAGAAAGATGAAGTTATAAGTGTTTGTTGAAAATCAAGCAAGAAGGCTATTAAGCGCCTAGTCCGAGGCGACACGCAATAGAATTACTAGTTGACGGTTTGTTGCGGTGTGATGTTGAAGGCGTATTTCACTATCCAACGGTGTAGGTCCATTTTATCAACTTAGTTATGAATTGGAAATGTTGGATGGTATGTATTTGAGGAAGTATGTTTGTGCTAATGTAGGTATATGAATTCCGTGTTAATTGAAGTCATATATTTTGTGTATGGGAACGAAGCATAAATATTTGTCTAGTTGAAGGAGTCTGTTCATTTTATAAAAGCGAGTACATGAATATATTAGTATTTATGTATTCGTACAACGTGATTGGGCGTTAGAATATAAGATAGTCGTATCTTATCTCACTAACATTATTGGGGTAATTGAATGGATGTGATGGCGGTCTAATAGAAAACGTATGTATTAACATTTTCTATGTAGAAATTCAGTTCTGAAGATGTGTATTATTGAATTCCGCTAATTACTTTATGTCAACGTATTGACTGGAAATGGAGGTTTTCCTATATTAAGTATCCTGTCTGCGGATGTCGGAGCGAGACACTGTTGTCCAGACGGAACTTTTGCCTGACGTGCTCAGTCCATTGCCACTGGAGGTGGACAGCAGATGTTGCCTGTTTTGTGGGTCGTTCGTATGTGAGCTGTTTGCTTGGGAAAATTACGTGAATAAAGGTGTGGGTGTGAGAGTTGCCAGGAAGAACACGTTGGTGCCACCATTTTGAGTAGAAGATTGATACGGTTGAATGGATGATTCGAGTTTGGTTCGGTTCAGTGTGGCCGACACTAACGGGGTAGGCATTCGTGTGTAACCTGTTCCGCCAAATTATTAGAGCAAATAGCTTAGATATTATAAGTAGATTATTATATTATTTTAAATACGATTTAGATATTGAAAGAATGGAGTGAGATCGTACATTAGCCGGTCATTCATTAGATTCACACAAGATACAAAACCGTGACGGCGTCTCAGTTCAAGGCTTTCTGAGAATCAATATGCGATTGGAAAATCAGTTAAATGTGGGTTTATGGAAAAGCTTTATAGAAAATCCATATTCCATAATGATCTTCTGTGTGGAAATCCGTAAAATGAAAATTTGTATGAAAACCCGGATATTTAATTCCACATTTTACCTTGAAAATCATTTAAAATGGATAAGTCCGTATGAATGGTAACGTTGCCGTGATTGTGGACTTACCAACGTGGGCGCCCGGTTTGACGAAGGATCATGTCGTGCGTACGTGTTCGTGGACAACCGCTGATAGGGTAGTTACCATCGCGCTGAACGGTTTGTGGGGATGGTAGAGGGGTCGGTTGTGTGATAGAATGGAGCGGTGGATACAGTTAGTTAGATATATATATATATACATTTAAAAAAAAAAAAATTAAATTTATGAATGTGATATAACTGCCTATGTGTGTTAATTGTTTGATTGGACTTTGCGCTTTGATATGTTATTGGCATTTGGTTGTATACAACTCTTGGTGTGTATATTTATTAAAGTGGAAGAGGCGGTAGAGGTGTATCGTAGTCGTTGGGCGTGGGCTCCGTTGTCTCTGCTTACCTCGTTGGGAAGCAGGCGTAGAAGCTGGATGTATCTGGATGCCATGTCGGTGCTTCACTTTGGCCGGTGTTTCTCATACATGTTAATTGGTTTTGATTGCATGATAGGCATGTTGCACTGATACAAACAGAAGGTGTATAATGACTACCATGTAGAGTCGGAATTTCGGAAGGTTATTTGGAATCTGAACCACGGTCGGATTTTGACGGTCGAATATTCGTTTATTCGAGTGCTGACTGCGCCTGGATGTGATTAGCAATGACCTTGTCGCTGATTTGCTAAGGTTGGAAAAAAAAAAAAAAAAAAAAAATTTTTTATGTTGACATTCGGTAGGAGGAATATATATTTTCGTCCCATTCGAGACGGTAAAAATTAATTAAAGTATACAACTTTTCTGTTGTATTACGGAAAAGGCGGATTTTGTATACTTTGCGAATTATTATCTGGCGATATTGCATAGTATTAGTATCGTTAAAATAAATAGTGGCTTGGTGTCTTTGGTATGGCTGAACATTTGCTGTCTTACATATTCCAGTAACATTTTCAAATCGGTGAGTTAATATTTATTAAGGTACTAGCTGTGCCCGCGGCTCCGCCCGCTCTCATGTTTCACTTCGCTGCTAGCCTCGTGGGCCGTTTGGCGTGATAGTAAGTGGCCTATGGTTGATGGGAGGAATCAAGCTATCCGTGGAGTTTTGTTTTATTAAAATCGGTTCAGTGGTTCTCGGGTTATGGGCGGACAGACAGACACTCAGACACACAGAAGGCAGACGTTGGATTTTGTTATAGGTAAGGATTTGATACTTTATTTTATTTAAAGTTTTACAAAAGTTTACTGCTGAATATATATTTATACCTTTTAAGTAAAATCAAGCATTAAAATTCAATTTTGATTTAAGTTTATTTTGGTTTCAGACACGTTTATCATAGACAAGAATTTGCCACTTCATTGCAGAAGATAAACTTCTATAAATTCCGTTTTATTTTCATGTCAAGAAACCGATTGTTAGTGTGCGTCGTGAGAGACAAACTGGAAGTTTTATAAATGAAGTGTGACAATATCCAGCGGTTATTCAGGATATAGACATGACAGCGTTTTCTAGCATTGGAAAGAAGATGGATTTTATCTCAATCAATCAGACCTGATGGGCAGTATTTGATTTGTTATCACAGCATAAGGAGACTAGATTTGCGTGCTGGAGCAAATAGGTACCGACTTTACGGAGTGAACATTGGGGTAAACCCGGGAGGAAAAAGGAAAGAAATAAGTCGGATGGAGAAAGTTGTGGTAGTGTACACAAACACTATAAGGACCCGGGAAAATGGAAAAAAAAAAAAAAGAAATGGAAAAAGGGGAGAAAGAAAAAAAAAAAGAATAATCATACCCACTAGCAAACCATATTTATGTGAGGCGTGTGTTTTTTTGTTTCACAGTGAGATGTAATGTTGCGTGAAAATTTTAATTATTCGCCATCTATTGGTGTGTTAACGAGTTAACGAATCTTTCTATTGTTTCAACGTAGCAAAGCTATACAGGTTTTATCGATCTTTATTATTCTGTTGTGGGATAGGTGTCGCTAACACCACAATACTTTTATTTAAATTCAAGTTTATTAACAAAAAATGTACTGCCGAACATAAGTTTTATTAAGTAACAATGTTAAATGTATGTGAGTATATTAAACCGAATTGATTTTGAATTTATACTAGTTTCATTCATATTTACCATAAATAAAGATTTTGTATTTACATATTGATGTGATTTTCGGAAAACGGTTATGGGCAGGCGGGCGAGAAGATACTGTCACGGACCAATCACCATACCGGATTGCGTAGTTCTGTTGACCACTGGACAGTGGCGGATGTCCACATAAGGGAAAAAGGGCGATTTGTTTGAGCACACCGCTCGTACACCTTAATATTTGCACCTTTTATAATTTCAAGAATTATAATTGCCGCGCGGAAGCCGCGAGCACGCGTCTCCGCGAAGTGCAGCGGTGGCCGTTCGCTTGCGAGCGTGCGCCGAACGTGTGTGGGTCAGCCTTTATAGAAATGCATACATTTAGTATATTCGTCGTGTTCGCTGTGACTCCTCGTGGTTTAATGGAATCATACTATGAGTTGGAATCGGAGGGTTGCTGGTTCAAATCCGCATTTTACGAATATGTTTTTTTTTCCTTTTCTAAGTTTTGTCTCAATTCCTGCAACTGAACTTAGTCGATAAAGCAAATTTTTTTTTGATTATTCTTAATTCACTGGCAATTTTAATACAATTTGAAATTGAAAATATTTATCCTGTATAGGAAATAGATAAAATACAATTTTCTGTCATTTCGTCATATGAAATAGTTTATGAAAGTGATCATTTTATTAGCATATCGGGATTTATTTTTATTGAACAAGAACATATAAAACTCATTTATGTATCATGTTTTAATGAGCCTAAAAGTACCTACACTTCATCAACATTATGGAATAATAAAAAAAAAAAAATTTCAAAGTAGGTAAGTTGCGGTTGCCATGCTGAGAAATCACCATCCGTCGCTGCCATTGAAGTACTTTTAAATATATACAGTAGAAATTTAATGTTTTAATGGTTTTAATTTCAGGAACTTCAGGACGAATCATCGGGTTGGATTATAATTATAGTTATTTAAGAATAGGAGAGGTTCTTATAGGTTCATCTTCGCTAGGGGTAATCGAATTAACGGAACATGGAGTAAAGAAGAAAGAGCTTGAGTTTGGAGTGTCGACTGGTGTTGGAAGAAGGAATTATATTATAGACTATATAGTAGGAAGTAAAAAGTCATGTAAATATCTGATGGGCGTAATATAGTGCTAGGTAGAGTACCTAATTATTTTCACGATTGCAGATTAGAATTGGATCACATTTATGGATGATCAACATTTGTTGGATGTACTATATAGATAGTTATAGTACGACGGGTGTATTGTTTGGGTTGCTATGTACTTTATTAAGTAGGTAAAGTAGAATAAGATATATCCTAAACTCCACTCCTCACCTTTAGGTTAGGATATAGGGCGGTAATATTAGAGTAGTGATAGGGTTCCGTTCATAATTTACTATAGTGAGAGGTAAGGTTGGTAAAGATGTGTAGGTAAAGAAGTGTAAGGGTATGGTAAGGGTTGGTAAAGGTAGGATGCGATAGGTTATGGTATGGTAAGAATACACTTTATTTAATTTAAATTGATTATGTGAAACAACCTACTGTTACGCATAATCGTTACACTATACAAAACCTTCTTCAATTTCTATTTTATTTATCACGTTATCTATCAGTAACTTTACCATGTTAAGGATGCTTTGTCGGGAGCGAGCGTGTTGAATTGTTGATAGACATAGTTGTGGGGTTACATTCTCATAAATACTGTAAATAAACACTAGAGTAGTGCTCATTAAATTATTGTTAAAATAAATAGATTCATGCGGGTTAAAAAAAAATTAAATTAAAATACACTGAGTAAGAAAAGTCATGCGGGCGAAAAAATAAAACTTTAAATAAAAAAAAAAAAATTTAAATGAACTGCTTGCATAGCCTAAGCCGGTGGTGGTAAGGTATGTTATGTGTTCTTCACGGACCCGCTCTGTCCTGCCGAACTGCTTGCATAGCCTAAGCCAGAGGTGGTAAGGCGTGTATTGCATTGTAAACGGTGATGTACTGTTTCGGTCCTTACGTTAAATAATAATAATAATAATAATTCTCGTCTCCCGTCGCCGGCGAGAATACCGTTTTTGTTTGTGTCTGTTTGTATAAGTTTTATATAGGTAATTTATTTTATAAATATATAAAATTGATATAAATAGGTATAAAAAAAAAAAACGGGAAAACAAATATGACAAAATAAATAAATAAGATGCTGTACAGTGAGGAGAGTTAAACTAAATTACTTCTAAATAAGAAGTAACAAAAGTTTAGAGTAGACTTGTTGACTTGAGTGGATGGTTTTGGATGTTTGTGTAAAATACGCGAGTAAACCTGCGGGTATTATAGTGTCTGTACTCTGTAGTGAAATTTCCTTCTAATGAGAGCAGCGCTCTAACCTGAAGGGACCTTTACAAGGAATCAGGATACTTTGGTTTCGTTTGGTTTTCCCATACATTGCTTCGAAAATAATGTTAAATTAAATTCAGTGTGATGAACACACAATTTGGGACTTAGAAAAGGTGAGGTGAAAATGCCTTAAGTGCAGAACTTTACATTTTACTGAGTCCGACTCACGCTGGGGAGGGATTATGACATCGTCTACTAAAGGCGTTCCGAACACACAAAAAATGGAGCGTTGGAAGTTCAGGATGACATTTTCTGGTCTATGTACAGTGAATGAGTGTAGTATTTGGTTTGAAATCATTAACCGGAGCAATGTTGGATGAGTTAAAGTAGAATCGTTTACAAGCATACCGAGTCCGTCTATTCGTCAATAGGTGAGTTAGGATCCAAAATGATGCATGAGTCGATTTCGAAGTCTTTTGAAAATATGTATCCCGACTACTCTGCCTTTAATGGAAGCTTGTTGTGCTAGGATACATGCATAGCCTAAGCCGGAGGTGGTAAGGTGTGTTATGTGTTCTTCACGGACCAGTTCTGTCCTGCCGAACTGCTTGCATAGCCTAAGCCGGAGGTGGTAAGGTGTGTATTGCACTGTAAGCGGTGATGTTCTGTTTCGGCCCATACGGTAAAGGGTGAGACTAGAGGTTCCTGCACTGTTGGGAAATCTGTTAGAGGCAGAATATAGGGATCTAAGGCTTTGAGGTGATGACTTTTGCTTAAATTCCTAAATTTATTAATAATAAACTAATTCAATTACACTAAATTATTTGATTAATGTAGTACTGGCACGAGCTGCAAATGGAAGATAAGGGAAAGAGTGCAAACATGGTCTAAGCCGGAGGTGGTAAGGTTGTGGTATGCATTCTAAAAAATCCTTTCTCTTTAAGCTAAGGGAAATAAATCCTAAGCTGGAGGGTAAGAACTTCCTAAAGCACGTGGACAGATGGTGTTGAAAAAAAAAAACAACACAAATTAAAAATTATAGAAGAAGGGGGTCTCTGGAAGGGAACTTGAACCCTAACAGTGATAAAAGATTATATATACAAACTTCTTGGAAGGGAACAATAAAACCCTAACAAAGAAGAAGTAATTTTTCAAGATCATAATGTATATAGCTTCTTAACGAGATCAAGCGTCACGGAATGAGGTTCCGTTGACTTTGCTTCGTTACGAACCTCTATGCGGGCGACTGTGATGGAATCACACAAGGTAAAAAGATAAATATATAGTCAATAGTAATTCAAAGCTAAAATATAGAACATTAAAACTTTTCATTAAAATATTAATAAAATAATTTAAATTACAATTTAACTAATCACCTAATAAATTCAAACGTAACTGCACACTCCACTAAGAAATAAAATGGCGCGAACGGCCATTACAATACGACGCGCAATTAGACAAACAAGAAATTTAATAACATCAGTTGGTTCGCATATAAAACACTATAGAGCGCCGAGGCGGGGAAGGTAGCGTGAGGTAATCCTGACACGCGGTGAGAGGGGAACAAGACATGGGCGCGTACGAAACAGCGGAGAGGTGAGGTAAGAAGACGCGCGTCTTGCGGGCGCGGGGACGGAGATCGTGGTATCATCACGCCGTTGGAAGCGCGGCTTGAGGTAGCGAGTCAAGGAGCGCGAGTAGTGATTATTTCGCTGCGAGTTGATAGTATGAAAGAATGAATTATTGTCAGGACACGAGCGTGACACGCCCATACTGCGGGGCCACCGTACGTTTTGTTCCTACGTGTCAGAAACGTGACAAGCTCATACTAATAATTTATTTTTATCTCCATACTAAGTTTGTGTCAGGACACGAATGTGTCATGGCCATACTGAGGAGCTACGGTTCGTTTTGTTCCTGCTTGTCCAATTCGTGTCGAGCCCATACTAATAATCTAATTTTATCTCCATACTAAAATAGTATCAGGACACGAATGTGACACGGCCATACTACGAGGCCACCGTTCGATTTGTTCCTGCGTGTCACAACCGTGTCCAGCCCATACTAAAAATTAAATTCTATCTCCATACGAAATTTCGCTCTGTGACACGAACGTGTCACGGCCATACTACGAGGCAACCGAGCGTTTTGTTCCTGCGTGTCAAGAACGTGTCACGGCCATACTAAGAGGGCGCCGTTCGATTTGTTCCTGCGTGTCCGATTCGTGTCGAGTCCATACTAATGATTCAATTTAATTTCCATACTAAATTCGTGTCAGGACACGAATGTGACACGGCCATACTATGAGGTCGCTGGTCTATTTGTTCCTGCGTGTCTGGAATCTGGACATGACGGAGTTTATGGGAATTTGAAGTTTTGTGATCTGTGTGAAGATATCGCACAGGGTCTAAAATTATTTTAATAATTATTTATTAATGATTCAAACTAATACACTAAACATTTTTATAAAGGGAAGAGTATATAAACAAAGTACCAGTTATTAAACAAAAACATAAAATAAAACAAAACAACGTTTCATTGAGTATGACGCCAACATTCAAATAAATATCCGTTGGAGCGTGCGCGCGGGGCGGAGAGAGGTATGAGGTAAACAAGACAAGGGGTGAGGTATTACCGAGCTGCGGGCGCGCGTGGGCCGCGGGGCGAGGCGGAGCGACCTGAGGTAATTTGTCAAGCGGTGCGGGAGGGATTTTCATTAAGCGATGTTAGTATGAAGGAATGGATTCGTGTCCTGACATGAATAAAACACGACTATGGTAAGGAGATTTCGATTGGTTTCTGCGTGTCCAGGTTCCGTACATGACTAGCATTAGCAAACACGGAATATGGTATCACGTATGTACAGAAATTAATATATATACAAAATTAAACAAAAATATATAAATAAAACACTCCGTCATGGCGCTAAAAGTCGACTTATTAATAGAGCACATGTAATAACATCAATTAATTTATATAACAAAAGCAACAGTTCTCTGCATGCGGAGATGCACAATGGGTGCGGGGAAGTGGTGTTAAAACCACCAAAGTAGAGGTAAAGCGCATCGCTGACGAGCGAAACAGCTTTAGGTACCATGTGGAAGGTACGAAGAGGGTTTGTTTTCCCTCCAAAATCGAATTTATATCGTGTCACAAACGTGTCCAGTTCATACTAAAAACATAAAATTATCCTCCATACAAAATTACGAGTCCGGACAGAAACGTGACACGGCCATACTACGAGGCAGCCGATCGATTTGTTCCTGCGTGACACAAACGTGTCCAGCCCATACTAAAAATCAAAATTCAATCTCCATACAAAATCGCGCTCCGTGACACGAACGTGTCATGGCCATACTAGGAGGCCACCGTTCGATTTGTTCCTGCGTGTCAGGATTGTGACACGAGGAAAGATTATAAAAGGAGAGGGAGGGGAGCGTGGGGAGTTCAGTCTGTTTTGGGAGTCGAAGGAGACGGTCGTGCGTATTTAGCGAGAGTCCAGGTACGAAAGTTAGTACTGCTCCGCTCGCGTGAGTTTTCGAATAAATTCGGGAAACGAAGTTTCGCTCAGCTTCGCTCGCGTGTATTTTCGGTTGGGTTTTATTAGTGAATATTTTCGCTCGGCTTCGCTCGCGTGTATTTTGATTGGGTTTTCTTAGTAAATGGTTTGGTAAAGAAACCGGTGAATATAATTAATTTAATTTCGTAAAATTTAGTGTGGGAACTTCTGTAAAGCTTTCGGAGTTGCAGATGAAGGTGTCTGGATTCTGTAATTTTGGGGGTGATATAGGGGTTGTCAACTAGTTTTACGGAAAATATTTTGGATGTTCTTTTTGAGCCTTTTGAGTTCTGGATGAAGGCGTCTGGATTCTGGAATCTTGACTGGTGATGGAAGGACTTCCAAAGAGCTTTTACAATGACACTATGTCCGAACTGGCTTACCATGAGGACTGGTACATTGGGAAGGTTTTCTTAGTACATAAATGATTTTGTAAAGAAACCGGTGAATAGAGTTTGTTGTTTCGTAAATTTTAGTGTGGGAACTTCTGTAAAGCTTTCGGAGTTACAGATGAAGGTGTCTGGATTCTGTAATTTTGGGGGTGATATAGGGGTTTTCAACTAGTTTGCGAAAAATATTTTGGATGTTTTTTTTGAGCCTTTTGAGTTCTGGATGAAGGCGTCTGGATTCTGGAATCTTGACTGGTGATGGAAGGACTTCCAAATAGCTTTTACAATGACACTATGTCCGAACTGGCCTACCATGAGGACTGGTACATTGGGAAGGTTTTAAATTGGATTAACATATATTGTACTGGGACCTGATCTTAAATTACACGCAAATAAGGGAAGTCAGTGAATAGAGGTTGTTTAATTTCGTGAATATTAGTGTGGGGATCTCTGTAAAGCTTTCGGAGTTACAGATGAAGGTGTCTGGATTCTGTAATTTTGGGGGTGATATAGGGGTTGTCAACTAGTTTTACGGAAAATATTTTGGATGTTCTTTTTGAGCCTTTTGAGTTCTGGATGAAGGCGTCTGGATTCTGGAATCTTGACTGGTGATGGAAGGACTTCCAAAGAGCTTTTACAATGACACTATGTCCGAACTGGCCTACCATGAGGACTAGTACATTGGGAAGGTATTTTAAAATATAGGGAAAATTAAAAGAAACAAAACCCGATTTTTAAATTCGTAAATTCTACGTATATAAGAGTGTTTGAACCACGCGTAATTATTAAAAAATATGTCGGTTTTAAATATGTAAAATCAGTGGTTTTACCGTATTTTGACATAAAAGTATATTTTTATTAAGTGTTAACTTCGCGAATAGATTCAGTGGCGGGTGTTGTGGTTTCGTTTGAATTTAATATTTTACGCTATTCTATTTGTAATGGTGTTTTATTTAAGGTGATTTTAGTGAATCGTGTCAGACCGATTAGGATAGTGTAATTCTAAGGTAAATTTTGTAATATATGTACATGCAACATTCTGGCTAGTTACGTTTTAGGTCGTGGGGAGATTGCGTAAATCAGGTTTAAATATACCTGTATAGGTTATATAGATTATGATCAGCACACAATTTTAATAAACCCTTAAGAAAATATTCCTAAATGATTTCGGTGAAAGGTGGACCCCTGACCGCATCATTTGGAATAAAACAATTTCTGTAGGTATATCAATAGATAGCCACAGAAATGTAAACCATAACATACACTATACACTCACAATTAAAAGCATACACTTCTGCCTTTAGGGAGGACAAAAGAATATCTTTTGAACTCCAACATAACACTACGAGATTAAATTGGTAAATCTGTCTGAAGATGTATATTTTGTACAGATTAGAAAACGGGGACTCCTAGGAACAAATAATAAATTTGTAACTTAAGTACAAATTTATCTGCGTTGGGAGTCACGGGGACTGGCGATGGATAAATATCGTATGGACAGAGGGTCCAAACGAATTTAGTGGAGCCAGTTCCACAAACCCCTTCAGGGGGGGTTTCAATAAAAGTTTGTATTGTTGAAGTTCTAAAATATAGAAGAAAATATAAACAATAGATTTCATCTATTGAATGGCACAACAAAATTAAGCTATCAAGTAATACATTGATCATAATTTAATAATAACAATAACACAAACATCAGAACACTTTTCATTTCGAATTTTGGCGGGTCTCACAAGCTCGCAAGCGAGGCGCGTGAGCGCGCTGTCGAAGCGTGCACATAGAACACAGAGGGATACCAGAAGGGTTTAATGACTATAGATGAATGAGCAATTAGTTTAGTAAGTGTTTTAAAAGTTGATATTAGAATTTACTAGAATAGATTTAGGAAATGAGAGTTAGTACTCTGAGTTATTACGGTACACAACGACTTTCTGGAAAGGAAGTAATAATTGGGTCCATTTTACAGGAAATATGTGTACGAATTAGCGACACTGTTTCTGACAAACCTAGAGATCACTTGAAAGCTATACGCTGGCCATATTTCGATTCTTTATATTCTAGTTGTTCTAGAGCTATAGAGTTGATTTTTGATAATCCTGCCTTTAATATCTAAGGTAAAACAATAGGTATAGGGTAGAGGTTATTACACTGTCATTGGTGCAATAAAAATTTATATATCTGTTGCCCGCGGCTTCGCTCGCTTGAAATTCGTATTTCAAAAAAAGAAAGTATATATATAAAGGATATATATAATGTATATATATAAAGGAAAGTATATATAAAGGGGGGCCCGAAGGCGGATCTGCGCTCACGTAAACGATATTCTTTCTCGATGATAGTAACTAAGGGCGATGCGGAAGGCGGAGCTGAGTTCAGGAAGAAGAAAAACATTCTTAAGAAAGTAAGTAACTAAGGGCGAGGCCGAAGGCCGAGCTCTATTCTGGAAGACCATAAACCTTCTCGAAGAAAGTAAGTAACTATGGGCGAGGCCGCAGGCCGAGCTGCGTTCAGGAAGAAGCTAAACCATCTTGAAGAAAGTAAGTAACTAAGGCGAGGCCGAAGGCCGAGCTATGTTCGAATAATTGAAAAACCATCTCGAAGAAAGCAAGCAACTAAGGGCGAAGCCGAAGGCCGAGCTGCGTTCAGAAAGAAGCTAAACCATCTTGAAGAAAGTAAGTAACTAAGGCGAGGCCGAAGGCCGAGCTACGTTCTGATAATTGAAAAACCATCTCGAAGAAAGCAAGTAACTAAGGGCGAGGCCGAAGGCCGAGCTGCGTTCAGGAAGAAGCTAAACTATCTTGAAGAAAGTAAGTAACTAAGGGCGAGGCCGAAGGCCGTGCTCTATTCGGGAAGACCATAAAACATCTTGAAGAAAGCAAGTAACTAAGGGCGAGGCCGTAGGCCGAGCTGCGTTGAGGAAGAAGGTAAACATTTTTGAAGAAAGTAAGTAACTAAGGCGAGGCCGAAGGCCGAGCTACGTTCTGACAAATGATAAACCATCTCGAAGAAAGCAAGTAACTAAGGGCGAGGCCGTAGGCCGAGCTGCGTTGAGGAAGAAGGTAAACATTTTTGAAGAAAGTAAGTAACTAAGGCGAGGCCGAAGGCCGAGCTACGTTCTGACAAATGATAAACCATCTCGAAGAAAGCAAGTAACTAAAGGCGAGGCCAAAGGCCGAGCTGCGTTCAGGAAGAAGCTAAACCATCTCGAATAAAGTTAATTAACATTAAGATTGAGTTAATTTAATTTAAATTTTATTATAAAGTCCACGCTTCTGACGGAAAATATACCGTGCATCCTAGAACCTCGCGGTTATTCCCGGCTGGATGGCAAGAGGCCCGATGCTGTCACCTTAGTGCCATGGACTAAGGGTAGTTCTTTGATGTGGGACGCCACTTGTGTTCTCACATTGGCTTCATGTCACGTTAGGACATCTTCAAGAGAGGCTGGCGCGGCCAAGGCTGGGGCGGAGAGCCTCAAACGCAACAAATATAGAAATATAATTCAGTATTTCGAATTTGTTGCGTTTGCGGTTGAAACCCTCGGTCCGTGGAGCAGTGAAGCCAAAAGAGGCTTGGGCCTCTGCTGGTTGACGCAACCGGTGTCCCACCATCAAGGGCTTATGTACTTCTTTCAAAGGGTAAGCCTTGCCATCCAGCGGGGTAATGCCGCAAGTGCTCTAAGAACATTTGAAAATGCCCGTTTTGATAGTTATTTTAATGTTTGTTAGGTAGGTTTGAATTCTTTAGTTATTAATATAACTTTTTTATTTTTATGAAATAAATAGATTGAGTAAACGTTATTATATTCTATAGAAGAAAGGAAGTCTTTAAGGGCGAGGGCCGAAGGCGGAAGAGGGTTTTTGGTTTACCTGAACGCAGCTCGGCCTTCGGCCTCGCACTTAGTTCCTTCCTTTCTTCCGGAAGGTTTATCGTCTTCCTGAACGCAGCTCGGCCTTCGGCCTCGCCCTTACTTACTTCTTTTATTTGAGAAAGGTTTATCGTTTACCTGAAAGCAGCTCGGCCTTCGGCCTCGCCACTCGCTAGTCCCGGCCTCGATTAATACCCTCCTCTACTGCCGATGGGCCCGGATATGTTCGGTGAAGCCATCGCCAATAGGTTAGCCATCCACACCTTCGTTACTTTCTTTGAGGAGGTTTATCGATTACCTGATCGCAGTTTGGCCTTTGGCCTCGCCCTTAGTTACTTACATTCTTCTTTGGAATACGAATTTCACGCGAGCGAAGCGGCAGGCAACAGCTAGTCTGGTAATAATATTGATGAACATGCCTATATAGTAACAAAGCTTTAGCATAGATTAGTTAAACAATTATATTATATTTGTGAGGCTGACCAAATACTTTTAAACTGCAGGTCAGCGGTCAGTAGAAGCCTTTTCATCTTTCATCAAGAAGCAGCTCGCTGACCCAATCGAGACGTTCGGCTCCCTCAAGCAGCTGCAGGAGATGGCCGAGGACAAGCGGCGGATAATCGGGTACTTTGATCGGCGCGATCAAACCGAGTACAGTGTACTGCGGAAGGTCGCCAGCTCGCTCAAGGAGGAGTGTGTCTTCAATGCCGGTTTTGGTGATGCTTCAGCGCAGATGCACCCGCCCGGTAAACATCATTTTTCTTTTTGTATTTATTTTTGTGGTTATCTCACTTTCAAGGCTAACAGGCTAGATAAACATTTAAAAGCAAAAAGCAAAATACAACAAAAATAAAATAAATCCCCAGTGAACATAGATATGAACACACCAGCTTCGGCTGCTCGTTCATCAAAATAAAATAATAATAACACAACCGGTGACCCGCCCCGGGCATAACTGGCGATCCACCCAGGCATTCGATAAAATATGGTGAACACACCTACAAACTGGAAAGGATGCGTGCTCGTGGATCAAAAGATGTTTTTTTATGTAATCCATACCAGATTACATAAAAAAATGGTGGCTGAGTCGGAGGGGCCAAAGCACATTGCTCCGACTAGCCAATATCACCTCCGCGAAGGTAGGTGCCATACCGGAGACTTCCCTGGGTTGCTGGCTATACTGGACTAGAGGAGAATACAACCGAGGCTGCTATGCGACCATCTTACATCCAGTTATACAGTTTACATTAACCCTTCCATTTTGGGAGCAAAAATTTTGAAGCCATTCCTTCACCTACACCAGGTCGCCTTCACACCTGGTGTAGGTGTGAAGGTATCACATTACTCTAGAAAAAAAATCATTTTGGAAGATTTTCCATGAAACTTTATGAACTAACAAATGGATTGTATTTACAGATAAATATTCTAGCTATAAATGGCATTTTTTTATATATATTACATATTCTAGGTGACAAAATTATTTTGTAAAGTTGTTCTATGTGAAAATCGCGACCTCTCTCAGATTTTTTATTTTTATAAATTTATCACAACTGCAAATCGGTCAAATATTATTTTTATTACCTATAAAAAGTAATACATCTAAAATCTAACAAACCTTTCTGGTGTATCAGCAGCTCCGGTGTCGCACACAATAAAATCTTGAATTCGCACAAAATTTTGGTCAAAAACAGCATTTTCGCACTCACAGGCCATTCCAACATTTTGGCAAATTTTATTACGTAAATATGTGAGTTAGGTATATGGAAAGCACATGGTTGGATAGATAATTTTATCTACTTATCTTGAGACACACTCAAAAACACAAATTTTAGCAAAACTAGAAATAAATTACGACGACGGAAAATATTCCAGGTTATGTAATATCTTGATCATTTATACATTTAGTGCAAAGAAAACACTATATTTCTCTTCGGATAGAACTAAACTTTCATATTTGAGCCCATTTTTATCCATATATAATCAAATTACCTTTTTTTTTTTTAATCTTTATTTTGTTTAGGGCTTTAGCCATTCCTGGCTATGCCAGCCCCATAGTAACTATATTGATTTTTATCGTACTTCAGCACGATTCAACGCCTGTGACTTTACAAAAAAACTTAGTATGAATTCAAACTCCTCCCCCTGAGCTCGCCCCAAGGCTTCATGTACTTTAAAAAACAGGTTAAGTCTGTCAGTTCTTAAGTCTCTCAATAGCTTCTGCCTCAGTTTCAAATTACCTTTGAAATTGCAAAAACAAAAGATGACTCGCACATACAACACGCACTGACAAAAGGCGAGAGACTAAGAATTCTTTTTCCTTATCTGTCGTCTCGGGACATATCAAGTTAGTGGTACCGATGTGTAGCTAAATAAAGCTCTATCAAATAAACACTCCTAAGTGAGATAAAACGAAAAAATATCTTTTGTTCGGCCCATGCAGCGGTTTGGAGCTCGCTGACAACGCGGCGGTCGATATCGACCGCTCCATAGTTGACGGTACATAGTGCTCTAGCGGTCGATATCGACCGCTCCACAGTCAACGGGACAATAACAGACAATAACAGTGGAGTGAATCAAATCAAATAAAAAAAACGTTTATTACACATATAAATCGTACAGAAGGTAGCACTTAATGCCTATGGCATTTTCCGCCAGCTTATCCTTATCCGAATCTTAAAAACATATAAAACCAGGGTAGGTACAACAAAACGATGTCTTTAATAATAGAAAAATAGAAAAATAAAATGTATGTATATACATATGATAGATATATATATAATATACAGTATTCAAATATCTATAGTAAAAAGAAATAAAGCTACAGACAATACATATTATGAGTTTACTCAGAAACTACAACTAGGGACACGGAAGGAGAAGAAGAAGAAGGAATCTTTCGAGCTGGTGTAAATGCACTTTATAAAGGGAAAGTGACAATATAACAGTGCAGTTCTAGCTAGGGACATGGGGGGATATTATAATTTAGCATACGTCTGCCTTCTTAGCCTTCTCTGCCCTGGAATCAGACCCTCCATACACATGCGGCTAATCAATAAACATTATATTATCGACGCTTGAAAGGCAACATTGAATAAGCGACGTTTTGTGCCATATTGAGTTATATACATAGTTCGAACCGCCTGATTTTTCTGTGTCGATTGGTCGAACTGACATATTCCTATGACGACTTTTGATGTCGCTTCGGCATAATGAATTTAAGGAATCTTTAATTTTTTTTTGTCTACTAAGCGACAAAATGTTTAACCTCTTTTTAAGAAATGCTGGTTGTCGTAATCCTAATAAGCAACTTTTGCCCTTAGTCAATTTTTTAAGTTAGGTTGGTATGGTAATTTTTCAACTTAGCTTATTTTTACTTGTATGTGGCAATACATTTTTTGGCGTATGGTAAGTTTTTTCCTGACAAAGAAGATTTTTAGTTATCTATCATTTAAGTAATTTTAACAATATATATATATTTTTTTTTCAAAAAGGTGCTTAGAATTTAATTTTATATAGAGTTAAATATGCCTTAAATAAGCGACGAGTCTTGGAAGGAGGAGCAGGTGTGAACGTCGCTTTCTTCGCACTGAACGCACAAACTTCTTCCTTTTTTAGGGTTCCGTACCTCAAAGGAGGAAAAAACGGAACCCTTATAGGATCACTTTGTTGTCCGTCTGTCTGTCTGTCTGTCAAGACCTTTTTTCTCAGAAACGGGTAGACGTATCAAGTTGAAATTAATATCAAATACTAAGGTCTACGAAACCTTTGAGGTGTAGAAAATGCAAGCTTCTAGGTCAACGGAATCACTAGATACGCCCATTTAAGTCACATATTTTGCTACCGGCAAATCAAATCAAAACCTATAGAGTACTTCCCGTTAACCTAGAATCATGAAATTTGGTAAGAAGCAAGGTCTCACAGCACAAGTAAAGGAAAAATCTAAAATTGTAAATTCATAGTTATGTGGCATTAAAAAAATTGTTTGTTTGTTTTCTATGTCAAGATCCCTTTTTCTCAGGAACGGATCAAGATAACAAATTGAAATTAATACGAAATACTAAGATCTACGATCTCTTTAAGGTGTAGAATACTAAAGCTTCTAAATCAACGCAATCAAAAGATACGGCCATCTATGTCATATTTCATACTCGCAAACTCACTCAAAACAAATCAAAACCTATAGGGTATTTCCCTTTAACATAGAATCATAAAATTTGGTAAGAAGCAAGGTCTTACAGCACAAGTAAAGGAAAAAATCCGAAAATTGTAAAATTGTAGTTATTGACATTAAAAAAAAATATATATTGTTTTGTATGTCAAGGACCCCCTTTCTCAGGAACGGATCAAGATAACAAATTGAAATTAATATGAAATACTAAGAGCTACGATCTCTTTACGGTATAGAAAATGCAAGCTTCTAAATCAACGCAATCAAAAGATACGGCCATCTATGTCAGATTTCATACTCGCAAACTCACTCCAAACAAATCAAAACCTATAGGGTATTTCCCGTCAACCTAGAATCATAAAATTTGGTAATAAGCAAGGTCTGGTAAATAGCACACGTAAAGAAAAAAATCCTAAAATTGTAAACTTGTAGTTATGATATTAAAAAAAATTTGATTGTTTTGTGTGTCAAGTCAAGACCCTTTTTATTCTCAGTAACGAGTCAAGATATCAAATTGAAATTAATATGGAATACTAACGTCTGCGATCCCTTCGAGTTATATAAAATGAAAGCTTCTTAATCAATATAATCAAAACATACGGCTATTTATGGCAAATTTTAATACTTGCAAACTCATTCAAATGAAATCAAAACCTATAGGGTACTTACGTTGACCTGGAGTAATGAAATTTGGCAAGAAGCATGGTCTCACATCACAAGTAAAGAAAAAATCGGAAAATTTTAGATATTATGTCGTTATGTCGTAGTCATAATATAAGAAATATATTTTTGTATAACTTCACGAATGCCGCACAGTCAAACCATTGATGTAGTGTTTATTTAGGCGTTCGTGGTTTTCCAAAACAATTGTTTTTGTACATACCTACATAATACAAATATATTGAGTGATGCTGATGATACGGAACCCTCGGTGCGCGAGCCCAACTCGCACTTGCCGACTTTTTATTTCGGTTAGGTTATTTTGCTCTGATATCAATTCGATATAATTTCTCTTTATTAAATTTTTACTGTACTCTTCCAGATCTACGCTTGTTGGTTAGTATATTTTTCCCGTTTCTATTTTCATGTTAAATTTACTAAGCGACACTTAACTTTTGAAATAATCGTGTTTTTGAATAGTTTTATAGGTCACCATGTAGATGACAAAATAATATTTCCAAAACAGTAAGATTAACGCCTGTAGGATGAATACGAGAATGTATATTATTTTTTTTTCTAAAAAGTCAAACTTTAAACTGCTCTCCTGTAAAATTAGCCCAATGTCGCTTAGTCAATGTTGCCTTTCAAGCGTCGATATGCATATATTGGTTTTTAAATTACCGTGGTTGATAAACATTACTAAAGATTTGATGGCTTTACTCACAATCTCCAAGCCACATAACTCAGAGACGACCGTGAGTAAATCCATCAAATCTTTAATATTATATAATGCATAATTAACTTACATAATGTATTTATTAAACAACCAAAAAAATTAAGATACAATAAAAATTAAACTAATTATCTAAGCTAAACTAATATAAAATATAACTAAGTTAAAAACTTACATAATACAGTTGTGTGAAAGTAAAGATGTTGCAAAAATGTAATGATGTGAATTAATTGTAGTTTCCATTGTTTTTTGGTGTTGCCGCTGATAGGATTATCACGCATAATACTGAGATATATATTTATGTTAACGCTAATGTGCGATAACCGTTAATGTGCACATTACCTAAATGTGTCTTCAAACGTCGTATTAACAGGCTAGACAGCCTAGCTCAGTCCGCAAATCTGCTGGCATGGCACCTAACTGAGTGTGGTTTCGCGAGGAGAGGTTTTTTTGGCTCTGTTGACTGCACCAATTGGTCTCTCGACACAGCCACCCATGTTGGTTTACATAAAAAAAGGTAATCTGCAGATTAACTCATTTAATTTCACCTGTTAAAATATGTTTTTTGCACTTTACCTAGTTAATGTCCACATTAATCAGGACACGGCCATTAAAGTGCGAAGATTTGAATCCGTTGAGGTTAACCTGAGGCGTACAAATACATTCACGCATGACGGTGAGGATAAAATTCTGCGAGTGTAGTAGTGCTCAGGCCATGTTTATGCGCATGTCAAGCATTTGTATTAGAGAAATGCATGTGTGTGCGGCCTCAGGTTAGGCCGTCCATGCTTAAAGGAGACGAATAGAGCAACTGGAGCCAGTTTTTTAAATAATTACCTACGCTGCGTCGAGCCACCAGGGCTGTCACAATTCACAACTACACTAACACAATTGACACGTAGTAAGCCCATCATTGTGAAAATACAATTCTTTAAAAATTATTATGTACATTTATGTATTTTTTATTTATAGAACAAGAACCAGCTCCCAAAATTTTACTCTAACAGAATATATGAGTTGGTTTCTATACTTTATTATATACTGGCGTGTATACGAACACACTGCAGCAACGCGGAGGCATTATATTAGGTGCAATAAAATTAGAATAATACGGATAGCGGCAGGCAGCAGTAGGTTTTTTTTTATGGTACATGTGCGTCACATAACGCGGGGCGGCCCTGACTGACTCAAAGCGAGGTAAGTGAGAATGTATGTAGTGGTTGTGTACGGACGGACAGCGTGAGCTGGCGCGCGCTTGTGTGAGTGTGAACGGCGCGCTTGTATGAAGATGTTTAACTAGTCTGTTTAAACTATGGTAACAGGCAATAATATCATCACAGTTGGAGAAAATATGATTAATTCCCGATTGAAATACGATTGTTATGAAACCGACTTTACCGTGAGCGGAGCCGCGGGCACAGTTAGTCGTAAATAAAATATGTAAATATCTAACTTGTTTTTTCTGAACTTTAACTGCTGTAATTCAGTTAACAGGCACATTAACTAGAATCTAGATAATGTGCGCTGTGCGCAATGACGTGGTAAAGTACCAGCTTGCGCCTTTGGACTCGATCCAGCATCGAGCCGTGCGACTAGTGGGTGACCCCGAAGTGTCCCGCGATCAAGAACCACTGCAACACCGTAGGGATGTCGGCTCCCTAAGTGTGTTCTATCGCTTATTCCATGGGGAGGCTCGGAGGAGCTGTTTAACGCCATCCCGCCGTCCCCTTTCCACCTCCGCACCACACGCACTGGGCAGGGATTGCATCCCTATACGCTGGACTTACCGCGGATGCGTACTAATCGATTCTGCAGATCTTTCCTCTACAGAACCGGTAAACTCTGGAACGCTCTCCCTGCTCATATATTTCCCCCCAAGTACAGTCTCGGGTCCTTTTCTTCAAGAGGGGCGTGAATGGGCACCTGTCAGGCCGGCATGGCATTCGCAACCCCCGCATACGACCCAATGTCCATGGGCGTCGTTAGACACCTTATGGGTGGCTCGGCGCCATATATCGCGCTTTCAATAAAAAAAAAAAAAGTAACGAAATGAATGATGTTTACGCACTTTAACTGGTTGGTTCAGGTAATCGGCAGACTCCCTAGGTAATGTGGTAATATGCACACTAACGGAGATTCGCACATTATCGGTAACATATATACATCAAATGAAGCACTAGGACAATACGCTACATAACTAATAAAGGGGATACATTTCCTTGAGTCAAAACTCTATATTAGTTTTGCGAATTTCGCTCCAAATGAGAATGCGCTGTTGTAAAATTGCTTAAATTACATAATGAAACACTAGTATCTGTACGATTGTTTGAATATGTGCATTTAGTGTATACTGTTTATAGAGCATTCACATTGTTCACAAGAATATACTGTGGTACCTGGTACAACGCTGTATAGCTTGTCACAATATTTACAAACGAAGTAGAGCTGGCAAAAAACTTAGTAGTGATGTCTATACTAGTTATTTATTTTATTTATTTATTTATTTATTTTATTTGTCTCTTTATTTCAGCCAACTAGGGCCATATTGAAAATACGAATACATATTAAATGTCTTAACCTAAGAACTAAAATTACTATTTCTCCTGTGTTATCCATTTAATAATGTTTACATTAATGTTCCAGGCACGCCAATCATAGTTTTCCGCGCAGATCGCAAGACGTCTAACGAGGCTGACGAGACGTACCTCGGCTCGATGAACAACTTCGACGATCTACACGCTTGGGTTCAGGAGAAGTGCATTCCGCTCGTGCGCGAGATCACATTCGAGAACGCCGAGGAGTTCACTGAAGAGGGCCTGCCCTTCCTCATACTTTTCCACCATCCCACCGACACGGAGAGCGTTAAGAAGTACAAGGACCTTGTTAAGAGAGAGTTGGAGGCTGAGAAACGTATGTGGTTTTCACATAAAATTATTTATAGATATATATTTTTTTTTTATGTAATCCGGTATGGGTGGCTGAGTCGGAGGGGCCAAAGCACATGCTCTAACCAGCCAATATCACCTCCGAGAAGGTAGGTGCCATACCGGAGACTTCCCTGGATTGCTGGCTATACTGGACTAGAGGAGAACACAACCGAGGTTGCTTGCGGCCATCTTACATCCAGTACGGTGGTACCAACCCATTTGGGCTTACTATTAGGTTCTGAAACTCATATATCAGAAATCTAATGGTGTGACCTGTCTGTCTGTTTGGCTGTCTATCTGTCCGTCCGTCTATCACAGGGTCCTAAACGAAATTGATCCATCTGGGGACTTAAGTGCCCCTTGAGTCGGTTCCATTTACGTAGCAACAGTCCACTTCATTAACTTCGGAAGCAGATTCGTTGGATCAATAGAAACAAAAATGACAGTTTTTCTGAATTCAGTCAGAATAAATAAATACAGTTTCCAGTTTGATCTACTTTCAACATTAAAATAAACGCTCTTTGAATATGTAGGTAAGGCTCATTATCTATACATATAATAAAATCGTAAAGGTAAGAAAGTCTGTACATTGAATGTATTCGGAAAAAAACTAACCAGGGTGGCTTAAAATGAGATACTGAACATATTACGACAGTTTTTAAAATTTTTGTTTGTTTGTTTGTTTGTTTGTTTGTCTGTACGCGCATCACGCAAAAACCACTGAACGGAATTAGACGAAACTTTGTATAGTGGCAGTTTATATGCCGGGTTAACATAATACGTAAAAAAAAATAACAAAAATAAAAAAAAAATTACAATTATAAACATTATTGCGCGTTTAAAATCACGTAGTCCAAAGTACATAATTATATCTTGAGAACTGGCAGCAAATACAATTTGAATAAAATATTCATTCGAAATTTAAAAATAAGTAGATACAACGAAAATGACAGTTCTTCTTTTTTATAACTTGAACACAATAGTCTATACATATCTATTCTTTCTATACATATCATAAAATCGTAAATGCAAAAATGTATATTTGAACGCGCATCTCGCAAAAACCACTGAACGGAATTTGACGAAACTTTTTATAGTGACAGTGTATATCCCGGATGAACATAATAAGGAAGGAAGGTGTGGATCTAAGCTTGCGATGGCTTCACCGAACATATCCGGGCCCATCGGCAGTAGAGGAGGGTATTAATCGAGGCCGGGACTAGCGAGTGGCCACTCTAAATTTCCCGCGCATGCTTCACGTTTCGGCTCGCTTCAAGCCCTCGTCAGCTAGTCTGTGTTGACTAGGACGCGGGGAAACCACCAGTCCCGCTCTCGACCTCCCTCTCTCTACCTATCCATATTCTGTAGGATGCTTCCAGTGACGTTTTTGAAGCTCTCTCCATATATGAGCTTAGCGTCGATCTTGGGAGCCCTAGATTCTTGAAGAGACTGTAGAGCGACTTCGCTGGTAGTCCTCTTGCTCCGACTTCCACAGCGAAGAGATCAGTCTTGAATCCGTTTCTCACAATCCGGTCTACTAAGTTGCAGTACTTGTTAAGCTTGATGTTGTGGTCCTTCGGTATGTTACTTTCCCATGGAACTGTAAGTTCAACAAGTACTACATGCTTTGTCGCTTTTGAGAACATGAGTATATCCGGTCTTAATGCTGTGGTACAGATTTCCGAAGGCATTTGGTAATGCTTCTCATGTGTGTCCATCAACAATTCCCAATCCTTTGCTGCTCCCAAAATTGAAGAAGGTTTAGTCCTATCTTTGGGCAGCTTATTGGCTCCAGGTTTCACAAAGTTGACCTTCTGGAAGCCGCTACTGGTTTGCCCTTTCCTGGTCCGTGCAATTGACAGGTTGATGGCCTCTCTGATGATTTGGAGGACTTTATCATGACGGTAGGAATACTGGCCTCGCTCAAGTAGTATTTTGCATCCGCATAACAAATGTTTGGCCGTGCCTACGAACTCCTTACATGACGGGCATAGTCTATTTGTAGATTTCCCCCATCTAACTAGGTTACTCGGGTCGGGGAGAGTAAGCTGGAATGCATTTAAGTAGAACTTAAGCAGCTCAGGGGACCAGTTGTATATTATGGATTTCCACTTCAATGCAGGAGGGATGCAGAAGTCACCCACTGTTAGCCAATCATTCTGCATTTCTAGGTTTAAGGCGTGAAGTTTGAAGCCTTGTTCCATGTCCTCCTGAGCAAAACCTTTCAGTATTTCTTTATCAGACTTTGCTGTTTCTATGCCCAATCCAGATCTATTGGTGCGTGTGCCAACTTGGAATGATTTGTAGAAGTCGAGTCTCGATTCCAGTTCATCTGATAGTGATGTGTTGGGTAAGGCTTGAATAGCGCTATCATTGGAGTCTTTGAGTATACATCGTTTGGCTATTCTCGCCTTTTGATAAAATATCGACGGTTTCTTAATGTTCAGTCCAAAGTTATTGTGAGATCTGTATAGCGTTGACGAGTCAGCCGGGTGAGCCAGTCCAAACCATGATTTCAGGAATCTGGTCACATACGAGTCTAATTTAGTCAGGTTTTGCTTTGTGAAGTCGTAGACGAGAAATGGCCATGAAAGTTTTGATGTCAGGTAGTTATCGTAAATCCATGCCTTTTGTGTACCCAGGAGGGGAAGATTGTCAGTTTGGCGGAGGCTCTCTTCGAAAAGTTGGACAATATCATCAGTAGGATGCTCCTTTCCTCTGCTGGTGATCCTTTTGCCCAAGAATTTAAAAGGAGCTTCATCAGCCACAGTTGCGATTGGTTTTCCGGCTACTGTCAGACCTGGATTGCTCGAGGTAAACTTTGAACCTTTCCTGGTTAAGCTCAAACAGTAGCACTTCGCTGGTTTTATCTTCATCCCTTTGGTCCATTCACAATAGTCATCCACCACCTTAAGAAGCGCCTGATTTTGTTTTGGATTGCGGGTTAACAGCGTAATATCATCCGCAAATGCCAGGATGGCCGCCATATATGTGTCTCCATATTTGAACCTGTATCCCCATTTCTTTTCTTTTACGACAAGCGTATCAATTAGAATGTTGATAACAATGTTAAATGTGACAGGAGAGAGGCAGCAACCCTGGAAAAGTCCTATGCCGTAACGAATTTCCGGTGTCTTCTCCGTTTCGCCTTTTACTTGTATTACAAAGGAAAGTTTTTTGTAGTAGGAGGCTATTATATTACAGATCAGAGGTGGCACATTATACCACTCTAGCGCCTTTAATAGTAACTCATGGCGCACCGAACCGAAGGCGTTTTCAAAGTCTAACCACGTGGCAGTTAATTGTCTCTCATTCTTCCTTGCATCTCTAAGACATTCAGTCAGCAAAGAATTATGTTCGAGGCACCCTGCAACTCTTGGGAGAAAACCTTTCTGGTACTTCTTCGGTAAGTAGTCGTTGGTACACATGTGTTTGTCTGGCCTGTATAATGGAGAAGAATATTTTCGAAATTGTGTTCGTAAGGGCTATAGGTCTAATATCCTTGGGATCAGTAACTTCTTTCTTTTTTGGTAGAAGAACAAACACGGCTTTACCAAGACAGTCTGGCACTTCTCTGTTCGTCCAAATTCTTTTGTAGATGTTCGCACTTTTTGTATATGATGTATGGTATGCCATCGGGTCCCGGGGCGGAACTATTTGGTTTCCTTTTTATGTGGTATTCCAGCTCTTCCATCAGCATCAAATGCTAGAGCAGGTTCTTTGGGTTTTGGAGCTGGTGGATCCCTGTAAGTTATCCTCCGGGGTGGTGGATTTAAAGTTGAAAAAAAAAATATAATAAAAATCACGTAATCCAAAGTAAAGGTAAAAAAAACAATTTTAAATGTCATGTTGGCAACGGAGAACTGTCATCTCGACGTGAGCTGGCCGGTGACAAATTGTTTGATAAATAAAAATAATAATTGAAAGTCGAAGTTATGTCGCTGTCATTGGTGCAATAAAATTTATATATCTGTTGCCCGCGGCTTCGCTCGCGTGAAATTCGTATTTTAAAAAAAGAAAGTAAGTAACTAAAGGCAGGCCCGAAGGCGGATCTGCGCTCACGTAAACGATATTCTTTCTCGATGAAAGTAACTAAGGACGAGGCGGAAGGCGGAGCTGAGTTCAGGAAGAAGAAAAACATTCTTGAAGAAAGTAAGTAACTAAGGGCGAGGCCGAAGGCCGAGCTCTATTCTGGAAGACCATAAACCTTCTCGAAGAAAGTAAGTAACTATGGGCGAGGCCGCAGGCCGAGCTGCGTTCAGGAAGAAGCTAAACCATTTTGAAGAAAGTAAGTAACTAAGGTGAGGCCGAAGGCCGAGCTACGTTCGGATAATTGAAAAATCATTTCGAAGAAAGCAAGTAACTAAGGGCGAGGCCGAAGGCCGAGCTGCGTTCAGGAAGAAGCTAAACCATCTTGAAGAAAGTAAGCAACTAAGGCGAGGCCGAAGGCCGAGCTACGTTCTGACAAATGATAAACCATCTCGAAGAAAGCAAGTAACTAAGGGCGAGGCCGAAGGCCGAGCTGCGTTCAGGAAGAAGCTAAACCATCTCGAATAAAGTTAATTAATATTAAGATTGAGTTAATTTAATTTAAATTTTATTATAAAGTACACGCTTCTAACGGCAAATATACCGTGCATCCTAGAACCTCGCGGTTATTCCCGGCTGGATGGCAAGAGGCCCGATGCTATCACCTTAGTGCCATGGACGAAGGGTAGTTCTTTGATGTGGGACGCCACTTTTGTTCTCACATTGGCTCCAAGTCACGTTAGGACATCTTCAAGAGCAGCTGGCGCGGCCGAGGCTGGAGCGGAGAGCCTCAAACGCAGCAAATATAGAAATATAATTCAAGATTTCGAATTTGTTGCGTTTGCGATTGAAACCCTCGGTCCGTGGAGCAGTGAAGCCAAAAGAGGCTTGAGCTGGTTGACGCAACTGGTGTCCCGCCATCAAGGGCTTATGTACTTCATTCAAAGGGTAAGCCTTGCCATCCAGCGGGGTAATGCCGCAAGTGCTCTAAGAACATTTGAAAATGCCCGTTTTGATAGTTATTTTAATGTTTGTTAGGTAGGTTTAATTCTTTAGTTATTAATATTACTTTTTTATTTTTATGAAATAAATAGATTGAGTAAACGATATTATATTCTATCGAAGAAAGGAAGTCTTTAAGGGCGAGGCCCGAAGGCGGAAGAGGGTTTTTGGTTTACCTGAACGCAGCTCGGCCTTCGGCCTCGCACTTAGTTCCTTCCTTTCTTCCAGAAGGTTTATCGTCTTCCTGAACGCAGCTCGGCCTTCGGCCTCGCCCTTACTTACTTCCTTTATTTGAGAAAGGTTTATCGTTTATCTGAAAGCAGCTCGGCGTTCGGCCTCGTCCTTAGTTACTTTCTTTAAAAAGGTTTTTCGATTACCTGAA
This sequence comes from Nematopogon swammerdamellus, assembly GCA_946902875.1. Lineage (NCBI taxonomy): Eukaryota > Metazoa > Arthropoda > Insecta > Lepidoptera > Adelidae > Nematopogon > Nematopogon swammerdamellus. The sequence goes on along the minus strand of OX336335.1, from coordinate 10,665,176 downwards.
CGCAGCTCGGGCTTCGGCCTCGCCCTTAGTTACTTACATTCTTCTTTTGAATACGAATTTCACGCGAGCGTAGCCGCGGGCTCAGCTAGTACTTCTAAATAAAAGTGAAGATTCATATTGACGCCAGTCTAGAGCAAAAAGCTAACAGATTTCGCAGTTCATTTCGAGGCTTGGTGATGGACGACCTCAACGCGCCGACGCCTCAAATGAAAAAGATTTTTTGTGTTTTTAGTCAATAATTTGTGTATAAATTCGAAAGAATATAACATTTCTAAGTGAATGTGTTATTATTGAGGTTTTTATCCATTCGCGAGTGTATGAAATCGAAAAATACTTAACATTACAATATTTGTGGAATGCAATTTCGTGCAATGTTCAACTAACAATTTGTCAGTGCACTGTAAGGTATACATAATATTTGTTTAAAATTTTGTAACGATTACAACCATGCTTCATTTGCTATAGGTGCCACTCGCAATTTAAGGTCTAACTGCGTCCCGCATAACTACTGCAACGGAGCATCACAACCCGTCAAAATGTCTTTGTATGAATTTGGATGATGATATTGTTGTTCTTGTGGCCCTTGTTGAGTGGGCCTATTCTCTCTCCGCACTTGGGCCATAAACAGTCCTTTGTATGATTAAATTGTATGAGGTAAACTGTACTGCTCGATAGCGGCTTTCGTATGAACAATTTGTGCCGCATAATCCGCTGCTGTTCAGTGCCTCCGTAGTGTGGTCGCACCTTTAATGTAGGTAGACTGTGACTAGAAGATTGTCTTACCACTTTTGTGAAGCCGTTTTAGTGACCTTCCGGTCCCGTTTCAGTAAGTAGAGAATAAAACAGATATGCACAACACAAAGATCACGCTGAATCTGTTGAAAGGATCTACGAAGAAAAACACAAGAGGGACCTGTACCATAATAATCAGGGATGAAGTGTTGTGTTGGGTCGGAAATGAAAACGTAATGCTTTCTGCATTGTAGAAAAGATATGCAATTAGCATGTGGGTGTATTGCAGAGAACATAAACTTCCTGACTGCTGACGGTCAGCGGTTCGAGCACCCGCTACACCACCTGGGCAAGTCGCTGAGCGACCTCCCGCTCATAGCCATCGACTCCTTCCGCCACATGTACCTCTTCCCCGACTTCCGCGACATGGAGCAGCCGGGCCGGCTCAAGCAGTTCCTGCAGGACCTCTACTCGGGCAAGCTGCACAGGTACCCACACCGACAGCTCCATACTTCCATCCATTCATAGCTCACTAATGGTGCCCATTCCTCCTTTCTTCTCTAACATTAGTATTTGGCACCATAATATTGTGAAAGATTTATTTCCTGGGATAATTTTGCACCTGAAACATACTTTTGTCAGCCTTGGTAGCTCAGTGGTACGGTCGGTCGACTGATAAGCAACGCTGAGTGCGGTCAGTACTTGGATGGGTGACCGCTCGACCGTTGGAGGCTGACCGTGGTTCAGATTCCACGTTAAACCGTAGGCCCCTTCCCTTCTTACCCTACAAGGTGGTAGGTTTTATCCCGGCCAGGTTTGCCCAACCGCACTGAGCGAAACGTCTGTGTAAATAGTTCGTGTTTTCCGTCCAGTTCAGTGTTTAGCCGACATAAAATGAAGGGAGCACTGACCTAGTTAACCCGGTGTTATGGGCTGAGATCACGGATGTTGTAGGTGATGTAGCCAACCGTGTCAGTTTCCATAAAAAAAACGTGGCAAAACCTTTGGTTGAGTTGTTTCACGAGGCGGTAGTTGTAATAGCCCCATTCTGAAACAATTCACAAAATCGTGTACCTGTACCTATCTAATTCACCAAGGTGTTAGTGGTTAGCCAATAATGTTAGGGTTCCATAAAACAAATTTCAAATAATATGAATTATTACATATCCTATCTTTTGGCTTCAGCATATTCCCATAAATAAATCTACTTTTATGATAATTGGGGTGACAGTCAGTATGACTGAATTTCTTTTTCTTTTTACACTTCACGTTTCTTAACGCTTCCAGAGAATTCCACTACGGTCCAGATCAGCCGCAACTCGACAACGCTATAGACACGGACAAGAAGACCACCTCGCCACCGGAGTCCACCTTCAAGAAACTCGCACCGTCCAAGAACAGATACACGCTGCTCCGAGACGAGTTATAAGCCGTGAATAAATGTAGTCAAATGTTAGTACTTAGTTTGTTGGAGCTAAATGTGAAGGCAACAGTGACGAGTGAGCGGTGCAGTGCAGAGCAGTGTCTGTTGCCATCGAGTGTCGGTTGTTGAACGCGTTGCCACTAGCAGCAGCAGTGATAGTGTGTCGTCATGTGGATATTTATACATATTGGACAAGCGGCACTGCAGTATGTAACAAATGTATTTATTTTGTTTTGTCTTTTAGAGGTTATACATTCTGTCAAAAAAGTACCGGGAATTGACAATTTTCTTCTAATTCCAAATTCAAATAATTCATTTTGTCGCTAAGTTCGCACAACTGTTTTCTATATTGGCGCGGAGTTTCAGCCCTATCTGTCATTTAGTTTGTTTACAGTGCTCGATTTTGTTAGTTTATCTCAAGTGTGTTTTGCGATTTTTATAATGGATAAAAATATTGAACAGAGAGTTTGTCTCAAATTTTGCATCGCAAATGGAATTTCGTGTTCCGAGTCGCAGAAAATGTTACAGAAAGCTTACGGTGAATCGAATTTATCAAAAACACGTGTGTGTGTCGAGATGTGGTGGAAGATTTGCCTCGCTCTGGTCGGCCATCAACGTCTTCAACTGAAGTTAATATAGCTAAAGTGAAGGAAATGGTGACTGTGAATCCTCATTCAAGTTTGAGAGAGATGGTCGCTCAACTTTCTGTGTCTCACGAATCGATTCATACCATTTTAAACGATCGCTTGGGCATGAAAGACGTTGCCGTGCCGCTCGAGATTTGAATTTTCTTCAAAAACTCATCGCTTAAGGCCATCATTGTGAACGACTTTTTGGCCAAAAACTCAACAAATACCATCGAACAACCACCGTATTCACCGGATATGGCTCCGGCCGACATTTTTCTGTTTCCAAAATTCAAATTACCACTTCGAGGCACCCGTTTTCACTCTATATAAGACAGAAAAGAGAATTCGCGGTGAGAACTGAAGTCGATTCCGGAAAATGCATTTAAATTTTTTTTTTATAATTACATTATTCGTTGACGTAAGTGTATTATTTCGGAAGGGGCCTAATTTTAAGGCGATAGCATAAATTTGGAAGAATAATTAATATTTTGTGTTGGTATTATTGACCTTTTCCCGGTACTTTTTTGACAGAGTAGTACCTAGGTACTCTCTTTACCAGATGGAAAGAAGTCGATTATGTATAGGCAGTTACATCGCTGCTTCAAATAATGTAATGTTCAAAATATTGTCAATAAGGCTAAAGCATTTTTACTGTAACCTCAACAGTGTCTTCGTCACGATACGGCATACAGTCACACTCACTTTGGTTTGTTACAAAATAAAGTTCTCACTTCTCCCTCATGTCATTTTAATTTTCCTTCGATGTATAGTAACCTGCGTTGGTATATAAAGTAGGATACGTACGGGGCCTTATCGATGTTCATGATACACTTTAGTAGAGTCACAGAGGCAGCTAATAGCGGCCTACATTTCTGAAACAGTCATAAATAGCCGATAAATCAAAATGTCATAATTGTTTGATTCTATTTTTCTTATTTAAATTGTTTAATTTGTTATGTGTTTTGAAACTTGTGTCTCACCTAATAATCTATTTGATATCAAATAGTTTATTAGGTCAGACACAAGTCCCAAAACACAGAGCAAATTAAACTATTTAAATAAGAAAAATAGAATCAAACAAATTATGACATAAAACCCATTAAAAAAATTCAAAATTAAGCTGCCATACATAAAACAAAACTTTACACTCACCTCACAGTCAAATAACACAAGCACTAATCACCGCTGCATGCCTATTCTAGAATCATACATTTTATATAATTGAATATTCTAGAATAATATATTTTGACTAGAATCATATATTATTCTAGAATCATATATTTTCGGAGGTTGTTATTCGGACTCGTTTTCCGCGCTTAAGCCCAGTCCATTGTGGGCCTTTTCCGCGTCCTACGACCTTTCTCCAACCAACTGAGTTCTTTCAAGAAGCTGCGTACTCTCTGGATCTTAGCATGCCTCTCGAGCTCATGTGCCTGTCTTCGTTTTGGAACCGTCATATACCTCCTCTGACCGGCCTTTGGCTTCTCCAGCCATGTTGATTGTGTATGATCTCTCAAATACATAAATTTTGGGTATGCGATCACAGCAGGCTGCCAATAACCTCTGCTGTTACCTTCTGAAGAAGCTTTGAGTGTGGCAGTTTGTCAATTGTGTGCCAGAGTCCCAAGAGTCCTGAGCCTCACCGCTGCTGACGCAGCCTCCTGTTGTGCGTAAAGATCTAGTGGTATTATAGACAATATTACCTCCAGAGATGCAGTTGGTGTTGTTGCATGTGGTTGCCATGCACTTTAGTCTTTAGATTCGCTGTAGCTTCTCAACTCCTGTGTTCAGCTTAGTCCTGGGCTACCAAACTACTGCACAGCAGGTCTATTCTTGTAAATTCTCACAGCGAAATCAGCGCTGATGTGGCGCTGAGAGCCGGTTTGGTAAGTGGCTCTCAGCGCCACAACAGCGCTGATTCCGCTGTCAGAATTTACAAGAATAGACCTGCTGGTCTGGCTACTGCTGTGTATAACTAGAGTGTTGTCTTCGGCCTGAGACCCTATGATTTACCCATGAGTCTATGACATTGCCGGAAGGATATGCTTGCCTTCTTGAGCTTGTGTTTTAGGTGTTTCGACCAGTTGAGTTTGCTGTCGAGGATTGCACCAAGGTACTTTACCTCTGTCGATAGTCAGTTATGTGTTGAAGAGACCGGGCAGCTGCATGTCGCCTAGTCTCCTGTTGATGAAGAGGGTCATCTCTGTTTTGCTGGGGTCGACATTAATGAATAGTCCTTACGCTATTTTTCAACATTCCTGAGAGCGCCCTGAGTCATGTTGCACAGGGTCCCCTCGAACAATCCGTTAATTAGGGTTGCCAGATCGTATCCTATCATGTATTAGCCCTTCTCAGTCGTTCAAAGGTGTTCCAATTTAGAATAATTAGTTGTGATTTTATTAATTAATAAATTTATATATTTTTAAAAGTCGAGTGTGAAATTTCAATTCCGTACAAATGTTATATTATTAAAATGTTTAGAAGTTGCAAATACTGAGACCAACCTGCCGCTTTCTCATGCCTACTACTACTCACTTTCGGTCTACAACTTATAATATAAGTTTTTTTTATGGAAAGCGCGACATTTGGCATTGATTGTTAATAATCATAATTTACGAGAAACAGGTAACAAGTAAATTCATTTCATCAATTATTAATTATTTATTCACTCTTTGCAACTGAAGTGTGTGAGGATAATCCCAAATAGGGAGAAACAATCAGATTGTGTCGTCACCCTCAGTTGTTCAAGTTTGGCAAACCTAAGTCTGCAGAGCTATACATCATGTTTACCGTGATCCGTCTAGTTCAGTGTAGCCGGCACTGCCATGACACCTAGTTCACCATCACGCGTGTGGTAGGTGATTTAACTAACAATGTCAGGCTCTACATGGTGTTACATAATAGGTGGTATTACGCAAAAGGGAGTGAGTCACACGAGGCCCCCCAAAATCTAAATACATATATATTCATTTACGCCCGCGGTATACGCCCGTCATTGGGTCATCAAACTCTATAATGTACAAAAGTTAAACTTTTTTCAGTAAATTTGGAGAAAATAAGCTGTGACAGACTGACACGAGATTTATTTATTTATTTATTTTTGGCACAAATAACAGAAATATGTCACATGTTAAAATAAAGATTACTATAATTTACAGACATCCTATAAGGCTTAAATTTTTTCCTCTTCTGACGTATGGAACCCTAAAAAAAACACAATAATTATATTAACTAAGTATAACATAGTATAACTTAAAAAAGCAGGCTATATAGCAATGTTTGTGTTTAGTACCTAGTAGACATGGTGTGCTCGCTCGCTCGCCCGCAGCTCTCACTGCAGCTGTCTACTGACATTTGTAACGTATGGGAAGTAATACCGTTTTACGTATTTCTACTGTCATACCTAGTCGAGTGCACTGCAGACTTAACTTTGCTAGATTGTATGTGTGTGTGTGTGTGTGTAGTGTGACGCGACGGAACGATGTGTGCTTTGTGTAACGTGAATTAAAATTGTTACGCTAAATTTCTTTGTTGTTATTTTCCATTTCCATCTACTCCAAGCCAAAACTAAAATATAATGTTTCTAAAATAAATTTTCCTATTTTAGCTGAAGCCTCTTCAATTCCAGGTTCCGTTGCACCAACTGCAGTTTCTGCAACAACTAGAATCACTTGCGTTACATACTTTATGAATAACAATGCACATATTCGTCTAGGCTTTTTCGCTTATTTAATTTTCATTATATTTTGAAATATGAATAATGTGACTAGCTTTTGCCCGCGGCTTTGCTTCGCATGAATTTTTGCTCACAGATCAGGCCGCCGATGACGTAGCTTTATGATTTATTTATAGCCTAAAACCATCTTGAGAAGCAAAGCAAACTATTTGGTCTGTGTTGAGAAGTGGCAGAATGTAACGGTGAAAACCATATGCAAATGGTTAAAGTGGTTCTCGTGTTATAAGGATATTCATATATTGACATATTTTTGTTTTTCCGTTACAGAACCGGTAAACTCTGGAACGCTCTCCATGCCCATATATCAAGTACAGTCTGTGAATAGGCACCTGTCAGGCCGGCATGGCATTCGTAACCCCCGCATACGCGACCGAATGTCCATGGGCGTCGTTAGACATCTCAAGGGTAGCTCGGAGCCACATGTCTAGTAAAAACTTCGCTTTATTTATTAGGATATCTTTTTATAGCAACGAAAATGCATTAGGCGATTACTGTCATCCATCACCATGACCTGCCGAAATTGTAGGCATTCACTCACACGTATTTCACTTCACGGTCATAGTCAATTGTTCTTCGACTAGATAGGTATACACAAAGCATCACATGAGTGCCTTTCTCATACTTTTGTTTAGCAATTCTGTATGGGCTGATGGCTGTATGAGCAGACCAGGCACCCACCAGCCAATATCACCTCCGAGAAGATGTCATTAGTACCGGATTAGAGAACACAGCCGAGGCTGCTATGCGGCCATCAGTAAGGGGCAACAGCTTTACACCGGTTCCGAAGCGAAGTCATGAATCATGAACATGATATTGTGCGTCAAAAAGCGTAAATTCGTGACGTAACAACAGCTATAACCCATTCATTGCCTTCAATAGGTAACATTGGTCTACTGACATGGTAGGCGCAGAACATCTCAGATTAAATTTTCATGCATGTCTCTAGAAGATCTGTTGAAACTGATGAATGAAGCTCACCAGCGGGCCCAGTCACGATGCAGTTATCCGACTGGTTATAGCGCCGGAAATGCAATTACCATACATTAGAAGTAGGCGAGTAGGGACCTACATTATAGCGCCATAGTCATCTCACGTCATCTACTAAAACATGATAGTCACGCTGCATCGGATGTCGGCCGGTTGTACTTTTGTGGAGGAATCTGGAATAATAATATAAATAACCTGTACTTAGTAGGATAGTTTCAGTCCAAAATAATGAAAACCACAATAATGTACGCCGCTGCGCTACTCGGTTGTATCTTATCTACCTACGCGACCGGAGATTCAGCTACACCAGACAAGATTTACTGCAGATTCCAACTTTATCTTCTAACTGGTGCAGTGTTTTTTTTTTTAGTTGGCCAATTTTCATTCATTTATTCCCGTATTCACACTTAGTCAAATTAAATTATGTTTGTTGGAATGTAGAAGACTAGAGAATTGGCATGGTGTTTGAGTTTATTAATCTATGTTATTCTAGGTAGACGCACGAAATAAATAAATGAGGAAACATCGGACCGTCTGTCGAGACATCACCTTCGTCAAGCGATCATCCGAACGAAACGGCTTGTTTTGTAAAACAAACTGCGTCAGAATGGCGTTTTTACGAATGTTCGACAATTTCGGCTGTCGCGCGTCGCAAAGGAAGAGTCGGCGTCCTTTTGAGCGGTCGCCGCCACGCGCCGCGGGGCGCACGCGCATCGACCAACGCGCCCGACCCAATTCACTTCTATTCACATTTTTTTTTTTCAATTTCATATTGTTCTAAATTTTATTTATAGACATTCTGCCAAATAACACTGTCTCTCTGTGTCCATCGAATCCAAGAAAGCACAGACTGTTACGTGGTCTGTAGAGTAGACTATAGGTATTTATATACAGTACCTTTATATACAGTATTTATATGCAGATACTTTACATAACCAATCGTGTGCAAGGTGATATTTACACACGTTGATTTAACATAGATATTCGTACGTATGTACCTACGACAGTGTCTGGATGAGTGTCATCCTCTCCGGTAGGTGATTCGTTTTTCATTGCCCAAATTTTCCTCAATAGTCCACCTACATGCTGCACAAAAACTGGCGCACCTAATTTTCCGTACCACCACGTATTATTTGTTGTTATTCTTTAGTTAGAGTTTGCACTATAATCACACCAAGTTTGACGCTTTTATGTATTACAGTTTTTACGATAGACCAAAAACGAAATACATTGAAAAGAACCCTTTTTTTTGTATGGGGGTAATTTTTTTCCTTTTTGTTTTTTTTTTTTACGGCGGATCTTCAAATCGGATCTTCAAATCTTCAAATCGGCGGATCTTCAAATCGCGGGTAAATAGCCTTTCCCCAGCGACATTAGTCCACCTCCAAGCCGGACTGGCACCTCCTCGGGGGTGATATTGGCTGCGCCTGAGGCTTCGACCTCGGACACAGCCAGCTAGTTCGGAAACAATAAAAAAAAAAAAAAACATATTTCTAAATATATATTTTAAACTTTTCTATTTTTATATTGTAGATTGACTCAATATCTGGGCATGTTTTTTTGATTGTTTGAAAAAAGGGAAAAATTTGTGAGTTATGATTTTTTTTAATTATTCCGTTACGCGAGTTACGAGTCTTGTAGTGTGAGTAGTTAAAATGGTTTTCGTGTATGCTTAAACTTGAAAATTAATTAATGTTTTAATTTTTTTTTTTTCATATAGTTCTTATATTTGAATACGCCCTAAAAGTCATTTTCAATGAACCCGAAGGTCATGTAATGCATGAGATCTGTGAATTTTTTTACAACATTTTATGTTAATTTATTATTATACTTATATTTAATTTACAAGTGTGTAGATGTACCGTGTGGGGCCGGTACTTTAAAAGAATATCCCCACTGCATCTCTCCCCGTGTTTATCGTAAAAGGCGGCTAAGGGATATGACTCCCTTCTTATATTACTAGGTGGTAGGGTTTAACCCGCCCGGGTTGGTACCACCGCACTGAATGAAAGGTCGGTCGAAACGGCTATGTAAATAGTTTGTGTTTTCAGTCCAGTTCAGTGTAGCCGGCACGACCGAAGGGAAGCACTGACGTGGCACCAAGTTCACCCGGTGTTATGGGCTGACATCACGCATGTTGTAGGTGATATAGCCATCCGTGTCAGATACCATAAAAAAAAGTAGAATGTAGATAGCCGGTACGTATGTAATGGACGGCGTACTATTACATGATAGGTACGTTTCCGTGGCCGACGTCAATTTTATTAAATTGACATGGGCCTTTGCAAAATCAAATAAATGTACCTGCCTCACCTCGCGGCGAAATCCGACTAGTTCCCATGCTCCAACAATGCGCAGTCACACTGGAAACGAGCAAAATCGACAAAAGATTTTTTATGTAACTGCAGAGTCGGCCGGAGTGGATTGTAAGCTGAGGGATGGACAGGTAGATTAGGTGATCTGGTTACACCTTCACAAAGGATAATTGTCAGCCTTCACTCCTTTCAAGAGGCTGCATGTAATGGAGTGGAATTCCGATCAGATAACTGCACGTCCGATTTGTAATGAAACTGTGCCTATGAAGGACTACGATTCGCATAACACCTTTGTTTACTTATATGAGTTTTTACAATTCGCGTAACACCTTTTTTGTTTTAGGGCAATAAACATTATTTTTTCTGTATCTTCATAGAAAAGGGAATGTCTGTCTGTATGAAGTTTGAGGTAAACTCCGGAACCACTAAACAGATTTTTCAGTTTGCACCAATGGAAAGACTAGTACTTGAGACTGACTATAGGGGAGCGTTCAAATACCACGTGGACACTTTTTGGGCACTTTTGAACCCCTCCCCTTCCCCCCCTACCCCACTGTGGACAATCGTGGATATTTCCGTTACCTCCCCCCTTTGTCCACGTGGAAAATGCAGTTTTTTCCTGTAACTATGTGACACACTTTAGAGTTTAATGTTAAAACAGGGACATTTTTGAAGAAAGATTGGCTTCAAGAAGAGGCAGGGAGCTGAATGGGGAGGGGGGGGGGGGGGGGGGGAGGGAAATGTCCACGATTTTCCACTTACAGAGACCGTCCAAGAGGATTTTTTTAAAACTAAATTTTTTTTATGGAAACTGACGCGGTTGGCTACATCACCTACAACATCCGTGATGTCAGCCCATAACACCGGGTGAACTTGGTGCCACGTCAGTGCTTCCCTTCGGTCGTGCCGGCTACACTGAACTGGACGGAAAACACAAACTATTTACATAGCCGTTGCGACCGACCTTTCATTCAGTGCAGTGGTACCAACCCGGGTGGGTTAAACCCTACCACCTAGTAATATAAGAAGGGCGGTCATATGATCGCGTTGATGATGGAATGTTGGGCAATTGAACCATGGCATTAATTTAATAATCATAAATAATGTAATCACGTCAATTTATCCGCCAGATTCACGGTGAAGCGAACCGCTTTGATGGGGGAGCGGCGCGGGGGCGCGAGGGCGCGGGCGCACGGCTGGGTGCGATGTAACTAGAGAGATCACGAGATGGAACAACAAAGAGCGAGTAACAGGACACCGGATCGCTACTGAACTTATTGTGCAAGACGTGGAATCATATCAATCTAAATTGTATTGCCTGTTTAGTAACCGTAGCATTGAAATTGTTAGAAATGCCGGTGCGAGCACTTGACAAGAAAATGCAGAAGGATTCTCCGTCCATTGATAAGGCCGGTAAAAAGACAGGAAGTGAGGACAGCGTCGGAGACGGCCACTTACCCGCCCACGACACTGAACCCCGTAATTAGCGTAAAATATCCTGCCGAACGCAGCACAATTTTTGAGGAACAGAATTGAGCGATCCGGCCGCAACGCCCAAAGATGAAAGGAACTTTTGTGTAACAAAGAACTTTACTTGCGGTCTCGGATGTAGATGTCATCGAGCACATCTATCATACCTATTGAGGAGATTATTCTAATAAACAAAGCGTTTCTACGTGCGACGGCGGCGGCCGCCTTGTAACATACCTACGTCAATATAGAATATCCTTATAACAAGAAAACCACTTTATCGATTTATATACGGTTTTCACTGTTATATTATGTCACTTCTCAAGATTTTAGGCTATAAATCATAACACTACGTAATCGGCGACCTGAGCTGTGAGCAAAAAGTCACGCGAAGCGAAGCCGCGGGCAAAAGCTGGTGATACCTAGATATACTACAAATAATGTATTAAGTAATACCCAGTATTACAACGTTCCTAAAACTAATCATTACAATAATTAATAAATAAGCCACAAATCTGTAAAAATTATCCTCTATACGCAATAATACGCATCGTCCCGAATATGGAGGCAGCGTTCCTCCGCTGAATGGTCAGGCTGATCTTTTGCCAGAGATAGCTGCGGGATCGCTGGCCCCCAAACGCCTCGATAAGTAGGTTTCCTCAAAAATCTTTTAACAGACCTTTGGCGTCTGGCTCCATACCCCAAGAGTTTATACAGAAAAGGCGAGAAACTCGCAGGCGGATTTAGCCGATCAGTACTTCTTATGCTTCGAGAGTTCCGATTTGGATGCAACTTATAATCTGCCGTCGCCGTCGCCGTTCGTGTTGAGCTTGAATTGTAGGTACCTACTTACTTTACAAATGTCTTCCATTCAGTCAACCTATCGACGTTGCTGGCGTGCCAGTTTCCTTACATTGTTTTCCTCCATTAGAATTACTTCCTTCCTTTCTGCCATCAAGTCTTAGTTCTTTATATACGTCTATGTTTTTAGAGAACGTTATTTATCACCAATATTTGCTACTGTAGCAATGTGTTTCATATAACACAACACCGCCACATGTCCACAAGAGCATTCCGATGGCGGCGGTTAGAAAGAGCTAACCAGAGAGCGATCTGTCATTGTTGATCGAACGCCGGGGCCTGTCGACTGCATGGTCCTTTTCACAAACGTTTGTCGAACATTACTCGAACCGGCTCGCCGACTAGATGCTTCACAAAAACTACCGCCGAAGATTTATGAGGACTGAGAGAATAAGAAGGATCATAGAGCATTAGTAGTTGGCTTTGTCCCAGCCGGAGGTATTGTCGGGAGTGTAATGGGCCCCGGGGTGCGACAGACAGTAGCGCAACTCCAACAGAGTTTATTGTTCTTTAGGTGTCATAAATATGTCGACATGTTAGTACGGACGGAGGAACATAGGAGTCGACAAGTTTCTGTCATCTTCTGTCCGCTTAGACACGTCCGTGAACCTGGAGTAGATCATCATGATAATTAGTTGAAAATGGACTTAAAATTTTGTATTCATTTAGTATAGTTTTGTATAGTTGAAAAAAAATTCTGTATAGGTCTAGTTTAGCCGTAATATCAAAATGAAATTAGCGACTCCAGGTTCACTCTGGAGTAGTACTTACACTCTCAGAGCTGGGAGTGGTGACAAATTTTGTATAAAATTGTGTATAGTTCTGTGTACCAAATAACTTTTTTTGCATAAGCACAGTTTTCCCGTAACACCTGAAAAACACTTAGAACCATGTAATTCTAGTTGTGAGATTATAATACACACGTTCCGGTGAAGTTTCATAGATTTGTAACTGCGACAGGGTTCTACAAGCCGAGCAATATCAAGCTTGGTCATCGGATTAATTAATTTTCAACCTTAAGCCTAATATATTAGAGATGAAGTCGTGGAAGACTACCAAATGCACATTAGGTCCTTTATATAGTTTAGATGGGTGACCGCCCGACCGTTGGAGGCTGACCGTGATTCGGATTCAACGTTAAACTGTAGGTCCCTTCGCTTCTTACCTTACTAGGTGTTAACTGTTAGGGTTTATGCCGCCCGGGTTGGTACCACCGCACTGAATGAAACGTCGGTCGAAACGGCTATGTAAATAGTTCGTGTTTTCCGTCCAGTTCAGTGTAGCCGACATGGAATGAAGGGAAACACTGACATGGCACCTAGTTCACCCGGAGTTATGGGCTGACATCACGGATATTGTAGGTGATGTAGCCAACCGTGTCAATTTCCATAAAAAATAATCTCGTTTTTGTATCATCATCAGTTAGCATGTTTTTAGTCGATTAGGGTTAGGTTAGGTTACTTTTATACTTATACATACTTAACTTGATTTAATAATTACACATAAAAATGCGTGAACTATTTGAAATGTAAGCGATTGAACCGCACTCCTTATAACTAAATATATTGTATCTGTGTTGTTGGTATCATCAAATTTTGAGATATTTCGGTAAAGGTAAAAGTAAAATTGCTAAAAGTAACAAATTTTGCATTATAAACGATACCTTACAGAGATACGAACCTAAACAGTAATCCATTAAATCAAACCCAACATTTTCGTCACTAATAATAATTGCATGTTTAAAGGATTATTTGTTTTCTAAAATACATATATGTGTGAAGAATAAATCTTCTTTTTTTTTCTTTCTTCCAAAAGACACAAATCGTAAAATCGTAATCGGCGGCGCCGCGCCGCGCCCCGCCGCGCCGCCGCCGCCGCTGTAAAAAAAATGCCCTTTCTTTTATTTTAAAATAATAGCCCAACATCCCTTATTTCTTTGAAGAGTATTGCTCATTCTTTCCAACTCACGTTTGAATGTGTTATCTTACTCTCTCGGGACGTGTAAGTAAAGGACCTCATGTGCATTTGGTAGTCTTCCACGACTTCATCTCTTATATATTAGGCATAAGGTCGAAAATTAATTAACCCGACGACCAAGCTTGATATTGCTCGTCTTGTAGAACCCTGTAGCAGTTACAAATCTATGAAACTTCACCGGAACGTGTGTATTATATTCTCACAACTAGAATTACATGGTTCTAAGTGTTTTTCAGGTTTTACGGGAAAACTGTGCTTATGCAAAAAAAGTTATTTGGTACACAGAACTATACACAATTTTATACAAAATTTGACACCACTCCCAGCTCTGAGAGTGTAAGTACTACTCCAGAGTGAACCTGGAGTCGCTAATTTCATTTTGATATTACGGCTAAACTAGACCTATACAGAATTTTTTTTCAACTATGCAAAACTATACTAAATGAATACAAAATTTTAAGACCATTTTCAACTAATTATCATGATGATCTACTCCAGGTTCACGGACGTCGCTTAGACGATTGAAACATTATCAGCTTCGTGGAACAAGGTGTGACAAATTCACGGTGACATTTTAGACCAAAAGGTGCAGCGATAGTGTAAGGACTAAGAACACAGATGAGATACTTAAGATATTGAAACAAATGTATTTCGAGTGTATTTATTCCTAAGGCTATAATTATCTAATTGCAAACACATATTCCCGCGGGAACATCGAAATTAGAATTACGAGATATGAGAATGTACCTTAGAAATGGTATGAAGAAAAAGTGTTCATTTGATATATTTCTAATGGATCTGAAGGAAAAACCAGTAGATATCGAATCGATCGAATGAATATTGAAGATATACCTAAGCAAAGAAGCTATTAAAACATAAAAATAGTTTATTGCAACGTAGGTATGTTAATAACAGCGAGATAAGATCGCATGACGCAATCGCGTCGGACGGGTCGTTACAAAGTGAACATTTTGTATTTTCTGTTCGATTCGTTCCCAGTACTCGGCCAGCTCAGCTAGTGAATAGGTAAAACAATAATAATAAAAATAAGGCACAAGGAGAAAAGAAACGGAGGTTCTAACGCCGCCGCCGCCGCCGCCGCCGACTCCACTAAAACAAAAGCCGAGCGAACGATTTAACAAACTGCCATATTTTAACAACGTGTAATTAAAGGTTCGGCTCGACCCAGATATGCATAAATCATACGTCGCTCCTCCGCCCCGCCGCCGCGCCGCCGCCGCCCGGCGCAAACTCTCCACCGAAATGGAGAAAAAATTAAAAACCTTAAGTATCCTGGGAGTTTAGGAACATAAAATAAAATATAATATGAAGTCGGTTCGTCTCCGCCGTGGGCTCGGCTTCTCTTTGCTCTGCCCGTCGTGACTTCACAGAATTGAAAACAAAGTAGGCAGTTGAGTTTTATTTAAGATTATTGAAACCCTTTAACCATAGCCAGAGTTTTGTTTTTATGAATGTCCATTTTTAAATTTATTTAAGAAATTAACTTGCAATTCTAAGACTATGTATGTATGTACTTACCTACTTATATTCAGTTCGACTGAACTTCTATTAATATCATGAACATTGCAATGTTAATATCAGCTCCTTGTAATATATTATATACCAATTCATTAAAATCCATTCATATGTGACAAAAAAAAAATTATCTAACGAAAATTACGAAAGTTAAGGCAAAGGTGGGGTGAGTAGATAGGGCTAATTTGAAAAAGAATCAAATTTGTCGAAAGTCGAAACCAATCACTATCACAAAATTGCAGTAGAATGAGTTCACGAGAGCTCGGATCCGTGCAAGGCGGGACGGAGCGGCAACTAGGGGTGAGTTAGGATAGCGGGGTCGGGTGGTGCGAGCGAGGGCTGTGGCGGGGGGGGGGGGGGGGGGCGGGGGGTAGGTGCGCGCGCGCAGGACTGGTGGTGTATGCGCCCCACCCCACGGCCGGCGCGGGGCGGGGCGGGGCGGGGCGGGCGCAGGGGCGAGGTGACAACCGCTCGTTACCTCTAGTCGAAGCCAGTTATTAAAAACGTCTCGGCGCGAGCGGTGCGCCGCCCTCTAATTAAACGGTCGAACGAAGGTTTTCGTCGCGCGCTACGTTGCGTTGCCGCGCACGCGCACGGATATGCAGTACCCTGAGCCACCCAGCACACAACAGGTTGGTGTCCCGCCCGCCCACGCCTCTCTCACGCCACCGCCGCCGCCTCCGCCGCGCCGCCCTCTGCTCCGCTTCTTCTTGCGCATGCGCGACACCTATTATTAATTTGACGAGAATAAGTAGAGTAACTATATATGAAATACATCATTAATATTACACATTTAACTTATTCGCGTTACGTTAATTTGTGTTGTACAAACTTGTAGTTACAGTACAGAATTTTTTTTACAATAAATAGTAGATTTTATTTGGATGAGTATTGAGTATATACCCTGCACCATTGTATGAAAATACCCTGCACTTTAAATTGTATACCTTACTTACAAAATTATAATGAAGTGCTTTAAAATAATTACGAGTAGGTATACATTTCAAATTATACATAGTTGTATGTATGTTTAATGTGGTCTTGTTAAAGGGTTTTGTGGCACGAACTTAACGTGTAAAGTGCGGTGAAGTGACTTCAGCTCAATATTAAGTGCGTCGATAAAACTTCTCAATTTAAAAACAACGTACTAACCTACATTGTAATAGCGATTACACAAAAAAATAAATACAAACATTAAAAGAACAGTGTATTAAGAAGTATTAATAAAAAAATTATATAAAATATAAAAATCATAACAAAACAAGGAAACAAAGTAAAGTCTAACAATATATACCTACCATAAAACATAATTACAAAAGTGATCGTCTAGGGCGAGTCGGACCTGGCGCAATGAGTGTTCCGTACCACAACAGTTCTGTCAGGCAGCGTGTAACCGCTCACTGCTGGGCATATACCTCTAAATTTTTCGTCCAGTCCTCCCGGCCTTCAGCGGCACGGAACCATTGCATTCCGCCGACATACTCGACTATCCGAATTATTTATTCATACCATGTCTAAAAAACCAGCCCCAACAATCTTGTCTCTAGTTGTAGGTACTGAGAGCTTTTGACAGACAGAGGGACACCGGAGTGCGGCCAAAGTGTTTCGTTTTCTTTTTTTTTGCGCGGAACACTGAAAACAACATCGAAATTGCACTCTCAGAGTGACACTCTCTTCCGAGAAAAGTTTTTAGTTTGCCTCTATAATAAGTATTCCTTCGCGGAATCGTGCAAAACACCCAAAGAATAATTAGTTTTTATAAAGTTGTGTTGTTTGTCTGAATACTTTGTATATATGGGTGGGCGCAAAATAACTAACTAAAATAACTAAGGTTAAAAATAAAATTAAAAATAAACACCTCTTTGAGCCGTCCCACAATTAAACATTAATTCAAAATAATCAAAAATGGTTTGTTCAGTGTTTGTGTTATTGGTTGCAGATGATGGGGATGATGGGAGGTTGGTGTGGGGGCGCGCGGGCGGCGGGGCGCGCGGGGGCGCCGTCCCCCGCCTCCGACCTGTCCAGTTGCAGCAGCGCCTCGCCCGGCGCCGCCGCCGCCGCCTGCCGCTACTGGGGTGCCGCCGAGCTCGCCGCCGCCTACCGCCAGCCCCAGTACGCCTCGCCCTACGGCTGGCCGGCCGCGCCGCCGGCCAGCTCCGAGGAGGCTCAGCGGCGCTGCGCCAAGTGCCGCTGCCCGAACTGCCTCACGGAGGCTGCCGGCTTCGGACCCAACTTCGGCAAGGAGAAGTCGAAGCGCGAGCACGTGTGCCACATCCCCGGCTGCGGCAAGGTGTACGGCAAGACGTCGCACCTGAAGGCGCACCTGCGCTGGCACACCGGCGAGCGGCCCTTCGTCTGCAACTGGCTGTTCTGCGGCAAGCGCTTCACGCGCTCCGACGAGCTGCAGCGCCACCTGCGCACTCACACCGGCGAGAAGCGGTTCGCATGTCAACTTTGCGCCAAGAGGTTCATGCGCTCCGACCATCTCGCCAAGCACGCTAAGACGCACGCGAACCCCGCGCGCAGGACGAGGAAGGCGAGGTGCGGCGAGGAGGAGGAGAGGACTCCGAGCGAACCGGACGTGCCGAGCGACGCGACGCAGGCGTCACTAGTCGGCAGCACCAACTACGGGACGGTGCCGACCGCGAGCTGCATCCGACGTCAGTCCAGTTTGAACTACGCGAGCGTCGCGCCGGCTCTGATCGGTACGAATTCGGGAACGCTAGCAGGAATGGGCAGTTACGCGAGAGCTAACGGGTACGGGAGCGGGGGAGGCTACGGCGGGGAGGTAGCGCGGTCGGGCTGGTCGGTAGCGGCGGGGTACTACCGGCGCGCGGAGAGCTCTGTGCCGGCGGGGTACGCGGGCGCGACGCAGCACCCGCCGGCGCCGGCAGCGCTGGCCGGGTACGCATGTGCGACCGCGGCGGCGGCGGCGCCCGCCTACTCCATGTACCCACATTACACTCTACCGCCTGCCGTGGCCCTCGGACAGTGATCCACTGTGTTGTATCACTGTACATCTAGCTAGACTATAAATACTTCATCTCTAATTTGATAAGTGTGATATATGTAGAACTTCATTGATTAATTCAATGTGTTACTTGCCTGTACAAATTATAGCATCATACATAATACAATATTAGTTGATTGTGGCCTGCTGTGCTGGCGTATTGTGCCTTTTTGTAAAAATTAAATACATGAACGTGTGATTGTTTGTACATACATTTTAGAGAAAATTAATATTGTTTGTGTGTTGTCTTCGATTTAAAATATTTGTTTTTATAATAAAAATATTAGTTCCCGACATTGACTGATTTATTATTTCTTTATTTCACGCTCCTCTCCCGATCACCCTATTTTCCATGGAGTAAGAATTATTATTATAATTTTATTTTAAAAAGCGACAACTTGTAACTACCATTATAAATTAATATAACATTTTAAATGTACTTAGTAGTAGCTTTTCACAAACATTATAAAGAAGTGAATCCAGAGCAGTAACAGGTAAGCAAATATGTATGACGTGGTGCATTGGCGTAACTAGAGGGCGGCGCAAGGTAGTTGGGGGGGCTTTGTGACTTTGCGATCTACCCAAATGAATAATCTGGATCCGTCCTTGATTATGTAAGAGAAGTACATCACGAATGTTTACTGGTAGTTGAGAGTAATCAGCGATATCCGGGTAAAAATGTGCAGGTCCGTGGCGTAGGGGTCAAAATATTATATAATCCTAGTTACAGCAGTGATGACGCGAGAGGGTCAGGATTTAGGATGTAGGATTTGTCAGCTTCGGTAGCTCAGTGGTGCGGTCGGTCGACTGTCGGTCGTGGTCATAAGCACACCTGGGCGCAGTGATTGGCTCGACCGTTGGAGGCTGACCGTGGTTCGGATTCCATGTAAAACTATATAGGTCTCTTGACTTCATGCGTTATAGGTGGTAGGATTCAACCCGCCCGGGTTGTTACCACCACACTGCATGAAAAGTCGGTTGAAACGGCTATCTAATTAGTTCGTGTTTTTCGTCCAGTTCAGTGTAGCCGACACAACCGAAGGGAATCAAATATATCAATACAAAATTAGCTGTGCGGAACGCGAGATACGTACGACAGCGCGATTGCTGCGCATACTCGCTATATGTGCAAGAAGGAACATATGGCTACGGAACCCTCTATGTGTAAACAACGTTCTCACTTAATTTTTATTATCTAAAAAACATTTGTCCGATATAAGATTCCAAACAACACATGTCCAAAAATAAAAAATATATGCATATAAGTCGGTATAAAAAAACTGCATTTAATGCAAGCTTCAACCATGTTGTACTCATATTTTGAGGCAATCAACATTTACTTTCTTCAGAAAAAAATATATTTTAACTTTATATATACTTTTAGATAAACTTGAAAACAGTTTAATTTTTGGACATGAGTTCTTTGATAAATGCGTTTTCTAATATACACGCTGTTAAGTGAGCATTGGTCATGAAGCAAACCATGTACTCCTGAGCCTATTTGGAGCAAAAAAGTTAGATGACATTTTGCTCTACGGTGAACTTTTTTTTTTCCATACAAAACTAAATAATTTTATTTAGTTTGGTATGGAAAAAATAAAAAAAAAGTTCACCGTAGAGCAAAATGCCATCTAACTTTTTTGCTCCAAATAGGCTCAGGAGTACCTGGTTTGCTTCATGTCATGACCAATGCTCACTTAACACCCTGTATATTTTTAGCATCACAAAACATAGGCCGAGATTAGTTCGTGTAATCAAAGGCCAAGCCGAGTTTAGGTATATTTTCAGATATATTTTCTCGAATTTTGTTTATGTAGGTAATCTGGTAAGGGTGACTGAGAAGGGAAGGGCCAGAGAACATGATCCGACCAGACAATATCACCTCCGAGAAGGTGGGTGCCATACCGGAGACTTCCCTATTGATTGCTGGCACTAGAGGAAAACGCAATCGAGGCTGCTATGCGGCCATCTTAAATCCAGTAAATACTTACGCCGTGTAGCATCCTATCAGTGACCAATTAATCTTTTGAAATGAATGGAATAGAAAGATACTGAATGTACCTAAATTAGGTAGCAATCAAATCGAGAATCGAGTAAATACACATTTCGAGAATTCCGTAGCTACATTAACATAGAGAAAAAAATACACTACGTTAGATTGTGCTTCTAGCTGTTCACTGTCGTGGTGCACTGTGTAGATTGTCCACAAATAGCGCGTCTACTCGATGTAAATTGGGATCACAATGTTTTGATTTTAGTCGAAATTACGTATAATATGTAGGTGCGGTTTGGATGGTAGTGAATAGACACGCAGGTTTCCTTCGTGACTCTAAGCACAAAATATTCTTGGTACTATTTTGTATGAAATATTAATAACGAAGCGAACCCTGCGTAAACAGAATGTGCATATTTTATGGACACTGCACTTCTTGCCATTAAGATTTCTTAGGAGGTACTTAATCCGAACGAAATAGAACATGCTGCTAGGGACAACAGCTATACCACACCACAGTACAGGTAGGTATAGCGCGGCGCGCGCCTACTCGAATCGTGTCGTCGCGTCGCGTCGATAGAAAAGACATCGACGCAGGCGCGCGCAAGCTTAGTTTTCTTTATTTCATCCTTCAACCACATTTTGCGTTAATTGTTGTGGAGTTTTTAGTGTTCCGTATCCGTCGTATGGGACCTTATTACTAAGTCTACGCCGTCTGTCTGTCTGTCCGCCTGTCCGTGGGCTGTATCTCTTGAATCGTAATAGGTAGCCCGCTGAAATTTTCACAGAATATGTGTTATTATTGCCGATGTAGCAACAAATAATAAAAATAAGAAAAAGTAAAAAAATCACGGGGTCCCCATACAAAAAACTTAAAAGTGTATGCGCGCCATCTAGCGAAAACAGTATGAAGCATTTTAACTAATAATGCATTTTAACTAATATGAAGCATTTCATAAAATACGCCATAGATGGCCTGAGTGGCGTTGACCATAACATGGCGATACGAAACCCTTTGTGCGCGAGTTCGACTCGCACTTGGCCGGTTTTAATTTTATAGAAATCGCGACATCTGGCGCCCAACCACCCATACTGTGTCTAACGACGCCCATGGAGTTTCGGTCGCACGCGGGCGTTGCGAATGCGATGCCGGCCGGCCTGGCAGGTGTCTATTCTTGTTCTTGGTACTATGATTGATTTTGACTTAGTATTAAGTGTTAATAGAGAACCGAACCCCGTAAACAGAACGTGTTAATCTACTTTATAGACACTTGTTGCCATGATATTGTTTTATTAATAGGTATATTTTTTTAGATTATTATCATCTCTGTGACGTCATTTGATTTGGTGTGGCGGATGCTTTTATTTATAAGTACGTTGGCTCCTATGTGAACCTAGAGAAATAATTAGAAGAACACTTTCTGTACTTTTAGATGAAATATTATGCAAGCATCAAGTAAGCCTCAGTGGTGCGATCGATGGACCGCCGTTCGTGGTCTTAAGCACACCTGGGCGTGGTCAGACCTTTGGTGATGGGTGACCGTTCGACCGTTGAGGCTGAGCATGTTTTAGATTCCACGTAAAACTGTAGTTCCCTTCCCTTCTTAGCTTACTAGGTGGTAGGGTTTAACAATATGCGGAAGCGGTTATAGAAATAGTTCGTGTTTTCATTCCAGTTCAGTCAAACACTGACATGGTACCTAGGTTACAAATACGTTATGGGCTCACAATTTCCACACCTTTTCGATAATATCTATTTCTGCATTAACATTTGCACTGGAGTAAATCGTAATGTATTGCATTGTTTTTAGTTTATAAAATATGTATTACGAACACACAGGCGTGTATGTACGGCAACCTTCTCTAGATAGATATTATTTGTGTGGAGTTTAACAATCTTGAGAACATGAAGTGGTAAAACCATTGCGCTTAGTTCAGCTTCTCAATCCGAGATGGCGGCACGCGGCGCTTCGGTGTCGTCGAAGGCGCACTCGCGGGCTGGTAATTGCGCGGCTATTATCTGGGCGGGCGCTGGGGCGCGGCGCGGGGGCGGCTGCGGAGCATGGCGGCCGCGGTCGGTGCGAGCGGGATGCACTCCGCTACACGTAAAACAAAACGACGGAAAAAACGAGGGAGTAATGGTAAAAAAACGAGCAGCACGCAAATTATAGTGAGAAATGAGGCAGCCGGTAGAGGTGGGGCGGCGGGCGGAGGTGGGGCTCGCGAGCGGCGGCGGCGGCGGCGGCGGCGGCCCGGCAGTGTCAGGCCGGCGTGTGGTCGCAGCACCGCCGCAGTCCGAGCCGCTCGCAGCCGCCTCCGCCGCCTCCGCCGCCACCGCACGTGGCCGGTGCCTCCTCGCTCGACACTCGAGTGCAGTGCCGCTCCGCCGTCACCCACCACCGTGCCGCGCGCCCTCCTCGCTCCGCCGCGTGTGATGTGACCGCCGCGCCGCACGGTGCGCGCGTGCCGTGGATGTTCCCTCCGAGTGACTCAGTGCACGCAGTTACGCGCGCCGCCCGCGCACCCCGCGCGCCGCCGCACCGCACCCGCCGCCGACATGAGCGGCAAAGGACATTCCTCACCAGACCTGCTCATGAATGTGAGTCCACTGTGCTATTATTCGGACAAAACTCCGGATATCATCAAAATCTATGACAGGCTTAACACGTGAAATTCAATCAACTCATATTCTCCATAAAAAAAGAGTCATTTTTATGTTACCATAAAGAAGAGTCATTTTTAGGTTACCATAAAAAAGAGTCATTTTTATGCTCTGTGAACCGATGACGAAAAGTCAAATACACTATAACACTATAACCAAACATTATACTCATACATCTATCATCTTTATAAGCTTTCGACTCCTCCGTATATAATATGTTTCATACATACTTAAATAGACACGATATAATAATAATCTTACTCACTGATGTCAATTGATCCTCGAGTAGCGTCGCCGCCGCGCCGGGCTGAGCTAATAAATCCAAGTTGAACCGTCCAGTTGGGCGCGGGCGCGGCGGAGCGGCCGACATCCCCCGCGAGTCGACTCGGAGGTTGCGTGTGAAATCGGCTGAGACTAGGGGAAGAGGGGAAGAGGGGCCCTCGGGACGTTTACTATTCATAGCGGGCTCGAGTTCGGAGGAGAGGCGGCCGCGTGACCCGGCCGGCCCCGCCTCAGCTCAGTCCTAAGAAATTTATCGATAAATTTTCAAGGAGAACTTTCCCCGAATCACTGCTACGGAAAAACATTTCTTGAACGATAAAGACATCCTTTAATAGAAAATAAAAAAGTTTATTACATAATATTTTCTACCTAAGCATAAATTAAATTATTAATTTTATTTCTGGATGTTTGGTTAGTAATACAAATAATAAATTAATAGGTTATTTTATAAAATACCTACCAACTCAAATAATTACGTGCATTGACGTAAGAAAGAGGTGATTATACTCTTTTATGAAAACCAGTATCACTATAAGCTAGCTAAGCTAAGTCGAGAGAGCAGAGGTAGCCAAATTCACATCACCTCGCGAAACCACGTTCAGAGAGGTACCATACATACAGGTAGACTTGCGGACTACTGACTACTATCCAGCCAGCCTAGGTACGATTGCTACGTTTAAAGATATCCGGCATTCAGGAAACACGGTCGCTTCCATATACTATTCCTTACAAAAGATCGTCCAAAAACACTGGTGGGACTGTGGTAATGGGGTGGTGTTTTAATAAGCAAATAAAAGAAAGAAAGATATAATGTTTATTTTCCCATTTTTTAAAGTATGTAAATCATAGACTGATATATACGAGTGTTACGGGGGGAAAGGACCTGCCACAGCCTATGCCGCGACACACTAGCTCGGCGGTGTGTGCGGCGCGCGGCGCAATCCAATACATTGGGATCTTCTTATTAAAACATTGTGATATTTACGATCTATTCCGAGAGCGGTTAATGTTATTGTTATTACATAATAAAATAGCCCACTACATTACTACACTAATAACAGTCACCTCGGCAGCTCAACAAAGTTGGAGTTTCTTGTAAAAACACTAATAAATTCGTAATTCAATTAACTTCGAACAAAATAAATAAAAAGTGGGACAGACAGGTAGCGCCATAGAGTCCTCCGCGCAGACTGGAACCAATCCTTAATGACACACGCACCGTTATGGCCTCGTCTCATCTATTTTCTACCCAATTTCCTTTTCGTATTAGTTTAATCTACACGGCAGGACTACTGGCGCCAAAAATTAAGCCGGCGACGCGCGCCCGGCCCGATCCACGACACGGCTAATCTATTTAGTGTTATTATAATATACCGACGGCACTTCCCTTTGTGTGCGGTCAAAAAGGAAGAATGTATACTTGAGGCGTGGCGGCGCGGGGACGAACACTCCGCGGCGGGGGCGGCGCGGGAAGGCGGCGCGGCGGCAGCGCGGTGCGTTCTGAAGTTTTTGTCGAGTTGTAATTAATAATTCGGCGGCAAAACTAACAGTGTTTTCGTCCGCCACTTAGGGAAGAAAAGGAGAGCGACGCGGCGGGGCGGGGTGGCAGGGGAGGTAGGAAGGGTCTGCTCCGGCGCCCCATATGATTTATTATCGTGTGCGCCGGCGCAGTCGCGTACTGTGAGTTTCTCTCATAGACTTAATTATTCCGGGACCAAATTAGGGTATTATTGCTTGTGGTCTGGCTTAATGGCAAAATGGGAGTTAATAGTGATTGGAAAGAATAAATTTATTAATCGACTAGATGTGCATCCGAGCTTACTTTATTCTTCATTTACGTAGAATATGCGGCACTAAAGCCCAACAGAACTAGATAGAAATATATATTTAGTTTAATTTTCAGATGCGCTTTCGCACAGCCACATATCAATACGTACATATAAGTTCTCACGAAAACATTATTTCATACTTACGTTTTAGTTTCATGTTTTTAATTCGGTTCAATTTTATGTGTAATTAAGTGTTTTATTTAACTTTTTTGATATTTCGATTATCCGGATATCAGGAAAAGAAGCATATAAGTAGCACGTGAGCAGTTCCGAAGAAATCGTACCTAACTGTGGCAAAATTTAATTGTATTTTTCAGTAAACTCGGAAATCCTAAATATTCCAATATTTGCGATTCGGTTTCTCGTTTATTCATAAATAAAAATGCTATTGAAATCGCCCGTCGCTGTATTTCCAAATCTTATATTTTACTCTGAATTAAATTTTCCATGTAGTGTATGAATACAAGTTCCCCTTAAACTGCATTGATGATCTTACTAGGACTACGTCGCAAATTTCGTCGCAATCCCCTTTCTTTTTTGAAGCAGATTAAAAATTAGATCCCTATATTACTTGAACAATTAGCCTTGAGACAGTGCGCAGTGGATATCGCTTGCGGTGTGGGATGTGTTCCAGCGAGACTATTACATAATCGGTCTCTATGTAGCCTCTAACTATAATTTCTCAACCATTATGTGATGAGATGAAAGTCGGTAATATTTCGCGGCACTCATCATCCTGATTGTAGTTTTGTTTTGTTTGAGTTGCATTACTTCAGTAATTTTATCGTGATTTTATTTTTATTTTATTTTATTTATTTTATCGAATGAACATATATTTTTTATAAAACATCCGATTTTGTTATTAATTAGGTTATCCAAAACAAGCAAAGCTAACCTTACACTAGACCATTTCAGTGAGTTGTCTCCTAAACCCCTATCATTGCATATTTATTCATGCACGTAGAGACTCACCCAACGTCAGAGCTAAGCGGGAAATCAGTGAGATTATAAGTTTATTTTCGATATTCCTTTTGAATTATTGTATACATACATCATGTAATATAAATAACTAAATATTTTATAGTAGAGGCGGCTAGAGGTAGGTATCAGTCAGTAGGTAGGTAGGTAGGCATGTAAGCGTCGGTGGCTGCGTAGCGCCTGCGCACTAGAACCGGCCCGAGACGCGACGGTTTAATCGAGCACGCGATGCCCCCGCACATCTCTCGGCCGACTTTTTCTCCTCAAATTGCTCTAAAGTGCTTAATGAGTGCTGCGTGCAATCGACGTTTCGCCGTACTTTACATAAATAGTCCGACTAATATCGAAGGCAAAGTGGTGTTGTGACAGTAGCTTCCTGCGACCGCTGCGGCTGCGGCTGCGGCTGCTCCCGCGCGGTCGCCACGCTCCGTCGTCGCAAGCGCAGGATTACAGTCATTTCGCGGACACCTCGTCGCGTATGCGCCGCGCCGGGGTGGGCTTGACATTTCAACTGGCACCAATTCTAACAGTCCGTCGCATAGCTTATCTTAATTTAATTTATGGTAATGCCCGTGCGCTGAACGTTTTTGTAGGAGAAATTGCGTGACGCGCGCTATTACGCGGAGCTAGGGCGGCTATAAAAATAGGTTGCGTCCGTCCGTCAGCAGTCATTCAAACGAAACCACCGCACCGGGCTAATGACTGCGGCGGCGGGGCGACGGGGCGGCGCGGCGACGCAGGGCAGACGGCATACTCACTTCTGGTTTTTAAATACTTACATATAGGTACGCATTACAAGTAGCTATATGTACACTAGGCACTTACATGTGTGTATGTATAGGTATTAATAAGATAATACGAGTATGTAGAATATTTGTAGTGTGTGTGATGTTTGCGCGGTATACAGGAAAGTGACGAGTGTTGATTATTTACAATTTTAAGATTTAGTGTAGGTACAAATAACACGACGAGATTCGAATTCAGAACAGAAATATTGAAACGCAGGGAACGCTCCTTCAAGGTTTCTGTTGCTCTACCTATCCTATTGCTACGGTCTTGCGAAGGAATCATAATGACCAAGCCTGTGCAATAGACACAATGAGTATTTTTGCTAAAGTGCGTTTCTGAGTCTTTCAATATGATTAATATTTAAAAGCGCAATAGCTCCCTTATTTGCCCTCCGCATACATTTTACGTACAATCATCACGCACGTATTCATTACATATCCGCATATATAATATTTAATTAAGGTCCAAGTAAATTAACGTAAATGAGACGCTAATACACCTGTCAAACTGTCCCCGGTAAACTCGTGGTAACTGTCGGTCTAATTGATTTATTGTCTATAAGGTAAATAAAGCGTTAACTTAATTAAATGTTGTAAGTAATCAACTTTATACCGAGGTGTGTTCAGTGTGCAACGTTCCATGCTGCTTCTTCGTGAGAAGGGGTGCGCGAGCGCGAACACTAAATTATTGTTCATTTTGTTATTAATCTTAAATTATAAAATTAAATATCTCAAGATATTTTCATCAATTCCTGAAATAAGTACACAAAATTTTTGTTAATTTGTTTATTAATCTTAAATTAAAAATTACTCAAGACATATATTTTCATAAATTCCTAAAATAAGTAATTACTGAATAGGTAATTACTGAGAAAATTCAGTCAAAATTAATAATAATATCTAATACTACTTAATTCTTTATTGTTTTCTAATTTTCACAAATAGGCGGCCTTTTGTCTAAGGCATGCTTTTGGAAAATATATAAATTGGTGGCAGCACAGAAACTACACAAAAAAAAACATAGACGCCAGAATAACAGAACGCAGTCGAAGAATAAGAAAAGAGGTATATTATAAAACAAAATTACAGAATTTTAAAAATCTTTGATGGAACACAGGAAAAAAATCGCAAAAACAAAAATCTTTCACTTCCAAGCTCTCAGAATTTTGAAAGAGAGATATAATATTTTTTGCAATCATTAGACAGTGAGATTTAATGTATTAAATTTTTTGTCGAGTACTTTTTCAATAAAGCATTTCGATTTCAAGAAATTTAAGGAAAATAGGGACAAAAAATCAAATCGGGTTGACTGGAGGAAATTTGTGGACTAGGAAATTTCCGTCTAGTTCAGGACTAGACGGAAATTTCCTAGTCCACACATTAAGTGGCGTACAAAAACAATCAAATTGTAAGTTCTTCAGTATCGCAGTAGAAACCTTATTAGTCAACGTTAAATCCCTGTCTTACGTCTGTTTTCGGTTCCTGTCGTACAAGTAAAAAATTATGTACTTGTTTAGAATCGGCGTCGGACTCGTCGCAAAATTCAGAAAAAACGGAGCTTATTGGATCACTCTGGTGTCTGTCTGTCCGTCCGTATCGAACATACGGTATCGGTACGGTACGAGCAGATATACTCTCCGGACCTACTCAGCTTATTTCCATAAAACGGATGCCAAAATAGGCAGAATTATTGCCCGCAGACAGACCATAGAATATTTTTTCTAATATTTTGGTGGAAATGAAATGTAAAACAAAACTAAAATTGTTTTTATTTTTCGCTTAAAAGTTGACAAAAACTGCAGTTTTGTCGGCGAACTTGTAGTACCTATGTATTTAAATTGTGCACAACATTGTTTATTTTAGTCAAAAAGTCATAAATTTTGAGAAAAAGCTAAATTTCTTGGTTGGCAAAATATAATTTTTATATGAATATTACAATTACAATTTTAAGGGATGGATGTCGGGCGAAATCAGCTAACGTACTTATTGATTTAAAAAATTCTGAAAATGCTGAAAAATTATGTCCGGGGAAGACATAGTGATGAACATCGTTCGCGTGACTTGGTGAACAATGTTTTCAGCCGCGCCCCGCACACCCATCGCCACGTTGTTCTCTTATTATTATTATTTCATTAATATTATTTACAGGTAATAGTATTAATTCTATAAATATACCAGGCATATACCTTATTAATATATAAACGTTATATATTTTTATGAAGTTGTGGCACCGGTGACTGCCCAATAGTCCGTCGGAAATGAGACATAGCCATGCGACAGAGATCGGCGGGGCGGCGGCGCGGCGGCAGCGGCGGCGGCCCGCCGCAAGCTCTTGCCTTTGTAAATGTGTGCCAGTCATTGTTAGTCAGTTTCAGCGAGGCGCCATGTCAGTGCTTCCCTTTGGTCGTGCCGGCTACATTGAACTCATGGACGATTGAACTGAACGGAAAACACGAACTATGACCGTTTCGTTTGATCGAGCTTCGTTCAGTGCGTGTGTTACCTGCATGATGTACACACACAGTAAGCTAAGAGGAAGGAACTACAGTTTCATGTGGGATCCGAACCGCGACCAACTTTAACGGTCGGACGGTCACATATCCAAAGTCTGACCGCGCCCTCGTAGAAAATACAATTACTTACATGAGAGCAAAGCAGCGGTGACGGGACCCTCGGGCACGTGAACATTGTTCACTCTTGACCGGTTTAGTTGACCCATTCATTGGCTTCTTGAAGTAAACCCTCTTAATGTTCGTACCTACCTAGGTATTCTGTTGCTATCACATTTTCTTTCACACTCAGTGAAGAGTTTGTATTTCGCGTCATCAACAAATAATAATGTAGTGTTAATTTTGCTCACTTAAAATTAGCATTTATGTAGCCACGATAGAGTCATAAATTGAATGAAAGGCGAAACGCCATACTAACGAAGCGCACAGCTATTATGTCAGGCGAGCAACTAGAATGAGGCGCACACATACAGCTCATTTCCATTCATGAAAGCTACGTAAAAGCACCGGCACGGAGTTGATTACATTTGCACACAATGCACATTACATAGATTTCTTCGTTTCTCTTCATAAGGTTCAGAGATTGGTAATATTTTCTATACCATGTCAAAATACGAAGTTCATATATTATGTGCACATTATATCTAGTTAAAAAAAATGACGAACCATACTGAATATGTTCTCTATGGCGAAATAAATATCTGAAACTGAATCTGAATCAACACAATATTTTCTTCGGCAACATTTATTTGCAATTTTTTTTATGTAAACCAACATTTGTGGTTGTGCCGAGAGACCAATGGTGCAGTCGACAGAGCCAAAATCACCTCTCCTCGCTAAACCAAGCTCAATTAGGTGCCATGCCAGCAGATTTGCGGTGTGCTGCTAGGGTGTCTAGCCTGTTAATACGACGTTTGAAGCTACCCAGGTTAAAGAATTCGGGAAACACATTCGCCGGAAGACAGTTCCACACCCTAGCGGTGCGACAAAGAAACTAATTGAGATATAGGAATTAATATAAGTTAACATAACTATGCGTGACCTATACGTTGCTAAGATCAAGTATAGGGTGGACGGATGGACATACGATTGCGTACACAACCTGATCAAGTGTCATCCAACATAATGAGCTCCATTTGCTGTACTTGGAAGAATTCCCTTTTCCTCATCAGTACAGCTCTCCTCTGCTATCTTAACAGGCACGCCGAAGTGAATCTTTATGCTTGATGTGTACCTAAACAACTATGTATATCCGGACCCCGACAATTTTTTGGGCTGATTTGAATTTGGTAATGGTAACGCGTAACGCACGGTGGGTTAAGAATTAAGCTTAGTGGACTCAAAGGTAGTTAACAATTAGATTTTTTTTTCGATTTTTATGGTTCCATACCTTAAAAGGAAAAACGGAACCATAATAAGATCACTCCGGTGTCCGTCCGTCTGTCACAGAGATTTTTCTCGAAAACTAAGTAACGTAGAAACTAGAAATTTGGCATAATGACAGATCTTGATGACTAGCACATGATATATAGCTCGTCAGTCATAAACTAGATAAAAATTTATTTTACATTAATAACTAACATGACAGAGTATCATCGAAAAGAGCTAACTGTAAGGATTCGAAAAATACTTTTTACAATTTTAAGTTCTTTGGTCTTAATGATAAAATGTGCAAAAAATTACCACACGGTACTACACAGGAATGGGTGGAAATTACAAACTCTGTGGAATACTTAGCCGTTCCGTTTCACCTAGTTCTGCCTGAATATGAAATGAAATGAAAATGAAAATATACTTTATTGTACACCGTATAAAAAGGTTACAAAAGGCGAGTTTAATGCCTTGCGGCATTCTTTACGAACTAACCTTTGGGATGTGGAACAGACGTAGGGCGGACAATGCAGTACTAAACCGGGAACAGTTGTATGAAATATAAATACACACATATACAAATAGTACAAAGATACATACAATCAATATAAATCCTTACATATACATAATTACATATATACAATAAAAAATAGCCATATTATAATATACCTACATCAACTCTTATATACTATACATACATACTTATATACATTTCAACTGGATTGAAGACGCAAGGGCATCGATGAGTATATATATTTATTTTACCTACTCATTGCCATGTGGTTTCAGAAATCGTTTGTGGATACGTTCTTATAATTACGAATATCGTGAATGATATCATGTCACTCTGAATCCTAATTACTATTTAAAGAAAGCCATACATTTTCTTGTCCAGTTTTTCCTTACATAATAATATATTGCCTTGTTGCGAAACAGATCGTGAACCATACTGTTAAGGCCCTTTTTTTAAATGTGTTAACATTGTGTGTTCTTTATAACGAAATATAAACACCTGAAACTATAGTGCATTTCAAAATGATCTATAGGTGGTTTAAGAGCACGTGAGTGGAGTGTTGGCGGTTTGGCACTCACGAGAGCTGCCACGTTCCGGGAATATAGAATTGCGGCGAGAGGCTAATTGGCGCGCGGGCACGAAGCCGGCCGGGGCCTTTCATAGAATAAATACTCACCAACACAGACGCGACACGTAGCGACCGCCTAACTGAGCGTGCCTGACCAATCTCAATCAGGACAACTTCTGTCTGTGGTTCAACGCACCACCACAGCTTTTTTTTATGGAAACTGACACGGTTGGCTACATCACCTACAACCATCCGTGATGTCAGCGCATAACACCGGGTGAACTAGGTGCCATGTCAGTGCTTCTCTTCGGTCGTGCCGGCTACACTGAACTGGACGGAAAACACAAACTATTTACATAGCCGTTTCGACCGACGACGCTTCATTCAGTTGTATATATTGTATGTTAAAACATTTCTGCGTTAGGCAGATTTATTACAGAATACTATTTTTTCCATTCAACCTCTATCAAGAAAGAGGAGGAGTGGTGTTATTGGCTGTGTCTGATCATACAACGTACTATATTCGTCACAGTCACTGCCAATACAACAGACAACACGTATTAACAGTTAGTGTACAAGTTTTGCCGCTTAGTTTTCCGTCACCACCGGAGTGTAGGTATTTGCAGAATTCAAAACATAAAACGTTACTAATATATTTGTATATTATGTATATTTTTGTATATTTCTTTTACATAAGCGTAAACCATTCATATAACATGTTGGAGCTAATTGGAGCAGGCCAGTCTCCACAAATATTATATACTGCATAATAAACAATAGCATTTAAAAAAAACCCTTTTAAAAAACATTGAACCGACTTCAAACCCTAAAAAGTATTAAATAATATTTTGATCTTGAGTAGAAGGCGTTACAAAAGCATAAAATGGTCCATCTAAAATTAGTGTCTTCGAAAGAAGCACAAGGGGAATCCAGGGAAGTCTCCGGTATGGCACCTACCTTCTCGGAGGTGATATTGCCTGGTCGGAGCATGCGCTTTGGCCCCTCCGACTCAGCCACCCATACCGGATTACATAAAAAAAGGTGTGCTTTTGTACCGCCTTCTACTCAAGGTCTTAATACTTTTTAGGGTTCGAAGTCGGTTCAATGTTTTTAAACGTTGTATATTTACCACTGCGGTTTAACAGTGAGCAAAAAACAAAGGTACACTTGTACACTTGCTTGGGGCTTATTGTGCAGACAGTTGAACATTGTTTGATTGGTGGCTTATTCCGCAGTGAATGAAACGTCGTCGCGTCTGTCGAAACGGCTATGTAAATATTTCGTGTTTTCCGTCCAGTTCAGTGTAGCCGACTTGAAATGAAGGTAAGCACTGACATGACACCTAGTTCACCCGGTGTTATGGACTGACATCACGGATGTTGTAGGTGATGTAGCCAACCTTGTCTGTCAGTTTCTATAAAAAAAGCTGACTAACACTGTTCGTATATTATCAGGTGCGTGCGATCTCAAGTGTGAGTTATTATTTGTCGTTCAGAGTTTGCCGCCTTGCGCTGCGTGCGTGCTCTCCGTCTCCTAGTATCTAGATAGGTACACCGAGTAGAGCTAGGTACACCCGGCCGGCTTAGAACCTTACCACATTGACTAAGCTCCCCTGTGCCTCACCTCAACACTGCCGAGTGGAGGATACGATACGTGCTTATTCAATTGTGAAAACGAGTTTACATTGGAGACATCGTGTCAGTACGTAGAGCACCTACTGGCTGTGTAGAGAAATAAAGCGATGGAGGGAGCTGAGAGATATAAATACGCTCACTGCTAATATTTGTGAATCGCCCGCAACTCTCCTTTGTGAACTGGACTGCCTTCGATAAAGGACAATATTTACGCATCCGATCAAAGCTTGCGAATCGCGGACTTTTGTAGGCAATCGTATGAAAGGCCAGCAGTATGTCATCGTATATAACCAAATAATATTAGTCAAGCTGTCACCGTTCAGCGCGCCGCGTTGGCTTGGCCGGTGAACGGTTCAGTTTTGAGCACATAATATAATAATTGTTTTAATTAGAGATCGGCGCGCGCACCGCACTCATTATCGTATTCTGTTCCTGCCGTGTGATTTTGTCATTATATACGCATATAATTGCCATAATTTTGTAGAGAGGAACTGTGTAAGGCGATGTTAGAGTAGATTCGTTGTAATACATGAAAAAAAAATACCCTGCGATTAGGCATCAGGTACAAAAGCACACCTTAAAATTGATAGATTGGGCCCCTTTTGTGCTTTTGTAATTGTAATATGTAAATTCATGGAGGCTTTCTTGGCAGAATTAAATTTTTTTTCATAGGTAACATTTTTAGTTTTTGAGAAATTTGAGATTCTTTGAAAAAAGTCACAATAAAATCGGTCGAAAATTTGTGTTTTTCTTAAAAAACGTTATTAATATCCTTCAAAACATTTGTATATCTAATAGTATTGAAGCCCTTTTAATAACACATCTTTTGATATTATTTCTATTTCTCTATCTTATTAATTGAGGACGCTAGGCCACTGTCGCACTTTTTGTTGAAACGGGTACCCACTGAAGCGATCGAATAAGCATTTTCAATGCTAAAAACATTTTAAAAGGCCACAGAAATTTAACGACGAACTCGATAATATCAGACCTAAGGACGTGTCCTCTTTTTCCAAACGCTTATTCCCAATAGATTTTTTCACGAGTTCGTTTCACAATAATTGCAATCGATGAGTCCGGATCAGTGGTGCCGAACGAGTGGTAATGATATCTTGCCTCGCCACCAACCACCGCCACCACCGCCACCACGAAGAAAGTAGGTGGCGGCTATTAGAGTGACGCAACACTTGTACACTTGCTTGGGGCTTATTGTATAGACAGTTGAACACGTTGTTTGATTGCGTGGCTTATTCCAGTTATTACGAGTTCGAATTTCGAAGCCCGTGCGGATGTTTTGATTGAATGTAATTGGATGATTAGTCAATTGTTTTAAGTTTTCAGAATGATTGAGCTAATATAACTTTACTGTATAGGTATTATGTTATCTTTTAGATGGAACCTTTATATAGTAGGTACCTACCTTTATTTTGCGCATGAAGCTGAGCCAAGAACAACCCAGCATCGCTGATTTTAAGCCCAACCTACAGAGAACAGACTGTTCTATTTAATAGCTCTATTTAAAAATTTTATACATATCAACAAAACCTAAAAAATCATGCTTTGTACTAATAACACTATGGAAACGAGCAAAATTAACACAAATAAAAATCCCAAGAGAAACATGAATGAACTAATCACGACAGCCACCACTCAGATCAAAGAAAGTACAAGTCGATATGGATGGAGAATGGAGATTTATTCCTTTGGATTTTATATTAAAAATAGGTAAGTACCACAGCAGTACCATAGAATACTTAAAAGGGCAGTACCAACAAAAAGAAGAATATGAAAACACAAAACAAAGAAGAATTGCTAAACTTGTCCTTATAACTTTAGGCGTTGCCGTGAATGGTCGGGCGCGGGCATCGCTGTCAGCTCAGGCTGAGCTAGAAACCAGTTCCACCTCACATCCCGTCCGGCAATATTTACCGGCGTCCATTACAGCGACCAATGAGCACCGCCATTCTCAATCCAATTAATTTACTCATTAAAACCGAGATTGCAATATGAGATAGGGTTATTTTTATAAGGCTAAGCGACGCCCGCGCGGCGCCGCCGTCGCCGTCGCGTCGCGAGTGAGATGTGGCGGGGCGGGGCGGGGAGGAGACGACAAGACGGACCGGGGCTCGGTGTTGAGTGCGCGATGCTACCCTCTCCCCCGCCCGCCCTAGCTAGGTTGCGTACATACTTTACACCAAGATCTCATACCTGTGCTGTCACTTTACAACTTACACTCGTGTTCATACGAAGTTCTTATCTATATTTCATCATTTCATTGCCATCCAGACGCGTGACTAGTTATACGCCTTTATGTATGGTTAGATTGAACGCAGGTTGGGGGAGTAGCACTCCAAAAATTCAAAATGAAGAATTATATTGCGAACATAAATCCATTGTTCCTAATATGAAGAGGATCCTAATAAAAAATGAAAAAAAAAAAATTTATTTTGGCCCCGGCTCGGTACAATGCAGATTTTTAAAATGCAGACGCAAAGAAATAAGTAATTTATTAACCCGAAAGTTAAACGACCGCATTGCGATAATGAAATCGCTGCGCATCGGCCGTAATGAAACGGACATTACTTTTTATTAAAAGTAAAATACAAAATGTTTAATCCGCGCAGCATTATTATTATTTGAAGATTTCTTCGAGGCAACGAATACAAAAAGGACGGGTTAAGAAATGCGCACACATTACAGGACAGGCGAGCTCGCCGCTCGGCTTCCAATAAAACAAATAACGCGCATAGCATTACGAACTGTATCCACAAGCGAAGTATAGTAATGGTGGACCAATCGCGGCCGACGACCGAGGCGATTCCGCGCCGATTGGAAGAGAACCTCTCCAAATGTCAACCGGAGAGCACGGCGCAGTATTTCTTATCTCTCCGCGGCTTGGCCTCCACTCGCTTGCACCTCGCTCGAATAAGTACAGTCAGCTAATAAAGTATGAGATGCAGTACAGTAGAGCTGCTTGTGACTAAGCTAAGCTGGGCCTAGTTGCTGATAGCTGGCTGTCCTTATGTGGTCGACAAAAATCTTCTAACGCACCGCTTCTCCAAATCGTCCCTGTGAAGTACCGCGAAAAAAAAAATATAGACAGCCGGCATGGTTGTGTCCAAACTCCAACGGAAGATCAGACACAGCCAATAACACCACACCTCGCGAGACCACGTTCAGAGAGGAGCCATGCAAGCTATAAGACGCACAAAAAGGTATTGAAGATAGATCCCAGGTTATCGGTTATAGGTAGTAGGGATACACTCACAGGATGACCGTTCCATATTTTCGCCGTACGACAAAAGAACGATTTCGATAAGCCATGTGTTCTCAGAAGTTGGTTGTCAACCACATATGGATGTTCCGAGCGATTCTGACGGGTGTGGCGGAGACGGATGGGGGCAAGAAGGATGAGCGAAGCCAATTCGTCAGAGCACCGGCCATGGCAGTACTTACAAAACAGGCTAAGAGAACCGATTATTTGCCTGTGGCGCAATGATACAACTCCCTCCGTGAGCTTGGGATCACCAATTAGACCGATGGCACGGCTTAAGCACTGGATAGAGACCAAGGACGCCAACAAGTAATAAAGAGATGAGAGATCCTTCCCACAGATGAGTGCAGTACTCCATCTCCGGGCGAACTTGCGCTTTATATAGGTAGCATAAGGAGTTGCTCCGCGCCGATGAGAAGAACCGCCTGCTACTGTAAAGGACGTGGAAGGATATGGAACGATCTTCCAGAGAACTTGTTTTTCAACTCCTATAACCTGAGCGTCTTCAAAAGACGTGCGAATAAATTACCTGACGACCTTTTTATACCCTCACAACTGGCTTGGCTCATCCATCACTGAGCGTGGTGTTGCGAGCAGAGGTGTTATTTTCTGTGTATTCATTCGACTGACCATTGGGCACAGTCACCCATGGCCGTTCTCTATAAAAAAGTTACATATTGAGATTGAGACATGTAAAACGGTAAAGGCCCTGCCTCATTCGCGAGAGGTAGTAGATTCGATCCAGTCGGCGGCATGCATCATTTTGCCATGGCGATGCCGAATGTCGTAAGTGCGTTCCCGTCATGAACACTAGTTGCTCATTGGTTCTAATAGGTATGTGTAGGCATTATAACTACCACCGCATTGAATGAAGACGGGTAGTTGTAGAGCTGACTCTCTCAAGTCGATGTTTACGATAAACATTTTGATTTCAATCGGCCATGTCTCCCGCAATTACCGCGTAGGTATCTATACTCGCAACATTGCGTCTTTTAATCTTAAGATCGATTCGCACATTGCATTGGCGCCCGTCATAAAGTTTAAGTACAGAATCGAATAAGGTTGGTATATTTTTATATTTCTGCCTACTGAGCTGCGCTGCAACGGTGAATATTCAACGGTCTAGCTAGTAAGACCTAGGCAACATTACATCATTATCTGGTGCCGGTGGTAAATACCGAAGCTCGTGATTATACTAACCTTTACAGGCAAATATTCCTCCCCGCTACGTGAGATCATCAATAAACTCGCGCACTGACATTTCCTTCAGGTGTGCCGCTCGACACGACGACGAACGGCTGCGGCGGAGGGGCGGGCGCGGGGCGGCGCGGTGCGGTAGCGGTAGCGGTCGATCGATACCACTCGGTGACCTTCGGAACCCTTTTCTTAGGACTTATAGGTTAAATTTTTACAGTAGGCTATGAAATTGGAGATATACATGTGCAACTTTTTCACACACGCACCACTCAACACGCTATACCTAAGTATTTAAAGCACACTGTTGTGATAAGTGAGTCTGATAAGGTGCATTTTAGTGAACTGTATAATACATTATTTCAATCATGAGCCCGTATCGGTCCACTGCTGGACATAGGTCCCTCACAAGGCACACCACCACACGCGGTCTTTGCTATTCTTCCATCCACTCCCGGCTACCTTTTTTAATTCGTCTCTCCACCTAGCCGGGGGGAGGGACACTCTAAGGTTGCTTGTACGTGGCCTCTATTCGAGCATCCGTCTACCCCAGCTGTTGTCGGGTCTGCGACAGATATACCCAGCCCACTGCCACTTTAGCTTATAAATTTTCTGAGCAATGTCGACTACCTTGGTTCTTTGTAGTATTTCGTCATTACGTATCTTATAGATTAAAGAAACACCGAACATTGCTCTTTCCAATACATTATTTATTTTATTACCGACCTACAACTATTTCCTAAGATAATAAGTACTTTGTGCAGAGTGCAGTGTATTTCTTAAGATTTTACAGCTGTGTTGGATTTGTATTCTAGAGTTGATTGAGTTAGAGATACAGCACAGTTGACAGCTAGTCTAGAATCTAGAATATTTCCAACTGTTACATCTAATGATGATTTACCTCCTTGCTAACTTTAAGTGTAATACGCAGTATATATTCCTTTTTTTTCCTAAGAATAATACCTACATTACAATGAGTTTTATTGCCTACCAAACCATTCACCACTCGCCCTCTCGCGCAAAACATTAAGTGAATATTGATAGGAGTAAGTAAGTAGGTGCCTACCTACGTCACGGCTCACCCTTAGACCTCTTTACAAAATCGTCCGCAGAGCGCGTCCGCTCCATTCTAAATACAAGTTCGCCGACTCCAGAGCGCCGTTTCCGGGACAAGTCATTTTGTCGTCGACGACGACGTCCCGGGCATATTTTTTCGTTATTAAGATAAATGGAGCGATTTACATAAAATCGTCGTTTGTGTTGTACTTATCCCAGAAATTCTGTTTACCTTAAATGTGAGTAAAAATATGTATAATGCGTCGCGCACGCGCCGGACTTGCCGAGAACTTCCGCTTCTTCCGCGCGGTGCTATTTGGAAAATACTTATTTTAGGGTTACGAAGGATATTTTTTTTGTAACCTTTTTTTAAATAATATAGAATAGTTTAAGATTTCGTGAATAACAGATATTCACTAATAATGTAAGCATAAAGCAATAATGCAAGCATAGAACTGAAAGCCACTTTTAGTAAATTTCACAAACTGCCTACTTGCCACACGTCATCATGATTATTTGAGCACAATTACCACGCCAATGGAAACTATGTAAATTTAAACAAACATTTTAACGCAAACTTTTTAACCTATGCTTTTATGGTTTCGTAGCCAGCCAGCGTGTAAACGACCAATGCTGGACATACGCCTCTCAAATTTTGTTCCATTCCCCGGCCTTCAACGGTACGGAACCACTTCTTTCCGCTGACGTACTTGATGTCGTCGTCCCACCTGCCTGGCGGGTGACCTTTATAAACCATCCGACTGTCTTGTCACACGCGCTGTCCACGGTGATTACTCCGGAATGTAAAGCTCAATAATAAAACAAATGTAGTAGTGTCTATTTAGTCCTTACGGTACGAAGTTTATATCTCAAACGGCTATTGGACAATATTCTAGTGTACTACGGCGGCGGCGGCGGCGGCGCGGCGCGCGAGACAGTGCGACGCTGCACGCATTTCCTATACGTGTAAGGGAGGTAATGGCTACTAAACCCTGTGTGTATCAACAAAAGTAAGAGTAAATAGTGAGTTTGTGAGCTTTTATTCGTAATTGGGTGGCAGATTGGTTTTTTTATTTTTACTTGTGTGCTTAGAACTACGCATAGGACAATCTATTTTAAATTCTAACCATAAATTAAATTTAAACATGTACATAGGTAAGCAAAATATTGATAAATTAAACGTACATGAAAAACAGGCCAAGTGTGAACAATGTTCACGTGCCAAGGGTCCTCGTTGTATTTTCTATGCGGACGCGGTCAGAATTTTTCAGAAACTGTAGGTCCCTCCCCTTTCCTTACTATATGTACATACATAATGTAGGTGGTAGGGTTTAACCTGTCTAAATTGATACAACAGCATTGAACGAAGGTCGATCGGACGAAACCGACATACAATAGATAGTGTGTGTTTTCCGTCCACTTCAATCGTCCATGAGTTCAATGTAGCCGGCACAACCAAAAGGAAGAACTCATAAAGCACCTCGCTCACACCCACTGACGGACTAACAATGAATCTGGCACACACATACCTACGTGATATTTTTATTATCAAACCCGACTGTGGAAAACAAGGCAAGTTTATCATAAACAGCAGCAGTATAAATAAAATAGTGTAGTCGGGCTGTCTGTTCATTCTAATGCATTTAAACGCTCGACTACAGCATTTTATACAGCTGTTTCAGATTAACTTGCCTTGTTTTCTTCGTTTTTCACAGTTGGGTTTTCTATCAGTTTTATTTAAATGTTTTGTTTATTTATAGTTAGTTCTCAACCATAAATTGTTGTATATCTTTGAAATTTCTGTTTCAAGCTTCAAGTTACCGACAACGATACCGCACTTGATGGATTTTGGAGAAATTGTATGTTTACTTGTTGATAACAACTGCGCCGACTGGCGACCGCCATTTTGAATTTTCTAAAAATTATGGTGACCAGTGTGTTTTTTTATGTAACACACAGTATGGTTGGCTAAGTCTGAGGGGCCAAATCACATGCTTCAACCAGCCAATATCACCTCCAGAACGGTAGATGCCACATCGGAGACTTTCCATTGAATTGTTGGCTATACTTGACTAGAGGGGAACACAGCCGAGCTGCTGTGCGGCCATCTTATATACATCAAGAACGGTGGTACAAACCCAATCAGCTACAATTTGAGCCTCCTTGGTGGTAGGCTAAAATTAGGCACAATATAAGGGGAAAGGGCAGGGCGCTACAGTTTTACACCGGTTCCGAACGGTGAAGCAGCAGGTGTACTGAGGTATATGTACGTTAATTTTTCAGTCAGAAAAAACTCTTGGTACACGTCGACCGGATTCGAACGTCGAACCTCTCGCAAGAAAATTCGACACCCAGACCGCTTGACCACCCGCCGCTTCCCACGTCAGGTCCCTATTTTCACAATTTTGCTACGAAACCCTAGCATGTACCTAAATATGTTCGGAATGTGCGTGTAGTGCCCTCATGAGCTTAAAGACACGGGCCACGGGGCGGCAATGCGCCCCCGCGCCCCCTCCCCCTCCGCGTCGCCGCCGCCAGCATTCGGCCGGGGCCCGATTATATTTTGAGCGGCGATCAACATGAAAATGAAGGCTCGTAAATTTATTAGACATAGTGTCGGCATCGTCGGCCCGGTCGCCGCGGGCGGATATTATATAAAATATGTCAAGAATTAAGCATTATCATACCGAGAACATTTTA
Source organism: Nematopogon swammerdamellus (assembly GCA_946902875.1). Classification (NCBI taxonomy): domain Eukaryota; kingdom Metazoa; phylum Arthropoda; class Insecta; order Lepidoptera; family Adelidae; genus Nematopogon; species Nematopogon swammerdamellus. The sequence continues at coordinate 10,623,147 of OX336335.1, read as the reverse complement.
GTGGATAAATATTATGCGGGCATGTTAATCGCGAGTGAACTATGTCGAGGTGGAAATTTGAATAAAGCGTGAGTTCGCCGATCGACGCCCCACGGTCCCCCGACCGCCGCTGCCGCCGCTGCCGCGCCGCCCCCGCTACCATCAGCGTCGAGGCGGCGGCGGTGGGGCGGGTTGCCTGCAACGCCTCCGCCCCCACACGTTAGAGCAACTAAAACGTTCCATGAGTAGACCTTGTACCAAAACAGCGAAAAGTTAAGGATTTTGTTCCATACCATACTCGTACTTCCACGATCGGGCCTCTTCAAAAGCGGCTGGCGGAGTCTCTTAAACGCAACAATATAGAAATATGTTCAACATGTTGCATTTGCGATCAAAATGCTCGGTCCGTTAGTCCAGCCAAAAGCCCTTTTTAAATAGACTTGGCCTTGCTGATGAATATAACTGGCGTCCCGCAATAAAAGCCTACTTTATCCAAAGGGTAAATCTTGCCATCCAGTGGTATAATGCAGTAGGTGTTCGGGGAACTTTCGAAAACACCCCTTATAGCACTGATCTATAGTACTAGATGAGCCTTTCTCATACATCACTCGCGAAAAAACATGTCACCTACCAAATCAGCTTATAAGCTAAGTTCACAATTACTGATTCTTGTGTTAATAGGCTCACCTTTTCGTTATATCTGCAAATACGGGAGTGAAGAACGTTAGCACATTCATTCACAGACAGCATGAGATGGGATGAGGTCCTTTGAATGTATTCGTGATGATAATTGCATGTGAAAAAGCACGCACACTTTTTAGGTTTCCGTATCCCGTACGGAAGCCTATTATTAAGCCTACGCCGTCTGTCTGTCCGTCCGTCTGTCCGAGGGCTGTATCTCTTGACCGTAATAGGTAGCCCGTTGAATTCTTAATAGATTATGTGTTATTATGGCGGATATAGCAACAAATATTAAAAAATAGAAAAATTAAAAAATTAAGGGGGGTTCCCGTACAAGAAGCATGTCTTTTTAAATGTTTTTTTTTGTGGTGCGGAAACCTCGGTGCGCGAGTCCGACCCGCACTTGGCCGGTTATTTTACCGATGGATTACATGTATCATCGCGCTTTGCCGCTTCTAGTATTTAGTTTGGTGTTTTTTTAATAATTATTTTCATGCTTGTTACGCCTTCTTTTTTAGTTCTTTAATGTTTTTATAAGTTATTAATTTTAATCAATTCTCTATAAAATTTAATTACTATTTAGCTCTGCTCGCATACTAATCGTGGCGCATGGTAAAATGTTAAAAGTGAATGGCGGAGGGGAGCAGCAGCACGCAGCTAGTGCAACAGGACTTCCCTCGAAGCTCGAGCCGCCGTCGTATCGAGATTCCCGAAGCAATTTGCAGATACCGAGTGTGATCCTGCGGCGAGATAGCGGCGCGGCGAGGACGTCTGCGCGGAATATTGTAAAATGTAAATTTATTACTTGATATTTTACATGAATTTCAAATTACCTCGCCGCTCGGCCGCGCCGCCCTCGCCCGTGCCGCCGCCGCCGCCCCCCGCCGCGCACCTCCGCTGTTGCGTCACATAATTATAGCTCGCCGAATTATTATAATACTCTTTGATTTAATCGCGACGTAAGGACGTGTGAATAAAATAATTTAGCACCTCTGCCCTGATGGATTTATAATAGACGCCCCTTTATTTGGATACATATTTTACCTCTTCAGATCGGCTCCGTGTGCCGCTTGCTTGTTGCCTGTGTGCGGTGCTCACTGCTCCGGTATCAGGAAGAATGGTTGAGATATAACGTTACAGGTATGTAACGTCCTCTGCTGTGTGTACACGGGCGGGAAGCTGAAACGGGCGCCGCCGCGCCGGCAGAGCGGAGGGCGGCGCCGCACACTCACCTACAAGCTTAAATTTCCCATCAAACGTTTAATGATTCCGAAAGCATCTTCCAAATTCCTAGTAATTATAAAGTAAACATCTGCGGTTCCAAAACGAGTCACGAACCTAACCCGAGAGCGGATCCGGACTCATAGCTAATTATTGGTGATTCATCTAACGAAAACTCCAAAATTAATTATAGACTTTATCTTCGAGAGCTCTTGTGTGATTTCTTATTTTTAATTATAAGTTTGAGCGGTAATTTATTGTTGATGCACGTGTGCTGATGATTTATTGGATGTGAACTGGTGCGCACTGCTCACTGATGCTCCGTAAGAGTATCGCAGCGCAGCCAGTGCTCAAGTGAACACTACCACTCGATACACACCGCACCGCGCCGGCCGACCGACTCTACGTGGTGAACCGCTGCTGTGACATCAATTATTCCATTTCTCCGCTTTTCATACAAATTTTAGAATTTACTTAGGTATAGAAAAAACATGTATTCCAAAACATTGGTATATGCAAAACTTCGTAGATACTCGTAGTTGTAGGATCTCACGTATTTATAATATAAATTTTAAACATATGTCAATGACAATCGTTCTCAGAACACTCACAGCATTCACATTATAGATTCCAGTTTTTCCTTATAATAATTTTTATAATCACACTTTTTAAACATCCTCTCTTTCATAATGCATAATATATAACCTGTATACGGAAAGTCTATTCCTTAGTTAGAACTTCTCCAAGCACCAACCATGGTACCTAATTTCAATTAATAATTTATCAATTTTGAATTTTGAACGTGAAACTTTCAAGACAATTCTCACATAATTACTGAGCGTCTGTCTACCGTCATTTTCTAATGGACACCTTTTAATGAAAATATCTTTAATTGTGCCTCCTTTGAAGTTCCATCACCAGCCCACTATTTCCAAATTCAAATTAACTGTTCGACTCATATTTGTGGAAGAGTGTCACCGTGATTATAAGTGCTTTGAAACTAATCAAGTTGTGATGTAGTGTAGGTAGGTACCTATAATGTGAAACGGCGCGGTCGTCAAATAATTACACGGGCACTTGTTAAATTTTCAATGAACTAACACCTGAAACAGTCTTAAGGGAAGTCTATAATTGAGTACTTAATAATAAATAGTTAGAGTGAGACGCGACACATGAGGAGAGATTAATTAATTGTGCTACACGTCTAACATGTAGCTAATGCAATGTACCTACCTATATGTAGGATTCAACGCCTTATTATATGTCTGTACGTACGTAAATGCAAAAGTATACAGTAATAATATCCTATAATTACACAGTACGCAGTATTTGGGGAGCTAAATTTTAGGAAATAATTTGTTAAATAAAATTTTCGATGACATTTTCGTGATCGGAAAAATCTTCATTTTCTTATATTTAATCGGGCCCCTATCCGCTTTTATAAGACTCTCTTCAAGCGGAAGCTGACTAAAAATAAAAAAAAAAACAATGGTTCATCCATGGTATGTGGGTCTGAGAAAGGAAAGTCGAGTGTTAGTGTAGTGGTTAGTAAGTATTTATTTTAGGGTGAAGTCGTAAAATTGCGAAATGTTTTTTTTTCTGTGTTTGATGTGTAACTCAACGAAGACGTCAACGTAGCAGCAACGTAGCAGCAGAACTCAGGTGTGGTGAGTTTGCCGTGCGGGTTCCATCGTTCGGGTCCTCTTTGATTTGCTGTCGCGATCGTTGTAATTTTTAGATTTTTAGATTTCTTAGATCGGTAGCGACACTTCCTTTATTTCCAAGGAGAGTGGCGGAGATTTCTAGGGGGTTTTCGCGAGGCTTTCTTACACTTTTTGCGCGGCATAGTTTAAAATTCCGACTTTCCCACTTTACTCTGAAGTTATTTGTTCGATGATGCTGATTGAATAGCATGTTTTACGCAAATTTATTTGTCAGTTGTGTCAAGTTATTGATTTAGTTAAGTTCTCTTCAGAAGAGGAACTATTTTCAACCGACTTAAAAAAAAAAGAGGAGGTTCTCAATTCGACTGTATTTTTTTTATGTTTGTCACCTCAGAACTTTCGACTGGGTGAGCCGATTTTGATGATTCTTTTTTTATTTGAAAGCTGGTGCTTCCCGTATGGTCCCATTTCAATTGAATACATTAATAGCAAAAAATTACTAAAAAAAACTGTGAAATAAAAAACTATTTAAAAAAATATAAAAACCGCCTTAAAAATGTATGAAATAAAAAAAATCTAACCCTAGAGTTGAAGGCGGTGCTAAAGCAAGCAAAAATGATGCATGAAAGAAAACATGAGTGGATGATATCCTTTGTGATTTGTGTAGCCTTCTTTAGCACCGCCTTCAACTCTAGGGTTAGATTTTTTTAATTTCATACATTTTTGAAGGCGGTTTTTATATTTTTTTAAATAGTTTTTTTTTTCATATGAAAATAGCTCAATTTTGATGAGTCATTGCGCGTTACGTAATCGATCTTTCTCAAATATTACCGCACCGACGGAATGATTCTTCCCTGTAATCCAGAATAGTAAGTCTCTTTTGCAGTACGGCCCAACGTTGGCCGATCAGGATGCATTACCGCGAAATACGTTTGCATGTCGTTCACTTGCGAAAAGGCTACCCCCTTATCCTACCCTACCCTACCCTAAATATTAAACTAAAATAACTAAAACCGACTTACTAAAAAAAGTAGAACTAAAAAACTATTTAAAATAAAAATATAAAAACCGCCTTCAAAAATATATGAAATAAAAACCTAAAAAAAAAAAACGAACCCTAGAGTTGAATGCGGTGCTAAAAAGGCTACACAAATCACAAAGGATATTATCATCCGCTCATGTTTTCTTTCATGCATCATTTTTGCTTGCTTTAGCACCGCCTTCAACTCTAGGGTTCGTTTTTTTTTTTTAGGTTTTTATTTCATATATTTTTGAAGGCGGTTTTTATATTTTTATTTTAAATAGTTTTTTAGTTCTACTTTTTTTAGGAAGTCGGTTTTATGTTTTTTAAAACTTTTTTTTTATTTCACAGTTTTTTTTAGTAATTTTTGCTATTAATGTACTCGGCGGAATCGCTCGGCCTTCGGCCTCGCGATTCCGCCTCGCTTTCCAATCCGATCTTGACCCAATTAAAATAGGACCACGTCAGCTTCGATAGCTCAGTGGTGCAGACAGTCAACTGTCGCTATTGAATTTTAAGCAACGCTGGGTGCGGTCAGTACTTAGATGGGTGACCGCTGACCGTTGGAGGCTGACCAAGGTTCGGATTCCTCGTAAAACTGTAAGTCCCTTCCCTCGTAATCTTACTTGGTGGTAGGGTTTAACCTTCCCGGGTTGGTACCACCGCACTGAATTAAACGTCGGTCGAAACGGCTATGTAAATAGTTTGTGTTTTCCGACCAGTTCAGTGTAGTCAGCACGATCAAAGGGGGAAGCACTGACATGGCACTGGTGTTATGGGCTGACATCACGGACGTTGTAGGTGATGTTGCAGAACTTAGTAGAATGGACAGACATAAACGTGTTACGGAAGCCTACTTTTATTATAAAATAACCGTCGGAGGACCTTGGTTGAAAATTGTAAAATTTAGTAGAACGGATAGACATGCATATGTTACGGAACCCTACATTCATTTTGCAGAACTTAGTAGAATGGACAGACATAAACGTGTTACGGAACTCTACTTAACAGTTGCACTCCGGGAGTGCCGGCAGATCCCGTGCCACTCTAACTTAACCCTTAACGCAATGACTTAAGGTTTCATTTTAAAAATGACGCTGACGCGATGTCGCGAGTTATACATTTTTACCCACCTAAAAAAGTGCCAAGAGCCGCTAAAGAAGTTTTCACTTCAAAAACCTCAGGGTTATCCCCTTTCAAATAAAAAAAAAAGAATTTTCAAAATCGGCCCACAATTGACGGAGTAATCGCGTAACAAACATCCAAAAAAAGAAAACATACCGTCGAATTGAGAATCTTTTAGGTCTAAAGTAAATTTCTCGTGAAGACAAATGCAACGAGCCCAAACACGATGGGTTTATCATGTGTAGTTTAGGAGTTCCTATGGCCACCTTCTGTCTCCATCATCAAACCAGCTCGATGGTACTCGGTACAGTAGGTACTGGCCAGGTACCATAATAAATTAAGCGCCGGTCGGAAAAGATAAAAAATTTCAAATTTAGAATATTCATGAAACAAGGGTCCGAATATGTATCACTAGTATATCGATTCATGTATTTCAACAGGACAGAGAAAATTTCAAAATATTAGGTATTTAATACCTTTTTAGTTTTTTTTTTTTGTTTTTTGGAAATCGGTTTAATATTTTTTAAAACAGTTTTTATTTCATTCTTTTTAGTAATATTTCATAAAAAAGAATAATCGAAATCGAATAATCGAAATCGATTGAAGTGGTACAGAATTATTCGCCATATGTGTCAGACTAGAGTTGTAAAGATGCCGTTTTTTGCACTTTGATACGGATTTATTTGACTTAGGTACCGTGAAAAACGGAAAAATACGAAACGTATTTTCATATGAAATACTTGCTCTTTTCGCATTTTATTCCTGTTCTTTGCTTGAAACCAAAAAGTGAGTAGGTAACCAAAGTTCGCATCGAACACCGTAAAACACGGAAAGATTCAACAGGAAAAGGAAAGAGTCGCGAACAGCTCTATCGCAGAGAAGCCTATCATTTAAAAATTATGTAGGTACTCACAATACTTCTTTGTTTTAATTCAACTATTTATCTATGCCGTAACATAATTTCATAACATTTAATTATACGGTATTGTTTACCTTTTAGTAAATTGGTTGGTTAACTACTCAATAAATAGGTATAATATCATACCTAATCATAAAACATATTTACTTACTTGCCTAACTCAAATAGGTATCAGATCGATAGTCTGCCTGCGTGTGATTTCCGTGCTGATGCTGACTAATGCCAGTTAAACTTTATTTAATGTGACTAGCTGAGCCCGCGGCTCCGCTCGCGTGAAATTCGTATTCCAAAGAAGAATGCAAGTAACTAAGGGCGAGGCCGAAGGCCGAGCTGCGTTCAGGTAATCGATAAACCTTCTTAAAGAAAGTAACTAACTAAGGGCGAGGCCGAAGGCCGAGCTGCTTTCAGGTAAACGATAAATCTTTCTCAAATAAAGGAAGTAAGTAAGGGCGAGGCCGAAGGCCGAGCTGCGTTCAGGAAGACGATAAACCTTCTGGAAGAAAGGAAGGAACTCAGTGCGAGGCCGAAGGCCGAGCTGCGTTCAGGTAAACCAAAAACCCTCTTCCGCCTTCGGGCCTCGCCCTTAAAGACTTCCTTTCTTCGATAGAATATAATATCGTTTACTCAATTTATTTATTTCATAAAAATAAAAAAGTAATATTAACAACTAAAGAATTAAACCTACCTAACAAACATTAAAATAACTATCAAAACGGGCATTTTCAAATGTTCTTAGAGCACTTGCGGCATTACCCCGCTGGATGGCAAGGCTAACCTTTTGAATGAAGCCCTTGATGACGGGACACCAGTTGCGTCAACCAGCTCAAGCCTCTTTTGGCTTCACTGCTCCACGGACCGAGGGTTTCAACCGCAAACGCAACAAATTCGAAATCTTGAATTATATTTCTATATTTGCTGCGTTTGAGGCTCTCCGCCCCAGCCTCGGCCGCGCCAGCCGCTCTTGAAGATGTCCTAACGTGACTTGGAGCCAATGTGAGAACAAAAGTGGCGTCCCACATCAAAGAACTACCCTTAGTCCATGGCACTAAAGTGATAGCATCGGGCCTCTTTCCATCCAGCCGGGAATAACCGCGAGGTTCTAGGATGCACGGTATATTTGCCGTTAGAAGCGTGGACTTTATAATAAAATTTAAAATAAATTAACTCAATCTTAATATTAATTAACTTCATTCGAGATGGTTTAGCTTCTTCCTGAACGCAGCTCGGCCTTCGGCCTCGCCCTTAGTTACTTGCTTTCTTTGAGATGGTTTATCATTTGTCAGAACGTAGCTCAGCCTTCGGCCTCGCCTTAGTTGCTTACTTTCTTCAAGATGGTTTAGCTTCTTCCTGAACGCAGCTCGGCCTGCGGCCTCGCCCATAGTTACTTACTTTCTTCGAGAAGGTTTATGGTCTTCCAGAATAGAGCTCGGCCTTCGGCCTCGCCCTTAGTTACTTACTTTCTTCAAGAATGTTTTTCTTCTTCCTGAACTCAGCTCCGCCTTCCGCCTCCCCTTAGTTACTTTCATCGAGAAAGAATATCGTTTACGTGAGCGCAGATCAGCCTTCGGGCCCGCCTTTAGTTACTTACTTTCTTTTTTTAAAATACGAATTTCACGCGAGCGAAGCCGCGGGCAACAGATATATAAATTTTATTGCACCAATGACAGCGACATAACTTCGACTTTCAATTATTATTTTTATTTATCAAACAATTTGTCACCGGCCAGCTCACGTCGAGATGACAGTTCTCCGTTGTCAACATGACATTTAAAATAGTTTTTTACCTTTACTTTGGATTACGTGATTTTTATTATATTTTTTAATTATTATGTTCATCCGGGATATACACTGTCACTATAAAAAGTTTCGTCAAATTCCGTTCAGTGGTTTTTGCGAGATGCGCGTACAAATAGACATTTTTGCATTTACGATTTTATGATATGTATAGAAAGAATAGATATGTATAGACTATTGTGTTCAAGTTATAAAAAAGAAGAACTGTCATTTTCGTTGTATCTACTTATTTTTAAATTTCGAATGAATATTTTATTCAAATTGTATTTGCTGACAGTTCTCAAGATATAATTATGCACTTTGGACTACGTGATTTTAAACGCGCAATAATGTTTATAATTGTAATTTTTTTTTTTTTGTAATTTTTTTTTACGTATTATGTTAACCCGGCATATAAACTGCCACTATACAAAGTTTCGTCTAATTCCGTTCAGTGGTTTTTGCGTGATGCGCGTACAGACAAACAAACAAACAAACAAAAATTTTAAAAACTGTTCTAACATGTTCAGTATCTCATTTTAAGCCACCCTGGTTAGTTTTTTTTCGAATACATTCAATGTACAGACTTTCTTACCACTACGATTTTATTATATGTATAGATGATGACTGATGAGATGACAGATTAGCTGTCACATTTCCATCAATACTAAAGTCGCGTAAAAGAAGAAGATGATTATGTATGACATTTCCGATTTCAAAATAATCATAGAAAAATAATATACCAAATAATCATTATTAAACTTTAAAACAATCGTTTCCATAATATTCTGTTCTGAACTTGTATAGCATGCATGCGTGCAACAAACCTAAAGTTCTACTGTCACTTGAATTTGACTCTTAAAATGAATGTTTTAGGTACTAAAATACGGCAGCACCGTGATTTGCCGACAAAGGAATGGTCTTAACGCGCGGTTTTCTTTAAAGACGCGCGGCTTCCTTTGAAGACGCGCGGCTTACTTTGAAGGGAAACAAAGAGCGGTGCCGACTGCCGCGTAGTATGCAATTTTGTGTTCTATGTATATCTGTCTAAGAATCATATTGCAATTACTTGTGAAGGCACGAAGCAAGAAGTCCATTTCGTCAAGCTAAGATAAACCTAATAATTAAGACAAGATGATCTAAAATTCGCTGTACTTTGAAGCGTTGACGCCGGCCGCTGTTGAACCTACGTAAAATGATTTTTTTTTTACGTAGGTTCGGTTCAACAGTGCAATTTTATTTTTCGTTCGTTTCTCGTCTGTCTTTACGTTCGGGCGGTTCGAGCACGTTTGTATTTGTATTGTAGCACTCACGACTACCAAACCAGTGGGCTACAATTTGAGCCTACCACCACAGAATATCTAATAGGTACTGTCGTACCAGAAGCGACACTCCACAAAGCCACATAAAGGAATAGCTACTCTTGCTGAGACGCAATAAAGTGCAATTCAGCTCGCAAAGCGCTGCATGCCTAACTCGAATAATAGCCTACACCACGCTTCTCTTTCTATCGCGTAACTCTATCTCTTTTGGCGCGATTCGTATCGTGTTAGGGTTTTGCCAGTCAGTAGGTATAGAAACAATAAATTGAGAATGTGAACCCTGTTGCTAAAGAAATAGGACGCGTGCGATTCAATGTACCAACGACGCGACGTCACAGGCTCACAGCAGTCTAATTTATAATAGGTAGGTAAGTAGACCGTAAAAGACGCGATTTTTTTTTTTGCGTATGCTGCGCACTCGTGTTACTAGTACTAGTTACTCTATTTACTAGGCAACAACTACTATAACTAGGTACACCTACTTAATTAGGAAACTCCTAAAACTAGATGTAAAATGAACAAAATATAAATATTTCCTACCTTCCAGAATCTTTCGGTAAAGTAAAAAAATACAACGTTGAGTTCTTCTGTTTATTGAGACAGCCGTACACGCAACCATTATTATTAGTATTACGATGCTCCAATTGCTTCATTATTATTATATCGAAGAATACGCACAGAATACTTCATAGGTACTGAATAGAATAGTTCGTTCCATCCAGGCGATCGACTGTATGCGTGCGCTCGCAAGCGCGGGGCTGCCCGCCGGGTTTTGTACTCTCAGAATATCGCGCGCTGTAGGTGATTATCGCGGTAGGTATGAAGGAGTGTCTGAGGCCTGCTACCACCTAGTAAGGGGCAATCTTTGTTTTAATTTGTGTTTTATAGGGTTCCGTATCCGTCGTACGGTACCCTATTACTAAGCCTACGCCGTCTGTCTGTCTGTCTGTTTGTCCGTCTGTCCGAGGGCTGTATCTCTTGAACCGTAATAGGTAGGTACCCCGTGAAAATTTTCACATAATAGGTATGTTTTATTATCAGGGATCGGAATTAGGTAGAGTGATTTGATTTGGTACCAAAAGTAGGTAAAGTTCGCGAGAGGATATAATATGGAGTTGTTAAAACCAGCACTTTGTATGGGAATTCTGAAAATTTCCTGGGAAATTTCCGGGACTGGATTTTTCTTCGGGATCGTATTTATTGACTAAATACAAGCTTCTTTTGTTCTTAGATGATTTTCTCTAGAGTGGCCGCTTATGGAGATATAATTTTTTTCATAAATTTTTATTTCTACTCAATTTACAGGAAAACAGGGGAAGATGTGATAAAATAATCTAAGAGTGTATCGAACTGCTTACAAAACAAGACCTAATTTGTTGTCGTACCATCATTGGTTCTCGATTTATTGCTCGCCGCGATTCCGAATTATCCAAGGACAGCATTTGTGTGGAAAGCTCCGCCCCATTTTCTGATTTAATTTCTCGAATGTTGATATTTTTTCGCCTGAATCTTATTTCTAAACGAAATATAAGACACTTTTATTCTTACACGTTTTTCCCTTAAGTCGATATTTCCGGAGAGAAAAATAAAACAACCTATTTTTTCATATTTTCTCGAATGTTGATGTTTTTTCTCCTGAATCTTATTTCTAGATGAAATGTGAATCTGTAGTTTCAATCATTAAAATTATTTTCAGGATCATTTAAAAAAAGTGGCCGCCATTTTGAACTTTTTAGTTACTGGAGCAATTGCTTTCAAAATCGCTATCTGGGTGTCTGTGTGGGCTCTGAATACGAATCTGTAGTCAAAATTTAAAAATTTGCCGCCATTTTGAAATGTTCACTACAGATTCGTATTTCGTCTAGAAATAAATTCAGGCGAAAAAACATCAACATTCGAGAAAATATGAAAAAATAAGTTGTTTTATTTTTCTCTCCGGAAATATCGACTTAAGTGAAAAACGTGTAAGAATAAAAGTGTCTTATATTTCGTTTAGAAATAAGAATCCGCCAAGAAAACATCAGCAATCGAGAACATTTTGGAAAAAAAAAAATTATATTTTTTTTTTCTCCGGAAATATCGATTTTATTGAAAAATGTCTAAGAATAAGAGTGTCTTATATTTCGTCTAGTAATAAGATTCAGGCGAAAAAATATCAACATTCGAGAAATTAAATCAGGAAAGGGGGCGGAGCTTTCATCGCGGCGAAAATTTCATCCAGTATTGGTATCATGCATGAAAGAAACGGAAAAACCCCGTGTTTTTCGTTTTATTCAAAATGTATTTGTCGGTATTTTTCTGCCTTTACAACACTATGTCAGACTGCAAATTGCTGAATAAGTCCACATCACAAATGTTTTGCTGAAGGTAACCACACACCATAGTATTATGCTGATTTTTCTGACCACCTCGGAAGTATGACCTAACTAACAAAAAAAGAATTTTCTAAATCGGCCTTCAATTGACGGAGAAATCGTGTTACAAACATACCAAAAAAAAACAAAAAAAAAAAAAAAAAAAAAAAAAAAAAAAAAAAAAAAAAAACAGACGAATTGAGAACCTCCTCCTTTTTTGGAAGTCGGTTAAAAATATATTATTCAAACTAAGAGACCTGGGTTTATTAAATTATTTAGTTTTTTATATCCAAATTTCTTCTTTTACCTAGCCTCATCGTATAGTTTCCTCCACAGAAGGTAAAAGTGTTTTTCACAAATGGCCCGCGTCGTAAACAGCTCCGTATCCATTCATCTCGTGTGCGGGGCGGAGCGGAGGCGGCGCGCGGCGGCGGCGGCGGCCGGCTCCCTCTCGACTTAATGTGACTTTTATTACTCTCCTCCATTGTAGGGAACATCGAGCGAGACACGCGCGTCTTTACGAGTGAGCGAAGCTTTTGCGCGATTTATGAAACGCTGCCGAAGAAGTCGCCATTGTCAGTGAACAGAACTGGCGACAAATTGCATTTGTGCTACTGTGTGTATTCATTACTCTGGTAATGCAGAAGGTTACTTATTGAATATTGAAACTTCTTCCAGTCAATGTTGTACACGACATTTTAGCATAGATTAAATTATTATATTACTGTACAGGAGGGCGCAGGTTCGAATCACATGTGTGCGTGATTTTCAAAGAATTTGCATACATAATTGATGCGTCTCTTAGATGAGGATCATCTGTACACTAATAATGTTAAGGCGATATTGTGTAAAAGGTCGACTAGAACAAATTGTATTTTGCAATAAGTCTGAATTACAGAAAAGTGTAATACATCCCTCCACACAACGCATTTAAATACCATATCAACATCCCGAAGTTCACTAAGCCGTTGGTAGATGCCTACGTGAACTATTTGTACCAACATCGCCAACGCGGCGCGTTGACTTTCCCGGAAGCGACGGCGCGGCGCGCGGGGCGGGCGGGACGAGAGGGTTGTTTGAGTTTAGGGTGAGGGAGGGTGAGGTAGAGAGAAATGGGCTGGAGGGGCGGGAGGGGGGGGGGGGGGTGAGAGGGGTGATTTATAGCGCACTCCGCCCGATGCCGAACTGCCACGCCCATCAGTGCCTCCACCACCGCTGCTGCTGCTGCTCGCTTCACTCTGGAACGCTCTAAACTATCAATTCTAAATAGACAGTGGCCATCGCGTGTTCCTCTCCTCCACTAGGTACTTTTCTAGTAGTGGTACCTTAATTTTTCCTGAAATGCTAACAAACTCAAGAGAAACATATAAATCCATTTCGTGGTGAAAACTCTACTAACTCATCATCAAACAAAATTCGCATACAATACTTAACTATTTACATCAATTTATAAGATACGTGTAGCTTTGCAAAATGCATCTTTCATGAAATGGTTTATATGGTTCATAAATAGGTAGATGTATATTACACATTTTAAATATAAATAAATTAAAGTTTCACTTAAGTTACACTTCCAATCTATTCGTAACAAAATTAAGCAGTACATATAAAATATTCATATGTAGATATAGTATGTATGAAATAATGTTAGACCAACGTATTTTGTATTTATTTCTCACAAAGGCCATCAGTAGCAGCCATATGGTAACACGCAGCTCGCCGCGACTCGCGACACAGAACGCAGGGGGAAGGGAAATGACCGCGGCCATTCATCATTTTGCGCTGCAAAATAGGTTAAGCGAATCCGTTCCAATTTAAATTGAAACATTGTGGATTTTGTGGATAGTTAACAACGAAATAAAGTCCGATTCAAAATTCTTTTTATGCCGCTTCAAATAGAACTTTCGATTCAACTCACAAAAACAGGGCACAAAAAGTTCGTGACATTTGAGCGAAGAAGTGAACTGTTTCTGCATAATAATTGTGCTTCCGGTTCACGGCGAGTAGGCTAAATGAATGAAACCATAATGAGTTCATCAAGTTCTACGTTGCGGTCGATCTGTCAGTCGGCGGCGGCGGCGGTGGCGGTCGGTCGGTCGGTGTGAGTCCATTATACGGAAGTTAAAACTGATCTCAACGTCCGGTGTTCATTTGGGGGTGAGAAATGGCGCTTTAGTATAATAATATGTACCTATGTGTAATGCATGTCGAGGGTAAAATTTATTTGTTAGCAATAGTTACTCGAAACTTTTCTGACCTTCAATATAGCCTGTATAAAGTGCACGATGTATGTAGAGAGTTAAATGAAATTCAGAAAATGCGTGTAAGAAATTGACAGCGGGCAGCGCGGGCGCACGTCATATTCCGCGGACCGGTTCTCGTGGCGTATGGCGTTCCGACACCTCCGAGCTCTCCTGCGAACTTCTTTCTAAAGTTCAAAGGACTCATCCGAAGCCAACGTGGTATGAGAAATCGAGCTCTTTTTATAACGAGATAAGGAAGAAAGTGCACTCAACGCATTTTCTTTCGGGCGGGTGAAATGAAAAGCGTTCTGCTCATAATTTATGTAGGATCGTTGCTCCCCGACCGTGTAGTACCCACCCTATATTTGCACGGTTAATGCCGTGATGGTAAGTATGAGCCGGCAGATTATTATTATTTAGCAAAAATAACTGGTTGAACGCTGCGCCCACGTCTCCGACGCGACGCGCGTCGCCCCGGCGCGGGCGCGGCGGCGCGGCGCACATCCCATCGTATTACCGGAACATCACTATTTAATCGGAACGAGAGCAATTTGTAACGTGTACGTTATAAAATGAGATTTAATGGGTATTTGTTAGACACATAGATTATTTTATCGCAAGTGAAAATTTATAGATTTCTCATGCCACATAGTCCAAGATCTCACATGATACTATTTTCTCTCGAATGGTTTGGTAGACAAAACATTATACGGTTGACAAGGTATGAAATTTGTATCTAAATACTAACACTCAGGTTCAGTCGTGCCAAGTGAACTCGAATTGAAATCTTTGTTGAAATCGAGAGTTTGAATTTTTTCACATTTTTTTATTATTATTTATTACAACTTTACAAATTCTATACGTCAAATGAGTAGTAAATCCAGCCTATATCTCTACGTCGGCACATCAGAGAGCCCGCTACCCTTTATTTATCAACGAAACCTTCTATTCAGCGTGGGTGGGACTGAGGAGGAGGTATATTCCTCAAATTACTGGCGGCAGTCGGCGATGTCGCGACGGGTTGCCTAGCAACAGACGGAATTAATTTTCACCGCAATTACCCCGCTCGTATTGCTAATTGTGACATCAAAGACCGCCCGGGAGCTGCACGACTCTGTTATGATGCTCACTTCACACTTGTTTACATTTTAGAACAAAAGATCTGTGTATAAAGTACATATTATATGTATATTTGAATAAAAAAAAAATGGTAAGAACGAAATTGACGCTTGGTGTATAAACCATACCTCAGGGTTTCCCAACCTTTTTTAGGCTACGAATCCTTAAACACATTTTATTTGAAGGTTAAATTAACTCACAATTACCAATATTGCAAACAAAGGACGAACGGCGCGTCATACCGCCTGTGGATTTTCACGTCGAGTTGTGTGTGACAAATGAAAGGATAGGTTTTCACGCACGATTTTTGTTGTTTTATTATTGCCGCGCGCGACCGCGGCGACGCCCCACATGTGATGACGGAGCGTCGCGACTATTAGTGCCCCTGCTATATAGATACCTTTAGCCCGTGTTACTAACTTATAGTCTTTTTGGCTTACCATGGTTGGAATTCGCGGTCAGTTTGGCCGACGCGACGTTTCGGACTGGCGCGTGCAGTCCATCATCAGGGCGAATGCCGCGACTCCTCGCCGGAGGTGCGGAACGCAGCCCAATCCGAATTGGTGCCTCACCAACCCACGAGTGCAGCTGCAATCTTCGCAGCCGCTCACGTTTGATAGGCAGTGTTTTGTGAACCGCGGGCCCGACCGCAGCCAGGCACTCGTCCTGATGATGGACTGCACGCGCCAGTCTGAAACGTCGGCCAATATGACCGCGAATTTCAACAATGTTGAGCCAATAATATCTAAATAATCCACGGTGGACTAAAAGTATTTCAAAAGTATTTAAACCGATTTCATTAAAATACGGAGGTTTTCGATTCGCGCATTTTTTTAATCAATTTCTTTTTACTTTTTACCCGACTGTGCGAAGGAAAAAGGGGGGTTATTTCTTGATTTTATTTCCTTGTGAAGATAGAAAAACAAAATTAAGCTAATTACTTGACTGTTATGTCGTATTCGCCCTTACAGAAAAACTTTATAACGTTATGCTCACCAAAAATGTACCTAGATTAAAACTTAAATTAAAATGGTCCTGCGAAAAACTGAACTGATTGGCCACAATGACTGTAATTTGTACCAATAAAAATATCGGAAACAATTTATCATAGAAGCACAGAGCCCGCTGGCATATTTCATATAAGTCTACTACGCGAGTTCGCGAAAGCCGTTTTAATTTCTTTTGTCGAAGGAATAATACGTTTTTTGTCTTTTTGCGACATTTGATAGAGCCAGTGTCATGTATAGTAGGTAAGGATTCATTGTCAAGTGCGGTCATTCAGAATATCGTTTACCTGAACGGAGCCCGGATTTGGGACGCGCCCCTACTTACTTACTTTATTCAAGAAGTAGCCGACATGAAATGAAGGTAAGCACTGACATGGCATCTAGTTCACCCGGTATTATGGGCTGACATCACGGATGTTGTAGGTGATGTAGCCAACCGTGTCAGATTTCATAAAAAAAAAGAAAAAAAAAACAAGAAGATTTATCATTTACCTGAACGCAGCTCGACCTTCGGCCTCGCCCTTAGTTACTTACTTTATTCTTTTGAAATACGAATTTCACGCGAGCGAAGCCGCGAGCAAAAGTTAGTTAATATGTACATACGTATACATTTTTTTAATTAATTTACAATTGTTTGACGAGTTGATGTCTCTTTTATACTTCTCTATTGTTTGGCGTCACTCGGTTGCGGCTCGTAGTTAGTCGTACATATTGCCGCCAACGACGACGCGATGAACTCGCTAGAAGCAGCTACTTGCGTATAAATGTCTAGGACGTGGCTCGCAGCGCTTGTTTATTGGAAATGCTTATTATCTTGATTCAATATAAATTATCGGTCGGTGCAGCGCACTGCAGCCGCATGACGCCTCCCTCCGCGCCGCCGCCGCCTCACCTCCGCCCTTCGGGCGGCACTGCAACAGGGCTTCAGGCACGTATACGAAGTACCTGCAGGGACGCAGTATGCTGCACCAGCTGCATCGATGCATTTATATATGTACACGCTAACATGCTAATGTACGAGTACATCATACCCACACTCTCGAATTGGGAATAGGTGCTACTTACTATAATATAACAGTACCTTTAGGAGGATACCCAAACCGTTAAATCATGGTTGCCACAGACTATCGGCAGCTCGCTGTGTGCGAACACGAAGCGTTTTGTCGTTGCACATAATGGCGTGAGATTAAAAACAGATTATTGTTATTATATTTTATCTGATTACTCACATAAATGTCAGCTCGCCGCCTGCACCGCGCCGCCGCCGCCTCCGTGCCTCCGTGTCTGTACATTTTATGTAGGCAGCTAGGCACATTGACAGGCCCTCTATGTGCGAACATTTTGTATTCCAAATTGTTATAATTTCTTTCCTGTATTATTACGAACTGTAGACAATTGCGTTTTCTAGAACGGTTTTCGTGTGTGTTCATACTTTTTGTGATGTGTACTTGTAATCGAGAAAATTTTACCAAAGAGATGTAGAGTTGCTTTTTAGGTTGCCGTACCCCGCACGGAAAACTATTACTAAGCCTACACCGTCTGTCTGTCCGTCTGTCCGTCCGATAGCAGTATCTTTGGAACCGTAATAGCTATATCCGGTTGAAATTTTCACACAATGTGTTTTTATGGCTGATATAACATGAAATAATTATAAGAAACGTGTTTTTCGAATTTTTTTGTGGGGCGGAAACCTCGGTGCGCAAGTGCGACTCGCACTTGGCCGGTTTTTGTGTTCTTTTCTCCCTTTCAGATCGTGTCAACTGGAGTAACTGCGGTCCCAGTAACAGTAAGTGTGCTATCCATAGAGAAATAATATACTGGGGTCTAATAATAATATACGTCTATGGTGCTATCTATGCTACACTATCTATTTTTTTTTATGGAAACTGACACGGTTGGCTATACATCACCTACAATATCCGTGATGTCAGCCCATAACACCGGGTGAACTTGGGGCCACATCAGTGCTTCTCTTCGGTCGTGCCGGCTACACTGGACTGGACGGAAAACACAAACTATTCACATAGCCGTTTCGACCGACCTTTCATTCAGTGCGTGCGGTGGTACCATCCCGGGCGGGTTAAACTCTACCACCTAATAATATAAGAAGGGAGTCATATCCCTTAGTCGCCTATGCTGACAACATTGTATATTTGTTGTCGATATCTATACCTAGATACCGAAAACAATACCTACTATTTATCTTTTTACTTCTTTTACTGAATATCATGAGATCACAACTAATCTCAAAAATATTATATGATTCGTTATATTGTAACAGAGAAGTGGAAAAATATAGGTAGAGATAGAGCAAATGCCGCTGCTCATTTACAGTAAGTAGCATTGTGAAGCGAACACTCACTGACCCACCGCCCCCGGGCGGAGGCGGCGGGGCGGCGCGGTGGGGCGCGGCGGGGCGGGGGCGCCCGCGGCGACCTGTGAATTGAGACGGCTACAATTGCTCACGTCAGCGCAAATTGCTTAACAATGCAGGCTTCGAGCGGAGCGTGCACGCATGTGTATGACTGGCCGCCTGTTTCACGCTGACCCATCGATGTGTCCAGTCGCACGTTGAAAAGCTTTGTCGCGTTCAGTTCAGTCGCACTATTGAAAAGTTTTAAGAGTATCTCGTCAAGTCAGATGGTCGTTAAATCTTTGCTAACAAATCGCGATTGAAAGAATATATATGAGTTTATATTGCGTAAGTATGTGAGAACATTCAAGTCCTTTGGACGTGCGCCATGAAAACTGGAAAATGTCACTAGGTATATAAGTAATAATTACAGAATCATTTTACAAGTTACAATTTAATCGAAGAAATCGTCAATGCAAACCATCAAATAATACTTTATTTCAAATAAAATACTTAAAATAATGAAATCTACACCTAAAAGTAAATAAATTAACTATAAGAATAAATCTACCTATAAATACAAATAATTGTCGTCGTCGGTCCCCAGACGCGTCGCAATGAGTTGTTTTCACAATTGAAAACTGATCGCGTCCGGGCTCCATGCCCCAAGAGTCTCTACACTGTAGAGTATACAGCAAAGGCCACAAACTCTCTGTTTTTCTTGAGTTGTTTGTATTTGGCATGTTTGACTATGAATCTGTTGCGGATGGAATTCAATTCAGACAATACTCAGGCGGAAGACTCGGTTCAGCCAGCCAGGCGGAGCAGGCTTCGATTGGCGGCTCTGTTAGTAGTTCACAAACAGGCTGCTACGGTTTTCCGATGTCAGTGGTTACGTATCTAATTAAGTTGTGGATAGTTTAGCTCTAATCATCTATATTTCTCATAGCTCTCTAAAATTACCAGGAAGCGGAGAACTAGAAATACATATTTTACTAGTCATTAGCTAACTACCGAGCAAAACACTATCTCTAACTGAGGATTTTCCCGCGGACTCGCGTCTTAATCCCGACAAGTGAGTGGACGGAGGAGTGTCGCGCGGCTAGAGGCTAGAGTTAGCTGAGTAGAGCGAAGGAGAGATCTCGCTCGTGTAAATGTCGGTTGGGAGCGGCAGGGGTCGGCTGGACGGCAATTAGTGTCGGTCTCCGGCGCACCGTTAGCGGTTAACGCTACTGGAATATGTAGTCCGTGGTCGTACTTACCCAAGTTTCTTTCGAGCAGACTGTCGGTAGCGAGATACATGCTAATTAGGGGCAATTTTCAAAATCGATCGGCGAGCTTCGCCTTGCAGAAGCTTCCGGTACCGAGACTCCACTATTGATTGTATGTGTTTAACATCTCAAAATTATTCTTTCTGTAATTTGTTTTACGACTCATTGCAATGTATCCGATGTTAATTTCTGACGAAGGACGTGTAGGGGTGGTGGCGGGAGGGACAACCTGCCTCGGCCTCGCCTAACAATTTACGTTATCCTTTATTATTTATCTATTTTATCAATGTCAGCCTTGCGATGGAACTTTGATTGATGATGACTTCAATCATCATATCTATAGCACAGCGCCTGCATTGCAGATGCACATCCATAGGAATAAATAAAGAAAACTTACAACTCACACTATTTGCTTTATCTTCTCGTAGTTTTTCTTCAACTTATCACGAAGAAGGAATTTACTTAAAAGCTTCATCGTTCCAAACGCTCACAACTTCCTTATCGAATAAAGTTACCTCGGGCTTATCGCGCAGGATCAAAAGATTGCTCACGGTGCGCGCAACCTGTTCTAATATTATCGATCTCGTCCGTCAATAGATCGCGAGCCTGATAACCGTGTACGCAACGATGCTCAGCTCCACTGCTACTGCGCCAGCGCCTTCGAAGGCTTCGAAGGGCAGAAAAGTTGCTTCCGGAAGACAACATGTGAAGCCTTCGAAGGGATAATAGCTACGGTTCTGGTAGTTACATTCTAAGGATAATGACTCTCGTGCGCAAACCGTCCGATATACAAGAAGTATAGGTATTCGAGTTCCAATTCCTGGTTGGGGCGTATTTTTTATTATCTTTATTTTTGGCTTTGCATCTATCTATAATTTGTTTTAAGAGTTAAAAATAAGTAAAGTAATATTCATTTTAGGTAAAAATATGAGAATAATTTTAATAGTTTTAAAATAGCAAATAATCGAAAGCCTCGAAAAATTATCCTTTAGCTAAAAGCCTTCCTTAATGTGCAGCCAACCGAGTTGAGCCGATAAGTTAGTTTCGGTTTCGGATGAGTGTAGGCAGACGTGTAGTGTAAATACACCGCACATCCATACACACCCACAGTGAGTCGTTTAGCATTTGGACAGCAGCGGGTCAAGCTCGCGGCGGCGGGCGGGGGCGGCGGGCACGCGAGCTGTAGAGTGTAGAGTGACCAAATAATTACTCACATGATATACACGAACATTGTTATTTTCTCAATCTTGTATCGCGTTGGAACTACATAATATATATATATATGGTCAATGATATAGTTACCAAAGTGAACCGTGAATGAACATTCATTCATGAATTTACGAGTAAGTACCTATTGAAAGCAAAACTCTGAAATTGTATGAACACTGCATAGTACTGACTTGTAAATATTAGTAAAATTTTATATTATTTGTAAATATCCTTAATGTTAGTACATAATATTATGACGATATACCTAATAATGAAAAATATTTTTTTAGTTTTCCAACATCGCCATCATCCCACTCGCCCTACTTCCAACGAAAGCTGCTAAACTTAGCTAAATCAAACTACATAATATCAACTGATAGCTTGATACAAATATATGATGATATACTTATAATATCAATTGGTATGAAGCGACGAGACCAAGTCTCCATTCCCAAATTAGCCAAACTTACAGCACATTCCAGCGATCCCAAGGAATACGCGCGGCGGCGCGGCGGCGCGGCGTCTACGAGACGACCCGACGGGATGCAGTAATTGATGACGTTGACGTTCCACCGCGCTCGATGTCCGCCCATTTTCCGTCAATTTTCGTCACTTGAATAATGGTCGCGCGCCCCGCCCACCGCCCCGCGCCCCGCCCGCGCCGCGCGCCCGGCCGGCACGCGTCTCGTCCTAAGCTCCTCACGTGTCCCGCTATATTTAAATGAAGCAAACGTTGTAGTTGTCGGGTCACACGGGCGCACGGTTGACACTGACCACGGCGGCGCGGACGGCGGGGCGGCCCCGCGGCGGCGTGGCGGAGGCGACGAGCGGCGGCGCCCCGGCGGACCACAACGCAATGCTCTGCTAGACTGCTCTTACCTACTGTTTGAACAGCTGAAATTGCTGCATGGTGCAAGTTGTTTAGTACCAAGATAGAACGTAATTTTTAAAGAATATTGTTGTTTCGCCAAATGTTTAATGGGTAGTACTAGTTACCTACATTATAATACCTACAACTTGCAATAACAGGGCGAACATTTGACTTCATCACTGAACTGAATTTTACTTCAAATAAGCTGAAATCAAATTCAAGCAAAATTGAAACAAAACTACATATCTAATTTAGACGTTGTAGGTACCTATTATAGGTAAGTCCGGAAGGTAAAACAATTCATGTAGGCACCCCCGCAATACTGCTGGCCTGAGATCACTAGTACCCCACTGCAGGAGTGCTGAAGCAACCCCTCCTGTCTCTCTGTTTCAATGGAAAACTTTCAAGTGCGCATATCTACTCAAACCCCTAATGAACACTTTACGATGCGTCTAGGTGTTCTTGCTGCGCGTGTTACATGTAAATGAAGTAAGAGGTAGTACGGCATGAGACTTGTCAGAATGACGCGGAGAGTGTGTTGGTGAAGTGGTGTGCGGGGGTGGTGGGGCGAGGGGTTATTGGGGAGCGTGAAACAATCGGGATGCGGTCTCCATGGCGACAGCCCGCCCCCGCGAGCCCTAGGGGCGTGGCCGCACCTGCCTGCCACTCGCTGCTACACCTACACCTACGCGCACATACCTACTTGAGTGTCGATATATGCTTTCGTGTGCGCATCGTATAGAGAAGTGTCCTCGGGACTCGGGACACTCCACTCCACTCCATCCCCAGCCCAAATTTTAGTGTTTTTTTTTAAATAGTTGTAAGTTTTTTATTTATGTAATAACAATAATTATTATAGTTCACCTTTTAAATCCCGCCGCACGTTTTTCCACTTGAATTTGATAGTAGGTATAAGAATATTATGTAGTTTATTTTCTCTGAAATGAGAATTCTGGACTTTTAAATTAGGTCACGTTTATTTTAATGGTTATGATTATTATTCACTGCTTCCTATGGCTGTATTTTTTATATGGAAACTGACACGGTTGACAACATACGCGATGTCGGCCCACAACACCTTGGTGAAGTAGGTGCCATGTCAGTGTTTCCCTTTGTTCGTGCTGGCTGCGCTGGACGGAAAACACGAACTTTTTACGTAGCCGTTACGACCAACCTTTCGATCAGTGTGGTGGCATAATCCAATTAAAGGAAATCAAATTGCAATGGAATTTTTTTTTCCCATTTTTCTTCAAAATTTGTCGCAGTAAAAGCCTGTCCGAGTGAAAATATGAGTGTGGCGCGGCGAGGCTCGCTCGCCTCGCGCCGCGCCCCGGGCCGCGGAGGTTGGCGTCACGCTGCCTACACACTCGGCGGAACTCCGCGCGCCGGCCGAGCTCATGCATTATTCAACGACCGCAGACAAACACAAATAAATACGAACCGAATAAATACAAACACTGAATGGAGCGGAGACGGTGGGCGGCGCCTCGCGACATAAATATCGCGCGCCGCTGTCATAAGAACGGATATCTTTCCGACTATTTCGGGCGGACGGACGGTTTTTATTTTGTTCCGACGACGACGACGACGACGGGCAGCTGGACGGACGGACGCTCTCCGGCTCGACACCTCCGCTCAGACTCCGGCGAGGAAGATAAATCGCTGCAGTTCTCTTGAAGTTAGCCAGCAGTTGGGGCGAGGGTGCGTTGAGCCCCGACACAGTCTACACTTTTAGAAGATATATTTCACTTTGTACCTAAGCATAATTTGAGCTTTTCTAAAGCCCTGCTGTCTAGTGAGTGAGCGGTATTGGTGGGCGTTCGGAGGCGCGGGCGGGAGAGACGGCGGCGGACCCCATACACACACCATTGTGTACCTTCCCTACTCAGGTACCCACACTTCGGCGAGCAGTGCGTCAAACCCATTAGCTTCCTGCCTCACACCCACGCGCCGCACCGCGCAGCACTAGGCGCAAAAGATTATTTATAACACAATTTGATTGATAGAGCCTAATGGGACATGCAGCGAGGACCCGACAATGAAAACTGCACCGATAAGTTGACTTGTAGGACTATAAAATAAATATAAATGACATTGATAGATTTATTGCAGTTTTATACATAATACCTAAACAGAAAGCTGGAAGTAAAATCACATAATGCACGCTTAATTATGTACCTGTAGTTTTATTATTGTAATTTTTACGTTTGAGGCAAGACTTTTAGCAGAATTTAAGCTACACATTTTTACCTACACAACACGACCGACCTCTACTTCTAAGACAATTTTTCCATCGCCGGAGCCGGAGTGACGGATAATGGCGATTACTTACTTAGATAAGCACTTAAATAGTTCTTCGTAAAAAAAAAAATCGCTGCACACCTGAATATCGAGCCACATACTTCTTGCACGCGACGCGCCTTGCCACTAGGTCTTTCGGCTCAACATTCTTTCGCAAAACTACTACAAATTATCCATCCACAGGTCAAATTATCTACCATTCTTGCAAAGCTATCTTGCAGTAACTTTTTGATTATTTTACATTGTCGCGTGTACGTTGGCTGAGAATGGAGTATGACTTATGCGATGCTTACTCACTTACTTACGACGGATTTTCCATTTTGTCGGATGCAGCGCAGCGGGGGCAGCGAATTACGACAATGCGCGTGACATGATGCTACATACTTTATGAAGTTTGTAATGGACGGGACGCGATCGCTCCAATTATAGGTAATTTATGGCCGATGGGGAAGCATTTTATTTACATAAAATAATTTTCAAAAATATTATTTCATTAAAAAATTAAACACATGCGGCGACCTCCTCCGCACTCCCGGCGACTCGCGTCATGACCACCGGCGCATGCCGGATATGCTAATTCTACAAGTTTTTATCTGAATCTATGTTGAAAAAATAATTATAAATAATATTACGATATCACAATATGTTTACTTATGCTACTACTTACCTATTCCCTACATGTACAAGACACGTCTCAGAGAGTCTCTGTACCCTTTCGTTAGTTGGCAATTGACATTCGGCTTTTGAGGACCCATTGTTTTTGAAAATCGTTCATTTGTCGCACCACTAGCGCGTGTAACTATCATCCGGAGAGCGCGTTTTTCCAGAATGTTTTAACCTAGAAGTCTCAAACGTCGTATTTAACAGGCTAGACAGCCCAGCAACAGTCAGTAAATGTTCTGGCTTGGCATCTCACTGAGCGAGGTTTCGCGAAAGTCGATGAATTTGGTTCCCTCGACTGCACCCACGAGTCAGTAAGACTGCACCATTGGTCGCTCGGCGGGCACAGCTATATCCGTTCTGATTTTCATGCAGAATATAGTTAAGACAAGGCACAGGATAGGTAAACATTTCTAGGTGAGCTGGTCTATTTCGCGATAACGTGTCTGTTCCGTTAAATTAATTACTAACGCGCTTATCATAATTCAACCTTTTTACTGATATGATCTCGCAGTAATTTTGTCTTTAGTAGTCTGAACACGTAGCCTAGGTACGAGTAAAATACGTTGCGGTTCCCTGACTGCTTTTTTGCTTCTGCATATTTCCTCTCGTATTTGCTATTCGATGAGTAAGTACTTAAGGATTCCTGTATACGCGCAACCAACGTGTCTGAGACGGAACGGGACCGGAATGATCGAAGGCAATATCTTTACGAACATAACAATACTTTTGGTTTGGTACTATAGAAGAATAAAGTAGGCGGGCAAAAAAACATTCGCTCGTACAAGTTTCATATCTGCTTAGATACATACATACATACATACCACACGCTGTATCCCGATAATCGGGGTAAGCAGAGTAGTCGGTGTTGCGCTGTAAAACTCTTGTAAATTACAGCACAACACCGAACACCACATTTAGCAAAGTATTAGGACAAGACAACTATCAAGCAGCAAGTAAGGCACGAATACCTATCTTCTGCGTAACTCGGTGAAAGGGCCCTGCCAAGGTGACAGGTGGCTGGCCTGGCGCCCTTTAACACTGCATCTTGTTCTTATCCCTTAGTCGCCTTTTACAACATGCACGGGGAGAGATGCAGTGGACTATTCTTTTTAAGTACCGAACCCACACAGTAGGTACTGCTTAGATACAGCTACGTCCGATAATTTCCCGTTCCGTTCCAGTCACGTTTACATATGCGGCGAACCTTGCTCAGACTGGTGCGTCAACCATCTAGGTAAGTGCGCAGGGCGTCTGCGTCAATTCATTTGCGGTCGGCTGTTATTTTGCGGCCAAAAGGGACACCGGCCTTGTAATGCCAGCGCTGCGGTTGGAACGGTTCATACTTGGACCGTTTAAGCAATTTTCTAGTATTTTAACCGTGTGTAATTGTGGGTTTATGAATTTAGCGACGGATGTGACTAGGGTGGCGTCCGGTTGTGGTTAGAGAGTACCGCTCGGTCGCTCCGGCCTCTTAGCAGTCTGGGTAATTGGTGACACCCTCCACACCTGCCATTCGTTTATGCCTTGAGACATCTTAGAGAATATTAATAGGTTAAGTTGTAGCACCGTTTTTGAGGCGTAGAGTGGAGCTTCAAATAGGGTTCTCTTAGCATATGTTTTTGTCAGCCTCGGTTGATCAGTGCTGTAATCGGTCGAATGTTGTTCGTGATCACACCACACCTGGGCGCGGTCAGAACTTGGATGGGCCACGATTCGACCGTTGCAGGCTGACCGTGGTTCGGATTCCACTGTACACTGTAGGTTCCTTCCCTTCTTACTTTACTAATCCGCCCGGATTGATACCACGGTTGGTGGATGGAAGGTCGGTCGAAACGAATATGTAAATAGTTCTCGTTTTCCGTCCAGTTCAGTGTAGCTGAAACGACCTAAGGAAAGCACTGACATGGCACCTAGTTCAGCAAGGTGTTATGGGCTGACATCACGGATGTTGTAGGTGATATAGACAACAGTGTCAGTTTCCATAATCAATATATGAATATTCTTATAACTCGCGAACAACTTTATCGATTTACATACAGTTTTCACTGTTACATTACGTCACTTCTCAATATGTTTTAAGCTATCTATTATAACGCTACGTCATCGGCGGCCTGAGCTGTGAGCAAAAAATCACGCTGAATCGAAGCCGCTTTCTATAGCTATATTCTAAGCTATAAACAATAAACAAACACCCAAATTGGTACCACAGGTTGGTGTGCTTTCTTGACCGCTGACATTTTCAGCATTGCCAGACAATCCAATCTTAGGTACATGCCCAGCTGTGTACTGTAGGTATTGTAGGTATTTAGACTTCGAGTTTTGATTATTGTTTTCTGCACAAATGCTTAATTTCATCTCTACGATTGATCCAATAAAAGAGTGACGTACAGACGTCAGTTATATTTAAAGGATCGCGTGATTATAATAATTTTCGCGTCATTATGAGCTCTTGGAAGTATTCCGACAAGATAATGACAAGAGACACGCACGCGCACGCGCACACTGAGCGCCATCTCGCATCTCGTTCCGTAAACATTGCACACGACGCGTGAGCATATAGATCTACACATTTCAGTGAGCGAACACGTACCAGCAGCCAAACTTCATAAAAAAATATGTTAAGTGCGAGTTTTACTCGCGCACGGAGGTTTCCGTATCTATCCGCTATTATCCGCCAATCTTTTGTCTTTCAACAATGCAATGTATAAAAGCCTGTGGCGCCATCGGTTATTCAATAGTGTGACTAATCGATTTTTTGGACGTTTGTTGTATAGGAGCCCCCCTTAATTTTTAACATTTTCTTATTTTTCTTATTTGTTGTTATATCCGCCATAGTAACACATATTCTGTGAAAATTTCAACGGGCTACCTATTACGGTTCAAGAGATACAGCCCTCGGACTGACGGACGGACGGACGGACGGCGGAGGCTTAGTGATAGGCTTCCGTACGGGATACGGAAACCTAAAAAACCGCGAAAACGCAAAAAAAATACCAAAACAGTCTGATGAAGAAGACCATTTTATATGGGTGAACAGGCAACGGTAACGTGACTTAGGCACCGACCTTTCCATGCCCAGAGGTCACTAGTTCGAATCCCGGGTACGGAGTGAAATACAAAATTCGTCGTCTCAGTGAAGGTGAAAAACGCCAGGAATTTTGTACAATAATAGTGCTTTACATAAATGTATTGGGTACTAGCTTTTGCCCGCGGCTTCGCTGGTGTGAAATTCGTATTTAAAAAGAAGAAATTAAGTAAGTAAGTATGAGAACCACATCTTAGCGTAACCGGACCTTAATTTTATTTTATAACCTATCCTGTGTCGCGTATAGTTAAATGTGGTTGTTCAAAGTTTTATCGAATTCGGATGATCGGTTTAAGAGTTATGGAGGAACATACATACATACAGAAAATATTTCTAAAAATCGTCAATTAGTTTTAGTAACATACATAGATAGAGCCTACAAACGCAGTATCTCATAAACCAAAGTAACTTACTCTACGACCATCCCTTACAGATTATTAGTATTGATATTGATAAACAAAGTTGACTGGAAGAAATCCTATTAGTAATAGCAGGTTGCCTTCTGTAAGGCGGAAAATTGTAAAACAGACGAGACGAGCAATTAATACTAATAACTAGGCTAAGCTGGTAATGTTGACGAAACATTATTTTAATAAGTTTAGGATTTCTGATTTGAAGGCTTCTTGATGAGTGAAACGTTAATCTATGGCAACCTCTACCAGCGAACACAGCTAGAAAATAAATAAAATATGTTAGTCGTCGCTGTTTGACTGATATCATCAAATAAAATAAAATATAAATTTATTAATAAATTGTCTTTAAGGCAAGTTATACAATTGGAATTTAGGAAAAGTAAAATAAAACCGAACAGGCACGTCACTTGGTTTTTTTTTTCGCCGCACTAAAATCTCAGGATGCATCAGGTCATCTGAATGAGCTCTCATAAGCGACTGTATTACACACACGTAACACAACACTGATACATGTAGGTATATTATAGTACAGTGGTAGGTGGTATCTGCAGAACTGCACCAACGGTGCAAGCAGCTCGTACTCCGATGGCTTGGCATGCAGATAAGTATATCCACTAAATAAATTCAAAGAATAATGTTTTTATTATTTTTTAGAGAATTATTTTAACTAGGACGCGTCTAATTATCTTACTCACGCAGACTCCAGACGCGGAGCGGATACTGTCGTGTGTCGTGCCAGCCCGCACATAATTGTCCCGCGTCATTTGCGGAGGGCTGAAATTTTAATTGAAATCCGCGAGCAATTTTGCGATGTTCTTTAAAATTTGCTGTCCCCCACTTGTCCGCTGCTCGTAAATTGCTCGGTCGTCATAAATTGCGCCAAATCACCAATTACGGCGATAATGTCGGGAGAGCTCGACGATCACCGACGGACGTGTGTTCGAACCCGAAGTGCGGGCGAAAACCACCCTAAAGTTTATAACGATAAGAACCAGGGCCGAATTTAAGGTCGGACGTTTGTAATAACCTCTACCCTTTACCTATTGTTTTACCTTAGATATTAAAGGCAGAATTATTAAAAATCAACTCTATAGCTCTAGAACAACTAGAATATAAAGAATCGAAATATGGCCAGCGTATAGCTTTCAAGTGATCTCTAGGTTTGTCAGAAACAGTGTCGCTAATTCGTACACATATTTCCTGTAAAATGGACCCAATTATTACTTCCTTTCCAGAAAGTCGTTGTGTACCG
Source organism: Nematopogon swammerdamellus (assembly GCA_946902875.1). Classification (NCBI taxonomy): domain Eukaryota; kingdom Metazoa; phylum Arthropoda; class Insecta; order Lepidoptera; family Adelidae; genus Nematopogon; species Nematopogon swammerdamellus. Next base: position 10,593,301 of record OX336335.1, on the reverse strand, counting down.
TAATAACTCAGAGTACTAACTCTCATTTCCTAAATCTATTCTAGTAAATTCTAATATCAACATTTAAAACACTTACTAAACTAATTGCTCATTCATCTATAGTCATTAAACCCTTCTGGTTTCCCTCTGTGTTCTATGTGCACGCTTCGACAGCGCGCTCACGCGCCTCGCTTGCGAGCTTGTGAGACCCGCCAAAATTCGAAATGAAAAGTGTTCTGATGTTTGTGTCATTGTTATTATTAAATTATGATCAATGTATTACTTGATAGCTTAATTTTGTTGTGCCATTCAATAGATGAAATCTATTGTTTATATTTTCTTCTATATTTTAGAACTTCAACAATACAAACTTTTATTGAAACCCCCCCGAAGGGGTTTGTGGAACTGGCTCCACTAAATTCGTATGGACCCTCTGTCCATACGATATTTATCCATCGCCAGTCCCCGTGACTCCCAACGCAGATAAATTTGTACTTAAGTTACAAATTTATTATTTGTTCCTAGGAGTCCCCGTTTTCTAATCTGTACAAAATATACATCTTCAGACAGATTTACCAATTTAATCTCGTAGTGTTATGTTGGAGTTCAAAAGATATTCTTTTGTCCTCCCTAAAGGCAGAAGTGTATGCTTTTAATTGTGAGTGTATAGTGTATGTTATGGTTTACATTTCTGTGGCTATCTATTGATATACCTACAGAAATTGTTTTATTCCAAATGATGCGGTCAGGGGTCCACCTTTCACCGAAATCATTTAGGAATATTTTCTTATGGGTTTATTAAAATTGTGTGCTGATCATAATCTATATAACCTATACAGGTATATTTAAACCTGATTTACGCAATCTCCCCACGTCCTAGAACGTAACTAGCCAGAATGTTGCATGTACATATATATTACAAAATTTACCTTAGAATTCCACTATCCTAACCGGTCTGACACGATTCACTAAAATCACCTTAAATAAAACACCATTACAAATAGAATAGCGTAAAATATTAAATTCAAACGAAACCACAACACCCGCCACTGAATCTAATCGCGAAGTTAACACTTAATAAAAATATACTTTTATGTCAAAATACGGTAAAACCACTGATTTTACATATTTAAAACCGACATATTTTTTAATAATTACGCGTGGTTCAAACACTCTTATATACGTAGAATTTACGAATTTAAAAATCGGGTTTTGTTTCTTTTAATTTTCCCTATATTTTAAAATACCTTCCCAATGTACTAGTCCTCATGGTAGGCCAGTTCGGACATAGTGTCATTGTAAAAGCTCTTTGGAAGTCCTTCCATCACCAGTCAAGATTCCAGAATCCAGACGCCTTCATCCAGAACTCAAAAGGCTCAAAAAGAACATCCAAAATATTTTCCGTAAAACTAGTTGACAACCCCTATATCACCCCCAAAATTACAGAATCCAGACACCTTCATCTGTAACTCCGAAAGCTTTACAGAGATCCCCACACTAATATTCACGAAATTAAACAACCTCTATTCACTGACTTCCCTTATTTGCGTGTAATTTAAGATCAGGTCCCAGTACAATATATGTTAATCCAAATTTAAAACCTTCCCAATGTACCAGTCCTCATGGTAGGCCAGTTCGGACATAGTGTCATTGTAAAAGCTATTTGGAAGTCCTTCCATCACCAGTCAAGATTCCAGAATCCAGACGCCTTCATCCAGAACTCAAAAGGCTCAAAAAGAACATCCAAAATATTTTCCGTAAAACTAGTTGACAACCCCTATATCACCCCCAAAATTACAGAATCCAGACACCTTCATCTGTAACTCCGAAAGCTTTACAGAAGTTCCCACACTAAAATTTACGAAACAACAAACTCTATTCACCGGTTTCTTTACAAAATCATTTATGTACTAAGAAAACCTTCCCAATGTACCAGTCCTCATGGTAAGCCAGTTCGGACATAGTGTCATTGTAAAAGCTCTTTGGAAGTCCTTCCATCACCAGTCAAGATTCCAGAATCCAGACGCCTTCATCCAGAACTCAAAAGGCTCAAAAAGAACATCCAAAATATTTTTCGCAAACTAGTTGAAAACCCCTATATCACCCCCAAAATTACAGAATCCAGACACCTTCATCTGTAACTCCGAAAGCTTTACAGAAGTTCCCACACTAAATTTTACGAAATTAAATTAATTATATTCACCGGTTTCTTTACCAAACCATTTACTAAGAAAACCCAATCAAAATACACGCGAGCGAAGCCGAGCGAAAATATTCACTAATAAAATCCAACCGAAAATACACGCGAGCGAAGCCGAGCGAAACTTCGTTTCCCGAATTTATTCGAAAACTCACGCGAGCGGAGCCGTACCAACTTTCGTACCTGGACTCTCGCTAAATACGCACGACCGTCTCCTTCGACTCCCAAAACAGACTGAACTCCCCACGCTCCCCTCCCTCTCCTTTTATAATCTTTCCTCGTGTCACAATCCTGACACGCAGGAACAAATCGAACGGTGGCCTCCTAGTATGGCCATGACACGTTCGTGTCACGGAGCGCGATTTTGTATGGAGATTGAATTTTGATTTTTAGTATGGGCTGGACACGTTTGTGTCACGCAGGAACAAATCGATCGGCTGCCTCGTAGTATGGCCGTGTCACGTTTCTGTCCGGACTCGTAATTTTGTATGGAGGATAATTTTATGTTTTTAGTATGAACTGGACACGTTTGTGACACGATATAAATTCGATTTTGGAGGGAAAACAAACCCTCTTCGTACCTTCCACATGGTACCTAAAGCTGTTTCGCTCGTCAGCGATGCGCTTTACCTCTACTTCGGTGGTTTTAACACCACTTCCCCGCACCCATTGTGCATCTCCGCATGCAGAGAACTGTTGCTTTTGTTATATAAATTAATTGATGTTATTACATGTGCTCTATTAATAAGTCGACTTTTAGCGCCATGACGGAGTGTTTTATTTATATATTTTTGTTTAATTTTGTATATATATTAATTTCTGTACATACGTGATACCATATTCCGTGTTTGCTAATGCTAGTCATGTACGGAACCTGGACACGCAGAAACCAATCGAAATCTCCTTACCATAGTCGTGTTTTATTCATGTCAGGACACGAATCCATTCCTTCATACTAACATCGCTTAATGAAAACCCCTCCCGCACCGCTTGACAAATTACCTCAGGTCGCTCCGCCTCGCCCCGCGGCCCACGCGCGCCCGCAGCTCGGTAATACCTCACCCCTTGTCTTGTTTACCTCATACCTCTCTCCGCCCCGCGCGCACGCTCCAACGGATATTTATTTGAATGTTGGCGTCATACTCAATGAAACGTTGTTTTGTTTTATTTTATGTTTTTGTTTAATAACTGGTACTTTGTTTATATACTCTTCCCTTTATAACAATGTTTAGTGTATTAGTTTGAATCATTAATAAATAATTATTAAAATAATTTTAGACCCTGTGCGATATCTTCACACAGATCACAAAACTTCAAATTCCCATAAACTCCGTCATGTCCAGATTCCAGACACGCAGGAACAAATAGACCAGCGACCTCATAGTATGGCCGTGTCACATTCGTGTCCTGACACGAATTTAGTATGGAAATTAAATTGAATCATTAGTATGGACTCGACACGAATCGGACACGCAGGAACAAATCGAACGGCGCCCTCTTAGTATGGCCGTGACACGTTCTTGACACGCAGGAACAAAACGCTCGGTTGCCTCGTAGTATGGCCGTGACACGTTCGTGTCACAGAGCGAAATTTCGTATGGAGATAGAATTTAATTTTTAGTATGGGCTGGACACGGTTGTGACACGCTCGAACAAATCGAACGGTGGCCTCGTAGTATGGCCGTGTCACATTCGTGTCCTGATACGAATTTAGTATGGAGATTAAATTAGATTATTAGTATGGGCTCGACACGGTTGTGACACGCTCGAACAAATCGAACGGTGGCCTCGTAGTATGGCCGTGTCACATTCGTGTCCTGATACGAATTTAGTATGGAGATTAAATTAGATTATTAGTATGGGCTCGACACGGTTTGGACACACAGGAACAAATCGAACCGTAGCTCCACAGTATGGCCATGACACATTCGTGTCCTGACACAAATTTTAGTATGGAGATAAAATAAATTATTAATATGTGCTTGACACGTTTCTGACACGTAGGAACAAAACGTACGGTGGCCTCGCAGTATGGGCGTGTCACGCTCGTGTCCTGACAATAATTCATTCTTTCATACTATCAACTCGCAGCGAAATAATCACTACTCGCGCTCCTTAACTCGCTACCTCAAGCCGCGCTTCCAACGGCGTGATGATACCACGATCTCCGTCCCCGCGCCCGCAAAACGCGCGTCTTCTTACCTCACCTCTCCGCTGTTTCGTACGCGCCCATGTCTTGTTCCCCTCTCACCGCGTGTCAGGATTACCTCATGCTACCTTCCCCGCCTCGGCGCTCTATAGTGTTTTATATGCGAACCAACTGATGTTATTATATTTCTTGTTTGTCTAATTGCGCGTCGTATTGTAATGGCCGTTCGCGCCATTTTATTTCTTAGTGGAGTGTGCAGTCACGTTTGAATTTATTAGGTGATTAGTTAAATTGTAATTTAAATTATTTTATTAATATTTTAATGAAAAGTTTTAATGTTCTATATTTTAGCTTTGAATTACTATTGACTATATATTTATCTTTTTACCTTGTGTGATTCCATCACAGTCGCCCGCATAGAGGTTCGTAACGAAGCAAAGTCAACGGAACCTCATTCCGTGACGCTTGATCTCGTTAAGAAGCTATATACATTATGATCTTGAAAAATTACTTCTTCTTTGTTAGGGTTTTATTGTTCCCTTCCAAGAAGTTTGTATATATAATCTTTTATCACTGTTAGGGTTCAAGTTCCCTTCCAGAGACCCCCTTCTTCTATAATTTTTAATTTGTGTTTTTTTTTTCAACACCATCTGTCCACGTGCTTTAGGAAGTTCTTACCCTCCCGCTTAGGATTTATTTCCCTTAGCTTAAAGAGAAAGGATTTTTTAGAATGCATACCACAACCTTACCACCTCCGGCTTAGACCATGTTTGCACTCTTTCCCTTATCTTCCATTTGCAGCTCGTGCCAGTACTACATTAATCAAATAATTTAGTGTAATTGAATTAGTTTATTATTAATAAATTTAGGAATTTAAGCAAAAGTCATCACCTCAAAGCCTTAGATCCCTATATTCTGCCTCTAACAGATTTCCCAACAGTGCAGGAACCTCTAGTCTCACCCTTTACCGTATGGGCCGAAACAGAACATCACCGCTTACAGTGCAATACACACCTTACCACCTCCGGCTTAGGCTATGCAAGCAGTTCGGCAGGACAGAACTGGTCCGTGAAGAACACATAACACACCTTACCACCTCCGGCTTAGGCTATGCATGTATCCTAGCACAACAAGCTTCCATTAAAGGCAGAGTAGTCGGGATTCATATGTTCAAAAGACTTCGAAATCGACTCATGCATCATTTTGGGTCCTAACTCACCTATTGACGAATAGATGGACTCTGTATGCTTGTAAACGATTCTACTTTAACTCATCCAACATTGCTCCGGTTAATGATTTCAAACCAAATACTACACTCATTCACTGTACATAGACCAGAAAATGTCATCCTGAACTTCCAACGCTCCATTTTTTGTGTGTTCGGAACGCCTTTAGTAGACGATGTCATAATCCCTCCCCAGCGTGAGTCAGACTCAGTAAAATGTAAAGTTCTGCACTTAAGGCATTTTTACCTCACCTTTCCTAAGTCCCAAATTGTGTGTTCTTCACACTGAATTTAATTTAACATTATTTTCGAAGCAATGTATGGGAAAACCAAACGAAGCCAAAGTATCCTGATTCCTTGTAAAGGTCCCTTCAGGTTAGAGCGCTGCTCTCATTAGAAGGAAATTTCACTACAGAGTACAGACACTATAATACCCGCAGGTCTACTCGCGTATTTTACACAAACATCCAAAACCATCCACTCAAGTCAACAAGTCTATTTTAAATTTTTGTTACTTCTTGTTCAGAAGAAATTTAGTCTAACTCCCCTCACTGAACAGCATTTTATTTATTTATTTTGTCATATTTTATTTTCACGTTTTTTTTTTTTTATATTTACCTTAATTCTATATAACTACAAAATAAACCACCTATACAAAATTTATACAAACAGACAAAACAAAAGACGGTATTCTCGCCGGCGACGGGAGACGAGAATTATTATTATTATTATTATTTATTGTAAGGACCGTAACAGTACATCACCGTTTACAATGCAATACACGCCTTACCACCTCTGGCTTAGGCTATGCAAGCAGTTCGGCAGGACAGAACGGGTCCGTGAAGAACACATAACATACCTTACCACCTCCGGCTTAGGCTATGCAAGTAGTGCATTATTTTCTTATCTTTTTTATTTCATTCATTTATTTTTTTTTTTTTTTTTTAGTTTTATTTTCGCCCGCATGACTTTACTTACTCTGTGAAGTTTAATTTTAATTTTCTAATCCGCATGAATCTATTTATTTTAACAATAATTTAAAGAGCACTACTCTAGTGGTTTATTTACAGTATTTATGAGAATGTAACCCCACAACTATGTCTATCAACAATTCAATACGCTCGCTCCCGACAAAGCATACTTAACATGATAAAGTCACCGATAGATAACGTGATAATAAAATAGAAATTGAAGAAGGTTTTGTATAGTGTAACGATTATGCGTAACAGTAAGTTGTCTCACATAATCAATTTTGACAAAGCGCTTAATAAAATTACATTTTTTTTTTTTTTTTTTTAATTTTTTTTTTTTTTTTATTTTTACTTTATTTTACAAAGTTATTCCATTAAATAAAATTTTCCTCTGGTTTCTATTTTGTCACAATCCTTTTCCATTGTCGGTTTTCTTGTAACCTGTAAAATAACACAAAATGTCAATATTTTATATATTTTACAAAAAAAATTTTTTTTTTTTTTTTTTTATAAATATATACTAACCTGTTTGTAAATGCTTAAAAGGATTGTTTTCTTTATTTTTTTTTTTTTTTTAATAAAAGAAAAATTTTTTTTATTATTAAATCATTTTTATTATCCTTCTTCTATAAAATTAAACATGTTTACATACTGTTAAATTACATAAAATGTATCAAAATCATTTTATTAATCTTCTTTTATAAAATTAAACCTGTTTACAAACTGTTAAATTACATAAAATGCAACAAAAATTAATTTCCTTAAAATTAATCTTATATTAACAATGTGTACTTGTGTTCTTTATTGTAATTTTTTATCACAGATGCATCACGCCAGAACTAGCGAGATTTAATTTTAAACCCTATTGAACATGTTAATGTCCTCATATTGTAACAAAGGAATTCAAGCTGGGACGCACAAGAATTAACCTAAAACCCTAACAGAGAACGTTAAGTGACCCCCTCTTTTTATAAGAAATTCACGCTGGGACGCACGTGAATTAACCTAAAACCCTAACAGAGAACGTTAAGTGACCCCCTCTTTTTATAAGGAATTCACGCTGGGACGCACGTGAATTAACCTAAAACCCTAACAGAGAACGTTAAGTGACCCCCTCTTTTTATAAGAAATTCACGCTGGGACACACGTGAATTAACCTAAAACCCTAACAAAGAACGTTAAGTGACCCCCTCTTTTATAAGGAATTCACGCTGGGACGTACATGAATTAACCTAAAACCTGTATGAAAGGTAAACACCCTGTATGAATGGAAGACATCCAGTATGAATGGAAAACACCCTGTATGAATAGAAAACATCCTGTATGAATAGATAACACCTTGTATGAATAGATAACACCCTGCATGAATGGAAACACCCAGTATGAATGGAAAACATCCTGTATGAATAGAAAACATCCTGTATGAATAGATAACAACCTGTATGAATGGAAAACATCCTGTATGATTAGAAAACAAAATAATATCTTTACTATGAAATCTGTTTAGATTTAGTTTTTTTTTTTTTTTTAAAACTCCAATGTGTTAATTATATGATTAAAATTCTGGTCTATGTAGTCTTCTATAACCGGAATCAAATCTGACTGTGGATTGATGATGGATCCTTCTCTCTCAGGCCCTTCTGATTCTTGATTCTTGCTTCTATGTTTAGACAACCATTCCATTTCCGCCGTCACAAATTGTGTGATTTGCTTAAGTTGTCCTTCATATTCTGATATTAATTTCTCACGTCTGATTTTCCTGGTATTTATCTTTTTCCTATGGTGCGTTATGTCTTTCTCCAACCGTTTCTGCTTTCTGATTAAATCATGTTGAAGTCTGCTCCCTGCTTTTGGCTCCTGTTCCTCCTCTGTTCCTATTGTTTCTTGGTATTCTTCTTCCATTATTGTTAACATTCTTTTTGTTATATCGAGTCTGTAAGTTTTTATTTTTAATAATTGTTCCTCTTTCTCTTCTTCTTCTTGAAACTGCATTAATTCTTTCTTTTTCGACTCTATTTCCTCTTTTAATTATCATAAAGATTCTGAAAAATAGTATACATACTATATTGACCGTTTGATACCTAACAAAATGAGCGCTTTGCATTCTAGGTAGCATAATACATTTAGTAAAATTTAATAGTGGCAAGATTGGTGGATCGACACTCGTTCGATAATTTCGTCACCTGTACAACATTCGCATGCGCACTCACCCGTACGCCGGTACCAAAATAATTTGCTTCGTGCGATCGATCGAGTCGAACGCAACCCGAACTCGTCGTGCGAGCGAAACCAGCACGGCAGGGGCCCTGATGTTTACTTTTGTAAAAAGGAGGAAAAGTTTAATTTGAATTTTAAATATAATTATTTTGTTCCAGCGACACCTATCTCACTATGTATAACAATGCCCAACAAAATTTTCTACGTTGTAATGTCAAAACTTCACTAATACACCAATAGATGGCAAGTAAATAGAATACTCCATGTTTCACAAAACTCACTTCTAAACATAATACTAGTATTGTATAAGTATAATTTGCTTCTGCAAAATCATTAAGCATTTTTCATAACTCCTCACTCCCTCCCTGCCTTTTAACCACTTCCTTTCAGATGTCACTATGATGTGAACATTGTGAACTGTGGGTATGTTTATTTCCTAATTTTAAAATTTTCCCTTTTCCCTTCTTTTTTCCCATTTTCCCGGGTTCTTGAGTATTTGAGTACCCTACCAAATCTTTCTCCATTCGGCTTATTTTCTTTCCCCTTTTTCTCCTTTTCGGATTTACTCCGAATTTCACTCCGTAAGGTTGGTACTTATTTGTTTTAGTACGCAAGTCTGGTCCCCTTACGCTGTGAAAGCAAAACAAACACTGTCATTGGTTCTTATTGTTCGCGATAAGATCCATATTCCTTCAAATATTTTTGAACCGGGCGCCCTGAGTCAGTTAATACACAACCACAGCAACGTTACCATTTATATGGAATTATCCATTTTTAAATGATTTTCAAGATAAAATGTGGAATTAAATATCCGGGCATTTCATACAAGTTTTATCATTTTACAGATTTCCACATAAGAAGATCAGTTTGGAATATGGATTTTCTATAAAGCTTTTCTATAACTTCCACATTTAAATGATTTTCCAATCGCATATTGATTCTCGGAAAGCCTTGAACCGAAACGCCATCACGGTTTTGTATCTTGTGTGAATCTAATGAATGACCGGCTAATGTACGATCTCACGCCATTCTTTCAATATCTAAATCGTATTTAAAATAATATAATAATCTAATTATAATATCTAAGCTATTTGCTCTAATAATTTGGCGGAACAGGTTACACACGAATGCCTACCCCGTTAGTGTCGGCCACACTGAACCGAACCAAACTCGAATCATCCATACAACCGTATCAATCTTCTACTCAAAATGGTGGCACCAACGTGTTCTTCCTGGCAACTTTCACACCCACACCTTTATTCACGTAATTTTCCCAAGCAACCAGCTCATATACAAATTACCCACAAACAGGTAACACCTGCTGTCCACTTCCAGTGGTAATGGACTGAGCACGTCAGGTCAAAATTCCGACTGGACAACAGTGTCTCGCTCCGACATCCGCAGACAGAATACTTAATATAGGAAAACCTCCCTTTTCAGTCAATACGTTGACATAAAGTAATTAGCGGAATTCAATAATCCACATCTTCAGAACTGAATTTCTACATAGAAAATGTTAATACATACGTTTTCTATTAGACCGCCATCACATCCATTCAATTACCCCAATAATGTTAGTGAGACAAGATACGACTATCTTATATTCTAACGCCCAATCACGTTGTACGAATACACAAATACTAATATATTCATGTACTCGCTTTTATAAAATGAACAAACTCCTTCAACTAGACAAATATTTATGCTTCGTTCCCATACACAAAATATATGACTTCAATTAACACGGAATTCATATACCTACATTAGCACAAACATACTTCCTCAAATACATACCATCCAACATTTCCAATCCATAACTAAGTTGATAAAATGGATCTACACCGTTGGATAGTGAAATACGCCTTCAACATCACACCGCAACAAACCATCAACTAGTAATTCTATTGCGTGTCGCCTCGGACTAGGCGCTTAATAGCCTTCTTGCTTGATTTTCAACAAACACTTATAACTTCATCTTTCTGAATCGTTGTAAAACTGTAGTCCCTTCCATTACCTATATTAATTGGTACAATTATAATGTTCTAATTAGCTGAAACGTTACATCTAATATCAAACTTCTGCTCTACAGCCAATTATATACATTACTGCTTGACAAATACATACAATCACAAACTGATATATATTTTTTTTATTCCAACCCACATCCCAAGCAGTGAAATAAACAGCGTTATACTGCTGACCACACTAACGTATATTCAACTCCACAGATAACCAACACTCCGACATGGCATCCATAAATCCTATCTCCCACACATACCAACATGCTGCATCCAGGCAAGTCAACCTTCACATTGCAACAAGATACAGGGTCCTTTTCCCGCACTACCTAACAGTATAACCGTGCCAAGGTGAGAAGTGGCCAGTCCGTCACTCGCCATCCGCAGAGTTTCGCCTCACTCACAGTCACCCCTTTCTACTAGCATAAAACTACTCTCTCTTCTCAACATATTACTTGATAAAATTTTAATTCTTCAGTAAAAAAATCTCCCGATGCGCCCCAACAAATTCGCAAGAAGCAAAACATCGCAAGTTCGTTTTTTTTTTTTTCTTTCCCTACAAAGCGCGATTCGTCATCCGCAAAGTTCCGCCTCACTCACAATCACTCCTATATACTAGCGTAAAACTATACTCTCTTCTTAACATATTACTTGATAAAAGGTTTTTAATTCATCAGTAAAAAAAATCTCCCGATGCGCCCCAACAAATTCGCCTCGCCTGGCGACAATTCCAAATTGTAACCGTCCGGCCTCTCATTTGTTCTTATGAAACTGCAAGTTTCTGACGCTGTAGCCGGCATGTTCATATTATTAATGTTTAAGTGGCACTATAGGACCGGACGTAAAACGAACTCATAGCATCCCAATGCTTTACAATGACACAGCACAACAATAAAACCCTCAATTGCACTCCAGGAGTACTGACAGAAACAAAATCTACATACACTTATTACAGAACTCCACATTCCTTCCGAATCAACTGTCAATTCTAGTAGAACGGACAGACACAACCATTCCACAGAACTCTACATTTACCCTGAAACAAATATCAACTTTAGTAGAACAGGCAGACATACAAGCAGACAGCGTAGGCCCCGCAAAACGATTTCCTCATTCGCTTTTGTGCACAAACCTGCATCCTACAACTTGTAATATTCTATGCTATGCCGCTTAATACTATATTAACCGAAGCACAACGCCGATCACTCAACCCATACACATCTCAAGACTCAGTGCATGACAAAATAAATTGTATTTTCTGCGCATTGTTTTCCCGACGAGATACTTGACACAACAGAAGAACCGTACTACTGTTAACATCGCTAATGGCCTTCCTATTCTTCAAATACTTCGCTAACCACGCCGCACCTCCAACGGCGTGATGGTGTTGCGAACTCTGTCCCCGCGCCCGCAGGACGCGCGCGCGAGCTACGCCCTGCTCGGTCATCAATTCAACAGAGTCTCCGCATAGTATACTTGAATCATGTTAAGATAACAACAATCCGTCCAATGAGCGTATGTCCCAGCGTCACAAAATGATCAAAACGGTCTAGTCAACGTGCGTTGACAATCCATCCAGTCAAACCGTACACAAACATTCATACTAAATAAATATGTAATCTTTATCTTCAACAAAACGAAAGACACGTTGTCACAGCTACTCACCACTGAGGTGTAGCACGTCGCAAGTACAGTTGCGACACTTTTTCCAGTAACTACGCACGACAGTACAAAACGCATCCGTCTGTACAACATTCGAGTAAGTCATGACAAAACGAGAGGTGGCTAGTCCGTCGTCTTATCGCACAGCAACACATAAAGTCACGAAGTAATAAATCAATATGTATTGATTTATTCTCAATCAAGTAAAACCATTTCATATACAAACATCCACTGTGGTATGATACTCGCACAGTTTATTAAGCACACATTTAAAAATACACAAATTACCCAAAAAATTAACAGTAAAATCTAACATACATTTACCTACTCATCATTCACTATTCATTTCGTTTACCTAAACATGAAAAAAAATTTTTTCTTTCTCAGCACTGCTATTTCATTTCCTCTGACAATTATATATATACCAATATTCATTCCACTCTTTTACCAATGTACACAAACCAGACAAGCATCAATGCATTAGCAATCTGAGCTAAACCACGCGCTTCTCCATTTTTTTTGTCTAAACCGAACACCTGCACCGATCACGTGGCTAAATTCTCTAACTTTTGTTAGTCTCGTATATAAATCGTATCTCCCTCTCTCTCATTCATACCCCACTAGAAGAGCAAGTCTAAAATAGCGCTCTAGTCTACTGTCTCGTTCTAACTCTTACTTGCATTGCATACACTTTATACTAGTGGGAAAGAGATAAGAGTCATTCGTACACTTACGCCAAACGAAACTAATGATCAAACACAAACAGTACAACACGTGCACCCATAAATCAATCTTTCTTGACCATGGTTCTCTCCTCATGGGCCTAATCAACACGAAATTTACAAACTTGTGTAGGGTTGCCAAAAATATTCCACCTTCTTACTTCAAATTTCGTGATTGTAATTTCCACATAATAACAAAGTAATAGAAATCATACATACATACACACATCACACGCTTCCCCCTCCGACAGATCAGGCAAGCAGAGCAATCAGCGCTGCGCCACAAAGACCTTAGTATCTGTTCGTTTTATTCCAAAACAATTCAATACATAATGTGACACATACATAAATAACATCTGCATAATACGACTCCGTGCACCACATATTATTACTTTCAATTTCCTTCTCTTTTTTTTTTTTTTTTTTTGAACAAGATAATTAAACAAGTCAGATTAAACTTCCCAAACCCTTTAGCACGAATTTCTCTAAACACACAATGCACCCAAACATGCTTCATCTTTAAAACCAGTCCACACTAGTCTTTCAAAATTTTGGTAGTCCTGCGCCCGCAAGTATTCTGTGGCCCTGGCCAAGCGCTCATCAATCAATAATTCTCCAGTTCCACTTTTCCATAGAACAAATAATCATTATGCAAGTGACATTAAAATTTCTTTTTATAATAAATGGATAATAACATACTTATGACGATGTAATTGCGTAGGTCATGTAATTCATTTCACAATTACGTACAACATTTTCCCTCTGAAAAGAAACACTTATTTTGTATCTCGCCGGATAATGGAATAACTCACATTGTTGCTATGGACCAAACCATAGTTAGATGTCATCTGCTGGAAACTGCTCCGATGTTTACTGGCAGTAGACTGGGCACGCCTAGACTTACATTACGAATCGTAACCATACAATTCGCTCGCAAATTACGTTTTGGCACAAAATAATAAGATTTCTCGTGTCAGACCATTACAAAACGTTTATATATATATATCTACACATTTTAAACTTTCCTAAACCATGGTCACGGGCACACCCGCGATAACTTTCGTACCTGGACCTTAGAATTCCATGGATTTATGATAACACTACTATAACTAAAAAGAACTTATTTTTACATAATTTTTTTTTATATGCTGGTCACGCGCACTACTGTAATAACCTCTACCCTTTACCTATTGTTTTACCTTAGATATTAAAGGCAGAATTATTAAAAATCAACTCTATAGCTCTAGAACAACTAGAATATAAAGAATCGAAATATGGCCAGCGTATAGCTTTCAAGTGATCTCTAGGTTTGTCAGAAACAGTGTCGCTAATTCGTACACATATTTCCTGTAAAATGGACCCAATTATTACTTCCTTTCCAGAAAGTCGTTGTGTACCGTAATAACTCAGAGTACTAACTCTCATTTCCTAAATCTATTCTAGTAAATTCTAATATCAACATTTAAAACACTTACTAAACTAATTGCTCATTCATCTATAGTCATTAAACCCTTCTGGTTTCCCTCTGTGTTCTATGTGCACGCTTCGACAGCGCGCTCACGCGCCTCGCTTGCGAGCTTGTGAGACCCGCCAAAATTCGAAATGAAAAGTGTTCTGATGTTTGTGTCATTGTTATTATTAAATTATGATCAATGTATTACTTGATAGCTTAATTTTGTTGTGCCATTCAATAGATGAAATCTATTGTTTATATTTTCTTCTATATTTTAGAACTTCAACAATACAAACTTTTATTGAAACCCCCCCGAAGGGGTTTGTGGAACTGGCTCCACTAAATTCGTATGGACCCTCTGTCCATACGATATTTATCCATCGCCAGTCCCCGTGACTCCCAACGCAGATAAATTTGTACTTAAGTTACAAATTTATTATTTGTTCCTAGGAGTCCCCGTTTTCTAATCTGTACAAAATATACATCTTCAGACAGATTTACCAATTTAATCTCGTAGTGTTATGTTGGAGTTCAAAAGATATTCTTTTGTCCTCCCTAAAGGCAGAAGTGTATGCTTTTAATTGTGAGTGTATAGTGTATGTTATGGTTTACATTTCTGTGGCTATCTATTGATATACCTACAGAAATTGTTTTATTCCAAATGATGCGGTCAGGGGTCCACCTTTCACCGAAATCATTTAGGAATATTTTCTTATGGGTTTATTAAAATTGTGTGCTGATCATAATCTATATAACCTATACAGGTATATTTAAACCTGATTTACGCAATCTCCCCACGTCCTAGAACGTAACTAGCCAGAATGTTGCATGTACATATATATTACAAAATTTACCTTAGAATTCCACTATCCTAACCGGTCTGACACGATTCACTAAAATCACCTTAAATAAAACACCATTACAAATAGAATAGCGTAAAATATTAAATTCAAACGAAACCACAACACCCGCCACTGAATCTAATCGCGAAGTTAACACTTAATAAAAATATACTTTTATGTCAAAATACGGTAAAACCACTGATTTTACATATTTAAAACCGACATATTTTTTAATAATTACGCGTGGTTCAAACACTCTTATATACGTAGAATTTACGAATTTAAAAATCGGGTTTTGTTTCTTTTAATTTTCCCTATATTTTAAAATACCTTCCCAATGTACTAGTCCTCATGGTAGGCCAGTTCGGACATAGTGTCATTGTAAAAGCTCTTTGGAAGTCCTTCCATCACCAGTCAAGATTCCAGAATCCAGACGCCTTCATCCAGAACTCAAAAGGCTCAAAAAGAACATCCAAAATATTTTCCGTAAAACTAGTTGACAACCCCTATATCACCCCCAAAATTACAGAATCCAGACACCTTCATCTGTAACTCCGAAAGCTTTACAGAGATCCCCACACTAATATTCACGAAATTAAACAACCTCTATTCACTGACTTCCCTTATTTGCGTGTAATTTAAGATCAGGTCCCAGTACAATATATGTTAATCCAAATTTAAAACCTTCCCAATGTACCAGTCCTCATGGTAGGCCAGTTCGGACATAGTGTCATTGTAAAAGCTATTTGGAAGTCCTTCCATCACCAGTCAAGATTCCAGAATCCAGACGCCTTCATCCAGAACTCAAAAGGCTCAAAAAGAACATCCAAAATATTTTCCGTAAAACTAGTTGACAACCCCTATATCACCCCCAAAATTACAGAATCCAGACACCTTCATCTGTAACTCCGAAAGCTTTACAGAAGTTCCCACACTAAAATTTACGAAACAACAAACTCTATTCACCGGTTTCTTTACAAAATCATTTATGTACTAAGAAAACCTTCCCAATGTACCAGTCCTCATGGTAAGCCAGTTCGGACATAGTGTCATTGTAAAAGCTCTTTGGAAGTCCTTCCATCACCAGTCAAGATTCCAGAATCCAGACGCCTTCATCCAGAACTCAAAAGGCTCAAAAAGAACATCCAAAATATTTTTCGCAAACTAGTTGAAAACCCCTATATCACCCCCAAAATTACAGAATCCAGACACCTTCATCTGTAACTCCGAAAGCTTTACAGAAGTTCCCACACTAAATTTTACGAAATTAAATTAATTATATTCACCGGTTTCTTTACCAAACCATTTACTAAGAAAACCCAATCAAAATACACGCGAGCGAAGCCGAGCGAAAATATTCACTAATAAAATCCAACCGAAAATACACGCGAGCGAAGCCGAGCGAAACTTCGTTTCCCGAATTTATTCGAAAACTCACGCGAGCGGAGCCGTACCAACTTTCGTACCTGGACTCTCGCTAAATACGCACGACCGTCTCCTTCGACTCCCAAAACAGACTGAACTCCCCACGCTCCCCTCCCTCTCCTTTTATAATCTTTCCTCGTGTCACAATCCTGACACGCAGGAACAAATCGAACGGTGGCCTCCTAGTATGGCCATGACACGTTCGTGTCACGGAGCGCGATTTTGTATGGAGATTGAATTTTGATTTTTAGTATGGGCTGGACACGTTTGTGTCACGCAGGAACAAATCGATCGGCTGCCTCGTAGTATGGCCGTGTCACGTTTCTGTCCGGACTCGTAATTTTGTATGGAGGATAATTTTATGTTTTTAGTATGAACTGGACACGTTTGTGACACGATATAAATTCGATTTTGGAGGGAAAACAAACCCTCTTCGTACCTTCCACATGGTACCTAAAGCTGTTTCGCTCGTCAGCGATGCGCTTTACCTCTACTTCGGTGGTTTTAACACCACTTCCCCGCACCCATTGTGCATCTCCGCATGCAGAGAACTGTTGCTTTTGTTATATAAATTAATTGATGTTATTACATGTGCTCTATTAATAAGTCGACTTTTAGCGCCATGACGGAGTGTTTTATTTATATATTTTTGTTTAATTTTGTATATATATTAATTTCTGTACATACGTGATACCATATTCCGTGTTTGCTAATGCTAGTCATGTACGGAACCTGGACACGCAGAAACCAATCGAAATCTCCTTACCATAGTCGTGTTTTATTCATGTCAGGACACGAATCCATTCCTTCATACTAACATCGCTTAATGAAAACCCCTCCCGCACCGCTTGACAAATTACCTCAGGTCGCTCCGCCTCGCCCCGCGGCCCACGCGCGCCCGCAGCTCGGTAATACCTCACCCCTTGTCTTGTTTACCTCATACCTCTCTCCGCCCCGCGCCCACGCTCCAACGGATATTTATTTGAATGTTGGCGTCATACTCAATGAAACGTTGTTTTGTTTTATTTTATGTTTTTGTTTAATAACTGGTACTTTGTTTATATACTCTTCCCTTTATAACAATGTTTAGTGTATTAGTTTGAATCATTAATAAATAATTATTAAAATAATTTTAGACCCTGTGCGATATCTTCACACAGATCACAAAACTTCAAATTCCCATAAACTCCGTCATGTCCAGATTCCAGACACGCAGGAACAAATAGACCAGCGACCTCATAGTATGGCCGTGTCACATTCGTGTCCTGACACGAATTTAGTATGGAAATTAAATTGAATCATTAGTATGGACTCGACACGAATCGGACACGCAGGAACAAATCGAACGGCGCCCTCTTAGTATGGCCGTGACACGTTCTTGACACGCAGGAACAAAACGCTCGGTTGCCTCGTAGTATGGCCGTGACACGTTCGTGTCACAGAGCGAAATTTCGTATGGAGATAGAATTTAATTTTTAGTATGGGCTGGACACGGTTGTGACACGCTCGAACAAATCGAACGGTGGCCTCGTAGTATGGTCGTGTCACATTCGTGTCCTGATACGAATTTAGTATGGAGATTAAATTAGATTATTAGTATGGGCTCGACACGGTTGTGACACGCTCGAACAAATCGAACGGTGGCCTCGTAGTATGGCCGTGTCACATTCGTGTCCTGATACGAATTTAGTATGGAGATTAAATTAGATTATTAGTATGGGCTCGACACGGTTTGGACACACAGGAACAAATCGAACCGTAGCTCCACAGTATGGCCATGACACATTCGTGTCCTGACACAAATTTTAGTATGGAGATAAAATAAATTATTAATATGTGCTTGACACGTTTCTGACACGTAGGAACAAAACGTACGGTGGCCTCGCAGTATGGGCGTGTCACGCTCGTGTCCTGACAATAATTCATTCTTTCATACTATCAACTCGCAGCGAAATAATCACTACTCGCGCTCCTTAACTCGCTACCTCAAGCCGCGCTTCCAACGGCGTGATGATACCACGATCTCCGTCCCCGCGCCCGCAAAACGCGCGTCTTCTTACCTCACCTCTCCGCTGTTTCGTACGCGCCCATGTCTTGTTCCCCTCTCACCGCGTGTCAGGATTACCTCATGCTACCTTCCCCGCCTCGGCGCTCTATAGTGTTTTATATGCGAACCAACTGATGTTATTATATTTCTTGTTTGTCTAATTGCGCGTCGTATTGTAATGGCCGTTCGCGCCATTTTATTTCTTAGTGGAGTGTGCAGTCACGTTTGAATTTATTAGGTGATTAGTTAAATTGTAATTTAAATTATTTTATTAATATTTTAATGAAAAGTTTTAATGTTCTATATTTTAGCTTTGAATTACTATTGACTATATATTTATCTTTTTACCTTGTGTGATTCCATCACACGTTGCTTAATATAATTATGTTCAATTAACAGGCGAGATTACAGACTAGCTAGAGTATGTGCGCGCTGCACTACGTGCGAGGCGGCTGAGGTGTATGAAGGCAATCAGGTGATTATTTACGATCGTCACTGTGTTGCTCCCCGCGAACGCACAACGTCGCCACGTCGCCGCGCCGCCACGCCGCCCTTCCGCGCCACGTCGCGTCGTCATGCAAGCCGAGAAGCCAAACACTTAAAACTATGGCATAAATTAGGTTATTATATGATGGCACAAAGACGAAATTAGAAATATTCCGATTAAGTAATGAGATAACGCTCACATAATAATGGAATATGCTATGCAATACCACGCTATCGGATTGGCAATTACATATACAAAAGAATGTGTGTCCTACTTGTTACTTGATTCTGTTCCGCCCGCCGCGCCGCCCGCCCCGTCGTGGTGGAGCGGCGCCGCGCCGGGCGGGGGAGGTAGAGCTGTGTAGAGACATGCGAGTGGGTTGACGCGCGCGCGACCGAGCGACGGAGATCAGTGCCGGCTCATTGGCGCTGCGCCGCACGTCAACGCCGCTGAATGAAGCTGCAAATCATCTCATAACTCAAGCTAATGCGCGGCCGTCTTAATACACTAAAATATAATGATAACAGTCATCGGTCCAATGATAACACGGTCGCGGCTGGCTGCGCGCAGCGCCACCGACAATTTACATTATATTTATGTATGTTTAATATAAATTTAATGTATGTAATTAATATTTTATGGCGTCCGAGGGAGCGATAGCAATAAGGACGGGGGGGGGGGGGGGGGGGGGAGGGTTGTGCTTAGATCCGAGTAATGCGCCATGTAGGTGTAGGTACTGTTGCGAATCATGCGCGAAAACGTGTCAGTCAGTCAGCGTGTATGCGTTTGTGTCCATGGACACCGGGGGGCTAAGCTCAAGTGGCATTGGGCTGGGCACGTCAGACGAGGAGACGACGACCGTTGGAGTAACCGTTTCCTACACTGACCGCCGTGGACAGAAAAACGGAGTGCGGGAAAACCACCCGCCAGGAAAACGTGAAGGAAATAAAACTATTTACCCTTGGAGGAGTGTTAGCAGCGGAGCGCGAGAGGTGGCTTGGGAGAGGGCGCACTACCCTCGTTCTTTGCATCCCCTGTGCAGCAAGAATAATGACTGCTTAACCATTTTCTTTCAGTGAGAACTCTAGTCTCTTATTCTTTATAGCATATTTATCAAATGCAAAAAAATTAGAAGAAGAAAGGTTAGTTAGAGAGGTGATAGGTATGCGATGATTACGAAATATGTACGATTCAGAAAACAACGGCAACCAAAGTCGTATTTTCAAAAATTATCTACATGCCCAGAAAATATTAACAATGTCCCTCAAATGTCATTAAAAATAATCTGTCGTCCTTGAGCCGTGCGGCGTGGGCGCGCGGACGCGGCCGCGGTGCGAACCAAAAAGGTGCTGCTATTATGTTGGTAAAACAAAATTCTCCATAATGGCCTCATTATGTGGCGAAAATTGCTCGAGAGATTTTTTGTGCGGTAAAATAAATGTATTTGTAATAGCTTTTAGAAATATTGCAAGGAAGCGGGTCAGCCTCGGAGGCAGCGCGGCGCGGCGCGGCGGTGCGGGGCGGGACACGCGCGGGGGAAGGCTCCGACTCCAACTCTGATTACCGAAAGGGAAACTTAATTTATTTTCATCTCAAAAAAAGGGGCAAAAATGATGTAGAGATCGTGGGAACCGGTGTGTCGCCGCCGGTCATATGTTCCCGCGCCGCGCCCGCCCCCCGCCGCCCCCCGCCGCCCCCGCACGACCGCTCGCGACGCCATTACGTCATTATTTAGTTTATTAAAGTTTAGATTGGATAGAACATTAATACCGATCGATTCTATGCCCGTCCCTGCTCTACCCACCCATTTATTACACTGGCGATGATCTAATCTTTCCGATAAGTAATTTGATTACATTAAAGTGTACTAGCGTTCGGCGTTCGACGAACATTGTTTTAAAAAATGCATTTAGGTATAACTGCATGTCGATTTCTTATCGTATTAAAAGCTTAAACGTACTTTTTGATAAGTTAGGTAATAGAGATCGTAAAATACCAAAAAAATATAATAAATTTAAGTATTTACTTAAAAAAAGGTTGCCAGACCTGATTGTAATCCATATTTATTTTTCACTCTAATTTGTTTGGCATAAAAATATTGGCCGCGTCCCCTCCGCCCGCGCAGATTTTTGTCAACCATAACGGCTGTCGTAGTCACAACATGGAGCTAGGCGGGAGAGGGAAGGGTGCGCGCGTAGGGTCCTGGAGAGGGAGACGAGCCCTACGCACTCCTAATTGATTTGTGCCCGAGGCCACAATCAAAACAGATCGTATTTTATAAGATATATCGCGACATTTCCCGAGGGAGCCGGCGGCCGGTACACGCGCCGCCGCGCCCGCCGCCGCCGCGCTGGACAGATCGCTCCGGAGTTCGCTTCGAATTCAGAAAGGTTCGATTCTCTGCAAGTAATGTTTTTATATAAATAAACATTTGAAGAATTTTATTAGTTTACATAGTTCATTTTTAGTTCGAGCATTAGGCCCACTTGCACCAACACAAATTTAATATATAAACCAGTTTAACTCGTTAAACTAGCACCCGTTGTATGTGTGAACCGCGTTTAAATCCATAACTCGCTACTTAACTTTAAACTCGTGTTGGTGCAAGACGCGCTTAGTCTCGCTAGTGAGTGATAGACAGGTTTACAAGACACTTCATGTAAATTTACCCGAAACTATAAGTAAGCGTGCGCGCCTGTGTAAGTGCATTTAATATTTTATTCTACTCTTCTACTTCTACATCTTCACTCAACATTCATTGTATATGTAGATATAAATAATTTGTAATTCGGTGAAAGATTCAACGTTCTTCGGCAATATATTCCAATGTACTTTTGTAAATTTGTATGCGAAACGTACCTAATGGAGTGAAGCTCTTCCCACAAAAGGTGCCTGACCTCCGTTAATGTTGCAAATTTTAATGTGTTCACTGATCAAACACAAGAAAATGAAATGATCATTTGATAAATGTGTGCTAACTCCCCTCGCTACCGCCCCGCGCGACCCCGCGCCGCCCCGCGGGGCACCGCGCGGCCCCGCGCCGCCGCCCCACGCGCCGCCTCGCAGCGAGCGACAACTGCCATAGCCACCGCACGCGTCGCGCCTCGCCGGCCGCCGCCCGTCACCGCAGCCCGGGGCTACACCACGGTTAATATATCCTGAAGTACCCATCCTCGTCACTCCCTTCACATATATCATAAATATGTACCTATTTTAATATATTATAACTTATTTATCCTAAAACGTTACGTATTTGATTAGTTCTTCAATAGAAGCAATTAAATGGCACTTCTCCGATGCGCGTACCGCAATGAAGTATTACCGTGACAAATAAAACGAGCGTTGTGCAATGCCAAACGTTTATCAGTTAGATTATAAGCGATGTCAATAAATGGAAAAAACCGGCTAAGTGCGAGTAGGATTGGCGCACCGAGGTTTCCGCACCACAAAATAAAACATTGAAAAAAAACACGTTTCTTGTATGGGAGGCCCCCTGAATTTTTTACTTTTTCTATTTTTTTTTGTATTATTTGTTATATACGCCATAATAACACATATTCTGTGAAAATTTCAACGGGCTACCTATTACGGTTCATGAGATACAGCCCTCGGACAGACAGACGGACGGACGGACGGACAGACGGACGGACGGACAGACAGACAGACGGCGTAGGTTTAGTAATAGGCTTCCGTACGGGATACGGAAACCTAAAAATTAACATCCGTTTACTACAGCGTGATTCATAAATGCAAGCGAGCGGAGTCGCAAGACAGTGGAACAGCTAGTAGCCTATATACACGAACCGGTTACTCAAATAGGTCGCTTCAGGATAGCACATACAAGCAGTAGAGTAGTGTCATCATACTGTACCACGATTGACTTAGCATTAACACGCGGATGAGTTGGCCCCGCGCCGCCGCCGCGCCGCCGCGCCGCCCGTAAAGAATCCCACTCGAGCCATGAATAATTCATAACGAAGTCGAATTAAGTGGAGATTGTTCCACTTGTCCCATCAGTTTTGTGTGCCTTACTAGTGCGTCTCATCTGGATCAGATATTCGCCTTAAAAGCTCCCTATCGCAAACTCCTAAAGGTTAGGTAGGTACTTATAAGGTAGTTATTAATTGTATTCACTTGCCCATGCCGCGTGGAGCTTTCGGTCAAAGTACAGTCTCGGGTCCTTCAAGAGAGGCGTGAATGGGCACATGTCAGGTCGGCATGGCATTCACAAACCCGCATACGATCAAATATCCATGGGCGTCATTAGAAACATTATGGGTGGCCCGGCGCCATAATGTCGAGCTTTTAATAAAAAAAAAACAGTTCGTAATGAGACTGAACACTGATCCCAATAAAGACCATCGCAAAACCTAATGTGTAATTATCATATTAAAATGCTTCAATCTACGAACAAATACTCCAATGGATATTTTATGTGGTTTGTTCTGTAGCTTATGTTTCGCAGTTAGAACTTTAACTATAATGTGTATTCGTAACAATTATTTAACTAGATCTTCTTCAAAAGTTCTTCCTGCTTTCAATATTCTTAGCCAAATAAAATGTTGAACCAGTAAATCATCATCATCTATACTAAAAATAAATCTGTAATGGTCATGGAATAAGTTACTTTGTTCTATGTATGAGATACTGCGGTTGTATGTAGACTCTATTTATGATACTAAAACTAAATTGACGATTTTTAGAAATCTTTTCTATGTATGTATGTATGTTCTTCCATAACTTTTAAACCGATCATCTGAATTAGTTAAAACTTAGTATAAGCACTTTCAAGACCCAGGATAGGCTCAATAAAATTCAGTTGTGGTTACGCTAAGATACGGCTCCCATACAAACCGAATTGTTCCGCGCGCGTAAATAAAGGTACGGTAGCGACCTTAATTTACTTTCTTCATTTTAAATACGAATTTCACGCGAGCGAAGCCGCGGGCAAAAGCTAGTTCTCAAATAGACTTATCAAAAGCAATTGGTAGCAAAGACAATGGCAAGGGGACGCAGTTCGCCGGAGTGTGTAATAAATAGTCGCCAACCGGCTCCCGCTATAAATCACCATTTAACTCAGAGCGGAGTAAATTGGAGTGAAGTCGCTCCGCAGAGAAATGTCCTCTATTTGCGGAGACACGACTGCAGGACCTGCGCTCATTGGTCGCTTGCGAGCTGCATTTGCAATGAGTTAGATCATTGCTTGTTAAGGCTGCCGGGTTCCTTTGACATGAATTAATTAATGGGCTATTAAAGCGATTGTAACTGTTGATGAGTAAACGATAGATGTGTCACGTGCTTTCGGCTTATCTAAAACTGCAGCAGTAACAGCACAAACAGTAACAACACACTGCAGGGGAAACGTCATCTAATTTGGCCGAAACTTTTTTAATTAGCGGTCCCCCAACTCCTTTAAGTAAGTAAACGGAAATTATTTTTTACTTTTTAAGACTGAGGTTACACGCTAGGTTTGGCATCAGTTCAGTCCGTGACCTTGGTCACGACCAGATTGACGCCAGACTGACGCCAGACGTAAAATGCATTCGCACTATCAGTCTGCCACCAGTCTAAGTATCAAAATATTTTAAAATCCATCAGTCTGGTCCATCATTGCAATCCATCCATCCATCAAAGTAGATTAAACGGTCAGTCTGGACCATGGTTTAACCAGACTGATGGACTGAACTGATGCCAAACCTAGCGTGTAACCTCCGTCTAAGGGTCGGGGTTTTTTTTATAGATAGATGTTTTGTATTTGTTAACGTTTTGCAGCTAGTAAAAAAATAGTGTACCGTGTGGGGTCGGTACATGAAAAGAATAGCCCCAATTCATCTCTCCCCGTGCATGTCGTAAAAGGCGACTAAGGAATAAGGACATCATGCCGTGTTAAAGGGCGACAGGTTAGCCACTAATCACCCTGGCGTGGTCCTCCCAGCGAGTCATGCAGCAGATGGGTCTTCGTTGTCTTACTTTCTGCTTGATACGAGTATACCTAGTAATCTTGTCCTAATACTTTGCTAAACGTGGTGGTCGGTGTTGTGCTGGAATTTATCAGAGTTCTTGCAGCACAACACCGATTACTCTGGTTACCCCAATCGTCCGGATACAGCGTGTGGGATGTAGGTTTTTTTATGGAAACTGACACGGTTGGCTACATCACCTACAACATCCGTGATGTCAGCCCATAACACCGGGTGAACTAGGTGCCACGTCAGTGCTTCTCTTCGGTCATGCCGGCTACACTGAACTGAACGGAAAACACAAACTATTTACATAGCCGTTTTGACCGGCCTTTCATTCAGTGCGGTGGTATCAACCCGGGCGGGTTAAACCCTACCACCCAGTAATATAAGAAGGGAGCCATATCTCTTAGTCGCCTTTTACGACATACACGGGGAGAGATGCAGTGGGGTTATTCTTTTAAAGTACCGGCCCCACACGGTACAAATTATTAAGGTAAGGTAAGTAAAGAAATCCCTTTGGGATGACGAAGAGAAAAGTTATGCTTAGGTAAAAGGTTAAATTCCCGCGCTGCTCTGATTTTTTATATAATATTTACTTAGCGCTCCCCCGACTTCTTTTAGTAAGTAAACGGAAATTGTTCTTGACTTTTTAAGGGTCGGGAGTTTTTTTAATTTCAAACTTTTTAAAGAAAAACCGCATGCAGATCTGTTCACTCGTTAAGATAATAATTTTTTTGATTACTTAATTACTTGATTACAAAAATAGCTAACAATCCCGATGAATCCAGATTTCTAATACAAGAAACCGCATCCAAATCAGTCCTTCCGTTTGGGAGTTACGATGCCACAGCACACTCCTACACACATACAACCGTACACACATACATACATACACGTTAAACTTATAACAACCCTTTTTTTCGTCCGGGTTTCAAAACTGAAACCGCACATACATACAAGTTGCAATAAATGGTTCGAAAAGCTCTCAAAGTGAAGTCGGCGTGGAGGCCTACATACTCTGTGATGGCTATGAAGAGTAATCGGTGAACGATTAGCGTTTCACCTCAGTCGTGTGTTCTCACCCTCCCGGCACCCTCCGCCCCCGCCCCCGCCCCCGCCCCCGCCCCCGCCCCCGCCCCGCCGCCTCCGACGACGTACTCCGCGTGCGTTGACGATGATTGATTCCCGTTAATTTGTGGGCGCCGCATTAGGGCGAGCGCGCCGCACCGCCTTCGCACAACTGCACTTGCACTTGTTACTATCATGTATGGAGTTATCCCTCAGTATTGCACTCTCTATGGTTCACTTCATACGGCCGCCACGTTCTACGTCTACCTACGGATTTCATGTAAAATAATTAAATTATACATCAATAAAAAGTTATGTTGTGTGTACCCGTGCAACGTTGAACGTTTTACGGTTTGCACTTGACAATTTGGATGAAAATTACCAGCACCTATTTCTTGGGTGTTTATATGTATCTGTATCTGTGTATAGAAATTGCTAAAATAAATTATGTCAATAAGTAGTTACAGGTAATAAATATAGGTACCTTACACAGAATATTACAAAGTTACATATTTACCTCACAAGTTCTGCAAGTGTTCAAGTCAATAAGGGGCATCGCAAGCTTAGAACGGGCTGTTTCAAAACTTGTGCACCAGTATCTAAGTATTAGTGTGCAATGTTACACAACTTGTGTATCATCACATCATAAACTGGGAGTATCAGTACCAGACAGAGCAGCTATGTGGGGGAAATTGTGGAAAATAAAATAATGAAATATGAAAAGTAGGATTTCTAGTATTCAATTAATCTACCTATTAAAAACAACACTATTCTTCAATAATTCTGTTGTGGGCATTTCAAAGCAAAATATGAAAGTGTAAAAGTATTTGAAAAAAAAAATCCCTTTTTTTATGGAAACTGACACGGTTGGCTACATCACCTACAACATCCGTGATGTCTGCCCATAACACCGGGTGAACTTGGTGCCACGTCAGTGCTTCCCTTCGGTCGTGCCGGCTACACTGAACTGGACGGAAAACACGAAATATTTACATAGACGTTTCCGCCGACGTTTCATTCAGTGCGGAATAAGCCACGCAATCAAACAACTTGTTCAACCTCGGTGTGTTCAACTGTCTACACAATTTAGTGCGGTGGTACCAACCCGGGCGGGTTAAACCCTACCACCTATTAAATCAATGTATGGTGTTGTACAATATGTATTGTCCAACATATTTTGACTACATAGAACTTAAACATAACCTATTATTTTATTGACTGGCGATTTGATTCCGCCAGTTGTCGTGAAGAAATAAATAATTGATGCCCACCCTACGTCTCGTAATCCTCTGTGCAGACAGCCCCAACACAGCGAGGCAAATGGTCTCGCGCACGCGAGTCGTTCGGAATGCCCACACCACCGCGCCCACGCGCGCGCCGAGCGGCGCACCGCACCGCACCGGAGCAGGCCTCGCGCATTGTATGCAAATCAGCGCGAGGTCGGAGGTCGAGCATTCGGTGTATCCGCTTCCTATTCACTATGGCTCTGCCCGCTTCTTCGGCCCGAAATGTTGCGAGGCTGTATTTGTATACTGGAGTACCTACGACTGAGAGGTCGGATTTCTCTGGTGCTGGTCGGGACACCGATGAGAGTGAATGAACGTGACGGCTTGACAGTGCGGTGCGTCGTGACATGATTGATTATAATTTGACAAGGCCGAAACGGGTTGAATGAATGCGAGTGGTGGAGGTAGATAATATATATATCGTGGACGATACGTATTTAGAAGGCCGGTTGAATTACATTTTATGGAACGTGAAGTGGCAACTACGTTTTACGTATTTTGATGATACCTAAGTCCTAAGTACAAAAATTTGGAAAATGGAACACT
Source organism: Nematopogon swammerdamellus (assembly GCA_946902875.1). Lineage (NCBI taxonomy): Eukaryota > Metazoa > Arthropoda > Insecta > Lepidoptera > Adelidae > Nematopogon > Nematopogon swammerdamellus. Next base: position 10,565,041 of record OX336335.1, on the reverse strand, counting down.
TATGGCCGCACTGTGGTGTCTGTAATTCCGTCCATCTGTCACATGCTCTCAGAGCTAAACAGTAAAAGCTAGAGACTTAAAATTTGGCATGGTGGTTTAAATAATTGATGTGTTCCCAGGGGTCAATGATGTTATGATAAAAAAATTTCAACCACATCGACCGGTTGTCTAATGAAAGCTAGTTACCCATAGATAATAATATTTTTTTTTATTATTATTTTATTTTTGTTTAAGAAAAACCAAATTTGTGGCTGCGAAAATTGCTTACCCTACCCCACCACATTTACTCCTAAATATCGATTGGAAAAATCTTAAATAAATTTAACAAGGTTTAATATAATGTCAGCATTGGACAAGAACTAGTTACCTATATGAAACTTTTTTTTTTGGCTGTAATTTTCATTTATCACTCATTGCACGAGGCCCTACTTTTAGGGTTCCGGATCCATACGGAAACCTATTACTAAGCCCACGCCTTCTGCCTGTCTGTCTGTCTGCCTGTCCGTCCGTACGTCCGTCCGAGGGCTTATCTTTTGAACCGTAATATTACGACATATTTTCACATAATATGTGGTATTATATATAACTGATATGCCAAAGAATAATAAAAAAGCAAAAAGTAAAAAATTAAGGCGTCCCCATACAAGAAATGTGCTAAGAATCGATTAGTACATTTCACGCTACTAAATAATGGATGGCGTCGCAGGTGCTTGCAGACATTGCAGGCATTGCAGACAGACAAAAGATAGACGAGTATGATTTTTGACAGGTATATGTTATATTATAGCGGATCAACGGAACGCTCCGTGCGTGGGTAAACTCGCACTTGACCGATATTTTAGGGCTCCTTACCGTAGAATATAAAAACGGAACTCTTATAAGATCACTCTCGTGTCTGTCCGTTTAACACAGAGGTTCTTTTTATTCAAATGAAAAATTAACCCACTGGAAAACATTTCAAGTATTTGTCTGAAAACACGTTTTTAGAATCCTAACATTTGAGCTTGAGAAAAATAAAAGTAGAATATCCAACTGTGAACTATTACAATACCAATACAACACATAGATACTAACATCTGATAGAAATATATTATAATTATTTACAAACATGCAAATCTCTTTGAAAGTGGGAACCGAAAACTTACCTAACTGAACCCCAATAGCTTAATATGTTATCATAAGTATGTAAGATCCAATAGATATTGTGTATCTCTCAGTAACACATTCAGGTAACACAGAATTGAAAACACAAGTCACGCTAGCACATCGGAAATTCTATTGTGGTATCGATATTAGAGATAGCACCGGCCAGGCTGACTGACTGCAGGCAGAGTATTGTAATGTCAAGCAAGTGTTGTATTGTGGGTACAAGCTAGGATGTGACGTGCGTGTGCCTAATTGTGAACGAGCCGGGTTAAAGGTGGTCAATACAAGGACCTAGCTTCAATGACATGGTGTCGCAGTCTCACTTATCATCACAGCACAGAGCATCATTCGATGTGGAATATCTATGTATGTATATGTATATTATGTATATGTAGCTCAGTGGTGCGGTCGGACGACTTTCGATCGTATTCATATAATCACGCCTGGGCGCGGTCAGTAGGTACTTGAATGGGTGACCGCTCGGCCGTTGGAGGATGACCGTGGTTCGGATTCCACTTAAACTGTAGGCCCCTTCCCTTCTTACCTCACTAGGTGGTAGGGTTTAACCGACCCCGGTTGTCACCACCGCACTGAATGAAAAGTCGGTCGAAACTAATATTTTACATTGTTCATTGCAGCCGGTACGACCGAAGGGAAGCACTGACATGGCACCTAGTTCACCAAGGTGTTATGGGCCGTGTCAGTTTCTATAAAAATCAATCAATTTGACATAATGAGCGTTATTTTGAGAATTTTGAACATTATAATATGTACAGTCGTCGAAGACCAGTGAAAAGAAATGAATAAGAAGCAAGATATTATAAGAATGTGTGGAGGGAGATATATTAGGTGTTTCTGGATTTCTTGTGCAAATATTTTTTAGCAACATCGAACTTATTGTCACCTTTTCTCTGGTAGATACTAACAATATTAAATTCTACTTTCTAAAATATTGTATTTCCAATCATAAACATATTTTACTTATTATTTTCATAACATTCCTGCATGATGTTCGTAACAAAAAACTCACCCCCATTTCTTACTCCTGCCTCTGATATTATGTAGACCGCATTCTCACATTAATTAGCTCGCTACTTATTCCTTGAATTTCAAATGTGACAATCGCGCTCGTCGTGCTCGGACCACGTTTATGCGCGGAATAACTATAATTATCATATTTATATATTAATAATTATTAGTCCAGCTCCCGAGAGCCCTCCGCGGCTATTCAAATAGGAATCAACCCTAACTACTAGAGTGAGCGGCTAGAGTCGGGGAGTCGGTGGCGAGCCCGCGCGGACGCCGGACGTGTCGATGTCGGAGCAGATAACTACACGAGCCCTCTATCATTAACTTTTTCTCCATTTTTTTTTTCCACTTCTACATATAAATTTTACGAGACCGCTGCCAGGTCAAGAAACCGTTTTCATATTTAGCATTAATCATATCTGTAAAATTAATGATAATTGTTACTATTCATTATCTTATATTGAAAAAGGTCGGCGATGGATATCTTTGGAGGAAATAGTCTATTTCCGGCATATCTCTAGGAACAACTGTAATACGGAAGTCTCATTTCGTTCGACCGAATTTGTTATACACCACGGAATTCCTTGTTGAACAAGCCTAAAAACCGGCCAAGTGCGAGTCGGACTCGCGCACCGAGGTTTCCGCACCACAAAAAAAAACATTGAAAAAGCCTCGATAGCTCAGTGGTGCAGACAGTCACTGTCGCTATTGTGGTCCCTTCCCTCCTAATCTTACTTGGTGGTAGTGTTTAACCCGCCCGGGTTGGTACCACCGCACTGAATGAAACGTCGGTCGAAACGGCTATGTAAATAGTTTGTGTTTTCCGACCAGTTCAGTGTAGCCGGCACGATCAAAGGGGGAAGCACTGACATGGCACCTAGTTCACCCGGTGTTATGGGCTGACATCACGGACGTTGTAGGTGATGATGTAGCCAACCGTGTCAGTTTCCATAAAAAAAACACGTTTCTATTGGAACCCCCCTTAATTTATTACTTTTTCTATTGTTTTCTCGACCTCGATTATCTCGAAAAATGCGAGTGCTAGGAAAAAATCTACTTCGCTTTTTTGAAGTAAATGAAGAATACTGTGGCGGTAAAAAAATCCGGTCGAGCTGGGACACCCTGTTTAGAAGTGTGTGTACCTACATTTGATCTAGCATCAAACTTTCGTAGTATGTAAGCACCTAGTATTTGACTTAATCAGGACTATACATATATGAATTCGATGTAGTGCAATTTTATAAAACCTAATCTAAGAATCTTCCCAGAAAGTAATTTCACAGCATATAGGTACCTCCGTTGATTGCGAACAAAACCACAGGCAAAATGAATGACCATGACAATCAGTCTGGGACTCATACTCATTATGCACCTTTCCTTCTCCTGAGCGTGTTACGTGGTGGCGGCGGCGCGGAGGCGGTGGCGCGGGGCGGTATCTGAGGCGGCCACGTTGGCGCAGGGAGTGCGGCAATGACTTTCATTTTTGAACATATGTAGGTAAGTCGGGCACTCAGAGAGCGGGCGGCGCGGCGCGGGAGAGGTGCTTATAGGACTCCCAAACCCTCCGTTAGCCCTCTCTTCGTGTGGCGCAGCACCCGGCCTTCGCCCCCGCCGCGCCCCCGCGCCCCCCGCGGCCGCCGCACACCCCGCGCCCGCGCCGGCACCGCACACACGGCCGCCGAGCGAAGGAGTCGTCCAGAAATTTACTGGCCATAATTACAGGGTTGGGTATATTTAATTACAGCACGGACGGCTCCGGGGCCGGCGCTGAGCTCATCCCGCTCGCCGCCGCGCCGCCGCCGTCGATACAATAAGCTTTTTGACTACATAAAAAATTACTCATATTCGTAATAAATAGGTAGGTATTGAATCGGAAGTTCTTGCTTGTCTGCATTACGCATTACGCTTGCTTGTCTGCAAGCGGCGGGTGGCCGAGTGGTTTGGGCATCGGCTTCTCATGCGGGAGGTCCGAGGTTCGAATCCGTCGGCGTGTACCAATGAGTTTTTTCTGACGAAAAAATTTACGTGCATACCTACACCCGCTGCTTCACCGTTCGGAACCGGCGTAAAACTGTAGGTTCCTTCCCTTGCCCCTTACTAGGTGGTAGGCTCAAATTGTAGCCGACTGGGTTGGTACCACCGTACTGGATGTAAGGTGGCCGCAAGCAACCTCGGCTGTGTTCTCCTCTAGTCCAGTATAGCCAGCAATCCAGGGAAGTCTCCGGTATGGCACCTACCTTCTCGGAGGTGATATTGGCTGGTTAGAGCATGTGCTTTGGCCCCTCCGACTCAGCCACCCATACCGGATTACATAAAAAAAAAATAACCAAATGTACTACATGCGTGATGTAGTGCTTTATCTATCAGTTATCATCATTATCACAGTAGGTGCCGCGTGAGTGCTTCCCATTGGTTATGCTGGCTACACTAAACTGGACGGATAATACCTACGAAATATTTTCATAGCCTTTGCTTTTCGTTTCTAAGTTTCGAACGACCTTTAATTTAGTGCTATGGCACCAATTCGGGTTAAATCCTACCATCTAGTAAGGTAAGGAAGGGAACTACAGACCCTACAGTTTACGTGGCATACGAACCACAGCCAGCCTCAATGGTCGGACGTTCACCGATTCAAAGTCCAATCGCGCCCGGGTGTCGATGCATCACTTCTTCGAGCATCTGAGGCTGATGTCAAAGTTTGATATAAAGTACGATCAAGTAGAGAAGTTTTTAATAATAATACATAAGTCTCCCTGTTGATAAATGTGAATTTATTCGTTAGGTTAATTTGTCCGTATTGCACTGCACCGTATACATATATAAGTAATACCTAAGTGGATATAGCTATCACGCTGCAAAAACAAATGGGCAAGTATTTATTTATGCGCATGCAAATACTGAAATCATAGTAATTAGGTAACAAGCTAATAGAGTTAACAATATTAGGTAAATACATTATTTGTGTTAGTAGGTGGAGTTATATGTACATAATATATTTATATCTGATAAGTTTATAACACAAGTTACTAAGTAATAATGGGTATAAATAACATGATATTAATTAACTTAACCGATGATAAGTACCTACATAACAGACTGAACACGCAGTTTGTAATGGAGTAGTGAGTAAATGCTGGCGAGCGATGGAGTTGTGTCGTCGAGCGCCCAGCTCGGAGTAGTCGCTTGTATGTTGGTGGGATGTGTCGGGAATGCCAGATATCCGAAGCATTCATCATTCCGAGGAAGCTAATCAATTACAGCTTTCGATCCCAGATCTGTAAAACTTCAACTGGATGACTATAATAAAGTTCAAACACCGGTTATTTACAAATAAACACAGGACGCGGACGTATCTGAAGCAATTAAACCATTATTCACTATCTACGGTGGAGCGGCGGCTGGGTCACGAGGCATATTTAGGTAAATACATCATCATTTGGAAATCGGGGCAAAAACGCGCTCCGCGTTGCACGCATCGGCATCGGTTATGCATCCAGCCCGAGGCTGTCCTCATAATTGCAGGGTTTCAGCCAAAAACCCTCAATTATAAAATAATAGCAGTTGTGGATCAGCTTTATCATAGTAATACCAATTATTATCACGCTCGCTCGCTATCATTAAAGTTGAAATATTGCTCGCCGCAGTCGGCCGCCGCCGCTCCGCTACATCGACATCGCGTATGCAAACGTAAGAACTTCGCACCACTCAAGCACTCCTCGCCCGCTCGCGCCGCCTCCTCCGCCGATCCCCAGTCTGAGATTTTCATTCATTCACGGACCATAAGTAGTGATAGTCTCGATTCAATCTCTATTGATTTTCGATGCAAACATTGCACGTTTGCCATAGGCTGCAGAATCTCGCTAATCTTTTATTATTGGTGCACTGGAACTATGAGTAAAAACATTACTTTTCTTGCCCTTTTTTCCTCGCCGTGGTAATTAGAATGGGCTGATAAACAATATGGTCGTGGCTGTGTAAATCTCAAACTCGGTACTTGAGGTGAACAAACCGCCTGCTCTCTTGTCATGACGCCCTATGCGCTATTGACCTATGCGCTATTAGTTGGCCTAACTATTATCTTTATTATTTGGTTCGTACTGCACGCGCCACGGTGTCGATGTTCCGATCTGCGACGACGCTTCGCTTCGCGGTCGAATAATAGACTAATACCACAGCATAGCTAATACTGTTATTCAATATGGTGTGTGAGCTATTCGCCAGCGCATAATTAGATGGCGAGCGCAGAGGTTATTTGTAACGGTAATTCGACGAGTATTCAAATTATCGTGTAAGCTGAGCCGACTCCGCCTTTTCGTAGTTATATAACATTAATAAAGACTTCCTAGCCTGGGCCCTCGTTAAAAACATATATTAATGCTCCCTACGAGTGTGTTTGCTTAAAGATATTGCCATCGTGTAGTGGTTATTTTAAACTGAATTTAAGATCGCCTGGCGAATGTACGAGATTGCTGCACTTTCGAATAGGTTTACTGTTTATATAATCCTAAAACATTATTTTCCCCACATTGTTGACGTAGGTGCTTCTTCGTACTACAAACATCCTTCAATAATTTAGCAACTCGGTACAGTGCGGTAATAGGAACCTACAAGAAGAACATCTGTTTGCGAATATTTAATTAGCAACGACACGAGTATGTGTAACGAGTTGAATTTTAAATTGAAGGAGGTATGGAGCGCATCGCACTCGGGTCAGTGGCAACTTGAAGGAGCGAGGTCGGGTCGTCACTCACCAGGCTCGCGAGTCGCGAGGCGGCGCAGCGGAGTCCCCGGGGTGGGCTCGTGCCGCGTCTCGCAGCTGTTATCGTCTATAAATAACGAGATGAGGATTGCAGGTCGCGTCGCCCGGCCGGGCGCGCCTCACTCCGCACTCGCGAGAGCCGATGAAGTCCGCGGAGCCGGTAATCGCCGGCTTCCTCCTATCATTACTCCGGCGAGATCCGATGTCAATTAATCATCGGCCAGTCTACCGGATAATTCGGACATCCGCGCAGCCACCGGCCCGTTGATTTACGGAAAAACACCGTGTTATTACCTGACCGCGAGAATAAATCTCCATCTAGAAAAGCTTAGGAAAAGAGACCCGTGATTTATGGATTGGGCAAGGGTTGGAGAGTTCCTCCGCGCCCTGCTCCGAGCGTGGAGCTCCGAGGGCTCGTCATTATACGCCGCGGAACAAGTGATTTGGAAGTCGGTTTTAGTTATTGTAATTGTCGAACTAAATTGTAGGTCGACTGCGTGTGATTTATTGATGCCGCTATCTGTGAATCGATAAATTTAAACAATTAAAATAATCGAGTGTCATTGATCGAAGGGTTGCGGTCTGCGGAGCGGTCGGAGGGAGGCGGAGGCGCGGCGGCCGGTGCTCGGTGCGTGGTGTGTGCGGTATCGCTCGGAGTCGGAGCTGTTGTGTAGGTCGCCGCGATTGTAATCGTGATTTATTGATCCTCTCGACTCCCCGCTCCCCTCAACGCTCCCGCCGCCCGCCCGCCCCGCACGGCCAACGCCGCGCCGCGCCACGCCGCGCCGCCCACGGACGGACGGACACGCACACAAATCGGGTTCACATGCTCCTATCTACATCTCACCTGCTCATTTTGGGCGTACATAGTTTGCTCGAATTAAACATTAGATGAGTTCATCATTTCATAATGGAATCATGATTTACGTTAATTTGCTTAATACCAAAAGGTATATCTAGTTTCTTCTCAATTAATTCAGAAAATTATTCCGTACAATAACTTCAACTAATTTAAGTAGTTTAATTAAAATACTGTTGCGGGGTCTCACGGGTCGCGAGCGCGATTATTATTAGAGGCGTTTCCAAAGCATGATATTAATGAAGTTCTCGGTTTGTGAAGTTTCGCGCTTTAATCGACGCTATTAATTTTATCGAAACCACGAACGAAAGTGGATTCTCCACCGTCTCGTCTCTCGAAATTGATATTGAGTGCGGGGTGCGAGCAGCGGGGAGCGGGGAGCGGAGACATCAACACTTAGTATATTGCCTGCACGCATACGCCTTTCAGGATTTGTCTACAGCCTTTTTGCATATGTAAGAAAGCCTCAACTTTAGTAATTTTCGTAAGTAAGTACCAAATGTATTTGTATGCACCAAGCCTACCGTTGAAGTCTCGGAAGCGGCTCATAATTTCAAGGAGGATGTGAAACGTCTAAAAATATGTTCGCCACCAATTACACATTGTATAAATAACTAGGTAACGCACTTTCCACAATGCCCGTCTCGTGCCGCACAGCACAGCACTCCGCGCCGCCGCCGCCGTGGCGGCGCGCGGCCGGGACGCGCCCCGTAGGGCTGCGCGCGCCGCTACAAGTATTCACCTCTGCGCTAAATCCATCACAAAAACCTCTACTGGAAGCTTCGACGAGCTCACAAAAGCTCATAAAAGCCCTCGACTATTATGTAGTTATTGTTACGGAGTGGAAACACCATTATTACACGCGCTTACGCCTTTATTTTATTATTTGGCGCGCTCTCGGCGGAAAAAGCTCGGTGTGAAGTGTTTTGTTGGCGGCTGGAGTGTGTTTAAAGTTGTACGAGTAAATCGCGGAGTGGGCGGGGGTTGTCTTGTCGCTCCTCTGCGGTGGTCGCTGTATGCCGCGCCGGTGTACCGAGCTGTAGACGGGCGCGGCGAGAGGCAGTGGAGGCGGCGCGCGGCGGGGCGGCGCGTCGTCGTGTCGTGCCGCGCCGCCGTGACAGATATGTTATTTACAAATAACGAGCCGTGTGCTGCGGAGGATATTACTCGCCTCCCGTACTTACAGTGTTGCTACTTACTACTGTGGACGCGACGAACGCCCCCGCACCCGCCGCGCCACCGGTACCGCCGCACCGGTCAGCTGCTGGCTATATCGCCTATGTCGCCCTCGGCAGACTTAATGAAATGTTGTCAGCTTTCGTAGAGTTGGCCTAAAATGACAATAAAATAAAACACAGAGTGTTGGAAATTTAGTGTGTAACTATAGAACTGAGCTGAAAAATTACTAGCACGAAGAATATTTGCCTATGCATTAAATCACTAAATGTATGATGATAATCCTTACCTTTACATTCCAACATTTACCTATGTACATATGAGAATAAAATTACTTGTTGGTTGGCATTGCCCAGCGCGCCTGTTTATAGTTGAATCTAAAACGTGAGCAACGGTCCATTCACAAAATGTTCTTTCGGCGAAAATTTCTGTTCTATTCTATAGAAAAATGATAAAATCTGACAAGCTTTGTCGTCTAAAATCGTCAGGTTATTGTAGAAACACAATTTGTTTGGGGATAATCTCATTATTCATGTAAACACTGTATTCAAATAGTACGAGTGATATTTCAATAGTACAAGTGTCAGTTCGAAGGTTCTTGACGTGTCGCCGCTATTCTTCCTCCGACACTTTCGAGAAATCGGAAGCGGTGCGCGTAGCTTTGTGCGAGGATTACCCACGCAGGCTCCGGGGAAGGAAGCGAGCTTCGAGTGTCTATTGTTGGAAACTGTGTCGCAATAGAGAGGTGCTGCCGGGTCTGTCTGTCCGTCTGTTATTTTTGTGAATATGGTTCGATACGATGTGAAAATAACTTTTCCATGAGTATCTGAATGTAGAACCTTACGTAATGCTCTCAAAATGTAACATACAATATTATCATATGGTAAACTTAACCATTAACCATTTATTACCACGTGGAATCAAATCTAGAATACCTGCTGAAGTATTAAATAAATAGTTTTCTATCTTAATTCCAGCACTCCTGAAATCTCCAATTTCAACATCTAGCTAACTAGCTCTAGCTCAGTGGTACAGACAGTTGGCTTTCGCTATTGATTGTTAAGCAACGCTGGCGTGGTCAGTTCTAGAATAAGTGACCCCTCGACCGTTGGAGGCTGACCGTGGTTCGGATTCCACGTAAAACTGTAGGTCCCTTCCCTTCTTACCTTACTAGGGGGTAGGGTTCAACCCGCCCGGGTTGGTACCACCGCACTGAATGAAACGTCGGTCGAAACGGCTATGTAAATAGTTTGTGTTTTCCGTCCAGTTCAGTGTAGCCAGCACGACCGAAGGGAAGCACTGGCATGGCACCTAGCTCACCCGGTGTTATGGGCTGACATCACGGATGTTGTAGGAGATATAGCCAACCGTGTCAGTTTCTGTAGAAAAAATAAAAGAAAAATCTGCCAATATGTTTTATATATACTTATACTTTATATATAATTATAATATAACTACATGTCTCGCGAAAGCGTGCAGGTAAAAATATCATAAAACTTAGGGAGCGTTCACCTGGAGAGCGTCAGATGTCTCCGCTTGTTCTTACTTCCGGCCGCGCACCCTTCCCTGCTGCGGTGCGGCGTCGGGTTCCCATCCCGACCTTCATTCATCTTACATCACATGCCGGCACTTGGATGTCGTGAGCAAAATTAACTAGTTAACGTATAGATAATATGCAATGTATGTAGATATTCGCATCTCCAATGTTGGAGTAAGCTTGGATGAAAAATACTTGCGCAAAGCGTCTTCGAATTGGAGACACTTAACTACATAACTTAACTATAAACTTCTAACTACTATTTAATACAACTCCCTTACTAATCGTCGCTCTAGCATACATGCATACATACGTACATACCACACGCTGCATCCCGACAATCGGGGTAAGCAGAGTAATCGGTGTTGTGCTACAAGTACTCTTGTAAATAACAGAACACCGACCACCACGTTTAGTAATTAAGTATTAGGACAAGATAACTACCAAGCAGCAAGTAAGGCACGAAGACCCACCTGCTACCTGACTCGGTGGAAGGACCGTGCCAAGGTCAGAGGTCGCTTGCCTATCACCCTTTCGCACGGCATCCTGTCCTTGCACACCATTCCCGGATGTCGTGCGTGTCCTCCTCTACATGCACGGAGAGAGATGCAGTGGGGATTTCTTTTTAAGTACCGGCCCCACACGGTGCAATAACTTCCATCTATCGCTCTAACAATAAGTACCCACACAATATACTCTTCTACATCAACTCAGAATTTTAAAGATAGCAGAAGTTTATGAGTTTGTGGGTACTTACCTATGTAGAGTAGAAATACTATTTTGGTTTCGTCATAATGATTATGTTTTAATAGAATAGAATCAAATAGAAAATTTGCATTGCACAAACGTGAAAGCAAAACTATAGGTACACAAAACATAAACAAGAAAATAAGCAGGACTCCGCAGAGGGACTTTTCACTACAAGTTATTTATTTCAGTCCACTTAATATTTTAAACCTCAACTATTTCCCTTATGACTTATTCGCAAAAATATATGCAATATACATAAAGTACTTCAACATGAATAAAAAAATCAACGCTCTTCGAAAATATACCTAAAAATCAGAGGATATTCGCATACTACCTTCCAGACACATGAAGTGGGTATTTCATGCCCCACTATCAACAAACTCCACGGTGACAAACAAACAAAATGGTGTCCACTCACGCACCACGCTTCATCACCACAACGCCACTTCTCAACGGTGCAGTATATTGATTTATTAGTATATGGGGTACCTACATATAATTGGATACTTATACATACAATAAATCTGCTATGCTATAGTATTATAGATTTCGAAGGAAACGGTAATCTAATAATATATCGTTGTATGAAATTGGTTCTTACAAAAATTGGATAAGTCAATTTTTAATTAAGTACCATTTAATATAAATGTAATATACATATATTTAGTGAGTAAAACTAATTAAATAAAATTAACCTAATAAATAGATAAAAATTTCGTCCAACTCAGCCGACTCCGCCACAATACGCTGGCTGCGTTGCCCCTTTTAAGTTAATATAAATTAAAACCATTTATTAAAAAAGTTAGTTATAAATTATTTCACATATTTTTATAATATTTACAAACACGTATGTGACATATTTTTAAATGTTAGTTTAATCTATCCATATTCTTTCAGAGACTCCAATTATGTACCTACTTAGGTACTACTAACTATAACAGTTCCGTACCGTAGTAGAAGAATAAAGCTAGAAACTCATTGGGCCCACGTACGCTACGCACGCGTACGTGGGCGCGTCGGTCTCCATACATTTTATATGGAAGAGTGCAGCACGCAGTGTGTCGCGTAGCGTAGGGTGGCGTGGGCGCAATGAAACTGCGTGCAGCACTCTTCCATATAAAATGTATGGAGACCGACGCGCCCAGATTCGCGTGTGTGTGTGGCGTACGTGGGCCCAATGAGTTTCTAGCTTAAGTCCTGAGACCGTGTCCGGGCCCGCCCCTCACGTACGCACAAAGGAGTGAATGGTTTTCAACTCAATGAGATATTTGTTCAGTTATTGCGTGGAATAATGCGCGCGCACGGTTGTTGTGCTACTAGCTTCAATAGACTTTTGAACGCGTTGAACACTTTCTTGTATTTCATATAAATATTCTTATCTATGCTGTGACATAACCTTTTAATATTATAATTGTGTTTACTATACGGATACACGATAATTTTGAAAATTGTGTACATATCAAAGAAACTCATATTTTCATTTTAATTATAGATTTGGAGTCACTTTATCCTGTTGGGTACCTCAACTGTGTAGTCTAGTTCACCGACTTTGAAAGATATGGCCATTTTTTCTTCTTAAAAATCGGTCAAGTTTGAGTTTTACTCACGCATGGAGTTTTCCGTAGACCACTATACCATACTTGTCAAAAACCATATCTGTCTATCTTTTGTCTGTCTGCGATGCAAACTACGTGTGGCGCCATGTATTATTTAGTATCGTGAATATGTACTAAACTATTCTTAGCACGTATGTTGTATGGGGACCTCCCTTATTTTTTACGTTTTGCTTTTTAGGGTTCCGTACCTCAAAGGAGGAAAAAACGGAACCCTTATAGGATCACTTTGTTGTCCGTCTGGCTGGCTGGCTGGCTGGCTGGCTGGCTGGCTGTCTGTCTGTCAAGACCTTTTTTCTCAGGAAAGGGTAAAGTGATCAAGTTGAAATTAATATCAAATACTAATGTCTACGTTTCCTCGGACATGTAAAAAATTTAAGCTTCTAAGTCAACGCAATCACTACATACGCCCATTTAAGTCACATATTTTGCTACTGGCAAATCAAATCAAAACCTATAGAGTACCTATAGAGTACCTAGAATCATAAAATTTGGTAAGAAGCAAGGTCTCACAGCACAAATAAAGGAAAAAAATCGAAAATTGTAAATTTATAGTTATGCAACATTAAAAAAATGCTTGTTTGTTTTGTATGTCAAGGACCCTTTTTCTCAGGAACGGATCACGATAACAAATTAAAATTAATACAAAATACTAAGATCTACTATCTCTTCAAGGTGTAGAATATTAAAGCTTCTAAATCAACGCAATCAAAAGATACGGCCATCTATGTCAGATTTCATACTCGCAAACTCACTCAAATCAAATCAAAACCTATAGGGTATTTTCTGTTAACATAGAATCACAAAATTTGGTAAAAGCAAGGTTTTATAGCAAAAGTAAAGGATAAAATCCGAAAATTGTAAAATTGTAGTTGTTGACATTAAAAAAATATATATTGTTTTATATGCCAAGGACCCTTTTTCTCAGGAACGGATCAAGATAACAAATTGAAATTAATATGAAATACTAAGATCTACGATCTCTTTAAGGCGTCGAAAATGCAAGCTTCCAAATCAACGTAATCAAAAGATACGGCCATCTATGTCAGATTTCATACTCGCAAACTCACTCCAATCAAATCAAAACCTATAGGGTATTTCCCGTCAACCTAGAATCATAAAATTTGGTAAGAAGCAAGGTCTCATAGCACAAGTAAAGGAAAAAATCCTGAAATTTTAAACTTGTAATTAAATGATATTAAAAAAAATTTGCTTGTTTTGTGCGTCAAGACCCTTTTCTCAGTAACGAGTCAAGATATCAAATTGAAATTAATATGAAATACTAACGTCTGCGATCTCTTCGAGTTATAGAAAATGAAAGCTTCTAAATCAACATAATCAAAAGGTACGGCTATTTATGGCAAATTTTAATACTTGCAAACTCACTCAAACGAAATCAAAACCTTTATGGTACTTACCGTTGATCTAGACTCTAGAGTAATGAAATTTGGCAAGAAGCAAGGTCTCACCTCACAAGTAAAGAAAAAATCTGAAAAATTGTAGATATGTCGTTATGTCATATAAGAAATATATTTTTGTATATTTCAACTATTTTCGAATGCCTCACAGTCAAACCATTGCTGTAGTGTTTATTTAGGCGGTTCATGATTTTCCAAAACAATTGTTTTTGTACATACATAATACAAATTTATTGAGTGATGCTGATGATACGGAACCCTCGGTGCGCGAGTCCAACTCGCACTTGGCGACTTTTTTTATTATTTGTTGGCATATGCGCCATAATAAAAACAACACATATTCTGTGATAATTTAAACCGGCTACCTACCTATTACTGTCCAAAAGATACAACCCTAGGACGGACGGGCGGACGGTTAGACAGGACAGACAGACTGCAAAGTCTTAGTATGGATACGGAACCCTAAAAAGTAAACTTTACCTTCTTATATATCAATTTCTGTGCGAGTGGCACGTCCCATGAATGAATGTACCTACATGTCTGTATTCGATATTCTGATATTTTCACTACCTATAGCTTAACTTTACGGACAGGTCGGTGTCCATAGATCGCATTACAGCCTCTGTGACATTGCAAAGCTGGCAGTAAACAGTAAGGGCCGGGTGTGCGGAGCGGAGCACAATGCGGAGGGGCGGTGGGCGGCACGCCCGCCCCGGCGGCGGCGGCAGGGCGGCGGCAGCACGGGCGCCGCCGCCCCGCCCTACGCACGTTACACGCCGCACGCGCCTGCTGCCAAGCTTTTTGTCACATATTCAACGTGTGTGCTTGATTCACTATTCACCTAACATAAACAAAAAATCTATTGTATTATTTTGAGCGTGTTAAATTGTATTTTAGATTATTTCATTTCTGGTAATGACTTTCCAGGTACAATATAGAGGAAATTTGCAGATCCTGAATATTTCGTTGCGTGCATGATGCATGAATATTGCGTTTTCGAAATTTTATTATATTTTTACTTTCGAGCGACTGTAAGGAGAAAGGAAGTATCAGTAGTATTAGTAGTATTTTTGTCGGGGGTTAACAATAATCGTTAGTCTCTTCCTCGTGTTTTTTTACATTGTTTCATCTTTATTTGGGCTTGGCATTATCCCTCGCTTGCAAATCATTAACTTATCTGTGTGTGACATATTTTCGGGTGTAAGTATGAGGATAAAGATGGCGTCGCTACTGACGAACTCGGTGAGGACGGGGGCGGGGGAGCGGCGCGGCGGCGGCAGCGCAAGCGCAGATTACAATAATTACGAGCTTAGCCCGCCCCGCCCCGCCCACACCCGCGACGCGTGCGCGACAAGAGAGGCCAAATACTTTGTTATTCCAATAATTATAATATTGAGTTACCTACTCCATATTTTCTGCAACCTAACATTAAATCTGCTATGGATTAAAAAATAATGTTTGATACTACTCGTATTTCCTAATTAATATTAGGTACTACTTTTTTTTACTACTTATATATACTATTTACTTATTTTCTATATAATATGAATATCTTTTTAAGAACTTAAAGCTTGTCATCCTGACGTTTGTGCCTTAATTATTTTAAGGTGTAATAATTTTATATATAAAAAGTTCTTAACTAAAGATGTGAAATCTTCCTTATCCTAATGTGCTATGTGTGCAAAGGTGACATCAGACCAGACAGGGAGGCATTTCTTCGTACAGTAAACAAGTCGTCAACAACAGTGCCCGCGGACTCACGATTGGTGTGTAAATATTCGCGAGCGTGACGCCTGGGACACTTTACTCCTCACCAAATCGCAATACACTCTAGCCCCGCGGTCTATGTTTCGATGTTTACGCACCGAAAAAAATTGCGCGCCCATTTATTAAGTTTGCTAACAGCAGCTGATACGGCGCGTTTCGACAACAAGTCGAGTTGTAAGACATTACACAAAAATATCACATCGGAAATCAGCAGATGTGCTGCCAGACCAGATTGCTCCGATAAATCCGAATAAGAAACATCGATACGTAATTGGTAAGAAATAAAGCGAGCCCGTCACCCGAGCTGGGTCACTTCCGCCCACGCACTATTCTAATATCTAAATCAAAATCAAAAAATCAAAATCAAAAATCTTTATTGCTTTTTTTGCAGCTTTTTTACAGTTTCTTCCATTACGGGTTTTTTGAGTATGCAAAATGCCTGAATGGGCGTACAATACAGCCTTCACATGCATAGAGCCATGCAAGGCTGGCTTTACAAATATAACTTTTACAATGTATCCATAAAAATAAAAAATAACTAAAAATAAAACAATATAACCTATTCGAAAATTTGCACAAACTCGTTCACTTTATAAAAACATTTGTCTAATAACCATTTAAATAGAGCATTTTTAAATAGTTTGAGTTCAGTGATTTCGTTTATTTCCTTTGGAACATTATTATAAATTTTAACTGCCATGTAATATATACTTTTGCGATATTGTGTAGTTCTAGGTTTTGCATTTATTAGTGTATTTTTCTGTCTCGTGTTATGGCTGTGCAATTCTTTCATTGGCTTAAAATATTCTGAGTGAGTTCTAACAAATACACACGTTTCATAAATGTACATAGACGGTACTGTCAATATCTTTAATTTTTTAAATAGCGGTTTGCAACTTTCTTTCTGTTTTACTTGGCAAATAGCGCGAATACATCGTTTTAGAATTTTTAAAATATTTTCTACGTTTGTAGAGTTCCCCCAAAACATTAAACCGTATCGTATATTTGACGAGACATACCCGTGGTATGCTGTTACAGCTGATTCTTCATTTGTAATTAGTTTTAATCTTCTTAATGCAAAAACGAATCTGCTGATTTTTGATTCAAGCTGGTCTATGTGTTCTTTCCAATTGCAGTTGCTATCGAGATTTATTCCTAAAAATTTCGTTTTGTTTACTTCTTCAATTTTTTCTCCCTTGTAGTTAATTTTAATGTTGTATTTGTTTCCATTTGTATTATAAAATTGCATTATATTAGTTTTACTTGTATTTATTATTAAATTATTATTTTCTAACCAATTTACTACTTTGGTAATACCTTTGTTTATATTTTGTTCGAATTCAATTAAATTTTCTTTTGAGCCTTTAACAATAAATGTGCTGTCATCTGCAAAAAGTACCATTTTGTGTGATATAGAGTCTGGCAAGTCGTTTATGTATATTAAGAATAATAAGGGGCCTAAAATACTCCCTTGTGGAACTCCATGTGTAACAATTTTGAATTTTGATTTGTATTTCATCATCTTTTTTGTTTCCTGACAAATTTTAGAGACTTCTGTGCATTGTTTTCTATGTATTAAATATGATTTTATCCATTCCAAAACATTTCCTCGAATACCATATCTTTCCAGTTTATCAGTCAATCTTTTGTGACATACAAAATCAAAGGCTTTTGTCATGTCCATGTATACAACAGCGACAGGGTTTTTGTTATTCATATTTTCAGTTATTTCTTTCATTAAATCATATACTGCTAAGCCTGTTGATTTATTTTTCCTAAAGCCATTTTGTTCTTTGCACAGGATTTGATTTCTTTCTAGATAGCTATTTAACCTATTAAACATGGCTCTTTCAAATATTTTAGAAATAATAGGTAAGAGAGCTACAGGTCTATAATTTTTCATTGCACATTTGTCATCTTTTTTATACAACGGTTTTACTATAGCATATTTTAAACTGCTGGGAAATTCACCTTTATTAAAGCTAAGATTTATAATATGTGATAATGGATAACATATTATGTCTGCTACCCTCTTTAGGATTCCAGTATTTAGTTCATCATACCCTACTGCATTTGAATTTTTTAACCCGCGGATAAGTTTTTCTATCTCTGTTGGAGTAATTTGTGACAAAAACATGGAGTGTAGTCGTCGTTCGATATTTTTTGCAGTAGAGCCTTCTGAAGGTGACCTACTCTGTTTGCTAACTTGGTCTATGAAGAAGTTATTAAAAGCTTCTGCTATATCGTTCGATTTTGTGAAAGTTTCATTATTCATCATCTACTATAGCTACTTGCGATACCGCCCGATGTACTGACACAATGTCGTCGTGTCACTATTGCATGGAGTTCACTGTTACATATTTTATATCCTGCAATTACACAGGGCCACCGGAAATAACACATGTTTCTATTCAAGCGAGAGATGGGAGATTTGTTCCCAGAACGTAATAATGGTTGGTTAACGCGACAACGTGTACAGCACCTGTCAGGCCGGCATGGTATTCGCAACCCCCGCGGACGACCGAATGTCCATGGGCGTCGTTAGACACCTTATAGGTGGCTCGACGCCACATGTCGCGCTTTCTATAAAAAAACCTCTGTGACAGACGGACGGACACCGGAGTGATCTTACAATGGTTCCGTTTTTACCTTGTAAGGTACGGAACCATAAAAATCACTCGGGACTTATGATGTACCCAAAACACCACGTGCCTGTTGAAACTGGACGTCAACCAATTAAGTCGTACCTACAATATGGACGAAAAATACGAAATCTTTTAATAGAGGTTTCGACCGACTTCCGTTTAGTACGGTTGTACCAATCCGTGTGTGTTTTACCCTGCCACCCATTAGATACCCTTTATTCCAATATTTATTAAACCCACTATCTGAGCCGCTCAGTCAAATTGCGCTTTAAATATTCTATCTTTGTTTGATGTCTAAGTAGCGCATTAAAATAATTGTCTAAACTGTCCACTTTTCGACTGAATGTTGAAGACGCTTTCTGAGAATTATCTGCTGCTATTTAGGCGGCCTACGAGGACGTTCATAATTTATTAGCGTCTCTAGACACATACTTACTTACTAGTTACTACACTAGTAGAAGCGTAGGTCGAAGAGCTTTCGAGCTCTCACTGATGGTGCACATAAACAAACGCGCCCATACATACACCCTCGTCTACATACTCCCTAAAGTCTCGGCACATAGCCCCAACACATTCATATCCCGTATGTAATGTGTATAAACAACACAAGCATAGCATAGTCGAAACGAAAAGCTATGAAAAAGAGGGGGCGACGGCGCAAGTGAGACGGCACTAGGCGAGCCGGAGTCTCGGTCAGCGCGAGAGAGACGGCACTAGGTAAGCTACAGTCTCGGCCGGCGCGAGCGAGACGGCACTAGGCGAGCCGGAGTCTCGGCCGGCGCGGAGCGAAGGCTGGAACCCTACAATTAGTACCGGAGTTTCGTTCGCCGCATCGATTCGTTACAAGATAATTGCTCGAGCTATTTTTGTCAATCTTTATAATAAACAATCGGACTGAATAATTTAATAAAAAATAGAACGAAGTCGAAAACAATATTTACACGAAAGTCGTAGAGAAGTATGAAGCGAAGTTGCGTCGGTAATGTAAAGCTTTTGAAATTGGTGTTCGAAATACGCGTGCTTTTGAATTTTAAATATTTTTTTATTCGATGTGAAAATTGTGATTTTGAATGTGGAATGTGATCGTTATTGGACCAATTGGAATCGAATAGGACTAGTATATTGACGACGTGATGGTGCTAAGTTTGTAGTGGGCGCTCGCCGGGTCCGGCGCGGTGCCGTGTGCGTTGGCCGGTGAGGGTTGGTGAGTGAAGATGAACTGCGCGTACTATCATCACCAGCAATCCGGCGGTGCACATCCGCACCCGCGACATACCGCCGCGCACAACTCCACCACTACCTTCTTTGACGAGGTACACACGACCACGAGTTCCTTACCTACATTCCTAATATTACCTTGTATTCTTCTCATTTTAGAATAGTTCAGTTTTGCGCTGAACTAAATTTTTCCATAAAAGTGTCCGCTATGGCACATTCTCAGAGGTGATATTAGTTCGTCGAAGCTCGTGCTCTGGCCCTCACCCTACCGCACATACAGGAATGGATAAAAGATAGCAAACAAATTATTTTAAAACTAGATTTTGCCCGCGACTTCGTCCGCGTCCTCGTGGATGGAAACATGACAATTTATTCTTTCAGAACCACATGAAACTTAATCATTTGTGATTCTTAATCCTGAAAAGAAAACAGTTAAACTGGTTATGCACTGAAAATATTAGGCACGCTCCCCCCCGCAACACCGGGCAGGCGCGACGTGAGCGGCGGCGGTGTGGCATGGTGCTATGAGGTTTCTAACTGAACTTGTTGTAGGTGATGTAGCCAACTGTCAGTTTCCATAAAAAAACTTAAAAATTTAATATCTTTTGATTCATTAGGAAAAGTCTGCAAATTATTAGTATTCATATTAAATTTTTCTATTCATCAAACTAAACGCTACCGAACACGTACGGCGATAGATTATAGCGTTGGCCTCTCGCTTACTCGTTGATATAAAGTAAAATACTCCATGATGATATGATTCGTTCGACGAGACTCGACGTGAAACATATTTGTGAAAACTAAATTCTCTACATTCTAATAAACTTAAAATTTGTGAAAAAAAAAGATCTCGGTTCGTCAAAACTATAAAGCGAATAATCATTATTTATTTAAGGTCACTATATTTATGAAATTGGTTTTTAGACTTATACGTATATAACCGCGCAGCTCTGAGTTTTATGTTTTACTTACTTAGGGTCCCGTGACGCCCTTAAGTAACAAAACGGAAATATTTTTTTAGTTTTTAAAGTGTCGGGGGTTTTTTAAATGTGTAATTTAACTTTATTTCAAACTTTTTAAGATACGTGATTTTTTTTATTACTTGATTGCTAGATTACAAATATAGCTACGAACCATTAGGGTTAAATTAGCTTTCTAATAAAAAAGAAATCTCACCCAAATCGGTCCATATTTCAAGTTTTTTAAGAGAGGTATTTTCTTGATTACTTGATTATAGACATAGCTAAGTTAAGAACTATTAAGGTTAAAACTGCTTTCTAATAAAAAACCGCATCCAAATATGTCCATCCGTTTGGGAGCTACGGTGCACAGACAGACAGACGGAGGTGTAAAACTTATAACACTCCTCCTTTTATGTCGGGGTTAATAAATAGCCTTGGGTGTAATGAACCCAATCTGCACTATAAACTAGTTCATGTAAAGTAGTATTTACATGAAACTAATAATAAAATAACACGAGGGATATTTTTTTTTTAGTGTTAGCACGACATATGGCGCCGAGGCACCCATGAGGTGTCTAACGGCGCCCATGGACATTCGGTCGTATTCGGGGGTTGCGAATGCCATACCGGCCTGACAGGTGCCCATTCACGCCCCTCTTGAAGGACCCGAGACTGTACTTGGGGGGAAATATATGAGCAGGGAGAGCGTTCCAGAGTTTACCGGTTCTGTAAAGGAAAGGTCTGCAGAATCGATTGGTACGCATGCGCGGTAAGTCCAGCGTATAGGGATGCAATCCCTGCCCAGTGCGCGTGGTGCGGAGGTCGAAAGGGGACGGCGGGATCGCGTTAAACAGCTCCTCCGAGCACTCCCCATGGAATAAGCGATAGAACACACTTAGGGAGCCGACATCCCTACGGTGTTGCAGTGGTTCTAGATCGCGGACACTTCGGGGTCACCCACTAGTCGCACGGCTCAACGCTGGATCGAGTCCAGAGGCGCAAGCTGGTATTTGGCAGAGCCATCCCACAGGTATTATATAGAGATAACTACTAATGTTTTTTTTTTTTAAACGAACAAACTATATTTTGTACAAAAAAGGTTTAACATAATTATAAAATAATTAACTAATCTAAAAATTATATAAACTAACTTAGGAAATAAACTAACTTAAAAAATAAATTTCATTTAGTGCTTTTGTCCCCGGGATTGTGCCGAGGATGCCAGCCGCGTTACCCCTCTGAATTGCCAGGCTTATTCTTTGGCGAAAGAAGGTGAGGCAAGAGGGGTGACCTATGGCAGCAGACATCCTCGACCCTATCTCGTGGACAAAAGCTATCGCCTCCTCAGACCAGGAGCCGAAGGTTTCGACCGCGAAAGCCACAAACCAATAATTTAGGCTGATGTTTTCATATTTTTTGTGTTTTCTTTTGGCTGCAGCCTCCGCAGCCGAACCCGGCTTCATGGCCGATAGGGCGAGGTTGCTGGCACAGATGGTATCGACGCATGTTGCGTCCCAGACTAGCGCCCTTCCGTTCTTCCATGGGACAATCGTCATGCCGTCGGGGCGCTTTCCATCATCACGGCATAGGCCTGGTGGTTCTAGAATACTCGGAAAATCAATTGACACCAGACCTCTTTTGAGGATATCATTTAAAGCGTGATGTCGAGCGTACCGGCCCGCGTTTTTGGCACAGCTCAGACCGTGGTAGCCTAACGGGTCGACAGTAACTCCACACACGCATGAATGTTGTTCATAAATTTTGCACCCAAGCCTGAGTGCCATTCCAATGCGAAGTGAATCTGGGTCTAGCAGCGTGCCGATTGATCGGGATGGGATAGCATGCAACCAGGCCCCAGACTCCCTTCGAGTGGAGGCACTCAGACGGGCTTTTGTAGTGGCTGATGGATTCATTAAACTGTTAAAAATTATTTTGACTAGAGGAGTGTCCCATTCCTTTTGGATCGCTGGCATCTCGGGGACTGGAGAGTCGAGACATTTTGTCTGCCAGAGCTGTGTTCCTGTAACTTTTGAATTCAAATCGTTATCTATAACAATGTTTCCAACCATTTGGTTGACAAGATTCGAAACGCTGTGCACAGATGATAGGTATGCGGGGATAGATAAATCAGAGGGTTTTCTTATCCCTAAACCACCGAAAATGACAGGAAGGGAAGCTTGCGTCCATTGGGTTTCGTCTAGGGTGATATTAATTATGCTTTCTAAAGACATTCGAAAAAGATGGTCCAAACGTGTGAGTATATGGCAGTCCCATAATGGGGTTGTCCGCAGAAGGTATGTTAATTTCGGTATGGCAAAACAGTTCTTTAACAGAAAGAATGCAGTGTGTGGGTGAATACCTTTAAGACGATTAGCGATAATTGAAAAGTTTTGTACTTTTTCAGTTACAACTTGGTCAAAGGCTTTACTCAGTAGTGGAGAACCGAGGAGTGTCAAATTGGAATCGGTCATTACGCGGATGCCGGGAGCCGCCTCTTCGAAGGCTTCCATAAGATTGGTGGGTAACTCTTCGTTCGAACAGAAGTAAAGTTCGCATTTGTTTGGGTTAATTTCCAAGCCAACCTTCCTACTCTCTGATATTATATTCTTCAAGTCCGTTAATACAGAAGTAGGATCACCACCGAGGGTGCCATCATCTAAATACCAGACATTCAGCGGAGAAACCAGTGTACGGATGAAGTTGTGAATCGTTAGGCTAAAAAGTGCTGGACCCAGGGGGTCACCCTGCTGGCAGCCCACCGCAGACAAAATACGGTTCCTGTTATAGAAAAGAAAGGATGGCGAACAATAGCTCTGCCAAACAAGAGGAAATATCAAAGGAAATTCCTCTTTTACCGCGCTAAGCATGCTGTCTCTTTCTATCGAGTTGAATGCATTTTTAAAATCTATTTTAAGTATCATCTTCCCATGAGAAGTGTTCGAATTTAAAAAAGATCTAGTAGAGTGGACTGCCGCTTCACATCCACCCTTGGTGGCAAATCCCAACTGGATAGGACGAAAAAGCGATCCAGCTTCCTCTACTAGGCTTTTGCTACAAAGTTTGGATGCGATACGCCTAAAGGTGTTGCCAACGGCAATAGGTCTAATACCCCCATCCTTTTTGCGCAATGCGCAAAGTGAGGCACCGTACAAATATGCGCAGAATTCACTTATTACTTTGCCGGAAAGCATTAGGTTGGTCAGAGATGTGACAGATTTTAAAAGGCGGGTACCAGCATCGCCGGTCGTCCTTGATATAAGATCCTTCAAATGTTGCGGCCGCAGACCGTCTAACCCCGCAGATGAGCCGGTTGGAAAGTTCTGGATAGCGGCATGGACTTGACCTGCGTCGACGATAAGATGATTATCCTGCATAGATGGTGGTTCAGGTAACTGTAAATTGCGAGAGGGAGGCGGGTGTTTAAGTCTCAAAGATAATACAGTCTCCTCGTCGTTGGGGGCTATTGAATCATCCGAGCAGAGCAGTCTCACAGCTCCCTTCACATCGCCATCAGTAACTTTAGCTTCAACTCGTCTTTCGATGCTAGACATTGCTGAGAACGATGAATTTGGAATAAGTCTGGGGTCAGAACAAGATATATTTTCCTTAACCTTTAATCCCAAAAACGGCCTTTTGGTGCCACGCGAAAAAACGACCGGGTCCTCCGACGGCACTTAAGTGCCAAGCCTAATATTGACAACCGGAGTTGGTTTTTTATTTTTAATTCTTTATGCTTTGACCTTAGAGCTATTTCTTTTCCTCTAATCATTAGTTGAATAGTGACAGAAGGTGACAAAAAATGCTCGCATAGAATGCGAGCTGTGGATTGACCGTAAAAAAATTGTTTACAAACATGTAAACAATTGCGCTTCAAAAATCACGGCGGCGCGACTCTTCGACAATAAATTCGTGTTTCTGTAAGCATAATTCTAATTTTTCATCGAGTGTGTGGTATTGGTGTAATCGCAGTGAAATTTACTATTTACTAGACGTGTTTGTGTGCAATGGTAAGTTGTTTTGAATTAAATATACCTGTCCAAAGTTGAGCAAGTGATTTTGTGTTCCAATTGTATCGTGTCGGTGTGGCTAAAAGCGTGATTATTATCAACGTTTCGATAATATATCAGATTTCATTGTATGTATGGACTAGACAAAACTATATCACATATGAATTGATATGTCACATGATGATCACACGAGTGTTCATGCCCAAATATATAAAAAACTCTCAAAAGCTGAACGGCCGGCAACATTTGATGGGGTGTAAAACCGTTATGACGTAGTGTCTGTGTAATCGTCTCGTTTTTTGCTCGTGACGTAGCTGCCTGCCGACCGCGCCAATCTTATACAGGCGGATACCCACAAACTGACATGTAATTACTATTTTGATGAAATTTGAAATTTATTTTTGTGATATTTTCAAAAAACTGTTTTTGTATATGGCAAGTGATACATCGCTGGAACCGGATCGACTTGTAGATTCTAAAAATATTTGAAAAAAAAAAATGGCACGCGCGCGCCATCTGGTAGTTTACGGAATGTCCTATGTTGAACATCAGATTTCGCCGATTTCTGTAAAGAAAACGTATATTATACTTTACTATTTCTAAAAGTATGTTTCTTTACGAGTATTCTGATATAGATATTGTAAAGGTATGTTTTGAATTTATATTAGATGAATTTTTCAATTTTTTTTTTGGGATTTTTTTTTTTAACTAAATTATCTGGTACTTCTAAACAAGGTAAGCCTCACTGTTTCACATGGATTTTAGGAAATTTTCTAGGCTTTCTAGGCCACAAGAGTTTATAGATCTGACTTTATTAGTTTCCGAAATATCTGCGTTTATGTCGAGGTCGGCGCGCAAGGTCGCGCGGGCCGTACCACGGGCCACGCCCATGCGGGAGCTAGACCCGCTGTGGGCATATTATAACGCGGGAGCTGACAGGTTAAAAAGTAAAAAAAAAATGATCTCATATTTTTTTTTTATTGTAAGCTCGACATATGGCGCCGAGTGGTTCTAGATCGCGGGACACTTCGGGGTTACCCATTAGTCGCACGGCTCGACGCTGGATCGAGTCCAGAGGCGCAAGCTGGTATTTGGCGGAGCCATCCCACAGGTTCGAGCAGTACTCCAAGCAAGACCTTTACGCGGCAGGTGGCCGAGTGGTTTGAGCATCGGCTTCTCATGCGAGAGGTCCGAGGTTCGAATCTTGTCGGCGTGTACCAATGAGTTTTTTCTGACGAAAAAATTTACGTGCATACCTACACCTGCTGCTTCACCGTTCGGAACCGGTGTAAAACTGTAGGTCCCTTCCCTTGCCCCTTACTAGGTGGTAGGCTCAAATTGTAGCCGACTTGGTTGGTACCACCGTACTGGATGTAAGATGGCCGCATAGCAACCTCGGTTGTGTTCTCCTCTAGTCCAGTATAGCCAACAATCCAGGGAAGTCTCCGGTATGGCACCTACCTTCTCGGAGATGATATTGGCTAGTCAGAACATGTGCTTTCGCCCCTCTGACTCAGCCACCCATATCGGATTACATAAATAAAAAAATAAAAAAAACCTGATCTGCGATTTATACAGGAGCAGCTTTTGGTCCGCCCTGAAGTACCGTCGCACCTTATTGAGTACGCCCAGCTTTTTAGAAGCAAGCTTGGCCTTCCCCTCGATGTGGGGACGAAAGTTCAAGTCGTGCGACAGTTCGACTCCGAGGACCCCGAGGTGATCGCTTAATTTGAGTGACGTGCCTTGGAATGAAGGAGCCGGTGTGAACGTCGCTCTCTTCGCACTGAAAGTGCAAACTTGTGTCTTGGAAGCGTTGAACCCGACCAAATTACTACGGCCCCATTCGGAAATAGAGCCGAGTGTATGTTCGAGCTCAGACACAAGTCTTCGTCTCTTCTCATCCACAACATCCCGACTGGATGAAGGGTGACTGGTGTAGGATCCGTGTGCCGTACTGTCATCTGCATAAAAATGTATGTTGCCCAGAGACAGCATATCATTGATGTGCAGAAGAAACTGCGTGCGTGACAACACAGATCCTTGTGGTACGCCGGCGTTCACTGACATGGCGTCCGACGAGCAACCGTCCACTAGGACCTGAATGCTACGCCCATGTAGGAAGTCGGCGACCCAGTCACAGAGGCCAGAAGGTAGTCCGTAAGCCGGCAATTTGCCCAAGAGCGACTTGTGCCAAACCCGGTCAAATGCCTTGGCAATATCCAGGCCAATTGGCAAGGATTCACCATGACCTTCAAGCGATTCCCCCCAAAGGTGAGTGACGTACGCTAGGAGATCACCAACAGATCGTCAACTTCAACGTAGCTAAGACGCAAGCTTGTGCCTTCTCTACTAAGGCTGATCCGTTTCCCCTCCAAGCCACTTTCCAGGGCAGCCAAGTCCCCAATGATGGTAGTCTGGGCGTCCTGGGTATGGAGGTGTCCAGGGACGTTGGATTTCGATCGTTCATAGAGTCCAAGGCGAAACTAGCATCTTGGATTCTATTCAACGACGAGCCATTCGCCTCATTGGCGATTCTGTACTCACAAAGGACCTTCAACCTCTAAAGCACAGACGGATCGTTGGATCATTTAGCCTGTTTTATCGGTACTACTATGGCCGCTGCTTTGACGAAATTGCTTCCCTTATCCCTCCTCCTCCTGTTCGCCTTCGCCAAACCCGCCATACTCTCGCGGAACATCCCTTTGTAGTGGACAGAAGAGTACTTCAAACTGCACGATTCTCTAAATCGTTCTTGAGCCGCCAGATGTGGAACGGGCTTCCGGGGAATATCTTTCCCCACTCCTACAATCCACGGATCTTCAAATCGCGGGTAAATAGCCTTTCCCCAGCGACATTACTCCACCTCCAAGCCGGACGTACACCTCCTTGGGGGTGATATTGGCTGCGCCTGAGGATTCGACCTCGGGCACAGCCTAGCCTAGTTCGGAAACAATAAAAAATTCAAAAACCGCTCAAATGATTTCGATGAAACTCAAATATGTTGTTACACTCGACGAGACGCTTCCGACAAGGTATGACACATCTCGCTAGGACTGCGCAGTCCAAAGTTGTCAAACTAACCAATCCTAACCCAACCTTTTGAGTAGGGGAGGGGGCTGGGGGGTCAAACTCTGGAAAACATTTGGGACCATTATTATAGACTCCTACACCAAGTTTCGACTCGATCCGACCTAAAATGCAATCGCTATAGAGCGACAAACATTTTGGAGCCCACATTTCAAACGCCAATAATTCAAAACCGCTCAAATGATTTCGTTGAAACTCAAATATGTTGTTACACTCGACGATACGCTTCCGGCGATGTATCACACACCTCGCTAGGACTGCGCAATCCAAAGTTGTCAAACTAACCAATCCTAACCTAACCTAACCCAACCCAACCTTTTTCGTAGGGGAGGGGGCTGGAGGAGTCAAACTCTAAAAAACGTTCGGGACCATTATTATAGACTCCTACACCAAGTTTAGAATCGATCGGACCTAAAATGCTATCGCTATAGAGATACAAACATTTTGACGCCCACATTTCTAACGCCAATAATTCAAAAACCGCTCAAATGATTTCGATGAAACTCAAATATGTTGTTACACTCGACGATACGCTTCCGGCGATGTATCACACATCTCGCTAGGACTGCGCAATCCAAAGTTGTCAAACTAACCAATCCTAACCTAACCTAACCCAACCTTTTTCGTAGGGGAGGGGGCTGGAGAAGTCAAACTCTAAAACACGTTGAAGACCATTATTATAGACTCCTACACCAAGTTTAGACTCGATCGGACCTAAAATGCTATCGCTATAGAGATACAAACATTTTGACGCCCACATTTCAAACGCCAATAATTCAAAAACCGCTCAAATGATTTCGATGAAACTCAAATATGTTGTTACACTTGATGAGACGCTTCCGACGAGGCATCACACATCACGCTAGGACTGCGCAATCCAATGTTGTCAAACTAACCAATCCTAACCTAACCTAACCCAACCTTTTTCGTAGGGGAGGGGGCTGGAGGGGTCAAACTCTAGAAAACATTCGGGACCATTATTATAGACTCCTACACCAAGTTTTGACTCGATCGGACCTAAAATGCGATCGCTATAGAGCTACAAACATTTTGGCGCCCACATTTCAAACGCCAATAATTCACAAACCGCTCAAATGATTTCGATGAAACTCAAATATGTTGTTACACTCGATGAGACGCTTCCGACGAGGCATCAGACATCTCCCTAGGACTGCTCAATCCAAAGATACATTTCGGATCGAAGATCTGAAAATAGTGTAGTGAATTAAACATCAAGTTGCTCACACAATTTAGTCGATTTTCAAATTACGAAAACTTACTTTTGAAATAGACTAGGTAGAGAGGTATAACTATATATTCGGATAGATATCGGGGAGAACAAAAATTCCCCTCCCCCCCCACTCCCAAATTCCCCCTCCACCAAAATTTCATCAATTTTACTTCCATTTAAACTGTCAAATGTCAAAATCTGACAATGTCAACTTGTGACAGAGATCGAACTGTCAAACTTTGTAGTACATGACAACTGTCAAATCTGTCAATCTGTCAAAGTTGTCAACCAAAAATCTGTCAAGGACTGTCAAATGTCAAAATCTGACAGTGTCAACTTGTGCCCTATACCCAAATCTCAAACTTTGTTTTTCATGACAACTGTCAAATCGTTCAAACTGTCAAGCTGGAACCCAAAATGTACATTTGACAACCCCGTTTACGCTTATAACTCGGACCCCTTACAAGTTAGACCCAATAAACTATCTCCCCAAATCCCCAAGATGTCATCAATTCACTCCGATTTACACTGTCAAATGTCAAAATCTGACAATATCAACTTTTGACAGAGATCAAACTGTCCAACTTTGTCATACATGACAACTGTCAAATCTGTCAAACTGTCAGACTATCAAACAAAACAACCACCCCTCCCCCCCGCTGCGTTACGTTACAGTTACAATCCAAAGTTGTCAAACTAACCAATCCTAACCTAACCTAACCCAACCTTTTTCGTAGGGGAGGGGGCTGGAGGGGTCAAACTCTGGAAAACGTTCGGGACCATTATTGTAGACTCCTACACAAAGTTTAGACTCGATCGGACCTAAAATGCGATCGCTATAGAGATACAAACATTTTCACGCCCACATTTCAAACGCCAATAATTCAAAAACCGCTCAAATGATTTCGATGAAACTCAAGTATGTTATTACACTCGATGAGACGCTTCCGGCGATGTATTACACATCTCGCTAGGACTGCGAAATCAAAAGTTGTCAAACTAACCAATCCTAACCTAACCTAACCCAACCTCTTTCGTAGGGGAGGGGGCTGGAGGGGTCAAACTCTGGAAAACGTTCGGGATCATTATTATAGACTCCTACACCAAGTTTTGACTCGATCCGACCTAAAATGCAATCGCTATAGAGATACAAACATTTTCACGCCCACATTTCAAACGCCAATAATTCAAAAACCGCTCAAATGATTTCGATGAAACTCAAATATGTTGTTACACTCGATGAGACGCTTCCGACGAGGCATCACACATCTCCCTAGGACTGCGCAATCCAAAGTTACATTTCGGATCGAAGATCTGAAAATAGTGTAGTGAATTAAACATCAAGTTGCTCACACAATTTAGTCGATTTTCAAATTACGAAAACTTACTTTTGAAATAGACTAGGTAGAGAGGTATAACTATATATTCGGATAGATATCGGGGAGAACAAAAATCCCCCCCCCCCCCCCACTCCCAAATTCCCCCTCCACCAAAATTTCATCAATTTTACTTCCATTTAAACTGTCAAATGTCAAAATCTCACAATGTCAACTTGTGACAGAGATCGAACTGTCAAACTTTGTAGTACGTGACAACTGTCAAATCTGTCAATCTGTCAAAGTTGTCAACCAAAAATCTGTCAAGGAGTGTCAAATGTCAAAATCTGACAGTGTCAACTTGTGCCCTATACCCAAATCTCAAACTTTGTTTTTCATGACAACTGTCAAATCGGTCAAACTATCAAGCTGGAACCCAAAATGTACATTTGACAACCCCGTTTACGCTTATAACTCGGACCCCTTACTAGTTAGACCCAATAAACTATCTCCCCAAATCCCCCCCCCCCCCCCCCCCCCCAGATGTCATCAATTCACTCCGATTTACACTGTCAAATGTCAAAATCTGACAATGTCAACTTTTGACAGAGATCAAACTGTCCAACTTTGTCATACATGACAACTGTCAAATCTGTCAAACTGTCAGACTATCAAACAAAACAACCACCCCCCCCCAGCGCTACGTTTCGTTACAGTTACAGTGAAAGGTTAGGTTGGGCGACGAAGCCTTATACTAACCTAGTATTTTTGTATGGAAACTGACACGGTTGGCTACACCACCTACAAAATTTATTTATAATTTTTTTTTTATGGGAACTGAAACGGTTGGCTACATCACTTACAACATCCGTGATGTCAGCCCATAACACCGGGTGAACTTGGTGCTACGTCAGTGCTGCCCTTCGGTCGTGCCGGCTACACTGAACTGCACGGAAAACACAAATGTGGTGGTAGCAACCCGGGCGGGTTAAACCCTACCACCTAGTAATATAAGAAGGGAGTCATATCCCTTTGTCGCCTTTTACGACATACACGGGGAGAGATGCAGTGGGGCTATTTTTTTAAAGTACCGGCCCCACACGGTTCATTCGTGATGTCAGCCCATAACACCGGGTGATCTTGGTGCTACGTCAGTGCTGCCCTTCGGTCGTGCCGGCTACACTGAACTGCACGGAAAACACAAATGTGGTGGTAGCAACCCGGGCGGGTTAAACCCTACTACCTAGTAATATAAGAAGGGAGTCATATCCCTTTGCCGCCTTTTACGACATACACGGGGAGAGATGCAGTGGGGCTATTCTTTTAAAGTACCGGCCCCACACGGTACATTCGTGATGTCAGCCCATAGCACCGGGTGAACTTGGTGCCACGTCAGTGCTTCACTTCGGTCGTGCCGGCTACATTGAACTGGACGGAAAACACAAACTATTTACATAGCCGTTTCGACCGACCTTTCATTCAGTGCGGTGGTACCAACCCGGGCGGAATAACCTACCATCTAGTAATATAAGAAGGGAGTCTTATCCCTTAGTCGCCTTTTACGACACACACGGGGAGAGATGCAGTGGGACTATTCTTTTAAAGTACACACTTGACCAATAGCATTTGTGTTTTACAGCTATTCCTAATTTGTTCACACTTGCTTGACCAACCGTAGCTAAATATAAATATTTTTCGTTATCTGTATATTGCAAACACCCTCTATGTATCTTTCGAGAACAGGTCGTCGACTTACTAATACTAGCGCACGGCTGCCGGCTGACGTCATTGTGTGCATGTGTGCGTGAGCCACTTCAGTTTTTTGTTTGATTTCATTAGGCCAGTGTTATTATAATATGTTCAGTGAGTGCTCATATGACATTGACATATTGATAAACATGTCATAGACTAATTTATTAGTGGGATATAACCTTTACGAAGTGTTGTATTATAGCCAAAACATCGCTCCAACGGGAAGTAGTTTTCTCACGCACTAGAAAGGGATTGCGTTGGTTTTTTATTTTTCAAAAAAAATCTAATACGTAAAATGTTATGATTTCTTCTATTCAATATGGAGGACACTTGGGGGCAGACGACAATGGCCATACTTTTTGTATTTATTGCTCATTTTCGATAATAACAGCACTTTTTTGTACCATTCAAAATTCTGCCGCCGGTACAAATTACGCGCCGGTTGGCTCATGGTTGGAGGGCTCTGGTGAAATATTTATCAAGAAGATATTTACTAAATTTGATGTAGGTTTATTGCAAATGTATTTTAGTTCTATTTTAAAACAAAAAAAACATATGTTATCGATTTACTTTTTGAGGAATCTTCATTCTTTCCTTCCGACTCCCGTAAATCATTCATTTCTAACTTTGCCTATTTTTCTATGCATTACAATTGCGAACCAATTAGCTCAAACCTATGTCATATGAAAGATAATTTCATCAAGATTACAATGACGTGCAAATTTATATAGGGTTCTGAAGGAAATTTCATAGTTATGATTTTTTAATGGAGAAAGCGCGGAAAATGTTTCGCGCGCGGAATTGTGTGTTTACCCGGAACGTTACGTGGAAATTCGCGCTGGCGAGGAGCTAAGGGTTAAGGAAGCTGGTTAGCGATTTTTTCCCAGAAATTTGTGGAATTCTTAAATAAGAATATGCAAAGAGGAATAGATTTTCCCAGCATTCTACAGTGTTTTCATTGACACATTTGTTTATGGTATTAGTGAGTTTGTCCGCTATACAGATTCTGGCAGCTTTAGGGATTCTCTTTAGAACTTTCACATTTTGTCTACATCTGCACAGAAGTTGCTCGAAGGATTCAGGGGGCAGCGGGCGAATGTCCGAGTTATTGTGGACCTCCCTAATCGGTCCATGAGCTCTGGAAATATGAATATTTAAACCTCTTTTGCCTTTTAGGCCTGATCTATTGCAATGAGGGCAGTCAAGTAGAAGGCCTGATGTAGTAGGAGTCGCCTGAGTATTGTCAACATCACAGCAGGGCGAGCACAGCCAAGCGGAGCTGGATTCCCCTTTTTTTCCCTCACCTGGTCATCCGTGAGGCCGGCGCAGCATGCGTGATACCATCTGCTACAACCATCACAAATAATCTTTAAAAGGTGTTCCACACCATCTGACTTACCGCAAGGGCAGGGCAGTGGTGTATCTTCGACCAAATTTATCATTATTTATTATAACTTTTAAAAGGACTTAAAATAAACTTAAAGTCGAAATCTAAATAACTATTATTAAAAAAAAAAAATATAAGGACAAATATAAGCACAAATAAATATAAGTATAATATAAAATTCCTAGTAATGTGCCGCAATGGAAAGCCGCTTGGTGAAGGTGGCGGTGGCTGCTGTCTCGTCTTCGATCTCCATACGCCCTGGTCCCCTCAACATTGTACGCCGTGGCCGTGCCTGGATTATTGTAGAACTTATGCTCGTGCTCGTATGCCTCACAACAAGAGAGTCGCTCGTCGAATGCTGGTCGAAGACTATAGTTGTAGAGTCCTCTTTGGTGTACAGGTTATCCGTGCAGAAAATGTGTTTGAAGTGTCCGGCGGTAGCAGCTTCTAGATATGCACGGCTGCCTGCTGCAGCGGTGCGGTACATGTGCAGGACTCCCCGTTTAATATCAAGAAAAAGAGTTATTTACAAATTTATATTGCCGATTTAAAAATTTTCAGTGTGACAGATTTGACAGATCAGACAGAGAACTAATGTTTTTTTAAACACGTGAAACTGAAAATATTTAAGTAAGTACCACACTCATTATTTCTTAATCTATATTCTTAAAATTAAAGACTTAATAGGATGACAATTAACAACAAAGACATTTTCGTGAAACACATGAAACTGTAAAAAAGTTAGTAGCTAATTCTTTCACAGCATCCTTCTTCAAACTCAAGAAATAACAGAACAACAACAAAACAATCGTAAATGCGTAGTTAAGTAGTAATTATGTTCATCTATT
This sequence comes from Nematopogon swammerdamellus, assembly GCA_946902875.1. Lineage (NCBI taxonomy): Eukaryota > Metazoa > Arthropoda > Insecta > Lepidoptera > Adelidae > Nematopogon > Nematopogon swammerdamellus. The sequence continues at coordinate 10,530,534 of OX336335.1, read as the reverse complement.
GTTCCTTTGTGACGCAGTGTTGAACCCAGCAGTTCGCGATGTGAGCGAGCAGTACTTACGCGGTGACCAGTACACAGGAACAGTAATATCGGCTGGGGAGCACTCCCGCTGCGTTCTGATACCGCTTATTTGGGAACAATTGAAGAATAGGTCTCTGAAAAGGGCTGTTATTTTTCTGGTTGCTAATGGATTTTATCAATGTGTAAAGAGGGTTCTATAATATTTATTTTATATAATACTAGCTTTTGCCCGCTGCTTCGCTCGTGTGAAATTCATATTTAAAAAGAAGAAAGTAAGTGGCTCTGGTACAGTAGCCGCGCTACTATACCCGAGCCACATCTTAGCGTAACCGGAACTGAATTTTAGTTGGCCTATCCTGTGTCCCACATAGTTAAATGTGCTTGTACAAATTTTCATCGAATTCGGATGATCTGTTTAAGTGTCATGGAGGAACATACATACATACATACAGAAAATATTTCTAAAAATCGTCAATATAGTTTTAGTATCATACATAAAGTGTACAAACGCAATATCTCATCAAACAAAGTAACTTACTCCATGACCATCCCTTACAGATTTATTATTTGTATTGATGATTGATCGAAAATCCTCATCCGATTTTAAAAAATATTTGACGAATATTTAGAATGGACCTTCAGGAAATAGGCTATGCGAGCGAAGCCTCGGACAAAATCTAGTATTAAATAATTACAAAAGCTAAGCCGATTTAATTTTATAAAGATGCATTTTACACGCAACGTGCTTCTAATACTACGACAAAACAGTTACTACGTAATCATAAAGGTATATTATTTCCCACGTAACCACGGAGGTAGCGATAGGTTTTTTTGCCCTAATATCCCGCGGTATCGGTGCGGATACCCAGAATGTCGCTGATGTTGTTATTTTGGCCGCAGTTAGAGGGCGCGCTAATCGCCCTGCGAGAGCTTCGTGGAAGCCATTAATGCTCCATTACCTACTACGGCCTATGCGCACGCGGCTTCTCTTACTGCAGCAATCAGCTCATCCCGTTTCACTGCTCGCTCGTATATTTAGACGTGAGTGTGCTGGATGGCTGGCGTGCCACTTCAGCAGACGTTGGGTTAAATTAAATGTGCAGGTAGAACAATTATTGAAAGACGCAGTGGCTAAAGTTATCAATGATTTCTTATCTCTTTTGCAAACATAAAATAAACGATAAATGTCGGTTCGATGTTCTCTGTTCACTAAGGTCCCTACCTGAGGTTCCTACAGTGTCATATTAGCTCGTCATATATGCACCAATAAATATTCCGCACGAGCATTTCACGATTTTCGATGCATTGCATTCGAACAAGCACGCGGGCTGTCAAGGTTCTAGAAATGTAAATTTAACTTTTAGAGAAAACAGTATTAAGTATATATTCAAGACATATAAATAGAGCTTTCGTCGCCATATGTTTTGTATGGCGGCCAGAGCTCTATTTGCGTGCCCCGAACTATAATTACTATTAAAAAAAATACATACACGAGTAGGTAGTTAAGAATAAACCTACTTGGCCTGTATATATATGCCCTATAATAAATTATAGAGAGGAATTGAATGCGAATACTATAGTACTAGCTACCAAGAGCTATAGTGAGCAAAACATATTGTCAATTTCTCACTGCCACATTAAGAAGAAGGAAGTCCGTCACGACGTTTTTATTGATTAGCGGCTAAAGGCAAAATGAGAGAATTTATACATACCTACATGCTCGCGTACGTTATGGTTATTGGTTGTTAAGGGTATGTTTGAGGCCATAAATATTACAGGATCCAAAAACTATAAGAAAATGTCTCTATAAAATACATGCATAATTAGGTAAGTACAACTGAAATACTAAGAGGTGAGGAAAGAAAGAGTTAAAATGAAGTTTATAATACCTGCACAGTGACCACGCATTCAATTTGTCGGGCGCATTCAAAAATCGTCCCGAAAAGCAATTATCTATTCTGGTCCGTTACTCATCACAATATCGGCGTTACTCAACACACTATCGGTGCACATTATCTCTGTAGAAATAAAATAAAAAGAGTGGAAGGTCTACAATCAGATTAATGGAGGTCGGCGCCCGCGCACCGTCTCCCTCCTATCCTGCCCGGCTATTGCCGTCTGTCGTTCCATACACATAATATGGTTAGAAACTTTCCAGGCACTCCACGTAACCCCACTGGCGATAAATTATTAGAATAAAAAATTCAATAGATATAATAAAACTGTAAACTTATTGTCTGTAGATAAACTGAAAATAAGAAGATTATAAGCAATGTAAATTTATGTCTGTACATTTTTATTATATTTCATAAATTATAATTAGACTAAAATTAAAAAATATTTAATATAATAAATGTTGTCCATCTCTGCCGACCGTACCCAAAAAACACTAACGTCGTTGTTCCTTTGAAACTCCAGCCCCTATTCGATGGAGAAAAAACAATTTGGCGCGGCGGCGGCGGTCGCTCGACTTTTCGATCAAAAACTTGTCGAGCTGATCATACAGGCATTTTGCGTCAATCGAGCGACCACACGCCAATAGTTTCCACGCCGAAGGCTAGAAACTCAAAGGAGCAACACAAGCTATATGGAATATTTGTTTTTTTTTAGTTTTGGTCCCCGAGTACATTTTTATGTTTGTTTGTACACGCATCCCGTGAAATAAAAACTAATAACCTAATTCAGATGGAATTTTCAGAAAAATATAGGGCATATCTGGGAGTAACACATAGACTATATAGCATCGCGTCATTACTCATATGAGTGCAGCAGTGAGGTCGGAAGTAAACGCAGTCGGAGAAATGACGAAATATTATTTTATCCTTACTGCTCCGCTCTTATAATTTGGAATTAGTCGAAATATATTTTCTGTCACCGAAAAATGCATTTTACAAATTATCGAAATTAATTATAAAATGGATCAAAGAACAAATTACATTAGATCCTTTCCAATTTACGATGACAGGACGAAATCGGGCGCATTATAGGACGTGTAATAATTTGTGTCTTGGGGTACGTTTTTTGTGTATTTTAATAAGTGTGTTCGTTTGGAACAGCACGGATGCGGTTCTCGTTTCGCGAACAGCGCAGGCGCGACTGTAAAAGCATTGATAACAAGATAGTCTTAAGGCTACATTAATAGTTATACCTACAAACATAATGACAAACGTGTACGTAGTAAGTACACATGTGACTAGTTTCACATTTCAATGTATTAGAATAGAAATAATTGTAATACATTTTTAAACAAGACATCGGTAAGTAGCTAACGTGATTTCAAAATATGTTTATAAAGAAGAAATTAGAACATATTATCTCCAGTCACACCATTTAGGTGCACTTTAAGTACAGAAACCTTAAATTATCCTTCTGTTCAAAACTGTACCGCATCGGGCAAACCTTCCAATCATTCACTTTCGTAGTGCTCCAAGTGCGTGCCGCATGTTCTCCAACAGAGAAGCTAGTGCGTGGAGCTTAGGTCGTGTTGCAGATAGCGGGGTATATGTGTACGGCAGCGGCGACGGCGGCGGAGGCGGACGTAGCGGCGGCGGCGCCCAACGTAATTAGCGGCCCCCTTGTAATTACAGGGCCGGACCCAACCCCTCTCCCCCCTCTCCAGACCCCCTCTTACAGGCAACTGTCTCGCACCCGCACCCGACGCAACCCGACTTTTATAATTAAAAATGTTGGAAATGAAAATGCAATGAAAGCCCGTTTGTCCCGAGCCCGCGCTCGCTCCATCCAACACCGCTCGGATATGGGATTGAGATTACTTTTTATTGAATTTTATGTTCTCGGAAAGCGAAAACGTTTACGCATAGAATGCGCAGATCTTATAAGGAACTAGCTTTCTAACGGCTTCGCTTAGCGGCGGCACATGCTATCCTACACTATAATAACCATCCTTATGACCCAGAAAGCGTCAATGAACCCCATATTCATTAATTAGGGCTTCATACAAGGTAAGCGAGCGCGGTCCTAATCCCACTGATGCAAGCAAGATAGCGACATTCCGCTTTTTGGGTTGCAGCAGGATGAATCGCAAGAAATTTTTTATCGTAGGTAAGCGAAAATTCGGTTTTTATTAAACGGTTTTATTTAGCTTGACTCCGTATATTTGTTTGTTTGTTTGTTTGTTACTATCTTTGTTTCAAATCTTGCGACAACTTTTTCAACTACTTCTACTGAACCGATTTTTATGAAACTTTGCACACACATTGAGTTCTCGTGACAATACAATATTATGATAATTTCAACTTGGTAACGAGGGTCTGATGATGGAGTCAGGAGGAGGACAGTGGAACTCTTCAACCGTTACTAGTAACCCCCTCGAGTTTGGGCTCATATGGTTGGTTTGGACGAGTGTTCCATACTTCTACCAATACACTTGGTGATGAGGGTCTCATGATGGAGTCAGGAGGTGGACAGTGGAACTCTTCAACCGTTACTAGTAACCCCCTCGAGTTTGGGCTCATTTGGTTGGTTTGGACGCGTGTCCCATACTTCTACCAATACACTTGGTGACGAGGGTCTGATGATGGAGTCAGGAGGTGTACAGTGGAACTCTTCAACCGTTACTAGTAACCCCCTCGAGTTTGGGCTCATTTGGTTGGTTTGGACGAGTGTCCCATACTTCTACCAATACACTTGGTGACGAGAGTCTGATGTTGGAGTCAGGAGGTGGACAGTGGAACTCTTCAACCGTTACTAGTAACCCCCTCGAGTTTGGGCTCATTTGGTTAGTTTAGACGAGTGTTCCATACTTCTACCAATACACATGGTGACGAGGGTCTGATGATGGAGTCAGGAGATGGACAGTGGAACTCTTCAACCGTTACTAGTAACCCCCTCGAGTTTGGGCTCATATGGTTGGTTTGAAAGAGTGTCCCATACTTCTACCAATACACTTGGTGACGAGGGTCTGATGATGGAGTCAGGAGGTGTACAGTGGAACTGTTCAACCGTTACTAGTAACCCCCTCGAGTTTGGGCTCATTTGGTTGGTTTGGACGAGTGTCCCATACTTCTACCACTACACTTGGTGACGAGAGTCTGATGATGGAGTCAGGAGGTGTACAGTGGAACTCTTCAACCGTTACTAGTAACCCCCTCGAGTTTGGGCTCATTTGGTTGGTTTGGACGAGTGTTCCATACTTCTACCAATACACATGGTGACGAGGGTCTGATGATGGAGTCAGGAGATGGACAGTGGAACTCTTCAACCGTTACTAGTAACCCCCTCGAGTTTGGGCTCATATGGTTGGTTTGAAAGAGTGTCCCATACTTCTACCAATACACTTGGTGACGAGGGTCTGATGATGGAGTCAGGAGGTGTACAGTGGAACTGTTCAACCGTTACTAGTAACCCCCTCGAGTTTGGGCTCATTTGGTTGGTTTGGACGAGTGTCCCATACTTCTACCACTACACTTGGTGACGAGAGTCTGATGATGGAGTCAGGAGGTGTACAGTGGAACTCTTCAACCGTTACTAGTAACCCCCTCGAGTTTGGGCTCATTTGGTTGGTTTGGACGAGTGTCCCATAGTTCTACCAATATACTTGGTGACGAGGGTCTGATGATGAAGTCAGAAGGTGTACGAACTCTTCAACCGTTACTAGTAACCCCCTCGAGTTTGGTCTCATTTGGTTGGTTTGGACGAGTGTCCCATACTTCTACCAATACACTTGGTGACGAGGGTCTGACGATGGAGTCAGGAGGTGTACAGTGGAACTCTTCAACCGTTACTAGTAACCCCCTCGAGTTTGGGCTCATTTGATTGGTTTGGACGAGTGTCCCATAGTTCTACCAATATACTTGGTGACGAGGGTCTGATGATGGAGTCAGGAGGTGTACAGTGGAACTCTTCAACCGTTACTAGTAACCCCCTCGAGTTTGGGCTCATTTGGTTGGTTTGGACGCGTGTCCCATACTTCTACCAATACACTTGGTGACGAGGGTCTGATGATGAAGTCAGGAGGTGTACAGTGGAACTCTTCAACCGTTACTAGTAACCCCCTCGAGTTTGGGCTCATTTGGTTGGTTTGGACGAGTGTCCTATACTTCTACCAATACACTTGGTGACGAGGGTCTGATGATGGAATCAGGAGGTGTACAGTGGAACTCTTCAACCGTTACTAGTAACCCCCTCGAGTTTGGGCTCATATGGTTGGTTTGGACGAGTGTCCCATAGTTCTACCAATATACTTGGTGACGAGGGTCTGATGATGGAGTCAGGAGGTGTACAACTTTCTTTTTTTTCTATCATTTTGTTTTGATTTACGTTTTTGTTTATAGACGTCCAGAGATACCAGCCTTTCGGCTACAAAATCCAGACGTCTACTACCTGCACTCTTGCGAGTACAGTGATCATGTATGCCAGATCGAGGCCCCATAGCTGCTCTGTCGAACGTCCGTTCTTCCGAAAAAATCCCATGGGAAACACAGGCTGCGACCTTTCCCCAGCCGATCCGAGCCACCACCCGTCCACCCGAAGGAACCCCCGACCGAAGTCGAGAGCCGGGGGTGAAGCCTTCACTGCCACTGGGGTCAGCACCCTATCCAACCGCAACCTGTGCCCAGGGCCTCAGCGTTTTGTACTAGCCCAAAGGCTTTTGTTTTCACCAGCTATGTATATGCGTGGAAGTGCATATGACCACCACCTAATGTGTACCGGGGATCCACCGGTCTCGAATGACAGACTTACGTCAGCGTCATTAGCTCGTGAGAAGTCCATCCCACATCCACATATAAGTGTGTGTAGCACCGACATACCGATCTACATTATTCGCATGTCTGCCAATTCTCCACATTGGTTACGGAGCTCTAAGTGGCTCACCACTCGCAGCTGCTCAGGAGGTGTACAGTGGAACTCTTCAACCGTTACTAGTAACCCCCTCGAGTTTGGGCTCATTTGGTTTGTTTGGACGAGTGTCCCATACTTGTCGAACGCAAAAGTATGAAACAGACATACCATCTGTTCAAATTGATTTTGAAAGAGACGGCGGACGCCTTATCCATCCTTAAGCCATACAGTTTCCAGCAAAGTTTAATTATGGAACAGCTGAGAGACGGATGTTACCGATAATTTTGTCATGGGCCTCCACTGTCCATAAAATGCAGGGTAGTACTGTTGACCGTGCTGTCGTGTATTTGGGCTCCAGACTATTTGAGGAGGGTCAAGCGTATGTTGCATTGAGTCGCGTAAAGTCTTTAGAAGGGTTATGTATTGAGGAGCTTGATTGTGAGTAATTGACAGGTAAGAAACCGAGTAACAAAGATGCAATGAGAGAGTTGGAAAGGATGACGAGTTTACGTAATGAATGATACGAGCCAAAAATCAAACTAAAAACGAGTAAATAAAAAAATAGGTAAAAAAACTTTTAAGTTAAACGGTTTTATTAAAAATAAAAAACAAAACAAAAACAGCTGGTACAAAAAACTAGAAAATAATAAGGACACAAGCCTGGGCCTTCTTAAGATTTTACGTATGGGTAAGAAATCGTGCAATACTAGCGTGCTGTCTTCTCATGTCGGATGCCAAAGGGCACATTGTGTCGCTGCGTCAGCGGAATAAGTAATAAATTGAGACTTTTAACAGACTAATATAAAAACGTGGGGCGTATAATATGCGTAATAAATAACATGCGGCCCACGTTTTTATATTAGTCTGTTAAAAGTCTCAATTTATTACTTATTCCGCTGACGCAGCGACACAATGTGCCCTTTGGCATCCGACATGAGAAGACAGCACGCTAGTATTGCACGATTTCTTACCCATACGTAAAATCTTAAGAAGGCCCAGGCTTGTGTCCTTATTATTTTCTAGTTTTTTGTACCAGCTGTTTTTGTTTTGTTTTTTATTTTTAATAAAACCGTTTAACTTAAAAGTTTTTTTACCTATTTTTTTATTGAAAAACTACGAATCGAATAAAAAAAGGATAGAGCTGTCGACCTAGATACATTCTGTTTTTTTTTTTAAACACTACTACGCGTGGTAAAGTTTCGTCTGATAGGTTTTTATAAGTAAAGTCAGAGTCTGCCCTCATAGATGAAGTTTTACATATAGGTACCTATGATATTATTATCTAAATATGTCAGGTGAGTAATATCCCACCAAAACATAAAAATGTGAAAAAATTGCCAAATTCGCAACAAAAAAACTTGCAAGATAAGCACTGGGATAACGGCTTCGTTAATAAAAGAAGTGATATCTAACTGGATACCAAGTTCTTTCGAAGTTCCTTAAATCATATGCATAACGTTCTTCAGTTGCATTAAAAGAAAATTTGGTATGTGCTTTGCTACTCAATAGTGCGTCTTGGCAAGTTTTAATCCACCTACTCAATCAATGAGTTTGAGAACATAACAAATTTTCTTTTAATGCAACGTTCAACGTTCTCGGATATTTATTAGAGTAAAATCGTTCAATACATTGTTCGAAAGTGGCCGCATTAATAAGTTTGTCTTCTATACCAAGCCTTAATATGACGATTTCAGACTTTTTCCTTTATATTCGTCCAATAACCTACCTACACACCAATTTTTAACTTTCTAGGTCACCTGGAAGTAGTCTAAATTTTGATGAGTGAGTGAGTCAGTCAGTCAGTCAGTGATAAAAATAGTGATTTTCGGACGTCATTATCTCGTGAATGGTAAGAGGGTTTGTATTAAAATTTCAGATTTGGTAATTAAAAGAGGGTCTTACTAGACACGCAAAATTTCAAGTGTGTAGGTCAAATAGATTTTAAGTTATGGGGTGTCGAAAGTGGCGTGGCGTGAGATGGTTCGTGTAATATAACCCTCGCCGGTGTGTTGCCTTTTTGCTTCGCGAACTTGGCTGACACACTGCCGTGTGTCTAGATTGATGGGACGAGTATATCTCTCCGCAAATGAGCGACCTGTTGCCTTGTATGCAGCCTCAGTATTTTCTCGATTCCTTTAGGAAAGCTTAAAACGGACAACGGTGCGCGTATAGGACGTTGGATATAGTTTTTTTTTATGGACGACAGTAACGGTTGCCCTTGCCCAAAATTTACCGCTTTTTTCCCGAATGTTCTCTATATAAATGTTCTCTCGCCCACATAACAGTATAATTTTTTGTTCGCAGGTTAGTATCGACCCCATGTCCGCGGAACAGAAGCACATGAAGATATTAGTAAGTAATGATTCATCTACGTTTTCATTCACTACCTTCAAAAGTAGTACTGACAATGTAGAGAGAGTTCACGCGACACGACGATGCTGCTTTACTCGTAGCAAATAAGAACATCCATAGGTCTGTAATGGCGGCTTCGATTGTGCGTCTATAAGCGAGGGCGATTTATCGAATAGATGCTCTAGCTAGATAGATCTTTTTGATCTGCGGATAATCTCTTGAAAAGCGACAAATCGCTCGTCGACGACGAGGTGTGCGCAGAATGGATTCGTCACGGCCGGCGGGGCGGCGCGACGACGGCGGCGGCGGCGCAGATTGGCGGTGTTCGAAGTTTAAACGCGAAGAGGGCGTTCGGCGCGGCGCAAGCGCGAGACTCCGCGAGACACGACGACAACAACGGCAGAGCTAAGTTGTGCGATCCGTCGTCGTGCGCCGCGGGCGAACGACGCGAGGATATTCGAGCACAGCGTCAGGTGACGAAACATGTCCAATTCCGTCACACAAAGATGTGTCTACTCGGTGAAATTGTGGCGCTTTCACAATCTGTCAACACGCCACAGTATCGACCGCGAGAGATTTATTTCCAGTCCATTCCGATCTTGTCGTGATCATTTATTTATGAGTAAAGTGTGATAAACAGGTTCCAAATAGATATAAAGGTGCATTTTGCATTAGATTTGCATGAATCACTTTCATGAATCGATCAGTTTGACTTATCTAAGATTTTTTTGAATGGAGTAAATAAGTACATATAAAAGGTTTTACTTACTTACAAATATATTTAGAATTTTATTTAGGTACTTCATTGTTAGCAGGTGATTTTTCAATAACTTTTTTCTGTAAAATATAACCGTTTAATTGAAAATAAATTATAGTAAGTGACTTAATAAAAATATAAATTAGGTAATTAATCTTCTTCTTCTACATATTTTTTGTATATAGGTATGCATTTCATTTTAACAGCACAATCACATGTTTAATACTCGACGAAAAAGACGTGTAAGCTTCAATCTGTTGTCTGTGCGTATATATATGTGTCTGTTTGTCTGTCTGTTGTGTCCACCTAGCACCAAAACGGATGAACCAATCTCGATGTTGTTTTTTTTTAAATCGAAAGCTATTACTTGCGAAAAAGGTTTGTTTCGTAGGAATCGGTCGTTTTGAAGATCATGCAGCTTAGCGTCACAGGAGCGAGTCCGCTTTCACAATGAAACGTTCTGTGATGCAATAGCCCTGAAGATATACCTACACCCGCCTAGTTCTTCGTCTTCTATTCGTTTATCAGCCGCTGCAGCGCATTATCGAGAGTGCAGTTGAAGCGACCGATCACTCAGTCAGTGTGCTTGTATACACTCGCGGTCAGTTGCCCAAGCGCAGGCCAGTTGCCTCCGCGTCCACAATTATTGCTTTAATGGCGCAATTACCTTATCTAGAGCGCTTCAACCCGCTCGTTGTTTGCGCGCGCTCTGTCCGCGTCGGAGCCCCGGGCTCCTCGGGCTCCGCTAGCCGCCTCCCGTCTCGCGAGCGCAGGTGCTCTACCCCGTTATGCTAAATATCGACTTAGCTAGAAGTAGCTCAGCTCCACGTTACTTAGCTGAGCTATCCGCTTGCATACAAACCGACAGATACAGCGCTGACGAGATAACTTGGGCGGTAGACACGCATCCTGCATACAATCTACATTATAATGATCGGAGGATAAGCAATCGCTAAGCTGCCGATGTGTTGTCCGATAGAGAGCCGTCTAATTATGAAGATGTTTATGCACAAGTTTAATTAGAAATAGGAACACTTTTACTACAACTTTCTGTAATGTCGACAAATATTTATTTGTTTCAAGCACCTACAACATTTTATTAAAACATAGAATATAATAATAATTAAAGTCTATAAAATAATTAAATTAATGTATATACAATGAATGGAAGTGTGAGCGAAATGAGAATTCAGATTACGTTTTGTCTGACTATAGTTTTTTCTGCAACTGTGCAATATCAATATGCCTTATGTTTTTCTCTAAAGATTGAATGTACTTACATTGACCTAATACAACTGAAACATTTCTACCTGAGGGAACATCGCTATCGACGCATTAAATCATAACGCTCGAATTGAATGCGATTTATTGAGTAATGAAGAAATTGTCCGCTTTGCATCACAATGGAGCACAAATGGATGTACTGTACGTAGCGGCCGGGCCGCCGGGCCCGCCCGCGCACAATGGACTCGCCCGCGTGGGGCCGACTGAGACCCGGAGGGCTCAGGGCCCCGACCATAATGCAACATCTATCAATGCCTCGACCGGGAGGTTTGGTGCTCGCCAATGTGCATGTGGGTTGGGAGGAAATGGCGCTGCAGTGCAAACTTTGAGGCTGCGACAGTTAAATTCACTGAAAACACAGTATCGCAATTCGTTCAACACTTAACCAAAGATTCATTGCTTATAATTTACTGAGCCCCCAACCAAACATAATCTAAAATCACAAACAAATTAAGTTAGTTAAAGACACGTACTACGCGAGTTCATAAAATATTATTATGTGATAGAGATCCGAGAATGTATACCTACAAGGTGCCCGAAGTAAGGTGATACTGAAAGGATAGGAGGGCTAGCCTACAAATATATGGAGAATAGAAAAACATATGTCTTCAAAATAAAAAGCCATAAATCAAAAGCGTGGCTGTGCCGAAGGTGCAGTCGACAGGGCTAAAATAACCTCTCTTCGCGAAACCATGCTCATTTAGGCGAAATGCCAGCAGATTTGCGGACTGTTGCTAGACTGTCAAGCCCGTTAATACGGCGTTTGAAGACAACACATTAAGGGATTCGGGATCCGGGACTCTTACCCGAAGACAATTCCACGCCCTATCGGTGCGACAAAGAAACGATCTTGAGAACCAATGGGTTCTCAAAAGCCTAATGTCAACAACGAAAGGGTTCTGAGTCTCTCTGCAACGAATGCTGTGGAGATAGGACTGGTGGCAGGGCAAAGGGATGCTAGTTCCATAGAGCAGCGACTATAAAACAGACTATGGGAACCTATAAATCGTCTTGACTCAAAGACTCGAGACCACCTGTAAGTTCCCACCTGTAAGAGATGGCTCGGCGCTGTAAGGTCTAAGGACGCAAGCAGATATTGGGGATTACCCTTCCAAATGTAACTGAGTACTCCATCATCGGCCTAATCTGTGTTTTGTACAACAGGAATTGTTGTGCCTGCGAGAAGAGCCACTTTTTAACCGACTTCAAAAAAGAAGGAGGTTCTATGTTCGGCTGTATGTATTTTTTTTTTATGTATGTTCAGCAATATCTTCCCCAATTGTGAACCGATTTCGATGATTCTTTTTGTGTTCAGTTCAGTCTAGCTCCAAGGTGGTCCCATTTTTTTTTTGGTCAAGATCGGATTGGAATGGCCGAGCGATTCCGCCGAGTATATTAATAGCAAATAAAATTTACTTAAAAAACTATTTAAAAAAATATTAAAACCGCCTTCAAAAATGTATGAAATAAAAAAATTAAAATCGAACCCTAGAGTTGAAGGCGGTGGTGCTAAAGCAAGCAAAAATAACCGACCGCCTTCAACTCTAGGGTTCGATTTTTATTTTTTTATTTCATACATTTTTGAAGGCGGTTTTTATACGGAAAAGTATTCCTAATTCTTTGATGCGGTTTTAGCCTTAAACTCTATTAAATTTGAAAATAGTGATGCCCACTCTAAGTTCAGGTGCTCCGAGATAGATACAACGTTGATTAGATACGAAATCTGGGAGAGGAAAGGGGTCGACCTTAGCAGAGAATTCGCAGCACTATGTCTTGCTAACGTTGAAGACGACTATGTTTTTCTGGCCCCATATGGCCACTTTTCCGAGAACGTTATAGCCCTTTTTTCTACCACCAAACGTTGATCTGCACCATACTGTGAATCCTTACTCTTCCAGTCCTTAAAATAGTCCCCCATTTTTTTAAATGAAACTGACACAGCAAGTGTTAGTGTATGTTAGGTACCAAGTATTTAGCTACGAGTAACTGTAATAAATAAAACATTGCGAGTTCCATCCTGTGGAATTTTTTTTTTAAACTTTCACATTTGGCTACATCACCTACAAAATCCGTGATGTCGGCCCATAACACCGGGTGAACTAGGTGCCATGTCAGTGCTTCACTTCATTTCATGTCGGCCTTCATACGTTATTTCGGACAGATTTATATTTGTAAGTTAATCGTTCTGCACACGTTTTTTTTTCCATAAAAAAAAACATGTAACGAGTTGATGCTCACACTATCCCTTCAAATGCTTTGGTACCTACATACGCGGAACTACGTAATGTTGCCTCGAACTGTGTTTCGCAGGTATCGCATTAATATGCGCATTGCTCGTGCACATTCTCATCAAAATGCATTTCCTTGCGCTTCGAGCCTCGATTTGAATCTTTTATTCGCCGTCGTCACGCGATTTGGAAAACCCAGGAGTTTTTCGTGGAAGCCCGTGAAGTGTGCCGGGGACACAATGGTGGATGATATTATGCCCTTTACTGCTGATTATGTTCGGTTGTTACTTGTTATTACGTCAGCGCGACGAACCTTAATTTGAACGAATAGCACTCAATAATAAGAATAAAATAAGCCGAAAGAGCGAACGCGTTTCCACTATAATAAGGAATTTTTGACCTGACAATGGTATTTTTTGGGCCCCGTGACTCAAAAGGAAAACAGAACCCTTATAGAATCACTTTGTCGTCCGTCAGTTCGTCTATTCGTATGTCAAGATCCTTTATCACAGGAACGAGTAGAGGTGTCAAGTTGAAATTAAAAGTCAACGCAATTAAAAGATACGACCACTTACACAGACCACCTTTATATCACATATTTTTATGCTCACAAACTCACTCATCAAAACCTATAGGGTACCTACCGTTGACCTAGATTCATGAAATTTGGCAAGAGCACCGTCTCACAGCACAAGTGAAGGTAAACAATCTGAAAATCGATAATTTATTGTTATTTCACATAATATATATTTTTTGCGCTATCGTAAAAACTGTATTATATACAAGTCAAGTGTCAGTTTCCATAAAAAAAAATATATATATATATATATATATATATACAAACTTTAAACTTGGCGTGGTTTGGCGTGGTCACATATTATGGTGCAAATTCAACAGTAAAATAACAACTAATAAAACCTGGTCAATTATGTGGTGGTACGGAACCCTCGGTGCGCGAATCCGACTCACACTTGGACAGTTTTTTTTTTTGTAAGTATAAGTGCGAGTTGCTGAAATTGCTTTCTGCAATATCTTACCTACTTCCAGCTCTGCGGAAAAAATTTACACAATAATACAACAATCAAAACGATGCGTTCTTACTTTGTCTATTATACCTATATACATATATTAGTTAAGGTCAATGAGATAGTTAGGATAACTACAATCAAAGTTTTATCAGTATTAAAATAGGTAAGTATTTACCTATTTTTAATGTTTTCTATAATTATTATAGGTACCTTATTTACCAATGGTCCAAATCCTTCCTTATTTCCCCTCAAAGATCACAAAATAATTCCTCTCCATTTTACGACTTCGCTGAAATTCAGCCCCATTTCAACCCTCCGTCGAACATCACAGTATTCGGCTGACTGTGGGCTGTTCCACTACACTGCTACTAGACTGCTACGTAGCTATACTTACCAGTACATCTACTTATCGCACGATGATACTCTTGAGTGGCTTGAGAACGAAGAACTCATAAGGATTGAGGAGCCATTAAGTCGTCGAGCAAGTGAAAAGTCATAGATGATATGCACAATGTGTACATATGCATAGATTAAATTGTAATTTTTTTATCGAAACCGTGACTTGTGGTTATCTTCGAGTAGGTGTCTAACGATTCCCAAGAACATAATGTGCACAGATGCACAGGAATTAAGAATGCAATTCCGCCCTGACGCGACGGGAGCCTTTTCACGCCCCTTTTGAAAAACCCCAGACCATACTTGGAGGGAAACAGGTGGTCAGGTAGTGAGTCCCACATTTTCACGGTTCTGGGAATAAGTGACCTACAGAACCGGTTGGTAGGTAGGTCGAATATTTAGATAGGGGCCTAGGCCTATGTCTACTTCTGTCACTGCACGTATTATATCAACACACACCAAATGGTGGTACACAATGCAAATTGTGGGCATATTTTGGGGAACAAAGTACATGCAATGCTTTATACAACAATAACAGCTCTATAATTTTGAATTGTTTGCGCGAGGAGCTACAGCCGAGACGTCCCGAGGGTACCAGATTTATGTAGGCGCTAGTCCACTGACCCTTCCTTCCCTGCGGACGGTGAAGTTGGGGCAACTTGGATCTATTATATATGGGTATGCTGTCACAAAGTGTATCATGAAACCTCTAACACTGGTTTGAGTCGCGGAAAGCGCTCGGTTAGTACAGAGTTCAGCGCAGCAAAGACGTGGCAGGAAGCGCCTGAGGATTTGCTGTAAATCTAGCTCTCGCCGGCAACTTACTAAACAGGAGGTGGAGTTTGCGGACATCTCATTATTGAGCCCGCCACTTTAGATCACACTATGCGGGCTCTTCGCTCACCTTATAAAGATTTTTAAAAGTATAATTAAAATTTAAAACACATTTCGCAAAAATATCTCTTCTCATTTTTATTTCATTACTAGCTACGCGGCTTCGCTTCGCTTGACTTTTTGCTCACAGCTCACTCTCTAAAAACCTTATTCGGACTATTACGAACATTAAAAAAAATTGCCAAATCGGTCCAGCCGTTCTCAAGTGATGCGCTTACCAACGGACAGCATTTAATTTTTATTCATATAGATAAGTGTGAATTGCATGAAAATAGTGAAGGTACCTATATAATATTTTTTGTTGAACATAATTTTTTATCTATCATCTGTACTTATATTTGTAGCTGCAGCTACTCGTAAAACCATATCGTAAAGTCAGCGTTTTTTTAGGAGTCACTTGATCTATGGATTTTTTTTATTTTTATTTAGTTTATGAAAGAGTCAGTTTCATAAAATTCGTGGAAAATTATTCCCTGTAATGTTGTTTTCATGTGGTTTACTAACTGCATTCATGTTATTCAGCTATATTTCCATATAAGTCTAGACAAGCGTGAGGTCTTTCAATCGTTATCTCACTGGCTCCTAAAGCTTACTTCCGCCCAGCGCGCCGGGCGCAGGGTGCGGCGGTGCGACGGCGGGGCGGCGGCGCCCTACGCGCAATTTCCGCCCAACGATTACCAACTTACATACGCCGAGCTTACTTCGCGCCACTCGATAAGTTAGACTGATCGCCCGGATACGATGCCGCGTGAACAGGTTAGTGCGTTTAATATTAATTGTAAATAATTTTACATAAAAACGAGTAAAAATAAAATGACCTCTACAAATTTATATATGAATGAAATGTAACGTA
Source organism: Nematopogon swammerdamellus (assembly GCA_946902875.1). Lineage (NCBI taxonomy): Eukaryota > Metazoa > Arthropoda > Insecta > Lepidoptera > Adelidae > Nematopogon > Nematopogon swammerdamellus. The sequence continues at coordinate 10,513,921 of OX336335.1, read as the reverse complement.
ATGTAACACTGAAATGTAAATAATAAGTGAATACGATACAATCGATTAAGTTTGCACTCACATGAGTATGAAATATGTATCTACATATTCCCTCCCGAATGTTGCCTCCTTATCCTCATAGCATGTTTACTGACCGAATCGCAATCACTTACTGAAATCACCCACCGTCACCCATTAAAATCGTTGCCAACTGCTAGTAGATATTTTTCACTAGGTAATCTAATTTAGTACGTAACGAGCCACCGTGAAGCACTCCTGCACAACATTTGGAGTACTTTATCAAGTTACCCGCGCCCCGCCCCCCCATAATGAAATCACACCGGGTCGCACCGTCCGACCCGCCCCCGCCCCCGCCTCGCCACCCCCGCCGGCCACACCGAACTCCCTCACGTGTCTAACATTCTTGCTAATGTCGTATGCGATCGTCATTTCCGCGCCGAACTTCTCAGTAATAAAATTAAACGCCCAACAATATTTAGCAGTCAAATGGATGTGATCAATTTGAAATGAGTTAATACAGCTGAACATTCGCTTAGTTTCCATTTTTAGAGTGATATTGAAGAAAATATACTAACGACTTTTTTTTATTTTACATTATTTTGGATGATCTTCGCCATAGCCGGTACATAGGTACCTACGTCTTTCAGAGCAAATCACTTATACATAGAATGTTATACATATATGTAGTGTTAAACATGCAAGACCTCGTATTAGTAAAGTTAATACAAAATTTAAAACAAATATGATTAAAAGTAACTATGGCGAATTCTCATCGGCACTTCGATATTTTAATTGTGCGGCGCACTGTGAGGCAAGATGGGAGGGGGGGGGGGGGGGGGGGGGGGCGAAGCTCCTACGCGGAGCGTTGTTCTCACGTGAGTTTTATACCTTTATGGGATTTTATGCCCCATTACGGGTTTTGGGTTCTGTTGATAATGTTTTTTTGTGGCCCACATTATATTTCATTATGTTTAACACCTTGTTGGAGCTCTCCGACGCCATTACACATTACCCACCCCCGCACCCAACGCGACGTCGAGCGCCATGTGTTCGGCTGGGGCACCATTTTGACATAAAAATAATTATGTTGAGTTAGATTCATTTTTTGTCTCATGTTTTGTATTTTTCTAATTCTAACGACCGAAAGGAAGCACTGACATGGCACCTAGTTCACCCGGTGTTCTGGGCTGACATCACGGATGTTGTAGGTGATGTAGCCAACCGTGTCAGATTCCATAAAAAAATGAATTGCTTTCAGTTTGCAATTAAAAAATAAGGGAGAGGAACCATAATTAATTGTTTTTATGACAGGTTATAATTGTATATTTGGATGGGTAGTTACCTATGTATGCATTATTAGTGCAGATATATAAAATCGTAGAGCTACCACGTTGATCCGCGGTGCGTCGCGCGTCGCGTCGTAGCAGAATTTAATATGTTCGATGTCGTAGCGGTGCTACGCGGCTATTCTGTTAGCTATTCTATGTTCGTTCGTTTATTACGTGCGCGGCGTAGCAGCGTGCTACAAACATCTTCATAACATGAAAATTGCTTATTCCTTCTTCAAAACTAACATTTGATGTAGGGCCCTAATTAATGAACACTGCACAGTGCTCGATGTGTTGTTGGAAAAATTATGAAAATGCATAGCCGTATTTAGTTATCTATCTATCATTAGTATTTAAATACGTGGCCAGATAATCGTGAAGAGATCGTCGTCACTTGTAAAAATTCTTCGAATAAATCGTTGGAAATATTTAGGTAATTATATACAAGTAGATCAAGAAGTACAACAAAACAACGAAGTAATTAACACTCTCCGTTCCCATCTCGACCTAAAACAAAACTCAGCCGGAGCAAGCCTGCGCACGACCAGCTGCATCAGTTCCCACCGCGCCACCGGATACACATATAGATAAAATCCATATTTTTACGTGAAGAATATGCAAATGCATAAAAGAACAGTAACTAAATGAACGTATGCGGAGAAGGTGGTGCGGTGCGGCGCCGCGGCCGACGGAGGTGGTCGCAGCGGCGACGACAGCGCGCTTAGAGTTCGAAGCGCAGACGAGAGAGCGCGCGGCGCGATCGATACGTCCGTGTCAGTGTGGTTCCCCCGGAGGCGGCGCGCCGGCGGCGGCGGCGCGGCGTCGCGCGACCTTGCGGAGGCGGTGGGCGGGACGCTGATAAAAGGCTGGGATTGGCCGTGGCGTGTCCGTACCCGCCCCCCGGGGCGCGGGGGCGCCGCGGGGGGGAGCGGGCGCGCGGCCGCCACCGGCTCAGTCCGCGTCCGCTCGGCGCGTCCATTGTCACAACACAATACGGGACAACAAGACAACGCGAGTGTCGCCGCTTCAATACACTTCTCGGCTGTGGAGTGTGTGTGTGTGCGTGCGGCCGACCGCGCGCCGCTGCCGTGCGCTGGGATGAGCGGCGAAGTGACGTTGTTGTGAGGTGAAAGAAGATGATCACCGACATGTACGGGCCCCTGCCCATCCCGTCCAACAAGACGGTGAGTCCGCTTACATTCAGTGCTGTGCTAGATATCCATATAGTAGCGTATCATATACGAGCATACTATGATAGACAGGTAGGTACATTTTTACAATGTTTCAACAGTTCAATTTCCAAAAAAGCTTCCCACGAGAATAATATCACATATTATACGTCTTGTAGTATTTAAGTACATATCTAGGTACATTTACGCTAACTTAACCTAACTTGGTATTCGATTAATTTACTTATTGCAAAGAATAAGTATTAAGTACCAAACTAAATTTTATCACAATAATTCTATTTTATTTTACATTCCCTTAATCTTCTATCTACTTAGGTATATTTCACAACATACGACTCTCCAAAGGTTGACTGGAAGAAATCTCTGTAAGGAATAAGTCCACCTTGCACCTCATCAAGAATCTCATCTGTGACCTCACGTAAATTATATATTATACTTATTTATGTAAAATGTTTTGGAGCAAAAAAGTAGTTCTAGGTATCAATCCATCTATTCTCCTTACCAATAGACTTCAACGCCTGTTAAAAGAAAACGTTTCACAAGACGCGGATAGATTTCGCCATCGTTCTTATTTAGCAAAGCTAATTCTCATCCTTCTAAATTAAAAGTTAGCTTTACGTTGATCAACTCATGCGCTTACATACAATGCAAACCTTTTTTGTTCATCAATACTAATAATAAATCTGTAAGGGATGGTCATGGAGTAAATTACTTTGTTTTATGAGATACTGCGTTTGTAGACTAGCTAGGTATATGTATGGTACTAAAACTAAGTTGACGATTTTTAGAAATCTTTCTGTATGTATGTATGTATGTAAATATGTATTTATATGTGTTTATATGTATGTATGTATGTGTGTGTGTGTGTGTATGTATGCATGTCGCTATGTTCTTCCATAACTCTAAAACCGATCATCCAAATTCAATAAAACTTAGTACAAGCACATTTTTCTATACGGGACACAGGATAGTTTACATAAAATTCTGTTCCGACTACGCTAAGATGTGGCTCTCATACAAACCGAATTGTTCCGCGCGCCGAAATAAAGGTACGGAGGCGGGCTTACTTACTTTCTTCTTTTTAAATACGAATTTCGCGCGAGCGAAGCCGCGGGCAAAAGCTATAAGACTATAAAAGTTGGAGAGGTTTTCTGACAGCGCATCTAAATAGTAATTGTACAGTTGAGCGGTTCAGACGGCGCATTGAGGATGGAGCATGAAGACTCGTTGTGTGGTAGTTGTCCCGCAGTGCGCGAAGGGATGTAGACAAGGGATGCCTTGTGTGTGACCATCGGAACCCGGCTGGTGATTGTTATGGATTCGTCAAGCGTGTGGACCGGGCCCGGGGAGAGCGTAGATAGGCGCACGGCGCGAGACGCCGCGCTGCGCCGACGCCGTCGGAGCTGCAATTCGCGCTGTAAGCTAATTGTAGTGTAGTCCATACGCCATAATACTGTGAATTCACAATTATATTGACATATACAGGTGTATATGTAAAATTCATATGACATGACATCTTGTAGTAATAAAATCCTAACATTTGCACGGACTAAAAAAATAATTTACATACTCATTTGAATTTAAACAATGAAAATTAAATCTTCACAAAATATTGAACGACAATTTGATGAAACAGTAGATAGGAATTTAACTATGCACGCTATTGTATTTTATTTGCAAGTTCAACGATGACAACATGTTTTTTACCAAGTTTTTACGTTTCCGTACCTCAAAAGAGGAAGAAAACGGAACCCTCGGAAAAAACGGTCCGTCTGTCACAGGTTATTTTCTCAAAGTCTATGGGTGAAAAAGTCGAAATTTGGTATATGTACATATAGAGAAAATCAAATCGCGGACGTTGAGCTTAAATGAATGAATTTCGATTTTGGGGGACAAATTAGAAAGTACATTTTTTTTTCCAGTGCATCATGTAACATATTTTAATGAAAAGGGATCGTTTCAAGGAATAAAAATGTATTATTTTTTATAATTTAAAGATATCCGAAACTACTGAGGCAAGTTCAAGAAAATTGAGAATATATTATAGTTCACAGGAAAACCTAAACAAAACTCCAAAGTCATAGTTCTCACGCTTTTATTAAAATACCTATTGTACACGCATAAGTAGAGGTAGGTAAGACCGCTAGAGGGCCAACTATTTCAACAAAATTTACTCAAACATGATAATGAAAACATTTCTAGGGTTCCGTACAAAAATGGTAACAAAGGAGCCCGTGTGGTCAGACTTCGTTGACTGTATAAAAAATTATAAAGTACCTAGTTCATTTAGTCCTTACAGCGTAAAACTATTTTGAAGTTTATCTCATACGGTTATTGAGAAAATAAATAGCATTCTAGTGATGAACTGCGGCGCGGGAGGCGCGTCTCGTGCGCGCGGGCGGCAAGAGGAAAATGGCTGCGTGTGTTCGCTTTTTATGTAATTTTGCTTCAAGGACCTTTCTTTAAATCTATGACAGAGATATAATTTGACATATATTTATACCCACAACTACTAAGGATATCGAAACTTAAGCAATGCGTACGAGGAAATTCTCAAAAATATCTTCCCAAATTGAGTGCACGCGGCTCGGTGGCGGCGGTGGCGGCGCGGCGCCCGGCGTCAACTCGGCGGCTCGTTTGACCCGGCCCGGTCCCGCCGGCCGCTGCTGCCGCGCCGCACCGTTATGCGAGCTGTCAATCTTACAGCTGACAGGTGACAGCTCCGCCCGCCAGGATCCAGATATGCCACAAAAAAAAACCCCGCCGCGACCAGAACGTTTCCTTCACTATTATTATAATTACCTAATTAATTTCCTCTTTAAATTAAAAATAATAGTTCCATCGTGCACAGTGGTAAAACAAGAGACAAGAATTGAGTCAACTTTTATACTCAGGATGGGGCAGCATGTAAATATATGTAAGATTGTACTTAAATTATGTCTTGTTTTTCGTCTAGTTTAATTTACCCGTACCGTGCCAGGGTGCAAGGAAAAGACACTGACTAAATTAGCTTCACATAGGTGTAGTGCATGTATCTATATAGGAAGGTAATGGGGCTGGAGGAATAAATCCATGACATGACACCTACTTAGGTACGTATGCCCATATGATCTGAGTGATGATAATGTTGTAAATTTATCACTATAGCGAAAACAATAAATTAAAATATAAATAAAATATTCTCTACACATTTATAATTAATTGTTCATCAACATAGATAACAATGAAAATTATTTATTTAATCAATTACCTACTAGGTTATTACCTCCACAAGCTACGTCCTAACAACGTTGGGGTGGTTTGCACAAAACGTCCGTCGCTAAAAGTCAAATCGATAGGAACAAATTCATCAAAATAACCCTTCAGTATCACTCATTGTCAAGAGTCGTTCAATCAAGGGCGAAAAAGCGGCTCTCTTCCCGCCAGTTTCCTGATTGTTTCCGCATTATTTTATTATTTTCGAATTTCGAACGTGCTGATTCTAAATTTCGATCGCGGTTCGTTTTTCGCTCCCGCTGCGAGCGCATTGTGCGCGCGGGTCGACGCGCGCGATCCATCTTGCCGCACGCGAATATTTGTCACGGGTGACTAACGGGGAAAAAGCCGAAGAGTACCGGCGAGGAATTTTTTATTTTTTCTATTTGCTTTCCGAATCCACACGTTTGTTTGAACACTGATGCGAAGTCGCTCAAAGTCGCTCATATGTATTTATGTATATGAAACAACAGTTAGCTACTCGAATATTTAAATGTTTGTTAAAACCTGTATATGTATGAATGATGTGGGTCTACCTACATCCATATAATACTACATATTTACGATGGCGATGTCTTAATTTGCCAACAGTTTTATATAAATGGTATCTACGTAATGTCATTCAATTCACATTCTACTCTCCTATGGGTGCAGATTTTTCATTACCTAAGTATGCACCTACCTACAGTTACATTGTATACCCCTAAGTCCTTCCATGCTATTTATTTCTGAAATTGTTGATAGTGTATAACAGACAAGTAATCAGATAATAAGACAATGTAATAAGATAATAACATGCATTTCTAATTAAATAGGTAAAAGTAAAAAATTAAAAGTAAAAAGTTTTTTATTATTGATTTCTAAAATATTACATTACAATTAATTTTCACATATTTTTTCACAGTAACTACGTGTAGCTTGTTTTAGGTACCTACGGGCTACGTATAGAAAGAGCTTTTTTCCTTTCTCTAGTGCGCGATTCTTAAACTTTAGTTTTTTTTTCTCAACCTAGCTTTTGCCCGCGGCTTCGCTCGCGTGAAAGTCGTATTTAAAAAGAAGAAAGTAAGTAAGAAAAAAGGCCCAGCTACGTTGAGGTAAACTATAACCTTCTCGATGAAAGTATGAAACTAAGGGCGAGGCCCGCTACCGTACCTTTACTTTGGCGCGCGGAACAATTCGGTTTGTACGAGAGCCACATCTTAGCGTAATCTGAACTGAATTTTATTTGGCCCACCTGTGTCGCGTGTAGTTAAATGTGCTTGTACTAAGTTTCATCGAATTCGGATGATCGGTTTAAGAGTTATGGAGGAAGAACATACATACACACAGAAAAGATTTCTAAAAATCGTAAATTTCGTTTTAGTATCATACATAGAGTCTACAAGCAAACGCAGTATCTCATAAAACAAAGTAACTTACTCCATGACCATCCCTTACAGATTTATTATTAGTATAGATTGATGATGATAATGTGTCGATGATGATTACTCTGGTTGCTACTCGCGTACGTACGAGTAGATGCCTACATGTATGTCTAGGTACCTCTTAATGTAACTAAATGTTATAAAACGTAAATGTTAAAAGTGTATTGAATCTCGTCACTACACACACACTCGCATCTCATTCAACAACTCAACAACATCGCTAGAGACCACTAAGCACAGCTAATAGATTTTTTGCCCGAGAGCTGCTCATTCACCGCCAAAAAGCGTCACAGCATGAGCTCATTTCAATAGCCATTGTGACGAGCATGTGACCGTCATCGGTGACAAAAGTCTAGAGAAACTCGAAAATAGCATTATAGGGATTAGTGGAACATTGTAGATGTTTTGAAGAATGCAGTAGGTAATCCGACTTTGGAAGTGGAGTGGTATTATCTAAAGTTGAAATGGCACACATGAGTGCTCCTCCGGACCACAATAGATGTGTCACTTAAGATAGGCATATTGCTACATTTGACGACACTTTTAGAAATCAAAAAGAGTTTTTTTGTCATCGTTGGTGAAATGTTATCTAGGTACCTATAACATACGAATAAAAAATATTATCTAACTATAACATACGAATATGTTTGTTGCATTTTTAATTAGAATATTGTTAAGTTTCCATACCCGTACGGAAGCCTATTATTGCTAAGCATACGCCGTCCGTCCGTCTGTCCGTTTGTCTGTTCTACCTTTAAAGGGCTGTATCTTTTGAAGCACAATAGGTAGCCGGTTGAGATTTTCACAGAATATGTTTATGTGTTATTAAGTTAAAAAGCAAAAAATTCAAAAGTCCCCATACAAGAAACGTGTTTTTTTCAACTTGTTTTGTTTGTTTTTGCTCTATCGTAAAAACGGTTACACACACATACAGTGAGCTAATATAATACATATTAGCTCACTGTATAATAAAGCGTCAAACTTGGTGTGATTATAGCGGAAACTCTAAAGTAAAACAACAAAGAATAACAAAAAACGTAAAAAATATATTAAAAAATTAGCTTCTATACTATAGAAGCTATAGAATCTATAGGTATGGATAAAAATAATCTAAAAAGTTAAAAATAAATTTATTCCGATTGGAAACGCACTTGGCTTATTATTATGTATTTGTTTTTCATGTAAGAAGCAATGCCTCATTTACCATGGACTCATTTACTATGGAGCTGTATCTACTGACTTACTGAATAAGGACTCTACTGAATTTTCAACATCATCAATCAATCAACATCAAATCAATCAATATAATATCATATCATTACAAACTTTGCGTGTTGAAAATATTTGCAATAAAACTAATTTGGAGGATGAAGGATAAGTTGTAGAACGAATTAAAATTGTTTTGTCGGTTTATCTGTTCGTTAATTGGCTAAGCATCAACTGCGAACTACGTGTACTATTTGTCGTAGTCATAGTCAATCGCAAATCGTTATATTACCTTTTGTTATCCCACTGTTAGACATAGGCCTCCATCATCCATCACGTCATTAATCATATAATCACTGAACTCAAACAATTTAAAAATGTTCTATTTAAATGGTTATTAGTGCTTTTAAAAAGTGAACGAATTTGTGTATTGTTTTATAATTTTTTTTTATGAATAAATTTTAAAATTAATATTATTGTAAAGCCAGCCTTGCATGGCTGTATGCATGTGAAGGCTGTATTGTACGCCTATTCAGGCATTTTGCATATTCAAAAAACCCGTAATGGAGACACTGTAAAAAAACTGCAAAAAAACCATAAAGATTTTGATATTTTATTTTGATTTTGATTTTATGAGCTGAGCTGTGGGTTCGGAAGTCAACGTAGTTGGAAAAATAATAAAATATAAGTATTTTCACAACTATTTAGGACATAGGTATGTGCATTATTTTATCGCACGCGAGCGGAGCTACGGGCTATGCTACGGGTTCAGCGAGTCAATAATAAAACTGCAAGGTATGCTAAATATAAACCGGCCAAGTGAGAGTCGAACTCGCGCACTGAGGGTTCCGTATCGCATGGGGTCCCGTACGACGGATACGGAACCCTAAAAATGTGGGGATGAAATTAAAAACAAACAAATACAGCTACAGTGGCGAAACGAAAGTAATAAATAGAAAAATACAATAATTTGTAATAAAAATACAATATAAATAGAATAATTCTCGAATGGAAAACTCCTCCTTTCTTGAAGTTGAACAATAATGGCATGCCAAAAAGACTTCTGTTTAATAATAAAGCATTTATGTAGGTTATAAAATCTACCTGCTGTTATACCTAAAATCGGCACCACCAAGCAATAAAAAAGCAGGCCGGCGGAAATCATTGAAGCAATGAACTATAAACACCATCGTTTAATGATCGAGATCAATCAAGGCCCGTTGTATTTTATCGGTTTATGGACTGTTGCGAGAATCGCCGAGGATCCTGCAATAATAATTTATGCAATACAGTGGCACCTATAGTAAGATACATACACTCAATAAACGAAACTTTAAAAATAACTAATACACAGAAAGTAAGGAGATGATTCTATTTTAAAACATGCTATGTACATGTACCTAATTATTATAGTGTGAAGTCGGTAATGAAGTCATCTCATTAAAATTTCAGCTTGTCAGCTGCTCGTATAATGTAATTAAGAGAAGATTAAAACCAACACACGAATAACTCACCTCTCATAACTCTCTTTTATCAGGCCAAAGACAATATTTAACCCTTCCATTGACAAAAGGCATTTAAATGAAGCTGTCAACCGAGCTATATTTATTACGGACTTAGAAGAGGGCGACCTGACGGCGAACCATTAAAATCTTTTCACGCGAATCGCGATCCGAAATTAGAACACTAGAGCTTCGTTTAGTGCTCGGTTTCAACTGGCAAAAAGCGGGAATTTTGACAGGCGACAGCGTGTCGTCGGCAGAGCTTGTGTCGGCGTTGCGGAGGTGTTATTTACGCGTGCATCCATCAGCGCGAGTGCCACGACACCGCGAGGCACGCGCGTGCGCGACAAATTTAACGATGTCTTGAGAGCGATTGTCCATCAAGAGGTGTCCCTCCAGGATTTACACGTGTTTATGGACTTTTATTGGTGTAAGCTTGGCGCAAAAACGTCGTTCACTGTCTTTTAACGAGTCGTAAATTTATATATTTCCGTTGACTGTTTTAAGTCACTCTTACCATTCACGCTTCAAGTGCTCTTCTAACGAAGTGCTATTACGGATGATGGGTGAGACCGACCACTGATCGGTGGTGGGTGACCTCGTGGGCTGTGTAATGTGGGCACGTAAGTAAGTATCGAACTAGGTAGCTACATGATCAATCAGGTAATACCTAACTTACGCCTCCAGTGTGAGATCAAACTGGATGATATACACAAATCAGCGATAGGCGGCCGTCTTCCCGATGTCTTGCTCTATGGTCAAATATAGACAATAATAAGACAAATTATTTGAGTTTAGATTATTTACATTGTCGTTAGCGCAATCAAGGTGCCGAATATGAAACTTAATTAATAATCACTACAGAATAAAAATGCATCAATCTTAACCAAACTTGCTGAGGCCTCAAACGTAATTGTTAAATTTAGTAACCATTCACAGCACGTAGTACCAATTGGTACCAATAGATAGACAGAAGCACGATAGCCGTGCGTGTAGCGCGTTATTTACGAGAGTTTTTAAACGTTGAAAATGGTTTCGTATTCCGTCAGCGCGGAGAGATGGGTCGCACAACAGGCATACTTATTCGTGTTTGAGAGTAAGAAACCACACACGGAAAAGAGAGGTGAGAGGAGTTGTTGCTAGCTCAAATTTCTATAAAAACTTGTGTCGCCAGTGCGGGGAGTAGCGGAGCAATCATACACCATTTTACTCCACGTGTGCTGGGTCGCGACCACTCGTTGGACGCCATTGAAGCAACGCCACGCCCGCTTCGATGACGTATGCCCCCAGTCTGTAGCGACGCACCCGGCTTGCCTAGACCTCTCACCTCTCTTCTCCATGGTACCGCACTACTGGCCGCCACATCCTCAAGCGATTAGTACGTCCCGCAAACCGCAACAGGGCTCGGCAGTAGTTCCCCTCGCTCAGACTGCAGATGCAGGCACCGCAAACGACCTTTTAATACACAAGTTGCTCATTAAACATGTTAATTTAATTGTTAAAGAAGAATCAATAATTGCGTCTTTTTGCACCCGCTCCAATGTGCCTGCAATTGTAGGTAGCTGCAGCAAGAATGCGGAACATGTGCCTGAGGCTATACTGGAAAACGCCTTGTTTAAAAACGCTCACATCATACCGAAGTACTAGCAGTACATCCTGTAATAGTATATTAGTACTTTATGTATTAATATATATATATATATATATATATTATAGACAACCGGCGCGGGTGTCTGTGCCCAATACTTCAACGGAAGATCAGACACAGCCAATAACACCATTCCTCGCGAAACCACGCTCAGAGGCGCCATGCCGGCTATGAGGCGGACAAAAAGGTTGTCGTCTAATTTATTGACACGCCTTTTGAAGATTCCCAGGTTATAGGTGGTGGGGAACACACTCACTGGAAGATCGTTCCATATTTTCGCCGTTCGACACAGGAACGATTTCGAAAAACGATGTGTTCTTAGTAGTTGGGTGTCCACAACATAATATGGATGTTCCGAGCGAGTCCGGCGGGTGTGGCGGAGATATATATAATAGTACTAATATAATAGTGCAGTAGTATTATAGTAGCTTTAGATTCCATGTCTACCTACTGCTTTTCCAACTGCTCTTCCTAATAGATAATCTAGTGCGGGCTGAAATATTTTCTTTCTCAATGTTCTGCTGTAATTTCCAATATTCCAGTGTGCAGATGTTTTTCTACATCAAAACAAACAAACAAAAACAAGCATTAGGTATATGTATAAAATATAACGTTTTGAACGTAACAATTCTAAAAAATATTTTTATATATAATATAATATTAAATTAATAAATATTAGAGACATTGTCCCAATATTAAAACGGGTTTCTGAATTGGTGTCATGCCGGTGATTCTCTTTGGGCGTGCCGGCTACACATAACTAGACAGAAAAGACAAACTATTTTATTTACATATCGCTGCTTCGACCAATATTTAATTCTGTGCGGTGGTACGAACCCGAATGGTTTGGAATAGTGAAAGCGAAACGATATATAAGAGTACTAGTCTTTTCGCTACTCGGTCAAAATGCGACCCCACAGCGCAGCAGTTTCATCACACCACCTTCAGTTTTATTGCGACCAGAACCTTCCGTGCTGCGATTGAGCCCTAACCGCTCGTTACAACTGACCGCTGCACTGCACTCATAACATAACTTACTACTCACTCCTGCTATTTGATCTTTGCCATTCTCTGATTTACTTCCGATTTCTATTTATTTCTAACCAATTCAGCTAACAGTACACACAGACAAAGAGAGAGGCTTTAAGCTCACTTAATTTATTTTGTTCAAGGGATCAATATAGAAATTAATTTTGTTTACTTAAACTCACTTTACGCAGACGAGTTCTCAGTTCACGCCCACGTCTCATCTTCGCCATAGAAATAAGGTGCTACTGGGGTTTGTCTCTCATCATCTCTCTCAACATATATCATGTTTCGATATCGTCTGTCACGCTCTTCATCGACACGTTTACATACAAGTAATACAAATATATCTGTATGCAGTCCAACTTGCTCTATATTCCAGAGACAATATTGAAGAAGACAGTTTTAACATTCTTAAATTTATTAAAAACTTTCTCAGATAATAATTCCTCGAATCTTTAATATAGGCTCCCGTACCGTACCTACCTATTATCTTAGGGAACGTACCCATACCACGTGACCGATTTGGTGGGAGGGAGGGGTATGTCAAAACACCACACTGGTTCACAGGGGTGGAGGCGCGATTATTCACCCTGTCACGTGGTATTTCAAGATATAGTTTAAAAAGACTAAAAAATGCTGCGGCAGTCTAAGACAAACAAAAAGTATCGCTTCGATGATGGCGTGAACTGGCACTATTTTTCCTAAGAACTCGAATGAAAGTATTCGCCTGGTCACATTCAAAAGTGAAAATACAACCGCTGCTGCTTAATCGACATAAATAGGTACATCGAAAAACAGCAAGTTGTGAAATACACTGCAGCGTCGAGCCGTGCGACTAGTGGATGACCCCGACGTGTCCCGCGATCTAGAACCGTTGCAACTTCGTACGGATGTCGGCGCCTTAAGTGTGTTCTATCGTTTATTCCACGGGGAGTGCTCGGAGGAGCTGTTTAACGCGATTCCGCCGTCCCATTTCCACCTCCGTACAACGCGCACTGGGCAGGGATTGCATCCCCATACGCTGGACTTACCGCGGATGCGTACACGTCGTCGGTTCTGCAGATCCTTCCTTCACAGAACCGGTAAACTCTGGAACGCTCTACCTGCCCACATATGTCCCCCCAAGTATAGTCTCGGGTCCTTCAAGAGAGGCGTGAATGGGCACCTGTCAGGCCGGCATGGCATTCGGAGCCCCCGCATTCGTCCGAATGTCCATGGGCGTCGCTAGACACCTTATGGGTGGTTCGGCGCCACATGTCGAGCGTTCAATAAAAAAATAATTTAAAAAATAACATGTATACCCGCTCGTTGGTTACGAGTAGTACGCACGTCAAGAGCCTATAAATAATAACTTAGGTACCTACTTAATTAATAAAGTGATTGTGAGACCTTATACTAGCTCATAAATCGACACATTCCCGACAGGTGTCGGTCGGGTACCTACTGCAGCAACATAGTTGAAGATAATTATATGTGATTGAGGGTGAGTGACGCAAACTAGCAGCTCAGAAACAAATTGTGTTTGCACAGAGAGAGAGAGAGAGAGAAGCACCAATCTGCCCGAGACTGTTCGAGTAGATCGCTTAAGAGCTGCTTATGGGGTAATTTAGTGAAAATATCAAGTGATGCCAGACTCGCATCGATGCGAGGAGACATTACGAGCTCGTGTCTATCATTGAAGTCGGCCGACGACGACGCGACGTCGTTGCAAACATGCGCTCGTTCGGACGTGAGATATGATATGCGGGTGGTTGCCTTTGGCTTCACATTACACATATTTGCACATATATTGCACATACAAATTTGTTTTATTATGACAAGTTTATGTGAGTACTACTTACCTATAAATAAAATATTGTGTTCATTGCTCGAAAAGAAGAAAATCATACGCACAATATCAAAATCAAATCGTGTATGTTTTTTTATGGAAACTGACACAGTTGGATAGGTCACCTACAACACCCGCGACCACAGCTCACAACTCACAACTCCTTGGTGAACTAGGTGCCATGTCAGTGATTCCTTTCGTTCGTGCCGGCTACACTGAACTGGACGGAGAACACGAACTATTTAGGTACATAGCCGTTCGACCGATCTTTCATTGAGTACGATGGTACCAACGCGGGCGGGTTAAACCCTACCATCTACCTAGTAAGGTAAGAAGATGGTAATATTATGTGGTGTATATATGTGAATGTAAGGTATATCTAGGCAAACAGCCGTTCTCGAGTTTTGTGTTACAAATTGTGAATTAATTCGTGGCAGCTTGCACTAATGATCTTCTTCATGAAAGATTCGCGTGCAGTTAAGAAATGCCGCCTATTATTTTCACATAAGCCGGCCGGACCCAGACGCACGAGTGTGTACTTTCGTGTCGACGACTCGTAGATATTTCCTCATAAGATGTTGCCTAAACAAATATTCCCAGTGAGTGATCCACTTTTTCAACAAAGGCCTTTCTGACTCCTTCAGTCTATTAACAGCCGTGATTAAATTCAAAAGAGCCCGCTTTTATATCGGATGCTTTGTCGGTAACTCAAAGTCAATACGGGACGTTTCACATAACGCAGCGGTTTATGTTATTACTTCTTTGGGAATTAATCATTCATCGAGTCATTGTCGGAGTCAGTAACGTTTAGGGAATCTCAGTCTCTTTTTGGAAGTCATTACTGTCATGAAACACTGACAGGAAAGGTCTGCGCGGCTCCTGGAATAATATCGACACAATGATTTGGACATGATTCAAACCCTATTGCGGCAGCGGCATATTGAATGGTATGCTTATTCATACAGAGGTTAATTTCTATTCCACACAAATAGTTCTAGTGACTACAGTATGATATGTCGAAAATTCTTGTCATCGGATGAGCCCGAAGATGCATCAGTGCATAAGCTGAGCAGATGACATTAATCGTTAAGGTGCCCAACCGTTGAATGTAGGGGATGGACTAATATCCTTCCTTACCTATAATAAAATCCAACGTCTGCTTTCTGTCTTTCTGTCTGAGTGTATGTATGTCTGTCTGTCCGCTTATAACTCGAGAACCACTGAACCGATTTTATAAAACAAAATTCTACGGATAGCTTGATTCTTTCCATCAACTATAGGCTACTTACTATCACGCTAAACGGCTTATGAGGTTAGCAGTGAAGTGAAATATGAGAGCGGGCGGAGCCGCGGGCACAGCTTGTTTTAAATAGACCGGAACTCTGTAAAGATTTTATATGCTGGCATCGAGGTGTATCTAGTAGGTGATACGATGTAGTCCAACTATGTCACGTTCCATTATTAAGTCATGTCCTCTTAATTAATTAACTGCTTATGAAGACGTCCGGGGATCGTCGTGCCAGAGCGTTCATCACCCAAAACATAAGCTTGGTCATTCAGCGCGGGAACGCTGCTTCGGTCCTGGGGATTGCTGTAACAGTTCCAATGGACGAGCTTTTTATTTTTATTTAGTTAATAGTTTGATTATACGCTATTGTTTTTTTTTTCTTTGATTTTTTTTAATAATATAAACCAAATCTATATGTGGACACTTCATTGGTTATGGTATCTTCTATTACTTACATTAACTGTTTGTTGACCCTAAGATTAAATAAATAAATAAAACATTTCCTGCACAATTTTGTGGAATGGCAAATTGACTTACTTGGCTTCGATCGACAGGATAGAGAGATAGAGATACACAATACATAATACAATTTTATGAACTAGGCACCAAGTTTCCTTACTGATATGAAGTTAGAGCGACGAAGTCACCTGTGCAAATTGCTGCTGGTGTACCGAATATTCACACGTTAGTCTGTCGTGCAGAGGTGTGCATGAGTCGACGTATCGCGAGACACCCGCCATAGTTAATGTATGTTTTGCAACTCACCGTATTAGCTTGTTAGGCGCCACTCGGACGCTCTCCCGCCCCTAATGAACACATTGTTGCAAGTCATGGCTACCACCGCACCGAGCAGGCACACCGACAACCCACTACCCACACCCGACACCCGACAGCCGTCTGTCAGCGCGCCGGCGCGGCGGCGGCGCGGCTGCAGACCACTCATCGCACCGTCAATATGCTTAGGTACCATCCTAATAATACTGTCCAGTTTATATACATATATAAGTACGTCGGTGGAGCTATTTAGCTATACAGACAGGAGTACTTGATCTCGAAACCAAAAAGACACGCGAGATACAAAAATAATATGGGAAAATTATTGTTGTTTGTGAAAATATGTGCACAAATTAAGTTTTCTACAAATTTCAATTTTTTTTTCAGAAAGCGCGACATTTGTCGCCTATCTACCAATAAGGAATCTAACGACGCCCATGGAAATACGGTTGCATGCGGGGTTTGCGAATGCCATGCCGGCCTGACATGTGCCTATTCAATGCCTCTCTTGAAGGACCCGAGACTGTACTTCGGGGGAAATATATGTCGACAGGACGCTCTGTTCCAGAGTTTCCAGTTCTGTGGAATAAAGATTACAAATATATTTAATTGCTTGTTTCTTCGTTTGCTCATCATTGCAATGTGACGACATCTGCTTCCTGTCTGACCTACCATCGACAAAGAATTTGATAAGGACATATGATTTACGAGGAACATCTCAGTTATAAATATCATTTTATAAAATTTATTTGGTACATAATAACGTACATAATACATACATACTTTCATCCACTGCTATGAATGAAGATAGTTGGCAAGGACAAAAACAACTTCATGAGACTTTTTCAAATATTGAAACCAGAGTACTTACATAGGTACTTATTTTGCTTTACTTTCCTCTTAGCGTTCAAATTTGTCAGCACGACTGATTCTATCAAACACTTGCCCTTTACTAGGTGGTAGGCTCAAGTTGTAAACGACTTGATTGGTACCACCGTACTGGATGTAAGATGGCCGCATAGCAGCTATTGATATATTGGCTGGTCGGAGCATGTGCTTTGGCCCCTCCGACTCAGCCACCCATACCGGATTACATAAAAAAAAATAAAGACCTGCCTTTAAAATACGTTTGTTCTATATGGAATGTTTGTGTCACCCTCCAGCGTCGTCTCTTCACATTGGGAAGTTTTAATCGGAATAATTAATGAAGGAAGCACTAGCGCGGAAAGTTTCCCCCGCCAGTTGCGGTGACGATGCTCTTGCTCGTGATTTCTTCGTCAACAATTAATTTAACACTTAACTAGGGAGACAATGGGGCGAGTTATCGCAGCCGGACCCCGGGGGGCCCGCTGCGCGCCGGCCGGACCCCCGTCGGGCCCCTCACCGACCATTGATGCCGACACGGATACGACACGGCCTCCATTCATCTTTCTATCATCTCCTCGGCCACTTTTGATGGAACGGCGAATTAAATCAACATTTAAATGGTGTTTACGATTTTGTAGATGAATCGATAGCAATTCGGGCCGGATATGTAAAATTAAATATTTTTTTGTTGGTAAACATTATACCTACGTGATTATACCCGTCAATATGCGAAACATGACATATCCAATGATGTTAACCAAACGGGCTCTTTTAATTTAATTCCCTAGGCGTCGACATATCACTGCATATAATAAAATTAAAGACACGACGACAAGGTAGAGTTAGGATTTAATAATATTATTAGTATGAAGACAACTGTAAATAAAATACCCATACAACAAATTTGTTTGTTTTGATGCCTCCAATTTATAATTTTACCTATAGACAATCGCAGTTCTCGTTTTTGTGCTGTAATATAGCACAACAAGGGATTTATGTATTTTTTTATCGTAGTGGTTTCTGTGACTGCAATGAGAGGCACAACGTGTCATGCTACTACTACTCGTTGTTTCTGTGACGACACATAAACAAAATAATTGCGCTGTACAAAAAGGCTCGCTTATAAAGATGTTTATTTCAATGATGTGAAAATTATATAAAGTAATGGTACTGTGGACGATGGAAGCCTCGGCAGAAATGGAGTAGACTTCTTATTTGTAAGTTAGTTAAATATTTTAATTTTATTTTTCTTATGATTAATTTATTTAATACAAATTGTATGTATATAATAATATTGACAGATAAACGATAGTAGGATTCCAAATTTCAGCCTTCATTATCAACGAATTGTCACCCCAAAACACTCCTAGCATAAATCAGCCAAATTGTCTCTTCTAAATTGATATTTCGCAGTTAGTACTAATTAATTAGAAAAATACCATTTGAGATCTCACGCAGTCACGTGCGGTAGATGTTGTCGAAACTCTACGCCGCTCACAACAATACACGGTTCCGGAAATGGAAGCTTCCGGAAGAGACTTAAACTAAAGCAGCCGCTCTAAAATTGTGAATGACAAATTGTACAGGGAATCGATTTAAAACAAACATTCGGAGAGAGCGCTCGGAGGACCCTCGCTCACTTATCTGGACCATTAAGCGCAGGGCATGAAGAGGCGGCTGGAGAGGCGAGTCTCTATGAATTCGGATGGCGGATTCCGCGGAGGTCGTTTGGAGGGTCGCGTGCCGACGCCATTAGAGCCCTCTTAGCAGCCGACTAATATTTCACGACGTTAGGATCGCGAGAAGATAAATTACACTATGAATACTGGCCGACTTTGAGTGCTTTTTTCGTAGCGTATGCGGTTGCGTGCGCTCACTATCACAATAGGCTGTAGATCTAACTTTTCAAAAATATCATCCACGACTAGAGGGGAACTACTTTCTCCACAACAAGCAATATTCCCAAATAACTTCCGGACCAAGCAGTTTACGAGACCAGTGATTGTTCGCATGTATGAGTGTACTATGGGGCTTGTATAGCTCTTCGCTAAAGCCCCAAAAATAAAATAAAAATAAAACATTCCGTACACGGGCAAAATCAATATAACCGTAATGACATTGTTCGTTTGTAAGGAGAAAATAATGTAACATAGTCACATATTTAGAATGAGTTATTTTCTCCCGTATCTCCAAAGCATGATAGCAACCACAAACACAAAATATTGAATGCATATCGAACGGTAGTAGCAGCACTGCAGCACACACACGAACAGCCGCACACTGCCTGCAGCGCAGGCTGACTCCTGCGCCTGCACCTAAGTACCTATATAGCACTCCCCATTCCTATCCATGGCAGTGCGACTCTACTCAAACTTGCAGTCTACCCACAACTCACAAGGGCTAGTCGTCGGATTGTACTAGCGTGCCGCCATCTATGAACAGCCTTACTAACAACGAAAATAGCTCATCAACATAGTAAAATTTTCTTTGAACACAATATGTAATTGATCTTGTGAAATTAACATTCGGTTTCATGTATATTAGTTGACTACCCGCTACATTTTATGCAGGCATTGGACCAATTTACCCCAATTCGCAATTATTTCTCTTTCTCCGTGTCATCCGACAAGTCAGTGGCATTGTACGGGCGCCATCATCAGAGAGCGCGGAGGTCGCGTCGACAGTTCACACAATTATTCCTTTTCGTGCCCAAATTAACGTGGGAAAATTTATTAGAAAATCTCTGTAATTAGACCGCCCAATTTACTCTTCCAAATGATAATATCTCGCCAACTTCTGAATTTCTCTAACGTATGGATACCTACTTATTTTGTATTTCATTGTTCTTGATTTCCATTCACTTAACGAATGTGATACTTCTAACTTTAATTCTTGTCAAGACTCTTCCTTATTTTTTACTTCTTGTATTAGTGTAGTCTCATAATTTTGCACGATGGGTTCTTAACCATTGGCACAGATATTTTTAGGAGAGTTAAATACATAGATAGGTTCCATATTATTTCACTTACGGAACAGAATAACTGATATGGGCAAATACAACACACATCTGTCTGAATGTGAGGCGCGTGGCGCGGCCGGACCCCCCGCGGCGCAGGGACCTCCTCCGGCGCGGCGCGGCGCGGCGGCGGCGCTCTATCTCGCCTATGTTAATTCAATTGTCTCTGGTCTTCGTATCGTTTCGTTGCGTCGACTCTCGCAACTCATCGACGGCGATACAATCGACATTCGATACAGAATGCGGACATTGATACCTCTTTACACTCTCGAATTATCATAATAATCTGCCAGTCACTTCCACACCAGCGCGACCCGTGCACTCGCATTGTCATCACGAAACGAACGAATGCTATGTTTCCGGTTCAATATAATTTTATTGTTATATTTTACATGATAGATATGACTAAATGTGCTAACCGGCATACTTCGGCTCCAAAAGTGGAGACACAACCATAACACGAGCTGTAGCAATTTGATTAGCAAATCTACAACTTTGATATATAATTTTCCTTAAGAAAAATGAGTCAGGTCATTCACACTGCAGTCCAGGAAGCACAGGCAGTCGAGTAAGAGCTGGGTAATAAAAAAACCAATTAAGTATGAGTTGGACTCGAGCATCGAGGAAGGTTCCGTAGCTACAACGGAGAAAGCATTTCCCCGTGCGAGACGGTCTCCCTTTGTGGTACGACGGATACGAGCTACAACACCTAATGGCGAATTACTGCAACAGCGCTGAATAAATTAACATTATATATATTTTTTGCCCAATTTTGAAAATGCTATAGTTCCTGTAATCTTCAATAAATTATAAATTTTCTTGATTTTGTTTTTTCAGAATTATATATTCAGAATCAGAATTGTGCAAAATATTAATAAAAATAAATAAACAAATATTATATTTAGATACGTTTTTAAATGGTCTTCTAGAAAAGTAATTAAAAAATAATGCCTATTATTTTGCCTAAAGGGGCAAAATAATATTCTCTAATTTAGTGCAAAATTTCAACTTGATACGAACAACCGTTTAGTTTAGAAGTGACCTTGTCGCAGACAGGCAGACATATAGACATACAGACAGACGGACCGACGGACGAGTCACACTATTTGATTCGGTATTCACCTCTTTGAGGTACTTACGTAACCTAAAACCTACCAAGTAAATATTTAAAATGTTTTTTATCACAACTGCAAGTAATGAGGACTGAGAAGTAGTCCAAGTAATTGATTCGTAGCTACTGAAAGTGGGGCTGACAAAGGCTGATCCCACGGCCGCCCCCGCGTACCGCCCATCCGCCCCCCGCTCCGCCTCCGCTCCGCCCCCTATCCGCCCTCGTTCCGCCCCCGCCTCAAACATCACGGCTTTCCGTTTTTTTACTCCTCCACTGACAAGACGAGCGTAACGAGACACCGCAAAGTGGTTTATTATTATATATTACACATGTTTTTCTTGATCGTGAGATTTTCTAAGTTCAGCACAAAATTATTTACTTCTCATATTGGTTGTAATTTCTTTTTATTGTGCGCGAACTGGAAAATTGACTCTGTTTCCGCGTTAGCTCTGTTCGCTTCCAAGTAAACCTACTTACATAATGATAGTTCTTCGTGTTATTGGCGCAGATTTTATTTGAGTTTATTAAAAAGGTTCGCCAATAGATAGGAAACAATAAATACATACCTACTGCACTGGTAGGTGTGAAATCACAATACTTATGTGATGTATGCCATCAGTCTGCCAACAAATCAATACAACATTCATATTATACTCTAAACCAGGTTATAATACTAATAAACTGTCATCTCATCTCAAAAATGAGTTATTTTTATAATATATATTTTGTACTCACAATTTAAAAAAACACATATTTTGCATGATATTTCGATAGATAGATAGATAGAAATACTTTATTGCTCCAAAAAACATTTAACATAAACACACAATAAGAAATTTACATGAGGGGCAAAGGCGGACTTATCCCTTACAGGGATTTCTCCCAGTTGGATGTTTTGACCTTTGGATGTTTGAGAGTCGTATGTTGCGAGATATACATAAGTAGGTAGTAGCAAAAGACTTGAGTGTGGGAATGTAAAATATAATATAAGGAAAATAACTATAATATACTATAATATACACTACATATAAGTACATACTACTTAATTAAACGTATAAATTACTATTTATAGATTAAATTAAATACATATGAATTACAATATAAATAATACATAATACCTAAATATGTACATACATACTTGACTTATTGGTCGTCAGATAATATTTGTATACAAATAATATATACAAGTTTAACGTGTCAAATGGAAAATAAAAGACGTAAGTTTTTTCTTTTCTATATAAAATCTGAAATAATTCATAGTAATTTTTACATTTGAAATGTTTGTTTATCCCAATCGATTGTTACCCCATCGTTTGTTTTGTGTGTCCCAAAACTCAACGTCAAGCGGAAACCAGGAAGTAGGCCAGTTTATGACTAACCAGGGAAAACTAGGAAAAAAAATCGGATATGAGCATTTTTTGAAAAACGTTGAAAATTTACATCGCATATAACATTTTAAGTACTACGACTAAAAATTTGCAAATATAATTGTTCAAATTTTTATATTGGAAGCCTAAATAACTCTGCTATTGATAATTATCCAAAATAAAACCAGAATGCCTGTAGTTTTACCAAAAAAAATATTCAGTTAAATTTTATTCTAAAAAAATAAATGACTCAGATTTTTTTTCTCATTTTTCCCTGGGTTGTCATAAACTGGCCTACTCCCTGGTTCCCACTTGATGTTGAATTTTGGGACACGTTGTATATATAAAAAAATTGTTATCTGACAAGTCGAAATATCATGTAAAATATCTGTTTTTTTAATTCATAATGTACAATATATATGTTATAAAAATAACTAACACCAAATATTAGTCTAAATAAAACAATTTCATTCATAATCCCATTAAAGATAAATATAAAAACATTTTGATATTCCATCGATTTCCTCGATTGAAGTTTTGCATTTCATTAGTGAGATTCTTCAAAATTACACTTAAATTACATTGATAAGTTTCTACAAACATAATAAGTCGATAGAATATAAGTACTTATTATTTATAAATTAATGAACACTTTTTTCAGTAACAGAGAGCTCCACTGTCTTTGAAGTGAAGTAGAAGTAGGTAAGTGTCTATCTAGCTTGTCGTATCTACGAGTATGTATCGTGTATCGGAGCCTTGGGCCATTCAAGATCGTAGCGAGCAATCCAACTGTTTTATAATGTGTAGCTGTATCGTGTATACCTATTGTTCTTCGGTTTTCAATCGGACATTGTTCTCGAAGTATACAAGAGATGAGAGCATGCGCACTGTGCAGTCAATAGGTACGCTTTCTCGTATTAGAGCTGTTCATGGAGACGTTTACTTCTGATAGACTAGTTAACCTGTATCGGCACATATTAACATAAGAGATAAATGTCGCGAATTTAGTAAAATTAATGCGGAAAATGTTCTTAAGATATGCCCACCCCACCATATTAATTAAATACTCCATTAGTATTACTAATGTGTTTTACGATGTTCTGAAAATCCGAGTTTCGGTTTTTTTATTTAGATTTTTTTTTTGCCAAATTTTAGGTATATCAACTTAAGTGTTCGTCGGTGTATCAACTTTTTCTTGTAACGTAAAAACCAGCTGCAAAGTCAAATTACAAAAAAAGTTATTACAATTTATTACTTAGTTGGAAATCAATAAGTATAAAATACTTATTGATTTTTATACTTATACTTATAATATAGGCAATTGAAAAAAAAAGTAGAGAACTATTCAAAATAAAAAATTTACAAAATGTTTAGGGGTGATCCAGGAAACAATTTTGTCCCCAGTTTTGTATGGAAAAAAGGGGTTGTTCTCAGGGTAACCAATATTAAAAAAAAATACTCAAAATTCTTTGTGCAGCTTCTTTCTTATTAATCAATTACTTATCTGAGAGTTGCTGTAACTTTTAAAACAAATTGAATTTATTAAAGTATTTATTTAGTAAAGTTGCGCGGCTTGCGCGGCTAGCGTCTAGTAAGCGGTTTGACAAATTTTGGCGGGAAACTAAGAAACTTGAATATAAACATAACCTACCATCGTGTGCGGGCGGTGAGCAGCAACCCATGCGCATTGCTAATTTATTCCGATGTCACTTTAATGTAGAAAGCGCTGAGTGTCAGATGGATGGCATGGTGGATCATCTGAATGCTGACAATGCTGTATCTACTTCGGCCTTGACTCGATTCACAGTTGAGGAAGTAAGTGAGGCAATTATGATGATGAAAAAAGGGAAATCGCCAGGTCATGACAATCTTAGTGTAGAACATTTGCAGTTCGGGGGCTACGGTCTATATTCGGCGCTCACTTGCCTGTTCAACCGTTGTTTAGAGCACTCGTATCTACCTCCCGACATGATGCGTACAATAGTCGTGCCTGTAGTCAAAAACAAGACGGGAGATCTCTCAAATGTAAAAAACTACAGGCCTATATCGCTGGCAACGGTTATTTCTAAACTTCTTGAGAGGTTGCTTCGCCCGATTTTGGTCTCACACATCAACATTGATAGTTCGCAGTTTGGCTTTCGTGCCAATGCTTCAACAGATATGGCAATAATGGCGCTGAAGCAAATTATCAATCGCTATAAAGACAGGGACACTTCGGTATATGCGTGTTTCCTAGATTTGAGCAGAGCGTTTGACACCGTGAACTATAACATCATGTGGAGTAAGCTGCGTAAATCGAATGTACCTAATGACATAACTAATCTGTTCAGGCATTGGTATGATGGCCAAACCAATGTTGTGAGATGGGGCACATCTCTCTCAGAACCCTTTAAGCTGAGCTGTGGTGTTAGGCAGGGGGGACTTACATCACCTGATCTCTTTAACGTATACATTAATGACCTTATCGTCGAGCTCAAGAGCGCTCAAGTTGGATGTCACATTGGCGGTGAATGTGTGAATAACCTAAGTTACGCGGATGACATGGTGCTCTTGTGCCCTACGATAAGTGGTCTTAGAACGTTGATTGGCATCTGTGAACGATATGCTAGTGCGCATGGGTTGAGGTATAATACTAGTAAAACGGAGGTTCTTGTTTTTCGCCATGGCAGAGGACCAGAGAGTGTTCCGCCGGTATACCTCTACGGCAATCCGCTGCGCTTCGTTGATAAGTTCAAGTACCTTGGTCATATTGTCACTGAAAAGTTGCAAGATGACTTGGATATGGAGCGTCAGCGGCGTGCGCTAGCTGTCGTGGGTAATATGCTGGCGAGACGCTTCGCTCGCTGCTCTCGAGATGTCAGGATCATGTTGTTTAAAACGTACTGTCAGTCGTTGTACACGTGTCACCTGTGGGTCAATTACACAAAACGAGCGTATAACGCTCTTCGAGTGCAGTATAACAATGCCTTTCGCTATCTCCTTCGACTGCCCAGATTTTGTAGCGCCTCGGGTATGTTTGCAGATGATAGGGTGGACAGTTTTGCTGCTATAATTCGGAAGCGAGTGGCTGGCTTCCGTAAGAAAATGTATTTAAATGAGAACCATACCCTGTCCGTCACTCTGCAAGGTGGCGCTGATCATATTTTTAAATTCTGGACCCAACTCCACCTGCCATTTGCCAGCCATAGAGTATAGGTACGGCAGGGTGTGGTCAAATTTTTGATAATTTTGATTTTCATTGTGTATTAGATAATAATTACTGACGGACTGACTGACTGCATTATGGAATTAATATATTCTGAAATAAAGTTATATTATTATTCTATATCTCTTTATTCACGTTCTTATAATATATTACATTAATTTTACATAAATTTTACAAAAAGTAATAAAAATGCACAAAATTAATATAATGTAAATAAAAACGGTAATTTCCGCCGGCGGCGGGAGGCAGGCCTCCAAGCACACCGGCGGGTGCAGGCCGTGGCTACGGAGCTCTCCGAGACGACGCGAGGCAAGCTACGAGCGATAGGTGGTGGTACTAGACACGTAGGCCACCACCACCCCCATCTCGGAGAGCTCCGTATCCGCCGGACTGCACGGCGATGTCGTCGCGCAGCTCTTTCACATATCTCGTTCTTCGTGCGCGCATCGCCTCAAATTTGCACTGCACCACCGGTAGCGGGGGCACTAGACAGGACGCGAGGTCCCGATGACCCCAAGCTTGCCGGTGGTGGACGTCGTCCTCGCCGTAGTTCTTGTGGCTCGGCCGACGTCAACGCTCCATCTTCGTCGTCGATGATATGCACCGACGACGACGTGGAGCTGGGTGGTGGGGTGTGCGTATGTGATGAGAAGAAGCACGGCGGTTCTCGTGATGGACGACCCGGGCGAGTGGAGGCAAGGCGACGCGGTGGGCGGAGGCAGTGCTGCTGCGGGCGAGCGGTGGCGGCGGCGGCGTCGAAGTCGAGCGCGGCGGGGGCGGCCCGCCGTCGCTGCAGAGCCTGCTCTCCATCACGCGCGTCGCGTCCCGGGTGGTCTGCAGCCGCTGCTGTCGCCAGGCATGTCGGGTTGGTGGAGTATATCGAGGACGCCGAGCGGCGGCGGTGGTGATGCCGGCACGGTGCCTCCAACCGTGCGGGCCGCTGCGCCGCTGGAGAAGGGTCCGCGCGTGGCGGAAGCTCGGTTGATTCGTCCCAGGCAGAAACTTTCACAATTTTTTTCAAAGAGAAAAATTTTCCAACATGTCTGTTTGACAGCTCTTTTTTTCTTTTATTATTATATTATTATTATCAAGATTAATCCTGTTTTCAGACAGATACCAAAAACAAGAAAAAGTTGATCTAGCCATGTTTTCTTTTTTTTCATAATTACTATGGAACTATGGAATACTTGGATTCTCAGCCATCTTTCATCATCGATTGAAGTAGGTGCCCATACCCACCAGATCTTCACCTCCACAACAGTACAGACCGACGTACGTAGGTATATACTGACGAACACAATTTCGCAAACCTTTGTTGTGTGACGAGAAGTCGACCGTTATCTATCGCAATTTGTCAGTAGGTGACAAGTGGCGAGGTGCGGGCGACATTAGACATCATCAGCGTTTCCGCTGCACCGACCGCGGCAGCACCTGGCGCGACGAAGCAACACGGACAACGCCATTGTCGCTATACAACTAAGGCTAATTGAACCATTTTCGAGTAATTGCGAATGTCTGTTGTTGAATTCTTCCACAGTCTTACTGTAGAGAGAGAGCATGATAGATAACTATTATCCTACATTTTGTATGACTTGAAATAATAACTAATTAAATATAAGATATTCCTCCATGAAATGACATGAAATGAAGGGAAGCACTGACGTGGCACCAAGTTCGCCCGGTTTTATAGGCTGACATCACGGATGTTGTAGGTGATGTAGCCAACGGTGTCAGTCAGTATCCATAAAAAATGTGTGTAATATTCGTAAGTTCAAATATTCCTCAGTTCAAGAGCCACTAAGAGAGAGAGATATTTCAAATACATTTTGTGGACTCGACTCGCTGTTAACGTTTTCGTGTAAGATAAATTTTTGAGAAGATTCATGTAAAATTGTCGCTAGAGGCGTTTTTCGCCAGTTAAAATCCAATTGCAATCGTTTCCACGTACTTTCGAATGAGTATTTCCAATGAAAACACTTAGCAGAAAGCCGGTTCAATTAGACATTGCGCAAGAGTTGCAACCTGCACCACAACCTGCACTGCGATGGAGCGTTGTCGCTGGAGGGGGGGAGGAGGGAGGTGAGGTGGCGAGCGGTCTCGATGCGGCCGCGCCGCGCCGCTCGCGTGCCCTCCAGCGCCAAACATTTTATTTGTTTATTACCATACTATAAATTGGGCTAATTATAATGATTTTTGTGTAAATTACTAGCATTATGTTGCTACCAAAAATACGTAGATTTAACGACGCGTTCCGAGAAGTGTCGGTTCGGTAATAGTTTTATGACCGGCGGCGGCGGCGCGGCGACACGAACGGATCGACTCTGACGCGCACAGAGTGACACGCGAAACGAGGTCGGGTCGGGCTGAGCGAGCGCGGAGCGGAGCGGAGGTGTAATCGCACCGACCGCCGCCGCGCCTCCGGCTAAATCTCGAAGCTTTCATTGTAGGTGCTGGCTTCAGTGCCCGTAACTGTTCTTGGATAAGCCATGTCATGATAGGACAAATACGGGGTCGTATTATTTTTATTATTTTCTTCAACCCTTTGACGATTTTTTTACCTTTTGTAATAAGTAGATACATACCTATTAAGTGGATACCCGACCCAGGTCTGAGTTATCATATTTTTATTTCCCATTCTCGGTTTACCACGATAAGATGGATGGAGATGTCGATTTACTCATATTTGGAAGTTATTGAGAGTGCCTACCATTATTCGAACATTTGTAGGTCCGTTCCATACCAAAATTGAAAAATAACAGAACACGTATGGCCTCACTTCCGTGTCTGTCCGTCCGTCTGTCACAAGCTGCCAGAGCCAAACGCTAACAGCTAGACTTGCAATTTGGCTTAGCTGAAGCTTGTTTTTTTTTTATGGTATGGCCTAATGCTGTGGTTTGGATGTTGATAGTTTGGATAATTAGGTTAATACAAACAGGTTATGAAAAAATTTCAAGAATTGAACCCGATTTACTGGGGTTGGTCTATTGTCAAATTAAAGCTAGGAATTCATAAAAAACGGTTTGGTTGTTGCTTAAAAAAAATCAAAACTGCGAAAATTACTAGTCCCACCCAACTTATTCCTAAAGTATTAATCGAAAAAATCCTTAATACATTTTAAAAAGTTAAACATAACACCCAAATGACACTTAACCTAGTTCTCAGTATGTTCACTATCAAAGTGTATAGGCGCGAGCCCCGACTTACACTGGACAGCTTTTTTATACTTTGAACCATATTTACGTCATAAATAATATCAACTCCTCCTGAAACCAATCACTAGTATTATTATTATTGTTTTTATCTGCAAGATAAACGACACTGCCACAGTTTAATACTACGATGAGGTGTTGAGTTGGTTGAGGTAGTTAGAGAGACGATGCTACTCCGCGCCGCGGCCGCCTCGTTCGGGTTGTTTTTTGTTGTCGAGAAACTGGTTCACTAAAATTACTCTTCCTATTATCTGAAACCTCCGCTGAAGGTCGTCTCCTTATATAATTGTAGAGCGAATTCCATCACGCTAAATGAGAACATTTTTAATACGTTTTTATTGTTAAATCACTCTCAGAAATTAGACACACAAGCTTGAAGTATAACCTATTAAAATTTTCATTGCAAAAATATATAATGATGTGGCATTACAATCTAGATAAATGAGAGATCCATAGGGTACACAATATATTTCTGCCAGAACAAGGTGCCAGTTCATTTCCTTGTATTCATATTTATTAGATACGTATTTATTCCATATATTTTAATTCTAATATGTTGATATGTTTATGTTGCATACGCAGGTCGCTTCAGACATCAAGGTCGATCTCTTTAATGAAAGAGGTGACAACGAAAGGTATCTATAAAACGCAACATTTTTCACCAAATTGATCTGCAAAACGTGTCGACCGACATGATAACGTAGGCTATTATCAGCGCAATACTCGTACATACATAATTTACGTAGTAACAGAATTTTAAATTATTAAAAGCACTTCTAGGACGCAATCATACTAACTATATTGAGATCACCTCTTAAGATTACTGACAAGATTATTTATTTATATAGAACCTGCCACGATCGGCTACATCATCTACAACAACCGTGATGTCAGCCCATAACGCCTTGGCGAACTTAGGTGCTAGTCAGTGCTTTCCGTTGGTCGTGCCGGCTACACTGAACTGAACGGAAAACACGAACTGTTTACATAATCGCTTCGACCGAACATTCATTCAGGCCGGTGGTGGCAACAATCCGGTCGGCAAGAACACGTACATACAGTTTTACGCGGCATCCGAACCACTGTCAACTTCAACGGTCGAACGGTCGCCAATCTAATTTATGACCGCCGGGCCTGGGTGTGCTTAATGTTCCCGATATCACGTCGATCCATTGCACCACGAAAATACAAAACAAGTTTTTTATTTTTATTTTAGTTCCAGATATATTTCCACTATGCGAAAGCCGACGCGTAATCGTAATTTCAATTTGAAATATACAATAGGTACAAGGAGAACAGAATATAAACTCTTCATAGCACACAATTGAATGAAAAATGCAATATTGTATAGACAGTTGCGTTTCAATGACGTTTTCTTGTATTAATTTGGCTTTTACCGTACTTATGATACAGTTTAGTTTCTAGTGTTCCTCCGGCTAACAATTAAACAAAACGAAAAACACACAGAATGGCTCATTGTGTTTACACAGATCGCCAAGTAACAGGAGACACAGAAAAAAAAAAAATTTGCCTCGGAAACTCCCGCGTAACTTTGTAAAAGAACAATTTTGAAAACATGTTTTGTTTTTTGTGCGACTACGAGCCGAACCACAGCACTGCAGGCACCTCGGCCTACATACAACGCGCATGCGTGACGTGACTGCTCATGTCACTTGCATTTTTACTTTGCGTATTGGGGTCAATGCAAAATGCCTTTGCGTAAAGTACTTTCTGGTACACGCTAAACCGCTTGCACTCACTAGAGTCATATGTATAGGCATAGTACAAATGATGTTTCATTAATAGATGGCTTGCACTCACTAGAGTCATATGTATAGGCATAGTACAAATGATGTTTCATTAATAGATGGCTTGCACTCACTAGAGTCATATGTATAGGCATAGTACAAATGATGTTTCATAAATTATGGACGTAAAACTAGAGAGACTGTTCTACGACTGTTTATTTTGACATAAAAAGTAGTCACTTTTTATATAAATTTGTATTGAATAATATATTTTATAATAAAAATCCTGTGAATTTCTCGTCGTCTCTTCTTCGTACGTGTATTAAAAAACCGGATGCAAAAAAATATTGTGATAAGTTCAAGAGTAAATACTATAACCACATGAATGTCTAATAAAGAATAAATCAATTGAGGCCAAACGATATAAAGTAAACAATAATTATGTCCACAAAATAAGGACTACTTTTTTATGTAAACCAGCATGGGTGGCCGTGCCGAGAGACCCACGTTCCAGTCGACAGAGCCAAAATCACCGCTCCTCGCCAAACCATCCTCAATTAGGTGCCATGCCAGCAGATTTTCGAACTGTTATTAGGCTGTCTAACCTGTTAATACGACTTCCGTGTGAACTTGAACAGTTTCGGATACGATCAATGGAATAATTTACCTAAACAAAATATAAATTCGTTGCCTTGTATAGTTATATTCCTCATGGAATGCAAGTATCGAGACAGCTTGGACGACCAGCGCAGCGCAGGCCGCACCCGCCGTTCTGGCTGCTTACAATTCTAGCCGCACCGGTCCACCTTCGATGCCTTTGATCCGGTTCTCAATATATTGAGCTTAGATAAACTGCTCTAGCTCGACCTGTCTATAACACGCATATAGGCACGTAGGTTCATACATCCACATACACGCAGAGAACCGAACTATTGGAAAAGTTAGTAATTGATGCAAAACCTGTGTGAAATACACGTCAACATTGATCGCATCTTGTAGACAAGTTCTCGATCTCGAAATTATAATAATTGTATTGATTATTAAATAACCTACAAATTTTGTAAATACATTAATGTGGAAATTTCAGACGTACAATTTCCCTGGCTCATCTGGAATTTTATACATGAGGTAAGTCGGGTGATGCATTCCCTTAACTATGATTTGTAAATTATATGTTTTAGGCACATTTATTAATAACGAAATATCATGGAAACCTTAAAGAACCCCTTATGAAAATTATTTAAAACAAACACTCTTAGTTAATTAACAAATACCTATTATAGTAATTAACATGAATATTATTCACTCTCTTACACAAAGGACGAAAAATTCTCGCAAGCTATTAGCCAAGCAAGACTGCAGGGATTTTGGTCTCATAAGAAATAATTTAAAATTCACAAAATTTTTGAACATAATTAATATAATGAACATTTCCATAATAAAGAGAATAATATACAATTTACATAATAACCGACGTATAATATTGTTTGTGGGCGTAGACAGCCAACTAATTACTTCAAAACTCCAAGCATTCCGTCTCATACGCTTAACAGTGAGTTCTACATTTCTTATTCACCAATCAGGTTACAATAATCTCATCGGTTCCGCCGCTTACCTTCATAGACACACATGTCGTCTGTGCTCGCATTAGTCGTCGCCTGCCCTCGCCGCCCCACCCCCCAGCCCCCGCCCTCACCCCCGCACTCACCTATACTCCCCCGCCGCCGCGTCGCGTCTACTTATACCGCGCGGGCAATTTCCATTTAAATAAATAATGTGTTGCGCCTCGCTCGACTCAACTCGAGAAACAATCGCGTCATGTGGCGGCGTGAAATAGCCCACTAATGGCGCGTTCGTCGCGTTTCGGACCTCGACGTTCCTCGGGGAGTTAGCGCCCACTTCCGGTGCATTGGGCTCAAACATATAAAAACTCTTGAGTTTACCCTATGCATGTAAAATTCGTTTACACGGTACTGCGATGATTTAGGACAAAATATTATTTTCAAGTAAACTTTTTTCTAGGTACTTAGGTACGTGCATATGTTAAACAAAACTAAAATGAATAATTTATTTAATTCTGAAATGTATTATATCATTACGGCCAGATAGATAATAGATAACTGAAAATGTTTCTCCACAGAACCAAAGGAAACCCGAGCGTTGAAGTCTGTTTCACTGGAAAACAATGTTTAATGTAGTCTGTTATTATTGAAATAATTATAGGTATGATAGTAATGCTGCAGTTTTTATAAGGAATTTTAATACATTATTTCTACGTTGGTTTCTTTATTCTATTATTACTTATGTTGGCGTAGGTCATGCAACTTGGTTCTTCGTAGGAATATTAGCATCAAACAATGCTAGGTAACAGGGAGTTTACGTAGATCTGTATTATCCCACTAAGCCCATATGGGGGTGGGCGAGGGTAAATTTAAGGAAATTTAAGCCTATAGTTTAAAAAACCATTTAAAGTGTACCATTTTATGCTGAGTACACAATACAGGGTGTCCCAGTTCGAACGGATTTATGTACTTACCGCCACAGGATTTCTCATTTAAGCATCCATAAAAAGGTCAGTAGCATTTTTATAAGTACTAGTATTCTTCGAGATAATCGAGATTTTATGCGTTAGAAAAGCATGGAAATTATGGCCTTTCGCTGAATTACGAGGACGAACACTATACCCAACGTCGATATTGGTACAAAGGTGTGGCTTTGCCAATCACAATCATTACCTTAGGCACATAATTATTTTTTATCGCAATGGTGATATGAACGTGTGTAAGCTGGCGACTGATTAGGAAACTGGTAAGAAGTCTGGTTTATGAACTTCGCAGATGAATACCTATCGTGCATTTTGAATACGCCACCCTACAATATTGACAATATACCAGTTATTCTTTCATATTCTTCAGTTTTAAAACAACTCCTGTTAGTTTGCACTGAAATAACATAGTTTGAAATAGAGCAGGGAGAGGACTGGACAGATCGATGAAGTCAACCCTCTTTCGAGTGGAATGTTTCGGATGGGGTTAGAGTCATTTACAAATTACGCACTTAATCGTTTCATCAGAGGATCGGCGAGCACTAAAAAAAGATGGAGCGGTAACACAATCTTAAACAACGTATAATACGTCAAACTATCTTATCTGTTCCGCAAGCCGCCTGGCCAGATTTTGTGTAATCCTTGGTGTTCGTTCACAGTGGTACACCGCGTCAATTTCTTGCAATCTAATTGCGACCACTTACAGGTTGTTAATATAATATTGCCGTGATAGCGATCGCTAAGACTACTCTTTTGGGACTGCTTTTCGTCCGTGTGCCCCGCCCTATAGCCACTAATACTTACAACTCCAAATCTAAGACGTAAGTATTCCATTCTGCGTCAACTGGAATACCTGTATAGCCTTCATCAAGCACAATGTTTTCATGAATAATCGTTTCCTCGATCCGGGTTGTTTATTGCCAATGTTCAAAATTGCCGTTTCAGTCTGCACATTCACTGGTATAACATACATTTTTCATACATATACCTACAAATTATTTTTATTTGTTCAATATTAGTACAATTCCCGGAAGGAAATACCTAATGCGTGTCGAGCTTTAGAAAGAGACATCCCGGTTGTAGAGCATCGTCCGACGACGAGGCTATACAACCGGATTGTCTCTTTCTAAACACACGCGTTATTTGCTGCCGGGAGCTGTACCTACAAGCATATAGGTAAGTACTACGTGTAATGTTCTTGTATTAGCGGCTTACGTAATTTGTGATTGACCCATCACTGTGGGGGAGGGAGGCGGTGCGGGCGGCAGACAGGGCGGTGAGCACGGGGGGGGGGGGGGGGGGGGGGGAGACGGCGGGTGTCAAATGAGTTGGTGGCGATGTCGTTAGCTCGGCTCCGGCCGAGTTCCTCCCTTAACCCTCTCCGCTGCGGCTCGATAATTTACTCGCTACTAAATGACCGCATACACACACACGCGCGGCTTGTGCTATCGGCGCGGCAGTGGGTGGCGGTGTCCAGATGTGTTGTTTCCTTGGTAGTTTTGATGTATGAAGTAAGAGGGACTTGGGTTTTGTACTGAGAATCACTCCATTTCAGTTTATACTTTAGGTAGGTACGTTATGCAGAACTTTATAGTTTATGCTTATTGTAAGTCTGTCAGGTTTTCACAGCAAACAGGAATCTACAAAGTAACTGCATTTGTTAAGTTTTTAAAATTACAGCATGTTCATCTTTTTACGAATAAGTACATATTATTAATTTAGGTACTTTTGCTCTGCACACCATCTCTCATTATAGAATAGGCAGGCTGGACTCAATCCAGCGACGAGCTGTTGTGCGACTGGTGGTGGGTGACCCCGAAGTGTCCCGCGATCTAGAACCACTGCGACTATGGATCGAATGTGCTCCATCGCTTATTCCATGGGGAGTGCTCGGAGGAAATTCATCCGGCCCATATTTTCCCCTACGCGTCCTTCCTTCCAGCCTCGAGTCCTTCAAGAAGGTGCCTTCGTGAATAGGCACCTGTCGGGCCGGCATGGCAAACAACAAATAATTCCATGGGTGTCGTTAGACTCCTTATGGGTGGCTCGGCAAGTCGAGCTTACATTAAAAAAAAGCGTCAAAATGTTTGCGTAAAAGTTATATACTTATCGCTCCGAGCGCTTTGTTAACTGATCCAAAAGCGTCGCCCTGCGCGACGCCGCCGTCGCGACGCCGCGCCGTGTCGTTCCTTTGTGCCGCAGCGGAGCGGCGCGGCGCCGCGTCGGCGCTCATTAGAGCGAGGGCCACGCGACACCGTGGCTCCTCTTCCATCCTCAATTAACCCGATAATCCCCTAAATGTGCAATTATAGTTATCGCCAATTTGCTCCGCTAGACACTGCGCGGTCGATATGTCGCGCCGAGCTGTGACGATAGGGGTCAAGTCGAGTCGGGGTGAGTGCACCTAGTTTAAGTAGCTACGTATATAGGTAATTATCTTTTCGATGTAAGAACAGACATTTCATTTGTATTTTAATGAGAACTCGATAGCAGAAATAACTGGAAATCGGCAGTGTTAAGATAGGTATTATTTCATAGAACGAGGTACAAAGATTCAGAAAACCTTATAAATTCCTAGAAGTATTGTATACCTAGGTGCCTACATATTTTATTTTGCTCGCACATGAAATACAATTGTAGCTTAACCTGACCATAATATCAAATAGATAAATGATGACCTACCGTGTGGGGCCGGTACTTAAAAAGAATAGCCCCACTGCATCTCTCCCTGTGAATGTCGTGAAATGCGACTAGGGGATAAGGACAAGATGCCATTCTAAATGACGACAGGTCAGCCAACTCTCACCTCGGCATGGTCCTTCCTCCGAAACATGCAGCAGGTGGGTGTTCGTACCTTACTTGCTGCCAGTGGCGGCTGGTCCTAAAGTGCGCTCGTGTGCCGCACTACCATACCACGAGAAGTCTTCACTTCACTCAAAATAAATAATATCTTACAACATACCAACATTAAAACAATAAAGATCGTACTCCAAATAAATACGAATGTGAATTCGACCTTATTTTATAGATCACAAGGCACGTTTTTGCGAGTAAACCCGTGCCATCGCATCGCTAGCGCGTCCCGTGCGGAATCGAAAACGCACGCGGGTCTCCCATACTAAATGTATGGGGATCGGCAAAACACCACTGGCACGTAAGACAAAAGATACTTCATAGAAACAGTATGGGCCGAAATAGAGTTCTGCGTGCGGCGCACAAGCGCCAAACAGGGACGCTATATCGTAAATAGCCGGGCGTGCGACACGTCGCGAGCGATTCGTTTTGCACGAGTCCGTCTACCTAGAGTCAGCGCGCTGTCATGTGATGTCATATACCCGTTAGCACGCGAATATTTAAAATGGGATATGGTTAGGTTTTGTGCTTTCTGTCACGTGATACTGTGAATTAAGTGGTGCCGATATTTGCGTAAGCGTTCGTTAAAGGTAACGCTTTACAATCAGGTGATCCCGGGTTCAATTCCTACTTTTCAAATGCTTTTATTTTTGTAAAGTTTTTTTTTTGTATTTTTGGGACATTACTACTGTTTTCTTTTTGAAAGCTGCAGTAGTGTTGTGGTCTATGGGTGTGTTCATAAAGGTACTAAAAATGGTTAAAAACTTGTTTGGATTTTTTTCTTGTTTTTTGCAACTCATTGAGTGTCTTGAGAATATTTATACTACCTACATAATAAAACGCAGGCGTTTAAAACATTCGGAAGTCGGGATCTTAAAATAACATTGAGAATGTGTTGGGAAATTTGGTATTTAAGTACCGCCACTGCTTGCTGTTTGTCTTGTCCTTATACATTGTTAAACGTGGTGATCGGTGTTTTGCTGTAATTTACAAGAGTACTTGCAGCACAACATCGATTGCTCTGCTTACCCCGATTGTCGGGATACAGCGTGTGGTGTGTGTAGAAATAATGACTCATTACTTAGTCTCCGCGCCGCCGCCGGCGCATATTAAAAGAAATCAGCATCATTACCTATTAAGTATAAAAATTAAAGTGGTAATTGAATATGTGTTCGGCGAGAGTTACGAGCTCCTAAGTATAGTGATGAGGTCCCGAAACATAATCACCTCTGAGACGACCTCACGACTCTCTTAATAGCACGCTCCGACTCTAAACGTTTTCTCTGAATATTCATTTTGGTTCACCGTCATCTCGCAGGTTCCACTGCGCGGAATGCCTGTAAAATTTCGGATAACCTCATTATTCTAACTGCCGCTTTGGTTTTGAGAAATGATTCGCACGGTGAGTTCTGACCAAGGTGCAGGCGCGACGCACCACGCGCGGTGCGCTCGCTGATCAGCAGCTCTAGAACTTATCTCACCTGTGGCTCTAGTCTAGTCTGTGCGTGCGGCGCGCGGGCGAGTCATGCCACACGTTGAGTGCACGCACTCACCTATAACCAAATAATTTGATCAAATGTTGAGAATTTCAATACATTTATCAAATAAGTAAATAAATAAATATTGAATCTTTATAGTGTAGTATAATAATTAGTGAGTAATTTCATGGGCTATTTATTACTTAACACTAAGTACGTAATCACTTTTTTTTGGGTTCCGTATTCGTAGGGTCCAGCCCTATTACTAAGCCTACGCCGTCTGTCTGTCTGTCCCTCTGTCTGTCCGAGGGCTGTATCTCTTGAACCAGAATAGGTAGCCGGTTGAAAATTTCACAGAATATGTGTTATTATGGCCGATATAACAACAAATAATAAAAATAAGAAAAAGTAAAAAATTGACGGGGATCACCATACAAGAAACTAAAAAGTCTATGCGCGCCCTCTAGCGAAAACAGTATGAAGCATCTTAACATCTCGGTGCGCGAGTTCGACTCGCACTTGGCTGGATTTTTTTCTTTTATAGAAAGTGCGGCATGTGGCGCCGAGTCATCCATAAGGTGTCCTCGTGGACGTTCGGTCGTACGCGGGGGTTGCGAACGCCATGCCGGCCTGACAATTACCTATTCACGCATCTATATAACTTGGACCCGAGGTATACTTGGGGGAAAATATGTAACTTATATACTAACTTAACACTAAGTAACTCTCGCCATTGTCGACGCAAAATATTCTCTCTCCTCTCTCTCTCCCTCCTTCTCTCCGTCGCTCCCTCTCTCCCTTGTAGGGGTGAATTTCCCAAAACGCTGATACAACTGACTTTTATTTATAAACAGACGGAAGCCTAAACAATTCTTTCCATATTTCTAACTTCAATAAATATGACGAGCTTCAATACAAACTTTCTCTTCTTTAACCTTCTTAAATTTCTAAAAACGCTGATGCAACTGACTTTTATTTGTAACAACAGAATCCTAAACACCGCGGCTCAGGCTGTGCGTTGTATGACAGTCAGTCAGTAGATTAACTACATCTTAGTCTTTCTCTCCATATATTCTCACCTTTAAAACATAACCTACTTATTACATAAACTTAAGTAAGAACTGACACTCCACAGCACTCTCTACGTATTCGGGAACAATATTGAAACGATTACGATCATTACAAGAGGAAATAGTCTCAAACCGGTATAGAGAGTTAGAGCAGAACCAACCAACACAACTCTACCATTCATCTATGCACGTACATACGGCCTACCTACATAGCGAGATGAGGCGAGGTGGAGATATAAAAACTACTTCATTGAGGCTCGCGGGCGGAGGGGGGCGGTGAGGAGGTCCATGCACGGGGGGGGGGGGCAGAGGGGTCAGACAAGGCCACGTGCTACGCTCGCCTCAGCAGAAGGGTTTATATTATAGGCGCCACTCTGTAGTGAAACACATTGATGATCAGGAGCGTCTATGAAATTTATATTAGAACGTGATAAAGTCGCCAATCAATTGGTATCTTTTGGGTTATTAACCCCGACGCAAAAGGAGGGGTGCTATAAGTTTGACTACGTCTGTCTGTCTGTTTGTCTGTGTGCCTATCTGTGGCATCGTAGCTCCCAAACAAATGAAACGATTTGGATGCGGATTTTTTTATTCTATTTTATTTGCTTACTGTCCCTCCGTCCGACGCCTTTAAGTAACTAAACAGACATGTTTGGCTTTTTAAGGATTGCTAATTTGTCGATTTTTTTTTAAATTTGTAATTTAACTTATCCAAATTGCAGTACCACACGGGGCTGTAGCACAGGCTGTAGCACAGGCTGTAGCATGTAGGTAGAGATGGTTTTCAGATTTCTTAATTCATACATTCCCCTATATACCGCGATAATGAACAGTTTGACTGTCGCGATTATTAAACTTCATACATTGTGTGTATTATTTTCTGTGGACATATTGACGGAAAATTAGAAAATACTTTAATGTTCCTCGTGCGTATAGACTTTTTCAAAACAAAACATTAAAGAAAGTAAGTCATAACTACGAACGTTGTTCGGTTTCAGTTTTCAATTCAGTTTTCAAATAGTACAACGGACTCTCGAATGACTCAGTGAATGGTTGCCGCGCGGCAGCGGCCGCGGCAGCGGATCGGCTTCCCAAACTATCGCGAGCCTCCACGTAGCTAATCTTATTTTTATTTCACCTTATATTTTTTATAACAAAAGATCTTCGTCATTTTTTGACAAGGAAAAAGCCATCAACATTGTAATGGAAGGTGGCGCCGGCGCGGCGTGTCGGCTGCGGCCGTCGCTTTGTTTCAATCTCGAGGCATCGGGGCCCGCGCCGACCCCGCACCCCCGCGCACCTTCCCGCACCTCCCCGCCGCCGCCGCCTCCGACTCCGACCCGCACGTAATTACCCGCCGTATCACTTTATGTTTCGGCTAACGGCCAAATGGGGCATAATGCCTAGCGTAATTATTATGAGTCCAATATCGCTCAATCGCGCCGCACTGCCGCCGCGCCGCGCCGCCGCCGCGCCGCCGTGTCGTCGTCGTCGCGCCGACACAGGTCTCCGTGCTCACGACAATTGAAAACTAAATTAAAATTTTATGTCTATTGGGCAGACACATGTATTGGCATTGGCGTACGACTAAGTAAGTACCTTTACGACACTAGAGAGTACAGGATACATACGTCAAGCAACTGATGCCTCCTCAATCCATATCAGTCGGGATTTCGTCAATCCCATAGTACAGCCTTTGCACTTGTTCAAATAACCGATGACATCCACAATGCAATAGATGACAGGCAACTTTACTCTGTTGGTTCTACTTGATTTCAGCGGTGGTCTCAGCGCTGTTGATTTAGAAAATCTTCTGGCTATCATACGTTCCTTGAATATTTCACAGTCAGTTTGCGATTGGTTCTCTTCTCATTTCAGTGGTAATCACCAGTGTGTTCGTATCGAAAATGCCACTTCTAAGTGGTGCGACATCACTCCCGGCTTACCGCAAGGCGGCGTGATGAAAATGGAAAAGAGTAATGGATGGAAGAATAATAAATCCATTACTCTTTTCCATTTTCATCAACAAAGCTGTTGTCTCTCTTTTATATGTTTCTACCGACCATATCTATGTCAAAATCGACCAATGCGCTGGTGTAATTGGTGCGAACCCGGTGGTGTTAAACCCTACCAAGTAGTGAGGTAAAAGGCCTGTTAAGTACGGTCAACCTCAACGGTCGAACGGTCAACCGGCCCAGGTGTGTTTAAAAGATCATGAACTGCGGTCGATCGATCGTACCACCGAGCTACACGAGGCAGACGAATTATTATTATTCCAATAATGTTATCCACGTCTAAACCAGCATTAACTATGCCAATCAAGTCTCGCCACCCTATAACCACTAAATCAAGCGAGGTTTTGCGTCATGATTTATTTAAGAACCTACAGAATATTTTCTGCTTTACCGGCTTTCCATTTCTGGTTCGAGCTTAACGATACAAATTGCTACAAAACGTTGATAATGTTGTTAACGCAGAAGATATAGGTACTGTCGCTACATTATTTTAGTTTATATTATCTCAATCACGGCCGCTCTTGATTGAATTGATTGATTGAAATGTTTGGTAGCTACTCGTAGCTTGTACCTAAACATTGAAATGTCAGGTCCGAAAGCTCATGCAGTAGATATCTACGTGTATGAGTTCGAGTGTAGTGTAGGTAGGGATGTACTTACTCAAATAAGACGAACGAGCACGATAAGTGGTCGGCCGCCGCAATTTGATCGCGTTTTATTATTTTTTTATGGTAATTGTAATTGTCGTGGGGTTAATTGAGCGTCGGCGGCCATACTTCCAACTGCAGGGAAGATGTCGGCCGCGATACTCGCCTCCTATTATTTCTATTTGTTGGAATGTGTGGTCATCGCCTCCCATTACTTACCGTTTCATATCTTTATTTTCACATTTACCTATACTGTGTCTCGTCGCTTGGATTATTTCACTA
Source organism: Nematopogon swammerdamellus (assembly GCA_946902875.1). Classification (NCBI taxonomy): domain Eukaryota; kingdom Metazoa; phylum Arthropoda; class Insecta; order Lepidoptera; family Adelidae; genus Nematopogon; species Nematopogon swammerdamellus. The sequence continues at coordinate 10,472,036 of OX336335.1, read as the reverse complement.
ATCATTATGTTAGCGGGAGCCACTCGTATGCGTTGTTTATTACTGCGCGGACGTAAAAACACCGAAAAGCTCGCCGTCAATGCGCGTTCTTGCGTTCCATGTTAATGAAGTAAAATTACCACGAGCCTTGTCGCCACAACACTAGTATGTTTCATTTTTAATTTTGGTCTCGAATACTCGTATCCCATTGTTTCATTTACGCAAATATTATTTAACTATTCAGACACTGGTGATCAGGAAAATCATCCCACCGTGCGCTTTCACACAAATCATTTTTTATTATCTTTCTTGAATTTCATAACGATACTAGTGGGAAAATATTGTCCCGCTAGTTCCATTATATGGAACTAAATACTGGGAAAAAAATCCCACTAGGCCCATGTAGTGTCGGGTGTTATTGGATTATAGCAATTTTGGTCTTTACGAATTAACAGTAGTATCCTGCCTATCTAACCTGTCGTACTGTTAATCTTTAAAGACCAAAATTTATATAATAAACAACAGTGTAAACTTCAAAACAGTCTTGTTGTTGGATTGCTTAATAAACTTAGATTTTAGATTTAAACTTTAGGACGAGATATCCCATGCTGAGAAGTTTGTGATTTAAATTCTGATTAAAATAATGGATTCAAATTGTGTATAAAAATTTGTAAAAAAAAAAAATTCATATATTTTCTTAAAAAAGCTTATAAAATTATATTTCTAGCAATAACATTTTCGACCATTTTCAAAAAACTAAACAAAACATTAACACTAAGCAATTTCCGCACGGGGTGGGCCAACTTTCCTGAGCATCACCGTATTAATTTTCATTTTAAGAATAAAATACAAATTGAGTCGAATTAGGTTAGGTCGATATAATTCTTCATTGGTAAAGTATGAATGGGTCGCAATCACGTTTCATTACCTAGGCAGGCGTGCCCGAGGGCACTTCGAATGTAATCCCCAAAACCGCAGTTTCTCTGCCAACTGCCAGGCCTATTCCCTGTAGTCTGTAGCCCGTAACTCTCAACTCAACAGTCTCGACACCGGTAGAGTACCGGCGGCCGGTAGAGGACACGGGCAGGGCATGAGACACCGCGACAGCTGCACCAATCACAATGCGGGGGGCGTGTCCACCCCTCACACTTCCGATACCCCCCACCCCGCAACTACGCACCCTCCGACCTGCACAAGGGGTTCGTATCTCACGTGAGCGTATCATTGGCACATAAAAGGAGTTTTTTATTGTAGCTCACCGGATATTGGGGGTTAAATAACCGGCATAGAAGCCGCTCCGGTGCCCAGGCGAGCTTTACTCCTATCTAAATTTAAATCTCCACAAATAGCGGCATAAAAATTGCGCCCTTTCATATTTTAATATGGAAAGCAGATGTATAGATTATGCCGACCCACATTCAATTGTCTCCTGCATAATAAATTTACAAGATACATTACATACCTACTTACTTAGGTACCTATCTACATACCTGATTGTTCTTACCCTTTCAGTAAGATTTGCCTCACCCTTGAAATAATATACGGAAGCCGTCTCGCGTTTCCACCAGTGACTTACCTACCACAGATTAGAGAAGTCGTGGCTAGGTGCACATCGACACATTTGCTCACGCTCATTGGATGTAGATTCACGCTCATTCGATCGCCGAGTAGCAGCGAAGCACCATGGCGGCGCATTGCTATATAAGTTGATTAGTAAGAATTTTCGCGACACCGTATTTTTCTTATCTGATCTGTGTACGAAGAACGCTGTGTCCATTAACGTGTTTATTTCCATTTAGTGTATAACTCCAACTAGCGCCTAATCAACAGCAATTAAAAATAATATCGTTGAAATACGTACGACCATTTAAAAAGCTAAAGAAAACAAATGTATCTTTATATTAATTACGCCTGCAGGCCTGTCCACGCTGTCGTCGGTGGGTTGATTAACTTCTTGGTGAGAGGTCGCTCCTGTGCGGCGACGTGAAGCAGTGCGCGCGGCGCGCGGGGCGCGCGGGGCGCGCGGGGCGGGAGCGGAGGCGGCGCGGTCCGGTAGCCGCGCCCGGCAGAAGCTAACAATCGAACGGCTTCTAATTTATTTATATTAATTCAGCAGCCTGCGGGCCTGAGACCGGCCTGGCGCTGCCGCATTAGTTCCTGCGTAAATTAGACAATAAATCTGAGCGAGTGACGCGGGGACAGCTTCCCACAACCGCGTCCCGCCGCCGCCGCCTCCGGCTCCTCCGCAGTCTGAAAGAGATGCGCTGAACTAAATCTGTACTGCAGTTAATCAAAATCGAGATGTTGCCTCGAAAACTAGTTTACCTATGTACACAGTGTGTTCAAAAGAATTATTACCAAAACAACGGGAATTTAAAGAAGAAAGAAAGAAATAATTTTCATTTTCTCTTAATTAATCCTTAACATAACACGGTACAAAACAACTAAAAGAGAAAAAAGGACAGGCGCAGCCTTTGCCGCTACACACCCACTCGTCTCCGAGCTGGGAGTGTGCGGCGCTGAATTTAAGCCTGCCCCCACCATTCTATCACAATTTCTAACTAACAAATGTATAATTTTGTTGCAGGAGCACCCGAGCCTGCGCGGCACACCCCTGGCAATGCTGGCGGCGCAGTGCAACAAGCTGTCTAGCAAGTCGCCGCCGCCACTCGCGGACGCCGCAGTCGGAAAGGGTTTCCACCCGTGGAAGAAGAGCCCCGGCGGGTACTCGCCGCCCGGCGGCGGGGGCGGCGGGGGCGGCCAGCGCTCGTCGCACTCGGGTGCCTCGTGCGGCTACCCGCGCGCGCCGCCCTCCTGCGCCGCCGCACCATCCTACGGCAACGACCTCTACTTCCCCTCCGCCGGCGACCAGCTTCTCGGCAAGAGCGAGTCTAGCGCGAGCCTCGGCGCGATGTACTCGCGGCACCCGTACGAGTCGTGGCCCTTCAACGTGGGCGGCGGCGCTGGAGGCGGCGGGCTGAAGGCCTCCGACGTCGGCGGGGTCGCGGGAGTCGGCGCCGGCGCGTGGTGGGACGTGCACGGCGGCTGGCTAGACGTCGGCGGCCAGATGGCGGCCAACTACGCGGCCGCCGGGCAGGACTACTCGCAGCTGCACTCGCTGTCGGGCGGTGCGCACCTCCTGCCGCCGGCGCCGCACCTGCTGCAGGACGCCTACAAGTCGGTGCTGCCGTCGCAAGGCTCGTTCGGGCTGCACGGCGGCGGGTCGCCGGCGCCGCCCGCGCAGGCGCCGTCGCCGCGCTCGCAGCGCCGCTACGCCGGCCGCGCCACCTGCGACTGTCCCAACTGCCAGGAGGCGGAGCGGCTCGGGCCGGCCGGCGCGCACCTCCGCAAGAAGAACATCCACAGCTGCCACATCCCCGGGTGCGGCAAGGTGTACGGCAAGACGTCGCACCTGAAGGCGCACCTGCGCTGGCACACCGGCGAGCGGCCCTTCGTCTGCAACTGGCTCTTCTGCGGCAAGCGCTTCACGCGCTCCGACGAGCTGCAGCGCCACCTGCGCACCCACACCGGCGAGAAGCGCTTCGCGTGTCCGGTGTGCAACAAGCGCTTCATGCGCTCCGACCACCTCGCCAAGCACGTGAAGACGCACAACGGCGGCAAGCCCGGCAGCGAGGGCTCCTGCTCCGACTCGGAGGAGAACAGCCAGGGCGAGGGCGGCCCGGGCCGCTGCTCGCCCGAGATGCCGCTCGACGTGAAGCCGGCGCACGCGCTCGTGTGACGCCGCGCCCGCCGCTCGTCGTCCTCGCCGTCGCCGCCACTGTGATATCCTCCCGCGTGTACATATCGCGCGCCCACCCCCGCGCCCGCGCCCGCGCCGCCCCAGGACGCTCGCTCTGTTAAATACTACTCGTAGAATAAGAGAACTCGTCCAACTTGTAACTATACGTACTTAGTCCGTACTCCGGAGTGTGCAGTGTACTAAAGTGAACTAAGGACCCGCATTGTACAGATAAATAATAAATAGGTAACTTGATATGAAATGTTATCGATGGAAAGTTTTATTGTGGACGAATTTGTCGAGTCAGCTGTTAGTCGAGAGTTGGAATGTGTTTAATTTATTTCGTTTGTGATCGAAGACTTTATGAAGCAACGAGAAATGTTTGTGAATTTAACTCAACATATTGTAAAGATACCTAATGATTGTTTAAGCTATTTCAATTAGTCTATTTCATGTGCGATTTCCAGTTAGAAATTATCTCAAATTTATGTTAATTGAACTGTAATAACTTGTAAATAATATATATAAAACTATGCCTATAGAGCTCAAATTATATGTATGTAGTTAGATATGTATTGTACGAATATATAAGCGAATACCTTAATTGCAAATTCTTTTCAAAAATCGACCAAAATTTAGACAATTCGCCGAGCGTGCGCGTGTACTAATTAATGTGCGAGTGTGCTAGTGAGAGCACAATTTGACACATAGGTAAGTACAACAAGCGAGCTCAACAAGCTCTTTTATTTGATGTTTATGGAAACACTGACCTCTGTCTCATTCTGGTCTAATCAAAATCATCATTTTACTGAAACATGTGAAAACATCTTTGTAAAAATGTGAACATCCAAGAACCGCGATCATGAGGGCATGATCGTTGTTCTCTTTATCGTAACTACCTACTTTTGTGTAATAAAATACCATGAAAGATGTTAATTTTTTAACACTGAATATATATTTTCCAATTGGATCCTGTTGTATTCATTTCTTGAGAGTTTAAAAAAAGTAGGTTACTCTAAATTAAATATTATGCAATTCCCTCCCACTTTTAACTGGAATCAATCAACCCGTTTCTAATTTTACTTGCTTATCCCAAAATACTCAGCAAACATTTGTACCTACTTATAGTGTAAGAAAAATCACTCAGTTGAACTTTTTATACATACATACATATCACACACGCTGAATCCCGACAATCGAGGTAAGCAGAGTAATCGGTGTTGTGCTGCAAGAACTCTGGTAAATTACAGCACAACACCGACCACCACGTTTCGCAAAGTATTCGAACAAGATTCAATCGATCAAGCAGCAAGTAAGGCACGAAGACCCACCTGCTGCATGACTCGGTGGAAGTACCGTGCCAAGATGAGAGGTGGCGAGCCCGTCGCCCTTTAGCACGGCATCTTGTCCTTATCCCTTAGTCGCCTTTTACGACATGCACGGGGAGAGATGCAGTGGGGCTATTCTTTCTAAGTACCGGGCCCACACGGTAACTTTTTATATGTCATATTAAAGTCTTTCATCAATTTATACTCTTAATTATACCTTTTTTTTTTTATGTAAACTGACACGGTTGGCTACATCACCCACAACATCCGTGATGTCAGCCCATAACACCGGGTGAACTGGTGCCACGTCAGTGCCTCCCTTAGGTCGTGCCGACTACACTGAACTGGACGGAAAACACCAACTATTTACATAGCCGTTTCGACCGACCTTTCATTCAGTGCGGTGGTACCAATCCGGGCAGGTTAAACCATACCTCCTAGTAATATAAGAAGGGAGTCGTATCCCTTAGTCGCCTTTTACGACATACACGAGGAGAGATGCAGTGGGGATATTCTTTTAAAGTACCGGCCCCACACGGTACTTAGGTAGAGTTCTGAGTTAAAAGACAAATCGTACAGGCTTCAAATACACCAGGCACACCTGCCTGACGCAGGATAACAATAGCTGCGCTGTCTTTATTTTAGTTCGCCAGTCTGGAGAATCGGCGACCAGACGCCCTCTATAAAATACTCTACATACAAATTGGGACAAATCAACATAAAACTATATTCCACCAAAATCAAGGTTTTTTATTTGAACCTGACATGAGATCAGCAGACACCTGCCACGCCCTTCATGTCAGCACATTGCGCCTTCTTCTGTTCCTGCTGGAACTCTACTTTTTTTCATGGAAACTGACATGGTTGGCTACAACATCCATTATGTCAGCCCATCACAACTTGGTGAATTAGCTTGGTGCCATGTCAATGCTTCGCTTTGGTCGTGCCGGCTATAGTGAACTGGACGGAAAACACGAACTATTCACATAGCCGCTTCGACCGACCTTTCATTCAGTGCGGCGGTATCAATCCGGGCGGGTTAAACCCTACCACCTAGTGAGGTAAGAAGGGAAGGGACCTACAGTTTTGAGTGGAATCAGAACCACGGGCAGCCTCCAACGATCGAACAGTCACCCATGCAAGTTCTGATGGCGGCGTCCACCTGGACCCTAGCACACCTAGGTATGCTCATGATCAAGAACGACAGTCGATCCATCGCATCACTGAGCTAGCGAGGCTGACCTAGAACTAGCAATGTTGCACGTCGGCATTGAAACATTCACGCTTCTGAGCGGTGCGCGCCAACATAAGAGATTGCTTGGATGACAGTCGTCAATCGATAGATAACTAAATCACCGCAAAGATTCGATGTTATTCAACCCCACACAGTATTAACGACCACCATAAAACCCCAACAGCCACAATTTCAATTACTTCCCCCTCTGTTGGTATTTCGCAAAACGGCAACTTTTTAATCATCGACGAGGGTCGGCGGAGCAGCAGCAGCGGGGTGGCGGCGCGGCGGCAGCGCGCGGAGCGCAGAGCGGGGGCAACAGATACACTTAATGAGTTTCGGTCTATCTCTAAATGACGTCGGTCATATCGCGGCCTCGCAAGTTCTCGCCGCAACGATCCCGTCGATGAACTCTACATTCTCGTGCTCAGGAGCAAGGTTGAATTTCGTCCGTCGCTGTAGGGTGAGAGAGCCGATGGCGCACTAGCTCGCATCGTCGTCGCCGGTGCTCTGTAGAGGGATCCATCGTCGTAAAAAGTGAATTGAAACCACAAATAATGAGGAGGGGAGTCGTGCGCGGAAGTGTCGCCGCCGCGGGTGGCCGCTGATTGAGGGCCCGCCGCCGCCGCACGAGCCGCTTCACCCGCCGGTAGTGCCTCCACCGCCTCCACCGCCGCGTCTCATCACGGCCGACCCCGCTCTCGACTGCCAATCGCTACTGTTGGAACTCAATTTATTTTTCTCGGTCTAGGTTGCAGTCGGCTCATAATAATCCGCCGACGCCTCATCGGTGGTCGCCGCAGAAAGTGATCTTGGGAGTGCGAGATTACGTCCCGCTTTTTGTTCCAACATCATCGCCGTCACAAGTATAACTTTGTAAGCTTACTCGGTAGTAACATAGCTAATTGAATCATTATACATTGGAACATATTTTTATTCAAAGCATGTTTTTTATTGATATCTCGACATGTGGCGCCGAGCCACCCATTGGGTGTCTACCGACGCCCATGGACATTCGGTCGTATGCGAATGCCATGCCGATCTGACAGGTGTATATTCACGCCCCTCTTGAAGGGCCGATGTGCAAATGGAATTTTATATGCGGCTTTGAAACGAAACTCTTTAAAAATGAATGATTATATCAAAACAAGTGTTTCTTACTTAAATAAAAGCTTGCGCAAGGAAAGCTCTGGTATGAGTTGTGGTTGTAAAGATGAGTATAGTAAGTATACAGGAGAGGAGAGGGAAGGTCCCTAATGCAATTAAGTACCCGGGTCTCGTACGATATGGGGGCTCCTGATCGCGTTTAATCTCCATAAAGCACCAGGCCTAAGTATCTGTAATCATAATTGAGTTACTCGGTAATCTCGCATGCGAGCCCCGCTATTTGTTATGAGTTTTCGGGAAAGTTCACGCAAGTAATTTGATAATAGCAAACGGATTAATGTTTGGGGGTGAGGGCATGAAGTTGACAAGAGATTTATGATTCTTGCTTAGTGTGTGACCGCCTCGAGTTGCTCGGTGGATGCTGGCTCTGATTATTCACTGACTCGCGTGTTCGATCCAATTCACTATCTGTAATTTTAGTTAATTATAAACATTTATTTACTAATATTGCATTTTAGAAACTTGCTTAAACGAAATATGTAGGTACTATCCATCTATTAAAAAGCATCCAGATATTATGTGAGCCACATGGCACCAGTCAAGTCCCCGGTTAATATTTATGAGCGCGTGTGATGTATCTGCGAGCGTCCGATTTCATAGAATATTTATTTCTACTGATTTGACGGTTTTTAAACGGTTTTTTTTTTTTTTTTTTATGGAAACTGACACGGTTGGCTACATCACCTACAACGTCCGTGATGTCAGCCCATAACACCGGGTGAACTAGGTGCCATGTCAGTGCTTCCCCCTTTGATCGTGCCGGCTACACTGAACTGGTCGGAAAACACAAACTATATTCATAGCCGTTTAGACCGACGTTTCATTCAGTGCGGTGGTACCAACCCGGGCGGGTTAAACCCTACCACCAAGTAAGATTAGGAGGGAAGGGACCTACAGTTTTACGAGGAATCCGAACCTCGGTCAGCCTCCAACGGTCAGCGGTCACCCATCCAAGTACTGACCGCACCCAGCGTTGCTTAACATTCAATAGCGACAGTTGACTGTCTGCACCACTGAGCTATCGAGCTATCGAGACTCTTTTAAAATACATATATTACGCATGACCCGACATTTATGAAGAAATGGGTATAATTTGATTTAGATACGAGTACTTAGTATATTATTATATAAATAAAATAAATATATACAACTGTGGAAATATTTATTTGAATTTAGTTATGTAGCTGGATATTACACTGTTGATTTATCCTTTATTTTTTGTTTGTTTTAATTGTTTCTTTATTAATACATCACTTTACATATTAAATAAATATATGAAGCGCCGTATTGGACATATCAGGTACTTAAAATGTAAATAAATCTAAAATCCTCTAGCTACCCATCCTGCAACCACACTGATCCTGCCTGCAGTAAGATCTACCAGTGATTTAGCTTATTCAACAGCTACTGTAGGTTGAAAGGTTCGTTCAAAGTGAAACTATTAAAACATCTGTGCACGTGCAACCGCAGCGCAGCCCTGCGACCACCGAGCCGGTCGAGTGCAAAAACTGAGAACACACGTGCCGCCTCCCAGAATATCTTCCGAGAACCGAATCCATAACCGCTCCGCTTGAACGCCGACGCCGCCGCTCCACTGTGCCACCGCGCCTGCGCGCCGCCGCCGCAGTCCGAGCGCGGCCAAAGCTGCGACCTTCCAAGACCTTCCAATACATGTTATGTCTTCAATATAGATATTTGTACAAAGTGTTCCAGCAGTCACTATATTAACTTAGCGAGCACAGGTTCCATGCTCGATGAATAGGAACAAAAATTGTGCTACATTTTTTTCTGAATTCGGTCCGAATAAAAAATACAATTTCCATATCAATGATTTCACTAATTTAATGTGCAAGCAATCTAATGTTCCAATGTGATCTTACAACGCCTATGTACATACACCGGTGCACGCTCGTTTTGTGTGCCATCGACAACCGAGCGCTGTTAGGTAGGTCACGGTGAGTGTTGCTTGTCTTCAGGCACCGCGCGGCGCTACCCCGCGGTAAGATATCTATTTTACGTTAGACAGTAGAATGACTGAATTCAATCTACACTTAGATGAAAGGGATATTTTTTAATCTCAGAAAACAAGTGACTGCTGCAACACTCTGTGCCTATATTTCTAATGAACTCTACGAGCCAAACGTATGGACAATGAATGCAATGCCCAAGAATGTTGCATGCAGTGCCATTCACTTCACATCCACATAATACATTTTTTAACACTGACAGACTGACTGACAACGCACAGCGGAAACCAGTGCGTCTAGAAGCATGAAATTTTGCATAGGGATAAAGGATTTCCTTATAGATAAGCACTAAGGATGGATTTTTAAAAATTCATGCCCTAAGGGGGTCAAATAGGGGATTAAAGTTTGAATTGAAGTAAATTTTTTTTTAAATAAGAAGCATAACATTTTGTACCGGAGTTCCATATATAACGTAGGTGAGCACTAAGAAAGGATTTTTTAAAATCCATCCCCTAAGGGGGTTGAATAGGGCATTTAAGTTTATATTGAAGTTCGTAATTTTTTAGTAGGAAATCTGCAAATTTAAAGGCCAAAAGTTTGTAAGGAAAATGCGCCATTTTTTAAGTTTTCTTGTGCACCGAATCAATTTATATAATAATAGGGAGGGATGGATGGAGAAAGGGACGCGGAAGGGCGTTAACTCAAATTAAGCATAACCTACAATGCCGCGAGCGAAACCGCGAGCAAAAACCTTGTTGCTAAATAAGCTATTAACGTCCGTTATTAACCTAGAGACTCAAGTTGGGATCCAATGTGCAATTTGATATGGAGAAAACTAATTAAAAAATTAGGGAAAACTCACCAATATAAACTAAAACATACCACACGCTGTACCCCAGAAAACAGGGTAAGCAGAGTAATGGATGTTGTGCTGCAAGAGCAATTTTTAATTATAGCACACCACCGACCACCACGCTTAGCAAAGTATTCGAACAAGATAACTATCAAGCAGCCAGTAAGGCACGTAGAGGCAGTTCCAGCATGACTCGGTGGAAGGATCGTGCGTGACAAGGTTAGAGGTGCCTAGTCCCTTTAGCATCTTGTCTTTATTCCTTAGTCGCCTTTTAGTCGGCATGCACGGGGAGAGACACAGTGGGGCTATTATTTTTAAGTACCGGCTCCACATGGTACTAACTAAAACGTGTAGTAACACAATGAAGTAGGTCCCCGCCCGCTAATTGAACATAGCTACCTAATAAGACGTTTCTGTTACCTATCACCATCACAGGATGAATGGAAAATTGCAGAGTTGAACACAGGCAGGATCCCATCGCGGCAACAGTCGCTAGTCGCTACATTGTAACTAAAACGGGCGGACGCGCTTCCGCCCGTTACTCCTTAACGTCCCGTCACCCGCGTGTCCTGTGTCCTGCGGCCTGCCTGCGCCCGCGCACGCTGTCTCTCGCCAACTATAAATCAGGACCTGACTCGAACAATATTGCAAGCATTTACAAAGTTCTGGGAAGTTTCCGAAACCCCATTAAGAGTTCTTGTTTCGAGAGTTAATATTTCTAAAGCTAATAAGCAGTTAAACATTTCCAAGTATATATTTTTTTGACTTTGCTTAGTTTATTTATATTTATTATTACTTAGAAGCATAATGCTCAATTCGAATGAAATATGATGAAGAAATTCATAAAATGCAAGTTTAACTTACCTATATTATCTGAATAATATAACTTTGACAGATGCTTTTGTGGAATCTAAAAGAAAAAAAAATCGCTTTCAATTTGAAAACGAAGACTAAAATTTATTTTCAAAATTACATAAAAATATAATAAGTTTAATCTCGATAAATGTTTCCCGAAGTTTCCTACACTACAAGTCACTTCTGACTTCAGAAACGTTCATTATTTTATTCATTAAGTGGTTGTCATACTCCCTTTGCATTTAATAATTACTGGGCACAAATTACAAACGATCAAAACGAAAATAACCAGCGAGATGACGTGGATTGGTGAGCAGCGGCACGACAACACAACCGCAAGTGTCAACACGGACACAGTTCATAAACCGCTCCTCGCATCACCGCACCCTCTTCCCTCCCGACACTCCACACCCGCTGTGTGCTCGCTCGTTGGACAGCGAAATCATGGAGTCGGGCCTCGGCCCGAAACCCAGCATCTCTCTCCACACTGCACCTCAGGGCAAAATAGTACTGCACACATGCTGCACCATGAACCTGGTTTGCTCCCATACGCTTCTCCACATACCAAAGGGTAGTTTGTAATTTGTGTTCCATGTTTTTGGTGTAGAAAAAAAAAGTATATTTTGATTTGATTTGAACTATTAGGCATTTAGGTATTTCAAAAACTTTACCCCTAAATCGCATCGCCCTCCCCCCCCCCCCCCCCCCCTCCCCCCTCTGTTGTTGGGCTGGAAAGTCGAAGAGGGGGCTCTTCAACTTTCCAGCCCAACAACACAGCGTGCTGCCGTCTCGGCGCAATAAAAAAATTGTCAAGTAATGCAATATGTCGAGAGCCACGCTGACGTAGGTATCAAAGATATTGTCCTGTCTATCTCGTAGTGTGTGAACATTCGTATTACTACGAATGTTCACACTTAAAAAACTTAATAAGGGCAAGGTTATAGCTTTTCTTGAGCATACAAATTCAACATATCAGTGCGCAGTGTTCGAAGACCTCTCTATCGCAGTCTGCGTCCCTCAACGGATGTCTCAGTAACAGAACAGAACAGATAATGTTACAACTCTCATTCGTCATAACTGCACGTGCTTCCGCTGCCGTGCTCTCTATAAACGGCTACTTATTTAGATGTGTTAATTAAAAGTGATGAATTTAATTACTTGCCTATGTGATTTTTCTTATTCGGGATGAGAAGAAAGGCATTGGACAAATAAGCATTGGACAAAATGAGTACTTACGTTATTATGATGTGAGAGCTCCAATTTATATTATTTTGAAGAAAACTAAGTATGATGTGAACCTAATGTTGATACAATGTTATGTTGAACCAATACTTATTTCAATGTATAACCTAAGAATGTTCACCAATGACAATGTTCACATGCAAAATGATGGCAACCATAGCGTGCTTCAATGTAGAGAGAGATATAATAATCTTACAATGCACTGCGCACATTCTCATCTCACTCATCCCTGTCGTGATTGAATCCTATTCACAAGCGAAAACAAACGATTTACCAATTTCCTTCCTCGTCCGCCCGCGCTCGAGCCGGATCAAATAAAATGCAACGTATTCAGGCGCGTTTGATCGGCGCGTGCCCGACGCCTTTGATGACGCCAATATTTGTAGAGTCCTTCTACATCACTTAGACACAAACCTTTTCACCAATTCATACAATTCGTGTGACAAAATGTATCATAGTTTCGCCAAAATAGCACGCATGAGCTCCATACGGGGGAGGAGAATTTATACAGAGACGGCGTTCGAATTTTAAATTTGTAAATACGACGCTCCCCCGCGCGGCTAATCCGTGACGTCTTTTTGTGACGTGATAAAATAATGACAGTGAATTAGGTGAGGGGACGTCACCGGGAACGCGCGGGATGGGGTGCTTCCAACACACAGCGCGCACTTCAGTGTAAGTACAGATTCACAGTACTACGAAATACCTCGTTCGCTTACTTTTTTCGAGAAGGGTCGGTTTATCGGTTTACCATCTTCGTCGTAGCTCGACCTTCGGCCTCGCCTTTAGTTACGCCTTTAGTTTGTTAGTTAATGTCTTCTAACTTTATTCGAGAAGGTTTGTCGTTTACCTGAACGCAGCTCGGCCTTCGGCCTCATCCTTTGTTAGTTACTTTCATCGAGAAAGAAAATAGTTTACGGGAACCTTTAGTTACTTACTTTCTTCTTTTGAAATACGAATTTCAGGAAGCCGCGGGCAACAGCTAGTATTTTATAAACGAGCGCAACAAGCGAGTTGGGCCTCGTGCAATAAGTGTTCTGTACCATCGCACTTTTAACACTGAGCATACTGAAAAAAAAGTATACCTATTTTTTTTTTATCAATGTCGACGTTATGGTATAATAAAAAAATCAGATTTTTTCTATTAATATTTTGGGAAGAAATAGGGTTCAAGAAGTTATTTTCACAGTTTTTACTTTTGTTTTTCTTAAAAGTTTCAGTAAATAAAATTAACTAAATAACAATAAGTAAATACAAAGTACAAGATGTCCAAACACAACAACCTTCTGCTTCAAACTGCACCCCCGCCCCGCCCGCCCCGCTTCGCACAGTCATCGCATAGTGTCATTTTCAGCTGTTCTGTCTGTATAATATAAAGAGATGATGCAAATTACTCTTTCTATTCATATAATGAAAAGTTCGCGGGGCGAGGGTCCGTCTCATTACGATGCACCTCAACTGCCCTCTCGTGGCGCGCACTGATCATAGAAAACGGCCTGGAAATGTTTGTCAAGGTTTATTCATCGCTCCGTGTGCTAATAGTGAAGAGAGGGTGACAGTTTATTGACTTGGCTGACTTGAGTGAGATGTCCCTATTGACAACTCATTGCTTTGATGATGTAAGGTGATAGTTACGAAGTTATTAGGAGTTATTCACTGCATCCCAAGGGGCTCGGCTGCGGGGGAAATGAGCTTAATTTGTTATCATGTTTCAGAAATGAAGTCTATTTCAATAACTAAATGTTGAACTTTTGAGCTTTATATAACGCTTCCTTTAAAGTAGATGTTTAATGGTGATTACCATGATAATCAATGCTGAGTACATTTCTCAAGCCCAGCCTGTGAGATGACTGATTATTATCTACCATGAACTTCGTAACTACCTAACTAAACTAGGTGTGAAAAATATACATTGGAATAATATTCCGAAGCTCAAGTATATGTACCGACCTGCATTAACATAAGTACAGTGGCAGACTTCTGCGTAACTAGTATCTCATCTGTGCTTCCGCCTAGACGAACTTAGGCGGTCGTCTGGCGCCCCAGCCTCATAGCGGCCCACGCATAACACAGAAAAAAACCGGCCAAGTGCGAGTCGAACTCGCGCACCGAGGGTTCCGCATCGCCATGTCATGGTTAGCGCCACTCACGCCATCTATGGCGTGTTATGAAATACTTCATATTAGTTAAATGTCATGATTAGTTAAAATGCTTCATACTCTATTCGGTAGATGGTGCGCGCGCATACACTTCTTAGCGCGTCTTGCACCAACACGAGTTTAAAGTTAAGTAGCGAGTTATGGATTTAAACGCGGTTCACACATACAACGGGTGCTAGTTTAACGAGTTAAACTGGTTTATATATTAAATTTGTGTTGGTGCAAGTGGGCCTTAGTTTCTTCTATGGGAATACCTGTGATTTTTTTACTTTTTCTTATTTTTCTTATTTGTTGTTATATCGGCCATAATAACACATATTATTCTGTGAAAATTTCAACGGGTTACCTATTACGGTTCAAGAGACAGACGGATGGACGGACAGACAGACAGACGGCGTAGGCTTAGTAATAGGGTCCCGTACCGGATACGGAACCCTAATTATAAAAAAAATTCCGAACGAAATAGAAACTATGTTTTAATTATTTACAATTGTATGTATGCTCAGCCACGAATAAGGTGTCTAACGACGCCCATGGACATTCGGATACTTTACTAAAAAGAAGACCTTAACTCTGTCTGCCTAGGGACCCTGGGTGTCTATGTCAGGGCCTGCGTAAATACATAGATTATGTTCTTGGTAGATATTGACGCGACGTAACTCAGATCGATTGAAAACATGCCTAGCTTGGCTCGAGAGAGGTTGATTATATATAAACTTATTATTTATTTACATTGTCTCAATATTTCCTCCCGACCATAGACGGATAGTCCGGACGACATTTTTTAATTTTCGGAAAAATACCCTTGTTCGTCGGAGTCTTCTTTTCAAATAAGTGCGTGTTAGCTGGTCTCCCGCACCTCGCCGCCACCAGACCAGACCTACTACTCTACGGTCACTGTCGTGACAATTTATAGGTATTGTGTTACACACAAGGCAAACGTTCAGTAATTACAGTTATATGTTCATATTGGTACAAATATGTACTCGTGGGCTCGTGGCTTTTCATTACCACTATACGAAATTCCCCCTCGCCAGGGTTCCCTACCCCTCTCCCCAGCTGCAGCCTGGAACGCCGACAAAGTCGCCGCTTGCACGATTACCATCCACTTTGCCATTCAAGTCCCACCCGCACCTCGCCCCACCCCGCCTCACCCGCCGCCGCGGCCGCCCGCTCTACTGACTCGCGCAGCAGCGGGTAGGTACAGAATACAGATACATAGAGCACGCGACTACCCACTTGCTATTCCACGCAGCATCGCCGTTCTCACTTCTTGGAACACAAAACAGCAGTAGGCATGGCATCCAGTGTACATAAATATGTACATACACGCACTAGTAGATTGTTACTGCAGCTTCGCTCCTCTACATTAACCGAGGAGATAATGTTTCAGGATTGAAAAATTCTGTTTCTCCTCTTGTACACAAATCCTGTGCACTTTTAGCTTCCCTTCTTAAATCAATAAACTTTTGTTCCCTTCCATCTTTTCTATATCATTATCATTTTCCAAGTTAAATTCTTGTAAAAGCTGTAATTATGCCACTTCCGATTCCTAAGCAAAAAGCTGCGCATTCCAACGCATTCGCCACGTGGCCAATTATCTGGTGGCGGCATTAGCATACCGCGCGCGACAACGCCACCGCTTTTTCTGACATCCTAATGAAGGAAGCGTGCCGAAGCCACACCGGTCAACACCTGAAGACGTCCGCCCGCCCCTGCCTCCACCCCGCCCCGCCCACCATGGGTGATAAATCTACGGTAAGAATTCGGGGTTAGCTTGTAGGTAATTGCAAATGTGAATTCCGAGCACTGAACCGTGGAATATTTAAAATCATTAAGATTTTAAGTAGACCTGCCAGCTTAAAATCGTGCAGTCATCTTTACAACACACTCAATGCTTATATTGCCGAATACGTACCAAAAAAAAAGTAACAAATAATAAAAATTATCCACTCTGGTTCAGTCGTTCCCTTACAAAAATTATTCGAGAGAAATAGGAGGCGCACTCACGCTGGAAAACAATTTTAAAATCCAACTGATTATCAAATTAATTATCACTGCTTAGAGCTAGACAGCACCGTGTACAGAAAACATGTTACGAATTCCACAAGAAATGCACAGAGAGCTACATAAAATCACGGCCAAAAAAATCTAGACTTACATAAAGACCAAATTATCTATCACACACAATTCGCTTATTTAATGATACTTACGATTACATTATATTCAGACCTCTGGGAATCAGGCACACCTTGCAGATATGGAACAATACAGAAAAATCCTCGTACAGACCTAAAGAACGAACCGTACCGTGTGGGGCCGGTACTTTAAAAGAATAGCCCCACTGCATCTCTCCCCGTGTAAGTATGTCGTAAAAGGTGACTAAGGAATATGACTCCCTTCTTATATTACTATGTAGGTGGTAGGGTTTAACCCGTCCGGGTTGGTACCACCGCACTGAATGAAAGGTCGGTCGAAACGGCTATGTAAATAGTTTGTGTTTTCCGTACAGTTCAGTGTACAGCCGGCACGACCGAAGGGAAGCACTGACGTGGCACCAAGTTCACCCGGTGTTATGGGCTGACATCACGGATGTTGTAGGTGATGTAGCCAACCGTGTCAGTTTCCATAAAAAAAAAATGATGTCTTACTTACATAGCATATATTACATAACGGCAATAACAACCTACCGCTACCCCGCGGTAAGATATCTATTTTACGTTAGACAGTAGAATGACTGAATTCAATCTACACTTAGATGAAAGGGATATTTTTCAGTGTAGCCGGCACGACCGAAGGGAAGCACTGACGTGGCACCAAGTTCACCCGGTGTTTTGGGCTGACATCACGGATGTTGTAGGTGATGTAGCCAACCGTGTCAGTTTGCATAAAAAAAACGAAAGCGAACTTTCCGTGAAACGGTATGGCTGGACGGTTGAACGAATTACGAAGCCGAACGAAGGAGTCGAAGGCGAACGCACGCATTCGTTCGTCTTCAGTCGTGTCACCGAATATATATTACTAGGTCGTGTTCCGAAAGTTGTCGGTACCATCTTCAAACTTTAGGAAGCGTGCAGTTCGGCCATGCGCGCAGTGTGGCTTGGCTGTGCATTGCATTAGCTTGAACAAGAACTTTCAGGGCGCATTCAAGTAAGGAAGTATGACGAAGTAATGTGGATGACGACGGTGATAACGATTACGGTGATTCGCCGGCCTCTGACGATTCCCGTTCGCTGCATTCGTTCTCCTGCGTTATTTACTTCGTAGCTATCGAATAAAAATAAAACTTAAAATATTTTAAGATTTATTTAATATTAAAAAATTTAATTATTTCAAGCACATGTAAGTACTAGGTAATAACTAGTAAGCTCTGGTTTGTGTGAGTGGCGGGACTCACGTATTATGTATTTAACATGTCCAGAAAATTTTCTGAGTCTCCCCCGGTATAGATGTTTACACATCAAAACAGTTTTTATTTAACGTAAGAAGAGGGTCATGTCCGTGTGGACACTTCAGGAGCCCTCGATCGACTCGGTGACAGACAGTGGTTCTGACCGCCGGAAACGGAAACGACGTCGCGTCTCCGGCGGCGGACACCTTTCCTCCGTTGCCTCCACCTACAACCAGATGGCTCCCTCCGATATAAGGAGCGAACTGTCTTATGGGCGGGCGGGAGTGAACAATGTGCTTACGTTTCAACAGATAAATGTTTTTGTTCTATAGTTCTTGTTTAATGACTCGGAGGAAATAAGACGGCTGCAGGTATTTGTGGATATCAAGATAACGATGCTTTCCATTATAAATTCCAATGCAATTTTTTTTACATTAAGTAATTAGGTACAATGTGAAAACTTTCTTAATAAATATGAATTATTTTATTTAAGTCTTCCTTTAATATACACATAAGCTTAAAACTAGGCGGACAGATGATCTAAAAAAGGTAGCCGGGAGTGGATGGATGAGAAGAGCGGAAGCCGCGTGTGGTGGAGTGCCTTGGGAGAGGCCTATGTCCAGCAGTGGATCGATACAGGCTGATGATGATGAAGCTTAAAACTGTATGTGTACATAAATAAGCCACAGAACGAATATCAGACAGTTAAACTTCAACATTCAGTGCATATAAGCAGACTTTAAAAAAATGGAATTCAGGGAATCGATTTCGATACGCAATAATTAGTGGACAGCTTGGCGAGGTCATTATGCAACAGGCGGCGCAGGCGGCGACGAGACGCGGCGCGGCGGGCGTGTCGCGTTACAAAAGGCGACTTGACACGTGGGACCACATGTCACCCACCCAAGCTTCTTGCAGGTCAAATGGCGAAATCCGATTGAAGTAGCCGCTTGTTACAAAAAAATATGATAAATTATGGGCCATAACATAGATAAAAAGTTCAAACATCATCGATGCATTTAAACATTCGACTTAGTTAAACCTTGCCTCAGCAAATTAATATGGCCACGGATTGAGGAACTTTCGTTTCTGATTGCTGCTGCTTAATACTACTCGTATAGGTATATACCCTTGACGAATGATGAACCTACATAAGTACCACTATAACATCTCTTCATGTTGAGTGTTTATTACATGAACTATTTCTAAAATATAGGTACATTTCGACATGTAGATTGGCGACCATTATTTACTTTGCCTAGCTAGAAGGCCAACTACACGGTCTTGAAGAGTTAAGATAAGATTTAGCACAATATTGTTACTACAGTATCTACAGGTACAATTTGTGAGGCTACTGAACCTTGTTCCTATGTTTGACAAAATAAATATTTTATATTCACTGTGTTGTTTCCGCACCCCAAAAAAAAACCTTAAAAAAGCTGGTTTCTTGCATGGGGAACATCCTTAATTTTCACTTTTTAAATTGTTTATTATTATTTGTTTTTATATCCGCATACTAAAATAACACATATTCTGTGAAAATTTCAACCGGCTGCTATTGCGGTTCCAAAGATACAGCCATCGGACGGACGGACGGACGAACATACAGATAGACAGACAGACGTTGTAGGCTTAGTAATAGGCTTTCGTACGGGATACGGAAACCTAAAAATCATGCATCTTCTTAAAATATAGCCATAGCACTTAATTCGGTTTAATTGATTTAAAATTATTTGCACCCAGGCCTTATAACAATTTAAATTTGGAAGCATT
Organism: Nematopogon swammerdamellus; assembly: GCA_946902875.1. NCBI lineage: Eukaryota > Metazoa > Arthropoda > Insecta > Lepidoptera > Adelidae > Nematopogon > Nematopogon swammerdamellus. Next base: position 10,452,349 of record OX336335.1, on the reverse strand, counting down.
GTGCTTTGTTCGAGTCACTCGCACGAGTGCGCGATTTATAGGCCAATATTTATTTCGATCATTTGCAGACGAATAATATATTAATAAAATAAATACTGAACAAGCTCCGCGGAGCTTTGTTTTAATAAACATAAAGGAGACGCGGTCGGTCGCGCTCGCATTGTACGGGGAGCGAGCGAGAGTCGCTTCTAAATAAACCGCCGCGAATAGAAGAGACAAAGGCGGCGACGATAAATTTTGTTTGTGGTTTTGTTCGTTTGTTCACTAATTAATCGCGATGCCAAATTAATTGAATTAGCGCGCCCGAGCTGATCGAACGCGTCGTTTCCTTAAACAGTTCGGACGTGCGTGAACACGCCCGGTGAAGTTTGGTTGGTCGCCGCCTCTTTAGCGTGAATGCGGTTTATCCGATTCACTTTATATATTAAGCCTTGACAATGGTCTTTCATTAAATCAGAATAAGTATAAAGGCACCGCACATGTGACCCTACTGGTCCTGCAACTGAGTCATCTATCACTTTTTATATTCTAGTAAAGTAACGTTTTATGTGATATTGCGTTTGTAAACTCTATGTATGATACTAAAAGTAAAATGACGATTTTTTAGAAAATATATTTTCTGTATGTTTGTATGTTCCTCCATAACTCTTACACCGATCATATGAATTCGATTAAACTTAGTACAAGCACATTCAACTATAAGTGACACATGATAGCCATCCATAAGGTGTCTATCGACGCCCATGGACATTCGGTTGTATGCGGGGTTTGCGAATGCCAATTGCGAATGTCGGTCTGACAGGTGCCTATACACGGTCCTCTTAAAGGACCCGAGACTGTACTTTGGGGGAAATATATGGGCAGGCAGAGCGTTACAGAATTTACCGAATCTGAAGAGGAAATACTTCCTTGTGATGCGAAATTATTCATCACGGCGAGAACCTTAGAATTACAACATATCAGCAACTGGAGCGTCACAGCCTACGCGGAAAGTTTCCGTTCTCACCGGTGCGGCGGCACCAACACACAGTGCCCACCAGACTTACCTACGAGAACACATTGCTGGTGTACCTGGTGGCTGCATTGTAATTGCTCTACATGAGGCGCCGGCGATGACGATCACACTCGGCAAACTCGTGCTTGTGAGATATACTCGTACGAGTATCTGTACCAGTCTGTCTAGTATGTATTAGCACACGGCCAACATGCTCCATTTGAATAACATTTTTATTATGAAAGGATTAAAACATATTCGAAACATCGTACGAGTATTATCTACATCCTTATAGATAACAAACAACCTTCTTTACTTCCGTTCCCTCCGTTTAGAGTGATGGTGATTTCTTCGAAAATTCTTACCTTCAATAGCAGTGTTAATGTCTGTTAGGGACCTAAGTATTTACCTCCGAGTAACTGTAATAAAACACTGCGAGTACATAACAAAATATTGTGACGATCGACAGCTATTGCCATCGTGCATGGTGAATGTACCATCTTGTGGTATTTTTTTATGTAATCCGGTATGGGTGGCTGAATCAGCTGGGCCATAGCACGTGCTCCGACCAGCCAATATCACCTTCAAGAAGGTAGGTGTCATATCGGAGACTTCCCTTAGGATTGCTGACTATACTGGACTAGAGAAGAACACAGCCGAGGCATGTGTCTCAGTATCACTCGGCGCAACACCTAGTAAGGGGTAAGAGAAGGGACCTAAAGTTTTACACCGGTTCCGAGCGGTGAAGCAGCAGGTGTAGGTGAACGTAAATTTTTCCGTCAGAAAAAGTCATTGGTACAGGCCGACCGGATTCGAATCTTCGACCTCTCACAAGATAAGTCGACACAAAAATTGATTAGACTTAATAGGATTCCGTTCTCACCGGTACGTATTTAAATTATGAAATATATCAGACAGCGCAAGAGAAATCTCACGTTTCTGTCAGACGATCCACATACCCAGAAATTAACAAAGGATTTAATTTTACTGAGCCACCAGCTTTCAAACGAACACGCGGTTCGCGGTGCTACCAGCGACAAGCTTTGGTAGCGCGCTCCATTTTATACCTCGCGACATTTTTCACGTAAACACTCGTTTTGTTCTCACCCTATTTACGCGTATTTGCGCGAAACAATGCGCCTTAATTAATATCGCGGCTGGAAGTGGCCACGCCCCTACCGGACGGTTGCTGTGGGTCTACCAGCGCAGCGGTGCAGTGCGGTGGACCATTCTATAGAACATTGTCAGATAGAAAAGCTCAGTATGGGAACCCCATTCATTTCTTTTTTCATGTAATCCGGTTTGGGTGGCTGAGTCAGAGGGTCAAGAGCAGCGCCGGACTTGCACTGTTCTTAAGTATAGGCCGCTTGACTTTCGCCATCTGCGCAAAACATAGGTAAATAGGATAGGGGTATTACTAAGTCGCAATGGGGACTTACCCTAATAATAACCCTTTACCCAAATAATATTTAGCATAAATCGAAAACTCTATGCATAAGTAACTTGCGTGAGTATTGAGTCCATAATCGCTCACGAATTTGACGGTTTACACTATACCAAAGCGCAAGTGTTACTTGAAATATTCTTTAGAGCCTTCGGAAATCTGCCGCCCCCTGAAGTTTGCCGCCCCTAGGCTGCGGCCTATACGGCTTAATGGGAAATCCAGGACTGGTCCAGAGCACACGCTCCAAACAGCCAATATCACCTCCAAGAAGGTGCCTTTTGGATTACTGGCTAGAATACTGGGCTAGAGGAGAACACAGCCGAGGTTGCTATACGGCCATCTTACATTCAGTACGGTGGTACCCGTACCCACCCACCCAGTCGGCTACAATTTGGAAAATCTATCACCTAGTAAGTAAGGCTTACTTAAGGCAACGTAGTCAGTGAACGTAGATTGGTACGTAACAAGCTTGCAGTAAAAAAATGAGGCGCGCGGATTTGGGTGCCTAATCATTTCGAACTATTATAAAAATAAGAAGGTGTCTTCTTGTAGAAATCAAAACGTATTATGTGTCCATCCAAAAACAGAACCCACTAGCGAAAGCTCATTTATAAATAAGAGAAAAACTAAAAACTGAATCTACTGTAACTAAACACATACATATTTGCACTGTCACTGAAACTGTATCTGCCTTTGCAAACTGTTTTATTTCATTCTAATGACCACCTTTAAGCTTTCTTTACCAGACTGATCTAGCAGATTGCCAGACCAAACGTAGTATTACTCTTTACGAGTTCAACGCGATTCTAACGCTATCTAACGGCGACTAGCGAAACTTAATTTTTCTCTCAATCTCAACTTGGTCATAGAATATACTTATAATACTGGACGACGACTTGGTTGTCTTCATTATATTTTTGCACTTCGCAGTTCATCATCATGATGATCCCAGTGGTGTTGTTTAGTGATGACAAGAAGTATTGTGTAGTCACAACAACGCGTAACCCAATTGCGGTGACATCGATTTGCTATACTGACGGGTTTACCGCTCGCAAGCAGTCACAAGCGTTGCGTGCGCTGCCCTTTATGCCTCGCAGGACACCTCGCGACTACCGTTCCTCGAAAGTGAGGTAATTTGCTATTTAAATACGTTTAAACATCGCTCCACAATGCACGAGGCCGTAGTTCATTGAAAGCATAGGATGTAAAGTAAGAGCCTGTAAGGCGTAGGAAGTATGTAATTACCTAGGTCTTTGTGCGGGAGCCGGCGCGCGGCAGATGGCGCCCGCGAGATGTTTGTTCGTGAATCCGTCGGGCTCCGTCATGGAAGCCTGGCGACCGCAGCAGTGGAGCTGTTGTCGAACCGGAGTCGCTCCCGCCACACAAAAGAAGAACATTAAACACACGCGATCGACATGTTAACTACTGCGGGCGGCCTTATGCGACGCTCATCCTTCCTCCAATTTTTCAAATAGCATTCAGAAATAATTAGAAATGTCGAATTATCTTTGTATCTATATGTTAGAGCCCGAAAGAAGAAGAAGAGTGGCAGAAAGTACATTTTAACAAACCATTTCGGTTCTAATCGGAGGAGGTAAATACCCAACTCATATGGGCTCGATGAACGTTTAAGGTCAAGGTTTACTGATTTCAAAATAATAATTAATTACCAATGCAAACCTAAAAAAAGTAAAGAACGCAATGATCATAAGTAAATCAATATTTAATGGAAACAAGCAGAGGTGCTCAACAAAACTAAACTCTTCCAAGGGCTTCGTGGTCCCCTGCTGCTCGCTGCCGTTCAAAAGTGGCACAAAATTTGCTCAACTTAGTGTACCGAGTACTGGCGGAGGGCATTGAATTAAGACATTATACAGTTTTAGAAATTCGAGCCGCTTCACTAACTTAGAAAACTTGTTTGTTTTATTTCCATCCACAATCTTGAAATACTTAACCGACAATCGACAAAAGGTGTCGTGTAAGTTTTGTGGTCTGGCAAACATTTTGTTGATTTACCTTTATTTTTTCGGCTGGCAACAATTCTACAACATCAATGTAAAGATATATCACAGGGTGCTTGAATAAAATGGAGCTCCTTTAGGGATTAGAGCGTTTGTGTTTTTATATTGTGCAGGAAGAGTCTTGGCGGCTCTCTTTTGTTCGAGGGCGGCGGTGCGGCGGCGGTGCCGAGGCGGCGGGGCGGCGCGGAGGCGGCGGTGGTGGTGGTGGGAGTCATGCTCCTTGATATTGAATGTGACAATGTTTGTGTTTACAAAACACACATTCCGCGCATCAATGGAAGAAGAATTATTGTAAACTGGATACATAATAAAAGGACAATCCATTGATATTTCAAAAGGTGTTCTTCATTCACAAACTTTAATTTATAAGTAAGTATGAACAATTTTGCTACCTAAGTTTAGTGAAGTTTATCTATTCAAACAAATATTATAACGCTCAAAATAGGCTTATCTAGCTAGCTAGAGAATAAAACAAATAATAAATGAATTCAACAAGTGCCCAATAAGTTGACTGAATTGTACGATGTAATAATATGACATGTTGTAAGAACTAATTATGACAAAACGCCAAAATTGTAAAGGTGGTCTGTTCACCTCGTGCTCTTTATTGTATGAACATATGTATAGTGCGTTATGTACAACAACCTTATGTGTATGACATGTTACGTTATTTTAACTATTTTCGCTCTAACGATATAAACGTCGCTTATTGTGTGTACTGTCGGTAGTTAGTAGTATAGGTAGTACCTAACTATTATTTACGATATTGCATATTTACTGTGAACATAAAATAAGCAGACACTTAAAGTAAATCAGGAGGTTTTGCAAATAAAATTATAGGATACATAATCTACGAATATTGTTTAACAATAATTATTTAACAATCGCACAATGCAATGGAAAGTTCAACTAAAAAGCTCTCAATACATCACGACAATTTGACAAAATGTCGAAAATTACCCTCATTATAACGTGCGAAAAGCTCACATTGTGCTTATAGTGTGCCGCCGAGCCGCGGCCCGAGACATTCCTTTTGTTCCTGGCCCTACTCTCCCGCCGGTAAACAGCTGGTGACAAATGCCGAGGCCATTCTCTGCACAGTTGCATTACAGGCCGCGCCTGCGCAGCCGCCGCCGCCGCGCCGCCGACCCAGCCTCCGCATCCCGCTCTCTCGATCGATTCACTATGCCTTTTTGACTTTGATTTATGCCTTTTTTATGTCCCATTCACAAACAAACTTACTCCGCTGTATAATTTCAAAAGTAGCGTCCCCTCTGAATTCGATTTTCGAACTCTCGACTCAGTAACCTCTACATTAGAAATGATACTCGACGTATTGGAGCTTACGACTTGATCCCTTCGTTATATTGGAAAAGCGACGTCGGGTCGGGACGCGATGTACAACAATAGCGACATTGTGGCACAATGGATCTCGCTGCGTCGGCGCAGGAATATTCGCTACATCATCGACTAATAGTCGGGGTTGACGAGCGGGTTGTATTTCATTTTCACAGTAATTTGCTTTTGTAAGCGTATAATAATATTGTTGTGCTTTGGATGCGAAGGCAAAATGAAGTGTGGATGCGGACGCGGCGACGCGCCGCCGCCGCTGCCGCCGCCTGGGTCCGCGAGGAGAGGTCACGGTACCACCCTGATTTGACGAACAGAGCCGAACCCTTGTTTGTATTCGTCTCACTGTATTCGCTTGTTTTGTGCTTTAATTTCAATTATCTCCAACTTGCAAAAAGTCAAGTTCAGCCATCCATTTCGCTTAAGAAATAAGTAGGTTAATTCTGCAAGATTGCATTATGTACTTTATACCAAACATTAGTAATGACGGTACCATATGTGCAAATATGCAAATAACGCATTGCCATACATAAATTTTCTCATTTATTTAACCCTCGGACCGTAGATCAGTGAAGCCAAAAGCTTCTTGAAGAGGCTTGGGCATTGAGCTGGTGGACCCAACTGGCGCCGCGCAATCAAGGCCCTACTTCATTCAAAGGGTAAGCCTTGCCATCCAGCGGGGTAATGCCGCAAGTGTTCTAGGAACATTTGAAAACGCCCCTTTTGATAGTTATTTTAATGTTTGTTAGGTAGGTTTTTAATTATTTAGTTATTTACTTTTTTATATTTTATGAAAATTTAATAGTTTATGTGACGTACAACAACTACTCTTTATTATATTCTTAGTTTCTTATGATGCAGCGAATCTTAATCTGTTTGCGCATTTGATTGTTGTAACAAAACACGATAGGGTGTGAAAGTTCTTTACTTGGAAGAAGCGACCGAGAGTGACCATGACCAATTAAATTTTGAATGATGGACAAGGTGTAAAAATTTTATAAAATCCGACTGCTAAAATAATTCAGAAAACAAGGAAATATCAGTAGAAACTGCTGTAGTCGGGCTATCTGTCTATTCGAATCCAAGATATGCCCGACTACAGCATTTTCTACTGATATTTCCTTGATTCTTTAATTTTTTAAATAAAAAAAAATTTCAATCCCACTTTCGAGCTCTCGACAATGATTATTCCCCTCAATGGGGTTTGAAGAAAAATTATTTTAACAGTTGACAAGATGGCGCCTGACGGCCGCCATTTTGAATTTTCACATTTTATAGCCTATAGCACCTCCACAATTAAGACGAAACTAACGACACCTCATATTTTAAAATCCATCAAGCCGTTTAGGCTACAGCGCGTGCCGTAGAAATAGACATGCATACATACATACACTCGAAAAATATTCCCAACCCTCCTATTTGCTTCGCGCAGTCGGGCAAATATAACGAACAGGGAAGCACGGCGGAGATCTTAGCATTCCTCTTGGATTCTTGTCTAGGTAGGCACTTCAACTTGGGCGAACACACACGATCGATATGGCTAAGCAGTAAGAACCTTCCACGAGCTCTTCAAGATTAAAAGTAACAGCTAACGAAGACAAGAAAATGGCGGGAAAATCTATAATAATGAGTATTTAAAATTCAAATTATAGCATCAAACAAACCAGTAGATTGTATCTATGTTATGTTTGTAACAGTGTAGTCATGGTAAACATAATAATTTTTGCCAAATAAACGTAATAATTGTAACAAAACACAATCGTCTCATTGCCCATCGTTCTATGGTTTTATCCAGTGACATTCAAACTACCTACTAGACCGGACAACAAGAACAAAATCGTAGTTCTATAAATTCTTACCTAGCTAGATAATAAGTCGTTCATACTAGTGTGACATGAGTTTGACACGTCCGTTGGTGAATCATAGATGCAGTTATTAGCGTTCGAGATCAACAGTCTGAAAATGTTCCAAATCTGTTTGGTTTTATCCCATCGAGAGTGGAAGAAACGTGAAATGTCCTAGGTAAGAAATGGCAAACGAATCAAACCGCAAATCCTCAGATAGAGGTTCGTTTGATGGCGCGAGGGACAATAGCATTGTGTCGATCGCCGGCTCGTCATTGTCGAGCGCTGATCGTCATTGTGGCTCGCTCTGGTAGTCATTGTGAGCTGTCGCCATTGTGCTGGAGTGTCGATATTGTATCCAGACAAGAGCATGCACGCCACGCAATCCAGACAGGGCTCGTTTCTCTACCTAGGAAGATAGTCCTGCATTTCACTTAACTCTTCAACCTTTACGGCGACGATGTTTACTATGATAGTAGTAGGTAGGTAGGTACACACGTATCATCGGGCATCAGGCTGGTATCTACCTAAATATCAAATATCAAATTTATGGTTGCTTCCGTTGTCAAAAATTTTTGCCTCCGAACATACATACATCTCATTTCATATTGATGCCATTGAAACATGATCTAAATAATTTGATAAGATATGGAACAGATGTAAAACATATATTTTTTCCACCCATTCTATTATTATAAAAAAGTCAAAAATAATTTCCGTTTGGACCGTAAAGGATCGGGTTTTTTTAAATTTCAAGCTTTAAAAAAAACCGCATGCAAATCGGTCCTTCCGTTTGGGAGCTACGATGCCACAGACAGACATATCTATACATACATACACAAACACACACACGTTAAACTTCTAACCCCCCCCCCTCCCCCCCCCCACCCCCCCCCCCCCCCCCCAAAATTGCGTCGGGGGTTAAAACCCACATAACTTTAGCATTGTTCAACAGGCTTCCTCACGCTATTACTGTACGTGTGAGTTTGATTACAGCCACAAATACCTTCTTCTGACAGCAGTACGGTTCCCATCCCATACATTATCCCATACCGATATCTATAGTGGAGGTTGAAGCCACAATGGGTTCGGACAATGTCTCCCTGGTTGCGCTGCGGCGGCGGAGCGCCGCCCGCCCGCTGCCCGCCGCCGCCGCGGCGACCGCTGCCGATAATTTGTCAGCATCGACAAAAGCTCGCGTTCTATTGGACATTATTTATGAGTTGTAAAGCGGACGCTTTTATTGCAGCGGCTAGATTTGTAGTACACGCTCGTAGTTGTAAAACGCGGTGCTACCGACTACCGGCAGTACTTTGAGACGGTGTACTGTGTAGTTATTTTGCTCTGAAGATTGTTCGTCTGCTTTGGAAGATGCTAAAAACAATAGAAAGCGTGTTTCGTTCTATTTCTGAAATTAAAAATAATAAAGCTCCAATTGACATTAGGTACATTTACTGATCCAACAGGTCAGTCAGTCAGTCAGCGTGTATGCTACCACTACTGGACATAGCCTCTCCAATTTTCTTCCAGTCGTCCCGGCGTTCAGCGATACGAAACACTGCTTTTCACCAATGTGCTCAATGTCGTCGTCCCACCTTGCGGGTGGTCTTCCCACACTCCGTTTTCCTGTCCACGCCAGTGTAGGTCACAGTTACTATATAAGGTCTTTCAAAATTAGTTCAGCGCACGCTAAGGGGGGGTTCTGTATCGGAAATAGATCACTTTTGTAGAGCAAAGATTTTTTTTTTACAAAAAAATTTTTTTAATGTAAAATGTAAAAAAAAAATTTTAGTAATCGTTTCAGTTTCATGCCAGGAACAAAAAAGTCTTCCAACACATAGATCTCTTTCTTTCAGAAAATTGTGAAAAACCACAATTTTAGTTTTATTTGTATGGAATAGAAAGAATTTGATTTTTTTTACCAACTTACACGTGTTTGATCATAATGGTGATGAAGACTTTTCTGTTACTGTTATAAAACTGAATCGATTTAGCTATAAAAATCAACCACCAATTTTTTTATTTAAATACATAAAAAAATATTTTACATAAAAAAAAGCCCAAGGTCGAAAAAAATTTATATAGGTTTTACTCCCTATATGATACAGAACCCCCCCTTAGCGTACTCTGAACTAATTTTGAACGACCTAATATACCTAAGTACCACAGGTGCTACTTTTGAAACAATAAATAAACGGAAACTTGGAAATCAAATCCAAAGATCTGATAAGGGCTCTGAAAGTAGGTAATACTATAAGAAAATGAGTAACCCCCACCACCACTGAATTGCCCTTCACCGACACATTCCTACCATCATTGAATTGTCACTTCATGTTATGTCCAAATTATTCAGAACGTACGAAAGACATTGTTAACTACCTAGTATGTATGTACATTATTCATAAATCGGTTCAGCCAGTTGTCGGTCGAGTTCAGTCGTTTTCTACTTTACCCGTTACTCCTAGTAGTATAGAGCAGCGTTTCTCAAGCTTTTTTTCCCCCGCGACCAAGTTATATTTATATTCTAGTTTGTTGCGTGGTGTTCCCCGTTGAAATCCCGCAGGTAGACAATGTGAAATTTCTAGGTTTGTTTGTGGACTCTGGACTGAAGTGGGAGCGGCACATCGATCAGCTGTGTGACAGACTCGGTCTAGCTTGTTTTGCATTGTCGGGGCTTGCCCCGACCAGCAGGTCTATTCTTGTAAATTCTGACAGCGGAATCAGCGCTGTTGTGGCGCTGAGAGCCACTTACCAAAGCGGCTCTCAGCGCCACATCAGCGCTGATTCCGCTGTCAGAATTTACAAGAATAGACCTGCAGGCCGGCGACACGGTTGAATGTATTGTGTAAGCAACCGCGCGTGCGCATGTGTGTTCCGGGGTGGGTGCGGGTCGACGGGAGCGGTCGGACTACCTCACGGGAGGTGACTCGTCGCACAGGCTGCTGCCTGCTGCGAGCTAGCATTTATTTATTGTTCTTTCGTTTAGCAAGCGATGCGGTGTCGCGGCGTTCGCCCGCTGTTCATCTTTCTCTTTCTCGAATCGAACTCTTTCGCTCGCTCATTCCACCTGCGGTACTCTGGTACTCTGCGTTTACCAACCCTATCGTTCAAAGCGGGCTCAAGCTACATACGCATCTCCGTGCGTATCTATAGATCAACTAAACTCACACGCACAGGCTCGTGTCGCTTCTGGGCGATAGCCTGTTCTGTGCCCCGACGCTCGATACAGAGGATCTACTCAAAGCATATTACGGCTATTTTCATTCTTTGGCGACCTATGGAATCGAGCTGTGGGGTCGAGCTGCAGAGCGTGACCGAGTCTTTCGCATGCAGAAGTATGCAGTTCGCATTTTAGCCAGAGTACCGTTTGATACTCCTGCGCGTAGTGGGGGATTTAGTGCGATAGTTTGTATGGACACCCTGCATTTTTACTTAGAAGGCTCATACTTGCAACAGTTGTTCTTTAGGTGCTCCTGAGTGGATTTCCACCGGTAGACATCGGGGGTCACCGCGGGGGTGGCGGGGGGAGGGGGTGGAAGTTTGCTTCTGCCGCGCTTCACTTTGTACCATATTCCTTCAAAACTATAGGTATTAGGGCAAGTGCGATGTCATTTTCGGATAACTCAAGGATGACGGATTCATTTCTGGAAGAAACATTTTGTCTTTCTATACAAAAAAATATAAATATTAGGCAAAACTCACAAAACGTGAAAATATTTTTTTTAAATAAACGTCGTTTTCTATTGAACTACTAAAGACAAACATATATAAAAAATATTTTCTAAAAGCTACATTTACCAGGATTACAAATATATAAATTTTATTGGGATGGAGTAATAATAAGTGAGTGAAAAAAAATTCAAAACAGTGCGGTGTATTTACATTTTGAGGCGAACATAGCGAAAACAGTACCTAGGTGATACGTGATAATTATTATTATTATACATTTGTAAAATTATTGCTAATTAAACATTAAATTATTCACATACACACACACACACCCTCAAATACACACACACATACCTACCTTAGCCATGTTTGTGATTGCTACCTAAAGTAAATGCTTTATTTTTATTACCATGTCGTCATTTTTTTTATGGAAACTGACACGGTTGGCTACATCACCTACAACATCCGTGATGTCAGGCCATAACACCGGGTGAACTAGGTGCCATGCCATGTCAGTGCTACACTGAACTGGACGGAAAACCGAACTATTCGCATAGCCGTTTCGACCGAAGTTCTATGAATTTCATAAAGTTCTGGTAACAGTTTACATTAGTTCTATTAATTTGTAGATTATTTATTAGGTACGTAGTACGTACCTATGCCTACTTACATATATACGTATGATTCTAGTCGCCCCCCGCGCCACACCGTACATGCGCCGCCGCCGCGTTTAAGAGCGTATAAGAGCGACAGTCTAAAAAATATAACCAGAGAAAAACGTGGCACTGGACAAAAAACACTGGTGTCTGCTACGGCCAAAATACCAAAAGGCTGGGAGAATTTCCTAAGTGACAATTCAAACAAAGAAGGACTGTTTCACTTGCTTTCCATACTCTGCCAATCCTACGCAAACGAAATTGAGAATGGGAAAGAAGTTTGCATCACGGATGGGCCAAATATTTTCACCAACATCACCCGTGCCCGTGACACACAGCGATTAGCCCCGTGTAATCATGAAGAGGCGGATACTCGCATGATGGTGCATCGCTGTCGCTCAAGGCTTAACAAAAATTATGCTACGTACTGTAGATACAGATGTCGTCGTGCTAGCAGTTGCACAGGTGCAAAAATTACCTCAGCTTGAAGATCTGTGGGTGCACATAGGTACTGGAAAACACCACCAGTACCTTTCAGTCATCCAGTCAGTCAGTCAGCGTGTAAGCGTCCACTGCTGGACATACGCCTCTCCAATTTTCATCCAGTCCTCCCGGCTTTCAGCGGTACCGAATCACTGCTTTCCGCCAGTACCTTTGCTGCCATGATATTGCGACTTCCTTATTAAGCATAGACACAATAGATCATTTTTATTATAATGTAATTTTTTTACAGTGCCACAGAGAGCGAGGGCCTTGCCTCTGTTTCATGCGTTTTCTGGGTGTGACACTGTCTCTTGCTTCAGCGGAAAAGGCAAGAAAAGTACTTTTGAAGCATGGGAGGCCTTTCCCGCTTTAACTGATAGTTTGGTGTCAGCGACTGAAGGGCGGCTCGAAAAGGCAATGACGACGATTGAAAAATGCGTCGTTATTTTATATGACAGGTAAATTTACTAATATTTTTTTTAAGTGGATACTTCTTTGTTTGCCATATGGGCCCCCCTTTTCAGAAGTTCTACGTCACTTCCGGAATGACTTTTTTAACTAATATAAACTGTTAATAGAACTTTATGAAATTAATAGAACTTCGGTCGAAACGGCTTTGTGAATAGTTCGTGTTTTCCGTCCAGTTCAGTGTAGCCGGCGCGAAATGAAGGGAAGCACTGACATGGCACCTAGTTAACCCGGTGTTATGGGCTGACACTGACATCACGGATGTTGTAGGTGATGTAGCCAACCGTGTCAGTTTCCATAAAAAAAATGACGACATGGTAATAATATAAAGCATTTACTTTAGGTAGCAATCACAAACATGGGTAAGGTAGGTATGTGTGTGTGTATGTGAGGGTGGGTGTGTGTGTATGTGAATAATTTAATGTTTAATTAGCAATAATTTTACCAATGTATAATAATAATAATTATCACGTATGACCTAGGTACTGTTTTCAATTCACTACGCATCTTAGCACGATGTTCGCCTCAAAATGTAAATACACGGCACTGTTTTGTTTTTTTTTCACTCACTTATTATTATGCCATCCTAATAAAATTTATATATTTGTAATCCTGGTAAATGCAGCTTTTAGCAAATATTTTTTATTTATGTTTATCTTAAGTAGTTCAAAAGTAAACGACGTTGATTTAAAAAAAAAATTTTCTAGTTTTGTGAGTTTTGCCTAATATTTATATTTTTTTGTATAGAAAAGCAAAATGTTTCTTCCAGAAATGAATCCGTCATCCTTGAGTTACCCGAAAATGACATCGCACTTGCCCTAATACCTATAGTTTTGAAGGAATATGGTACAAAGTGAAGCGCGGCAGAAGCAAACTTCCACCCCCTCCCCCCGCCACCCCCGCGGTGACCCCCGATGTCTACCGGTGGAAATCCACTCAGGAGCACCTAAGGAACAACTGTTGCAAGTATGAGCCTTCTAAGTAAAAATGCAGGGTATATCGCACTAAATCCTCCACTATGCGCGTGATTTGTTTCGGGACCTCGGTATCATCACATTGCCAGGCGCGTACACCATGGAAGTCGCTAAGTACGTGAGACGTAACCCCAGCCTATTTCAGATCAACGGAGTCAGTCACAGCTACCCGACTCGATCTCGCGACCAATTACGTAGTGTAAAGCATCGTCTTACAAAATCGGAAAGGTCGGTAACTGTGATTGGGCCCACGATCTGGAATAGGCTGAGTGAATCTATTCGAAATGCTCCTTCGGACGGTATCTTCTCATCTAAGCTCAAGGAGTTTCTGGTCACCAAAGCATACTACTCCGCAGAGGAGTTCTTAGACCGTGATGATATCATAAAATAATAATATAAATAGGATAATAGGATAACAAATCAAAGGCCATGTAATTGGTAGTATTTTATATTGTTGAATTTTATATTCTTTTTTATATACCTACTTACACCATAATTCTATATTATTGTTTCATAATAATATAAATATTTTTAGGTGTAATAATTATGACTTGTAATATGAAAAATTATTATTAATAAAAAATCTGAATCTGAATCTGAATCTGTAGGTAAAATAAAACATATTTGAATACCTACAAATTTCAATATTTTATTTACATATATCGGTATATACCTAGCCATTATTATATTATATAATAATTTTAAAAAAATTAATTAAATAGAAGTAAAACGAGAAAATATTACCAATGAAAAGTTTGGAGATGTTTTTCGTTAACCAAAAGTTTCAAAACTGAGTACTCCTCACGATAAGAAAGCCAAAAAATGTATCAATGTTATTATTATCTCGTTTATTTCTTTGAGTGCTGCGTCACACGAAACTTCAATCGCGGAATTAGCAACTGAATCTGGTAATTCTGGCTCAGATTCCACGTTCACTATAAATGCTTTCCTTATCCAAGCCTTGTTGCTGTTGATTGGATGAAAATACTCGTTCAGGCTAACCTCCATCCCTAGCAAATGTTCCTTGATAGCATTATGGAAACTCTTCCAAGTCGCCGCTAAAATTTGTTGGTAATACTACACGTGTCCAAGCACTGGCGGCTGGTCCTAAAGTGCGCTCGTGTGCCGCACTACCATACCACGAGAAGTCTTCACTTCACTCAAACTAAATAATATCTTACAACATACCTACATTAAAACCATAATGATCGTACTCCAAATAAATACGAATGTGAATTCGACCTTATTTTATAGATGACAAGGCACTTTTTTGCGTTTAAACGCGCGCCCCGTGCGGAATCTTGTAACGCACGCAGGTCTCCCATACTGAATGTATGGGGATCGGCAAAACACCGCTGGCGCGTGAGACAAAAGATACTTCATAGAAACAGTATGGGCCGAAATGAAGTTCTGCGTGCGGCGGACGAGCGCCAAACAAGGACGCTATATCGTGAATAGCCGTGCGTGCGACACGTCGCAAGCGATTCGTTTTGCACGGGTCCGTCTGCCTAGAGTCAGCGCGCTGTCATGTGATGTCACATACCCGTTAGCGCGCGAATATTTAAAATGGGATATGGTTAGATTTTGTGCTTTCTGTCGCGTGATACTGGAATTAAGTGGTGCCGATATTTGCCTAAGCGTTGGTTAAAGGTAAGGCTTTACAATCAGGTGATCCCGGGTTCAATTCCTACTTTTCAAATGCTTTTATTTTTATATATTTTTTTGAAGTATTTTTGGGACATTACTACTGTTTTCTTTTTGAAAGCTTCAGTTAGTGTTGTGGTCTATGGGTGTGTTCCGCCGCGGTTGTGTGAGCCGCCATAATGGATCGGCTTGCAAATGAATTTCAATAGTTACAATAACTTTTATACAGTGCGGTAGAAAAATGAGTTAAAAAACTTGTTTTGATTTTTTTTCTTGTTTTTTTGTAACTCCTTGAGTGTCTTGAGAATATTCATACTAGGTACGTACATAATAAAACGCAGGCGTTTAAAAAATTCGGTAGGAAGTCCGGATCTTAAAATAACTTGACGGGAATGTGTTGGGAAATTTGGTATTTAAGTACCTAGGTAGGTACTTAGCGCACTACCGGTCACTGAAGTCACCAGCCGCCACTGTGTCCAAGTGTGGCCTCTGTTGACCGCGGCATGGTCGTCAGAAATTGCGAGACATAGCGATTGGCGACCCGGTATTTTTTTTTCATGGCCCGGTACCGGGTCGCGACCCACCATCTGGTAAACGCTGGTATAGAGTATAGAAGTATTCCGCGAAAAATGCATGGCGCGTCTCAGTGAGGTTCCAGCATTGTAAATACAGACCAACAGAGGTATGAAGTAAGTAAGTGAATGTCGATAATATTTTATTGAGTGGAACGCTTGCGGTCGAGCCGCTCATACTTAACATTACGTTCTCGTCTCGTCTCGTGGCGTGGCGTGCTGGCTACCGCTGCGGTCCACAAAGTATTTGGAAAGCTCTTATTGCTGCTTTACTCGTAGTTGCAGCTGTTGCATTTTGTAACGTTGCACACGACACTTACAATGTTGCACGTTCGGTGATTTTGTTATTAAATATATATGTACTCGTACATAATTTTATTAGGTTCCTTTCTTTTTACCCGACTGCGTGAAGCAAAAAGGAGGGTAATGTTTTTCGATTGTATGTATGTCTATTTCTATGGCAAGCGGCTAAACGGCTTGATGGATTTTAACTTAAGTGGTAAAAAATAAATCAATAAATCAATTAATACCTACAGGTGTCGTCAGATTCGTCTTAATTGTGAAAGTACTATAAGCTAGAAAAATGTGAAAATTTTGGAAATAGTTTTCCGTCAAACCCCGTCGAGTAATGGGGGAGGGGGGGGGGGGGGGGGGGGAGGGGGGGGGAGGGGGGGGGGGGTTATCATTGCCAAGATTAAATTGACAAACAAAATTAATTATTCTTTTTTTTATAATTTGTAATTTGTACTAATGTAATTTTTATTTAGTACCTTTATTAGGTACGATTTCTATATTTAAACTGCCCATTTTGGAAGATATGTACCTCTAATAATATATCGTCAAGTAAAACTTTACATAAATATACGAGTATTAGGGAAAAAAACTTTTAGTAGAAAAATTTCCAAAATGATCAATCCTTATTCCCGTGTTTCGGGATAGGGTTTCGTAACTCCAGGGTTCGAAAGGGGTCCATATTTGAAAACGAAAAGCTCTGAAACTTTTTTCTAGATTCGGTCATTTTATAGTACTTTTTTTGGTGAAAATCGTTTCATCGAGCTTTGGTAGACGGTTAACGTCCATCTTTATTAAATAAAAATAAAATTACTGCACTGAATTGTACTGCATGTAGGTAAATTCCAAACACTTAAATTTGAATGGCATCAATAGAAAAAGGGGACTGGACTAGGCCATTGCACTCCCTAGACCTAGACAGCACTGTTGCCAAACACTGTCCATCGAGTTTTTATTACAATTTTCAATTTTTGTATGAAAATAAAAACGGAATTTCGATTTGAGTGTTGAGGATTTTTTTTCTTTTATTAATGAAGACTTTCTATTCCTGAAATTTCTCAAGCCTATCCTGAAACAGCCCTGTATCCCTGTATAGTAGATACTAACTAACACAGTAATAAATTTGATTAACATAATGGTAAGTATATTGGCTATTGTTATTTTATTATCAAAAAAGATAACATACCCTCTCTGTTCTGTATACCTACCTATACATTTGCATGTACTGTAGATAGGTAATGACACGGTAGCGACAACACATGCCACTCAGCTATTAGGAGATCCCAAACAATACGAGCCGCCATAATGGCTCGGCTTGCAAATGAATTTCAATAGTTACAATAACTTTTATACAGTGCGGTAGGGGCGCACAATGCGCGGTGACGGCGGGGCGCGGGGCGGCGGGCGCGCGCGCGACGGATCGCGCGGGCGTGCTGGGCGCCGCCCTACCCCGCCCTCCGCGCCGCGCGCCCGCCCACCACTCGCGGAGCTTCTGATCGAGTTTTTTATTACATTTCATTCACTGTTCACACGTGTTTGTTGCATGCTGAGACACAGTTAGGCCTCCCTTTCTTTAGTGACGAACGAAACGAAAGTTAGGAAGCGGGGGTGTGTGGGGGCGGCAGTGTTCGCGCCTATTATCTTTTTTTTGTCATTAACGAGACACATGTCAGTATTTTGGAAACCATTTTATATTATTCCGTCATTTTTACAAACATTCTTGAATGCGGAAATAATTAATGCAAGCTTTAAATATTTAACCAGGTACCCAATACGATGCTTCCTAGACAAGATCACATTTTACTATATTTCGATGCTCAGTTTTTCACAATATTAAATTAAAATTGAACATATATAGAAGAAAAATTAAACATAATTACTGCAGACATCAGTAAATTATTAAAATGAACGTGAATACATCAGCTACAGGTACCTGTGTAGCCGTAGGTATGCATTCAGATAAAGGCAATAATTTTAAATTACAATGTTCCAAATGAAACAAATATTCTATCAATTAACTGAACGCCTTACCTACTGCATAAAGTGTTATTACATTGCATTGCATTTCTTATGTTTTACTGTAATATTTATATGGTTGGTACCACAGAGCATCAAATACCTACCGCCCGCGCCCCCTACTAGAGGCGCCCTAAGCGATGATATTTGAAACCCAATAACCGTACGCTGAGCTGCTAGCGCTTCGTATGTGTGTGTGTGTGCTAGTATCGACACTACACACAAAGAGGAGCAAGTTAGGCACACGCACAAAACAAATGCACACGCACAACACACATATGTAAGTCATAGGCCACGCCTACAGGCTTCAACGCCGTTGTAGAGAAATCGCGCTCACGGCGCCTCTAGTAGGGGCGGGCGCGCGCATTTCATGCTCTGTGGTTGGTACAGTAACAGAGAGTTGCATACATTCATGAAATGTATTTTTAAGTGTATTCTAACAGAGAGCGCCATCTGTCACAACCATCGGAACCACCATCAGCAATCGGGGAACCGCGCCATCTCTCGTCGAGTAGGAAAGGCAGAAAACTCCCGAAAGCTCGACGCTCTCCAACAAATCGCCTTCGAACTTCGTGAGAACTTGCCAATGAAATAATAAATATTGAACACAGATTTGTCGTCGCGTTTTGACATTTGAACAACTTTAAATAGTTTTTTACCTTTAATATGTGAATTTCAACACCGTAACCAGCACTTTACGAGTAGTGTTGGTGACGGACTGACTGCAAGAATAAAACCGGAAAACAAAGAGGTAACCTTGTAACGTAGTTTGAAAAATGTTTTGAAAATGTGACATTTTATTTCTACAGATGTACAAACGCGCAAGTACAAACTTTATTGCAAGGCAGTAATCTCGGACATCCGAAGCGTCCGTGTCTTGTGATTGGCTCTTTCCGAATTCTGATATCAGTCAATGAAATATTATTCCTGACAGAATTAGGTGCCATGCGCATTTTTTATTTGATCGCTTTTTGGTTCACCTATACATATTTCTAAAAATACTTACTTAAGGTTAATTCATAAACCTAAGTGTGGTTCCCATACAAGAAACTTGTATTTTTTTTATTTTGCTCAATCGCAAAAACGGTTATACATACAAGCGTCAAACTTGACGTGATTATAGTGCAAACTCAAAGTAAAATAATAAATAATAAAAACCGGTCGTGATGGTATGGAAATCTCGGTGCGAGAGTCGGACTCGCACATGGCTGTTTTTTTTTATATAATTTTTTTTTTATAAACACATACTAAAAGTTACATAGTCAAGTTGCCAACTACACAGCATGAATCATTAAATTGTTTGTTAAACAATGTGAAACGGCTTTTAGAATACTTTTGGAGGCCAAGATGACTAACGCACGAGGGCGACTTGGAGTTGTGATGGAGGCTTTGCTGCATATTTACACAAATCAAATCTTCTAGATTCGACTTCAATCACATGATCCAGACAAAACTCACGATACTGAACGGCGTTGTCATTAGTGGTCATCGGAACGCATACATGTATATGGAAGACAGTGGCATCAGGGAAGATATCGTTATTGTTTGTTAGTTGATGTGCATACTCGTACATGACTAGAATTTTATAGTTTTCATAATATTTGTGGGGGCCTTGGACGTCAAGAATAAGCAAAATTATTTTTGTAGTATATTTCAGGCTATAATTTTATTGATTTTATATTTTTTTAGGAACACGCAATATTATGTTTGTTTGGTTGAGATTCATATCCAGCTAGTCGATGTTCATATCAGACTAGAATTATAAGACAAATCTTCGCTCAGGCGCAACATACATAAATATCCCGACCAAGAACAAGACCAAGTTCGTGATCCCGACTAAATATTTGATTGATATGGTTTGGGGCAATAACGTTAGAAGACGTTCCTCTCACTCAACCTCTTCTAACGTTCTGGGTTTCCCCCCTCCCTCCCTTCTCGCCCTAACTCTAAAGCTGGATCCTCAAATGTATGCTGCCTTTGAAAACATCATGCATACATTAGTCATAATGAGAAGAACTTCCTCGTATTGTATGTGTATGTTTTTCACTCCATGGTCGATTACATTTTTATATTCGACAATGACCCCACACAACATTTACTTAGGTAGTATAGGTATATTATGTTTTTCTGCCATCAGCCGAATCCAAAGTGTGTGTATAGCTACGAAGGGCGGAAACCAAAATATCCGAGAGTAAAACTAATATTAATACCGATAATGGGGCTCGTTCCAGGTGCTCTCAGCCATTTTATTACAAATCTAACAATAATGACACAATTCTTTGTCAAATTTGTCTCAATTTTCGGTAATAAAATAAAGTTTTAAGTCCCATTACGTCGTCGTCGTCTCCCGTAGCCTATAATTAGCTCGCGCGAGGGTTCGCGACCCGGCAAGAGGCTTGCTTACCTTAGCTACCTTAGACCGACATAATATTATAATATTGTGTCGCTGAATGGATTGATTTAGCAACCTAGCTAATAAACTGTAAAGTTTTATGTTAATAATTATGCGTATTGCCGTTTCAAAACGACCTTCCCCTCCACCTTTTTTTTATGGAAACTGACACGGTTGGCTACATCACCTACAACATCCGTGATGTCAGCCCAAGAACTAGGAACTAGGAACTAGGTGCCATGTCAGTGCTTCCCTTCGATCGTGCCGGCTACACTGAACTGGACGGAAATCACAAACTATTTACATAGCCGTTTCGACCGACGTTTCATTCAGTGCGGTGGTACCAACCCGGGCGGGTTGAACCCTACCACCGAGTAAGGTAGGAAGGGAAGGGACCTACAGTTTTACGTGGAATCCGAACCACGGTTTTATTTAATTTTATTTGTTTTGATTAGTTGTATTAGGTATTGTTAAATAAATAGTACTTATTTTCTTAATGTTACAGATAAAAATTTAGGAAGCATACATTGAAGAACAAATATAATATTTATGAAATAAAAAATTTGATAATTGAAAAATGTATTTAAAACTTTTCAAATTTATTATTATCTAATAATAAACGAAATTATATAAAAAATTATTTTATTAAGAACCCTTAATTAATATAGCCAAATTCTTGATCAAATTAAATCGGTTGAAAATGTGCTTATATGATTGAGAAAGACTATTCATAAATCAGCAAAGCATGACGAATTGAGCGATTGACGAAGGTACGAGTAGGCCGAGGACTCGATATAGAAGATCAGATCAATCGATGTGTGACTCACCCTACTCCTACACCCCAGCTCTTTCTACATTCTCACTCATTTCTCCTGTCCAAATTTCATTTCTAAACTTACCTACTCACCGGCGCGCGTGGGCAGGAATACCAAAAGATTGATGCCGCGTTGTGAGCGCCGCGATCCGACGCCATCGGGACAATGAAATCGATCGGCGCCAGCTCTGTCATTAGAGGTCAATAAAGCGAGATGATCGGACGCGACCCGGATTGTGGACCCTCATTACTATGCGACTGAACGGCTCCTAAGCATGGCGGCAGAGGAGCTCAACTCTCCCCTGCGTGTGTAGGTGCCTACGAGTATCTCTAGCATGCCTACTCACCATTTTTAGGGTTCCGTATCCATACGGAAGCCTATGACTAAGCATACGCCGTCTGTATGTCTGTCTGTCTGTCCGAGGGCTGTATTTTTTTAATCATAACAGGTAGTCGGTTGAAATTTTCAAAGAACATGCGTTTTTATAGCGGATATGCCAACAAATAATAAAAAAAGCAAAAAGTAAAAAATGAAGGCAGGTCCATATACAATGAGAGCGCCATCTACCGAATGATAATTTAAATAACATTTTAATTACAAAAGTATGAACGGTCACCGATAGATGGCGTGAAGGATACGAAGGACTCAATATGTCAATACAAAATAGCAGTGTCGAACGCGAGATGCATGCGAGTGTGACCTCGCGGTTGCTGCATACACTCGCTATAAGTGCAACAAGAAGGAACATATGGCTACGATTAATGTTGGATTTACAATTACCGCTACTCTACTGCAGGTACGCGTGAGTGCGCGAGTGGCGTGGTTATATTGGCGTGTCCGTCCACTGGACAAGTTGGAAGACTCGAGACTACCCGCCAGGTGGAACCACGGAGGCGGGGGAGGCGGTCAGTGGTTCCGTACCGCTGAAGGCTGGGAGAACTGGAGAAAATTAGAAGAAAATTTGGAATAAAATAGCATGATCTACTTGATTCATTATTTATTTTTCTTAGAAACGTCAATAAATATGTCCGCAGCAGGGTATGCAGTTCTTAAGGAGTGATTGTATACTGAATAACTTTTGTTTTGTGACTTTTGTTGTGAAGGGATACATTTTTAGGTTTCCGTAGTACCTATTACTAAGCCTGCGCCGCGCGCCGTCTGTCGGTCTGTCTGTCCGTCCGTCCATCCGTCCACCTGATAGCACTAGCCGGTTGAAAATTTTCACAGAATATTATGGCGAATATAACAACAAATAATAAAAAAAAGGGCTTTTTTCTATGTTTTTTTTTGTGGTGCGGAAAGTACTGTGCGCGAATCCGACTCCCACTTGGCCTTTTATTTTCTATATTCCATACATTCTGAGTTAGGCAGGCTTTCGGTATTTATTTTTTTATGTAAACCAGCATGGGTGGCTGTGCCGAGGGACAAATGGTGCAGTCGACAGAGCCAAAATCACCTCTCCTCGCGAAACCATACGCTCAGTTAGGTGCCATGCCAGCAGATTTGCGGACTGTTGCTAGGCTGTCTAGCCCGTTAATACGACGCTTGAAGACACCCAGGTTAAAGGATTCAGGAAATACACTCGCCGGAAGACAGTTCCACACTCTAGCCGTGCAACAAAGAAACGATTTAGAGAACCGATGGGTTCTCAAAAGCCCAATGTCAACAACAAAAGGGTGCTGAGTCTCTGTGCGACGAGTCATGCGGAGATAGGACGGGTGGCAGGGAATAAGGGATGCTAGTTCCGCAGAGCAGTGTCCGTGATAGTATCTGTAAAACAGACTAAGCGAACCCACAAATCGTCTGCGACTTAGGGCATCTCAGGGACTCCAGACCATCTGTAAGTTTCGGGTCACCAACAAGATGGATGGCTCGGCGCTGTATCAAGTCCAAGGATGCTAGCAGATAAAGGGGAATACCCTCCCAGATGTGACTGCAGTACTCCATCGCCGGCCTAATCTGTGTTTTGTATAACAGGAATAGTTGTGCCGGTGAGAAGAACCGCCGATTGCGGTTCCATATCGTACTGCGGACAGCCTGTATATTCAGTAATAGGTTTAAATGAAGCACCCTCAAAGTTTATTGAAGACCCCTGAACTGGCTGGTATGTCGTCGCTAACATTCGTCATTATTATAGTAATTGTGTCGGATGGATTACGGATCACAACGTGATACAGAATTCGTTCCGTTCGGCGACGCGCTTACCAACCGGCCGCGGCCGCCGCCGCCGCCGGGCCGACGACGGAATCTGGTTGTTTAGTGTGAACTGTGAACCACGTCTCACTGCCCTAACTGCGCACACAGCTTCGCTGACGTTAAACTTGGACTTCACAGCAAATATAATCCCGACAGTCTTTCAATTTCATAATTTCTAGCTTGTATTCAATTCCTTGCGAACTATGTATCGTTTCCTATTTGAGGACGTTTAATTGCTTTGTCTAGTGAATGAGAGAAAAATAGGAGACTCCACATACCTACCACGGCGAAATAATTTCTGCCGCGCGCGCGGCGTTGTGGTGGGTGAGTGCGTGCGTGGTGATGGTAGTTGTGTTGGGTGCCGAATTGCTGTTCCACTGCACTGTACACGCATTACACGGTACACTGGGACCTCAAGACGGTCTCTAGGTGATAGGGTTTACGTTTAACCCGGCCGGGTCGGTACCCACACACTGAATGAAAGGTCGGTCGAAGCGGCTATGTAAATAGTTTATGTGTTTTCCTTCCAGTTCAGTGTAGCCAGCACGATCAGAGGAAAGCACTGAAATGGCACCCAGTTCATCGCGGTTTATAGGCTGACATCACGGCTGTTGTAGGTGATACTGATGCGGCCAATCTATGTCAGACTCTTTTTACCAGACTCCTCTACGAAATTTCGATTTAGCAGAATAAATATACTACACATACTAGTATGTAGTATTACACATGCTCGTATGTGTACTATTTATTGTGTACCAATACCATCGTGTATTAGCACTAGCCACCGTCGTCGTCGCCTCGCACTCTCAGTACCTTCCGATAGAATCGTCTCCATTATTTTTCTATGCTCTCCATTCATTCCTATACGGTATAGCTATATAGTACAATAAATTACCCATGATGTAGATTTTTTCCAGTATTTTTCATGGTACAGGTAGAAAAAGGTATCTTAAGAAATAGGGAATGTTTTCGAAGAAGTTATTATAAAATTTGAAAAAATAATAATTCCCGAAACTACATGGCAACCTGGTACCAATGATGGTCACTTGCCACATAAAAATATATTTATTTATTAAAAGTCACATTCGAACCCCCTTTGGTCGCATTGTAAAATCTTCTTGCAGACTATGGAAAATAATGTTCTCTAATTTCGTGCAGTTATAAGTCAATGATTTGGCAGTTATAAGTCAGGATATAAGTCAATGATTTCGTGACGAATTTCAACTTGATACGACCAAAAGTTTTGAGGTTATGACCCTGTGACAGACCGACAGATGGACGGACGGACGCCCCTGCGTTATATCATATAACGCAGGGGCGCATCATATAACGCATATAACTTATATGTCAAACTAGTATGTTCCGTTTTCACCTCCTAGTGGTGCGGAATCTAAGTAAACGAATTTCTTTGTTTCTTTCTCGTGCGGGAAATGTGTGACAGCGCCACCGACCAAAGCGCACATCTAGGACTCTATCGATAGGTATCTATCAGCGTGTACCACCAACCGCGCGTCGTCGTCGCGTCGCGCGCGGTGCCTTCGGTTAGAATCGTCTCCATTCATTTCAAACAAAGCATGATAATACGACGTTTGTGGGACAAAAATACAGATATCAGCGCAAATAGCCGACTCTACAATCAGACGACATGTCATTACCCGGCGCGTTCTCATTTCCCGGCCTTCGCAAATTGCAAGCACAATAAGAATGTTGAGCAATTACTTGCATAGGAAATTTAACTGAAAAATTATACAGCTAACGATTGTTCAATGAAATTGTGCGATTATGCTTTGTCTTAGGCTTGAACTTATTGTTCAGAAGTATTTCCATTTCCTAAGTAAGCTTATAATTAAGCGTACGACCGAATGTCCATGGGCATCGTTAGACACCTTATGGGTGGCTCAACGCCACATGTTGCGCATATATATATGTATATACTATATAGTATAACCAAGAAATGAGAGAATGGGTTCTTCTCTTAAATTTATATTTACATGCAAATAAATACTGTTTGAACAGTTAATTTAATTTTTAATTTCATTTAATCGATGTAATTGATATTTTCAGATGTACAACTTCTTATGTCTTAAAATATTTCAATGCTAAATACAAATCTAAAAACATAAGATATGTAAATCTATTTTTATTAATAAACATCAACAAAAATTATGTTGATCTATACATATAATAAAATCGTAAAGGTAAGAAAGTCTGTACATTGAATGTATTCGGAAAAAAACTAACCAGGGTGGCTTAAAATGAGATACTGAACATATTAGAACAGTTTTTAAAATTTTTGTTTGTTTGTTTGTTTGTCTGTACGCGCATCACGCAAAAACCACTGAACGGAATTAGACGAAACTTTGTATAGTGGCAGTTTGTATGCCGGGTTAACATAATACGTAAAAAAAAATAAAAAAAATAAAAAAAAATTAAACAATTACAAACATTATTGCGCGTTTAAAATCACGTAGTCCAAAGTACATAATTATATCTTGAGAACTGGCAGCAAATACAATTTGAATATAATAATCTTGAAGAAAGTAAGTAACTAAGGCGAGGCCGAAAGCCGAGCTACGTTCGGATAATTTAAAAACCATCTCGAAGAAACAAGTAACTAAGGGCGAGGCCGAGGGCCGAGCTGCGTCCAGCAAGAAGCTAAAGCATCTTGAAGAAAGTAAGTAACTAAGGCGAGGCCGAAGGCCGAGCTACGTTCTAACAAATGATAAACCATCTCGAAGAAAGCAAGTAACTAAGGGCGAGGCCGAAGGCCGAGCTGCGTTCAGGAAGAAGCTAAACCATCTCGAATAAAGTTAATTAATATTAAGATTGAGTTAATTTAATTTAAATTTTATTATAAAGTCCACGCTTCTGACGGCAAATATCCTAGAACCTCGCGGTTATTCCCGGCTGGATGGCAAGAGGCCCGATGCTATCACCTTAGTGCCATGGACCAAGGGTAGTTCTTGGATGTGGGACGCCACTTGTGTTCTCACATTGGCTCCATGTCACGTTAGGACATCTTCAAGAGCGGCTGGCGCGGCCGAGGCTGGGGCGGAGAGCCTCAAACGCAACAAATATAGAAATATAATTTAAGATTTCGAATTTGTTGTGTTTGCGGTTGAAACCCTCGGTCCGAGGAGCAGTGAAGCCAAAAGAGGCTTGGGCCTCTGCTGGTTGACGCAACTGGTGTCCCGCCATCAAGGGCTTATGTACTGCATTCAAAGGGTAAGCCTTACCATCCAGCGGGGTAATGCCACAAGTGCTCTAAGAACATTTCAAAATGCCCGTTTTGATAGTTATTTTAATGTTTGTTAGGTAGGTTTTAATTCTTTAGTTATTAATATTACTTTTTTATTTTTATGAAATAAATAGATTGAGTAAACGATATTATATTCTATCGAAGAAAGGATTTCTTTAAGGGCGAGGCCCGAAGGCGGAAGAGGGTTTTTGGTTTACCTGAACGCAGCTTGGCCTTCGGCCTCGCACTTAGTTCCTTCCTTTCTTCCAGAAGGTTTATCGTCTTCCCGAACGCAGCTCGGCCTTCGGCCTCGCCCTTACTTACTTCCTTTATTTGAGAAAGGTTTATCATTTACCTGAAAGCAGCTCGGCCTTCGGCCTCGCCCTTAGTTAGTTACTTTCTTTGAGAAGGTTTATCGATTACCTGAACGCAGCTCGGCCTTCGGCCTCGCCCTTAGTTACTTACATTCTTCTTTGGAATACGAATTTCACGCGAGCGAAGCCGCGGGCAACAGCTAGTCTTATAATAAAATTCGTTGAAACTAAACCAACGAACCTAACCTACAATAAAATATTATTTTCAGATCAGCGATAGCTATACCTTTTTTCTTTATTAAATTATAGTTATCAATTATTACGTTACGTTAAAATTAAAATGCCTAAGTTTTAAAACAAAAGTTCTTATTTTCGAAAAATTCATCTAATTTATAGTAGGGCTTATTAATGAGATATTCTTTCAACTTTTTTTATATTAAAAAAAAGAAATAACAACAAAGAATAATAATTAAAACACAAATTTAAACAATCAATGAAATAACAACAGAGAGTAATAATTTAAAACACACATTTAAATAATTACAGGAGAGGAAAAATGAGGACTGGACACAGCCTATGCTGAATCTAGTGAAGATTTCACTAGACTCAGCGCTGAAAATAGGTAGTCTACGTAAACGCCGCATCGGCCTTTGACCTCATAGGTAGTCTACGTAAACGCCGCATCGGCCTTTGACCTCATAGGTAGTCTACGTAAACGCCGCATCGGCCTTTGACCTCGCTCGTAACAACACTTACTTTATTCGAGAATATGTTGTTTAAATTACTACCATTTGGGTTACAGTCATACAACAATCAGATGCCGAAGCGGAGTGGCGGGCGCCGGCGTCATACATTCCTAATAGTTATAAGAAGTTTTTCCGTCAATTTCACTCTTTACCAAACTCGAACTGCAGGTAAGCCAACCAATGTAGTGGTGCAAGTAAGACCTACGAGAAGTCACAATATATACTTAACTATTAACTCGACCCCCTTGGAAATTTAATTGCTTCAAGAGGAAATGAATCCATCATTTAGCCAACTCAAAACGTTGGAGGCGACTCTCAGTAGCTACCTCGCACTCGCACATACAGACAGACAGCCACTATTACAATAATGACGATTCATGTCACTGCCGATCGTACGTTAATAATAATTGTCGTCCTCCGTTTTATATTTTCACTCGGCTCGCATGTGTGAAATAAAGCAACCGCACTCCTTGGGCACATCGCTTTCCTAGTATTTGTGTAAAATTAAGTCCTAAGGAATTAATTTTATTTAATATCATTTACTTTTACATTTACAGTACGCGCGGCTCTTGGGTGTTGGCATGGCATGGCGATAAAGGCCTCGCCCCATCTGCAACACGTAGTGGATGCGATATTCGTCGGCGGCGTGCACGTTGCCCTTTCCCTTACTTACCTTACATGCTGGTAGGGTATAACTCGCCTGGATGTAGTACATGGAAATCGTACCAAAAAAGGGGTGTTGCCTTGCACTAAATAAGGTAGTTCTGATTTTATTATATATTGTATGTGATTAAGTAATAATGATAAGTCTAAGTTTTCCAACTCGGAAACCCACCGGATCATTGATAAATACTTGAAAAACCATAAAATTTTCGAACTTTTTTTCAGTTTTTGTTGATTTTTACCGCCAAGGACCTTTGGTATGGCAAAAGT
This sequence comes from Nematopogon swammerdamellus, assembly GCA_946902875.1. Lineage (NCBI taxonomy): Eukaryota > Metazoa > Arthropoda > Insecta > Lepidoptera > Adelidae > Nematopogon > Nematopogon swammerdamellus. The sequence continues at coordinate 10,423,289 of OX336335.1, read as the reverse complement.
CACTATGAAAAGTAGACTAAATTTGTAATAAAACAAGAATAATTTGGTCTCGGTAGACCAAATAGTTTCTAAGATAGAGCTGTTCAAAGGTTTGGAAATTTTCGGAAAATAGGAAAATTTTGAGTTTAGAGGTGTCTGTTGAAAATGTTTTCTACTGTAGGAGTGTTTTATTTTTACTTTTATGTATCTAATATTAATAATAACTGAAAAAACAAAACAACAAAAATTTGTGACACCGGTTTTATATTCAAACCGCAAAGTATTGTACAAGCCGAAATGTATCGTACATTTCGGCTTTGCCGCGCGCGAGCCGCACCTCCGCCCTTTGGACTTTTGCTCCACAAAGTTGTGTGGCCACGGAGTGCGTCTTTTGGGGAAATTGGTGCCATGCGTGTCCAATACGTGCAAAATCGCTACGGCTCCAATATAACTGTAGTTTTCGATGGGTACCCATGTGACGCTTCAGAAAAAAAACAACAAGAGCTCTGAACGTCTCCGTAGAGCTAGAGCAAAGTCCGAACCTGATGTTATCTTCGACGAAACAACCATTGCTCCAGTTGCTCAGGACAAGTTTCTATCGAAAGACAAGAACAAGGTTAGACTCATCAACATGTTGAAGGTGCACCTGGAGAGGAACAAAATTCTAACCCTACAAGCAGAGGAAGATGCTGACCGGTTAATAGTAACCAAAGCCATTTCCAAGTCCTCTACCTACGACGTAGTGAAGATCGCCGGCGAGGACATAGATTTGTTGATCATACTTTGTGATTTGTCACAAGATTTAGGAGACCACACCCTTTCTACCAATCTTTCTACAAACAGTCCAAAGAAGAACATTGAAAAATGTGGGAGAGGAAAAAATCCAGCTGTCACTTACTCGACGAATTCCTTCACGCACCAAGCACAACCCGTAATGGCACTATTCCTTCGCGTCTTCAGTGGTTATGATACATCAGCACTTTTTGGCCAAAGAAAAATGAAATTTCTCTCTACACTGAAAAAACAGCGACGGCTCGAACAAAACGCTGCGGTTTTCCTAAGCCCCAATGCCACACCTGGGCAGGTCGCCGAAGCAGAGAGCTTCCTCGTTTCATTGTATGGAGGCAACAGTGAATCCCAAAATCTCAACGACGTTCACTTCCAGATGTTCATAAAGGCGGCAGCTAAGTCCAACATGAACCTCGCCAGGTTGCCTCCAACCAGGGATGCTGCAAGATTTCACTCTCTGAGAACATACCACCAGGTGAAAAAAAAAATTTACGACTACTAATTACCTTCCTGCTTTAAACCACATGTACTCATACTGTTAAAAAATTATGGTTCTTTAAGTTGTGGAAGGGAGTGGAAGAGGCGGCAGAGGTGTGTCAGGATCGTGGCACGTGGAGATCCGTTGTCTCTGCCTACCCCACCCGGAAACAGGCGTGACGCTATGTATGTATGTAGATATTGTGTGGCGAACCTGTCACATAACGCTCCTTCTCACACTAAGAGGAAGATGAAAAGTTCTGCTATGTACATTTTATCCTTCTTTCTCTACTTACTGTTATCATATTTACTTTATTATCTCACTGATTCTTTAATAACTAATATTTGCCTGAAAAACGTGATTTTTTTTATTATATCAGAAAGTCATATGTGAAATTGTAATAAATTTTTAGAACATTTTAATAGTCTGGTTTTTGGGTTTCCCTATCCGTACGGAAGCCTACAACGTCTGTTCTTCTGTCCTACCTGAGGTCCTACCTTTAAAGGACTGTACAATATCTTTTGAATCGTATTAGGTAGCTGTGTCAAATTTTCACAGAATAATTTTATTGTTGTTATGGCGGATATCTTAACAAATAATAAAAAAATTAATAAAAGTTAAAAAATCAAGGAGTCTCCATACAAGAAACGCGTTTTTTTTTACGAAACAAATTACGTGGTGGTACCCTCGGTGCTCGAGTCCGACTTACACATAACCGTTTTTAGGGTTCCGTATTTTTTATCTAAATCCTCTTTCCTTTTTTGCAGACCTTAACTCGTACCTTACTTCAAACAATGTAAGCAGGTCCATATATTGAGAGTCTCCGCACTAACATAGGTACTCACGTAGTTACTTACAGTGAATGCGTTTTAATTTCATCGGAGCTGAAAAACTTCAAAGACTTCGCCGACCGACACCGCACCCCCACCTCCACGCTCCGCTGCGGTACAGTGTTTGCGCTCTCTTAACTCACATTTCTATGGCATTTCAGCATTTTCTTATTGCAATGCGACATTATTGCTTGCATTGCATTTAATACCTACACAATCAACATTAAATGTCTCATTTCAAGCCGATATAATGTCAATACTTGTTTTTTATGAAAACAGCATGGATATCTGTGGGGCCAAAGGTTCTCGAATCAGTTAATTTTACAGGCGTAAACTTGCGGACTATATTGTGGGGCTGTAGATCCCCAGGTTAAAGGATTCCGGGAAAACACTCGCCGGCAGACAATTTCAGATCCTAGCAGTTCGATAGAGAAACGACTTTGAGAAACTATGGGTTTTCAAAAATTCGAAGCCAACATAAGGGTGCTCCAGCTTCTCCGAGACGAGTGCTGCGGAGATTTGTAACTTGAATAGCTAACTGATGCTAGTGGTTAGCATCTTCATTATGTATATAAGAATGCTTAAATAATTAGGTAAGTAAGTACCTACCGGTAGGTACATAATATGTAGGTACCTGTGGGCTGTGGGTACTTAGCGTAGCGCTTAATGTATCTGTAGGTACTATACACTACCCTGTTTAAGCATTAATAAAGTTGAATGAGCTGACAACTTCGAGCATTTACTACTAATATTAAATGCTCGAAGTCTGACAATATCTAAAGGAATATCAAGCTCTCGATGAAGACTATTCGCTTCGTTCTTTTTAAAGTAGCATTTGCAATTTGATGCTGCAGCCGGTCAACTAAATTTTACAGAGATTGACCCCTTTTATCATCCACGCCACGCAGAAGAATGTCTGCATTCTGAAGTTATAAGTAAGTAGATAACTGTGCAAATATTTTCCCACTCTAGCGCTTGAACCAATATGTCTGCGGACGCTTTTAGACTTATTTCTATGCATATGCATTTCAAAATATGTTTCAACAAAATTGTATTCGCGCCAGTTCGCGCAAGTTTATACTTCGCCGTCGGTACTATTCAAATTCGAACGCACTATACGTTCGAATTTGAAATCGTAGTATGACTTTTTTATGTTCCTATTATAGATATCTACAAATATGCGACTACGCAACTTTAGGTGCCCATCGCCAGTCTAACCTGGGTAACGGGTAAGTATGGTGAACGGAAGACTGGTACTAGGACGATAAAGCGCAGTATGTGATCGCCTCAATTAGAACAGCGCTGCGAACTGGCGGTAATTTCATAATTACTGGACGCGCACCGGTTAGCGTAATGACTCGGGCACATCCGCGATCATCTCTATGTACCGACTGCACTATGTACATACCTCTCCACTTATATACATAGCGACCGGGGAGAAGCTTCGCCTATTTACCCACTTGCCCTTTGTAGCAGCAACACCACGGTATGAAAAATATGTTTCGTTGTGAATGTGAGTGGAAGGGTTACTGTAGCTAGCCACACGTAGCTGCATAGATCTGATCAAGCATGTGACCCCAAAGGTTCAACTGCGTAGTACATGAAATCGAAAATCATATGTGAAAAACATTATGAGTCTGATAGAGGCGGCGCCAGAGTTGTCAGCTGTCGACCAGCACTATGGGACGTGGATCGGTTGACTCAGACGTGACATTATGGCGTAAGTTCCATGAGCAACGCGCCCTCCTCCATTTCCGCAACTACGCATCGTTCTTCTAACAGAAATATACACTTAGAGCCAATATAATCTACGAATAAATCGCTTTACAATCGTATTTGATGATATTTTTTTAATAAAGCGTTTGCTGCCGTTTTAAATTTTGTATACCATATCACAGATTACTTAATAGTTACCATATTCATAACTTTCATAATAATAATAACATTGAGTTGAGACCTGCTTCAATGAATAAAATTTATAATTTACCATAAACATTGGAAACACCTTAGTTCATTGAACCAGACAAAGTTTTTTTTTTATGTAATACGATATGGGTGTCTGAGTCAGAGGGGCCAAAGCACATGCGCCGCCTAGCCAATATCACCTCCGAGAAGGTAGGTGCCATACCGGAGACTTCCGGAGAAGTGTGTGGATATAATAATTCTGATTCGAAGGTTCGACTGGCTATTTTCTCCCGTATACCCGTGCTTACACCGAAAGAACTTCTGTTATACCCGCTGCACATGTAAAATTCGTTTTAATTTTATAAATAGAACGCGATAGTGATCAGCTGCCGGCCACTCCCCGGTCGCGGTGATTGGTCGCGCGCCGGCCACTGCGCACCAATCCGCACGCGCGGAGCTGGCAACACTCGACGTGCTGACGTCACGCGTTGATGATGTTTTGATGAACGATGATGATGACTGAAGGGAAGCTTGCTAATAAAAAAGACAAAAAGTGATTGAACATCAGTGAGGAATGGAAAATTCGTGGAAAAGCTCATTGGCGTGTAGGTATACGGAATGGGCCATGCTCTACATTTTTAACAACTTAAGTGTATAAGTGCAGTGCACCTACCTCCCAGTGTTAGTCACATAGGTAGGTAGGTAGGTAGATATATATGTATATAGGCAAGGTATAACCATCGCATGGTAAAACGTTTATAAAATTAAATGGAATTCAAATCAAGCTCTTAAGTATCCATTATTTATAGTGGAGTCTGGCCGCGCGCCGGTGCATCATGCAGACGCACCGGTCTGGTCTGAGCGGAGCCAACATGGGTAGAGTCGGCGCGGGGGCGGGGGCGGGGGCGGCGGCTGGAGGCGCGGGCGCCTACTCCGGAGCAGCACCCACCCTGTAATAACGATGATGATGCCTGAAATTATACGATTTGTGAGGAATTTTGTTGAAAATGGCGAAAACATTACAGAGAGGAGCTGGCGGTCGTTACGTCGCCGCCCGGGGCTACTCCGCTCTGCCGCCTCCCCCGCCCCGCCCCGCCCCGCCCCGCACTCGCCCGCCCCGCCTCGATGTATGCAAATTAAGCGTAATCAAAATAATCATTCGAAAATAGCGCAAGAAGCCGGGACTTGCCGTCGCCCGATTCAGTGGAACATGTCTTCCGTCACTGTCGCACTCGCCGAGAGCGTTAGAGACGGCACGAGGGCCGGTGCCGTGGACCGATTAACGCTTTATTATTATGAATTGTTTCATTTGTAATTGCACACCCGCCACACACTTAATGCGCCGCCGGTAACCGCGGAACCGCGCCAACTGTACCGGGAGCATGGAGCCGCACGATTAAAGCGCCATTATACCGACCTACTGGAAAAGGAAAAATATTCGCTTACAAACCTGAAATACAACATCGCCTGGAAGGTGGTGGAAAATGGTGCCACCGTAGCACTTACACCTCATTTATAAGCTTGCAGCAACTATAAGTACGGTGTAGGTTAGGTGTAGTATGTTGAATCCTGACTCGATGATTCCGGTTAGGTGCCTATGTCGTTCGCTTGTTGCCGTTTACATTTTTTTTTTTCTGCAAAGAGTACCAACAAAAAACTGAATACCTACAACAAGTAGTTTATTGGGTAGTGATCCGCTTTTTGATGTTCTAACACCTATCGTAGGATTTTGTTGGGCTGGAGTGAATTGAGATTTGGCGTCACGTGTCGTGCGTGACGCTGGCGAATGAGGTTCACCTACAAATCAATAGTGTCCCGGCACTTCGACTTTTTTTATTATAGTATAGTAGATAGCTATGTACTCAGCAGAAGGTATTTACATCGAGGTTTAGAAAGAGACAATCCTGTTGTAGAGCGTGATCTCTGTTGTACGAACTGGCACGCTCTGTGTGAACGAGACGATGCTCTACAACCGGACTGTCTCTTTCTAAAGCTGGATGTTCATTACTACTGCCGGATACTGTAAGGAAAATCTGTAACCCGGTTTTCTTACAGTTATTTAAATTCTTCTCCGCCCAGCAGCGCCAACATCGAATCTACAGCTCTCCTCTAACTAAACTGATCGATTCATATGCTGACCGAGCTAAATAAGCAGGCAGAGTGTGTTAATAATAGGCCTAGGTCAAATTTAAAAGATTCGTTATAAGTAATCTTAATAAATGCGTTGAGTTAGACTAGTATATAAAATACTTATTCATTCTATAATCTATTGGACAACAATAGACAAAAATAAAGTTTAGTAGAATGTCGCGACCGCCGCGCCGCCGCCCCCGTCGCGTCGCCGCCATGCGCCGCCAGTGTCGTAGAACAATTTCAATTTGCTAGATAAACTTCATCGAATGAGGCCGAGACGAAGGGAAAGTTGCTGTGACAATAGAGACCTTAGCACCGTTACCTCGAAGTTAGCTAGACACAGATACGTTGCAACGTATCTGGAGGGAGATACGCCTTGACTGGACCCCACAGTCACTCGAGAATTATGATTTTTATTCTTTTTATTTCGTTTTATAATAACACCAGTTGTGCCCGCGGCTCCGCTCGCGGTAAAGTTGGGGAAAATCACATGAAAGCTAAGCGAATTAGTAGAATTATTCCGACTCCATTCACTTTTGACCCCAGTGCTCACTCAGCTCATAGGAATAATGGCGTATTATATTATAGCCCATAACCTGGCGGAGATATGTCGCATTACATAAGCAAAAACGTTAAGCGAATAGGTAAAGCCGTTCTTGAGTTATAATAGAAATACATCGTTAACTACATACATACACACCAGCTGGCAGACGTTGATTCTTATAATATGTAGGGATTTGGAGGGAAAAGTCGTTATTGGTCTCAGTTAATCAGACTCTACATTAACGACGGTTTTTATGTTCCCATACCCCGTACGGAAGCCTATTTATTGCTAAGCCTACGCCGTCTGTCTGTCTGTCTGTTCGTCCGTCTATGGCTGTATATTTGGAATCGTAATAACTAGCCGGTTCAAATTTTCACAGGTTACCTATATGTTATTATGGCGGATATACCAGCTAATAATAAAAAAAATTAAAAGTAAAAAATTAAGGACAGGACAGGATGGTGAGAGATACAAGAAAAGTGTTTAATCAACGTTTTGGCGCGGAAACCTCGGTGCGCGAGTCCGACTCGCACTTAGCCGCTTTTTTTATTATTGATAATCAACCTACGTATTGATGCAAATTACCTTAACGTACCATAACTTCTGAAATAGTGTTTCAACAAAATTCGTAAACTAATTTAATTTATTTTACATCAACAACATATAAGTCGATGATCAACAATGACTATTGTTGTTGAAGTTACAATATTTCAGTACGAATCTGATTCAGAAGTAATTCCTCCTGCTGCCAGTAACAGTAGGTAAGTAGGTACCTCAGGTGTGCACGGAGCGTGCAGCGTGCGGTGACGTTCAGACAGACCCCATAGGCTTCCGTGACTACCTAGTACCTACCTACTAGTACTATCCTATTAAACCTCTTCCTGAGCATTCGGAAACGTACGGCATGTCATAACATAACAGAGCTACCGTTTAATTACATCCACGCATGGTTAAGTATCGAGCTGTGTTTAGCGGCCAGGACGAGTCGCAAGCCGACATTACGGAGCTATTGTCCAACTGTAATGTTGGTGCACGTAATTGGACGCGATTAAAAGTAATTATTCATCTTTTGATGTCATTTCGATCGTTACCGCGATCTGCGATGCGGATAATTTGAGTGTGACGCGACCGAGCGATGTTGTGAGCTGAACGGTTTCATGCTGAACTCTGAAGTCTCGGCCTCTTGTCCCGTCTTGAGACCACGGAGCAAAGAGACATTCTTTTTTTTTTTTTTTTTTTTTTTTTATGGAATCTGACACGGTTGGCTTCATCACCTACAACATCCGTGATGTCAGCCCATAACACAGGGTGAACTAGGTGCCATGTCAGTGCTTCCCTTCATTTCATGTCGGCTACACTAAACTGGACGGAAAACACGAACTATTTACATAGCCGTTTCGACCGACGTTTCGTTCAGTGCGGTGGTACCAACCCGGCCGGGATAAACCCTACCACCTAGTAAGGTAAGAAGGGAAGGGACCTACAGTTTATCGTGGAATCCGAACCACGGTCAGCCTCCAACGGTCGAGCGGTCACCCATCCAATCACTGACCGCGCTCAGCGTTGCTTAATAACAGTTGACTAACCAACCGCGCCACTGAGCTACCGAGGCTGACGAATTTTCTTATCCCTTAGTCGACTTTTACGACATGCGACGGGGGGGACGACTCCAAACTTTTGCACTTGTACCAAAGTACAATTGCACAAGGATTACAAAACGTATGCTTATGAGAAAAAAAAATCTATCTTCCCTATACTCTACTAAATTATTAATAGGTAACGTCTCTGGTCTGTAACGAGTAGATATGAATAGGGCTGCGTATTTTTTTCATAGCTGGGGTATTAATATAACATAATAATAAACTGACATATTTCGGGATGACTTTGTATCCTGACATAGTTCTCCGCGTGGTAGTCGGTGCTATGTGCTGTAGTAGTTGGTAGAGTTCTTGTACCACAACACCGATTATTCTGATTACCTCCTTGTGGGGTGTGGTATGTAATGTATGTAGGTAAGGTATAGTATTATAGTTTTTTTTAACAATATTAAAATTATTAACAAATTTCCCAAAATTATCAACAGATGTCATTTTCGTACGTATATCGTGTCTTGGCATGATTCCGTAACAAATTGGCCGTGTCGGCCAGCTTCTTCCTATTTTATAGACAAATTCATTCAACCTTCAATCTAAAAATAAATACTACCTAGTAAAGTATGTATTTAAACAGCAGCAGAGCAGTATAGCGGCGCTATGCGCGGGCGAAGTGTGCGCGCTCGCACACCCGCACACCCGCACACCCGCACACCCGCATACCCACACACCCACACACCAACACCGCACGCACACGCCTTCTAATAGCTCAAGAAAAGCACTGGTAGTTTATAGAACTTGGCATGGTTGGCTAAATCAACTTCTACACCCCTACACCGGACACCTCGCTCTGTCGGAGCTAGGTACCATGTCATTCAGTGCTTCCCTTTCGTTAAACCGGCTTCCTCTTAGCCGGTATTACCGCTCAATTGGGCATTCAAGCTTGGCGTAACTTTGTCTTACAGATACTTAACCAGAAAGCAATCGGGCGCGCCGCCGCCGCCGCCGTGCGGCAGCTAATCATTTATATACAATAGCATGTTAGTTTTAGACAGAATATGTGAGGATTAGAGGAGAGGTGAAGGTCAACGACCCTCACGTCGCGAACAGCGGCTGAGGCGGCGGAGGCGGCAGTAGCGTGGCGCACGACCGCGCAATTACCTACTCGCGGTGCGCGCACGGCACGGTGCACACAGCCCTCCTCCCTCGTCGTCGCTACTACCGCGACCTCCCTTCTCTTAGTTAGCACGTCTACGTGCGGGTAGTTGAAGATGATTGCAACTGACGGCGCTAAGATCTTCTGGATGGATCTTGTTGTGGATATGTATGGTCCAGTTCGTAATGGCATTACCCACTCTAGAATCCCGTCATAACCGGCGACTATTCGCGGGAAGTCTTTGAGTGAAGTGATTTGTTTAAGGCGCAAATAAGACTCAAAAGGTCAACTTTAAACCAAATTAGTACCACCACCGCACTGAACGAAACGTCGGTCGAAACGGCTATGTAAATAGTTCGTATTTTCCGTCCAGTTCAGGAAGCACTGACATGGCACCTAGTTAACCCGGTGTTATGGGCTGACATCACGGATGTTGTAGGTGATGTAGCCAAGCGTGTCAGTTTCCATTAAAAAAAAATCTAATATGTACACACATAAAAAAAACTTTGTGCTCAAAAAGGGTCAAGTGCGTAGTACCCGTAGCCGACGAGCATGCATGAAGAACATTATGGGAGTGGAAGAGGCCGCAGAGGTGTGTCAAGATCGTGGCACGTGGAGATCCGTTGTCTCTGCCTACCGCACCGGGAAACAGGCGTGACGCTATGTTTGCATGTATGTATGTACATAGGTACCTACTTAGGTACTTCCTTGGAACAGCGCCGAGCTGCTCCGCACCGTGCGGACGGACCGCGCGCCGCGCTGCGTCGAAGCGGAATTTGCATGCGGAGTGTGTTTAGATGTGCGCAATTTGGCATCATTTGGCATAATGACAGGCCGCACCAGCGCACGGCGCGGAGGTCGCCGCGGTGGGGCGGCTGGGGTGGCATCCGTCCACGGATTCTGCATAATGAAGCGCGGTGTTCATCGATTTACTTTGCTCGTGGCAGGGCGAGGGAGTTTATCGCGGAGTGAACAAGTCTTCAAGAATCAAGGCAGGCGACTACATTGGTATTATTGATTCATTTGTTAAACAAGAATCTTTATTTACATAAAATATAAAAAACTAATACTAATAACTAAAGAAATAAACCTAACTAAAAAACATTAAAATAACTATCAAAAGGGGCATTTTCAAATGTTCCTAGAACACTTGCTTCATTACCCCGCTGGATGGCAAGGCTTACCCTTTGAATGAAGTAGGCCCTTGATTGCGGGACGCCAGTTGCGTCCACCAGCAGAGGCCCAAGCCTCTTCAAGAAGCTTTTGGCTTTTTTTTGTGAAAGAGCCCAGAAAATGTCCGTAAAATGCATTGCCGTGAAAACGTCTTGCACGGAATGTATGGCGCCGCCGCCGCCGCCGTCGCCGATTCGCAATTTTAGTATAACGGTAACTCCAACGGTAATAATGCAAATTATCATATTTTTAAAATATACCTACATAATTTCGAAAAACTAATAGAATACATGGAAACGCTACAAACAGACACAGTAGGCACGGCTCTTGTGCGCGGAAAGGGAGGAGGATGAAATCTCAAATCGACACATTTCGCAACTTTGAAATATAAAATTTTCTAACCCATTGTTTGAAATAACATCGTGAAAATACATCACGGCATTTTACAATGTCGCCGAGTGTGAAGAGAGAATATAGGTAAAATCCTGTTAAGTGCGAACGTTTTTCACACAGAGAGGGTATTCCTTAGCCATTTTCTTCTTGCACGCATAGCGAGTGCGCGCAGCGATCGAGCGGTCGCACGGCAGTCCACTCATAAGGCGCACTGTATTTTCCGGAACTGGCCGCATTTACATAAACAATAATTAAAAATTAATTACAATATTTGAAAATGGAACTCTTTGCCTATAGAATAATTTTTTTCTAATCTGTCATTTGTTTATATTTTACATTGTGGCGTCATTTTTAAAATTGCAAATCACCTGATCACCGCATGGATTTAGCTCCTGAAAATTTTCATACCTATGATTTTCAAAAATTTTAGGTGTAATTTGGCAGCTCTCAGCAGAGCCTCGCTCGGCTTCAAACTGCTTTTGGCAATGAAGTACCATGCAATACGACTATTTATAGCTGGTTTGCAGAATTCAAGTGCGGTCGTGTCAATCCACGGTGTCAATCTCAGTGACGAATTTCGTGATGGTCGCCCGTCCACCGCTGTGAACAACAAAAACATCGATGCTGTGCGCCGTATGATCGAAAAGACAGGCATGTGAACTACCATGAGATTCGGGCATCCTTACGCATAGGCACGAGTCATATATAATCAATCCAACACAAACATGTCGCACGACTTGAACTTCCGGCGCCACATTGAGGGCAAGGCCAAGCTGGCCTCAAAAAAGCTGGGCGTACTAAACAAGGTGCGGCGGTACTTCACGTCGGGCCAAAAACTGACGCTGTATAAAACACAGGTTAGGTCCTGCTTGGAGTACTGCTCGCACTTGTGGGACGGCTCAGCTAAATACCAGCTTGCGCCGCTAGACTCAATCCAGCGTCGTGCCGTGCGACTGGTGGGTGACCCTGCGGTGTCCCGCGACTTAGAACCACTGCAACTCCGTAGGGACGTCGGCTCCCTAAGTGTGTTCTATCGTCTATTTCATGGGGAGTGTTCGGAGGAGCTGTTTAACGCGATTCCGCCGTCCCCATTCCACCTCCGCACCACGCGTACTGGGCAGGGGATGCACCCCTACTCAATCGACCTACCACGGATGCGCACCAACCGGTTCTGTAGATCTTTTATTCACAGAACCGGGAAAATGTGGAACGCACTCCCTGCCCATCTATTTCCTCCCAAGTACAACCTGGGGTTCTTCAAAAGGGGCGTGAAAAGGCTCCTGTCAGGCCGGCATGGCATTCGCAATCCCCGTGCATCACAGAATGTCCATGGGCATCATTAGACACCTACTTGTAGGTGAAACGATGCCACATGTCGCGCTATCAATAAAAAAAAAAAAACATTTGGGTGTGAAAAAGCTGTGCTCGCGGTTTGACTGACACTCAATTTGACTGAAACTCAAAAAACGGACCGCATCACTTGGTGCAATGCGATTCTTACCAGATTCAACGAACGGGAGTCAAATATGGTGTGGGACATAGTAAAAGATGACGAAACATGGATTTATTGCTACGACTCCAAAACAAAGCAGCATGGGACCGTATATTCAAGATGAGCCGAAACAAACCAAAGTGGCGCGCGTGCAAAGTGCCTCTAACTAGGCGGATGATTGCTTCTTTTTTTATAATAAAAGAGGACCATAAAGTGGGCATGTGGCTACTGTTGCTTTGGAGAATTGTCGTACTGTGAATAGTGATTGGTATACCACCATTTGTTTGCCGGAAGTTATTGAAGAACTCCATAATTAAAAATAACCTTAAACGCCGTATGTATCATCTTGCACCATGACAATGCCAGTTCTCACACGGCCAAACAGACAAACGATTTTTTAAAGGTGAAAAACGTAGAACTTATTATGAGCCATCACATCCTCCATACAGTCCCGACCTGGCACCTTGTGACTTTTTCTGTTCCCAAAAATTGAACCAATTACGCGGTCAACGATTTTCAACTCCATAGAAGAGACTATCGAAGAATATGAAAAACATGTTTCCTAGGTCACCACGGAAGAAAGGCATAAATGTTTTCAAAATCGGTTTATTCGTATGAAAAAGTGTAGGTATTTACGCTAACAGAGAATATTTTGAGACACAATAAATTTATTTTTGACCATTCATAGTATTTTTTATTTCTTATTCATTCAGGAAATTTTTAGTGCGCCCCACCCAATTTTTTCAATAACTGTTGGAGATATAATTTTTTCTTTTTATGTAATCCGGTATGGGTGGCTGAGTTGGAGGGGCTAAAGCGCATGCTCCGACCAGCCAATATCACCTCCGAGAAGGTAGGTGCCATACCGGAGACTTCACTGGATTGCTGGCTATACTGGACTAGAGGAGAACACAACCGAGGCTGCTATGCGGCCATCTTACATCCAGTACGGTGGTACCAACCCAGTCGGCTACAATTTGAGCCTACCACCTAGTAAGGGGCAAGGGAAGGGACCTACAGTTTTACACCGGTTCCGAACGGTGAAGCAGCAGGTGTAGGTATGCACGTAAATTTTTTCGTCAGAAAAAACTCATTGGTACACGCCGCCGACGGGATTCGAACCGCGGACCTCTCGCATGAGAAGCCGATGCCCAAACCACTCGGCCAACCGCCGCTTAGACGCCTATAAACTTCAAAAAATATATAAAACCGCCTTCAAAAATGTATGAAATAAAAAAAATGTAACCCTAGAGTTGAAGGCGGTCGGTTATTTTTCCTTGCTTTAGCGTAGCACCGCCTTCAACTCTACGGTTCGATTTTTTTTATTTCATACATTTTTGAAGGCGGTTTTTATATTTTTTTAAATACTTTTTTATTTCACCGTTTTTTTTGTAATTTTTTGCTATTAATGTACTCGGTGGAATCCGCCACGCTTTACAATCCGATCTGGACCAAACTGAAATGGGACCACACGGGAAGCACCAGCTTTCAAATAAAAAAAGAATGATCAAAATCGGTTCACCCAGTCGAAAGTTCTGCGGGGACAAACATAAAAAAAAATGCAATCGAATTGAGAACCTCCTCCTTTTTTTGAAGTCGGTTCAAAATACTTTTCATGCCGTAAGAACTAAATGTATACATATCTTATAAAATTATTTATTAAGCTCTACTTTATGTAGGAGTGATCACCTCGGACCGCGCACGTGTGACAGACAGACGGACGGTCGGAATGGCCGACGGACGGACGGACGGATGGACGGACAGCCACCTGACCGATTTCATTATGGTCCCTGCCAGCGTCACTGGATACGGTTTTAGATTAGTGCCGCTTAGCTGTATGAGCAGATCACTACCTCACCGTTCATGATCTTATCTTTTTCTAATGTTTTCTGCGCGTTTTAAAATTACCACTGAAAGACACTTGGATATCCATCCAGGCTAGATTGCTTAGGTCCGAAAAGAGATCCCGTCTCCCGTTAGTTCAGTTTTGTTTATTCTGAAACCGTAGGTGTAGCCGTCGTCTTCTCCAATTATCTCTGCTGCCCTTTTTACTTTAATCTGTTTTTTTTTTTTAATATATTCTTTGTTTCTGGATCAAGTTTAGCTCCTGCTATTGGGATTTTCCTTGTACAGACAGTCTGTACCAGCTTATGGATGCTTGCTTCTCCACTTCTATGCTTCGTGGATTTAACCCTATGATCACTTCAAGTGCGGAACTTGGTGCACTCCTCATTGCACCAGTCGTCATGAGGCATGCTAGTCTTTGCACTTTCTCTAGTTCTTCTCTTGCAGTTATTATCTCCATACATGGCCACCCGATGACGCGTATAGGATCCTTGGTTTGATTATGGCGGTGCATATCCAGTTTACCTTCTTGTATTTAGGGCGCTAGGTTTTCTCCACCGCCCTCCTGCACTGTCAAAATGCTAATTTGGCCTTTCCTTCCACATTATACTGTTATGTGTCCTTCCCAACTGAGCTTAGTTATTTCAACGCTCACAAATCTCACATTTTGACTACAATCGTTCGCCTGCTGTATTTTTTTAGTTAGTAGTCCGTTTCTTTATGAATTTACAACATAAGTGTTTGTGTTTAGTTCCTTACCCACTATAAGGATTACTCCATCATCCGAGTATGCTTGAAGGTATATCCCGATCCATCTCATTTATTAACCGGCTTCTTCAATAAAAAAAACCGGCCAAGTGCGAGTCGGACTCGCGCAACGAGGTTTCCGCACCACAAAAAAAAAACATAAAAAAACACGTTTCTTGTATGGGAACCGCCCTTAATTTTTACTATTTCATTTTGAATTCGGTAAGACGCAGTATTAGCTAATAGCTAGTACTACTCTCACCAACTACTTAGATTTTCGAAATTATTCATTATTATAAAACCTCGATGGACGACATCTTCAAAGCTGAACATTTTCCGACACATTCAGTTGTAAGTTCGCGTGAAGTTTACACATGAAGACATCGTACCACGCATTTTTTTCAAACTAAAAGCACTCGTCGTCGTGGAACAGTGTCGTTGTGGCCGTTGCATACAAATGTATATCTACTATACCTATGAATGTTTCTACTATACCTACTATTGGATCATTTGTTTTCGAAATGCTTTGCAAACATACTGGACGGTATAGCTAAATAATCACCGACCACACGTCTATTAAATATCTAAATTTATTAAAACTGAAAAAGCTTCCAAAAGCAGGAATGGAATTCATAAACAATCTATCGAATTCCCACAACTCACAAATTACCATTTTAAGGGTTACTTAGACAAAACAAATTGAAGAGGGAGATGTACGCAGTGGAACGAATTACTTTTAGAAAACATATGTTTTGAATGCTAGACCCTCACCTTATCATTTACCATATTACGCCGGAGAATGATTATAGTAATCTGCTCATAAGAGAACAATAACGACGGAACAAAAACGCACTGCAGTGTACCGAGCCGGGCCGGGGCCGGGCGACCTCCGCGCCCCGCGCCGCCGCACCGCGCACTACGCACAGGCTGCTACAACTCTTCCTCTAACCGACATCATAAATCAACATTCAAGCCATCTAAAACGTCAATACCATTCGTATATTATTTTAATAGACTAGCTATACTGCGACCAGGTTAAGTTGATAAATCGTTAGAACCGTTTTTATGTGATTATAAAATAGATATTGTGGTTTAAAACTGCACAATTTACAAAATCGCAAAGAATATCGACGGAAATTTTAAAGGTTTTCAATGTATGCCTTAAATTAATATATTTTGTTTTACGTACGTTTTTACAATTCACTAGAGAAAATGAAATTAAAACTTTTTTTCATCCTTATATTTTGAAATAACCTCGTAAGTGTTTTAAAATCACCAGGTTCATAAAAAAATGTTTTTTTTTTCAGCCGACTTCCAACGAAAAGGGGGAGGTTCTCAATTCGTCTGTATGTATGTTACTCGATTTCTCTGCCAATTCTCAACCTATTTTAACGATTTTTTTTTTCATGAGTATGGTATATCTCAGGGGTGGTCCTTTCATAAATTGTATGAAAGAATACGTCAACCGTTTTTAATATTATGTGATATTACTATAAAGAGCTAAATAAAAAACTGTTTTAAAAAAAACATTGAACCGACTTCAAACCCTTAAAAAGTATTAAATAATATTTTGATCTTGCTTGAGTAGGTACTTAGACGGCGGCGGCGGCGGTACAAAAGTACAAATGAAAATGTATAGATTATTATTTATATTATGAAGGTATTCCATAATAGTGTGAGTGAGCAAACAGCCTGTACATAGGGAACGTATAGAAAATACCCTTCCACGTAATTGAGGAGTGCGCAATGCAATACAATGCTACCGCGGCCTGCTACAGTTTTTTAACAATATTTTATCCGTTGGAAATCGGTTGACAATGGCGGCTCCCCGGCACCCTTTCTTCGGCAATTTGGATAGCAGCACGGGTCCGGAAGTGGACCCCGCACCCGGGAATTAGAGCCGTGAGGCCCGCGGGGCCCGTATTGTGCCGCCCGAGGTACGGGCGCCGCCTCTGAACTTCTCCGCGTAAAAGTCAGCACGTGACAAGGAGAAAATGTACAGTTGTAAGTTTCAAGGAACTTTTTGTTGGAGTCGGAACTGAGGAGTCTCGCTGCGCTTTATTGTAGCCGAAAGTGTTGGGCTTTGTCGGACTCCGCGGGTCGGCGGCACAGAGCTACGCTTCTGTACAGCGGGGCAGTGGGCGACCGACACGCCGCCGCGCCCGCCGCCGAGACGCGGAGGGACTATACCTACTCGTACGAAGTACATAGACTAGAACCTCTTTTATATTTACAAACATGTAAAGAAAGAATGTGTTACACTTTTCTGTGATGCAGAAGGTGAGCCAGAAGAATGCAATTTATTCCAGTAAATATAGGTTTCTTTTCAGGCTTTTTTTATTTATCAGAGCGAATGGGACCTTTGCACAAGAATCCGTTGCGTTTCTACTCCTAGAATATTTACGATCCTACCGTTATACTTCAGCCACGGTCGACTGACTACAACCTGAAATGCTAATGTTCGTTATAAGAACGAGCAGGACTGACCTTCCTCTGTCGAGGCTGTCCGTGGAGACTGTAGACCGGCACCAGGGTCTTCGCGGCCACTCATTACCGAATTACCGAGCCCAGCGGACGCCTATACTTACCGCTCATCTAACTACCTCGATTTGATAATCACGACGATTTAAATAATAAATATCATATCTAAATAATACGGCGCATTGTTTTTGGCGCTTTCGCCGAGCTCGAGCTCGCATAATAACCGACATTAGCTTCGTGTTCGTAATAAAATTATCTCCGACGTATGATTTGACTTAATTTTGCTAATTCGACAGAAGAATGAAGAGTGGTCGCGAATTAGGATGAGTGGGTCAGTTGGAGACTTTATTTAGACCAGCAACGCAACGGTTACTAATACATCGATTTGCTATTCCTTGGCTTCCATACCAGATCGCTATCTATAAGAATGTTACGAGGATCCAATGTCGCGTCGAGCGTCGCGACGACACGCGGCGCGGTGGCGTGCGTGGTGCAGGGTGCTATGAGGTTTCTAACTAAATAAAATTTAATATCTTTTGATTCTGTGGGTTCATTTTGATGAAATAAACACTAAATGTTACTCAGAATAAAGATTCATATTTTTTAGATTTTGAATCCAATGAGTGGCTTTTGCATGATGCGCGCACAACTAGCAAACAAACCCACAAACAGACAAACATTTCAAAAATAGTTTTTTTACGGTCTATTACTATTATTCTATTCCTCCGGTCTCCCAGTTATTTTTTTTGCAAAAATCGTTAATTTACAGACAGACACGGAATGTATACGATTTTATTATATGTATATATAGATAGATGTAATTCGCTATGGGTGGCTAAATCAGAGGGGTCAGAGCACACGCTATTACCAGCCAATATCACATCCGAAAAGGTGCCATACCGGAGACTTCCTTTTGCATTTCTTTCTGGCTATACTGGACCAGTGGCGGTTCCCCAGGTGAAGCAAGTGAAGCACCGCCTCACTTAATTATCTTGAAAGTAAAGAAAAAAAAACATTTCAAAATATCAAGAAAGAAAACTTAAAAAAGTCAAGTATATCCGATCCGAACTGATCACAATATTAGCGCGGCGGCGCGGCGGCGCGGAGGAGGCGGAGAGTGCATCAACACCACCAACACAGCACGCACACACACACAGACGTGACGTGTGACGTGTCACGTACGGCATGGCATATGGTGACTCACCCCGGTCCGGTGCGGCGACGAATCGCTTATTTTGATATCGCTTCACCAAGCGTAAAGACAACAGGTTGACCTTGGAGGCTTTGGATGTAGGGAGCAGCTGAGGCTCTGATAAATGGCGCCGGACGAGACATCTATATCCAATTAAAAGAATGCAGAGCGAGATGGGGCGATTCACGTTTTCCATAAGTCGGTTTGTTTTACCTCCGTGATTAACATGATGGCGAAATTCGCACTAGTTACGGTAAGTTTCATAGCTCAATGGCATATGCTTCGCTTTTCAATCTAGTGACGTTGGTTCGAATCTCACTTTTGCGAATTCTTTTTTTTTTGTTTTTAGGGTTCCGTATCCGGTACGGGACCCTATTACTAAGCCTACGCCGTCTGTCTGTCTGTCTGTCTGTCCGTCCGTCCGTCCGTCTTTTTTTTTTATGTAATCCGGTATGGGTGGCTGAGCCGGAGGGGCCAAAGCGCATGCTCCGACCAGCCAATATCACCTCCGAGAAGGTAGGTGCCATACCGGAGACTTCCCTGGATTGCTGGCTATACTAGACTAGAGGAGAACACAGCCGAGGCTGCTATGCGGCAGCAGCAGGTGTAGGTATGCATATACGTAAATTTTTTCGTCAGAAAAAACTCATTGTTACACGCCGACCGGATTCGAACCTCGCACCTCACGCATTTGAAGCCAATGCCCAAACCACTCGGCCACCCGCCGCTTGTCTGTCCGTCCGTCTGTCCGAGGCCTGTATCTCTTGAACCGTAATTTGGTAGCCCGTTGAAATGTTCACAGAAAATGTGTTATTATGGCCGATATAACAAAAAATAATGAAAATAAGAAAAAGTAAAAAACTCACGGGGGTTCCCATAGATGGCGCGCGCGCATACACTTTTTGGTTTCAAAAAGTGTATGCGCGCGCGCCATCTACCAAATAGATGATGAATCATTTTCTAATCGTGACTAACTAATATGAAGTATTTCATAACACGCCATCTAGATGGCGTGGCGTGTTATGAAATTCATCTAGTGGCGCTAGCCGTGACATGGCGATACGGTACCCTCGGTGCGCGATTCGATAGTAGTTTTTGGTTAAGTATTGTTAGGGCCAAAAAAAATTAGGTTTAGGTTTTTCAACTTATCATAATGTAATAGCAATGTAGGTGGATTTTTTAGTCGCCTCACTAAGATTTATAGGTCAAAGCCGCCACTGTACTGGACCGGACTAAACGGAACCGAACCAGGCTGCTATTATGCGAGCATCTTACGTTCAGTACGTCTTGAAATTTAGCAAGAGTTTCTTCCAGGAACCTTCACCCCCGAAGATAACTTTTCATTTGAATCCATAATTCCATAGTTAATATTATAAATTCGAAAGTAACCTTCTGTGTTTTGTCCTGTCACTCCTAAACCGCTGGACAGGTTTCGATAAAATAGATTGCATCCTCATTCCTGAGGAAAGGCATAAGCTACCTTTAGTCTAAAAAAAGTGAAGGGGGTAAAGGTTTACTGTTTACCTGAACGCAGCTCGGCCTTTATTTTGTCCTTTTTTGTTTTTCGTAGTCGTGTTTTTTGTTTTTAATAATCATTTCTATTTAGTATAGTAGGACTTTTTATTTACGTTTGTAAATTTTTCCATACTTTTTATTCAATTAATTATTTTCCACATTTCTTTAAGCCTATAGGTATTTGTTATTAAAGTATGTATTGAAGTGTAAATTCAAGCTATATAGGTATTTACGAGTCCGAGTACCAAAATAGTTATCGTTGACTATAAAACAATGAAAAGCAAAGCCAAAATAGTAGACAGTTCGAGCAGGCGGAAAAACTTAATAGGTATTTACCCACCACGAGGTGGGTTTCAGCATGTAGGTAGATACTACCCTAAAATAGGGAAATTATTTTATTGGTCTATATACTATACCATAATTGTGTTCGTGACTGGAGGCAATATCCGGGAGGGGCGTCGCCGAAGCCACAGCCTGCGCGGGGAAGGCAGAGGGAGCGGGCGGGCAAGCTGACCAATGGCGAACGAGCACGCGAACCTCATCTGCATACGAGGGCAGTGCGCGCGCGCAACACCCTCAATCATGAACGTTTTCGCTAACGATTTATAATTTGAATTTGCATAATTTTTATAAGGTCGATTAGGAGCGCATCTACAATCGATTTACTTTTCAGAATAGCAGATACTTTGAATCGATCGTTGCCTGTTCATAGGAAGCTCGTTTAAAGGTCCCTTAGGCTCCTATGAGAAGACTGAACAGATAGACTGAACTGATGTAGGTACTGTGTAGCGAGACAATCCGTCTCTATCAAAGAGTAGCGACGTAATACAAACTCTTTGGTCTCTAGTGTGCCAAGTAATCGCCGGCCGATAGGAATCAACATAGAGAATATTATCAGATCACTGTTTCTACTGCGAGACTGAAGGTTTTCCTCAAATTTCTCGAAAATGAAATGCTTTATCGAAAAAGTAGGTACGCGATAGAAAATTTAATACATTATAAAATATAATTACCTATACGCACTGACCATGAGCAAATTGCTAATGGATAGTTCGGTGGCGTGCGATTGTAGTTAAAAATAGATAGATATAGGTAAATAATTGAAATTAATGTAACATTATTTAGATTTTTTTTTTATTTTATTTATAAAAATTGTGAACTAATTAAAATTACAAATTTGGCAAAGTAAATAAGTAGGAAGCTACTTAGGTCTATCTCATTTCAATTCAATAAAAACTCATTTCAATGATTGCAAAAAATATGGTAAGCAGTTTTCACTCAAATTTCTGAAATTTTTGAAGTGAAATAATTTTGTGTAGAGATGTTTTTGCGTTTCTTTTTTCTGTGATCCCAGAAGACTTTTTAAAATTATGTTCATTAAAGAATTTATAATGCTCTCTGCTCTATCTACTGTTTTTATTGATTTTCGTATTTCCGGTTACTTTCACTTTCGCGATGAAAAAATTTGACTTTAATACAGGTTGTCATATTCTGAATATCATACGACTGTACTGACAAACGTACCTAACAACAATAATTATTTTTTTTCATATTGTATTTGCGGAGAAGATGAAAACCGTGTAGGTAGGCTTAAAAATTTTGTTAAATAAAGGAAAATGTTCCCTTTTCCTTGCGGTGCCGTGGATTCCTTCTCCTGTAATCCCTACCCTTACAGAGTCAAGACATTTCTTAAAGGCACCGCACAGTAAGTGCATGTAGGTTGTTATTGCCGTTATGTAATATATGCTATGTAAGTAAGACATCTTTTTTTTATGGAAACTGACACGGTTGGCTACATCACCTACAACATCCGTGATCTCAGCCCATAACACCGGGTGAACTTGGTGCCACGTCAGTGCTTCCCTTCGGTCGTGCCGGCTGTACACCGAACTGGTACCCCTACCCCTACCCTAACCCTACCACCTAGTAATACATACAGAGGAGCATAAGACAACGGCACTACATCATCTGCTGCAACAAACTCCTACACCTTATTTGTCGCAACTATACGTTTCGTCTCCATACCTACTTTCCTTTGTTCGTGTCGGCTACACTGAACTGGGCCGTACAAACGGGGACTAGGCATATTTATTTTTCATCGAGTTCAGTTGTAGTCGGACAAAATTACAAGTAGGAGTAGGTAAATGCCTGGTGTACCAACCAACCTATACTCTGAACAAAGTTTTTCTTTTCAACTGTAACCTAATTACCTAAGCAAGAAAAACCTCGCACTATTTCCTGGGGCGAAAATCTTACAGGAGATTTATGTTTTTTTACTTTCGAGCGACTGTAAGGAGAAAGGAAGTATTGTGATCGTCCAAAATTTCGAAGTTGAGATTTCGACTGATTTGGGCTATATATCATTCAACGATCCCAAAAAAGTGGTTTTGAGAAACATGTATGTGTGTGTGTGTGTGTCCAGCGACCTTGCGCCTAAACCGCTCAACCGATTTCGTTCAAAATTCGTATTTAGTAGTTTGAAACGATAATCTAGGGGTACCTTTTTTAGTTTTTCAAAATTCGAAAAAATAAGGGTAGCTGTCATACAAAATTTGTCTATGGCAATGTGTCCAGCGACGTTGCGCCTCAACCGCTCAACCGATTTCTATTAAAATTCATACTTAGTAGTTTGAAACGATTATCTAGAGGTATCTTTTTTTAGTTTTTTTTATTCGAAAAAATAAGGGTAGCTGTCATACAAATGATTTCGATAAGGTCGATTTTCTCAAAAATGGCTTTAACGATTTTTATTATATATTCCACATAGAAACCCTATTACTAGCCTGAAAAGATACCATTATCAGTTTTTCCAGGAAAACTCAAAAAAAGGTGGCTGTCATACAAACGAAGGTTTCTTTCTATTAAATATTGCATACAAAATGTTTGTTGCGAGCGCCTAACTAATTCAACGGAACTGTCCTGTCAGTACATTTTGAATTTCGAACATAAAAACCTTGAGTTCGCCCAACAAGCGAGAAAGTCAGTGGGGTATCACCCTACCATTTATTTCTTTCTCTTTTTCTGCGTAGGTACCTACATAGTTACACAGCTGGTGAGCGAGCACCACGCGACACAGCACGGCGCGGCGCGGCAGCGCGCTACAAGACGCGACGACGACGGTGGTACCGCGAAAATATGGAACGGTCTTCCGCTGGTGTGTATCCTGATTCCTCGACCTGGGTCTCTTCAAAATACTTGTGAAAAAAATTATTCTGATGACCTTTTCGTCGCCCTCGCAGCTGGCTTGGCGCCTCACTGAGCGTATAGTTTCGAGAGGAGAGGTGCTATTGGCTGTCTGAGTGTATTCATTCGACTGACCGTTGGGCACAGCCACGGAATAAGGTAAGGTAGGTAAGTAGCTAGAAAGGGCATACGGACCGTGCTGTGCACAGTCACCCATACCGGTTTTTATATAAAAAACAGGGCGTCAAAATATTCCTTATCAATACTAATAATAAATCTGTAAGGGATGGTCATGGAGTAAGTTACTTTGTTTTAAGATACATTGCGTTTGTAGACTTTATGTATGATACTAAAACTAAATTGACGATTTTTAGAAATATTTTCCTTACACGAATTTCACGCGAGCGAAGCCGCAGGCAAAAGCTAGTATGAAATACATAATATGAAATACAATACCTACGAGGCAACGGTGGCGGCGGCGGTAGATTTTATAAAGACAAAAATACATTGTTTCGCCTGGGCGAAGTGAAATGGCGTTGATTCGTGAAACGAAACGAAATTTTTGGTTGAGTGAACATTTAACGATTGCTGTAGTGTAGATATCTTCATGAACAAAACTACTTATAAGTTAATTCTTCTATTAATGCAGCGTACCTACCTTACGTATTAATACTTATTGTAATCGATTCTTAATACTTATTGTAATTAATTATTACAATTGGTTTGATTTTAACTATAGTATCATTTAGTAACTATTAAATTTTTATTCGATTGAGTTAGTACCCGTAACCGACTATGACATGTACTACGTCGTTCAAAAAGTAGTGAGAATGAGTACCTATTTTATTTATTCCGTACACCTAAACTTTATTAGATAAATGTTATTTAATTTTTCAACATAATAACTCTTTGACATAATAACTTGATTACCACACTTGATAGGTATATCGTATTTTCTAAACTTAACCGTCGGAGTTCCTAGTCTTAAATATGCTTATCAATTACCTTCTTAAAAAAACTCCTCCCCCTGAGCACCTAAAAACTAAAAATGTCTGCACCGTGGTGACGACTGCTTCATCATTTTTATTTTATTTTATATTATTTCGGTGATACGGATAACGTCTCCGAGTATGAAATTAATGACTTACCTATTTAAATAAAAAAATCACCCATTTCGGGCCTTTTTCCAGTCGGCCAGTAAATTCATATACTTTGAGGACGAAACCTCTAATCCTTGAGTTTGAAAAAACATTTCCGAGTGACGTAAATATATAATTCCACAAAACGTTCCCACAATAAATATAAATCAGCGCCATCTATCAAACAGTAGCGGAACTGCTCAATCTCACTGCTCAGTTCATTTATTATTTTTATGATAAAGTTACTAATACAATACCTTCCTAAGTATATACTTACGGCTTTCTATAAAACTGCATTCCGTACCTACTATCTATTTCGTAAATAGTTAACTGCATTTTTTTTCTTTATCAAATAAACTTGCCAATCAAGAAGGTCACCAAGTAGCCGCGACACGCACGAAATGAGAGCGGTGAAGTACTCGGAGGAAATAGGCCAAGTAAGTCCTCGCTCGGCATTGTACCTACCTACCTACAAGTATCTAGTTATTTTTAGTAGCGTACCCACCTACTTACTTATCTCTCGCGTGAAAGGAAGATTTAGGTACTTACAATAATTTTTTTTTTAAATATACTGATTTTAACCAAATGTAATAAAATGCATAACAAAAGCTCGTTCTAAAGCTTCATTGTCGCAATGGTCAAGGAAGTAAATCGAACCCAATGAATTACAGCAGGTATAATAAAGATTGAGAGCGGCGACCGTTTGGCGGCGAAGTGGATTCGCGTCGCGCAATTCAACCCTAGAAATTGCGCGAGACGAAACAAAGCGGGCGGATATCTCGGGCTTGCACAAAGCCTTGCCTATAATTTGCGCATCGATGATATTCCGTAAAAGAACACGATCTCGTAGGCAAATTGTCGGTATGCACCGTCCGTCCACCTCGTGGGCATCCACGAAGCTCTATTAAAGATTTACTGTGCATTCTCTAAGCCGACGAAATTGCCAATATTACCGGGCATTATCGAGTGCCGGCAAGAAACGGGACATAGGGGCAACAACGCGCCGCCGCGTAGGCCGCGACAACTGGAGCAATAACCAATCCAAATTTATTTTACAATTCAGTTAGGAAGAAAACGGAAGGAGAACAATAATTGCAGCTCCGGCCGCCGCCGCGCCGCCGCCGCCGAGGCTTTGTCGGGTTTGGCCGAACTTATCCTTAAATTTTTTCCCAACAAAAAAAAAAATTTTTATAAATTATCAAAAATTTCAAAATTATTGCATTAAACCATTACAGCGGAGCGACGACACGCAGCACTTTAACTCGACTGGTTCATGGTGCACACGCCGCGTGGGTGTTGTATGTACTATGGCACCGGCAGCGGGGGCTGTAAGTGGAGTACGGGACCCCGACGACGGCCCCAGCCAGACCGGCCGGTGACGGACACCCTCCCCGCCGTGGATGTTGTGGCGAGGGCAGTGTCGACGGGCCGCCGTCCTCTTTAGAAGGCGAGCTGGACGTGGATGGTGGGCGTGCAGGAGTGGAAGAAGGTGCAGGTCACGCGATTCAGATTCAGATTCAGATTATATTTATTTGTCCAATTTGATCGGTTGTGTCCGTGTCGGGTGAGTCAGCTAACTTACGAACTAAGATACATGTAGATGCGTTAGCATTCTGAAGTGTATCTTTGTGAGCTGGAAGAATCAAGTCGTTTGTTAACTGATGTTTTATGTTTATGAGTACCTACACGCGAGGTGCTCTGCAGGCGCGCTGGCTGTACTTGGAATATTACTATTATTTACTGTGTTAGAGCAATCTCATCTGTGGTTAGACTAGAGTACAAATCCTGTCATTAATTAAATTACGTAAGTACTTTAAGGATTAAAGTTTTTCACCTTCGACCTCCTATAAAGATCCCAAGACAAAAAATTCACAGATCTCATGCATTACATGACCTTCGGGTACATTGAAAATGACTTTTAGGGCGTATTCAAATAAAAGCGTATAGGGAATCGCCGACTGTGAGTGTGAAAATATCCTGGTATGGTTGAAGCAACGAACTCAACGAGCGAACGCAATAGCAAATCCCATTTAAACGCAAATATGATAAACGAATGCTTCTTTTGTATTCTCTCTCTCTCTCTCCTTGAACCCTTTCTCCCTCCCTCTCTCCCTAACTCTCTCGCTCCCCCCCCCCCCTCCCGCCCCTCGCTCTTCTCCTTCCCCCTCTTTCCCCTTTTCTTTAACCTCGTTATCTGCCTACCTCTCTCCCTAATTCCCTCCTTCCCCTCTCCCTTCTCCCTCGCTCCCCTTACTCCCCGTCTTTCCCCATCTCCCACTCCCTCCATCCCCCCTCGCTCCTTTCATCTTCCTCTCCCCTCCTCTTTTTTTTTTTATTGAAAGCGCGACCTATGGCGCCGAGCCACCCATAAGGTGTCTAACGACGCCCATGGACATTCGGTTGTATGCGGGGGTTGCGAATGCCATGCCGGCCTGACAGGTGCCCATTCACGCCCCTCTTGAAGGATCCGATACTGAAGTTGGGGGGGAATATATGAGCAGGGAGAGCGTTCCAGAGTTTACCGGTTCTGTAGAGGAAAGATCTGCAGAATCGATTCGTTCGCATCCGTGGTAAGTCCAGCGTATAAGGATGCAATCCCTGCCCAGTGCGTGTGGTGCGGAGGTGGAAAGGGGACGGCGGATGGAATAAGCGATAGAACACACTTACGGAGCCGACATCCCTACGGTGTTGCAGTGGTTCTAGATCACGGGACACTTCGGTGTCACCCACTAGTCGCACGGCTCGACGCTGGATCGAGTCCAAAGGCGCAAGCTGGTATTTGGCAGAGCCATCCCACAAGTGCGAGCAGTACTCCAAGCAGGACCTGATCTGCCATTTATACAAAAGCAGCTTTTGGTCCGGCGTGAAGTACCGTCGCACCTTATTGAGTACGCCCAGCTTTTTTGAGCTTTTTTTCCTTCCTACCTCCCACTCTTTCCCCCTCCTACCTTTTCCTTACCCTCTTCCTCCTCCCTTCCCTCCCTCCATCCTCCCTCGCCTCACTCGCTTCTCCCTTCCTATCCCCCCTCTCCTCGAATCCACCCCTCCCTTCTCCCCCCTCGCTCTCCCTCCCTCCGTCACTTCTATCCCTCCCTATCTCAGCCCTTGTTCAACCCCGCCGCTTCCCTCTCCCTCCCTCACCCCTCCCCCTCGCCCATCTTACACACCTCCCCTACCCTAAATCCCTTCCATCTTCTCAATCTCCCTACCTTCCTCTCCCTTCCCGCCCCTCCCACCGTCCTCCCTCCCTCCCCTTTCATACCTCCCTCCCCCTCCTGGTCCCTCCCCAACCCACACCTCTCCGTTCCCCACCTTTATCGTTCCTCCCCTCCATGCCCACCCCTACATCACGGCCCCTCCCCCTTCACCCATCCTCCTTAAACCTTCCCCCTTCATATCCCTAACATAATTGCCAAGAACATGTTCTTGATAATTGCATTCCCTATTTCACCCCCTTCCGTTTTTTTTTCGATAAAAGGTACTCCCAGGATGCAATCTATCTTCTTCCCAAAATTGCATCTAAATATTTATAGTGTATAGCATATCTAACATCGCTTCTACCAAACCAACAACCATTCGACACTAAATTCCGTTCATACTATACTTTCCTATACTTTCTTTGATACTGCTCAGTCCTGAGGCTATTTCGCGTGATGGTAAATAAGTGCCTATAAGTAGCCTATAAGTAGCCTATAAGTGTGCTTCAAGAACTATCTTTACATTGGTGCAAACCACATCAAAATCTGTTCAGTGGTTCAGGAGTTTACCTCAAACATATAAACATACATACATACATACAAACAGACAGACGTTCCCTTTTATAAAAATTAGAAGAAGAAGATAGAGAAAAAGTAGAGATTAGTTTGTAGTTTATGAATGCATTACTTAAAACATTGCCACAAACTATTCTTGTACATAATATATATTTATACTTCTCTCACATCCCAAAGGTTAGTCAGAATAGAATAGAATGCCTCACGGCATTAAACTCACCTATTGTGCCTAATTTGTATAAATTGCTGTTCAATAAAGAATATATATCCATATTTAGAATTTGATTATAATTTACTTGCTTTTTCATACTGAAATATGTCAATTTTGAAAAATTTAAAAAATTAAAAAATTTAATTAAAATTCTCAATTTTCAAGTGTATGCATACACGAAAACCATTTTAACTAGTCATACTGCAAGATAAAGACGACACGAAACTCGCGTAAGTAATGGAAAATTTAAAAAAATTATAGCTCCCAAAATTTTAATTTTTTTTAAACAATTCAAAAAACATCCCCAGATATTTAGTCAATCTACAATATAAAAATATAAAAGTTTAAAATATATATTTAGAAATATGTTTAAAAGTGCCCTTTTTAAACCGACAAAAAACGGCTATTTTAAGCAGTTTTTTGCGATTTTCTCAGAAACTCTCAAATTTTTTAATATAAATTTTTTCTCAATCTTCTAGCTCTCGTCAATACGCGTCATTTGACACCTTAAATATTCACGTAACCTTAAAACTCACGACACCAGTCATTCTTAGGTGTATGCGAAAGTCATCTCAATTCTCAAAACCATAACGGCGCGTGCGCCGCTGCGCCTGGAGTTAGTGTTGCGTTTTTATTCTGAGAAGGTTTCAGGTGCAGTCGGCCGGTCATATAACGTATTAAATTGTTTTGCATATTTTTCACGTGTTATTTTGAAGTTTTGTATATTATTTGTGTTGGTGGGTTAACTTATCCACCTACAATAGAACGAACAGCTGAAGTAAGTAGATTAGGCGCAAAATTTTAATAATATATATTTTTAATTTAAATAATTTACAGTGAAAATATAAATATTTAACTTGATTCCAAGCAAAAAACAAAAATAAACAGGTTTATTGCAAAATTTTCATAATAAAGAACAAGTAATTCAATATTTTTTTTAATTATACTATAACTATTCATAACCTCAGTTCACAGTCACTTCAATCATCCTTTGCGAAAGTGAGAAATACAGAGAAAGAGAAACCGCTCGGCATTAGTTGCTAGGATGAACGGCGTGTAGGTAGACGACACATATGAAGGAACAAAATCGTGCAAGTAGGTATGCCTACTTGCATAATTTTGTGCAAAAATTTACGTGAATACCTACACCTGCTGCTTCACCGTTCGGAACCGGTGTAAAACTGTAGGTCCCTTCCCTAGCCTTACTAGGTGGTAGACTCAAATTGTAGCCGACTGGGATGATACCACCGTACTGGTTTTAAGATGGCCGCATAGCAGCCTCGGCTGTGTTCTCCTCTAGTACAGTATAGCCAGCAATCCAGGGAAGTCTCCGGTACGGCACCTACCTTCTCGGAGGTGATATTGGCTGGTCGGAGCATGCGCCCCTCCGACTCAGCCACCCATACCCAAAGATATATTATGTACTAGCGTATGTATATATATATTTATATGTACGTATACTATATTTATATAGGTACGTATATTTATACGTATGTATATATTTCCTCAAAGCCCATACCGGATACCATAAAAAAATGTGTCGTTCTGTAGGTTTGCTTGACCAAACTATAGTATTATTCGTCTTTTTAGTTTAGTTTTTGGTAAAACGTGGAAGAACAATAAACTGTACTACCAAAGAGCTAATAGTGAGTGACAGCTGTCACATGTGACCGGTGACAAATGACAATCTACCAAACATTACTCTTTGGCGTGACGGTGACGGGACGGTGTATCATCGGAGTCGGAGACGACCACTATTGACCAGATTTGTGGATTTTGCGGCCGGCAACTCACTCATTTCATCGCGTCGCACCGCTCACGAAAAGTAAAAGAGTAAGTAAAGTCAGCACAGCAATCAAACCGGCCACCGAAGCGTGGCTTACGATCTAGATACATCCGTTGAATTAAAATCAGCAGGTGGGAAACATTTCGATTTTCCCAGACGTATCTACTTCTATAGTGCCTGTATTTGATATTTATAGGTTATCTGTACATATGCCACCTCTCTATCTACTATTATTAGAACCGCCGGCGAAACTCACTCTGAAGCTAACAAAACATTACGAAGATTGCTCCGAATTTCAGTAACATGTGCAATAAGTCTTAGCTTAGAGTAACGTAACTCTATACACCCATTTCGTTGATTGTGCAATGTGTTTCATTCAGGAAGTTGTCGCCAAGTGACTAAATCTGAAAAGACATTGACAGGGTTTGTATGGAATATTGTCTAAGAAGTACCTACCCAAAACTGGAACTGAGCAAATTATATTCCATAAGTCCACTTGCGCGGACACGTATAACTCGCTAATCTAGACTTAAGAAAATTTAATAAGTGTGTTACACAAACGCTAAACATAAATTTAAGGTGGCTTAAACGGATTAACACGTCAGCTCGTACATACGTTGTTCGGCTTATTAGTGGCAGTGTTTGTCACTTAACACTTTAACAGCTATTCACGTACCTAATACGGGCAGACGCTGTCGTGTCAGGACGCCGATCACGCACCCCGTACGGGACTGACTTTCATATCGTTTATTATAAAATCCCGCTCGTGGAACGTGTTCTGCGTGTAACCCTCTTGTAGTGTATTTAATTAGCTACACACAGGGGAAGGAGTTTAGCCAGGCGCGGCGCGTATCGCTCCCCCGCCCCGCCGTTTGCAGTTTGTCCCGTTTGCAGTTTGTCCATTTTTGGCGCGAAATGGGGTGCGTACCCCATTTCGCATCGGAGTTATCGTTGTGATTCGAGAGAAATCGTTGATGTCGGTGGGAAGAAACTTTCTGGAGACACACACGCAAGGATTATTCATATTAAACAAACCAAAAAATTGTAAGAGTTTTTCTTTTTTCGCTTTCAGACAGTATTTTGACGTCATTTAAAAATATAAATAAATAATTTTAATATGTTTTTTATTTTTATTCTCAAAATATATAAAACCATCCTAAAAATAAAAAAATAATTGTGCATGTACCACATGTTTTTATAAATCTTACAATGTCGCCAAAAATGCGAGTAAAGTTTATTGATCTGAAATCATTATTTTACAAAATATTTCAGTTTATATAGGAGTTTACGCGATGCGCCGAATCTCCGTGCAGCGAAATGGTCATAATCTAACCTAAAACGGACAATTCTCTCATACAAATTATATATCAATGTGTAGATAAAAGAATGTGATCTCTGAAAGGCCGCAACATATTAAAGTGTGACTTGCATCCAGCCCACAAATGATGAGGTGTCAAAAATTAACACACATCAGAACATTTTTTTTTCTGTGTGACGGCGGACTGTTTCTTGGGTGTGTTTAATAGGAATTGAAAGGATTTTTAACCATAAAACACTCTCGTTCCAATAAGAAAAATTTACTGAAATACCGCTAGACGAAATATTCTAATGAGAATTTCGCAAGCCATTCCGCGAACATGTTCCAAATTAAAATCCCGAGCAACTTAGTGTAGATGGAGAAAATCTTCAAATAATTCCTGCCTATCGTGTAAGGAGTTCATAGAACAGCTAAACATCTTCTATATGGATGCAAAGTTCTTCTTCTAGTTTTTCCCGAATTTTCTAACCTAAAATTGACAACTCCCCCGTGCACATCATTTCGATGAGTCGCTAAAGAAATAACCTCTTAAAATAATTATTCAGATGGCTGACGGAAATGACGAAGGCGAAGTGTTGCTGCATTTGTTTGATGAAAATTCCTTTGGATTATAAATTGGTGATTCTTGCGCGTTTGTCTAAGGGGCATTGACTGAAATCGCCATTGGCGATATTTTCGATCTCCAGCGGAGGTCGTCCGCAATAATGACCCAACAATCACGAAGTGGTGAATCATAAACCCAAGAACTATTCCATACCAGGCAACTTTGATCACACAACCAGACCAACTGTAGGCAATTATGCGGAGCTACGAACCTGGCTGCCCCTGAGTCGCAACATTAATTTAGTCCGCCAACTGTTAACGTTCACTCTGGTTGGACGATCAAATCAAATCAAATCAAAAATGTCTTTATAATATAACACATGATTAACATACATAAAAAATTTAACACAATTTAATGATAATTCTTAAAATAGTAGTCATAGAATAGTAGATCACGCGAATGGTCACAATGTGTGAAAATGTATAGCATTAAACCTATTTATGTATTGAACGTTGCACACGTTGAAGCGGCGGGTGGCCGAGTGGTTTGGGCATCGGCTTCTCATGCGAGAGGTCCGAAGTTTAAATTGGTTCTTCACCGTTCGGAACTGGTGGAAAACTGTAGGTCCCTCCCCTTGCCCCTTACTAGGTGGTAGGCTCAAATTGTAGCCGACTGGGTTGGTGCCACCGTAGTGGATGTAAGATGGCCGCATAGCAGCCTCGATTGTGTTCTCCTCTGCGTCTTTCCATTCTATACAACGCCATTAGGCAGCCATAGCAGTGGCGGTTCCCCAGGTGAAGCAAGTGAAGCACCGCCTCACTTAATTATCTTGAAGGTAAAGAAAAAAAAACATTTCAAAATATCATGAAAGAAAATTTTTAAAAGTCTAAGTATATCCGATCCGAACTGATCACAACATTAGCGCGGCGCGGAGGAGCGGAGGCGAGGAGGCGGCGCGCAACGAAATACGTTAAAGATGTGTTAGTGCATACAATATACATGACTTGTCCACGCGCGTGTGTTGGCGCAAATGCCGACATCACCAACACAGCAAGCGCACGCACACAGACGTGTCACTCACGTGCGGCATGGCATATGGAGTGAGGTGACTCACCTCCGGCGCTGCGACGAATCGCTTATGCTGATATCGCTTCACCAAGCCTAAAGACCAACGTTTGACCTTGAAGTCGTCGGATGTAGGGAGCACCTGAGGCTCTGATAAATGCCGCCGAACGAGACACCTATATCCAATCAAAAGAATGCAGAGCGAGATGAGGCGATTCACGTTTTCTAATGTTGCCAAGTCGGCTTGTTTTAGCTCCGTGATTAACCTGATGGCGAAATTCGCCTTACTTAACATAAGTTTCATAGCTCAATGGTATATGCTTTGCATTTCAATCTAGTGACGTGGGTTCGAATCTCACTTTTGCGAATTCTTTTTCTTTTGTTTTTAGGGTTCCGTATCCGGTACGGGACCATATTACTAAGCCTACGCCGTCTGTCTGTCTGTCTGTCCGTCCGTCTGTCTGTCTTTTTTTTTTTTATGTAATCCGGTATGGGTGGCTGACTCGCAGGGGCCAAAGCGCATGCTCCGACCAGCCAATATCACCGCCGAGAAGGTAGGTGCCATACCGGAGACTTCTCTGGATTTCTGGCTATACTAGACTAGAGGAGAACACAGCCGAGGCTGCTATGCGGCCATCTTACATCCGGTACGGTGGTACCAACCCAGTCGGCTACAATTTGAGCCTACCACCTAGTAAGGGGCAAGGGAAGGGACCTACAGTTTTATACCGGTTCCGAACGGTGAAGCAGCAGGTGTAGGTATGCACGTAAATTTTTTCGTCAGAAAAAACTCATTGGTACACGCCGACCGGATTCGAACCTCGGACCTCTCGCATGAGAAGCCGATGCCCAAACCACTCGGCCACCCGCCGCTTGTCTGTCCGTCCGTCTGTCTGTCCGAGCCGAGGCCTGTATCTCTTGAGCCGTAATAGGTAGCCCGTTGAAATGTTCACAGAAAATGTGTTATTATGGCCGATATACATAACAACAAATAATAAAAAAGAAAAAGTAAAAAATTCACGGGGTTCCCATAGAAGAATCCAAAAAGTGTATAAGCGCGCCATCTACCAAATAGATTATGAAGCATTTTCTAATCGTGACTAAACTAATATGAAGCATTTCATAACACGCCATCTAGATGGCGCTAGCCGTGACATGGCGATACGGAACCCTCGGTGCGCGAGTTCGACTCGCAGTTGGCTGGTTTTTTATTATCTATTATGTATTAATTAGCATATTAAAAATTGGTTTACTTTTTTGTTAAGTATTGTTAGGGCCAAAAAAAATTAGGTTTAGGTTTTTCAATTCATCATAAAGTAATAGCAATGTAGGTGGATTTTTAGTCGCCTCACTGAGATTTATAGGTCAAAGCCGCCACTGAGCCATAGGTAAAACCTCGTGTATATTTTGGAATGCAATTTTTCCACATTTGCGATTACAATATATACACGATTTTTTCGTACTGGTCGTGTATACCTAGTTTGTAGTGAATGAAAGCGAAATCCATGTTCCAAACTGTACAGTGCTACTTACATTGTTATTTAAAATATTTTTATGAAACGGTTTATCATTTATTTCTTGTACGGCGGTTCTTCACTGGTAAGCCGTTACGCTAAGCGGTTTCATAAAAATATTTAACAATATAAAAAAAAGTTATTGAATTTTGCAGAGCAAAAGGCCGCATTATTGCCATATATTATGGAAATTAAAATTTTATTTATATTTATTTATACTTATAACTCGAAAACCACTTTATCGATTTACATAATATGGTCTTTAGTGTTACATTCTGGTATGTAAATCATTCTTTTTTCCGTCCAGTTCAGTGTAGCCGGCACGACCAAAGCATATTTTTCTGTCGTACCTAAGTACCATGTAAGTGACTTCGTTTGGTAGATAATACTAATAAATAAGTACTGTGTGGGGCCGGTACATAAAAAGAATAGCCCCACTGCATCTCTCCCCGCGCATGTCGTAAAAGGCGACTAAGCGATAAGGACAGGTTGATGTGCTAAAGGGTGATAGGCTAGCCACTTCTCACCTTCCTGCATGACTCTGGGGTCCTCCCCCCTAGTCGTGCATCGGTGGGTATTCATGCCTTACTGCTGCTTGATTGTTATCTTGTCCGAATACTTTGCTAAACGTGGTGGTCGATGTTGTGCTGTAATTTTCCACAATTCCTGCAGCACAACACAGATTACTCTGCTTACCCTGATTGTCGGGATACGGCGTGTGGTATGTATGTATGTATGTACTAATAGATAATAGATAGATTTTAACAACATGGAATAGAAAGAGAAATCAACAAACAAAATGGCGAGCTGCGACTTATCCCGTATATTTTGGAATCGACTGAGCAGTTCCGATGTATACACGATTATTCCGCATTGCGTACTGGCGCTGTAGGTTACGGAACCGGCATAATTGCGTAGATCACTCCAAAATATACACGATTTTTGCGTAATGGCGGTGTATAGATTGGAAGACGTCAATGAGAAATTTGTATTCCAAACTATACTTGATAAACTTTTGTACCATTTTTTTTTATTTAAATCAATTACATAATAATATACATATACACAACTAACAAATAATAACATTCAATTAAAAACTATACTAAATCTAAAATTAAACTATCTAAAACTAAATAAATAAATTACATACCCTTGCGTAATGGGCTTGTATAGAATGTAAATACGCTTCTCCTCTAGTCCAGTATAGCCAGCGATCCAGGGAAGTCTCCAGTATGGCACCTACCTTCTCGGAGGTGATATTGGCCAGTCGCTTTGGCCCCTCCGAATCAGTCACCCATATCGGATTACATAAAAAAAAAACACTCGGCGATTATCTCCGGTAGACATGCCACTCCGCAGAGAAGAAGTTTTTCTGTGTTTAATGCGCTTTTACACTTGTGTATTCATGAATTCGCCAGCCATGCCGCTCGATATTGAGATCTTCATCGCAGAAATACAAAAGCGACCATCTAAGTATGTATGTGTATGGGACTACACCTACACATGTTATGTATGAATATTATTGCATGTACAGCACTAGTTCTACATCTTCGGCGTCATTCTTGAAACTGAACGGATTGTTGACTTGGCGAACCCTGGTTTGCCTGCAAGTTGCCCGAGTAAATCACCCGAGACGGTAGCACAACCGTTTGCGCGGTGACACAACCAGCTGCGCGATCGTAGATGCCTTGTGTGTCATAGCTATAACAATGCAATGCAATGTTATGTTTTCACAAGTCAAGAAGTATGAAAGCTCATGGTTGTCAAATATTGTGCTACTCTATAAAACACTGTCGACCTAATTGTAGTGCACATATTCCTGCCATTTAAAGATAATAATAATAATATACACTTTATGCCACTTAATGTGTGGCAAGTGCAGGCTTATTGCCTTAGGCAATTTCCTCCAGTCAACCAGGTGGACCTACATTTTTATATGGAATCCGAACCATGGAGCAGTGGGTGAAGGTATGCACTAATTTTTTTTTTCAAATCAGAAAAAACTCATTGGTACACGCCGGTTGTATTCGAACCTCGGACCTCTCGCAAGAGAAGCCAACGGCCAGACCAGTCAGCCACCCGCTGCTGGGATGCACATGCGGCAATGCACTGCAGCGGAGCGGTGCGGTACAATATTCTGTGCATGAAATTGTATGAAGTGAACAGCATCTAAAAAATCTTAAATAATTCATAAAAATTGATTCAGGTTCGACGTCCCTAGTGCCGCGTATCACTGGTCGCCGTTTTGTTCATTTAATTCAGACTTCATCATCAAGCCTGTCAGAGCGCAAATCAGAGAGTGAATCTCACTCTCACTATCGTCAAGTTGGAGTTGAGCTCGCGTAAAGAGGGTTCCGTACCATCCCGTTTTCTCTGAACGACTGGACGGATTTTGACGAAACTTCGTATAGTGGTTGGTGGTGTATATCCCGGAGTAACATAATTAAAAAAAAAAGTGGTCAACTTCGAGTGGAGCTCACGTAAAGATCCGATCCGTACCATCCCTTTTTCTGTGAGAATTAAAAGCCTTACGATTTTCGTTTAGGTTTTCCTGTAAATTAAGTGTATATCCCATCCCATCCCATATCCAGTGAAGTTTCTTGTCAGTTCTTCTTCACTGTGATAATCGAACTGGGGGAATGTTACAATGTAAATATGACAAATCTGAGCGCAGTGTACTGCCAATAGATGCTAAATAAACAAAAAACAATATCCCATATAATATTATAAACGCGAAAGTATATTTACGTTTGTTTGATCCCGTACCAAATCCTAATCAAATCAAATCAAATCATTTATTTGTAATCATATTTCATATTACAAGTCACAGATAGGTATACAAATATATTATACAAATATTTATTATTAGCCATATTTTGGCATCAATCAGTATCGGTAGGGTTAGCGAGGACATCCGTCAAGTACTCACCTAGAGAGTAGTACGCTTTACCAACCAGAAACTCCTTGAGCCTGGACACAAATATTCCGTCCGAAGCGGCCTCTCGAATTGACATTGTCAATCTGTTGTAGATCGTGGGGCCAATCACAAATACCAACTTCTCGCTCTTTGTGAGTCTGTGTTCCACACTGCGTAATTGGTTGCGGGATCGAGTGGGATAGTTGTGACTGACCCCATTGACCTGGAACAGGTGTGAGTTCCGCCTTACAAATTTTGCTACCTCCATGATGTAGGCTCCAGGCAGTGTGATGATTTTGAGTTGTCGGAACAGATCGCGTGCCGGCGTGTCTAATGGCACTCGAGCTAAAGTGCGAACAGCACGCTTTTGCATGCGAAACACTCTGTCTCTGTCGGCAGCTTGTCCCCACAGTTCAATCCCATAGGTGGCTTTGGAGTCAAAGTAACCAAAGTAGGCTTTACGTACATTTTCGGGATTAAGTGTAGGTACAAGTCGCGACAGTGCGAAATAAGCTCGTCCTAGCCTATCGCATAGCTGATCGACGTGCTGTTCCCACTTTAACCCAGAGTCTATAGTTAGTCCCAAGAATTTTACAGAATTTGCCAGGGGGGCGTCAATACCATCACACCGCACTGATAACTTATCACGGGGCACACCACGGAGGCAAAAGTGAACCACACGCGTCTTATCAAGGTTAAGAACCATGCCGTTCGAACGGAACCATAACCATAATAACTGCTGCGTGTTAAAAGGACATAGAGGGAGGTAGGGAAGGGGATGAGGAAGAGACGGGGAGGTGGACGTAGAGAGATGGAAGGGAGGGGAGGGAGGATGGGTCGGTAGAGAAGGGGGAGGGGAGGGAGGAAGGGTAGGGAGAGGAGAGGAAGGGTGGGGGGAGGGGGGAGAGTGGAGTTAAGGGAGAGGGGAGAGGTAAAGAAGGGGCGAGGGGCGGTGAGAGGAGGAGAAGTGGTGAGGGGAGGAAGGGAAGGGAGGGGAGGAGAGCAGGAGAGAGAAATAGTTGAGGTAGGGACATGATGGAAGGGGAAGGAGGGTGGGGGAAGAAGATAAGCGATGGGAGGGGGAGGGGGGAGGGGGATTGGTGGGGCAAGAGGGAGGGATGGTAGAGGGGGAGGGGGACGGAGTTATTTGATTTTGATTTTGAAAAGTTTTTGGACGAGTAGCTTCGATTTTGGGATAGTGTTTTTGCAAAATCAATGCAATCTCACATGTCTGAAATTGTGTTAGCGTTTACAAATACCTACATGGATGTAAAGCTATTTCCACAATTTTTTTTTAATTTTCCTTAGATATCAGTGATTGGTGAAGTAGTGGTTAGGAAGGGAGGGGAGGGAGGGAAAACGGGCGGTGGGGGAAGTGAGGGAGGGAGAGGGAGGGAGGAAGGGAAGGTGAATATAACAGAAACGATCGTTTATTATCATATTTGTGTTTAAATCAGATTTGCTGTTAAATCGAGTCTACAGCGAGTGAAGCCGCGGGCAAAAGCTAGTAAATTATATTATAAAAATTTCTGAATGAAACCACATTTTAGATTCGGTAAAAAATTCAATAAAAAAAAAATTCTCAAAAAAAAAAAAGACAAAATCTTTTATTTAACAAAACATTGTGTTGAACAGAACAAAGTTTACATTTCCATGTCTAATATTTAAGAATACTAGACTGTCTAGAAAAATTTTACTACCCCATATAAACATCACTTTTACAGTGACATTTTTTCTCTCGATTTTCATTTTGTAATTTAGTTTAGCTATGTAAAGACCCCAATGACCTTGACAAATATTTTTTCATTTCCGTACTTGTTATTGTAATGACTTCAACGATGCATCATTTCATATCGTATCATCGCTAATAAAAAATTCACAGATCTCGTACATTACACGACCTTCGAGGTACATTGAAAATGAACTCAACAAAATAAAAAAAAGTATTACATTTATATATTTTTTATTATTTCTCAAGAACACAAGCAGCTTAAAAAATTTCAACTAAAATTTATAAAAAAAAGAGATAAGCTTGACATTAGGTTAGAAGATGCATCGCTACGCGACGCATCTTCTAACCTAACCTATATTCCTATGGCTTCCTTCCGGCTCCATCATCAGGACCCTGGAAATAACATATGACTAGAGTACTTGCGAAGACAAATCCAACGAGCCCAAACGCGGTGGGCTTATCATGTCTAGTTTAGGAGTTCCTATGGCTTCCTTCCGGCTCCATCATCAGAACCCAACTAACAAACTAACATGTGTTATGGGCTGACATCACGGATTTTGTAGGTGATGTAGCCAACCGTGTCAGGATCCATAAAAAAAAAAAAAAAAAAAAAAAAAAAAACATAGTCACCCGAGGATCTGCAGAGCCGTGATTTGATTTTTCACTCTCTACAGCTTCCCTCGCTCTCTACGCTGTTGCACTTTCAAAAGTCGATTTCACACTCTCAGCGAAAATGGGAAAAATTTGAGGGACCACCTACAGCACGAGCCATCATCGATAGACAAATACATTTTTTTAATGTAGCCCAAAGTCCAAATCTAAACAGGTTTTTTTTAATTTTTCGATATCACATTTAGTTTTTGAGATATAAGATAAGAGATTTAGTTGGAAAAAAAAAAAAAAAATTATTCACATTATTGCATTGAAAAAAGTTTTTTTTTTACTTTTTCGAAAAATTCACCATCTTATAGCCCTAGTCGATACGCGTCTTTTGAGCCCTCAATCACTCGCGTAGCCCCAAAACTCGCGACACCAGGACGATTTCACACTCTCAGCGAAAAAGGGGGGCTATACTGAAGCGATCGAAAAAAAAATTTCAATGTTAAAAACTATTGAACAGACTTAAAAATAAAAAAAATTGCTTAATTATGTAGATGAATTAAATATTTTACAGTCAATATCTAAATAAATTCCATATAACAATACTATTCCATTTGAAATTATCCATAAAATTTTTCCCAACAAAAAAAATTTTTTTTATAAAAAATCAAAAATTTAAAAATTATTGCAATATACCATTCCATGTGCACAAACACATCTCATAGTATTATAACTCCATCACAACTGCACATTCGCATTTGAGTGAACTCGCAAAATTCTAAAACAGCGCTCACAAGCTCAACAAGCTCACAAAAAAATTGTAAACTTTATCAATTTTTCATTTTTTTGGAAAATTAAAAAAAAGGTCCCCACATATCGAGTCAATCTAGTAGATAAAAATATAAAACTTATAAATTTTTAATAATAAGTTTGTCAAAAAGTGCCCTTTCTAAACACCATAAAAAGGGCACTTTTTAGCATTTTTTTTCTTCAATTTTTAAAAAACTATAGAACTTTTTTGAAATCTATTTTCACCATTATGTAGCCCTTATCAATACGCACCTTTTGACGCCCTAATCATTCACGTAGCTTTAAAACTCACGAAACCAGGGCAATGTCGCACTTTCGCTGGAAATGGGGCCTATACAGAAGCGATCGAATAAACATTTTCAATGTTAATAACACAGGGCCTAATAATTATTATTAAAATAATGTTAACATTGTTTCCAGCATGCCTCCCAAAAAAATAGAAGAGCCAGAAAAGAAACCCCTCATCGGGCGTGTGGGCACCAACCTGAAGGTGGGCATCGTGGGCGTCCCCAACGTGGGAAAGTCCACCTTCTTCAACGTGCTCACCAAGAGTCAGGTGGCCGCCGAGAACTTCCCTTTCTGCACCATCGACCCCAATGAAAATAAGTATCTCTTCAATCCCACAACTATTTATATATTTTAGAAATGATATTATTTTCACTGCAAAATAATTTCAGATTTCACTAGTGATTTCACCAATAAATATGTATCTGTAAGATACATATTTATTGCAATTGTTTCCGCCAATATTGATGACACTTGAATACCCAGGGGTGATTTCTCTTTAATTTCATCGTGTAATTTTTTTTTCTACACAAACATTACTGCTTTGGGTGCTCCTAGAACTAGGAAGAATAAATGTTTTATACAGGCCGCTATAGTAGAAATTTTTCAATAAAAATCTACTCTTGTGTCAAAATGTCAGTGTCAAATCATATCATGAAAGATTTTTTGCGAGATTGATGATTTTATGAAAATAAATATGGACAAAATAAGAAACACTTACAATAACATTGAGTTTGTTGATAGATTTAACATTAATGCGGTTCCAGTTCAAAACTGTGCATTGATTAATAGTGTTATTAAAGGAAAAATTGATGAATCAACTACTAGAACAATTCCACTGGCAGCAGTGACTGTCGGGATACATAATACAAGCATACCAATTGATACAGAAAATAAATTCTCTCATTTTTGGACTGATATTGATGTCCAAGAGCATTATTTAATGAGTAAACCAACATGTTACGCCATAATTGGTAAGCCAGGTGTGGGCGTGCATTCTCTAGGTGAGGCTATGGCAGAAAAATACAAATGCATTCACATATGCCCTCAGAAAGTAATTGACGATGAACAACAACAAAATACAGAAACTTGGAATGCTATCGACTTCA
The DNA here is from genome assembly GCA_946902875.1 of Nematopogon swammerdamellus. Taxonomy (NCBI): domain Eukaryota; kingdom Metazoa; phylum Arthropoda; class Insecta; order Lepidoptera; family Adelidae; genus Nematopogon; species Nematopogon swammerdamellus. The sequence goes on along the minus strand of OX336335.1, from coordinate 10,381,059 downwards.
ACCTTCGGCACAATCGTTCACTTTCGTGTGACTATATTTTTGAAATAATAAAAATGAAACTTAAGTCACCAATGGTTGCTCACAGAGGCTACGTTATAACTGGCTTTCCAATGATTAGTTCAAACAAAAATACGACTGAATATTTATGTGAACTTTATTCGGAATATTGTGTCATGTTGGCAGAAAACATTATTAGTGATATATTAGCCAATTTAATAATAAATAAAAAGCACGAAGATAATCTCAACTCAGAGACATTAGAAGCTACTGATGATGATGACATGGAGAACCAAAATGAAGGGGAAGAAACTGACGTGGAGTTAGTAGATCCTAACGAAAGGAAAACCTACAGCCTTTTCGATCCATGCCATGATATTATTATGAAAAATAAGGGGCGTGTTATTACAAAATCATCCACCATATTGAGTCAAAGTGCAGAACTGTTCCAACTTCCTATAACTGCAGAATGTATTATTGACCTTACGTGTCCAGATGAAGACGTAGTCAGTAAAAGGAAACATAAAGTTCTAAATTATATGAGTAGTTCTGAATTACTGCTACCATTTGAAAACAGTTCAACAATCAATTATGTTACTTGGCCTTCAGAATATACCATGAGTGATTTTCATTCCCAGCACGCTGATATCACTGTTATAGGTGACATTGATCATTTTGGAAAATACAATTGTATACATCCAGCTAATTTTGAAAAGAATGTAATTGTTCAAGTGCAAAACTACAAACAATATGTTTTACCTAGTATTGAAAGTAAAATTCTAAAATGTAATCCTGACTTCATTATTACACTCGATGGCCGAAATTCTTTTCTAAAAACATTTTACACTATTCAAGAAAAACTTTTGTTGATGCCTATTAAACCGGTTCTAATTCCTTTACCACTTCGTGAATTAATAGGAGTCAATGAAAATGAAAATGAAACGGAATCATTGGATGAACTAAAAGATTTCTGGAACATGGTGCTCAATACGAATTTAATTAAAAGTGGACATCTTAAATTTAACCTGCATCCATCTCCTTGGTATAACAGATGCCCCATAGAATTAAAATGTGGACGAAGCATCAGGGGACAACCTCGATATGCTGTTACCCTCTTCAATAATGTTTATTTACTGTCATCTTCGGAGGCATACTCCGACTTTTGTAAAAATCCTCGTAAATATTTGAAAATTAAATATTTGGAACCAACATGCAGAATAGTGGTGATAGGATCAAAACTATCCGGCAAAAGTATGGCATCTAAATGTTTGGGTTGGCTCCTTGATGGAGAAGTTATTGATTATGACCACTTTTATAATGATGAAAGAAACAAAAAAATTAGTATCCTTCACCAGTCTATTTTCTCTGAAATAACAACAAAAATTGAAGATGCCCGCATAAATAGTTGGAATACACTTGAGGCTGAAAGAGAAATTAATTTAAATAAGTGGCTTCAAGAGAGTTTTGTATATGTGAAAACTTTTAAATACTTAAATGATGAGAGTTCCCAGATTAAAGCTATTGAACCTAGATTTTCATTTATGAATGATGAAGAAGAAGTTCAGCGAGTAATACATGATAAAACAATTTTACTGCAATATGCACCAGATCAATTACGATATTCAGCTGATAAGCCTGGGAGTCCAGTTATTGGGGATTTAGATGTAACAAATGCCATTTTAGGTTATATTGAAGACAATAACCTACAAGCAGAGTTAGAACCAACTCCAGAACATTTAGTATTGAAATTAGTGAGCATCGTTATTGACTTGGAAAATAAAACAGAAGAAATTACAAATGGCAAAAAGAAGTACGGAAAATGGATTATAGATGGGTTTCCCGCATCACCTGAGTATTGGAACGAGTTGATGAACTTAAAACTGTTTCCTGATTACATAATATGTCTAGTAGATAATCGAGAAATTGATCGTGATCTTTTAACCGTATATAAAAGTATAGAAAATGCCGAAAAACTACATTCCGAAAGATTCATACACGTCAAAGATCCACTCATCGATGCAAAATTATCACTAAATCCAACATTTGACCTTAATGCCGATGTTAATGGTAAATGTAATACAATCTTGCACGATATTATAAATACTTCTGTACAAAATAACAAAGTGATAGTAGATGATCAAACTGAAGACAAAAAAGTACAAGAAGAAATTGATATGTATAATCAAATATTGACTAACTTCAGAGAAAAGTGGGATAATTTAAAAATATTACTTGAAGGAGATAAGAAACCTTTCATAGAAATTGAAATCGGTGATAATAAGACAGACATACAAGTTTTAGAGGAAGTAATAGTGAATGTGCGAACAAGTTACAACATTCCATGTACTGAAAATAATGAGGAAAATGTGTCTGATGAAGAACTAGAGGAAGCTGAAGAAAGTTCGAAAGAGAACTATCGTTTTCTTGGCGAAACTTGTATTTATTGCCCTTTGGAATTTTTTGAATATAGAATTTTATGGGAAGGAAAACCTGAATACTCATTAAACTATAACAACGTAATTTATAATTTCTCCACAACAGAAAATATGTTGAAATTTAAAAGTGATCCAACAAGAATGCAATATTTGTGTGTTCCATTAAAAAATATACCGCCAATGAGAATATGTGTCACTGGTTGTTTGGGTAGTGGGCGTAGCACAGTATCTAAAAACATTGCCAAAGAAATGGGTCTACTGCATATAGACTTTTCATTATTTATAAATGAATTCTTCATTCCACCACACTGCACAAAAGTTGGAAGACAGTTCGAAAATACATTTGTCGACTCTCCCTTTAATGATGATGAAACTTCAATGGAATATCAAAACTTAGAAGAAACTGAAATGTTTGAAACTCTTACTGAAAACAATATCCGAAGGATTGTTTATAATTATTTTGAAAAAAATTCGCCTTTCCCGGCACCAATATTGAGAAAAATTATAAAGAAAATATGGTTTGAGGAACCTTATTTGTCAACTGGGTTTATACTTGATGGATTTCCTCGATTGCCTAATGATGTGGAAGAAATGTTATCCTGCCACACAATCCCCGATTGTATATTGCAACTAGACCTAGAGCTTGACAACTGTTTAGTTAGATTGTCCTCTAAAATGCTCACAAAATGGAGGCAGCAGCTCAAAGAAGCCAAAATACTCAGCAATGAAAAATATGAGTCTGCTAGACAAATATGGCAGAACATTGTAACAAAGCATACAGTTGTGAAATTGATCTACAATGAAATTGAGGATAATGTTTTCAATTATTTAGACAACTTCAGTAATCGTGTCTCAGAGCACAGCATGATTACTGATGCAGATCCGTCGGGGCTATTGGAAATTGATGAAAACCTTTTTAATGCTTATAGTGAAGTAACCGGATTATTTTCTGAACCAGTTAATGAAGATGAATGGGAAAGTGTTGATGATGCTAAAGATAGAATAGAGCAACGTATCGAGACTCTGCATGGAATAGAATTAGAAAGCTTGGAAAGCCTTAAAGAAATGATCAGTGAACAAAGAATCAAGATCATTACTATAGATGGAAGCAGAATAATTGAAAAAGTTGTTAATAATTGTCTGATCAAGTTGTCTTCTGTAAGAACAAGGACTAGTTCTTTTTTTGAACAGACTTTCGCAGTCAGTACAGACATTGCTGAAACTTTGTTAACTTCCGGTTATTACTTTCTTAGCAAGTTTATCAGACAGTGCCCTGTCTTCATTTATGAAAACCCCAATACAATATTTAATTTATTCAAAGCGAGACGAGCTCAAAATACTATTTTTCCGGTCATCCATCGATCATATATTTACTTTTTGGGAAGTGGACATAGTATGAATAAATTTAGAGAAGACCCACTGAAGTATATTCTAAATGATAACATAGAATCTTTCGTGGCTTATCCTCTTAGAGTTAGCATAATTGGATCACCGAAAAGTGGCAAAAGCTCTCTTGCAGCAAGATTTGAAAAGGATTATAAATGTATTCCTATAACGACAGGTTTGGCTGTAAGACATGTTCTGGAGAATATGTGGTGGACTGAGCTTGCTAGTAAAATTAAGAGCACACTAGTATGTGGAATGAGTGTTTGCCCCGAATTGGTAATGAGATGTGTTCAGGCAGTCGTTATAGACCACCGGGCTATGACGCAAGGCATTATATTTGATGGTTTTCCTAGCACTGTACCTGAAGCTGACTACTTAAAGAAAGTTGACCTATATCCAGTCTTTGTCTTTGATCTCAGAGCTAATGAAAGCACCATGTTAAGTCATCTTCGAAATGATGATTTTTACAAGGGTAATAAGATTCTACCAGCATTTCCCTGGAATTTACTTACATATAGATTTTCAAAATGGGATAAATCTAAAAGCAACATTAGAAAATGGATCGAGGATGATTATAAGAACTTACACATTATATGTGCTGAAGATTCTAGATGGCAATGTTACAATAAAGCAAAAAACATTATTGAAAAAATTACACCAAAAATTCATACATATCTTATAAATGTAAAAAATGAAGCTGTATCCTTGGAGTATATGTGCATTTCCAATAAGGATTTTGACAAACGTGCAAACAGTTTCAAAAATTTTTGTCCAGTATGTTTAAATAGAGGTGTTTTGAGACATAACAATTTTCCCATTGAACAAAGTGGTCTTATTCAGTATGTAGATAACTTTTATTGGAGCTGCCTGGAGCATAAGAGTACAATTTTAGCAAATCCTAACAAGCACTTGATCCAAAACAAAGCTGAGTTACCAAATCAACTTCCTATTCCCATACATTTTTATAACCACTCTGAAGTCTATGAAAATGGTATTTGTATTGTAACGTATGCTGAAAATTTACCAAATCAGAAACTCGTTGAAGGAGACTCAAATTACGCTGCCAACTACATGGGCAAGATATATTTGTTTTGCTCGAAAGTTTGCCTTACAAGATTTATGGAATCACCTCAGAACTTCTACGACATAACGACACTGAGATGTATTAACTTGTTGCCCAGGATAAACGTCAGATATTTGCCTAACATCGGATACTTGGAACAGACTTTGGGAAATATTGTAACGGAAGCTTGCTGCCATTGCAATGCTCTTAGACCAAAATATCCTGGTCTAAATGTAGACATCTCTGGGCTGCTGCTTATCGCTCTTTTCTTAAAGCAACACAATCCAGGGACAAAACCTGATGAACGCATTACTTATTCCAATGCCAATAAAACTTTTGAGACTCGGTGCAAAGCTGCAGCTCAAATGGGACGACTATTGAGATCAAGACATAATCCATTTATGGAAAACTATCCAGAGTGTTGCCACAAACTATCAGTTCTCGATTCCGGAACTGTCTTGAAGCCCTCAAGCATTACACACCACTCTTCCATTGCATTTATTGATAACTTTGCAACTTGTGATTATTTATTTGAATAGATGTCAACTTAGGGGTTTATGTGTTTATACTATATATAATTTCATTTCTAATTCCATACACTTCAGTCTTTTTTTGTTTTTTATAATAATTACAATAAACTTACCTCTCAATAGAAAAGTTTTAGTTTATTTTACTTCTGATCACAATATAATTTTCAGGTACGTAATTGCATACAAATATTTTCTATATCTGTATCTGCAAAGTTTTAGAAAATATCTTCATTCGACAGGGGCGGATACAGGATTTGCCTTTGCCTACCGACTTTAGGGTTAATGATGAAATAAATGATATAATTTTATAGAGGCTGATAAGGTGATACTAAAAACACAATGATTTTCAATTAAAAGGATGGTGAAGAATCTATAACACAAAACTTTATTGTCTAACCTTTTGTTTGTGTTTTTCAGCACGTAGGGTCCCTGTTCCCGATGAGAGATTCGAGTACTTGTGCGAATTCCACAAACCAGCAAGGTAAATTAGTTTAAGGTTAATTGTTACTGCTTCTGTCATGAATTGTACAGCAGAGGTGGTACCGGAACTAGCACAGAACACGGCGCTCAGCACGAACACGGAAAGTTAAGCAATTGGTCGCTGCGCGTGCCGAACGAACTACGGGAAAAAATAATTTCCCATGGTCCACCTGGGTGGACTACGGAAAAAAATAATTTCCCATGGTCCACCTGGGTGGACTACGAAGGTGGACCACAGGCAAAAATGAAAAAACGGATAGCACTTGCGTGTTTACGTACTTACAATCATTTTTGTAAAGTAGGCTATGTGAACATTTAACAAATTTCCAGTGAAGTTTCTTGTCAGTTCTTCTTCGCTGTGATAATCGAACTGACGGTATATTACAATGTAAAATATGACAAATAAACAATAAACAGCAATTTGTTTTAGAATTTTCTTTAAGCATATTTAATAATTGGGAAGCCATAAGGTTAAAGTTGGTTAAAATGACCGATTTCATAAAAAGTATAAAATAAATGCACTTTAAAGGTGACACCGCACTCTCGCGGAACTGCACTGCAGCGCAGCATGTAGCGTCAAAATATTCTTTGTAGAAAATTGTATTAAGTAAGCCGCATAGTGGCGCTGCCGCAGTACACCGCAGCGCCACTGTGCAGCGCGGCAAGCAATTCATGTGGCCAATTTTGTGCTGCCGCTAGCGTAGCCTCAGCTTTACTATTATTTTAGTCAATCATTCTCGCTTTATTGTTTGGGGTAGAAAAATGTGGATTATAATATAATAAATGTCATCTATCAGCAAGGTGCCAGCTTTCCTGACCGTAGTGGACATCGCTGGCCTGGTTAAGGGTGCTGCTGAGGGCCAGGGGCTCGGCAACGCCTTCTTATCTCACATCAAAGCTTGCGACGCTGTCTTCAATCTGTGTCGTAAGTACAGCAGAGTGCAACAAACCTTCTTTGGCTGACATGCCCAGCCCACTGCCACTTGAGCTTACCCACCCGGTGTCCAATATCGACTACTTTGATGCGTCGGTGGATTGCCTCGTTACGCACCATTTCACATGCAAATACCGAGCACTTTTTTACATGGTGAGGTAAAAGTAACTTAATTGTGCACAAACTATTCTAAAAACATTCTGTCTAGTAAAGAGCAAAGAGCTACACCCAGACAGAAGACTAATAAAAAGAATAATCTATATGTATATTAATACATCCAAATTTAAAGGCGACTAAGGGATAAGAACAAGATGCCATGCTAAAGGGCGACAGGGTCGCCACCCCTCACCTTGGCACGGTACTTCCACCGATTCATGCAGCAGGTGGGTCTTCGTGCCTTACTTGCTGCTTGATCGATTTAATCTTGTTCGAATACTTTGCGAAACGTGGTGGTCGGTGTTGTGCTGTAATTTAACAGAGTTCTTGCAGCACAACACCGATAACTCTGCTTACCCCGATTGTCGGGATTCAGCGTGTGTGATATGTATGTATGTACATCCAAATTTTTGATGCACCAGGTTACATACCTTACCGAGACAGCCAAACAAAGGTGAAGACACAATAATCCTATACAGATTGTAATAGCAAAAGTGCTGAAAAAGTAATAAATGCAACATTGTGCAGGGGCATTTGAGGACGAGGACGTGATCCACGTGGACGGTGAGGTGGACCCGGTTCGCGACCTGGAGACCATCGGCGAGGAGCTGCGGCTCAAGGACGAGGAGCAGCTGCTGCAGCACCTCGACAAGCTCGAGCGCACCGCCGGCCGCGGCGGCGACAAGAAACTCAAGCCCGAATTTGTGAGTTGCGCTTCACGTGTTTGTACCGGGGTGGCGCCGCGTCTGTTTTGCCACTTCAGTAATAATTTTTTTTTATGGAATCTGACCCAGTTGGATACATATTAAATACTACAACACCGGGTGAACTAGGTGCCATGTCAGTGCTTCCCTTCGGTCGTGCCGGCTACACTGAACTGGACGCAAAACAAACTATTTACATAGCCGTTTCGATCGACGTTTCATTCAGTGCGATGGTACCAATCCGGGCAGACTGAACGCTACCACCTAGTAAGGTAAGAAGGGAAGGGACCTACAGTTTTACGTGTAATCCGAACCACGGTCGGCCTCCAACGGTCGAGCGGTCACCCATCCAAGTACTGACCGGCCCAGCGTTCGTTTCGACCGACGTTTCATTCAGTGCGGTGGTACCAATCTGGGCAGATTGAACGCTACCACCTAGTAAGGTAAGAAGGGAAGGGACCTACAGTTTTAGGTGGAATCCGAACCACGGTCAGCCTCCAACGGTCGAGCGGTCACCCATCCAACCGGCGCGACAGACAGTGTCTGCACCACTGAGCTATCGAGGGTGACGTATTTAATTGTAGGACAGCAATTTAATTTATTAATCCAATATTTTTTACATATACATTTACTATCTACTCCTGGATGTTAAACAAAATGTTTGATCAAGTTAGCTAGTGGTCCAATGGCACATCCTCTTCAACTACTCTCCTTTCCATCTATAGGGTTATTCTTAAAGACTTGTTTTATACACAACATGCAGGCCCAGGCTGCCTATCTAAAACTAAATAAATACATTTTCACAGCTTCAATGTAATTTGACATGGAGCGTAGGTGCTGCCGTTGCAGTTAATCTGCTTAAGAGGAAATATTTCATACTTAAAATAGTGTATTTTCTTCTTTAGGATGCACTACACCGGATCAAGGCGGTACTAGTGGATGAAAAAAAACACATTCGCTTCGGGGACTGGAGCTCAGCTGACGTAAGTGAAATACTTAAATTTTATGACTCAAATAAAACTATACTTAAATATTATTTTTATAATTTTTTCAGTTTATTTTATCTTAACAATACATTAATGTAATAGGGAACAATAAACTTTTAAACTAAATCTTTAAATGAATAATTAAATAATAAAGGTGGGCCAAGAAAGAGAGAGAGGCGCGGTCACACAAGGTAGAAGAGCTCCTCCAGCACAGCGCCGGCGCACGGCCACGTCCGCCATTGTGCCTAATAAGCTGGCTCCATAAAGAAATTTCTCGATAAGAATCCTTAGCGTCCAGCGACCACACGCCAATGGTCTCCACCGCGAAGAACTCAAACCGGCCCGCTAGTATTATAACTTATTTTTATTATTATTTTGTGAAGGTTACATAAAAATAATTTTAAATTATTTTATTCCAGATTGAAATACTAAATAAATATCTATTTTTGACATCGAAGCCGGCTCTATACCTCGTGAACCTGTCTGAAAAAGACTACATCAGAAAGAAGAACAAGTGGTATGTGTTGGCTCATTCATTAGTCTCTAGGTGACACACTTGTGCCGATTTTAGACCAAGGTCGGATGGAGAAACAGTACACCAGCCATGCTCCCAGCGCACTCCGGAATAAGTATTTCCGCCGCTAAGCTAAACTTTTCCGGAGCTAAGCAACATAAGGTCTATGCACATATAATGGCGCACATATAGGTACACACACACACACACACTGACAAGTCCGGATCTGTTTCTAGTGGGAGTATAGGTAGTGCTGCCGCTAATATATTTCTAATTAATTTCTGATGTACTAAAATTAAATTTACATAAAACTAGAATGAATACATAAATTTAAAAAAAACCATCATGGTTCACGTCTACTTGTAAATATTAATAATGATAATAAGTTAGTAAGTATTCCATAATCAGGAGACAGTACAGTACAATGTTAAAGAAATACCTAATGGCAATTTAATGCCATCTTGAAAAATAAATATACTAGTACCTAAAGCATTAATACTTTGGAATACATCGCACTGACTGCCTCACTCAATGCCAGACCAGACAAACTAGTCACTCGGCATCTCAAGTGCGACTGGGAGATCCGGCCGGAGATCGGTGAGTGTGTCAGCAGGAGCACTTTTCCGCCCGGAGAGGCGCCGGTGTCTGCGCGCAAATTCAGTTGGGTGTGTCTACGCTTGCTGTTCTGCATTTTCAGGTTGCCGAAACTAAAGGAATGGATTGACAAAAATGATCCAGGCGCTCCCCTAGTACCATTCTCAGGAGCTTTGGAATCGAAATTATTGGACGTGTCCCCAGAAGAAGCTAAGGCTTACCTGAAGGAAAATAATGTTACCAGGTAGTATACCAAGTTTTATTACCAACAGTTTACTTCTAGAATTAAAACGACCTTGCCCCCATGTCACTTCGAAGACATTATAAAGGAAACTTACGTAAAGACGGGTGTGGTCTATTCTGTATATATTTTATTGTATTGTATTGTATTGTTTATTGATCATTCTTATGGCAGTTATACTGCGCTCGAACTTGTCACAATTTGTTCTATCCGGTTCGATTACACCCACGAAGAAGAACCGACAAGAAACTTCGCAGGGTATTTTTTTTTAAACATATTTTTACAAGTATTTAGTGACTAGCCACATAATAACACCGCCCATAGTCCATCTAAAACACAGCTTGAGAGCAAGATTAACAATTTTGCTGAGAGTTCTGACTACAAAGACTTATTAATTAAGTGAATCAGGTGTAAAGAGCCTTTGTCAAACTTTGATACGTAATTTGTATCAACATAATTATGTTAGTGTATTAAACTACAATGTAGTATAATTGTATTGTCAAAAATAAAAAAATATATGAATATTTAAGATACTTGAAGTATCAAGTTGTCAATGGGTCAATAAAGTTGAGGTACTAATGGTACCTAGTCAAGAGTTAATATTGTTTGTAAAAAATACAATTGTCAAAACAAAAAATATAAATATATATGTAGGTATATATTTATGTTTATATATAATAAAATATTATCATACTTGAAGTATCAAGTTGTCAATATGGGTTAATATAATTATTGAGGTACAAATGGTACCTAGTCAAGTATTAACTAATTATGCAGTCAGAACCTCAAGATATGAATTTATCAGCTAAGGCCTCTTTTACAGTGTAGTAGGCTTTCTTTGCAAGGGTAGATTTTAAGTGTTTCTTAAACAAAGTATCATTAAGATTTTTTACCTCTTCAGGTATTTTATTATATAATCTAATACTATTACTTTCACTTTATAAATATATATATTTTTTAATTAAATACTAACAACTTTTTGTTGCTTTATTTTTATGTGCTTTGTTATTTTTATTAATAAAATATGTGTTTTATCTAATACTATTACAAACAAAACTTTTCGACATTTTAGATGATCTGTGCTTCGTAATTTGAATATTATTTTTACTCCTAGTGTCATGCTGGTGAATATCGGAATGGAGAGTAGCGTTTTGCATATACTTCCTAGCATAGCAGATATTTTGATAAATACAAACACTGGGTAGTGTCATGATTCCTACTTTATGAAATACATTTCTACAAGAGTCCCTGGCTTTCATACTGAGTGCACAACGCAATGCTCTTTTTTGAAGAACAAATATTCTGCTAGATTCCGCTGCATTTCCCCAAATTTCAAACAAATATCATGTTGATGTCATAATAACTTAGTTGTGTGATGACCGCAGTGCTCTAGACAAGATCATCGTGATGGGCTACAAGGCGCTGCAGCTGGAATATTTCTTCACAGCCGGCCCAGACGAGGTCAAGGCTTGGACTATTCAGGTGATTGCACGTGCAAATTATTTCATATACCACAGGGTCTTGCAGCAGTCACTGCATTAATTTCAACAGGACAGTTATGGACTCTTAAAAGGATACAAGATGTATTTTTGAATACTTTTAGCAACGTAACCCTAAATTGGTGACATAAAACTAGACAATATTCTACAGAAAACGGTGGAGAAATGTTTCCAAATTCTGAAAAAAAATTATTTGAAATTTCCTCAAAATCGGTCGAAAGTTTGAGCATCTCGCATACATACCTTAGTTTTCCAGTGATTTTTGTGTAAATTTGGTTCACCGTGGGTTTTTTTTTTATTTTTTTTTTCATGGAAATGGTAACATTTTCCATATACGTCAACCCATAAAAGTATGCAAAAATATATCATAATAAATAAATATAGGTATCTAAATTGTCTAGTTACTCGATTTATGATTTTTTAAAACTTAAAAAAACTTTCGTCTAATCATATATTGCATGGGTGACTTTTTGGACTGTTATTTAGACGATTCCTTCATCGCAGGAGAGCTTTGACGCAGCTGCTGTGTTAGCAGCCAAACTGCACTATGGGAGTTTAACAAAAACGACATGCACCGCCTCAACATTAGGTTAGGGTTAAATTAAAGAAGATGCGTCGCCATCTTCAGTAATTTAACCATGGTTAATTTTTTTTAAAACCAAGAAAACAGGTTAATAATCTCTGTTTGGGGAGAAAACTCGCATAGTGCCGGCTGTCACAGCTGCAGCAAAACTCTCCTGCGATGAAGGACTCGTGTTATTTAGTGATAAATGTGATTACTTCTATGGGACAGATTGAAAGGTAAGTTTGTTACACGATATTATTTGAATTAGTCATAAAACTCCTCACGTTAACATAATTAAATTTGTTATTTAATTATGAGATGGAGTTAAGACAAGACGGAAGTTAACTTTCTCCATACAGGATCGTGTTTTGGCATTTATGTTTTTTATCTCCATAAACCTTATCCGATACTTTTTTTTTTTTTATATGGACAGTCGAACCTACGTTCCTGTCTTTTTATTTTTTTAATATCTAAAGTGATGGATGAGTGATGGATGACTCAATAAAGCTTAATGAACTTCATGACATCAAAAAATAAAACATTCAAATGTTTTCCGTCGATGGTTGAAATACAAATTTTTAGCTCCGGTGTTGTAGTTATATTTCATCTAAACAAAAAAATGACAGGAACGTAGATTGGACTGTCCTAAGACAAGACAAAAAAATTCTAAAAATCGGATGAGGTTTAGGGGGCTAGAAAACATAAATGCCGAAAGACGATTTTGTATGGAGAAAGTTAACTTCCGTCTCGTCTTAAGAGGTTTGATTATTTGCTTAACATGGTGTTGTTGCTGTTTGCTATGGAAATAATTAGTTTGAATTTAAGAATGTATTGCAATTTTGTGTTTTGTTTTTGTCTTTTTTTTTTATATAATCCGGTATGGGCGGCCAGCCAATATCACCTCCGAGAAGATAGATGCCATACCAGAGGCTTCCCTTTGGATTGCTGGCTATACTGGATTATAGGCCATCTTACATCAAGTACGGTGCGGTGGTACCAACCCAGTCGGCTACAATTGAGTCTACACCTAGTCTCAGTTACACTATGTTGAAAAATACACGGGCCGCAAGAATACTCCAAAATATTTCGCCCGATAGTACACTGGTGTTGGAAGAGCACCAACAGAATATTATTAGTACAGTGCGACAAGGCTTGAGATGAACGTGGATGACGTTTGTGGGAGGGCGCCGTTGCAGCATTAATGTTGTCAATTTTGAAAATTTCCTTACACTAGGGGAAAATATCGTTGCAAAAGAAAATGTATGTATAGTAGTACCTATAAGGTAAGTAGGTACTTACTTATTTTTTATTTTATGTATTGAATTTTAGGAAGACTTGCTCTCTAATAAAATAACAGATAGTCTTTGGTGTTGTTAGCAGAAATCGAAGTCTAAGAAGTGATATTAACGTACGCGTGGAAATTATTATATAGCAGGCAATATATTCTATTATAAATTTACAGCAGTTATAACGTTACAAATATTCCACCTTTCCTGCTGTTTGCTATTTATACTCGTACGTACCGCCATCTAGTTGATATAATAAAAATTATTTGTAGTGTAGCCTGTAGGTATGTGAAGCTCTCGCTCGATAGAGGGCAGTGTTAGTAGTATTTTGTAACCTGACCCTTAATACAATGACTAAAGGTTACATTTTAAATAATTAAATAAAACAGCAGACTAGCACATTAGAAATATTATAATAGAATTAGACTGCTGTTTGTTAGAAACAGCAACAGCAACAATAAAACAGCAGTAGGTTTATCAGTGCGCGCTCGTTGCTTCCTATGAGCAGACTTATACAACAGCAGCAGACAGCAGTTTATGTAGGAACTTAACGTATCTAGCAATTATTGTGTCTAGCTAGTGTCTACTAGATATATTTTAATAGGAATAAAAACATGGCTTATATAATATAGTGATTGAACCATAGGATTAGCAATATTTGTGAAAATGCCGCCGAGCTGAAGATTACAATGAAAGTTGTGCAATCTTAAAATTACTGATTTATTAACTGAATAAAAATATTATAAAACCCTTTACGAATACCATAATAAATACCGTCGAAAATATTATATATAAATTTTAAAGAAATGGCAGAAGGACCCGGCATCCAAGCCAATAATAAAAAAATTGACCACAGACAGATTAATGATCTGTCTGCCTGCTGTATTCCCGTGATTGTTATAGTACTAATATTTATCTCTTATTTCAATTATGCTAGTTATTCCAACAGTGTTAGGTTCAAATTCAAACATAAGCACCAAAAACAGCAATATAGCACTTTGAGCTATACAGCAGCTATATAAAAATAGCAGATCATTCTAACGTGCTGTTGAAAAACAGCCGTTATTCCCACGACTACGCGTGAAAGGGGGAAACGCGAGACGGTCATCTGGCAGCACTGTGGCGGCGTTAGTTCAGCTGTCACCCACATTCATTTGAAGCCTTGTCGCACTGTAATGATGGAGCTCATCAAGTATCCACACCGCAAGGTTCTGCAAGTAGCATTCCTGTTTTATTAGGTTCCGATCTACAGTCAATAATAACTGAATGTGATACCCTGAATACTATTGCTGCGAAGATCGCTCGTACCGCGCGGCGAAATGTGCCGCTTATACGAAAAATTGGGGTATTTATTCATTATGACACGTTGTAAAACACGAAAATACAAAAAATGTAAGCCTCGTATTGAAACTATATCTAGTTTTCCAGAAATTTCAATTTGAAAGTATGTTATCCTTATTTTTTTGAAATTTATTTAACACATTTTCCAAAATAATACAATTGTTTTGAAACGCTAACTTGTTAGTTAAAGACCAATGCATAACACATATTTTTTATAGATTTTTTATGTTTACCAATAGCTCTAAATTTTTTTTTTAAAGTTGTTCTATTTTCAATTTTGACCCTTATACCCTTAATGCTGCATGAAATCGATATTGGTTTACAGAAAGGCACAAAGGCGCCGCAGGCGGCGGGGCGCATCCACACGGACTTCGAGAAGGGCTTCATCATGGCTGAGGTGATGCACTACAAGGACTTCAAGGAAGAGGGAACCGAGGCTGCTTGCAAGTCCGCCGGCAAATACAGGCAGCAAGGTGTGTTATAGCTGACTAGACTTTACCTGTAGCTTTAGAAAGGAAAGTCAACTTTATCAAATCAAATGCATTTATTTCTCAATTCTCATATTTTACATACATACAAACAATTTATATATGTATTAGGTGAGCTGAGAAAGAGGTGTAGGCGCAATTGTGGCACTACCAGTTGCAGTGCCACTACTTAATAGGAATACTTTTGCATTACTTGCTAGAACATCAGCGGGTCTATACCTAGGGCAGTCAGTTGCTGACGAAAGGTGAACTCAGTTGAAACAGAAGCGTGAGAACGATATGGTGAGTATGGGAGTGAAGCAAGACAGACCGAGGTAGAAAAAACTTCAAATGAATAAACCAGAAGTTAATCCTATGAATCCCAAGTCTAGCGCACTAAGAGAGCGCGAATGGCCATTAGTGACATGTTAGATTGAAATGAAACCGTCTCCTACTTGCAATGGGTCGGCATGTGTTCGTGAAGCCATTGAGTTCTGGGTTCGTCACCTGCTAATCAGACCGTTTCCCTTCACTAACGTAACAGGTAACAACAACTTAAGGTTATACAACTTATTTTTCCAGTTTGGAAAAACTTATTCACGCACGTCAGGTTTCCTACCCTATTGTAGCCGATTGACCATGTTGTAACTGTATTGAATGATCCGCAGGAAGGAATTACGTGGTGGAAGACGGAGACATAATCTTCTTCAAGTTCAACGCCGGTGCGGGGCTCAAGGACGCCAAGAAGAAATGACGAGACAAAGTGCTCCTTCTACTGGTGCACTTACTGTATCTGAACATGCTGCTCTACACCCTGTTGCATGTGGCTGTGTCTGCGGCTCCTACCTCGTAACTCATCATACGCATTTATATTCACACTTCTCTTCACTATTATAGTCTAAACCGCTGTGTAAAGAGACCAGTACTCACTTAGAACCCATACGATGCGTACAGAGCTAAATACCGAAGGCGAGCGAACATAAATCGCTGAAGGCCAGCGAAACTTAGTTTGCAATCGCTTATAATGTCTACATTGCTACGTCGTCCTTCGCTAGCGTTCCCTGTAATTCATGTTGATGGCAAAAACATGTACGCATGCAAAACAGAAAAATAACAATAAAAATATAATAGAAATATTTAACATTGATAACGGGAAAACAAGCCTTCTCCTTCGTTCGGCTTTGTTCAACGCTATTTGACATTCGTTCGCTAGCATTCGTTTGCCTTCGTTCTTTAGGTCTGCACGCTTCTTTAAGCCGCATCTCCTGCAACTGTTTTTTCGAAACATTACACAGAACCATACACAATTGTGTGTGCATAGACAATATTTATGTTTACCGAGTCGGACGGCAAACATTCCCCGCGCAGGTGGAGAGGGGAGGGGTTTGTTTCATTTTTTGGCAGCTGCACACGTCGCCGAGCGACGGAACGGCGTCAAATCGACCAACACCATTTTTCGAATGAGTAATAAATTCATAATACTTTAATGTTACTAGGTATATTTTAAAAAAAATAAATAGTTTTTTATAAATAAAATGGTGTATAACTTCGAAATTTAAAAGTAAAACCAATTCTTCAAAAACATGGAAGAAATTGTGCACTCTCAATGTGTGTTTTATTCATAACTCCTGATAAATATTAAAATGTCGAGGCTGTAAATATATGGTCTAACTCGAAATCTGTGTTTTCACCCTGATATGGCATCTACAATCGCTAAAACTGAAGCATGTCTTCCTCGTTGGAACATTTTGACGTCTACACAAAATGTTTTATATCAACCAGAAACATTTTCATGTAGCAGCAGACAGCTTGTACGTATGAAAACAAATGCTTTTGTGTAATGTTTCGAAAAAAACACGCGCAGGAGACACGCCTTTATATATTAAAAAATTATCTGATATTCCATGTGTGCGAGGCGCATCTATATATTTACAATAGAGCGTCACTAGTTGTATTTCTTTATTCTATGCCCAAAGGGAGTACTGCAGTGACAGACGAAATGTATGTCGTACGTGTCGCTCTCCTGTGAGAGTGTGTGCGACCTGTGCTGTTGCAGCGCAGCACGAAGCAGTGGGGCCGTGAGGACTGCCGAGTTCATACTCACACACACGCTCACAAGTGACGTCGCTTACATAATACATTCACCCGAGTCGCAGGCCTACCCTAAACTACAAACTTTGAAGATTTTTTTCACATTTTTATGAGGCAACGACATTGACCATTTTAATTATATTCATGTATTTCAATTACCTACACTTTTTAAACTTAATCTCTAAAAGCTTTCTAAGGTGAACATGTTTTGTACATAAATACTTTAAAGAGCATTAAATTAAATATTTAATAAAAAAAATTATAAGTTTGATTTACTAGTAATTTCTTACAACATCTCCACTAACTCTTCCACTCGCTCCGAGCGCGAACGCAGTGCTGTCTTGTTTTCTGTATCTTCACCAGCAGCTAAGACATATTATGAAATTGCAATTATTTACAGTGATATTCCAAGTTAAATAAAATAATATAACAAAAAAATATACTACTACGGCTATTCCAACAAGAGCAACAGCGTTGATCAAAGTTTCATTAAACCTTTGATCTGATTGAGCATAAGCCATAACCAAGAACAGACTTGACACACTAAGAGGGTGATCACTGATCATCAATCAATAGATGGTCCCACTCATATTGTGACAAATATCACCACAAACCGCTTAAATGGTCATATCCCAATTATGTGAAAGTCTAGTGAATGTTCTTGAGGGGCCTATTCTCCCCACCGGGACCATAAACAGTCCATTGTACGTGAAGTTTGGTGAAATCAGTTAGGAATATAGTATACCTCGTTGCTGCTCGTTCAAGTCGCTGAAGATTCTTTCAAAAAGGGTTTTTATCTGTTTCAAACATCGGTTTAAATTTGCTGGCTTTAAAATGCCCTGCTCCGTGTCTGATGCCAGTTTCTCCTTGTCCGTCTCCGATTTCCCAAACCTCGCAGACAATACGTGCGACACCGACTGAGACACTATTTCCTCCCAATCCTTAATAGAACATGTAACACATCTAAGTAAAAACTACAAGGAGAGAGCCATAAAAATATTCATAATAAATTAATGTAATGGTTACCTGATGATCTTCGTAAAGACAAAACAATGAAAGAGCTTCCTTGAGTAGACCCGTTTTCGATTTATCTACATTCATCAGCTCAAATGATTTCACGGCCAAACGACCAACTGCAATTAAAGCACTGCCGGCTCTAGGAAACAAAATAGAAACAATGTTAACAGTCTGGCTTCACAGGTTGATCCATTTCCTTCAAAACCTGAAAAATTCCTGAAAAATTAAGGTATGCTACTTGCTTACTTACCTGTAAACATTTTCTCTGCAATCAACAATCAACTGAACGGTGTTGGCCATTCTCTGATATGTGTCTTTCAACAGGAACTCAAGGGAATCGCAGTCCCCTGGAGGCAGAGATCCGTACTGAGTTAGAAGTTTTTTTTGTATGAGTGTGAATTGAGATTGCACAATTGCCAATTCTTCCTGTAGAAATAAATTACATTTGGATTTAAGTCTTACTAGACTGGCGATCAGAATAATTATTGAGTTATTTTGTAGGTATCCAGCAAAGAGGGAATATTCTAAAATCTGTTATATAATACAGTAAAAGATTTTGTAAGTTTGTTTATTCATTAAAACAGAGTTACCTCCTGGCATTGCAACTTTAATCGTTCAGAAGCATGACCTTCAATACATTTCATGAAACTTTGCAGAAGCTCTAAATTAAACTTCCCATTCAAAGATGCCACAAACTCCGTGTTTCCCTCCTTTTGATGATACATCCCTAACTTTATCATCAAATATTCAACTATGCCCGTGATGTGAGAATAATGATCGGACTGTACAGAGTAGCGATGTTCCTGGGTACTTATAGAGACAATGGAGTTTGTAGCTCGGTCCACAAATGTCACTGACTTAGCTGTGGCCTCGCATTTTGAAAATTCATCTTTAGGATAATCTGTAAAACAATAGTAATTTTTATAAATAGGGTAATAATAATTATTTTTTTATATTTGATTGTTAACTATTTTAATGATCAACACAACTTTACTTTCCATATACAAAAACATAACTTTACTTTTAAACATACCTGAAAATAAATCAATCAGGTCCACCACGGGCAAATTGGAATGTACACTAAATGTATGTTTATATTCGCTCAATGGCGTCGAGCAAACATAGCACAAGCTCATCGGCAGCAGTGCAGTGTCCGACAGTGTTCTTATTTTACCAAAGTCATCCGTAAATGTCACGAGGACTTTGACGTAGAGCTCACATATATCGACTTCACTCGATATGAACACCTGCGTCTCCAATGTTTCAACAGCATTAACTCTGTCGAGACATTGAACGGCTTCGGAAGTTGCAAATGGTGGACTGCTCGAGTACGAGACGTGAACATTTTGTATGGTGTGCGGTTGCTTCAACATTAGCCTCACAATGACAGGACACATCAGTAGATGAAGCGTATTGGCTGAGTTGTCATCGTGTAAATGCTGAAAGCAATCCTTCACCACTACAGTCACACTGATGATGTCATCTAAGGGAATATTGTCTTCGATGTCTGCAACAATATTTATTCTCGTCATGCTTTTTTGCCAATTCAAAATTATTTTAGTCAGCGGTTGAACTCTCACTTAAACCGCACAAATCGTTTGCTATGGAACTGCAACATACAAAATACAACACGGCCAAAACTCATATCATTCTA
This sequence comes from Nematopogon swammerdamellus, assembly GCA_946902875.1. Lineage (NCBI taxonomy): Eukaryota > Metazoa > Arthropoda > Insecta > Lepidoptera > Adelidae > Nematopogon > Nematopogon swammerdamellus. The sequence goes on along the minus strand of OX336335.1, from coordinate 10,361,119 downwards.
CATTTATACATATAGAATATAACATTGTGATAAAGACCATAATAAGTGGAAACTGTACATGGTCATTGCTTATTTAATAAACACGATAAATAAATATGTTCACACCTTCATTTTCAGTCAGTTTCTTCAAAGTTGCCTCGACCTCTGCCAGCTCATTCTGAACGGCTTCCGAGTCAATGTGCTCGCAGCTCTGCAGACTTGGGACTGACCCACTCAGGTCTGGTTCGGTGCCCAAGTAGCAGCAGTTGATGATTCCTTCTTCCGAGAGTGTGACAATACCACCGGGCAACCCTTTTAGAAAACTTGGCATGATTGCTATCGGAGTGAACATCAATTCACAGCTCCACAGCAGAGTCGTGTGTTCGTATATCAGCAGTTTGGAATCTTCAGAGGCCACCATTATTATAAGTCTGGAGTCCGGTTCTAAAAGAAAATGTTATAAATCTTAAATTAATTCTACATCACATTTGCATAGAGTATTTCATGTACAGTTGCCGGCACGAGTTAATAGCGCTTGGCGAAAATGGTGAGGTTAGTTCGCGCATGTGCAGGGTTGCATTTAGTTAGGGTATTCTACCCGGGTACCCGGGACCGGATATGCACGGGTTCACAGGCGATTTCGTACCCGGGTAAAATTTCCCAGAATATCCGGGACCCCGGGTATCATTTTATGGCACTTCGAAAATAAAGTTAGCATATTATCAGCATTTTTATAATGCCTACAACAAAATTAATAATGCCTGCAGCAGCAGTTTCATTCACATTCAGTCACATGTCTCTGGTGATTTATACATAGCTGATTTATCTCAGTTTCCGTGTTTTGTATTTTGCTTAAATTGGTTGTATTTAACAGTTGAAGAAGGAAAAGAATAGAGCATCTATTCCTTTTGATTTAAACTATAAATTGTTGATTCTTATTCATTCTTGCTGGCTGATTTATTCCCTTTTTAAGTGAGTTCGGCACCTATAAGTAAAGTGCAAAGTACATAATGCATTTTCCTTACCATAATACCAACCGATCAGATAAGCACGAAAGCAAACTGGCATGAAGTCAAACTTTTTCATGAACTTTATCAGTCCATTATCTTGCAGACAGTACAGGTGACGCTCTCCCAACGCAACAATACTTGAAAAATTATTACTCGTCTGTAATCAAAGTTTATTCCCATTATATGTACATTCCGCTCTGTGGGTGCAATTTATGCTATTATTTAATAATCTATCTTACATAAATTAATTACCTGAATGACTTGCAAAGAGACAATTTCTTCACCTGGATTGTAGACCCACTGTGGTGCTTGCTTCTTATTTGTACGCTGCCCTCGGTTACCAAACTCGACCAACTGTTGATAACTAAAAAATAAATTAAAATTAAATTCGTATACACAAACATCTATCCCAAGTAGCGCATAAAAGTATTGAGTACAAGCGTTGACTCAATACAACTAATGTGTTTAAGATTTCACTAAACTCGAATACAGTAATCATCGAGGACGAGACATTCACAAATGTAATTCGGCAAAATACCTTATACTGATAACCATATTTAAATTTGGTTTAGCTCTGAAGCTCATTTATCATCACAACTGTACCTGTAAATTTCCAAAATCCAGTTTGCCTTGTGAATGACAAAGGAGTCACAACTTTTGATGTATCCAAACGGTGCAGGTATCACAGCGTTAGTGAAAGGGCACGAGAACAAGGCCAACTCCTGGTCGTAGAAACTCAACGTCCCGTCCAGAGCCTGCACGCACACCAACTCGCGACTCTTTATATTCCCGAAGTTACCGTGAACCAAGTTGTAAGCCTTCGTCGATAACGTGTGACTTATTATTGGCACCAACATATTTTGATCACCTATAGTTAAGTAGAATAAAATTATTCACATTATTTTATCAATAAATAATTATATTTATATTTTAATAAAATACAAACGACACGAAAACGTTCATTACTAGTAAAGTTCTAAGTTTATTTCCAAAATTATCATTTTGGGTCCATACTTCAATCAAAGAGTTGAAAACTGAACCCAATGCTGTGTGACTCGTTCGTCCGTCCGTCAGTCACAGGGTCACATACATAACTTCTAAACGTATGTTTGTATCAAGTTGAAATTTGCTGCTACAAGCTGCTAGAACAACATTTCATAATTAGAGGGGCGTCAATATTACATTGAATACCTACCTGAATGGGTTTCATTGGAATTTATTTCCCCTCTATCTCCGAAAGTATACAATGAAAAAATTTGATAAAAAAAGACAAACAATATGAAGTCTATTGAAGATTACAGTAAAACTATAGCAATTTAAAAATTCCACAAAAAAAGTATATAAAAATAAATATTTTCCCTACCTAGATGGATAAGTATTATGTATAATTAGTTTAATGTATATTTACTCATATAAGTATAGCTTTTACTTAACTAGCATTTATGTATGTACATATTATTTATTAGTAAGTATCCTTAAATTGTTTTATTTTAAATTCTCTCATGAAAGTCTTTTGCATATACCTACTACATTTTACTATAATCGACTCCATACATTCAAAGGTTGACTGAAAGAAATCTTTGTATGGAATAATTCCGCCTTTAATTTAATTCCGCACCTCATGTAAATTTGATATTGTGCTTTTCTTGTCTGTAAAAAAAATTTTTTAGCAATAAAGTATTTTCCATCAACTTATGGTCTCAAAGAATAAGACGAATTGTTAACACGCTTCCTACGTGCAATGTTTAAACGGCACAAGGGAAATTAGTAGTTATTGTGACAAGGTTCTATTGGATTGATTAAATTTGCAATGAACTTATACCTAAGTCGCTATATAAGTTTTAAGATGCTCGAAATTTAAAAGTGGGACACATCTGTGTTATATATTTTTAAATGGCAAATTTATTTGAAAATCGAACACAAAAGGCCATTTACAGCAATTAAAAAAAAATTTGCATTTTGGGGTATTATTCTGTCACCATTGCCCAGAATAATTATATCTTAAAATACATATAAAAGAAGAAAATTGAGAATTGGCTGTATGGTCGGATGATCTTTGCCTGCCTATTTATGGCGAAAACAACAACAACAACAACAACAACAGAATATATCTTATCTGTGGAATATATTGGTAATCTGTGCATTGTACACTATTTTATTTATCTGTGTTGCCCACTTTTTCGTCTGCTAAGGTGGAGCTTACACGTGAATATTTGCGCGCTATGATATATTACAACTTTAAAGGTGGTTTATCTGAAGATTTAAGCTTACAACGTTTCAAATCAGCTTTAGGTGAATCTGCTCCTTCTCGGCCAACGATTTTTAGATGGTTTAACGAATTTAAAAGGTGGAAAACTAGCCTTGAAGATGATGACAGAAGTGGATGCTCGCCAACAGCAGTCACTGCTGAAAATGTGTGGACTACTGAAACGCTGGTGCGAGAAGACGCACGAATTGCATACAGGGACATAGAGAAAAATCTTAGGCATATCAGTTCGGTTAGTGTTCACATCATATTACATGAACATCTTGGAATGAGGAAGCTTTGTTGTCATTGGATACCTCGTTTGCTCTCCGAAACGGAAAAAGAAACCCGTGTGGATTGGTGCCGTGAGATGCGTCTACTTTTTGAAAATGGGAGATCTAGATGTGTTTCTGAAATCATTACTGGGGACGAAACATGGATATTTTTATATGATCCGGAAAGCAAGAAGCGTTCGCCGGTATGGGTGTTTCCAGATGGCCAGTTGCCAAAAAATTGCAAAGACCGCGGAACATTGGCAAAAATATGGTGTCCAGTTCACGGAGTGGACATCTTGCAACATTAATGACAGTTAATTGTAGGTCAGTTAACTCAGAATGCTACCACTACAGTCGCATTGCCAAAAGTTATAAAAGCTGTGCAGGAGAGACGACTAAAGAGCGGGCTCCGGGGAATGATGCTGCACCACGACAACGCGTCTTCACACCCTTCCCTCAGAACAAAGGCGTTTATTCAAGAATCTGGTATCGAAACCCTACCTCACCCACTTTACAGCCACGACTTAGCTCCTTATGATTTCTTTTTGTTCCCCACCATAAAGGATAAGATACGAGTACATTTAAAGTTTTTTTCAAGTGCCGAAGAAGCGGTGGCTTCCTACGAATCAGCTATTTCTCAGAGGAAGACTGTAATAAATATTTCCAGGACTGGTTTAGGCGGATAGAAATTTGTATAGATATTGATGAAGAGTATTTAAAAAAAATATAATATAAATTGTAAGTAGTTCTGCACGGTGTTGCAGTTGCCCCCGTAATATATTTAACTGACATAAGGGGGTTATTCTATATGTGAAACTAAACAACTTCTGGGAAGAAAAAAAAATTTTTGAAAAAAAAAAATTTTTTTCCATACAAATTTTAAATACGTACCTATTATCAAAATGTATGGAGAAAAAAAATTTTTTTTTCTTCAAATAAAAATGTCGTAGAACAAAAGTTGTTCTATTTCACGTACAGAATCACCCCCTTTCGGGTTTTACGGTTGGGGTTGCAACACCGTGTATATTGTTTAAATTTTGCGTGTCTCAAAACTTATATAGTGACCTACGTATGCGAAAATATGTTGAGCAATTATAGCTAATAGCCAATAAGTTAGAGGAGGGGTCTCCAAACTATTTTACAGGCGGGCCACATTGACTTATCACAAAAATATTGGCGGGCCAGAATCAAAAGTATTTTTTTTCTACATATTTTTTAATAAATTGTAAACTCAAAATGTGTAGGTACTTTCCTTAAATTCGTTTACCTTAACGCATCTCGGTCTTTGGTCTCACCCTTATTGACTTTTTTTCGATAAAGTAAGTTAACTATACTGTTTTGAAGAAAGTACACCGTTTAACTGGACGTAGCTCGGTACTCCATGGCCTCACCCTCGGTGACTTACCTGCTGTCTTCGAGGACGTAGGTATATCTTTTAACTGAACGCAGCTCAGCCTTTGGCCTCACCCACAGTTGCCTTGCTGTTTTAGAGAAAGCCAATTTTATGTACATTTATAAATTAAATATTAAAATTTCTTACCAACATCTGTGTGTCCTTCTTTTCTCTGTAGCAAATACACAGAATATTTCATGGGATGTAAAACAATCAGTTGTATATAGTCAGATCCACTGAAAATCATACAGGTAATACATACATACATAAAGTTATCTGTCATAAATCAGTATTCGACAGCAAAGTTATTACCTACGGATGCAACTTACGCCAAGAATTTGCCAGTGTCGACCTGCAGTATGTGATCCTCCAACTGCGTCTCAATCAGTAGATGTTCCGGTTTAAACTCCCCATCGGGTTTGTAAATGCGCAGTGCGGTAGCATCGCCCAGAACCAAGCAGTCGGCGTCGGTGTGGGGGCCGAGTCGGTCGGATACTAGGCATCGCTCGCTCCACCTACCCTCGAGGGCGGAACTGCTTTCGCATCCAGCACTCGCCGTAGACCACCACTCTCGCGCCTTGAATAACGACATCCTCCACTCCAACTCCGAACACCAAACACGTCTTCAGTTTACCGATGCGTGGAGTGTGGACGGACGGAGGTCCACAGGGTTGGAGGGGGCTCCCACCTCAATGCCCGCTCTCCAGCTCAATACCTATAACAACGCTTGCTTTATAAATTGCAATTAATTAGGTAGCAAAACCAACGACATTCTATTTTACTTATTCTTAGCAAACCCTTATTCTTTGCAACCCTACTGTTGCACTGACTGTTGCATGGATAAAAAAAAATAGTAATAAATAACTGAAATACCTCCTAGATATAGGTAACCTACATACATATTACATACGTACTTAGGTCTCAAGAGTCGCATCCGATGGTTAACCGTATTACACCAAGAAGATAACTTTTACGACTTTTACATATCAAATACCTACTCAGCATATTATTTATTCAAGTGTTTGGTGTTTGTAGTCATGGATACGGCACAGATTACCAATATTTATGGGATACGGCGCGCGTCCTAAACTAAATCATTGTGTTTATCTATTGTGTGTGAGTCTGTCTGTTATTCGAGGCCATCGAGGCCTTCGACGTATTATATTCTTTGCCTTCGACCATATAAAACTATAGGGTAGCTCCACATGTACGTAGATGCTCGACGAGCAAAATTGATAGAGCAAGCTTGCTGCGAGCGAGCCATGTTCGATGTTGCATCCACACATTGGTTTTTGTTCGACAATCGACATGTGCTCACTGTGCGTAGTATTGTATCGAGCCCGACTTGTTGCTGTGTCTTGTTGCGGGTATCCATCCTCCACCGCTCATGGCATGACCGCCGACCGACCGACTGACTTGCTCGAAGTAGCGGCCACACGCACAAGCATGCTCGCAGGCTCGCATCGAACATCGAGCAAAAATTATGCAGTCTTCAATCTTGTTCGAAGCGAGCATTTGCTCGATGTTGGACGTTCGAGCATGTATCAAAAATGGTCTACACGTTCGAGCATGAGTCGTACTTGATCGAATGAACGTAAAAACGTCGAGCTCGAGCAAGCACGTACGTGTGTACTTAGCAATAGACGCATTATGAATAGACGCATCATCAGGCCAAAACTCCTAAGAAATGTGCGAGCCTCCTGCTGCTAGGGTTGCTACTTGCTACCTAGTTAGCCGATGCGTTCGACACCTGAAAGACATTTCGGCTCCTTTCGTGATTACTCGGCTAGAAACGAAACGTAACAAAAACGACATGCACATGCACCGCCTCAACATTAGGTTAGAGTTAATATAAAGAAAAAAAAAATTAAATAAAATATAAATTATTCCTGGTTATTTTTTTTTAAACCACCAAAACATCACTCATACATACCACTTTCCTTCGAGCCGGGAATGTCTTTCAGGTGGCGCACCGACTCCTTTGGAGTAAAGAGTGACGACCAATGTCAAAAGAGTGACGACTCAATGTCAAAAGAGTGAAGACTCAATGTCAAAATATGCATGTATGAAAGTGCTGCCACCCAGAGTTTGGTGGGTGAACTAGTCTACTTACACCTACATATTATGTAGATATACATAAATTGTATCAACATACATACCTACATACAAAGCCTACATATAGTGCTTTGCATAGTAGGTATAGATAGATAGAGGTTTGTATAAAGTTATATTGGTATTTCTGAAGATAACTTTCTCAAATTAATTTTTAATACATAAAGTATGTGTAAAATTAAATATGAGAAACAAATTATCCTCAGAAATAACAAAATAACTCTTACAAGTTTTGAAATGGTCTTGAAGAAATATGTTCAAATTATCAAGCATCTCTTGTATGTATTGGTCTTTTACTTGTATAGGAAAAATAAGCAACAATTATTAATAAATTGAAATAACAGCAAACCGAGAGTATAACCTCTATAAGTTGGCAAAAAGTGATGGGCCGTTTCGAATTTTTTTTTTTTTGACGTGATAACGTCACGTCTTCTAAATTGATGAACACCGGCTGCACGCACGAAAAAGTGTCACGTTCCATCTGAGCCTGTTTGTGCAAGTTAGAGCGCGTAACAAGCGATAGAGAGGCACAATCGGCCCAAGCAAGCGTCGGCTTGTACACATTTATCTCTCTGGTTCTAAAGTACCAGGGCAGCAGAAATTGTATGACGTTATCACGTAAAACTATCGTCCGTAAACCGACTTTACAGACAACCAATTTTTTTTATGGAAACTGACACGGTTGGCTACATCACCTACAACATCCGTGATGTCAGCCCATAACACCGGGTGAACTTAGTATGACGGAGCCGGAACCATATATGACGGAGGTTACACGCTAGGTTGGGCATCAGTTCAGTCCGTGACCTTGGTCACGCTCACGACCAGATTGACGCCAGACTGACGCCAGACGTAAAATGCATTCGCGCTATCAGTCTGCCATCAGTCTAGTATCAAAATATTTTAAAATCTATGACGGAGGTTACACGCTAGGTTTGGCATCAGTTCAGTCCGTGACCCTGGTCACGACCAGATTGACGCCAGACTGACGCCAGACATAAAATGCATTCGCACTATCAGTCTGCCATCAGTCTAGTATCAAAATATTTTAAAATCTTTCAGTCTGGTCCATCATTCCAAACCATCCATCTATCAAAGTAGATTAAACGGCCAGTCTGGCTGGACCACGGTTTAACCAGACTGATGGACTGAACTGATGAAAAACCTAGCGTATAACCTCCGTCTATGGTTCGCGCTGTGCCTGCCTGCCGCCGTGTGTGTTGGTGTGCCTTTCTGTTCTACAATTATTAGTCTCTTATCACGGGGAGCCAAGTCCAGTCCGGCTGTCGTGGCCTATGTTTGAAATTATATTCTTTGGTTTTGAAGGTCAATGGCCACATTTCGAGAGGGACAGCTCTACAGAAAATTCGCGCAAAATGAAAGAGACAACACTGCACTTCCCCGCTATTACTGAATTGCCAGTTCCAGGGTTTTATGGGGAAATTTATTCAAATTAATTACACGAAGTAAGCACGTTTTTAACAGTTATACATCTGTAAAAAATACGGAACAGTAAAATATAATATTTTCTCCACTTAATTGCTTAAATCAGTAATTTCAGACAGTGGTAAGAAGGTTTTTTATTCAATTCAAATAAAATTGAATTGAGCATTTTTACATTTTTTACCTGGCAACATTATGGATTCCAGCATTTACGAAATTTTACCCAAAGAAAAGAATCAACGACGTAAAAACACGAGTTATGCCTTTTACTATCATTTTTCGTTCGAAAACGAATGCACCAAGCTTGCAGCAAACAGTAAAAGTATTTGGGTGAAGTGCAGTGTACCTACAGCTTCACGGAGGTAAGAAAAGTGCTTTTGATACTGGTCGATATTTCAAATTTTTCCACGATATCTCCTATATTTTCCAAATAACATAATGTTACAGCATGTTATTTATTGGATGCTTGCCTTTGTCTGTAGTACAGAGTAAGTTATTACCCAAGTAGGGTTGTAGTGAAAATTGTCAAAATAAACATAACCTCTATAAAATGTGCAGTATCATCCATATATATTATGTATGCCGCACGCCTTTGTGTACAGGAAATTGAAATACGTCTCTAGTTCTCTATTACGAGAGATCCACAATGAAAAAAAAAAACAATGCTGCTGGTTAATTAGGTAAGGTTTTTATTGACTCAGTCCTATCTGATAAATGTACTGCAGCCTTAGAATATATTTATGACTCCCCTCTGATTCAACTCCTGCAGTAGCAAACCAATTTAGGTTACTGTCTGCAACGGCCGACCACAAATCAAAGTATGTAGGTACTAATAATCTTATAAATAACAGGATCGTGACGCTTGGAGGTTGGGTTGTTTGCGTGGGTTGGGTCTGTTGTCTTTGCCTGCCCCACTGGGAGGCAGGCAGGCGTGACGTTATGTATGTGTATGTGTGTATGAACTAATCTTGGTGTGTTCTTTCCCAGATAACACCATAGAAGTCCGTAAAATGTGGGGCGTCTTCTGCAAAACACGCGGTAGAAGCAGCACGATCATATCACAGATTTCCTTCACCTAACTTGAACAATTTCGAAAGGTAAGACCAATGGTATGTACAATACTTATGGAAGTCAATCAGAACGGTAAAGAAAATATGTGAGTGAAATTGACAGCATAAGCGATGAGTCACTCAGTATCTGGGGCTTTACTGGACTCTCAAGCGCGAGGTTGTGGGTTCGAATCCCAGTCCTTGTAAAAATCTTTACAATTTGCGCGTCGTCGCTCCGGCGAGTGAAGGAAAACACTGCAAGGAAATCCTTTCCATCCTTACAAGGTGGTAGGACTTATCACTGAAAATCAATCAATCCGAATCCAATCAATCAATTTACTTCTACGTCACGGCATGCCGTCAGCGGACTGAACAGTTAATATAAATGCGCACGCAGTCACGGGTATAATGCGCGGGGCGGATCTCGGCGTGTCGCCGCCGCAGCGGTTCGTCAGTGTTCTCCCTAGCACCCGCACCGTACTTGTATAGTGTATTCGCGTGGCGGGTCGCCCGCTGCGGCGACGACACGCCGAGATCCGTCCCGGGCACTATAAATGCTAGTATTATATACATACATGCTCATTACTCCTAATATGTTACAGGTGAGCTGCCCCTGCAAGCAGTGACAACGGCGAATCTCGTAGAAGAGTGGGGCGTCTTCTGCAAAACACGCGGTCGAAGCAGCACGATCATATCACAGATTTCCTTCACCTAACTTGAACAATTTTGAAAGGTAAGACCAATGGTATGTACAATACTTATGGAAGTCAATCAGAACGGTACAGAAAACATGTGAGTGAAATTGACAGCATAAGCGATGAGTCACTCAGTATCTGGGGCTTTACTGGCCTCTCAAGCGCGAGGTTGTGGGTTCGAATCCCAGTCCTTGTAAAAATCTTTACAATTTGCCCGTCGTCGCTCCGGCGAGTGAAGGAAAACACTGCAAGGAAATCCTTTCCATCCTTACAAGGTGGTAGGACTTACCACTGAAAATCAATCAGTCAATCAATCCGAATCCAATCAATCAATTTACTTCTACGTCACGGCATGCCGTCAGCGGGCTGAACAGTTAATATAAATATGCGCGCATCACGGGTAAATGCTAGTATTATATACATACATGCTCATTACTCCTAATATGTTACAGGTGAGCTGCCCCTGCAAGCAGTGACAACGGCGAACCTCGTAGAAGATGTGGACCAGCTCTTTGGGCAACAACACAAGCAAGCCATTAAACATTGAAAGTGGTAAGGAGCGAGGGCCATTCCACCTTCCCAAAATGAGTGGATTGCTACAATAGAAGCACTTGAGCGTTTGTTTAAAATGTTACGTCTAGACTTTTATTTAGTCTCAACGAACTGTCTAAATCAAGACAATTTAGAAAACATGTTTGGGGGCGTAAGATCGAGCTGTGGAAATAACAACAATCCCACAGTCCAGCAATTCTTGCTGGACTAAAATCTGTGACGATTAGTGGCATAGTGGCGCACAGTCGTAGTATAAAATGTATCTTACAAGGTCAGTCACATTTAATAAATAATTTAGAAAACTTCATTTGTAAAGCGCCCCAGCTCAAACAGTTAAAGACGAATTGTTTTATGAAATGTTCGAGGAAATCGTGCATTTGTAATTATATGTAAGGGTAATATTGTAAGTATGTAGTAATATGAGGATGTTCATTATACTATATAAGCATTGATTTATGATTTATGAGTTATAATGTACATACTTGTTATAAGCCAAGAAGTTGTAGGCGAATTTCACCATATAAAAAATTGTTAAGAGAAAAACAAACAAAAAAAGATCATAAAACAAACTTATTATGTACAGTTTCCTATGTTGTACGGTTTGTGCCAATTATTTGGATGAAATTGCTTATTTACTTTAATATTTACTTGTGTAATAGTTTACTTGTACAAACACTTCATTTTGTAATAAAAGAGCATTTGCTGTGTACTCATGATGTTATTTATTTGGCACATTTAGCTAAACTGTGACCATCTCACATTGATAGTTCTAAAATTGTCAGTTCTGCCTGCTCAGTCAGAGTGGGCTGACAATTTTAGAAATATCAGTGTGAAATGGTCACAGTTTGGCTAAATGTGCAGTACCTACTAAAAATATATTTAATTCGAAATTCCCGCCAATTCCCGCCAAGTGCTAGTTCTGAAGGACGCCGGTGGCCGCATTTGGCGCCACCAAGGTTAAAACATAGGCAAACAAATTTTGTATGGGTTTGTGCTTCTTCTACGCCCTAGTAGTATTATATTCTTTGTCTCTTATATTATATGTTCTGTTGTTGTTCGTTCGTTCATTGTTTTTTTGAATTTGTTGTGCGTAGTCAGCGCATAATTTTTTTACATCGAAACGCGTGTGTTTTATTTACTCGGTTTTACGACGTCTGCGTATGTCAGTGCTATCTACTCGTGTTGTAAATTGTAATTAAGGAAAAAAAGATGTCTAGCGAGGACATAATGACGAACAATGGTGCGGACAAGGAACAAAGGGCCGCGGTTGAAACCAACGGTGGCAAGGGCGACGAAGGCGACGCCTGGGGTACCCGCGAGCCAGGCGGTGCGCGCGTGGTGGCGCGGATGCCGGTGGACCGCAACGCTCCCTACTACAATATGTCGCACAAAAACCGCGGAATGGCGATCATTTTCAACCACGAGCACTTTGATATCCACAGTCTCAAGTCGCGCACCGGGACCAACGTCGACGCCGACAACCTGAAGCGCACCCTCCAGGGTCTCGGCTTCCGCGTATCCACCTTCCACAACTGCAAGTCGGAGGAGATCAGCCGCTACGTGCGCCAAACAGCCGAGATGGACCACACGGAGAACGACTGCGTGCTCGTGGCGGTGCTCACGCATGGCGAGCTCGGCATGCTGTACGCGAAGGACACGCACTACAAGCCAGAGAGCCTCTGGTATCACTTCACGTCGGACAAGTGCCCCACGCTCGCCGGCAAGCCCAAGCTGTTCTTCATCCAGGCTTGCCAGGGCGACAAGTTGGACGGGGGCGTGACGCTCTCGAGCCGCACCGAGACGGACGGCTCGTCACTCACCACGTACCGCATTCCCGTGCACGCTGACTTCCTCATCGCATTCTCGACGGTGCCGGGCTTCTTCTCGTGGCGCAACACGACGCGCGGCTCGTGGTTCATGCAGGCGCTGTGCGAGGAGCTGCGCTACTACGGCTCGGAGCGGGACCTGCTCACGTTGCTCACGTTCGTGAACCAGCGCGTCGCGCTCGACTACGAGTCCAACACCCCTGACACGCCCATGATGCACCAGCAGAAGCAGATTCCTTGCGTCAACACCATGCTCACTCGCCTCCTCATCTTCGCCAATAAAAGCAATTGAACGCATCGCTTATAGTTAGTATTTATTAAGTACAAACAAGTTGTTGATTACTTCTATCTCTTGCAGCAGTGATTTATCAGTTATTGCTCACCTTTGTAGGCTACGTTTGTTTGTGAGGCCAAGTAATTAATGTAAGTTGACTTCCCTTTTGTACAATTTTGACAAGTAATTACCTAACTAATTATTTACTAATGAGGTTAATCAACTTAGTGTGGGAACATTTCTCTTGCTTGCACTTGTGTCTAATGCTGGCCTCATCAAAACCCAACTTTAAGTAATTTGAAATTATTAGTTCCTTGTGAGTCAGCCCTGAAGACACCCACCGGCGCTGTTCCAGCTTCCAGTGGCCGTATTCTCTAACGTCCTACCGTCAACGTCGGTGACGCTGACTAGTTATGTCTAATTATATGAACTAGACAGAGACATAACTAGTCAGCGCCACCGACGTTGACGGTAGGAAGTTAGAGAATACGGCCACAGGCTGATGTGAAGATTCTCAATTTTTTTTAATTGGTTTCAACTGGAGGAAATTGCCTAAGCCTCTAAGTCCGCCCTTGCCACACATTAATTGGCATAAATTGTAATACTACTAATGACTATTATCTCGTTAAAGGCTACTGTATGTCTGTTCCAATATTTGCATATTATGGCCAGCGCCTTAAATCTGTTTTTTTTTTCTTTTCAAAGTAAATTACATTGATTTATCAGTGATACTGTAGATAAGGTTTCTAAGGCTGCTCTGTGGAAGCCCTTTATTATATATTAGTTAATTTGAATAGGAGGGAATGTGAATGCAGTACTTTGCAGATTCAATCTGTTATGTCCTCAAGTTTGCCATTGTCACAGTACATTCATACATTAATCTAATTTTATAATGTGAACAAATGCATTGCAATTCCAAATAGATTAAGATTAGGTTATCAGAACAAAACTTCAATGTAGATAGCAAGTATTGTATGTACATACCTAATTGGAAACTTACTGCCTTTTTTTGTTGAGATTATTTTTTGATGCGCTGTATGTGTATTTCCTGTTGAAGCATTTCTATTATAAGATCGAATTGTGCTCAAAGTTGCTTTTATTATTTTATACATGAATAGATAAAACAAACCTTTTGTAAATAGGTACTTTTTTATATAGTGTGCTCGTAGATGAAATAAGTAATGATGAGATGAATCGCTTTATGTTTTGAACATTGCATAATGTATTTATTGTAATGCAAAATGTATTAGGCCACATTCCATTAAATAAATTTAAATTCCTAATTGAAAAAGATATATTCTCCAAATTGTGATAGGTGCAACAAGGAGGATGACATGTAGGTAGCATTAACTGATGGAGTGTGGTCATAACGAGGAATTACGAAGGGAATTGACTCAATTTGTTTTTTGTTATACATAGACTGTTGGCAAGCCCAAGTCAAGAGGGATTTAGTACTTGTATTAGAATTCGTTGAATGTTATCTATCCCTTACAAACTCTGGGCCCTAAGGGGTAGATAAGTACTATTGTGCTGATAATAAGAAATGTTTGTTAAAAGCACAAAAAACAAACTAAAGGTTTCAGTAGAGCATGAAACCAGAGATTGGCCAATCTTGCTCTCTTTTGCTAGATCCCAGTGCGCCAAGCCCGAACTATTCCAAGCAGAACTATTCCCGTGCTCGACTTCCCTCTCTCTACCAATCTAAATTCTGTATGAGACTTCCAGTATGGTGTCCCCTAGCACCAACTCCCGACTGCAAATAATTCCGTCTTGAATCCTTATCTCACAATCTGGTCTACTAGGTGGCAGTATTTGTTCACTTGAAATAATAGTCACCCTTGGGACCGTGAGCTCCAACTACTACATGCTCAGCCAATATTGAGTAGACCAGGGGGTCTACCGGCGCTAACTACTCGCATTTTCAACCAATATCCGGGCCAGATGCCTCACCGAACACCTTCTGATTGGTTGAGTGAGATCGTTTTCTCATACTCACATCGGCGAGTGAGTAACGCCGGTACAGAGGCAGAAACGATGTACCACATATTTCTGCCGGCTTCGTCTAGTGTCCATCATTAGTTGCCAGTCAATAGCTGCGCCCAATATTGAGTGGTTAGGGCTTATTCTTGGGCATTAGTGGCTCCAATCTTCACAACGTCTTAACAACGTGCAATCGTTCAAGTCAGAAATAATTTTCTATGATTTTAATTACCTATATGAAAGTAAGTGGTTGTAATAGCCTAGCACGAGTGGGTTATTGAATATGTATGCACACACTTTACTCATGTATGTTATTGTTCCTTGCAACCAAATTGAGAAACGTCGGAGCATCGCTGTTTTGCGAAATCATATCTTGAGCTGAGGCTGAACAAAAGGAATATGGTGATAGTTACTTTTAATGTAACAATGAAATTAGCCTTTGGTAATGTGTTAGACCAAGATGTTCGAAAGATGTGATTTATAAGATGGTAGGTAAGACCAAGTAGGTGTCAATTTAATGAATTTGGATTGTATTTACATTGAATCTAATAAAAGAAAAGAAATGACTGATACGGCGTAAGTGTAAAAGTACCTAGTATATTTTATTGATTTTTTCATCTGACATACTTACTGTAATATTTTTATATTTGCATAAGCAATAAATTTATCTTGTCCAAACATTGTTTTAGTTAACCCTTGGAGTCCCAGCTCGACTGACATCGAGCCATCTCTTACACCTGTCGACTCCGAACGCGCAGTCAACCAATGTGTTCCGCACAGACCGGGCGGAAGTTTAAGTCTATTGCTATTTCAATACACAATTAAAAAAACCTTTCCATTTTGACATGAAACACACCTACAAACAATTCCACACTCAACAGAAAAAAAATATTCCGATGTCTTGTCATTTTTGACTTGAACGTTCTTTGTTTTTAACCGACGAAAAAGGAGGAGGTTCTCAAGTGGATGAGTATAAATATTTTTTCTTTATTTGTGGATTGGATTCAAGCCCCATGTGTACGTGGCCACGTACATACGTTTTTCGGCATTTTAGTGGCAGTGTTCTTCCCCTACACATTGATACATGATTTGCATGGAGGAATTGTAAATTTTAGGTTACAAAAATTTGGGAAAAAAATGTAGTGTTTTTTTTTTGTTTTTCCTGGAATAAAAAAAAACGCCTGGGCTTCTAAATAAGTGAATCCTTACTTGTTTTACATAGTTTTGTGGATAATTTCATTGGCTATAAGTGAAAATAGAGTTTATTGATGGCTTCATTATTTTACGATTTTTTTTCAGTTTATGTGTGCTAATTTACGCGCAGCGAAAATTACATTAAATTTAAGGTGGTAAGCATATTTAATAGGTAGGAAGAGTCAATCTAAAAATAAAATGTATTTCTTTATAATTTTATAATACCTAACAATTATTTTACACCCAATGATTCATACAGAAAATAAAAATAACATAATTTCCATTAATAGTTTACTGTACAAAAAGGTATATGTAAGTGAATTTCCTTATAATTAGTTAACTGTTTAAATGAGCTTTCTCCTTTAATTCCCAGCACTGGTCCCAAAACTGGCACAGTCGCTGCTCCTGGTTGGCACAGAAATGCTTGAAGTCGCGCAGCATTTTAGTTTGGAAGCCTTCGTCTCCCGTCGCTGGAGTCTGCGAGTACTTCCACTTCTTCGAGATCATGTGATTCCACGACCACAGGAAACCCATCTGAAAAGAAAAACATCTATTTCAAGACAGATATTTCTTCTTATTTCACAGCGGCGGGTGGCCGAGTGGTTTGGGCATCGGCTTCTCATGCGAGAGGTCCGAGGTTCGAATCCGGTCGGCGTGTACCAATGAGTTTTTTCTGACGAAAAAATTCATGTGCACACCTACACCTGCTGCTTCACCGTTCGGAACCGGTGTAAAACTGTAGGTCCCTTCCCTTGCCCCTTACTAGGTGGTAGGCTCAAATTGTAGCCGACTGGGTTGGTACCACCGTACCGGATGTAAGATGGCCACATAGCAGCCTCGGTTGTGTTCTCTATTCCAGTATAGCCAGCAATCCAGGGAAGTCTCCGGTATGGCACCTACCTTCTCGGAGGTGATATTGGCTGGTCGGAGCACGTGCTTTGGCCCCTCCGACTCAGCCACCCATACCGGATTACATAAAAAAAACAAATTCTAATTATGCTAATTGGGCAAATTGTTTCAGACTTGGCATTGTACGTGAGGCACATTGAAGTAACATTACATACGCGTCGACTGTTGTCATAATCATCCTTGTTCTTGCCGCTGACGTGACGTGTTATGTACGCCTCGTGTGGACTCGGTGCTGCCTCTGAGTGTACCGGATATCTGAAATATACATTTTGTTCACTGTTTATATATTGGATGCCAACTAAGAAATATTAGCATCAGGCTTAAGTTCTAGTACAGGGGTGGGCAAACTTTTTTCTACGCTGGCCAATATTTACAAACATAATCTATGGGGGGCCTGATTCGAATATTTATACATATTCGGATCAGGTACAGTGTACCTGGTGCAATATGAAATAGTTCCCTATTTCATATTGCACCAGGTGCATTTATATTTATTGCAGGTAATCTATAAAATAGGAACAAAGATTTATTAATTTGATAGATTGATTACATAAGTACAGTATTTAATGTATAAAGTAATGTATAATAAATGTATCTACTTCTGGGTCGATGGTCGCACGCGGGCCGGATTGCAACCGTTCGCGGGCCGGAGATGGCGCGCAGGCCGTAGTTTGCCCATCCCTGTTCTAGTACATTAGGTCATCAAGACACACAAAGCTTGGAGTCAGTTCAGCAACCAACAGCCTGCGTTGGCTGGGATGAGTAAGACCATAGATATAAAATAAGATAGACTGAGTGATAGCATTGGTGATTGAGGCAACTTTGGAGATGAACATTCGGCGTGTTTGTATCAAGTTTGTATGTTGTTCGTTCGCAGACGGCGAGCAAGACAGTCGCTGCGCACTGCGATGTATGCATCACCTTCCCCGACAGCCCGCAAAGATGAACTCACTTATTTTAGAGCATTTTGACAGTTTCGTTCTCTCTATACAGACCTACCAAGTTATCTGTGAAGTGGCAGATCAGGAACTAACGGAAGTGTCATTCGGCTGTCATATATGTCAAAGCGTGTTCAGTTCGAGTTTTCTGTCTCTATAGAGCATTTTATCATGCCGAAAGCTATTCACAGTGATGCCCGGAATTTAATCCTAAAAGTAAAATAGTTTTAGAAGAGGATCCTCGACAACAAGCGCCGATAATTCCATTTCATCAGATGTACAAAAGAATATAAGCTGCTACAGATTAGTGTTGCCAGTTGTAAACCAAATTTTTCCCACATAACAGATACATTTTAATTTGAAGTTTTGTGATTGATTGAATTTTCAGGTGTAAGTAAAGGGCTCATTTCCAAAATTGTTAAGGAAAAGAACGCTGCAGAAGAAACACATACAAAAGTCACAACAGCTGGTAAAATAAGACAAAGAAAGATGGTTTTATTCGTGTTGATTCATTTTACCGCGAGGTCATCTGAAGAAAAGTTCATAAATTTTATTCGGTGAGAAAAGAAATACCGACCTACAAATGGCTTCTGGATGTACTAGAAAAACAAGGAAAAACACGAAATAACTGCTTGGAGATCTAGATATTCGCAAGAAAAAAAGGAAAAAGAAAACACCCAAAACAATATGCCTGGGGTGTGGCCTATTGATCACGACTATCATAATACGTGTAAACGTGTACAACTGAAATCACAGCGAAATCAAGTGATCAGATTATACCTTATTGTAAACCAGGATTTGAATAAAAACAATTATTTGAGGAGCAACTGATCAAACAGTATTTTGTGTCGTGATCCTAGTTTCGAGAAATTAGCAAAAAACATGTGTCTTGAGAACTAAAAATCATAGAAAGATGATTTCTTTTGCTAATATATTTGTTTTAGCGAGTAGATTATGATGATAAAATAACACAATATACCCTTTTATTTCATAAATCAGTGTTTTTTTAATTATAATTTCAAACATAATACTCTTTGATGCGATCTTTGATCCATTCCATAAGAGCAGGATACCCAAACGTAGGTGCTCATGCCGCCATCTTAACCTCAAAACTTAGGAACAAAATACGATTTGACGCGGTCGCCAACATTCAATATTTTTTTAATAATACTAAATATTTTTTGACGTGAATTCTGTAAAAACACACATAAAGGAGCTATTGAGCTCTACCAAAATAAAGTTTTGCCGATTTTTTTTTAATAAATGCACAAAAGACTGTTTGATCTGTTGCTCCTCATTTTTAAGTACATACTCATTTTTCACATTGAAATTGCATCCTCTATTTATTTCACTATATACGAATAAGATATTTGTTTATACCAATATTTGGTTTTTATTTATTGACGTAACAACGTCACGTCTTATAAATTGATGAACACCGGCTGCACGCACGAAAAAGTGTCACGTTCCATCTGAACCTGTGTGTGCAAGCGAGAGCCCGTAAAAAGCGATAGAGAGGCATATATGGAGAGTAGGAAATACAAAATACATTTGTCCGTCTTTTGCGAGCCTCGAACCCGCGGTCCCTGCCACCAATATTGTGTGACCAACCAGACGTCTTAACCACCCGGCTAAATCGATCATGTACTAGCGAAGCGAATTCGTTCAACAGTAGGTGAAGATTTCATGGCGTTCGCAGTTAGGTAGGTGTTGCAACGTTGTAGTATGCACTTTGATATGTAGATGGCGTTATATAGGATTATAAATGTAATACTTCAGCGGTAGTTTACTTGATTCGCAGTTAGGTAGGTGTTGCAACGTTGTAGTATGCGCTTTGATATGTAGATGGCGTTATGTAGGATTATTGATAAAGTAGGTAGATGTGTGTTATCTAGAAATTTACAAACTTAAAGTTTATATTGATAATTAATATTATTAGTTTTTAAAGTACCAACCGTTCCCAGTAGTTTTACCACTTTATGACGTTATCACGTAAAACTATCGTTCGTAAACCGACTTTACAGACAACCAATTTTTTTAGCATAATATACTCACATGCATAGTTTTGATAACAAACAAGTAATAAAATCTATGGGGGAGGCGTATGTTCAGCAGTGCACGTCTTGTGGCCGATAATTGTAGCAAAATAGCTATTCTAAATAGTCAACCACATATTACGTAAAATATCTTGACTTAGGGCCCGGCCACAGTCGCGCCGCGTCGTCACCGCCATGGCGCGGTGCGGCGCCGCGCCGGCCGTGACAACACCGTACGGTAAACGGTAGTAGCAGTAAAGTTCCGGTGCAATCGTGAATGCCGCCGTTTTATTTGATGTTACACTCTCGAACCGTTCCTCTACTAAGAATATCAATAAATCAGTATCAATATTGTTTGCACAAAGCAACATACCAACTGAACTGTTTGATAATGAAACATCAAATAAAACGGGGACATTCACAACACTGGCAACAATGAAACGATGGCAGCGCACCACTCAGTTCACAGATAACTTGGTCGGTCTGTACGCCCATATATTATATTATATGACACTGGCCAAAATGTCTTAAAGAGACGATTGCAAAAAAAAAAAAAATATGGGTAACACGGGATCGTTCTCTGCAGTTATAAAAGCAGTCCGTTGTGTGTTCTCTGGGATGGATGCCAGTAGTTCCCGTGTAATAAAATGTAGTTAGTTGCCTATAAAAGTGGAAATACATTTGTCACCTTGCCACATTCACTTATGCCCTCATAAACACGCAGCGGCCAATTTACAATATTTTAATAGGGGTACATATTATATCCTAATTAATAAAATACTATGTAATGATGCGTACTGTCGATTCTATGTTCGCTTATAAACCGAGAACTACTCGAATTAACGTGGGGTTTTCTCTGACGTCTTTTGGCACATCAAAGGATGTTTATAGGATACTAGCTTTTGCTTAATAGCAAATCCGATTTAAATGTAACTATGATAATAAACGATGGCTCCTCTCATATTATCTGTCTCTCCCTCCCTCGCTCGCTCCCCCCCTCCACCCTCCCTTCCACTCTCTCCCTCCCACCCCTCCTTCCCCACCCCTACCCTCCGCCCTTCTCTCCAATCTACATTTCTGTCTACACTCCTCAAATTTAATACATGAAGTGCGTGTATTTCACCTTGAAATAGGCATTCATAGGTCAATGCACTCCGCCGCCACGCCGCCGCGCCCCGCGCCGCCGACGGGCCATAGATTAATACGCGCCAGAAATACGCGCACTTCACGTATTAAATTTGAGGAGTGACTAGTAAGTAGGTTTATTATATCGTAAAACAAAAATTGGTATGGGAACGTGATCAGTATCTGATACACATACACCCCTTAGCGTAAAGTTACCTACTAATGAAAGACCTTATATATTACGTATATCTACTCTTTATTCTATGTATCTAACATCGCTTCTACACCAATGCAACGCAACAGAACGGCTAACGCCATCTATTACGACCATTCGACATTAAATTCCGTTATAATACTATAATATAGTATTAACGGAATTTAATGTCGATAATACTTTCTTTGATACTGCTCAATCCTAAGGTTATTTAACTTTATGGTATATAGTCTATAGTGAGCCTGAAGAACTACTCTTTACATTGGTGTAAACCGCATCAAAATCTGTTAAATGGTTCCGGAGTTTACCCCAAACATACATACAGACAGACGTTCCCTTTTATAAGAAGTAGAGAGAGATAGAGAATCTGTTCAGCGGTTTAGGTGTGAAAGGTAACAGACAACAGAGTTAGTTTCGAATTTATAATATTAGTATGGATGTACCACCACGAAGCGAAGCCAATGACAATGAACACATACCGGCTAGCATTGAGAGGTTTGTTGACGGGTCGGTGTCGCATTACTTTCTGCTGGGTCGGCCTAGCGGTGAACGGGATCAGAATGAACATGTTCCCCGTCACGTGAACGTACAGATGGTCCACGTTGGAGTTGTTCCCCGCCGTGTGTGACGTACTCTCCACCGTACACTTGATGAACCCGAATCTGCCCACGATCGCTTCTTGGAACAGGAACAAACGCTCTGGCCAAGTCTCCTCGGGGAATCCTAAAATCATCACATGCAGGAGTATCGTGTTCGATTGAAACCTTCTCATACTTGCAATGTGCCCGATGTGTTCGGTGAAGCGACATGTTTCGCCCGAAAACACTTTAAAAACTGTGCGTACGATTATGAACAGTGACTGTTAAAATTAGAAAAGCAATTTTTAAAATCATTTGTATATGTACTGTACTCTACACTATATTCGCGATCAGAAACGTCCGTGTGACAGTAGGTAAGGATTATTCAGTCTTTTTATGTAGGACAGAATAGCAAGTACTCTGCGCCAAACTTTATTGCCAATCGTATGGCGTTCACTCCATACCAAAGCTGAAGCTCTGCGCACTTAAGATGAATGCATTTTAATTTTTTCCATCCTCTTCTTTTTCTTCTTCTTCGTGCAGCAGAGTGAACATCATACGAGCACCTTCAATCATACAATTTCCTACGGGAATTATGTAGGTTGCTGCCTAAATTTACGGAAATATGTATTATGATTATGCTGTGTTCCTATAATTATATTATTTTCTTTGTGTGCTTAATGTTGGACTTTAATTAAATGTTATCGCCATTGCAATAACCCGCTCCATAGCATTAGACAGACAGCTGCCGCTGCCACACCAACACTGACATTTCCTAAGGAGAAGTGTACATGAAGTAAACTTGTAAATTACAATATCATTATATTGAGAACATACCTTCAAATAAGGCACTCTTGTCTCTTATGAGCGGCTCTTCATTTAATGGCACGTAAATGGGACCGCGAAGCGGATCTGACTTCATAGTAAACGGGAGTGCCAAAGGATCTGCAGGAATCGGTACCATCTGTAACTTGCAGTTCTGTGCTTTGCGAGCCCAGCCAAAGATCTGAAAGTATACAAAATAGTATTTAGTTATTTAATTTTAAGTAAGCATAGATTGGTATTATTGCTAACATACACAAAGAATCCTTTACTGGGACTGAGCAGTAGAGTCAGAAGCGAATGAACTCAGAAAATAACTTTACAAGAGCGGCGCTGTAGGGAATGTAGTAGTTAGTACTTCATTTAATGGTTTTTCCACCCAAATGCATGCTTCTTGGCAAAGAATATCTAAAGTATTTTACAAACGAATGCTGTAGGCTAGAGTATAATATACAAAAGGTTGAAAACGGCTCACCAAGTCAGCGACAATATTGCCGCTAGCTACGGCCCACTGTATGCAGAGCTCATAGGCCTGGTCGGGACGGAAGGTGGCCTGGTAACGCGCGTGGCCCCACTCTATACGGTCGCTCTTGCTGTTCACGTCTATGTCCAGGTGAGTGTTCTTATAGAGCGGCACTGCATACGAAAACAATGTATCAATTAGTTTAAGTAGACTTAAACACATTTCCAGTTCATCATTGTGATAATTAAAATTTCTTTATAAAAAGAAAAATTCTAATCGTAGCCTACTAAACATATAAATGGAATGGAAATTTAGAGAATGAGGATAATGAAAGTGGTACTGTCGGAGTCGTTGTCTAGATGCATGTAATTATTGTCAATGTGGTCGCAGAGGAAGGCGGGCACGCCCGTGTCGTCCGTGAGCGGCGAGCGGCCAGAGATGTCGATGGCTCCAGCGGCCGTGTCCCGCGGCACCAGCGGCGACCGCGGCCCCAGCACCTCCACCTCCATCCACTCGTTCTCGAACGCTTGCAGGTCGCCCAGCGGCCTCACGTACTCCGTCGCATCTGAACACACGCCTACGGACTCACTCACCTTACCTGCACCGTGACACAATGGAAGAAAGAAATAAAAAATAAATGTTTCTTAGCGTGAGGACACATCAAAATTCACATGTCCCATACAATTTACCAACCCGGCGGGGAAATCCGGCCGAGAATTTCGGTGTGTGGCAAAAGAAAAGTTTACATCTTGAATAAAAAATATAACTAATAAATAAATAAAAATATTACTTCTATGCTGATTAATGTGCTAATAAATACAAATTCATATAAATAAAATAATAAAATAAAGATTTGCTGAAGTGTAAAAAATAAAAAAGGGGCCAGAAAGAGAACAGTAATTAAGTGAACAACAGCAATAAATTCAGCACTGAGAGGCCTAAGCAGAGTCTAGCCCTTGTTGTATGTAGTGTAACACACAACTAAAGTATTGTAAAAAAGATGTCAACTTCGTATTACTCTTGCAGGTGCCGCCGCGCCGCCTACGCGTCCAGCACACAGGAACATGAAGGGAAGGAGGGATGTGATTGATGTCCATTGTGTATATTAAAGGCTCACCTTTGTCATCTTTCATTTGTGGCAGAATATGGTACATGTAGTATCCGACTACAAATTTCTTGGTCATGGCACCGGATGCGTGACATATTAACTGCTCCTTTAAGAGTTTCTGAAAAAATTATAACACAAACTGTAAATTCATACATAAAAAACTATTTAAAAAAATATAAAAACCGCCTTCAAAAATGTATGAAATAAAAAAAAAACGAACCCTAGAGTTGAAAACGGAAGTGCATCATTTTTGCTTGCTTTAGCACCGCCTTCAATTCTAGGGTTCGATTATTTTTTATTTCATACATTTTTGAAGGCGGTTTTTATATTTTTTTCCACAGTTTTTTTAGTAATTTTTTGCCATTAATGTACTCGGCGGAATCGCTCGGCCTTCGGCCTCGCGATTCTGCCTCGCTTTCCCATCCGATCTTGACCAAATTAAAATGGGACCACACGGGAAGCACCAGCATTCGAATAAAAAAATAATTTTCAAAATCGGCCCACCCAGTCGAATGTTCTGAGGTAACAAACATAAAAAAAAAATACAGTCGAATTAAGAACCTCCTCCTTTTTTGGAAGTTGGCTAAAAATATATTAATGTCACCCCTTTTTCTCAATGGTATAGGCAGCTGCAACGGATCTTCATGTACCATGGCCGTCATACACCTCGATGCCTCTTCTTACAATGCTAATAAAGGATGTGAATTCAAATGTCATTATCTAAATTAGAACTTTAAAACGGTTTCTGATCATACCTCCATAATAGCTGTAGCCTTTTCGGGTGTGACACCCTCCATATGTGCCTGGAGCCAATGTATGGCGTAAATGGAAACGAAGGCATGCGAGGGCAAGCTGACAGTTTGTTGCAGGAAGCCCACGCCCACATTTGGATGTCGCATATGTTCCACTACCTCGTGGAGGGTTGTGTTGGCCTTCATTTTGGGATCCAATGGTCTGAAAGGTAAATAAATACTCGCATTGTATGGCTATCACTTTTTCATAACTTTTATTATATTGTTTGTGTAGATTGAACATATGAAGTTTTAAAGCTTAGCTCCAGCTATAAATTTAGAATTCATGAAAAAAACAAATTCTGTGCCTATTGGTCTCGCCAGCTAGCCTCACCCTGTAGGTACTATTTTAGATTCTGAGGTGGGCTGGATGAACCGTTTGAGAATAACAAACAGAGGACAGAAACACTACAATCAATTTAAATAATAGTAGAAGATATAAAATATCAGTCAGTGAATTATTTGTATTTTGGTCATACAAAAAGTGAATATTTAATGTAATAAGGAATAAATTACCCACCCTTCATCATAAGTGTCGTCCATTTCACCGGACTGTGACTGAGTTCTTTCCAATACAGTTTTTCCTGCGGTCCTGCAAGATTATAGATGCTAATGTAATATTATGTTTTGGCGATGTTAAAAATTGCTTGCATGCTAAAAATGTTTCGAAAATGTACTAGACCAGCGGTTCCCAAATAATGATACGCCTACCGGATACAGTGAAAGTGTTACCCGTTTAGGGTCCGCGTTTACCTGTACGATCATGAGCTAAAAGAAATGCACTTATCTTATTAGTGAACATTATGTTCACTGATGGATAATTGATATTTTACTCAGGATACTTGGGCCAGAAAATTTTATAAGAAGTTTGTAACAATAAAAACTAAATTAGGAACCACTTTACCAGACTAGCCAGCATAACAGAATAATTGAATTGTGATTAAATATCTTTTTTAGTAAAATTCATTTCATTTCAGAACAAAAAGTACTAAACATTTCTTTAGAATATAAAAACACAGGTTTTTATTATGTTACTTTCGAATGGTATGTAATTAAATCTAGTGAGAACGGTGTCTCGTTAGCTAGTAAATTCATAAAAAAATTATACATGTTCAACTGATTCCATACTGAAGCATGAAGCTCATCCAAGAAGGCGAAAAAATAATAGCACAATAATAAACTTTAACATCGGAAATGTATAAGTAGCAGTTTCAGAAAAAAACAAGAGTAGATACGAGTAAGGACTTTAATTCTATTCAATACATACATACATACATATTTATTACATACCTGTCAACCTGGTTAAGCAGAGTAATTGATGTTGTGCTGTAAGAACTTACGTAAATTACAGCACTACACCGACCACCATGTTTAGCAAATTATCAGGACAAGATCATTATCAAGAAGGAAGTAAGCCACGAAGACTTACTATTGCACGACTCGGAGGAAGAACTGTTTCAAGGTGAGAGGTGGCCATCCGATCGCCCTTTAGCACGGCATCCTGTCCTTATACCTTAGTCGCCTTTTACAACAAGCACGGGGAGAGATGCAGTGGGACTGTATTTTCAAGTACCAGATCCACACCGTCTATTCAATAATGATATAATATTTTTTTTTCTAACATTAAAAATACTAAAACAATGACATGTGAACTTACCTAGAGCTATAGTTAGCATTATAAGTCTTAGTGGGTGTATACTGCTGCTACAAAACAATATGCATATACCGTCAGCATTAGAGCATAACACAAAACAGTAATGGCGAAACAAGACTTGGATCGAAGCTATATGCCAATACATAATTAAACGAGGCTGAAAGTCAACAATATAAATCTCCGTTGTTAAATTGGGAAAAGCAAAGAGTACAAGCGTGTCGTTCCAAACTGATATGAAGCACCCAAGAAATCAGCGATAGCCATAGCATTCCTGAAAACATAGAAGGAGAGGATCCATTCAACAAATCGGAATTAAGATGACAATAAATATCAATGCTTTGGAAATAAAACAAACATTGTCAAGGTGTGGTTTTAAGCCCCAGAAGACTTAAAGAAGTTTTCAGGAGCTAATTCCAAACTCCCATTTGGGTTTTAAAATTAACCAATCATTATTTATAAATGTATAAATAAATATAAGTGTGTTTTCTACTCTTACAAGGGGAATTTTCATAGTCGAAGCAACTTTTACCATATGAGCTTTCATTCAAGCTACATATAAATACCCATGCCACAGTAAAAAATACCCTATATACACAAATATGAATATATAATACTGCAACAACACTCATGCAATATATACAGCATATACATTATAAAAACCAGCGCACACATTTTCATTCAAATGGCATCAAGAACGAAAATGTAGGATGTTGCAACAGTTTCTACATTCACTTCGAGAGCTGTTTCGTAAAATCAATAGGAACAAAAATTGTATGATCTCTGTTTCTGAATACAGCCTGAATAAAAAATTGGTTGTCTGTAAAGTTGGTTTACGGACGATAGTTTTACGTGATAACGTCATAAACATTTATGTATATTTAGAGATATGCCCATCCCATACATTACTCCCGAAACGATTTGTTCTCGACGAGAACTGCATAAATTGCAGATTTCACGGACAGCCGCTTCATACGGCGTGTGCAGCGCGTGTTGAGCGTAAGTCTTACTGTACCGAGTCTGTGGCGCAAAAGTGCGTGTGTTCAGCATGCCCGGTTGCTGTTACAAGTATTGTAACAGCTCAGATCGAAATTACGTAAATAATGGCGTCTCCTTCCATCAGTAAGTATTTATTTTGCTGGTTTTTTTCTCAAATTTTATGTTAAACAGATTTTTGTATACGTAATTAATATAAAGAGCGAACGAGAAAGAGTAAAGCTGTGTTTTATGCAAGAGTAACAGTGACAAACGTTGTTGTTTGTTTCGCCTGAGCATGTTATGACGTGTTAAGAAGCCATGCTGACATGTCACGGATTGTGTGACGTAGCTATCGCGTTCTCGTTCCCACTTGCCTACTGATCATAAGAGTGAGCGGAAATACGACAATCGCGCCGATGGGCGAGCGATGACAACTTTCTCGCTCACTCTTATCACCTGTAGGCAAGTGAGAACGCGACAGTAACGTCGTAGGGATCGCGTCACGTGACAGCATGGCGGCGTGTAAAATGCAAATACGAAAGTATCTCGTGGCAGGAGGCGCGGCGCGCTCCGATGCCCGCCGTTTACGGACATGAAATGACTATATGATGTAAGTGTGTGCTTGTGTGAGTATCACAATACTGTGTGTGAATGCACGCACACTTGTTAAGACGAAACATAGTACAGGTTAAATCGCGCGACGTTCGATCTATAAAATTAGACATCGATGGTCATAAAGTGGTAAGACTGGTTCTAAAGTACCAGGGCAGAAGAAATTGAAAGGACGATAATTACTATGGTGTGTGGTTACAGGTCCTCGGCGCGCACGGGAAACTTTATGCTGCGCAACTTTTGCCGTGTCCATGTATTTTTGCTCAATTGTCGCGTCGCTACGTGCGCGCACCACCATAAGAATACATGGACATGGCAACAGTTGCGCAACATAAAGTTCCTCGTGCGCGCCGCCCGTTCTCTTCGCCTTTCAATTTCTGCTGCCCTGGTACTGAGATAAATGTGTACAAGCCGACGCTTGGGCCGATTGTCCCTCTCTATCGCTTGTTACGCGCTCTCGCTTGCACACACAGGCTCAGATGGAACGTGACACTTTTTCGTGCATGCAGCCGGTGTTCATCAATTTATAAGACGTGACGTTATCACGTCAAAAAATATGGTTTCCAAACTAATACCTACACATTATAAAATTTAACGTGGCTCAAACTATTCGCTTGCGGTTTTTACTTATATAATGAATGAGACATATCTCTATCAGATTGTAGGCTAATAGCAACACGCTACTATTCATATGAGCTGAGCAGTGGGGTTGAAAATGAATGCGGTCGGAAAAATCGAACAATCCGGTTAGCTTTAATTTGATTTACTCAAAAACTATTCAACCAATTTAAATATACTTTTTACAGACTTTATGGCGATCGGAGCCGCGAGTACAACTAGTTCACGAACATACTGTAAAAGCAATCTACATATTATGCTCTAATGTGATCTGACAAACTTCAAGTGCACGTGCGGCGACGAGGCTGAGCCAATGGCCTTAGTAACTGTGAAGCGATGAGAGTACATACTTACAGTAAGAGGCAGTAAACAATGTACATCGAGCTTGAGGAAGAGACAATCCGGTCGTAGACCGTCGTCCCTGTCAAGTTAGTGAACTTGCACGTCTGTGCGACAGGGACGACGCTCTACGACCGGATTGTCTCTTTCTAAAGGTTGATGTGCATTATTTACCGCAGCTTACTGAACTTACTTGTAAATTAAACGAAAATGCAAATTAAAAAAATCGTGTCTCGGAAACTGAGGTATACTTTCCATAAAAACATTTTTTTTTCCCTCAGAAAATTACGAGGATTACCCCGTTAGGATTAGCTGTGTAGTTATTGCTGCAACACCCTGTACTATTATATTGCATGCCAAGCTAGGTATATTGAGGTAAGTTGTGCATATCTATGATTTGACGTGGAACTCTTATTCTGAAAACTAAATCAACCAGGAAATAAATCATTCTTGTTGTATTTATAATTAACGAATATATCTAATTTACAATGTCTATTTTTACTTCATGGTAAAATATTTTACATAATTTAACCAGTTTTCGTGTGATTTCAAAATATGCAGATCGCAGAGGCCCTCATAACGTCATACGTTCACAATTTACCTCTCACAAAAATATATAAAGGTACGTTCAAAAAAACCAAGCAACTGAAAGTAGCCCTGAGCATTGCAAGTTTGACAAAACGTTACTGACGCAGCATCGAATCTCAAGCGAGAGCGGTCCGGAAGCCTCGTGCTGCCCACTCTCTCGCGGAAGGGCGAGTTGGATATCCCTGCCTGATACACAAAGTTTACATTAACGATTCTGTGGAAATCGTAGACAAATGTCGTGATATATGTATGACTGAGAATGACATGTGACATCGTACTATTTAGAGTTTGGCAAATTTAAGTCTACGATTTATACATTTTTACATCTCAAATAAAAAGAACGGGCTATGCAAATGTTTGATAGTACCAAGCAAGTAATAATTGACCGCATATGACCATGTATTCTCTCTTACATGACACTGGCCAAAATGTCTTAAAAAGACGATTGCCAAAACCAAAAGTAAGATGTTATCCTGCTGCCTTTTACTCCTTTTTTTATGGTATAAAAATTATACCCTTTGAAAAATAGCACAATAGTATTACGCAGACTTAGCTTTGCCAAATTCTGTATAATAGTATACAGGTGTAAGTATGTGCGTCACGTGCATATAATGGCTACTTACATAATTTTATAATAAGCAGTGCAATGACAAATAATAAAAAAAAAACTGAACAAAACGCCTAAAATTATTGCCATATCGTACATATGTATGTAGGTAAAAAGCCAGAACTGATGAGAAAATTTATTCCGTAAAAAAACGTACACGTTGGCAGAAGTTATTTTATTACGGCCATCAATTAAACTCGGCTTGTTTTGTATGTCTTGTCAATTTGATTAACTTTTATTATGATTTACGACGGCCAAGCTCCCCAAACCATGGGAGAGTCGAAGATTTTGCCAGCAAAGCCGCGGGCTAAAGCTTGTGATGTTTCTTCTGGTTGTATCTCCACTCTCACATTGTTTGGAGCTTGGCCATCATAATAAAAATTAATGGAATTAGCAAGATGTACATAATAAGCGGTCGCCATCAGGGTTGGCAAAAACCCGGGTTTTTTCAAAAATTATCTACCCACTGGGGTTTTCCGGGTTTTAGTGGGGATTTTCGGGTTTTTTCAAACTGTCCGAATTTTGCTCATTTTCTCCGCGTTACACATTTGTCCAGCCAGTCTGCTTCAATTGAAAGACTTTTCTCGACATTTAGAATCGTCTGGAGTAAATTGCGGAAAAGACTGGGTGTGGAAACAGCCCAAAAACTAGTCTCTGTATACCGTTATCTCCGTAACAAGAATCAGTGCGAGTGGGATTGGTGAATTAATTAAAGTGTACTAAACAGGTTAAACTTAGTTGACTTTACCTGTACATACAACAACTACATGTGTCAAATAAATCCTACTTTGTTTAGATTTTTTACTTTTTGATAAATAAATAATATTATAATATGTTATATCCGTTGTATTGATTTAATTATTATATTGTCTAATTGTCTATTACTTTATCAATTTTTATATTTTTTGGTGGATTTTTCAACTAAATATTAAACAGTAAATAAATGGTTTGAATAAATTCTTGTATGTACCTATATAAATAAAAAATAATTAATTTGAGTTATAACATAAAATATATCACTCACTGAATGCATTCATTATGCACCTTATTTAATTAATGAATATGATGATTCTCAGAATTATTAAAATTGTTACTAAAAATAAAAATTCTTATAAAGCAAAATCTTCAGATGTTTTGATATCAATTACAGCTTTATTATATCAAAAAAAAAAAAAACCCACTTTCGTCAAAAACTCTCGGGTTTTTTCAGGTGGGTTTTACCCAATTTAACCCAGTGGGTTTTTTCGGGGTGGGGAAAATCAAGCCAACCCTGGTCGCCATACCGACGACCACTAGGCACCACGGGATAACACAGAGAACCTGCCACCGCAGCAGACACAGCATTCTGCCAAGCACCGCGACGACAGTCGGCACGCGCACGCCATTTCATTGAACCATTCAAGAAGAACTAGGCGCCACCAACAAGCCTTGATTCATTGATGACCGCAAATAAAAATGAATACCAACTCTCTAAATGAATCTCCTTTGAATTACATTGCGAACATTATTTCAATAATTTGATCAACAGCTCGATTCGTGCATTTATATTATATTAGCATTGTTCTTGGCTGTTGTAGGTACATAACTCGCATGCAATTATTCTTACACAGCTGTAATATTAAATATCTATTAAAGCAAATTATGTGCCTGTCTTATAATTGCATTTATAATTATTATTAAAAACAAAATTATAAATGCACTGAATGGTAAGTTATTATAAAATTATGAATGTAAGTAATTGTGGCGTGTGCTTATTTTAAAACTCAAAAACTTCAAAATATTCAAGAAAAGCTAGAACCAAAAGTGTAATAAAATATTAGTGCATCTAAGCATTCTGTACATAGCTGGGCCAGCCAATTTAAACATTTCAAGTTAATAAGGTAAATAAAGCTTACTGATTAATTAATAATATAATAAATAAATAGGTATATTATATAAATACATATTAAATAAAATAAAAAAATTTCAATGATGTCATTCATCAAAAATTCTTATACCTCAAAAGTAATACAAATTTTTGCTCTGAAAGAATGTCTGTATAGTGTAGATAGAAGAGTCTGGTGTCCGCAGTGTAGTGTTTGATGAAGTAATGGGCCAATTTTGAATTTGTATGCCAAATTATTCACACAGTCACTCATTCAATTTTAATACTTAACGATTGTTATTTTTTATTTTGGGCATGTACGTTCCTATTGGCAATCTCCTCGTACGAGCAGCTTGAAATCATCGTGATTTACATCTTCAAGCTGTCGCCGTTGTGCGACAGTCGGCTTGCAGTCGTACTAGGCCGAGCCGCCCGGTCCGCTGCAGACGGACCGTTTCAAGCAATCCGCTCCGAATGCTCGCCGCGCATTGTATACCTTTCCGTCCCGCCCGACTTAATGATCAGCGGCAGCTTGAAGCAGTCGTGTTGCAGTTGAAACCAACTGCAACACGACAGCTGTAAGTCGTCCGTTTGCGATCAACTGCAACCACAAGCTGACTGCGCTCCTCGCGAAGCTGGCCGCGACTGCTTCAAGGTGCTCGTATTTGGAGGTCCTAATTTAACTTGAGCTATGTGTAATGCAATGAATCAGAGTAGCTACTCAACAGTGTAACAGATACACTCACTCGCTTATAGCTAGCTATCCTTTCTTTTTTGCAATGTCTTTATATGTGAGAACGAATCTCGTTCATCTGCCACTCAATGATCTGATAATTTCCATGATCCAAGTACCAAACGTCAAATTATTATAAATATTTATTAATTTGAAATTTGGTACAATCCAATTTGTCGCCTGCTTTACATGTGTCCGTCAACAATTGTTTGAAAAGTAAATAAACATTCAAATAATTGCCTCTCCTCTATGAATGGATGTCTGAACTGAGGTGTGCACGTCTCGAGGTGAAATGGCGCGGTAAGTGAATGAGTGAGATGCGCAAGGTGGGTGCACGGTGGGCGCAGTACCTGCATGGACTGCCTACTGAGGATACTGGTGGAGTGCCGCCGCTGGGTGAGCTGCGGCGCGAGGTGGGGGGGAGCCGCGCCACCCGCGCCACCCGCCGCCGTGACGCTCTGCGCGCGCACCGCACACACGTATACACATACACCCCTACTCCACACACTAGCCAACACTATACAACCCCTTCCCTCCACTTACACACCACCCTGCTCTCAATAGATCTGAAAAAGTAGCAGTGACAGTGTACTCCCAAAGCATTCATAAGGATAACCCTATCCCCAGTATTCAATCATAATTATTCCATTTTATATGTCCCACTGTGTTCTGACATTGGATAAAATATTACAAATAAAACAGCTGTAGATCTAACTTCTCAATAATAGCATGGTGCCAAATTAGTGGTGGGCAGAGAGTCAACCGTTTACAAGTCGCGCGGTGCAGATAGGCCATATTATGTCGAATCACACAGCTCCACAAACGACCGCGAATAAAGCTGTTTCATATACCACTAATGCAAGTGCACATGTTATATCTATATAAACATGTTATTTAATATATATATATACTATGTATACACCGATAACAACATCCATGTGTAAGAGATGCTAACTGCGTGTATTACAAAGTAAAATTAGTTAACAGCACGCCAGACCATTGCTCCACTTTGGTCGAAATTATTAAACCATTGATTTATCATTAGATTGTGTCGTATATATGCAATTCCACCCGCCCTAAGGCTGTAACATAAGGACATCTACCAGCGGCAGGCTGTACATATATTTTATTAAAAATGCTTATACTAGATTCTTCACCTGTTTTCTAGAATATCTGCTTTCTACGTGTTCTTGACAAAATGTTGTTAGTATCAAATTAATATTGCGTTAAACAATTATTGTTATCTACTCGTCAAAATGCATGTTCATGCAAAAAACTAAAAAACTTGATTACTATTTGAAAATGTATCAAATAATTGATGAATCTTTGTGTTTCTTTTCATAAGCAAGTTTTAGTTGCATAGGTGTAGTTGAATATGTTTTATCATAACTTCAAAGCATTTAACATGTATGTCAGGGCATTACCCACATAATTATTGATGAAATTAACAAAATTAAATAAAGTAACAACATTAATAAATGTTTTGCTTCGAAATTATGATTTTGCAACACACATCAACACAAAGCAGTCGTAATTCATTCATTATGTAGCGATAAAAATATAAAAGTTGATAGGTCACCAAGGCAAAAACATGCATTTCTATTTCGAAACAACAAAAATTCGCATATGTACAAATCTTAAACGTAAAATTAATGTACCATATTTCATGTACAACTACATAACAGTACTGGTGCTAGATATAATAACAAAATAAATTATAAGGCATTTGTGTTTTTTCAAACTGTAGCAGACAATGATGGCTGTGATAGACAAGATGATGGACAAAACGCTGGACCGAATGGTCCAGTTAGTCAATAGCCTCGCAAAGAAATTATGCGTAACCTCCGAGCGTTAACTTGGAACGCCAACTGCTTGACGTAACATGTCAAGAATTAGAAAATTTCCTAAAAACGGAGATAATTGACATAGCACTAATATCCGAAACAAGGTTTACAGCCATAATAACTGATTGAGATTTCAGAGCTTACATCTCAACAATGGGCACAAAATGTATCTGTCTAGCTAGACTAATCAACCCAAGGGGAAGGCAACTACTGCAATTATAGAGGGAATGCAATTTGAATTCATTAGCAATAGAGAACCTACCACTAGCCAACCGACAGAAACAACATCCCTGACTTACTAGACTTTTTTGTAACAAGAAATGTGACAATAACTACACTAGTACGGTATCTTTCTAACCTCGGATCACATCCCGGTTATATTGAATATCAGCACATCGGCACCACACTGGTTGAACCTCCTTTAAGAATATATAAGCCTAAAATACCAACGGAGAACTACATAAAAGCGTAATACCCAAAGAAATTAAACTACTAAGATCAAGACTGTAGAAAAGGCAGCAGAGGAATTTTATATAACCATCCACAAGGGAACTATAAAAATAAAGGATTTCCGCACAGTGTAAACCTAAAAGCCATTAACCCTTTGAGTCCCTTTGACTCAAAATAGTCCTACTCCCCTTGGCTCCCAGGCCCTTTTGGCGGCGCTCAAAAACGCAAAATTTTGGCGCGCGCGCTCCCACACAAATTCGAATATCCCGCCTCAATCGATCGATCCATCAATACTCGTTATTCTGTCTTGTTTGTACTGAAATTACGCGTTCAGTGATACCAAACTCTTCAGGATTCACTTATTTAGAAGCACAGACCGATTTTTTGAACTCCAGGCAAAAAAAAACACACTCGATTTTTTTTTTTGAATTTTTCTGACCAAAACTGTACAATTTCGTCTTACATATGGTATACCGAAATAAGCGCATTGAAACGAACTATCAAATACCGAAATACGTTTACGGGTACAATCTTTGTCTATTCCAGGGTCAGTGGAAATGTCAGCTGCCAAAAGTGACATTTTATTTTCTGTCAACTTCATTATTTTTTTTCTGTGTGAAGGTTATTGTGTGCCCAGTCGTGTCTGAGAATAGTTATTAGTAAGTTTTAACCAAGAAATGATACCAGTATTGAGTGTTTTGTTAGAAAATTGGTAGAATTAGATACTGAATTAAAACTAGCGGCGCGCAATAAGTGGAGCGCGCGCTCCACTTGGGAGCCAAGGGTAGGCGACGAAAACGGGAGCGCGCGCTCCACTTGAGACTCGAAGGGTGGAGAAAATAAAAGAACGACGCAAACTACAAAAAATTGGCAAACTACTAGATATCCGAACGATAAAACTATATTAAAATTTCCATAAAAACATTAAACAACAATAGCCTACAAGCTTTCCTCTCAAGATTAACACAATAAATGCAATTGTGGAAAGTAACCAGGAGCGTGAAACGTCCTAAGTCACACATATCACCTGTTAAATACAATGCTGGGGATGGACCAGACCTGACCAGGAGAAGGCTACAACTTTTGCCGAACACATTGCCTTGCACATTTTTCTGGGCAATAGAAGATAGTACAAGTGGTGATGGTGCCTAAACCAGGTAAGCCACTGCAGGATACGACTACATACAGGCCCATAAGTTTACTGCCCATCACTGGTAAACTGTTCGAAATAATTGTATTCAATAGAATGAAAGAGCACCTTGAGAGTGTTGTTCCTATTCAACGCTAGATGCCGTTATTGACGCTCGAGATCAAAGTTCTTGTATGAAAATGTTCCCAATGCCCACTCTAAATAATAACCTATTAAATATTTAAATCTCTGGTTGTAACAAACCAAACAATTCGGATTCCAGGAGAAATATGGTACTATAGAGAAAGTACACGGCACTGTTGACGTCAATGAGAGATGCCTGGAAAATCAAACGTATTGTGTAGCTAGTGCATAAACTTAAAATGTCGCTCAATATATTCTCAAATCCTACCTCGACAAGAGAAGTTTCCAGATTAAATAAATATAACAATGAATGTTCGGCTCTTCACAAAATAAATTCAGAGGTCGCACTTAGGCTTGCCAGGTGCCCGGGATTTCCGGGATTGTCCCGGGCTAGGCTCCAATGTCCCGTGTCCCGGGCGAAGGATAATTTTGTCCCGGAGAGTGCAATTTAGTCGGGAAGAGTCCAGATGCAGATGAAGTGCTCAAATTAGCAATTTCCTTCTTTCATTTTAGTGTAGTGTTGCTTACTAAAGTTGTTCGCTTTAAAACAAACGCTAAAAGTTCACCGTAAAAATTATAGCAGAAAAATATTGATCTTTTCTTTCTCCATCATATTAATTATGAAGGACTGCAGTAGTAGATATGTCCCGGGAAGGCTAACATCAGATCTGGCAAGCCTAGTCGCACTGCAGTATATTGGGGCAATACTGGCCCTTATTTACATTGCAGACCTGCCAACATCTGAGAACACGATGACTGTGTCCTACGCTGATGGGACCGCTCTTCTATCAGCTCATACTAACCCGAAAACTGCCTCGTGCATATTGCAGAAACATTTAAACAAAGTAGAAAAGTGGCTTAAGCAGTGGAGAATAAAATCTAACCAAAGCAACCATTATGCTCAGAAAAGATCACGCTAAATACTTGGGAATGCACTTGACAGAAGATTTTATATGGCAAAACACATCTGGACCAAGAGAAAACAATTTGACACTAAACTATGCAAACTGTTTCGATTAACTGGATGCCACTCTCAGTTAAATGACAACAGAAAAATGATGGTATATATAAAACTATAAAAGCACTCTGGACAATATACAAACTTTGGGATACTTGAGAGATTTCGCAGCAAAACTTTGAGAACAATGCCAATGTATCAATATGAACAAATAATATGTACCTCAATCTTAACATAAAGACAGCCAAGCGAGAAATTGTCCAGTATAGCGTAAAATACCAAATGAGATACACACAATGTGAACGAATTAGCACTGGTGTTAAGTCGAGAGGGTGGGCTTCAAAATATGCCATTAAAATGGAACAATATCACGAGATTCTGCAACAAATTTCCCATATGAGAGTAATCGGAACTCCCATAAAAGACAACATTTACTTAAATCAAACAAAGAAATGGCCTACTTGTTTTCGAAAAAGATTGCCATATGTAGCTGAACTGAACAACAAAAAAATTAATAATATAGGTACAGTCAAACCCGCTTAATACGATCCCGGTTAATACGATTTCCTGCATAATACGATCTTTTGTGCTGGTCCCTTCATTTTACGAACAAATTTTTCCCGCTTAATACGACCCCAACCCGCTTAAAACGATCTTTTGGTGACGAAGGTCGCCGCGCGGCGCGACCGCCCGAAGCGAGCTCGGGGCTCGGGAACGCTGCGAGCTCGGAGCTAGTACGCATTCCGGTGCCGCCCACGCATGTTCTGTCTGTGTAGCACATCGTCACCCGCCGCGACTGTCGAACTGTATCGAAATTAACACGTGTGTGTATCCTCCTTTGTGCCATGACGGCCAATATTAAACGACAAGCACTCTCACTAGAAGATGTTGTCCAACTAAGGCGATATCTTTGTTCGATTGATTCCAGTGATGATGCTCTTAACAAACGAAACTGCATAGAAAGCTCTTCATTTCTTAACACGTAAACGATTGCGAAGATTGATTTATGTCAGAAATACAATAAACAGATTTTAAAGTGTGTACTTTTCATGATTTTAACTCTTCCCGCTTAAGACGATTTCCCGCTTAAGACGATTTTTGCGCCCAACCTCTTGAGAATCGTATTAAACGGGTTTTACTGTATATACATTTATGTGTTTTTCAAATAAAAATTACAACTTACCCTCTGCTGCTTATTAGGTCGTTTGACTTTATTGAGATATAGTTCGGTGGTGCGTAGGAAGCCTTCGGTGAGATGGTCGAGGTCCTGCCTGGTGGGTGTGGGGTAGATGTCGCAGTGAACGTTGCCATCTAAAATCTGCTTAGTCGCGGGGTTGTTCAGTGGCAACAGGAGTGTCCTGAATCGCCAGTACTTCAGCGCCTACTTATAATAATAATATTACATTTTGATTATTTTACATTATTCTATTCATAATTATCAGCCACTTTCAAGGCACACCACCTCACGCGGTCTTCCACTCTTCTAATCCATCCACTCCCGGCTACCTTTTTAGGTTGTCTGTCCAACTAGCCAGGTGGCGGTACTACCGGGTGGAGCACCCATCCAACCCAGTGGTTGTCGGGTCTGCGACAGATGTGCCCAGCCCAGCTTCAGCTTGCTAATTAATTTAGCAATGACGAATACCTTAGTTCTTTGTCGTATTTCGTCATTACGGATTTTATCGTTCAAAGAAATTCCGAGCATTAATCTTTCCATAGCTTGTTGAGCAATTTTAAATTTGTGGTTAAGGTCATGTTTCAGTTTCGTACGTATATTTACTCTACAGAAATTATGACAAAAGACAAAACGCATGTTACAAATAGAGGCGACGTGCAGTTCGCCAAGTTAACGACTTTGAAGTGTCCTGCAAACTTGAACCTTTGCAGATCCGTAGAGACATTGGTTCACTAAGTATGTTCTATCGACTGTTCAACGGTGAATGCTCCAAGGACCTTTTCGAAACCATTCTGACTTCACCACATCAGCATATGTCCAAGCGTAACAGACAGGAAATGCATCCTTATACTGTAGAGCTGCCTAAAGTGCGGACTAAGCGCTCCAGTATTTCTTTTATCTTCCGCACTGCGAAACTCTGGAATGCACTTCCTCCCGATGTATTTCCTTCAGTGTATGACTTAGAATCTTTCACGAGAAGCGTAAAAAGGCATCTGTCACGCCGGCACGGCATTCGCAGCCTCAGCAGCATTCTAAACCGAATGCTTTTGGGCGTCGCCGGCTCAACAATCCACGCTGAGGGCGCCAAGTGTCTCGCGTATCCATAAAAAAAAGAGGACAAACAGTTCATTGTCAGTCAATTATGGTAGCTTCTATGCCTCATAGGTTCCTGCAGTACCTAACTGAAGTATTTGAGTAATGACCTCTTTCTGCGCGCTCGTGAAATACCCGAGAGATGTCTTTATACCTCAACGAGAGCGAAGTCAGTGTCGCCGCGCGTACAGATGTAGTGGTCCATGTAATTCCAGTTGTAGTTCTCGAGCTTCTCCGTGGCGAAGGAAACCCATGACACCTCGTACGTGTCATGGTAGGGCGCGTGGAAACGGTAGCGGTAGTGTATGTTGAATGGCGGGTACGGATGCCTGCAAATATTTCATGCATAATGTTTTACAGCTACCTACATCGCTTCTTCCTAAACTGTTTACTATACTGTCATATTGTCAACGTAATCACAAACAGACTTCTAACCGTGTATGGAAAGAGTTTCAAAAGCAGCCTCAGAAGCATCATACTGTTTGTAGAAAGCAGGGGATGTGAATGTGCAATGTTCTGCTGCAGCTTGCACAACAATGTGAGGTAAGGGAGCTGTAACAAGGGCACATTACTAGTGCCCAGCCCAAGCATAATGTTTTAGACATAGTCTGCCATCCACTCCACTGCGCGTCCGGAGGTCACAAAATTGTGAACAACCGCTCTCAGCTCTTCAAGTGTTTCAACAAATTATTTCTTATTCATTTAATAACTTTTAGAGACCTAAGTATGGCCGGCAAAGATATATTGATACCTGGGTCTATATCGAGTGACGGTGATGGTAGAGCCAATGAGAGTGAGTTTATGGAAGATTCTGCCGATGGAGAGCAGGAAGGTCTTCGCGGGAGTGGCACTGTTCTGCTTGTTGTTCTGTGGAGCTACAGTCGACAGCGGTGGATGCGTCCCAGTCACGCAGTGAGACTCGATCGCATCACTTTCGTTCACTCCTACTATTAGTTGGAAGCCCTGCAAGTGACCAGATCAATAATAATAATGTATAATAAATAAGGCATTAGTAGAAGTATTTCAAAACTAAACTCTTCTCAAACACAGGCTTTGATAGCATGTCCCGAAGAAAATAACATTAAAACACCTTTATTACAGTGGAAATAATGGCTCCTGAAAAGCATGTTTGGAGTAATTCTCAACAATAGAATGAGGAGCATCACTGAGAGAAACACATCAAGAGAATAAGATAAATAAAAGATGTAGGTACCTATAGGGTTGAGAAGTAGTTTTCGAACAAATGGAGTCAAAGAATTATTATTATAAGACAGGACCTATTTAGGGAACTTTGACTGCCACCTAACAGTACCTGCCGTCTATTGTCCTCCTAAACATATAATCATATGAAAATGAGTGTCAATAATGCTTATTTACAACCCAATAATAAAGCCAGTCTGGACATAATGGAGTCCAGTTCTGGGGAGCTACCAGCAACCAAAATAAGATATTGCGAAGAATCTTCAAAGCACCTTGGTTCACTCGCAACACCAAGATACATGATGACCTCGGCATGTCCACAGTCAAGGAGGAGGTCAGACGCTACAGACCAATATACAAATAATGGCTCAGTGTACATAGAAATGAGCTCGCCCTCGAGATACCGAATAACATACAAGTACTTTGACGGACCGACTGAAGCGCCCTGATGATCTTGAAATGTTTCTGGAACTCCACAACATGCTGTATAGCAGTTCAAAAGTGAAGAAGCAGTTGTCAATGGAGAACTGAACCTACACACCATCTAATTCTAACACAATAACTACTTATAGCAAAGTCTGATAGCATGGTGGACACAAAATAAGAAAAAAAAATTATGATGAAGAAACTGTGGGTACGAAAGAGATTTACTAAGAAAAATTGACTAAGAATGAAAAATAGAGCTTGCTACTTACCTGCGCCAGGCGCTGCGAAACTAGTTCCTTGAATACTTCCATCGTCGTAAGCGGCTTTTTGTAAATAGCTCTATTTTGAGCAAAGTCTGCATTCACGTCGTCAGGCAGGAGGTTGTAATCGGACACGAGGTAGTCGTTCTGTAGAGAACGCTTGTCAGGAAAGTAGTCGGTCGTTATCGGCAAGCACGCCGGTATAGTCAGCGACTTCCAATCCACACCTTTCATTGGCACAAGCAATATAACTTATGTAATACGAGCTACAGAATTATTATAAAACTAATTATGATCAGTGATGACTTGATGAGTGACGACCAGTGATCGGCGTAGGTAGTGTCATTTGGGGTCAATGAACATGAATGATGATGTTTATATGGACATCACCCGGGATTCCGGGCTTGATGACCCGGGATCCGGGGCACCTAGTTCACCGGTGTTATGGGCTGACATCACGGATGTTGTGGGTGATGTAGCCAACCGTGTCAGTTTCCATTAAAAAAAACCTTTTTTATTATAATAATTTGTGAAATATGAAGATGATTAAATAATGAAGATAAGAACAAAACAAATATTCAAAACACAGCAATATTTATTCGCAGATATTGAAAATAAACAACATTTTAAATTATTATAAATTCTGCTTACCAGTGCGATGATGGCGAGCGCATCGCTGCTGCTCGACGTTTCGAGTCCCCTATGGGACCCGTTCTCAAGAGGATGTGCTAGCTCCTCCGGCAGCCAGCACGTCACTGACAGGAGCCCGCCTGCTTTTCAAATTCTAGTGGTGGGTTACTTCCGGATTCGCTGCGTTCCTTGCCTCTTCGGACCTACAGAAATTGCTGAGAGTGTCAAGCTCTAGAAAATCGTCGCTTCGGTTCTGTGTGACTGCAGCGTAGCCAGTACTGGCTTCCATATCGGCGAG
The DNA here is from genome assembly GCA_946902875.1 of Nematopogon swammerdamellus. Classification (NCBI taxonomy): domain Eukaryota; kingdom Metazoa; phylum Arthropoda; class Insecta; order Lepidoptera; family Adelidae; genus Nematopogon; species Nematopogon swammerdamellus. Next base: position 10,318,510 of record OX336335.1, on the reverse strand, counting down.
ATCTTGAAAGAATCTTCGCGGTTGAAGTTGTCGTGTTTAGCAATTTCTATCGACTCACGGACAATACGCGGCAGATCTTTTTCGGTGGCGAGAATCTTCACCTGATCGAATCTAATCCAATGATTTTGTCTGGAGTCGATGTGGCCACAAATCGCTGACTTATCCGCTTGACCTTTTTTGACCGCTAAAATATGTATGTCTGTCCTATGTACGATTTTCCGCAGGAAGACGGTATCTTGTATACCCCTGATGATTGTAGCGGCAGCCTGTCCTTAGCCGATCGCAGCATGCTTTAAATCTTGCGATGCGGGTGTAACATCGTCTGTATGCTCTTCTTCCTAAGAAGTTTCGCTATCCGGTCTGTTACACCACGTACGTACGGCATGTAGGCAGAAAGTCGCTTCACATCCGCCACTGGTTTCTTGTTTCGCGTCTTCATTTTTCCAAACCGCGAGCCATAACCATTTTCTTTTAGGACTCGATGAATTAACGTGGTTTCTTCGGTCTGATGGTCAGCATCACACAGCCGTTGTGCACGCTGTAATAGTGACTTCGCCACAGACTGCAGATGCGTCCGGTGGTGGTGCGAAGTTGCGCGTAAATATCGGTTTGTGTGGGTGGGTTTCCTGTACACTGTACTGCCGAAAGTACTGTCCTCCTTCCGATTTACCAGCACATCCAGGAACGCCAGAGCACAGTTTTTCTCTAATTTCATAGTGAATTTTATTTGAGCATGTACCGTATTGAGGTGTTCCAGGAATAATTGTAGTTCATCCACGCCGTGTGTCCAGATGGTAAAAACGTCATCCACATACCGGATCCATAGGCTCGGTGTCTTCTCCGCTGTCCCGACGATTTTCTAGAGCTCGACACCGTCAGCAATTTCTGTAGGTCCGAAGAGGCAAGGAACGCAGCGAATCCGGAAGTAACCCACCACTACATTTTGAGAAGCGATTGGGCTCCTGTCAGTGACGTGCTGGCTGCCGGAGGAGCTAGCACGTCCTCTTGAGAACGGGTCCCATAGGGGACTCGAAACGTCGAGCAGCAGCGATGCGCTCGCCATCATCGCACCGGTAAGCCGAGTTCATAATAATTTAATACGAGTGACGGTGCGGGACTAAAAACTAATTCAACAACATTTGTTCACAGACACAAAATCTAAGGTGGACTAGGTAATTTACTTAAGGAATATCCATGTTAAGAAAACGGTCACCAAATCCCGGGAATAGCACTACCTACGCCGATCACTGGTGATGACAAAACACACTTGAAAGGTAGCGGAAGTTACCGTACACATATTTTAACATCTTAACAGCGGATCACGAACAGCCTTCGTGATGGTATGTTTTCTCTAGCTCGCGGATCACGAATGTGAATCGTCATCACATTTTGCACTGTTTGTTTCTAAAATCACGAGCACTGTTCGTGATCCGCGTTTCGTGTATACTGTAGTTGAGTGTTTTAGCTACACACACATATTATACAATAAATCTATAAGAGGTGTGCGGGAGAGGCAGGGGGGCGACTCTCGAGTGCCGCTACTCAGTGCGCCTTGAGCTACGACAGTGTGTACAATTTTTTTATTTTTTTTGTAAAACCTACATTTTTATATCGCTTGTGGTAAATAAATAAGAATATAAATATAATTGTCTTAATCACTATCCTAAAATAAAAAGATTTGCCTATTATTTAAAAAAATAATCTATACCATTATTAGTTCATTAGTTATTTTTCTATAAGCTAACCAATAATGCTGAAAATCACCCGCGTCCTAAGAAATGCGCGCCTTATAATACGCCGCTGTTAAGCTGAGACTGCACAGCGCACGTGTGTCTAGATTCCCTCTCTATGGATTTGTATGGAGGTGTCTGCACTGCGAGGTGCGTGCGGCGGCGTGGATGTGTGACGTCACACCCACGGCCACGCGTGGATTTGACTTCGCCAGGCGAGCGAAGCCAGATCAACGCAGCTCGCTCCCCTCCACCCGCGCGCATGCTCCCCTCCCGCTGCCGCACCGCACTCGCTGGCTCGCTCCTGTCCGTCCGTCCAGTCAGTAATGTTCGCGGCTTTGTGCACGATAGAGAAATTTATTTGATGAATTTCAGCAAACTGCCATCTAGTCAATCGGTAATAATTTTTGAATTTCTCATCAGAAAGTGAAAGAAACAATGTATGAAATTCTCGTTAATTTCCTCTGCGCACGATGTGACTTTCAAGCCAAAATTGATGTTTTCTTTTGAGTAAATTTGCATTATATTCATGGTCACTGTCACTATCATCATCGAAAGAACTTTCGAGATTGAGTAAAATGAAAGCTTGCAGCGCCGCCATACAACCGCTTAGTTTGAAATGTTCCAACAAATGCCACGCGTTGGTCGGCATAGCTGGCTGTGGAGTCGCCTGCGTACACACGCATCCGTGTGCTTGGCGTGGACACGCGTGGGCGTGCACATCCGTGCGCCGTAGTGCAGTCTCAGCTTTTAAGTGTTAAGTTTAGCATGTGTATTCTGGGTTAAAAAAAGATCACAAAATGTGCATGCATTACGTGTAGAGCCGAGTTAATTGTACAATATACATTGTAAAACAATGTTGTCAATGATATTAAAATGCTAAATAACTTAATATTTAGGGAACGTTCCCATACCACATGACTGATGGGGAGGGGGGGGTATCAAAATACCACGCTGGGTCACAGGGGAGAGGGGGGTATTCACCCTGTCACATGGTGTTTCAAAATCACTAATTACAAAAATAAACACTTCATTCAAAATAGCATTTCAGTAGCAAGTCTTGAAATACCACGTGAAAACTAGGGAGGAGGGGGAGGGGGGTTTAGTCAAGTTACCACGAGAGGGGGAGGGGTCCAAAAGTGGCCTAAAATCGATCACGTGGTATGGGAATGTTCCCTTATCATTGCTGCACTGATCTCTGAAATTTTTTAGGAAGGCCTATTAAAAAACAAAGTGCGATTGGGGAGGACACACGGTAGTTGCTTAAACCGTGTTTTGCTCCGCGTGAGACGCCTATGAGTTACGCGAAAACTAAATTCACTTCAGGATCCCCGCTACTTACTTCATAAATAATAATATTTTCAAAATAATTGCATGGCAGCTTCCATTCAACCTTTAAAGTGGCAATGCTAAAAATCAGACAACTGATGTCATGTGCATCACTTAGAAAATATTGCTTTGATTCTGTACATGCAGGAGAAAACATGAGGGCATCATGAGAGACAAATAAATAAAGTAATACCAGAGTTGAAACTGAAATGGGGTTCACGCACGATGATCCCGGCATACCATAACAGATCTTTCAGTATGAACATTGAACACTAGGTTGATTGTGGTGTTTAAAAAGTATTTTCATCACAATATGGCAAGCTTGTCTCACGCAAACACATAATGGTAGGTGTCGAGTTTGATACGAGTAGAAGACACAACAAGGCAGTCCTCATGCATGCAGTGACAAGTAGCAGACGATGCAGACAAGATGCAAAGCGACATAGGAAATACAAAATGTTACCATGGTCTCATGCTGTGCTGTGACGCTGGTTACATTATTACGATGCGAGTTAAGCTAACGCGCGGTGCATTAACCAGTTTCGAGTTATTCACCAGGTTATTTAGATGTACTAATCTGGGAACACCCCACTTAGCCCACCAGTCAATGGTTGAGAATAAACACTTACGATTCAAGTCTGCACAACCACTTGTAATGCTCATTGAGACTATAGGGAAAATTTATCCAGTAGGTAAAAACAATACATATTAAAAAAAAAATGTCTTTCAAATGTGGCTATATGTTTTCACTGCTTGTAAAATTACTTTTGCTAATTGGAAAAAACTATGTAATAGGTATGTATGAATGGTTATTTATTATTGCAGGATTCAACATATTTTACTACCGCAAAGATGAAATATACGTTGGATGGTTGTACGAACTTGAAAGGTGCAACTACTCATAATGTCAAACTAAACTACTCTTTATTGCAAGCTGAAAATTTAAGATATAGATTTGGCGAACCTATTAATGCTCTGCTCACTTTGATGAAAGAATGCGGTTGCCGAGCCGTGGTTTGCATACATTAATGTATTGGTTCAACGCAGCACAACCATGGAACACCAGACATGAGAAATAGACACCCAATTAGTGGCAAAATCATGATCATTCAATAAAGTACATATACATAATTACCTATTACTATTGGTGAGTCAATTGTATGATAGTAATGAATAACATATATATATATAAGACACAGTATGTATTCATGCTGAGTTGTGTCAAAACATATCTGTCATCTTACCGTTGAGCGGTCATCTTAAAGTTATTCGGAAAGTGGCAAAAGGTTTTAGTAGCAATACCAAACTTTATTAATCCAATTTGAAGATGTCAAATACTAGAGAAAAAATATACATTTCATTGCTACATTAACTAGGTATGTGCAAGGTTTTTGCGCGACTTAACCACATCGACTCGACATGGAAATAGATACGAGATAGTGCACCACCTATGAGTGTGAGTGAGAGAGAGGGAGTAAGAGAAGAGTGGGTGTGGAGAGTGGGGAGGGGTGTAGCGGTACCTGTGGTCAGGGCCGGCGTCCACTCCTGCTCGCCGGTGGCGCCCCACAGGAGAGCTAGCGAGGCGTTGTTGGTGGAGGGCAGAGTGTTGCTGCCAGAGGGAGCTCCACCGTGAGTGCTCGACACGCTGATCATACGCTTCCGACTGCTCATTAGGTTGCCTACGGTTTGGGTGAGGATGCAGGGTTATTTCATGTAGAGTATGTACTAAGTTTTTTACACAGAATATTAGAATTTTCATATTTTTAAAGATACTAATCATACCCTCCTCTAATGGCGGATAATTCTAATCAAGAATCCTATCTTGAAGTCAGAGCATAACAGGACCAAAAGAAATTTAATAGTGTTAGTTCAGCGATTTTAATTTTAAAAGTGATTTAAATTGAAAATGGGAAAAATCACACTCCTATATTGATTTGTTATTTGTTTAAAATCATTCATGGGCAATACATATATCACTTAAATTCGTAAAAATTTATAAATTTAATTCGTAAATACCTACTCAAAATATTCCACTCAATCAGAGCCCACTTACGACAAGGAACTTGGTTTGAATGATTGGTTGATTGACTTGATTTATGCGACCATATCATACCGTCAACTTGATAGATGGAATGCGGCATTGGTGCGACGTTCTCCTTGGACTTGCTGAGTGGGACGGGAGGCTCTGTGTCCTCCTGGACAGAAGATTTGGTGTCGCCGGTCGGCCGCGCCTGGTAGTGATGCTGCTGGATCAATACTCCCGTCGGACCTGCAAGTTTTCACAAAGATGTCAAATGTGCTGTATATGTGTGTATATGTACTGAACGGGCCCATTTAACAGTGCACACCTTCCGACTCCGTCAAACTTCGGAGATAGTCGCAACGCCCATTTGTTACGCAAGGAGAGAAAAAAAATATGTACACCTATAGCAAATTTGATATGGTTGTAATCATTACAAAATTTCCTACAAAGTTATCTATTGCACTTTGTTTTGTTTAAAAAAAATTGGAATCAAAACAAAATTGGTTCAAATCCCAATTATTGTGAGTTGAACATTGCACGAACATTTCACTTCGCAAAATAATATAGTGAGGTTAAGTTTTTTTCGATTTCACACACTCGCGAATTCACTTCATTCAAGTCATTCACTTGAGAAATGTTGTATTCTTGCGAATTTATACACAAAGACAACAAATGAATGTCTAAGAGTGAGTGAGTGAGTGAGGTTAGTGAGGGAGGTGAGTGAGTGAGGGAGGTGAGTGAGTGAGTTGAGTGAGTGAGGTAAGTGAGTGAGGTGAGTGAGTGAGGTAAGTGAGTGAGGTTAGTTAGTGAGGTGAGTGAGTGAGGTGAGTGAGTGAGTGAGGTGAGTGAGTGAGTTGAGTGCGTGAGGTGAGTGAAGGAGGGAGGGAGGGAGATGCAAGTGTAGCGGTACCTGTAAACAAAAAACTATCAGGTGTGGAAGAAATTGAAGAAATGCAATATGTAAATAAAGCAAGAAACTCAAACGAAAAATATTCCACTAAACACATTTGGGGCAAATAACCTTTAGGGAAGATGTGCGTCCAGCGGCGGCGGTTGCTCGTGAGCTTAACGGTGACGTGCGAAGGATCGAAGGGGTTGATGAGGGCGCGGCCGGTGCGCAAGAGCGGGCGGTGCGGCGCGAGAGAGCTGCGCGGCGCGAGCAGGCACGCCTCGCCACTGTCCACGCTGTCGCACGCGCCGCCGCACCAGCCGCGCTTCTCTGCAGTATCAATGTCACATCACACACACACAATGGCTATGTATAGGTGTGGCTGCTTCATATGCAAACTATTATTAACAAGCTGGACAGCGCTATAATAAGGGGTCTTTCAATAGGCACTTCCGAACTTTGACAGTTGATAGCGGCCATCTTGTTGACGCTACATCTGTCAAATTGGCTGTCATTTATTCAGTCTGTTTTGCCAAATCACCATGGATGGATATAGCGTTCGACAACACGTGCAAATGATAAAATTGTTTATCAAAATGGGTGTTCTGTTCGGGCAACGAAAAATTAGAAAAAATCATCTTCAGCGATGAGGCCCATTTCTGGATGAATGGGTATGTGAACAAACAAAATTGTCGAATTTGGGCCGATACAAATCAACATGAGATCCAAGAGCGTCCAATGCATCCCGAAAATCACTGTTTGGTGAGGATTTTCGGCTGGCGGCATCATCGGTCCATATTTCTTTGAAAATGACGAAATTGGACATTTCCGATGCGCGCCACCCAGAGAAGCCGGGGCGGACATTTGAACGATGTTATATTCCACACATAATGGCATAGATAGGCCTTTCAAACGAATAAAAATTGTTGATGGTATAACACAAATTTTGTTTTATTTAAATTTGAAGATAGGAAGCCCTTAATGAAAGACCCTTTAGTTCGCAAATCTGATGAGTGGATTTGGCTGTTTCGAGCACCTTAGATTCTGTCAGTACTAGAAATACCACATTGTTACTTAGTAGTATGAAGACCAATGTAACACAATACCTGTACAAAATATTTGTGAGTTTTGACACGTCCAAGGTATAATTAACCATTATATTTTTAGATATATTCCTTGTACGGGTCTCGTTTTTGCGCTGTAATATGGCATTACATTTAGATATTATTTAAATTAATAGTTTCCTTGGAAGTAACGACAGGATATGGACGGAGATCAAATGCGCGTAGCCACGTTTACTTGTGGTACCTACGCACAACGTGTCATCGCTTTCATTCTACTCCTAAAGAAGATCAAATCTTGGTCTCCAGCTATCCCAGCTAGGTTTTGTCCTCCATGAAGATCACGGCCTGTCAGCCTGGTACAATAAAGCGGCGGGTGGCCGAGTGGTTTGGGCTTCGGCTTCTCATGCGAGAGGTCCGCGGCTCGAATCCCGTCGGCGTGTACCAATGAGTTTTTTCTGACGAAAAAATTTACGTGCATACCTACACCTGCTGCTTCACCGTTCGGAACCGGTGTAAAACTGTAGGTCCCTTCCCTTGCCCCATACTAGGTGGTAGGCTCAATTTGTAGCCGACTGGGTTGGTACGACCGTACTGGATGTAAGATGGCCGCATAGCAACCTCGGTTGTGTTCTCTTCTAGTCCAGTATAGCCAGCAATCCAGGGAAGTCTCCGGTATGGCACCTACCTTCTCGGAGGTGATATTGGCTGGTCGGAGCATGCGCTTTGGCCCCTCCAACTCAGCCACCCATACCGGATTACATAAAAAAAACAATATGTTTCTGTTTAGACTAAGTATTGTGCCGGTGCTTTCCTTGTGATAGAGACAACTATACTATGCTTAATAAAAAATGGCATACGTGCGCCAATGAGTATGTCCCCTAGGTGATGATGTATGTCGGGGTCGGACATCTTCCTCTGGTGCAGCGGTGCAATGGGCGGACTCCTGCGACTCATTCCCTCCAGTCCGGCCACCGAAGTCTTCTTCGTGCGACACACCCGCTGTAAACTACATTTTACTTTACAATGTGTAGTGTTATGTTTTATTAATTAAGGTATGCCTATTATGTCTATAGTTAGTAAGAAATATTTGTAAAATATGACATAATGATGGTTTTACTTCGTAGGGCCAATTGAATTCTAAAGAAAAATTTTACAAGTTCCGTAGTACAGTACCAGACTGTAAGTAATGAACATTGAGCTTTAGAAAGAGACACTACGGTTGTAGAGCGTCGTCTCTGTCGCACGAACTCGCATGTTCTGTGCGACAGAGACAACGCTCTACAACCGGATTGTCTCTTTCTAAAGCTTGACGTTCACTACTTACAGCCGGGCACTGTACTCTACACTGTACTGCTACTCTTGAATTATCGTACCAAAGTTTAGAAATAAAATTATTACCAGGTGCCATGCGCAGGCGGCAGTTGAAAAACTTGAGCATCATACGCGCCATAGTCAAATATAGAGTTGTGCATGTACTCGTCCTCCTTGAGAAGCTTTCCTTTCCTGTTGTTTTCGTACATCTAAAAAATATATACAAACATTGTAGTATATTTATTGCTAAAGGTGAGAAAACTCGAAAGGCAGACTTATTGCAAAAAATACAATTTCTTCCAATCAACATTGTGCAGAATAACGCATTGGCATTGTTAGTGTACAGCTTTCCTGATGGTAATTTCCTTCAGTGGAGTGATGAGTAAATTAAGCACATTTTTCACAGATGTGCACAATAAAAAAAAACTCATTGGTGCACATTCGGGATTCGAACCTCTCAGGAAAAGCTTCAGGTTGATGGCTGATTTGATTACTTTCTTTATAGCTGGTTGTGGACCTGGTAATTATTTGTTTGAACAAATGCTAAATAAGTAATGAAAACATTTACTTTATTCAAAGGCTCTTGACTCTTTCTAGGCGGCAGCTTGATTCTTGGTATGAAGTTGGAGTATGCAACTTTCTTATTGGTCGAGTAGAAGGATAAGTTGATCCAGTGAGGCATGGAGTAGTCGTCTATGGAGTTGAGGCTGCTGTCCTTGTTGTGGAACTTGAGAAGTGGCACCGCGTGCAGCGGCTGCTCCCCCACGCACACCAGGTCGCTGCCCACTCCGTTGTCGATGATCCTCTGCTTGGTCACGTTGGTGAGCTCACGGTCAACTTCGAACACTCCCACACCGGGCGTGATCACGACGCTTAGCTGGCCCGTTCGGTCGAAGCAACGGTCCAGATAGTGCTTCTCGAATACTGAAAGTAAACTTTAGGTAAAACCACAGAGCATCGAATAGCGCGCGCGCCCTCCTACAGACGCCCTGAGCGCGATTTCCCTACAACGCCGTTGAAGCCTGTGGGCGTGGCCTATGACTTACATATGTGTGTTGTGCGTGTGCATTTGTTTTGTGCGTGTGCCTAACTTGCTCCTCTTTGTGTGTAGTGTCGATACTAACACACACACACACACATACACAGAGCTAGCAGCGCTGCGTGCTGTTATTGGGTTTCAAATATTATTATTACTTTCGCCTATAGAGAGGCGGCGCTACTAACTTCACTGCTCTGTGGGTAAAACGGTGACCTAAGCCTGTTGAGTTCTTTCTCTAGTTAAATTCTTAAAACAATGTTACTTGTAAGGTACTCAGGTTTTCATTCCTTGTTATTGTTAGTAAATTAAATCATATTTTTATAAATATATATTTTTTGGATAGCGTGACATGTGGCATCGTTTCACCTACAAGTAGGTGTCTATCGATGCCCATGGGCATTCTGTGATGCACGGGGATTGCGAATGCCATGCCGGCCTGACAGGGGCCCTTTCACGGCCCTTTTGAAAAACCCAAGACTGTAATAAGGAGGAAATAGAAATATATGGTAATTGTAAATTGTTGACTTATCATTAGGAGTGATTTCTAGCAGTAAAACTTTGTTGTCACTATCAGAATATATTCCTCTGTTTCTGTTCATAACTTGGATGTTCAAAACATAAGAGAGGAAAAAAAAAACCATGTCTTCAGGTCGAACACGGAACACAGTCCTCGACTCTTCCGCTCAAGTAGTTGGAGTAGGAGGAGGAGCACAGCTTTATTAATCCGGTCAGTGTGGAGGAAGGAAGGTGTGGATCTAAGCTTGCGATGGCTTCACCGAACATATCCGGGCCCATCGGCAGTAGAGGAGGGTATTAATCGAGGCCGGGACTAGCGAGTGGCCACTCTAAATTTCCCGCGCATGCTTCACGTTTCGGCTCGCTTCAAGCCCTCGTCAGCTAGTCTGCGTTGACTAGAACGCGGGGAAACCACCACTCCCGCTCTCGACCTCCCTCTCTCTACCTATCCATATTCTGTAGGATGCTTCCAGTGACGTTTTCGAAGCTCTCTCCATATATGAGCTTAGCGTCGATCTTGGGTGCCCTAGATTCTTGAAGAGACTGTAGAGCGACTTCGCTGGTAGTCCTCTTGCTCCGACTTCCACAGCGAAGAGATCAGTCTTGAATCCGTTTCTCACACCGGTCTACTAAGTTGCAGTACTTGTTAAGTTTGATGTTGTGGTCCTTCGGTATGTTACTTTCCCATGGAACTGTAAGTTCAACAAGTACTACATGCTTTGTCGCTTTTGAGAATATGAGTATATCCGGTCTTAATGCTGTGGTACAGATTTCCGAAGGCATTTGGTAATGCTTCTCATGTGTGTCCATCAAAAATTCCCAATCCTTTGCTGCTCCCAAAATTGAAGAAGGTTTAGTCCTATCTTTGGGCAGCTTATTGGCTCCAGGTTTCACAAAGTTGACCTTCTGGAAGCCGCTACTGGTTTGCCCTTTCCTGGTCCGTGCAATTGACAGGTTGATGGCCTCTCTGATGATTTGGAGGACTTTATCATGACGGTAGGAATACTGGCCTCGCTCAAGTAGTATTTTGCATCCGCATAACAAATGTTTGGCCGTGCCTACGAACTCCTTACATGACGGGCATAGTCTATTTGTAGATTTCCCCCATCTAACTAGGTTACTCGGGTCGGGGAGAGTAAGCTGGAATGCATTTAAGTAGAACTTAAGCAGCTCAAGGGACCAGTTGTATATTATGGATTTCCACTTCAATGTAGGAGGGATGCAGAAGTCACCCACTGTTAGCCAATCATTCTGCATTTCTAGGTTTAAGGCGTGAAGTTTGAAGCCTTGTTCCATGTCCTCCTGAGCAAAACCTTTCAGTATTTCTTTATCAGACTTTGCTGTTTCTATGCCCAATCCAGATCTATTGGTGCGTGTACCAACTTGGAATGATTTGTAGAAGTCGAGTCTCGATTCCAGTTCATCTGATAGTGATGTGTTGGGTAAGGCTTGAATAGCGCTATCATTGGAGTCTTTGAGTATACATCGTTTGGCTATTCTCGCCTTTTGATAAAATATCGACGGTTTCTTAATGTTCAGTCCAAAGTTATTGTGAAATCTGTATAGCGTTGACGAGTCAGCCGGGTGAGCCAGTCCAAACCATGATTTCAGGAATCTGGTCACATACGAATCTTTTTTAGTCAGGTTTTGCTTTGTGAAGTCGTAGACGAGAAATGGCCATGAAAGTTTTGATGTCAGGTAGTTATCGTAAATCCATGCCTTTTGTGTACCCAGGAGGAGAAGATTGTCAGTTTGGCGGAGTAATATAATTCAGTCCGCCGTATGTGTTGGTTCCCATGAGCTCATATGTGTGTGTCTGCGTATATGTATATGCGTATGCGTAGGTGTGAATGTATCACACCCTCACGCTCATAATACTAGCACCCTCGCACACAAACATACACACCCAGACTCTCACATATCCTCATCATATGTGCACACCATAAAACTGTATTGTTATAACAACCTACATTCATATACTTATGTACGAGGCTGATATTTTTATTGTATGTATATTTTGCCCGTTCTGGCTGTAATGTAGCACTGTCCCTGGCTAGTTTGGTTACATGGCTAGTTTCTGGGACAGAAATCAAATCAAGGTAGGGCAAACATAAAATAAAAATGTATTTAAAATCGGAAATAAAAACTGAACTGTAACTGAGTGTATGTATGTTCGCTCATAATTCAAAAACGGCTTAACCGATTTAGATGTGTTTTTCACCAATGTAATCTGACATATCTCTGGATGGTTATAGGCTATATAACATCACGATATCTTCAACGCTAGTGGAGCCACGGGTACACCTAGTGCTGTATAATTGTACTTACCTCATAATAAATAAATATTTAATTTTATTGTGAACCCGTGCACAATAAAATAGGGTATACTATGCTTACCATTCAAGCTCATGTTCAGCACTTCAAGGAAGTTCCCCTGAGCAGCAGTAGAGTTGACGGCTGATGGAATCTCAATGTTGGGTCGCTCGTGGTACTGAAGCACTATTTTTTGGTAATCCGTGAACATTCGCCTGAGCTGCAGAAGAACATTCGACCAGTCTTCAAATCTCTCATTTTGAACCGCAACTCTGAAATTGCAAACATTAAGTACGTAAGAGTGGAACTCAAACATCAAGAAATTTTCATCAAAAGGTAAATAATATAGTTGGGTTTTAATTTTACAAAGTTCTAAAAAATATGGCAAACGAAAAATTACCGATAGAAATCTTCATAAAATCTTCCCCTATAATCGAGCTGCAAGCACTCTCTCATATGTTGTGGGAACTCCTCCAATGATTTCGCCTTATAAAATGTTCGAGAGAAAAGTACGATTGTAACCTCATGATTGCTGCCATGTTTCTGAAATCATAATACAATGTCAATTTAATACAAAAAATTTGTGTTGAAGTAGTTGAAAATATTTTTGTTGCGAAAATTCACTCATGCAATTACATACTCGTACAACACAGAATATCAGCTAAATATAATAAGAAATTTTTCCTTTCTGAACCTTCAAAGCTCATAAGTTTCACGCAACTACAACAAGTTTCACTGTTACCTTCCATTTCGCGAAAAGATCTGCCAAAAACCCGTTGACGGCTTTCTCAAAGTACAGATCACCGTGGATATCAAAGTCCCACATCTCCGAGGACATCTGTATGAAGAGATAGACCATGGAGGTGGAGGACCTGAAGACCACCTTGGTCTCCTCCGTGATGACCCCACAGGCGACCCGGTCACCCTGACACCACATCTCATACACTTGGCATCTGATGGAACCGCCGCAGTATTCTATTTTCTTATTCAGATACACACATGTGTTGACCTGCAAATCGCAAATACACAATAGTAAGTACTCTTTATTCCTTTCCCACTCTAGTAGTACTCTTTATTCCTTTCCCAGACAGGCCTGGTCAGCCAGGGAGAGTAGACCGCACCTCGCGAACGCGAGAGGCCGAAGCCCAGTATAGGGTGCGCGTAGCGTTTTAAATTACTTATTGTTGAAATAAAAACCAAAGAAATGATGATAAATAAATAAAAAAAAATTAAAAATTATAAATGAAGCGCTATAATAATAATTTTTTTTTTTTTTATGGAACCTGACACGGTTGGCTACATCACCTACAACATCCGTGATGTCAGCCCATAACACAGGGTGAACTAGGTGCCATGTCAGTGCTTCCCTTCATTTCATGTCGGCTACACTAAACTGGACGGAAAACACGAACTATTTACATAGCCGTTTCGACCGACGTTTCGTTCAGTGCGGTGGTACCAACCCGGCCGGGATAAACCCTACCACCTAGTAAGGTAAGAAGGGAAGGGACCTACAGTTTAACGTGGAATCCGAACCACGGTCAGCCTCCAACGGTCGAGCGGTCACCCATCCAATCTCTGACCGCGCTCAGCGTTGCTTAATAACAGTTGACTAACCAACCGCGCCACTGAGCTACCGAGGCTGACGAATTTTCTTATCCCTTAGTCGACTTTTACGACATGCGACGGGTAGAGATGCAGTGGGGCTATTCTTTTTAAGTACCGACCCCACACGGTACAATAATAATACTCTTTATTGCTAACAAACTAAAAAAAAACGACAATGAAAATCATCTACACAGGTATTATAGCAATAAAAAAATGTATGCCATGTACTTCTCTAAAATGTCTAGTAGGTACCCAAGATATGAATATTTGTAAACGTACAATTTCATCCAATGTAAAAGTAGGTCATCTTACTGCGAACCTCCAACGCGACGGCTCATGGACCTACTTAATTACTATTTTAATTTTAATTTAATATTATAAATTATTTTATATTTTATTTTATCCCTAATAATAACCATAACCAAAACACATAATAAAGGACAGCACCATTGGCATATGCCGCGCCTGCCACCAATCTGGCGAGTCCCTCAGACATGTGATTTCCGGTTGTTCGCAGCTTGCCAACACTGAGTATCTGCATAGACACAACCTAGTAGCCAGGATTATACTCCAGCAACTTACCCTAAAGTTCAACCTTGTGGGGACCAGTTACTAGGTGGTAGGCTCAAATTGTAGCCGACTGGGTTGGTACCACCGTACTGGATGTAAGATGGCCGCATAGCAGCCTCGGCTGTGTTCTCCTCTAGTCCAGTATAGCCAGCAATCCAGGGAAGTCTCCGGTATGGCACCTACCTTCTCGGAGGTGATATTGGCTGGTCGGAGCATGCGCTTGCCCTCCGACTCAGCCACCCATACCGGATAACATAAAAAAAAAAAAAAAAAAGTCCCAGTAGAGTCTACTGGGACCGGTCCATTATCACAAACAGGACTATTCTCGCGAATAGACCTGATATTGTGATAGTGGCCCGGGAGGCGAGGCGCGCAACCCTTGTCGATATCGCCGTGTCGCACGATGGTAACCTCGTCAGTAAGGAAGCAGAGAAGATGTTAAAGTATCTGGACCTGCAGCACGAAGTTACCAAAATGTGGCCCATCTCGCGCATAGTCCGGAGGTTTCTCTCTTTGGGACCCGACCATCGGAAGCCTGGGTTCGCCCTGCCGCCGATGGTGGAAACTCAGTTAATTTTTTATATTAATTTTAGGTATATGTTTTTATTTTTATACTCTATACAGGGTGTTTCAGGGTAGAGTTTCGTAACTTCAGGGTTCGAAAGAGGTCCATATTTGAAGACGAAAAGCTCAGAAACTTTTTCCCAGATTCGGTCATTTTATAGTATTTTTTGGTGAAAATCGTTTAATCGGATTTGGTGGACTGTTAACGTTCATCTTTATTAAATAAAACTAAAATGACTAACTTACATGCTTAACTAGTAAAATTGAACTGCATGTAGTTAAATTCCAAACACTTAAATTTGAATGACATCAAAAGAAAAAGGGGACTGGACTAGGTCATTGGCAATCTCTAGACCTAAGCCGCACTCTTTCCAAACTCACTGTCCATCGAGTTTTTAAAACAATTTAAAATTTTTGTATGAAAAAAAAATACGAAATTTCGATTTGAGTGATAAGGATTTTTTTCTTCTAATAATGAATACTTTTTATTCCCGAAGTTTCTCAAGCCCATCCTGAAACATCCTGTATATGTAAATATGTAAATGTGCAAATAAAGAGGTAAAACCAATAAAAACTGAAAGTAAGGTCGCCCGCAAAATGAGCGCTCGGTGTACGTGCACTATATGTTGTAAAATCATATTAGTTAGTACATTAGATCACATTTACATTCATTTTGTGATTTAGTTAGTATGGAAACCATATTTTTTTTTTACTTCAGCCAGGTATTCCGAAAAATATATTTAAATAAACTTTTTTGTACTTTATTCCCCATGTACGTGCTCCCGAAGTTAATATAATGACTGCCGCAGTAACCGGTATAAAACATACAAGTGTACAAAGGCACCGTCCCGATTTTATCAGTCATTTATTTTCGACGAGCATGCATGAAGAACATTATGGGAGTGGAAGAGGCGGCAGAGGTGTGTCAGGATCGTGGCACGTGGAGATCCGTTGTCTCTGCCTACCCCACCGGGAAACAGGCGTGACGCTATGTATATGTGTATATGTGTATGCAGTGGCGGCTGGCCCTTAAGTGCGTTCGTGCGCCGCACTACCACAAAACAGCGCCTTCACCCGAAAGAAATAAATAAATTAAAATATTAAACATTCTCCATGAATCTCGCCGATCGAAGTAAAAATATCAAACTGAATTCGTTCCTATTTCCTAGACAACAAGGCACGATTTTGCAGTACGTAATCGGTACTACTTACTACGTATCGCCGCCGAGCTCGCCGCCGTGTGCATGACAAAACACCGCGAACGTGTTACTATGAGATAATGTTAAACGCCGCTGCCCCGCCGTGTGAAACAAAACACTCTTCATACGATTATGTGTGGAACAAGGTTGCGTTCTGCGTGTGACACACGACGGAAAAAGAAGGACAGTATATTGTGGATAGACGCGCGTTCGACACGTCGCGACCGAGCCAGCCGACGATGAGCCGATGTAAGCGGAGATCGTAAACCCGACCGCAGGGCTGGCACGCGCGGGCGTGGGGCGCGGGCGCGCGGGCGCGGCGGAGGCGATCTAAACTCTGCGTCGAAGTCACACACACACAAGCGCTAAGTACCTACATATACGCTGTTGCACGAACCGACAGGCGAGTCCATTTTTGGAATATGGGTGTTTCTTATGTATATATAACAGATAGAGTTTGCAATTGAATATTTGAATTATTCGAATATCGATTTGATACATATAGTCCAGGAAACGAGGAAATTCCTTGTATGGGCTCTTCGGACTAATTCCTCTGTCGCTGAAACTTTGCAGTGTGATAGAGTAGGGTTTAAAATATACGTTTGACAAATTATCTAGGATTTTTGATGTTTGGAAGTTAGGTATTAAAATGAATGAATGCCTAAAAATGAAAATCGCTTATAACTGCTGATGAAAAATTGCTCCGTCCGAAATTCCTTCGGTATATGATATTATATATTAATAAGAGTATATATTAACATTATCTAGGAAAATTTCGATTTCGAATAGGCAGAAATTTAAAAATATCTATTTTGTATCACAACTTCTTCAGAAAAATTGCTCTGTCAATTTTAATTTTTTTATATGTCTTAATTTATTTAAATATATCGGTTTTGACAATTATCTAGGAAATTTTCCATATCGATCACACCTTTACAGATTTTCGGCAATAATTCGCTGTGAAAAATTGCTCCGTCCGAAATTCTTTCGGAATATGATATTATATATTAATAAGAGTATACATACAACATTATCTAGGAAAATTTCGATTTCGAATAGGCAGAAATTGAAAATACCTATTTTGTATCACAAATTCTTCAGAAAAATTGACCATATAAATGCCAAAAGGCACCAACCCACAAATTGGTTAAAAATGAGTTAAATATACCAATCGAGAGCTAATCACCCCTCTATTTTTTGCAGAAAAGACCCAGGCAGGCTACTTGGTATGATACTAATAGGTTTCTACACATTCGTCTAAGAACCATCCTCCAAATTGAGGTATATCGCAACACCAGAAAAGACTCATGCTACTTGGTACTAGCTAACTGGTCAGATTTTTTTTGCGTAAAAGATCCAAGCGAGATGGACTTTTTTGTTTTTAATGAAGTACGCTAAAAGTATTTATCAAAACAGAGCCAAGATATCTGGTTCTTTTTGGCATTATATAATAAAAACAAACTGTATATCGCAAAGTGGAACCAATTTATGTGGTTCTTTTTGGCATTTATAATAAAAACAAACGGTATATTGCAAAAATGGAATCAATTTATGTGGTTGGTTTGCCTTTGGGGACCTATAGTGAGTCTTATTTCATTGGAAATAAGAGTTCTTTTTCTAAAAATAAAATCAAACATGTCTACGTTCTATGAAACAGAACGCCTAATAATAAATAAGTTCAGTTCAGTTCACTACCGCGACGAATGTGTCAGTTCACGACCGCGAAGTAAAGTAAATTGCTGTTTTCGACGTGGTTCAATGTACCTACTACGTAGTGATCGCGACATATCGTCAGAGTGTAGTTCGACGTCGTCGTCCAAGCAGGTGCCTACGCCGCGCCGCCTAACGTAACCATTGAAGATAGAATAGAATAGAATAGAATATTTATTTGTATAACATATACAAGTCACAAAGTAACATTCACACATTTTAAAATGTTTCTATTTAGAATAGAAAATAATATGAAACATAATAAATGAATTCTATTAAAATTAAAATTATTAATAATAGAAATCCAATATAAAAGTCACACGTGCCTCCTCGGTGGTGCCAAATGAACAGCAATCAGCGTGTGGGAGATCTTCGGATCGGCTGGGTTCGCCACCACACCCCGGGAGAAACAATTACACCGGCATAACAGTTCGCTGTGTTCCGGTGTACTTCCCGGGGACCCAGTAGCAGGTGGGGTTGGCTGTGGTGAGGAGTAGGCCAGTGAGCCCGACGCGGATTCGCTGTTCAGAGGTGACGCATCGACACGGTTGACAGGGAGACCCGGTTAAACGGTTATTCCGCTGGCCGCCCGCCGGGTAGTACAGGAGCCCAATCGCGTCTAACCAACGCGAGAGGCTGCCCCGGTCAACCGGCGCATAATCCCGGAGTGGTCCGTCGTGCCGGTTGGTGACCGGAGTAGGGGTTCCGGCGGCCACTTCCGGGGGGGACCGGGGGCCTTTCCGTCTTCCGTGTCGGCGCAACACTAACCTGAGTAGTAAGCGATGAAGCTAGGGTCCACGCTTTGCCCGTGAATCACCACAGCCACCCTTTCATGCTCTTTCCCTCCCTCTTACAAAAATCATGGCAGCGAAAAAAAGGTTCAATCAGCGGTGCACACCCTTACACCACTATTTAGCGTTGACTCGACCAACGTGCGGGGGTTGCATACCAATTTGAATGCCGTCCATCACCACCTGGAGACGAAGAAGCCGGCCTTGCTTTTCCTGACGGAATCACAAATATATCGACCTGCACTACCCCGACTACACCCTGGAAGAAGCCTTCCGGTCGCGAGCCGGGGTTTGCTTGTTTGTCAGGGCAGATATTTGCTGTCGTCGCCTGCGCTGCCTTGAGGACTCCGAGCTATCAGTACTTTGGGTCCACGAGGATCTGGGAACGGTCTCGCGGGTGTACGCCTGTCTGTACAGGTCGCACTCTGGTGATGCAGAGACAGCTCGGTTATTTGAGTACCTGAGTGGAGCGGCAGACAAAGTCCAAGAGCGGTTCCCTACCGCGGATTTGGTTCTTCTTGGAGACTTCAATGCCCATCACGAGGCATGGCTGGGTGTACTGAACAAGGTGCGACGGTACTTCACGCCGGGCCAAAAACTGACGTTGTACAAAACACAGGTTAGGTCCTGCTTGGAGTACTGCTCGCACTTGTGGGATGGCTCAGCTAAATACCAGCTTGCGCCGCTAGACTCAATCCAGCGTCGTGCCGTGCGACTGGTGGGTGACCCCGTGGTGTCCCGCGACTTAGAACCACTGCAACTCCGAAGGGACGTCGGCTCCCTGAGTGTGTTCTATCGTTTATTTCATGGGGAGTGTTCGGAGGAGCTGTTTAACGCGATTCCGTCGTCCCCATTCCACCTCCGCACTACGCGTACTGGGCAGGGGATGCACCCCTATTCAATCGACCTACCACGCATGCGCACCAACCGGTTCTGTAGGTCTTTTATTCACAGAACCGGGAAAATGTGGAACGCACTCCCTGCCCATCTATTTCCTCCCAAGTACAGCCTAGGGTTTTTCAAAAGGGGCGTGAAAAGGCTCCTGTCAGGCCGGCATGACATTCGCAATCCCCGTGCATCACAGAATGTCCATGGGCATAGTTAGACACCTACTTGTAGGTGTAACGATGCCACAAGTCGCGCTATCGATAAAAAAAAATGGCTAGGCTCCAGGAGAACTGACTTTGCGGGGAGAGCCGCCTACGACTTCGCTCTGACGCATGACCTGTCTCATCTGGTAGACCAGCCCACCAGGCTGCCAGAGATAGACGGTCATGAACCCTCTCTGCTGGATCTTCTGCTGACAACGAACCCCACTGGATATAAGGTCGCAGTAAGAGCCCCGCTGGGTTCCTCTGATCATTGTTTAGTGGGATCCACGGTGCCATCTTCGCCTCCTCAGTCCCGTAATGGAGGAACGCGTCGAATTTTGCACTACGCGTCAGCAGATTGGGATGGGATGCGAGAACACTTCGCATCCTACCCTTGGAGAGAGATCTGCTTCAGTTCGGGCGATCTCTCTTTGCGGGGAACTCCAACCTGGACGATGGGGGTGCCACTCCCCCATCCATACCTAGGTGCGAGAACTCCATGCCGGAAGTGCAGTTTCGACAACGGACTGTACGGGCGGAGCTTCTCTCCCTAGACGTCAGGAAGGCGAGTGGGCCGGATAGGATTCCTGCATTAGTGTTGAAAAGGTGTGCTCCCGAGCTGGTCCCAGTGCTGACGCGCCTATTCCGTCTCTCCTACTCCAATGGCCGTGTGCCGGCGGCCTGGAAATCTGCGTTTGTGCAAGCGGTCCCTAAAAAGGGTGACCGCTCAAACCCGTCAAACTACCGACCTATAGCGATTACCTCCCTTCTCTGTAAGGTGATGGAGCGCATTATCAATACGCAGCTCATGAAGTACCTGGAGACGAATGACCTCATCAGCGATCGGCAATACGGCTTCCGGCCAAAACGATTTTTTTTTATGGAAACTGACACGATTGGCTACATCACCCACAACGTCCGTGATGTCAGCCCATAACACCGGGTGAACTAGGTGCCATGTCAGTGCTTCCCCCTTTGATCGTGCCGGCTACACTGAACTGGTCGGAAAACACAAACTATTTACATAGCCGTTTTGACCGACGTTTCATTCAGTGCGGTGGTACCAACCCGGGCGGGTTAAACCTTACCACCAAGTAAGATTAGGAGGAAAGGGACCTACAGTTTTACGAGGAATCCGAACCTCGGTCAGCCTCCAACGGTCAGCGGTCACCCATCCAAGTACTGACCGCGCCCAGCGTTGCTTAACATTCAATAGCGAATCTGCTGGTGATCTCCTAGCGTACGTCACTCACCTTTGGGGGGAATCGCTTGAAGGTCATGGTGAATCCTTGGCAATTGGCCTTGATATTGCCAAGGCATTTGATCGGGTTTGGCACAAGTCGCTCTTGGGCAAATTGCCGGCTTACGGACTTCCTTCTGGCCTCTGTGACTGGGTCGCCGACTTCCTACATGGGCGTAGCATTCAGGTCCTAGTGGACGGTTGCTCGTCGGACGCCATGTCAGTGAACGCCGGCGTACCACAAGGATCTGTGTTGTCACCCACGCTGTTTCTTCTGCATATCAATGATATGCTGTCTCTGGGCAACATACATTGTTATGCGGATGACAGTACGGCACACGGATCCTACACCAGTCACCCTTCAGCCAGTCGGGATATTGTGGATGAGAAGAGGCGAAGACTTGTGTCTGAGCTCGAACACACACTCGGCTCTATTTCCGAATGGGGCCGTAGTAATTTGGTCGAGTTCAACGCTTCCAAGACACAAGTTTGCGCGTTCAGTGTGAAGAGAGCGGCGTTCACACCGGCTCCTTCATTCCAAGGCACGTCGCTTAAATTAAGCGAACACCTCGGGGTCCTCGGAGTCGAACTGTCGCACGACTTGAACTTTCGTCGCCACATCGAGGGGAAGGCCAAGCTGGCTTCTAAAAAGCTGGGCGTACTCAATAAGGTGCGACGGTACTTCACGCCGGACCAAAGGCTGCTTTTGTATAAATCGTAGATCAGGTCCTGCTTGGAGTACTGCTCGCACCTGTGGGATGGCTCTGCCAAATACCAGCTTGCGCCTCTGGACTCGATCCAGCGTCGAGCCGTGCGACTAGTGGGTGACCCCGAAGTGTCCCGCGATCTAGAACCACTGCAACACCGTAGGGATGTCGGCTCCCTAAGTGTGTTCTATCGCTTATTCCATGGGGAGTACTCGGAGGAGCTGTTTAACGCAATCCCGCCGTCCCCTTTCCATCTCCGCACCACACGCACTGGGCAGGGATTGCATCCCTATACGCTGGACTTACCGCGAATGCGTACTAATCGATTCTGCAGATCATTCCTCTACAGAACCGGTAAACTCTGGAAAGCTCTCCCTGCTCATATATTTCCCCCCAAGCACAGTCTCGGGTCCTTCAAGAGGGGCGTGAATGGGCACCTGTCAGGCCGGCATGGCATTCGCAACCCCCGCATACGACCGAATGTCCATGGGCGTCGTGAGACACCTTATGGGTGGCTCGGCGCCATATGTCGCGCTTTCAATAAAAAAAAAAACGTGCCTCCATCCTCTTCGCCTCAAGACTCTACCTGCAGCGGTCTTCATGCAAGAAGCATACAGCGCCTCCTGGCGGAAAGGAGAAGAGTCCGGTTGCCTAGGCGACGGGCTGTTGTGATCTGACACGTCCGAAAATACAAGCGGGAGCGGGCGGTTTTGTTCAAACATTTTGCTCTGGAAAAGATAAAATCCACCCTGATCGAGCGCGGCGCGGGTTCTGAGGGCTTGTTGCGACCTAATACGGTATAAGTATAGTGAGTGTAGTTCCCGAAGTGTGTGCGTAGCTGGGCCCAGCAGATCCTCGGACAACGGGACGTTTCCGTGCCGATCGACGACCACCACCTGAAGGACTGAGCTATCGAAGGTGCGGCTGCGGGCGGAGACATCAACATCCAGGTAGGAGGCACCACACCACCACACACTTTGCGCTACACCTCGAAGCTAGTCCGACGAATCCCGACGCTGCTCAGAAGGAGTCCGACACTGCCCTGCGTTCTCCCCGACGCCACCCAGACGCAGTCCGACATCTAAGCGAGCTCCGAAACCAGTCCGACGAATCCCGACGCTGCTCAGAAGGAGTCCGACACTGCCCTGCGTTCACTTGACGCCATCCAGACGCGGTCTGACATCTAAGCGAGCCTCGAAGCCAGTCCGACGAATCCCGACGCAGCTCGGAAGGAGCCCGACACTGCCCTACGTCCCCCGACGCCATCCTGACAGAGCCCGATACTGCCCTGCGTTCCCCGACGCCATCCAGACGGAGCCCGACACCTAAGCGAATTTCCGAAGTCAGCCAGACGCTACGCCAAACTAATCCTATCACGAAGCGCAAAATAAGAACTGAACTGACTGATAGATAACAGTAGAGAACACCCGTCGCCGCCGCGTAAACCAGCCTCGGGGAAACTTGTAAAAGTCCCAATCGTCTCTTATTTACCCTATTTCACCCCTTATGAAACTATCAAACCCAGAATATAAGTACCGCTGCGGTGACGGCGTGATATTGCACATGCACAGTCGCACCCCCACCCAACTACAGTCCACCCACTAACACCACGGGGTGAGAACGACTGTCGCGTACAGCGGCCGCATTTTGAGTTTGTTTGAGATCAGACACAAGTCTTCGCCTCTTCATCCACAACATCCCGTCTGACTGAAGGGTCACTGGTATAGGATCCATGTGCTGTACTGTCATCCGCATAACAATTTAAGTTGCCGAGTGGCAGCATGTCATTGATATGCAGAAGAAACAGTGTTGGTGACAAGACAACACAGATCCTTGCGGTACGCCGGCATTCACTGACATGGCGTCCGACGAGCAACCGTCCACTAGGACCTGAATGCTACGCCCATGTAGGAAGTCGGCGACCCAGTCGCAGAGGCCAGAAGGAAGTCCGTACGACGGAAGCTTGCCCAGAAACGATTTGTGCCAAACCCTGTCGAATGCCTTGGCAATATCGAGACCAATTACCAAGAATTCACCATGTCCTTCAAGCGATTCCTCCCAAAGGTGAGTGACATACGCTAGGAGATCACCTGCGGATCATTTTGGCCGGAAGCCATATTGCCGATCGCTGATGTTATTTGTCTCTAGGGTACGCCATGAGCTGGGCATTGATAATGCGCTCCATCACCTTGCAGAGTACGGAGGTAATCGCTATAGGTCGGTAGTTCGAACGGTTTGAGCGGTCAACCTTTTTGGGGACCGCTTGGACAAATGCAGATTTCCAGGCAGCCGGCAGACGGTAAGTGAAATAAGAGAGGCGGAAAAGGCGCGTTAACACTGGAGCTAGCTCGGGAGCACACCGTTTCAGCACCAATGCAGGAATCCTATCCGGCCCATCGCCTTCCTGGTGTCTAGGGAGATAAGCTCAGCCCGCACAGTTCGTTGTCGGAACTGTACTTCCGGCATGGAGTTCTCACACCTAGTTATGGATGGGGGGATGGCACCCCCATCGTCTAGCTTGGAGTTCTCTGCAAAGAGAGACACCAATAAGTCGGCTTTCTCCTTTGCGGAGTGGGCAAGTGAGCCCCCAGGACACTGTAGAGGTGGAAGGGAGGAGCGGTAGAAATTCGATACGACAGATTTGGCGAGAGACCAAAACTCACGGCTCCCAGTTGGGTGCTGGTTCAGCCTATCACCAACTCTGCCGATATGCTCGAATTTGGCCCTGGCGATAGCCCTCTTGCAGGATCTGGAGAGGCGGTTGTATTATTTCTTCAGTTCGGATACATTAGGATCGCGTCTGTCACGAGCGCACGACCATGCACGATAAGCTGCGCCATTAGCTGCGACAGCTTCAGCACAGTCGCGGCTGTACCAGGCCTGGCTTTTACCACCGAGGCGCACGAGGGCGCTGGGAATGAACATCTCCATTCCCCCCCAGAACCACCTCGGCTACGGCATTGGCGCATTCCGGCGGATCATCCGAACTGAAGCATAGCTCTCTCCATGGGTAGGATGTGATGTATTCTCGCATCCCGTCCCAATCCGCTGACACGTAGTGCCAAATTGGACGCATTCCTCCAGTACGAGACTGAGGAGGCAAAAATGGCACCGTGGACCCCACTAAACAGTGGTCAGAAAAGCCAAGAGGAGTGCTCATTGTGACTTTGTATCCAGCAGGGTTCGTTGTCAGCAGAAGATCCAGCACAGAGGGTGCATGACCGTCCATGTCTGGCACTTTGGTAGGTTGGTCTACCAGTTGAGGCAGTTCATTCGTCAGGGCGAAGTCGTAGGTGGCTCTACCCTCGAAGTCAGTTCTCCCGGAGCCCAGCCACTTCTCGTGATGGGCATTAAAATCCCCAAGCAGAACCATATCCGCGGATATATATATATATAGGGAAACTACATGCACTTCATCTGCCGCTCTACTCAAGTGCTCGAATAATCGAGCTGTCCCCGCGTCGCCTGAGTGCGACCTGTAGATACTTACAGGCGGACACACGCGACTCCGTCCCCAAGTGAACCGATTTTGATGATTCTTTTTTTATTTGAAAGCTGGTGCTTCCCGTGTGGTCCCATTTCAATTTCGTCAAGATCGGATTGAAAAGCGAGGCGGAATCGCGAGGCCAAAGGCCGAGCGATTCCGCCGAGTACATTAATAGCAAAAAATTACTAAAAGAACTGAAATAAAAAAATATTAAAAAAAATATAAAAACCGCCTTCAAAAATGTATGAAATAAAAAAAATCGAACCCTAGAGTTGAAGGCGGTGCTAAAGCAAGCAAAAATAACCGACCGCCTTCAACTCTAGGGCTCGATTTTTTTTATTTCATACATTTTTGAAGGCGGTTTTTAATTTTTAAATAGTTTTTTTACAAAAATGTATACACTTTATTTACATACAGACTGTACGTGTATGAAATATGTTTAATAAGTTGTTTCGACATACTGTCATACAAATTAAATTACAGAACGAAAGTTAAATTTTAAAAGTTCCTAATACTATATATATAGGCCCTACATTTTCGTTCCATAGGCGGCAGGACGGCGCGGCGGAACGGCGTTGTAGTGGGACGACAGAGGTGGCGGGCGGAATAGCGAGCCGCGAGCATCGACGACGCTCGCGTGTCGTCTCGTCGGTCGCGGTGCGGGACGATGAGCTGCTGGCGCGCGGGCGGGCGCGCTTATTCTTCCCCACTCCCCGCAGCCCCCCGCACCTTGCGTTCAGTGTAATGCGAGCGCGCGCTTTTTAAACGTTGTTTTATTATATTGCGATACTCGAAACTACTCGAAAGTTTATGTTTAAGGGAGAAATTTTATTGGATAATATACAATTATATTATATTTTGATGTTCTGTGTCTAATAAGTTAATAAAAACAGACGAAGCAATTTTTCACAGTGCTTGGTTTATTGCCAAAAATATGTAAAGGTGTGATCGATAAGGAAAATTTCCTAGATAATTGTGAAAAGCGATATATTTAAAGAAATTAGGAGATACAAAAAAAATAAAAATTGACAGAGTAATTTTTATAGGTATTTTCAAATTTCTGCCTGTTCGAAATCGAAATTTTCCTAGATAATGTTATATATATACTCTTATTAATACATAATATCATATTCCGAAGGAATTTTGGACGGAGCAATTTTTCACAGCGAATTATTGCCGAAAATCTGTAAAGGTGTGATCGATAAGGAAAATTTCCTAGATAATTGTCAAAAGCGATATATTTAAATAAATTAAGACATATAATAAAATAAAAATTGACAGAGCAATTTTTCTGAAGAAGTTGTGATACAAAATAGGTATTTTCAAATTTCTGCCTATTCTAAATCGAAATTTTCATAGATAATGTTATATATATAATCTTATTAATATATAATATCATATACCGAAGAAATTTCGGGCGGAGCAATTTTTCACCAGCAGTTATAAGCGATTTTCATGTTTAGGTATAAATACCTAACTTCCAAATATAAAAAATCCTAGATAATTTGTCAAACGTGTATTTTAAACCCTACGTTATCACACTGCAAAGTTTCAGCGACAGAGGAATTACGTCGAGTGGAAATGCTTCATTGATTGGAGTAATATTCGAATGGTAATTTATAAAATATTCGAATGTTACGACAAACATTAATGATACTGCATATTTCGCTATTTTAAAGTCAAAAATGGAATCACCCAAAGACCTAGGCGTTGTTTGGTCGCGCGATCATCCGATAGATCGCTCGCCGCGCCGCGCCATCTCTCTCAGTTCGGGGCGAGACCCGTCGTCGTCGCGTCGACCGATACTGGCCGCTCCGCGCCGCGCGCCGCCGCGCCGCTTAGATAAAATATTGTACGTAATATAGATGAAATATTCTACGTAATATATCTTTGCCGCGCCGGGATGTTTTGCAAATCAGTTTTTTAGCAGTTTGAACGACTTTTTGCCCGGCGCGGCAAGGCCGGCGGGCGCCGGCGCGCGCGCCGGCCACGCCTCGCGCGCGGCGGCGCCGGCGCCCCGGCGGCCGCGGCTCGGTAGCCACTGCGCAGTGAAGTGTCGCTTTGGTTCTTCGAGCAATTAGGACTCTGGTTGTGTTTCTAGTGTGTGACAAAAAAGTGATAGAAATATTTGCGCAAGATAAAACCCGACGAATAGACTTACATTATAAATAGAACAATATTAGACCTACCCAATCAAACTGTAGTGTGTGTGGTGTGTGTGTGTGTGTGACTGATTTCTTCATAATTTTCATAAATTCGCTGGCGTGGTCTTCAAAACACCATACCTACATATTTCAATCTAAAAGTGAGTACATTTTTATTACATATATTTTAATAATTTTATCACTTTTATCCTTACCTTATTTTGTCTTTCAACTATGTATCTGTTGAGTGAGAATACTTTTACATAATTTGGGCAATTAACTCAGACATGAAAATAAAATAAAAAATCACGTCTCGGTATCCATTAGATTCACGTTTGGGTTTAGTACTACGAGTAAGTTAGCGCACATTGTGCGCTAGGTACCTATGGGACTGGGTGTGCTGTGCGCCGCACACCCAGTCCCATAGGTCACCAGCCGCCACTGTATGTATGTATTCATTTTATTAGTCAACCATTAGGAGTAGTGGAGTAGATTTATGACTATCTTAATTTGTTCCAGTAAATTTATAAAAATATTGATAATGTGTGCGTTTTAGAGAGAAATAAATATTTGTCTTACTAGCTTTCTGGCAGCTTCACTTTGCGGTGGCACAAATCCTATAACCACCCATAGATGTGCCAGAAAATGTCAGTGAAAAATACATTTAAATTTAATTAGTAGTTTTCGATTTACAAGGGAAGCTCATAAAAATATGACCAACGAAAAATTACAGATAGAAATATTCGTAGAATCTTCCCTATAATGGAGGATGTAGAACTGTGCGTCGGTGTGCAGTTACAGATGTTTCGCTTTATTAGTTGCGATAGATTTTCTAGTAAAGTAAAATCCTAATTATCTGGTCTAATTGGGACCCGGGGTTGTCTGCATAATCGAAAATCCAGATAATCCGTCTTCAGTAAAATAAAAGTATATACATAGTGTTAACTTGAAACTATGTACAGGTTTATTGATTAACATAAACAGGCAGACATTGTCGTATCATGTTGTCTGCTGTCGGTCACCCCCTCGCGACAACTTGTATGCATAGCAACTAAGACTCATGAAGAAGTAGCTCATTTAAAGTATGCCTATATACTTATATGTAAATATGAATATGTAAAATGTGCGTAATACCCATACAGATGCACAATAATATCTTATAATATGTACATTACCAAAAGATTTTTAAGTCTCCACATTTCAGATCTTCCCATGTACTGATCCTTGAAGGTCAGTTCGACGGAGTCCAAGGTCACGTCGGCAATGGTGACCTTATTGACATAGACGTCAGTGAAGGTACGCAGTTGGAATGTGGTTGCTATACTCTGCTCCACGCTTATCGTATCTGGAACATAGTATGTCATGCCATGCATGATTTTGTAACATTCGTGACACCTACAAACTAGTCCTATCAACAATCTGTTTAACAATGTAGGTAACAGCTTGCAAGTTTCTGTGAGAATAGAATATTCAATACAGGGTGTTTTATGACCATAGGTCATACATAAAGCAAACCAGTGATTCCTTGACTAATTTAAAGTCTAAAAGGCCCAGTAAAGTTTTGTCAGATATGCCTTAATTAAGGAGTTATTAATTAAATTAGTTTTCGCGCGCAAAATACTAGGGTAGTGCGACCGACCCGACGCTCGCTACATTGCGACGTTGCCGCTTCGCTCTGTGCATTGTCGATGCCCGCACATGTTTATCGGTCTATTCACACGGGAGCATTTCGTAAATGGAGTGTCTTTATTTAGTTTAGCATGGAAAAAAAAAATCACCATAGTACAAAATGTCATCTAACTTTTTTGCTCCAAATAGGCTCAGGAGTGGTCATAAAACCTATGGTCATAAAACAGCCTGTATAATTCTTCATTGCACACAATTGAAAGAAGAACAGTGTACGAAAATACATAATAAATACAGCAAAGGCGGACCGCAATTGATTTCTTCCCGTCAACCTTTTGGAATGTCTATTAAATTAATATGTCTGCAATCAGCTAGAGGTACTAAAATTAAATATATATCTAAATGTTTTTTCGCTCTGTGATCAGTCGCTGTTGTGGTCTTTATCAGATGTTCTGGTAGTTTTTGTTGTTAGGGGCTGTATTTACACTCAGCAGCTTCGTGATAATTTGACCACTTTACTTTTACGCATAGCTGGGCGCGTTATCGTTAATCCGTTATTAACGAAGTTAACAATGCCCCTAACTTTTTAACGATAGCGTTAATGTACAAAACTATTAACGAACTTAAGTTCCGTTAATAGTTTTTATTTCGTTAACTTTAAGTCCGTTATCCGTTAATTCTATCTTGTATCTATCTCTACGTACGATAATTATCATACGAAATTCCAACTCTGATCGTGTCCGTACATGTTCGTTACTCGCCTCATTCAAACAATGTTCGAATCATCAAATTATTCCACTTGTTTGTACGTAACATCACATCACTAACACAACATAACCTATTCTATTATATTATAAATGATTATAAACATAAATAAAGCTAACCTAGCCAATGTAACCATCTTTGTTGTGTTGCGTGTTTAAATGATTAACTAAGTAAATGGCAATACAGTGCCTGATTAATAGAATTACTCTTAAAATAAAATAAAAACTCATGAATTATGAAAGTTTAATAATCAATTCGATATATACGATTAACGCTAACGAATTAACGAACTTTCATTAACTTCCGTTACATTAGCATTGAACTAACGCTCTAGTGATTAACGAAGTTAAGTTTTTGAGTAACGGAAGTAGGATTAACGAAGTTAAATTTCTAATTAACGGTGCCCACCTTTGCTTTTACGCACATTTAGACTTATCTATCAGCTAAGGCTGCATGTCTAAAATAAGTAAATACATTATTTTGGAGACAACTTTTATAGATCTCGGAAGATTCTACCGCTTTTAAGACCCATTTTCAATAAAAAAAATAATGAGCTGGTTTGGACGCAATGACATTTTATTTTAACCCATTTACGCCCAAATAAAACCCATTTTTATTAATTTTTAAATATCTTTATTTATGAGATACTTAGGCCTATAAAACAAATATTTAGTAGTTGAAAACATGAAAAAAAAATTATCAAGTGATTTTTTGGGGTGTACTTTATTTAGTACAGTGGGCACTAGTGACACTAAAACATCCTATTTTGTCTTTTTGCAATTCTATGACAAAATTACACTGTTTCGAGTTGCTAACGATTTTATCGGCCTTGATTCGGCATTCCTTTCTCAATCCTTGTCACCTTGTCATCTTCTTTCAGACCACAGCGCTCTCGCACTACACTGGATTTGCCAATATCATACTGAATATGATTTAATGAAATGTTTTCATTCAAATAAAGTAGTGGATTTGTTGTAGCATATGAACAGCTATGTTAGCTGTTCATATGCTACAACAAAATCCAATAACTCCATATTTAATTATTTAACACAAATTAGGGATTTAATGTATTTAATTTATATAATTTGCTTAAAAAATTTATTTCATTAAAAACATATTTAATATTACTCTGTGAATACTATTATGTTAATGTGGCTACAAACCTTTCCCGCGTCCAGCGACATCATCCTTGCTAACCTGTAGCAGTAGACGCGGAAAGTCATTCTCGGGATGATAGATCTCGACCACATCCTTCTCCTTGATGCCCAGGTGATCCTTCCGGTTGATGATTAGCTCCTCCGCTGCGACCACAGACTCACTGAGTGCTGCTACCTCCACTCCATTCACTCTGTTTACTTTATGGAACCTGACTAGGGAATGCAATTTCGAGCCGAGATTGGCAATTCGAGATCTCGTGTGGTAAGTCTGGGCTCGAGATTCGCCATTCGAGATCGAGATTTAGCTTTTTGCATTATTTTTTATCAAAATCGCAAAAAAAAAATATAAAACTGACCTACTCAGGGTATTGCTGACACATTTTTGTAAATAAAACACAATATCAATCGAATATTGACAAAAAATATAATCATTTATTTTTGAATAAAAGTAATGATATCTCTCACTCACTATCACTTCGCAACAAATGAGTGTCCTTTTCCTATCCTATCCTATGGCATTGTATGGCAGTTGTAAAATTACAATGACTATTTGACATTTGGTGTTCATTGCGTAGCCAATATGAAAGTAATAAAAAATATGACTTGATCAAACTGCTCATTGAATCCGCATATCTAATAATAAAGACTAATAATACATTATTAACTGTCTGATAAACTACTTAGAAAAAAACATACATAAAAAAAAACCAGGGTTCCTTCGGGATAGTAGTGTGTTGGGCTAATATCACCACAACAGGTGTAATACTCGAACAATCGTGCGTGTCCAGTTTTATAAAATATTGCTACTGATTGATTAGGTGAAAATTATATTAGCTATCTGATTATGAAAATGATTCATATTTTTCAATAAGTTTCAATCCCCATTGTTTTCGTTCTAAAATTAGAACCTTATTTATAGGGATTAACCAACATATTAACAGCGATCAGTGGTTAGGGCAAACTGGGCAAATTAACTTTATGTTTGTTTAGAAAAAAAAAACATTACACACTCAGCAAAACGTGTCCAACCCGAGGACCCATGTGTGAACTTCACACATGGGTCCTCGGATTGGTTAAGAAAGTGGACTTGAGTGTAAACCGGAGTGTGTAAAATAAGACGGTGGCGCCGCCCTGGTGGTCACAAATTTTCACACTCTGACTGAAATTATGGCGACCAAATGAAGGACAGGTTCCGATTTCCGTATTTCTTAGACAGGAAGATTCAAAATCGCACGGAGAATACGACAATGGTGACCATTCAATGCGAGGACCCACGAAAAAGTCCTCGTTTTGAAAATGTCCTCGTATGTGCCTTGTGTATTCAGGTGCACGTCCTCGGATAGTACTTAAAACAAACACACTTTAAACTTATAGTAATAGTAATAACATCCCTCTTTTTGCTTCGGGGGTTAAAAAATCAAAAAACGGAAAGTTTCTCATATGTATATTGGTCTCAACCCTTAACCAGTCAAAGATTTATTAAAGGATATTTTTCAATTTAGCACAATGCACAGTATGTTATGAGACCATAAAATCGGACATCCTCTTTTTATCTAATCGACCATTAGAACTCATTTTTACAAATGTAAGAGTAAAACTCCCATTTGAAAATTCCACATAGTTTAGGAGGAATAAAAATTCAAAATTAATTATTTTTTAAATTTTAGAAAGTGAAAAAATATTCTTACTCGATAACTAATAAATAACATTTTGTTTAGAAAAGCTACAATGTTTCATAGAACTCTTAAAACTACATGTAATAAGCGTTTAATATGCTTCGTAAATGCCAGTAGTTAATTTAAAAAAAAATGTTTTGTGTATTTTATGATGTGTTTTGTCAGCCTCGATAGCTCAGTGGTGCAGACAGTCAACTGTCGCTATTGAATGTTAAGCAACGCTGGGTGCAGTCAGTACTTGGATGGGTGGCCGCTGACCGTTGGAGGCTGACCGAGGTTCGGATTCCTCGTAAAACTGTAGGTCCCTTCCCTCCTAATCTTACTTGGTGATAGGGTTTGACCCGCCCGGGTTGGTACCACCGAACTGAATGAAACGTCGGTCGAAACGGCTATGTAAATAGTTTGTGTTTTCCGACCAGTTCAGTGTAGCTGGCACAATCAAAGGGGGAAGCACTGACATGGCACCTAGTTCACCCGGTGTTATGGGCTGACATCACGGACGTTGTAGGTGATGTAGCCAACGGCGTCAGTTTCCATAAAAAAAAAAAAAAAAACAAGCCGCTCTTTCTAGCCTTCGTCGACTATGAGGTGTTCGACTCAGTTGAAAAATGGGCTGTCTAAAACTCCCTTCTGAGGTGCAGAATCGACTACCGCTACATCGAGGTAACTCCGTAGTCTGTATCGGTCCGCGACGATGACTTTGAGGCTCCACGAAAATACCCAACCCACCCCCCTTGGTAAGGGCGTAAGGCAGGGGGATGTGATCTCATCCAAGCTCTTCACGAACGCATTAGAAGATGTGTTCAAGACACTTGAGTGGGACAAAATGGGTATCAACGTGAATGGATATCTTCTCAGTCATCTGCGTTTCGCCAATGACATTGTCCTTCTGTCCTATTCCCGAGATCAGATCGAGATCGAGATCGATTCAGATCATGCTGGAAGACCTTTATACAGCGTCGATGAAGGTGGGTCTGAAGATGAACTGGGACAAAACCAAGGTCATGGCGACCGAGGTTATGACGGGAGGACAAATCGTTATTGACGGAGAATTAGTGATTGAACAGGTTGAAGAGTACGTATATCTCGGTCAAATTCTGCGGCTTGGTAGACAAGGCCTGCTAAAGGAGGTCGAGAGACGAATTTAACTGGGATGGGCTGCCTTCGGAAAGTTAAAATTCGCCCTGAGGTCTAACCTTCCGCAAAATTAAAAAACCCGTTTATATGACCAGTGTGTCCTCCCGGTTATGACGTACGGGTGCGAAACATGGACGCTGACGGTCGGTGTTGTCCAAAGGTTGAAAGTTGCCCAGCGAGCAATGGAGCGAGCCATGCTGGGAATATGTCTACGTGATATGGTGCGTAACGAGGCAATCCGCCGACGCACCAAGGTAGTCGATATTGGATACCGGGTGGCTAAGCTCAAGTGGCAGTGGGCTGGGCACGTCAGCCGAAGAGACGACGACCGTTGGAGTAACTGTGTCCTACACTGGCGGCCGTGGGCAGGAAAACGGAGTGTGGGAAGACCACCCGCCAGGTGGGACGACAACATCAAGTACATCGGCGGAAAGCAGTGGTTTCGTACCGCTGAAGGCTGGGAGGACTGGAGGAAAATTGGAGAGGCTATGTCCAGCAGTGGACGCTTACACGCTGACTGATAAACTACTAATTAATTATTTTGAAAATAGCTTCTTAAGAACGCATGCTTTGCTTGCTCGGTGGCATGCCGGGCCGACTGGCAGGCGAGAGCAGCGCAGCAGTGTAGGCAGTCAGTCAGCCAGCGCTCTGCCGCGTACCCATCAACACGCATGATTTGCACGCGTTCAGTCTTGAAATCTCATTCGAGATCTCGACCGCACCGACATTTCAAAAACAAGAGTAGCTCCCCACGATATTGAATCTCGAAAAATGGTTCGAGATCTCGCGAAAATCTTATCTCGCGAGATCGAGATTGCATTCCCTAAACCTGACACGGTTGGTTACATCACCTATACACTTGTTATGTCAACCCATAACACCACGGGGAACTAGGTGCCAAGTCAGTGCTTCTCTTGGGTGATGTCACCTACACTGAACTGGACGGAAAACACTAACAATTTTTTACATAGCCGCTTCGACAGACCTTTCTTTCAGCGAGTTGGTAGCAATCCGGTCGGGTTAAACCCTACCACCTAGTGAGGTAAGAACGGAAGGGTCAACAGTTTCACATGGAATCCGAACCACAGTCTGCCTCAAAGGTCCGACGGGTAAACATCCAAGTTCCGATCGCATCCGGGTATGTTTATAATTAACAATAGAATGGACATCCATCACACAAGCGAGCTAGCGATGCTGACCATAGAAACAGAACTACAGATGCAATATAAATTGCTTATTCTACTTGTAATTCTTGGTCACACATCATGCTGTCCTCGCTCAGGTCATACCACACACGGATTAGATAAAGACTATTCAGCTATAAAACATGTTTACATACGCCGTTAGGCAGAGGTACCAAGGTAAACGCTCATCAAACTATAGAGGCACTATTTTGCAGAAAAAACAGGTACCCACCAAACGGAAGAAATAGAAGAATAAATGAACGTACTACTGAAGCTCGACTGGTGCACGATGAGCTTGAAGGACTTCATGTCGCCCCTCACGCCGGCTCCCCAGCCCATTTAATCTTGCGGTTAACTTCTGCACATGGACAACACCATTGAGTAACTTATATGGACAACACCTTTAGATTTTTTTCTAATCTTGCAACGCCTGTCTATATAACTATCCCCCCCTAACAAAGAGTAAAGTATTATAGCCCCCTAAATAACAATCAAAGAGAATATAACCACATAATATACTCTATATCAGGATCAGGCCAGGCAGGTGACAAGAAAGAACGTCTCTTTGTAGTAAGCACCTGACAGTTAACTTTTGTTCTTATTTTTTCTTACGGAAAGGCAAAGATAGTGGTACCGTATAGCCATATGTCTTGTTTTTTTCATTCTCCATCTCATTTACATTTGTATTGTAGCACCTCGTAATAAAAAAAATTGGAGCATAAACGAGTGTCCCTTTGTAGTAAGCACCTAACAGCTGCCGCTGCTGAAAAAAAAACATACTACGCGCTTGCCTTGCCTTGCCACGCACAACGCATAAATGTTAACGAAAGTCGAGAAGCGAAGCAAGTTCGTCGTTCATCGTACATAATGGTGTATAGATAAGGCGTGTGTTGACAACATTTGAAAGGACAATGGAGGTAATTAACATACTTTGCGGAAAATCTAAATCCACCGCCCCGACATGACCTGTCAGTGTGGCTATTCCCTATTCCGTTTTTATAAGCCGGAGAAGAGGTAATCCTAAGTCGCTATTAAAAATCAATTCGCGGAAGTCGCCAATTTGTATGAAATTTTATTCGTGAACTTTTTATTTTTTTATAAGGCCCCTGTTTTGATTTCCGCTAAGTATTCTAATAAGGCTAAGTATTTTCTAATAGGAGTGTTTTGCGGTCCTTTATGCTCCTGTATTTTTTTTGCGAGGTGCAACTAAATAATTAATGCAAATGCGAAAAAGAAGAATGAAAAAACAAGACATATGGCTATACGGTCACAATATCCTTGCCTTTCCATAAGAAAAAAAAACAAAAGTTAACTGTCAGGTGCTTACTACAAAGAGACGCTCGTGGTCTGGTCTGTGAGGTGAGGTGAGGTGAATCACAGAATAGTCCACGGTAAGTGCATTTTAGCAAACTGCACTATGCGAGTTTTCTCCCCAAACAGAGATTATAATCTGCGGGGCGGATCTCGGCGTGTCACCGCCGCAGACGAGTGGATCGGGATCAATTCTGATTACTCTCACTTTTTTTTTCTTATTTTTTTTCGGAAATATACAAACTGTTCTGGTGGTTTAAAAAAAAATTACCAGGGTTATTATAAAGTAGATGCGTCGCTACGCGAAGCATCTTCTTTATAGGTACCCTAACCTAATGTTGAGGTGGTGCATGTCGTTTTTGTTACAAGTTTGTATTTCCGAAAATAATTCTTAGGTGGTTATAAATAAAACTAAACATCCTAAAACAATTTGACACCGTAACATTGCTTAAAAAAGAAAAAAAAAGAAAAATAAAACCAAAAAGATTTGGTGGGATTCGAACCCATGGTCATAAAACTACTAGTCCTAGACCCTCACCCCTGAGCCACGAACACACTTAAACGAACAAACGAATATCGAATTCCCTTGAATCGGTTTCGGCTCTATGACGTCATAGCTGTGAGCGAGAGTAATCAGCATTGATCCCGAGCCACTCGTCCCCGCAGCGGTAGTCACTCACTCGTCAGTGTTCTCCCTCACACCCGCACCGTACTTGTATAGTGTATTCGCGTGGCGCGGGCAACGACACTCCGAGGTCTGTCCCGCGCATTATCTAACTAAGAACTAGGTAACAAAGTGATGTTTTGGTGGTTGAAAAAAAATATAACCAGAGGCGGCCTTAGGGGCGGCAAACTTCAGAGGGCTGCAGATTTCCGAAGATTACAAGCAATACTTGCGCTTTGGTATGTGTAAGCCGTAAAGTGCGCGATTATGGACGCAATACTCAAGCAAGTCACTTGTGGATAGAGCTTTCGATCTAATGCATATAAATCATTATGGTAAAGGTTTTAAGTCCCCATTGCAACTTAGTAATACTCCCATCCTACATATGTTATTTATGTTTTGCGCGAGCGGCGAAAGTCAAGTGGCCTATACATAAGAACAGTACAAGTCCGGCACTGATGTTGAGGCGGCGCATGTCGTTTTTGTTACGTTTCGTTGAAAACTCCCATAGTGCATTTTCCTAATAACGATAAGTAGTATAATTTATTCTTTGGTTCAGTCCAAAGAATATAATACGTTCAGTCAGTCACTCAGTATTGCAGTTTTGGTTGCTTTGCCTTTCTTTCTTGAAGAAAATTTTAGTGCTGTGCGTGCTGTAGTAGTAAGTACCTATGTAATGTATAAGTAGGTATCAGGTTATGTTGTGACTTGTGTGTTTAATTCCGATTTGATTCATGTGATTTGAAGGTTTACGGCTCTAGTAAAGCGCGTCCAAAGACGTGCTGATGGCGATGTCTAACTTCTCGAAAAGGCGACGTGAGGGCACGCGCGCCAGAGTCAAGGTAGGAGAGACCACATTGCGTGGCCAGTTGGCAATAATCAGCATGCTTTCATATTTCTGAATGTAGGTAGGTATTCCTGTTTGGGTCGCGCCCCTGAATTTGTCGCTTGCGGGCTGAAACTGCAAGTACGCTTTTAGAATAGACATAGACTACTATTGTCCTGCACAAAGAGAGACAGATTGAAATGAACAATAGAAGGATGATTTTTTGTTTTTTTATGGAAACTGACACGGTTGGCTATATAACCTACAACATCCGTAATGTCAGCCCATAACACCGGGTGAACTAGGTGTCATATCAGTGCTTCCCTTCATTTCATGTCGGCTACACTGAACCGGGGGTGGGTATAGATACTGGCAGGTGGCGGAGGGGGGATGCGGGGTGGGAGGGGGGGAGCTTGGCGTATCGATTTATGAACCTCCCCCCCCCCCCCCCCCGAGGAGGGGGGCCGTTTAGGGGGGGGGGGGCGCCATACAAATGAATTTTTCATACAAAATAAAAAAAAAAAATTTTTAAGGCACCAAAACATTGGTTTTGAATATAAATGTATGTAAAAACAAGGGAAGTGGTATGGGTGATGTTTTGATGGTTTAAAAAAAAAATAACCAGGGTTAATTTATAGAAGATGCGTCGCTTCACGACGCATCTTCTATAAATTAACCCTAACCTAATGTTGAGGCGGCGCATGTCGTTTTTGAATAAATTCCTATTCAAAATAAATGTTTTGGTGCGTTAAAAAAAACAAAAAAAAAATCGAAAATTTATTTTGTATGAAAAATATTTTTTTTTAATTTTTTTTTCTCGAAAAGTATTGATCTCCTCGGGCTAATTCTTTAACTAATATTCTTCTTACATTCTAAACTACAGGATATAACTACCAGCAATTTGCTATCAAACCTGCCATTAACTATACCTCAGCCCTGGACGGAAAACACGAACTATTTACATAGCCGTTCCGACCGACGTTTCATTCAGTGCGGTGGCATCAACCCGGGCGGCTAGTAAGGTAAGAAGGGAAGGGACCTACAGTTTTACGTGGAATCCGAACCACGGTCAGCCTCTAATGGTCGAGCGGTCAAGTACTGTACACGCCCAGATGTGCTTAACAACAGTCGACCGACTGCACCACTGAGCTATCGACGCTGCTATAAAATAAATTCTAATTTTAATAAATAACTTATTATGGTAAAGGACGACAGAGGGTGGCTTTAAACTAGGCAGCCACGGTAGGGGGGGAGTAGGGGTGCGGGGCTGATATTTTTACACACACCCCCTCTACCGGTGGGGAGAAGGGAAGGGAGGAAGGGTGTTTTTTTATGAAAAGAGGTGAGCAGAGGGACCGGGTGAATGTTTTGGTGATTAAAAAAAGAAATAACCAGATGCGATGCATCGCTTCGCTCCACATCTTCTATACATAAATCCTAACCTAATCTTGAGGCAGCCCATGTCGTTTTTGCATACATTTATATTCAATAGTAAT
Source organism: Nematopogon swammerdamellus (assembly GCA_946902875.1). Classification (NCBI taxonomy): domain Eukaryota; kingdom Metazoa; phylum Arthropoda; class Insecta; order Lepidoptera; family Adelidae; genus Nematopogon; species Nematopogon swammerdamellus. The sequence continues at coordinate 10,279,343 of OX336335.1, read as the reverse complement.
GTTTTGGTGCTTATAAGAAACGATTTTTTTTTGTATGAAATTTTTTTTTTATGGGAAATACGTTTCTTTATTATTTTTTTTTCTCGGAAACTACACGTCTCTGGAAATACATTTTTTCGCTAAAATTTTTTTTCTTTTAACTCGGCCTACACATTACCAGCAATATGCGACCTCGGCTCCCCAGTATAAAGCCACACCCAGCGTCTTGTGTTAGGATAGGCCATTCTCCACACCGAGACCACATTATGTTGTACGTTAACGCTCAGGTGGTGCTACTCCAGCCACCTGAGCTCTTTTATTAACCGGAGCACCCTTCTCGGCCGCTTCCACGCTTAAAGGTGTAGTTCCCACTCTGTCAAGAAACTAGAGCCGTTCGTTCGTCCAGGAGGGTGCCGATTTATTTTCTACCGAAAATCTAATTTCACCGGAAGCTGTCCTTAATCATCCCAATGAATTATTTTGACAATTAAATTTATATAGAACAAGCTGTGCCCGCGGCTCCGCCCGCTCTCATATTTCACTTCACTGCTAACCTCATAAGCTATTTAGTGTGATAGTAAGTAGCCTATAGTTGATGGGAAGAATCAAGCTATCCGTAGAATTTTGTTTTATTAAAATCGGTTCAGTGGTTCTCGAGTTATAAGCGGACAGACAGACAGACAGAAAGCAGACGTTGGATTTTATTATAGGTAAGGAAGATCAACTGAAACACCTGCTTATTTATTTCTATATTTATAGAACCCATTGGTTTATTCCCCCTGGGCATTTTAAATGTATTTTATGTTTATATGTTAGTACTAAGCACGTGCTCGCTTTATATATATTGTTTCAATTAGAAAAATGCAAATCGAAATCATTGGAAAAAATACACCCCGACCAGGATTTCCGATGACTGTTTGCAAAATTATGCGACATCATTCATGAAGGTGCAATAGATCGTAACGGCCCGGTGGTGTATTTGGTTATCGCGTTGGCGACTCAAGCCAGAGATCCAGGTTAAAATCACTGCATTGCTAACTATTATTGTTATTTGGCAGGCTCTGGGTGATCATAAGGAGTTCCTGAAACGAATCACTAAGTCACTTTACTATGGGCAGCTGCCGAGTCTTCCGTGTCTCAGCCTGCCTGTCACTGGTGCGTCAACATCGATGTTTAACTATAACCTCTAGTTCATATTTGTTGTGAAATCTGAAACGTCGCATACCGCACGGACACCGCTCGCCGCTCCGTCTGCGCTGGCGCAATGAACCGACTATACTTGCCTAAAATTTGTAAAAATATCGAAGGAATTAATATAGTCAAGGAGCCATATATAAACGTCCTGACACACTTCTGAAACCTTTTCCTCGGTAATAATGCTCTTTATACAACACATTTTGCCTAGAAGTTGATCATCTATTCCCATAGAACATAATATGTACCATAAAAGTGAAGGAAAATGAACATAATGGCATATACATCTTTTCTGTGGTTAACATTAATATTATTATTTTCCTCAATATTGAAATATGTTTACCCAATGTTATTATAAAGTATGACCTCCAGTGACCCTATACCGATAAACCGATAAACCCATGCCTTGGGTAAGTAGATATATAGGTAAACTAAATAAAATGTAGTAGGCAATACACATAGGTATGTTGCACAGCTCCATAGTGAACTTTGAGTAAAGCTGTTTGTCACTATGAACAGTAACCATGAGATAAAATTTACTCCCTATATTAATGATGCGAAGATAAGTATATTGACAGTTTTTATTTGTACGTATGTAATTTACTCAGCGTATAGGAAGGTTCCAAAAATGTTATTGTAGATTTTAAATTTTAAAGTTTTTAAACTTAGAAAATTGTGGCGCAGGCCTTTTGCCATCTAACTCTTGAAATTTTGTATTCCCGATGACAGAAATATCGGCGGAGCTATTCTCGGAGGCGCAGCGCGGACGGTCGCTGAAGCGACTGCACCTGGACGGAGCGGCGGAGCTTGCGCGCAGCGCGTGCGTGTCGCCCTGCTCCCTCGTCCTCGCCATACTCTACCTCGAGCGACTCAAGGCTTGCAACCCCGAGTATCTGGCCAAAGTCGCACCCAATCAACTCTTTCTCGTTTCTCTGGTCAGTTTTTAAATAAATATATACAATAATAATAATTTTAAATGTGTACTTTTCAGTTTATTTCTTTATCTAGAATGTATAAAAATATTTTCGTACCTGTTTCATCAACACACCTGTTTTTTAATTGGTTTTTATTGAGAGCGCGACATATGGCGCCGGGCCACCCATAAGGTGTCTGTAACGACACCCATGGACATTCGGTGGTATGCGGAGGTTGCTAATGCCATGCCGGCCTGACAGGTGCCCATTCACGCCCCTCTTGAAGGACCCGAGACTGTACTTGGGGGGAAATATATGAACAGGGAGAGCGTTCAAGAGTTTACCGGTGTTGTAGGTAGAGGAAAGCTCTGCAGAATCGATTTGTACGCATCTGCAGTAAGTCCAGCGTGTAGGGATGCAATCCCTACCCAGTGCGTGTGGTGCGGAGGTGGAAAGGGGACAGCGGGATCGCGTTAAACAGCTCCTCCGAGTACTCCCCATGAAATAAGCGATGGAACATACTTAGGGAGCCGACATCCCTATGGAGTTGCAGTGGTTCTAGATCGCAGGACACTTCGGGGTCACCCACTAGTTGCACTGCTCGACACTGTATGGAGTCCAGAGGCGCTAGCTGGTATTTGGCAGAGCCATCCCACAGGTGCTAGCAGTACTCCAAGCAGGACCTGATCTGTGATTTATATAAAAGCAGCTTTTGGTCCGGCGTGAAGTACCGTCGCACCTTGTTGAGTACGCCCAGCTTTTTAGAAGGCAGCTTTCCCCACCATATGGACGAAAGTTTAGGTCGTGCGACAGTTCGACTCCGAGGACCCCGAGCTGGTAGCTTAATTTAAGTGATGTGCCTTGGAAGGAAGGAGCCTGTGTGAATGCCGCTCTATCTGTCTTAGGTTTACTAAAATAGTGTCTGCTATCAGGGCCGTCTCAAGGGCGGGGCGAGCGGGGCGGGCGCCCTGCGCTAGAGGGGCGCCTTAGGCGCCCCGATCGTTTGCCGCACAGGCTTTCCGCCGCCTCCGCCGCCTAAGCTTTCTCTAAAATTACGCGTCGGAAACAAACAACGTAGTTACCTGCTTAAAAATATATATAAATAATAAATAAACACATTAGTACCGTGTGGGGCCGGTACTTTAAAAGAATAGCCCCACTGCATCTCTCCCCGTGTATGTCGTAAAAGGCGACTATGGGACATGACTCCCTTCTTATATTACTAGGTGGTAGGGTTTAACCCGCCCGGGTTGGTACCACCGCCCTGAATGAAAGGTCGGTCGAAACGGCTATGTAAATAGTTTGTGTTTTCCGTCCAGTTCAGTGTAGCCGGCACGACCGAAGGGATGCACTGACGTGGCACCAAGTTCACCCGGTGTTATGGGCTGACATCACGGATGTTGTAGGTGATGTAGCCAACCGTGTCAGGTTCAATAAAAAAAAAAAAAATTTAATACATTAATAAATTTATAATAAATCATTGGTTCCATCTATCGTTCTATGTATTTCTGTACTTTCTTTCTACTTTATATTCTCCAGACACTTTAATTTATTAAAATATGTTTCCTTAAAGTAATGTTTTTATTAATTTAACCCTAATATTACTACTCATTAAGTGCACTGACATAAAATTAAAAATCAAAATTAATTTAAATTCGCCGCATAAAATAAAATCACCTATGATGTTAGAGTCTGGGACGGCAGCAGCGGACGGAGGGGCACTAAGCTTGTGTTTGCCCGGGGCACCTATTACTCAAGAGACGAGCCTGTCTGCTACATACATGGCTTATGTAATGTCTTGCTTGTTATCAAACATATCTGAAGAATATAATCAGTTGGAATCTGATCAAGAAAGAAAATGATATCAAAATATGTAACCAATGAATGCTGAATGAATGATGAATTGTGAATGGCAATTCTGTGATAGATAAGGAACTATCATATCGATGGTTCCGGCAACAAAGGTCGTAAAAGCCATTTTGGCGAAAATGAGCTAAGAATGGAGCCCTACTTAATTTTTTGCGTTCTATCAATCTAATTAAGTGAAAAAAATGAGTGCCTCAAAAAAAATCTTTTACGTCCAATTTTTTTACTAGTAAGTATAATCAAGTTTTTTTAGAAAAGACGGTATGTATAACTCATTGTTTAGAAGAGCTAACCATGCAGGTCGTATAATATAAAACGTACGAAGAACAGTTGGTCGTAAAAACATAAATACACATTATGGTGATTTGATTCCTAAACCCTTTGATTCCCAAACGTTGAAAATAGTACTACTCCCCTTGGCTCCCAGGCCCTTTTAGCGGCGCTCAAAAACGCGAAATTTTGGTGCGCATATATTCGAATATCCCGCCTCAATCGATCGATCCATCAAAAATATGTGTTTAGTCTTATTTGTACTGAAATTGCGCATTCAGTGATATCAAACACTTCAGGATTCACGTATTTAGAAGCACAGACCGATTTTTTGAACTCCGGGCAAAACAAAACTCACTCGAAATTTTTTCCCAATTTTTCCTGACCAAAACTGTATAATTTCGCCTTTTATGTCATACCAAAATAAGCGCAATGAAACGAACTATCGAATACCGAACTACGTTTATGGGTACAATCTTTGTCTATTCCAGTGTCAGTGGAAATGTCAGCTGCCAAAAGTTACATTTTATTTTCTGTCATCTTCAATAATTATTTTCTGTGTGAAGGTGATTGTGTTGCCCAGTCGTATCTGAGAATAGTTACTAGTAAGTTTAACCAAGAAATAATACCAGTATTCAGTTTTTTGGTAGAAAATTGGTAGAATTTGATAATGAATTAAAACTAGCAGCGCGCAAAAAGGCCATTGTCTGTTAAAATTATTTGAGCGGAGAAGCTTGGTTTATGTTTGGTTAATGTTTATTATTATTATTTTTCAATTTATGGATAAGTTACAAAGTCCTTTAGCACCATAAGAATGAATAAAAATATGTTTAATAAAATTATAACAATTTGTGTTTTATTTATCTTTTTTTTTCATTTGAAGTAACGAAAACTATGAAAACTAAAATTATCGTCTAAAATTCATTGATTTGCTACACATTTTTCCAGGTTTTTTACATATCATCGCTACGCATCGTGGTGTTTACACTCAGCTATATATCAGTACATGGTTTTTGAAACCAAACCCATAGCTATTGTATTTTAAAACTGGTACATACTTCTAACTTTCATTATACAAATCGTTCTACACTCTTTTATTAGTGGTCGTAAACACCAACTTCTAAAATTTTCTGAGGTGTATATCCAAGCTAACTTCTAAAATAAGGCTTTGACATAACACGCAATGATATATTATGTATGAAACATAATTATATTTCAAGTATTTCGTGCATAGAACATAATTTTATAATTTTCGGATTTAAAAAGATATACCCTGAAAAGTTTTTTTTGTTTTGTTTTTCGTTCATTGCCAAAAAAGCTATTTTTGTGTTTACGACATTTGTTGCCGGAACCATCGATATTATAGATCTCAGTTATGTGAAAAATCATCTGATTGTGATCCTATTTTCTCGAGAGAGTGCTTCCAACTGGAGTCCAGCTGCTCACTTGTTTTCATGTTTGTCTTGGCTATTAGGTCCTCTTGCCATTCTTCTCTTGACATTAGAACTAACCCAGCGAGTGATGTTTTACATGTAAGTCACTACAACAGAACAGTGTGAGTTTTATGAGGTGATCTCATACTAATTTGCTACTTTCCACAACATACTGCAACTTTTTTGTTGTGTTTGGTATGTGGTACGTGTGAGTTAAGCCTAACCAATCCATTAATGATAATGATTTTGCAGATGGTATCCAACAAATTCCTGCAAGATGATGGAGAAGAAGATGAAGTGTTTTGTGACGAGTGGGCGGCATCTGGCGGCATTGATATCAGCACACTCAAACATTTGGAGAAGAACTTCCTCAATGCTATCGTGAGTACTAGGCTTGGTCGTGCTCGTTCACGTATGGCTCATTCTGTTTGTTCACTTGACTCACCAGCTCGACTTTCATTTGTTTAGTCATCGATTCCGCTTCGCTCGGTGAAGGAGCTGAAGATCTGTTTAGCTGTTTAGGTGAGCGGGTTTGAGCTGCGCAGATCGGTCGTTATGGGGAAGTGTAACAGTTAGTCGGGTCGTTTGTTCACTACCCATGTATAGTGGGTACCTATAAAGTAGATGAGTACAGTAAAATATGAGATGCTCATTTATTTTACTCACACAACAATCAAGCAAATCTCACTTTTTTAACTATTTAAACTTTTGCAGGACTGGCGAGTGTATGTTAGCGAGCAGACATTCGAAGCGGGGCTATCGTGGCTGGAGCGACAGGTGGCTCTCAAGCAGGCGAATCTGCGAGGCTTCTTCACATACTCAGACCTCGCCGCGAGCGCAGGCGACCTCGGTGTTGGCGAACTGCTCAAATCTTTCTCGTCCGTCTGCCTCGCCATGACCCTCGGCTACATCACCAGTCTGCTGGCGGTCGTCACCTCCACACTGCTCATCTCACACTCCTTGCTACCCTCTCTACACCAGCACACCAGCTCCCCCGCACCTGTCCACTCGAACAACGACCTCATCACACCGTTGCACCCCGCGGACTCCACCCATCCCCAAGCGACAAACGCGCCCTCCAACGTCACCATCGACCACCCTGAACTGGAGGATATCATCTGGGAGTTGAAAAAATCCTTCACTACTCAGTCCGAAATAGACAAAGTCACCTGCTGCTCCAAGTGGTGGAAGATCAACGAGGTGCACCGACAGAAGAAGATAGACTGGCTGGACCGAGTGCTCCTGAGCGCGCTGAGACGGGAGCCGCACGAGAGCCGCTGGTGGCGCTCTTCCATCCTCAACTGGCTCTACCAGTCCTCCCTCATCACGCCGCTGCACAAGTGGCTCGACAAGCTAGACCAGTGGAGCAACTTGCTAACATTCAACATACTAAACTACACCCACCAATCGTTGCATATACGCGATGAATGTGACTATTCAATGAGCCGCCATGGAACGTTCCTCAACGAAGATAGTAAATGTCAAAACCGATATCTCAATCTGGGAAAGCTCAATGGCTTTATGGTATCCGTCTCCGATCGCTAAGATACATTATTAGGACATTCATCATTTACTAATACACATTTTGACAATATTTTCATCTAATCAAACATTCTGTCAGGATCTTCAAGATGCACACATAATTGGTTTCCTATTTGTTGAAAATAGCCAAATGTTTCTAAATTATCTCTTGAAAATATTGTCATTCTTGTAAAGAATTTGGTGATTTAGACTTCCTTCGATGCAAAACTACATAGTAAGCAAACAAAAAATAAAAAAAAATTTAATCCTATTTGTATAATCTAAAATTCTAATCAAACCCTGGGCAACTTTGTGCATATTATTATATGTGCAGTACTCATCCTTACTTCAACGTAAAAAAAATTGCTTCGCGCATTGAATATTCAGTAAGACTTGAAGACACACACGAATGGATAAATAATAACACATTCACTTTAGAAATGTTCTATTCTTTCGAATTTATGCCCAAACATAACAAACTAATGAACAAACAAACGCCACCGTCCCACCCTGTGGAACGCGGCGTTTCGGTGACCTTGCGGTGCCGTTCCACGCCCTGGTCCGCGGCGCTCTAGCCGTTAAAGTTGCTGGTTGCAAACTTTAAAAATAATAATTATGTGTTCTGTAATTAATAAAAATCAACAAAAACAATCCTAGCTTGTTGCCAGCAATCATTATAGAAACAATAATAATATTATAGTGTGATGCCTTTAACAAAGAAGCATGATCTTGCTTATTTCGGGGCCCGCTGTAGACAAACATCTATAGTATAACAAAATATTCATGTGCATCCTTAAGACACCTACTTACTCGTAACAGTCGCTCTTTCAAAATAAAAAGGTGTAATATAGCAGCAACAATATATTTTTTTATTGCTTCCAACCTAGGTGTCTGTGCTCGTGGTCGGAACCTCAGCCAATTTCACCCCCGAGGAGGTGACGGTGCGGCAATGAAATTCAATACAAAATTATATGTCATCGTGCAGGTTTGAAATATTCCTCTAAAATAAGAATATAAAAATAATCACAATCATTGGAAACTCGTCAGTACGAGCTGGCAACATTATTTTCATCTGGAAATACAGTCTCAAGATATAAAATTATAGATGGACATAATTTACTAAGCACCTGGCAAAAACCATAACTAAACGCGCTGGAAAGGCCTTTCTGCTGTCAGTTTGTCTCCAGTGAGTGAGAGCGACAACGCCGAACACGCCGCTAGCACCACTGTGTCGGTGGGTGCCCTAGTAAAGTGTGTTGGTCTGTATGTTGGTGCATTGGATTTGCACCTTCTGTTACGTAGCTAAAGTTGATTTAGGGCCGATTTCACCAGCATGGCTTCGAGCATAAATCAAGGCGGGATTAGTGTGTCTAATTAGTATCACGAAAGTGTATCCAATTGTCATACACCTTACATCAGTTTTGTATGTAATTGGTAACAGGTCAAATTTGTGAATTATTATACGCCTCTATTTTTTCCCCAAAGTTTACTGTATACCAGATACCTACAATTGGTAACTAACTCCTGTCTGTGAAATATGAGAAATGTCACTAACGGACAGATAGCCGAGAGTTACCCGGAGGTAGTGAAATCAAAGTACAACTGAAAAGACACTGTTAATAGAATTTAGGTATTTATTTTATTTATAGGACTGTCTACTTGTAATTTGGTACTACAGTAGAGCCGCGCTAATCCGAACCCCTGAAACACAGTGGGATTCGAATGACGGGGTGTTCGTATTATGGAATCACGAATTTCTTCGCAATGTTTGGGTCTCTCAATCTATCATTTGAATCACTTCATAATTGTCCCGTAAAGTCAATGCTACATGTTTACGACTTGATTGTGATGCCACAATAATTGTGTTTACGTGAGTTAAAACCGAAATAACACAAAATACTCTTGCTATGCGGAACATTTCAGAGCACTTTGCTGCGCACGCTCAGGAATATGAGTGCGGGAAATTAAGGAAACAAGCAAGGCAATATAGGGGGGTGATCCCGGGCGCAGGGGAATTTGGGAATTTCCATCGTTCAGATTACCGCGTTCATCTGGATTAGGCCGTGTTCGGACTAGCGCGGCTCTACTGTATTTAGTATTATTGAAATTATAAATTAACATTTATTAAAAAAAGTTAATAAAATGTGCGTGCACTTTATTTTAAATAGTGTACATTTTAAAAGGAATGAAAGTGAAACAATATCAGTACTGAACATAAATAAAACTCTAAACTTGTCTACTCTATTTTTTATATATATAATTGGTTTTACGAAGAATAAATCTAAACTAACAAAACAAGTCTTTTTAATTATATTTATTGTGGGAAAAATACCAATATTTTGAACATTCTATTGAAATGACATTTATAGGTACTTACTTGAATAAGACAAAACGAAAATTCCTTCAGCATCTGATTTTGTGTTTCCTAGAAAATTATGTTGAGGAAAATATTGATGTTTTCGGGTGTTGTGGAGTTGTGAAAAGTTTATAAATCAAAGTCAATAATATAAATTTGAAGTAACTTTTTTATTAATTTGTATAAAACCATAATACACTATACAAATTGGATAGAAAACTATCTTAACTAAAAGTAAAACTTAATTAAAATATTAATGTAGATCACTCGACAAGACAACTTAACATCTATTTGAGAACACGCTTCCGTTGTAGTAAGTGAACTGAAATATGTTAGAAATAAATGTCTTGTAATACAATAATTCACAACAAAGATATTCATGTTAAAAGTAATGTTTCCACGTTTTGCAGGCATTGCTAAATGTTTGCATTGTTATTAAAGTTGCTTATTCCACTACCGGGTCGACTGAGGAAAGATGGTGTCTTTCTTCTACAGAACCGGTAATCTCTGGAACGCTCTCCCTGCCCATATATTTCCCCCGAAGTACAGTCTCGGTCCTTCAAGAGGGGCATCACCTACCAGGCCGGCATGGCATTCGCAACCCCTGCATGCGACCGAATGTCCATGGGTGTCGGTAGATACCTTATGGGAGGCTCGACGCCATGTCGCACTTTCAAACGGTCGACACTTGGTCGAAAAGTCGACGAACCGGCACGGGATCAGCCAAAGCCATCTTCCATCTCACTCGTTTTCACTCGCGTCATCGCACTGAAATAATAGCGGGCCATGGGTCAGCCAACTACTGGCGGCGGGACATAGGCAAGTGAAGGTATACTTTAGGTCAACTAAGCCAACTTACTGAACTCTGAACGAAAACCTTTGCACCGCTCTAATTCAAAACCCTAACTAGAAATCAATATGAAACGAGACCGATGAGGTCGAGTACGCTCAGTTCAACAAGTCAATTTAATAGGTTGATAAAGTTTGAAAGGATGCAAAGCAAGATTTTTAGGAACCTAAATTAGCACAAATTATTAAATTTGAGAATAGTCTCAGAAAAATGAACATTTATGTCGATAAGTCCACTTTTTGTACATCAAACATGGTTCTTCCTCCGAAATAAACAAGAGTTTTCATGTATACAAGGTGATATTGCAATAAAGTTTTGTTTTCGCCATATCTCTAGGTCTAATATGATTGTTAATATGTCGTCATATATTATATTATGTGGAATATCCTGAATTTATGTCGATAAGGTCGAATTTTAGATTGAAACCAAAAGGAGACTCATCCGCCGAAATTCATGGTAGGTACTGGTACTTTTTTAACCTTAACCGTAAGAGCATCCGTGCCACAGACAAAATGATAGAATCAATTCCCTTCTGTACGACTAGGATAAAAACGATCGACACTTTGGTAGACAGGTCAAAAAAGTTCTGATCACTTTCCACATTGTAAAGGGCCCTGGATTCCAGTTAAACTTAATATTATACTATACTTAGGAAAACTAAAATAATATACAAGACATACTTTAACATAACCAAGTAATATGTTCGTCCGGCTATGTTTTACTTCAGAAACTGTAGAAACTTAAACATATGTTAAACTGAAATTGACTATCTACTGGTAATATAATATGTATATAGATTTATTTTTCTCAATGTGCTGAAATGACAGAACTATAGTCTGTTTTTTTGGAAGACGGAGGAAAGTGACGTTTGGAGTGTTGCCAGTTTCTGGCAAATTTTAAATAGGCATGTAGTTGCTATCGATACTTTTATCGATTGATTAACTAATGAAATGCTGTAAACTCTAATATTTACCTAATTGTGGATTTAATTGACAACATATTAAGCTAAATCTAGCTAGAAAAATGTTAAGTTTAAGGCAGCGCCACAGGTAGCGCATATGTGTGAAGGTGTGTCGTGTCGTGTAAAAGTCGATACTATTTTCATCGACTACAATCACTAGTTGTGCAAAGCGTGCAACACTCTAATGCCAGTCAAACGTCAATTTACTCCGTCTTCCAAAAAAACAGACTATACATATGTAATCTAATCCCACGGTCTCAATGTATAATACAGTGTAAACTGAACTAACTGCAGACTGCCTGTCCTGACTTGGCTGCACACATGCTGACATTTGTACTATCCTTGCGTTGTGATGAATAGGAATATTATAGCAAACAAGCGACAGTGATTAGTTAATAAATACTATACAATATGTACAATTTCATAATTATGTCAAATTTGTGATCCATAACAATTTGATAGAAGAATTTTTACTATAAAACTTTGATTTTAGTACTTAGAAGTAAAGCACATACAGTACATAAATACCAAGAATGTTTAGAGCGTTTGGAGGTTGGAGGCTTATATGAGAAAAAGCATCACCGAGCTCCGCGGGTAGCGGAGAGGACGGCGCGCGCTCTGATTGGGTGTTATCGGATGGTATCACGCTCTGTTTGGTTGGTAACAAATGTTATTTGTACGTTTTTACAAACATCGTGTTACGCTGGCGCGGGCAAGGTCCGACGTTCATACATCTAACGTTCTTGATAAAATATGTATTTGAAAAATAGCTCTTAACAGCAGCTATTTGTCAACGCTAAAGCTAGGCCGAACATTTTTATTACCTAATACAGTAAAGTAAGAGTACGTTCAGATGGGCGGCGGTTATTTATTTGGCGGCTATTATGATCTATAACAATTTGATAGAAGAATGTTTACTATAAAACTTTGATTTGAGTACTTACAAGTAAAGCACCCTACAGGACATAAATAGTTTGATAAAATATGTCTTTGAAAAATTGCTCTTAACAGCAGCTGTCTGTCAACGCTAATACAGTAAAGTAAGAGTATGTTCAAAGGGGTGGTTATTAATTTGGCGGCTATATGATCCATAACAATTTGATAGAATAATTTTTACTATAAAACTTTGATTTGAATACTTACTTAGAAGTAAAGCACCCTACAGTACATAAATACTTTGCTAAAATATGTATTTGAAAAATTGCTCTTAACAGCAGCTGTCTGTCAACGCTAATACAGTAAAGTAAGAGTATTTTCAGACGGGCGGTTATTTATTTGGCAGCTAGATGATCCATAACAATTTGATAGAACAATTTTTACTATAAACTTTGATTTGAATACTTACTTAGAAATAAAGCACCCTACAGTACATAAATACTTTGATAAAATATGTATTTGAAAAATTGCTCCTAACAGCAGCTGTTTATCAACGCTAATACAGTAAAGTAAGAGTACATTCAGACGGGCGGTTATTTATTTGGCGGCTATATGGCCGCCTCTATAGATCATAATATGACGATGCATGGAGGTGTGCACATAAGCTGCTAAATAATCGCGGCTGTTTCTTAAATGCAACATGCTCCAAATTCGAGGCGACGCGACAACCGCACGCGGCTGCTGTGCTGGTAGAAAATAGTGGAGCGGGCGGGGAAATAGCCGCGTGGACGGTTAGTTCTCCACTAGACGCCATCATGGCCAGGCGTGACGGAGACGTTATCACCAAACGTGAACTCTGGCTCGGTCGAGGTCAAATAACCGCTCGAATTAAAACCTCAACAACAGTAGGCGGTTGCGGCAATCTGGCCGAACCGCTCTCAAACCGCTCGTCTGAACATACCTAAGGATCCTCCCATTGAGGAATATTTTTGCTTTGTGAATACTACATTTTACTTTACATTATGTTGATACTTCGCTCTACGTGATGATCGGTGTTGTGCTGTAATTTACAAGAGTTCTTGTTGCACACACCGCTTACTCTGCTTACCTCAATTGGCGGGATATGTTGTGATGGTATGTAGGTGTGTTGATTTCACAACTTTATTCATGTAGATTATGATACCTCATGATTGCTAAAGAATAACCCCAATGGAACGTAGGAGGGTAGTTTCACTGTGAAGTTGTACTTGATCTAACTGTCCTTGAAGAGTAGAGGTATCATGCCCAGGAAGCAACCAACTGTGATTCCGATTACTCTTCCCTGTGAAAACAAAGCAGACACTGAAGACGAAATTCTGCTCAACACAAGCCTATGGTGTAGGTGGTAGAGTTTAACCCGCCCGGGTTGGTACCACCGCAATGAATGAAAGGTCGGTCGAAACGGCTATGTACGCAAGATGGGCCTCTCATACAAACCGAAATGTTCCGCGCGCCGAAATAAAGGTACGGTAGAAGGCTATATATTTGTTGTTTAGTAAGCACTAAACAACAAAAAAAGCGGCCAAGTGCGTGTCGGGCCACGCGCAGTGTAGGGTTCCGTAGTTGCGGAACCCTATCAAAATAAATTATTTGATTATTTGTATATTTTCGTAGGGGAAATAAATGAATGTTAATTTGAAAAAGTTCTTCAACAGTGAAATGATGGCTGTCGTCCGTACATTTTATAAGTTGGTCGACTATTACTCATCAACCTGTACAGCCTACTTAGCTGTGATAGTTTTCCTTTTAATTTCGATATATGTACTACTGCTGTGAATTTTTTCACATAATATCTAATAACAACCGTTTAGCTGGCAGGGGGGGGGGGGGGGGGGGACACTTGACTCTAGCAAAAATTTGCACTTAAAAGCTTAATAATTCGCAAACGGATCCCTAAATCGAAAAATGCTTTTCACAAACCGCAATATTTTCCAGAGACCTATCCAACGACACCCCACATGATGGGGTAGACGTGAAAATAAAATTCATCCCCACTTTACGTGTAGGGGAGGAACCCTAAAAAAAATTATTTCAAAATTTTTATTTTACCACTTTGTCGGCGTTATTAATATTAATACCCATACCAACTTACAACTTTTTAGTAAGGGTCTCTGAGCTAAGCCGCGGACAGACAGACGGACGGACAGACGGACAGACATGGCGAAACTATAATGGTTCCTTGTTGACTACGGAACCCTAAAAAACCGTTTAAAAATACATTACTGGTTTCTCTCTGTTTTCCCTTCAATAGGTACAAATATTTCGCCTTTTAGTACTTTTAAATGTTATCTAGCCTTTTCATTGTTTACTCACAAAATTAAATGGGTAAATAAAAAAAGTATGATTTGTTGTTATCAACTCACCATGTTAGCAAATCGCCTACTGACAGCCATGTCCATTTGCATGGGAGATAGTTTGGGCGCGCCAAGGCCGATCAGCGCGGCGGCGCGCTCCACGTACAAGGCGGAGCCGATGCCGATGACGTCACTGAACGTGTTGCCGAGCGCCGCGGCCGCCATCGTCGATAGCGTAATGTACGCACTCATCGAACTCTCGATCGAATCCCCCTATTATGCAAACCTTCTATTAACCTCAATCTTCATTTCTAAACAACTTCTTGTGGTAGAATATTATGCATTGTTACTTAGTATAAGATAAAAGTACTTACAGCAATAATCATAATAAAGTTATCCAAGAAACCGAATCCAACAAAGGGTATTGAGTTTGCCAATAGTACTGAAAGAAGAAGTTACATTCTATGATTAGTAAATAATAAAAAATTTATAAATTTGGTAAAGTTTGGTAGACAAATCATAAAAATTTATAAATTTGGTCAGTTTGCCTATTCTCAGGGATTATCGTCAAAACTGCGGCATTCGCAGCTGTCTCACTAAACACACTGAGAAGTCCATTGGAGTGAGTGAGAGGGATCATGAGAAATTGTTAGTAGCGATGAATTGCTAATAGAGAATAACCCCGCTGGAGTAACTGCAATGCTTGCTTACAACTCAATTCAAGCATCCTTGGAGCAAGAATCGTATGAGGTAAAAAACTGTAAGATTACAGCAAATTATAAAGATGTTTTTTTTTATTTGAATAGGACTTGAGCCGCCTTGCAACTATGGCAGCCCCATAGTACCTATTAAACAATTCTCCAAACCATCTCTAGCCTCTAAATTATAAAGATGTTCTCTTATAATATTACAATGATATGGAAGCTGCTCTTATGACAATACAGTGAAAGGTACTCACAGTGAAATAGTTCCTTAGTGGTTGGCTTTGGTATAGTTGCAGCTGAAACAAACGAAAGACAAAACACTTTTCAGTTGATTGGGCTCTAAAAGTTGAAACATATCTGGTGAAACGTATTATGTAGATGCATGTTTGCTTGATGTGTGAAGTGTTTATGTATAAGGCCTAGCGCGCACTGCGATTAAAAATCGCGCGATTTTTTGTCACGAGAAATGCATTTCATGTACGTATATGTATGAGAGTGCTGCAATTAAAAATCTGCGGACAGACCCAAATTTGGCGTAACGCGATTGTTGCAGAAGGAATTGCGGTTCAAGGCATAGTATGAGGGCGACAAATTTTTTTATTTTTTTTTTTATGAAAACTGACACGCTTGGCTACATCACCTACAAGATCCGTGATGTATGTGAATCACAGTAATAAACAGTTGTGCTCGCTCGAGCCTGGGCTACGGATGTGCGTGTGGGTTTAATCTTAATTTTTTTTAAGGCTTTATCCATTCCTGGCTATGCGAGCCCCATAGTAACAAAATTTTTTTTTTATAAAAAAAAATATATCCATAAAAAAAAATTGTAACTATATTTATATTTTAATGTAATTCAGCACGATTCAATGCCTGTGACTTTACAAAAAAACTTAGTATGAATTCAAACTCCTCCCCCTGAGCTCGCCCCAAGGCTTCATGTACTTTAAAAAACAGGTTGAGTCTGCCAGTTCTTAAGTCTCTCAATAGCTTCTGCATCAGTTCTCGATTCCGGGCACATTCCAACAGTATATGGAGTAGGTCCTCTTCTATTCCACATGTGCTGCAGTTGGGTGATTGTGCTATCTTCATGAGGTACATTGTCTTATTTGTTGGAATGTGTCCGGATCGTAGTCTCAGGCCCATTACAATTTCTGTTCTCGGTCTGTCGCTCATGGCAAACCAGGGAATTCTTAAGGGTGCACACTGCATTGTTCTGTACCATATACCTTTCTGCACTGATTTGTCATCGAAATATTGTTTCCACATATTATAACAGTTCTTTTTTATTTCGGGTAGGTGGTCAGTGCAGAAAGTTTTACATTGACTAATTATTGCGTCAGATGTACAAGCCTTATTAGCCAGGCAGTCAGCCTCCTCGTTGCCCGCAATACCAACGTGCGATCCAATCCATTGTAGAGTTATGTTCTTTCCTTCGGTGTTCATTTTATATATATCTTTTAATATTTCGTATGAAACCGATCTTCCAAGGTTGCCCTTCGTACAGGACACGAGGTGTTGAAGTGCACTTTTTGAATCTGTGGTGAGTATGACAGTCTTATTAGAACCGGTCAATGTGCTGTACGAAAGGGCGTCTTTAGTTCTTCCTTTGCAAAAGGGCATCTTTAAGTTCATTGCACAGTATGTTATGAGACCATAAAATCGGACATCCTATTTTTATCTAATCTCCCATTAAAGCTCATTTTTACAAATGTAAGAGTAAAGTTCCCATTTGAAAATTCCACATAGTTTAGGAGGAATAAAAATTCAAAATTAATTTTTTTTTTTAATTTTGGAAAGTGAAAAAAAATTCTTGCTCGATAACTAATAACATTTTATTTAGAAAAGCTACAATGTTTCATAGAACTCTTAAAACTACATGTAATAAGCATTTAATATGCTTCGTAAATGCCAGTAGTTAATTAAAAAAAAATTGTTTGTGTATTTTAGTTTTATTTTTTTTTCTCCATTATACCATGATATTAGCGATAGTTTTTTATTGTAACACGTAGCCTGATATGTATTCTAGTTGCATAAAAAAAACGAGCTTTGAATTCCGTGGTATATTTGAGAAAATAAAATTTTAAAATCTTAGGGTCGGGCCCTTAAATAGCCAAAAATAATTTCCGTTTAAAGGAGTCGGGGGACCGCTAAGTAAATTCTCGCTCAGCTCTGAGTTTTTATACTTTATTTACTTAGTGGTCCACCGACTCCTTAAGTAAACGGAAATTATTTTTAACTTTTTAAGGGTCAGGGTTTTTTAAATTTGTAATTAAACTTTTTGGAATGCAAAATCAATAACACAATACCTACAACCAGTCTCGACGAGATCCATTGTACACGTGGCAATTTTTGCAAATATTTGTCGCAGTTGCGACTTTTTGTAGCCGCAATTTAAAATCGCGACGCAAATCGCAGTGCGTGCTAGGCCTGAGAGGTGCACAGAGAGATAGAGAGTGAAAAGGTTCTACTAGTGGTATACACTTAGCGTAGCGTAAGCACGGGTACATAACTCCCCCTACAGCTAGAATCGGCTGACTGACTTGAGTGATTAATCGAATCGAGGAAGATTTTTTAAAATCCATCTGTAAGGGGACAATATACAGGGTGTATCAGGATAGGTTTTCGAAACTTCAGGGTTCGAAAGGGGCCCATATTTGAAGACGTAAAGCTCTGAAACTTTTTCCCAGATTCGATCATTTTACAGTACTTTTTGGTGAAAATCTATTCTTCAAGATTTGGTGGATGGTTAACGTCCGCCTTTATTAAATAAAAAATAAATTCTAACTCATGAATAAAAATGGGTAGGTTGCATACATAACTAGTACAATTTGAACTGCGTGTAGGTAAATTCCAAACACTGAAAGTTCAATGACCTCAAAAGAAAAAGAGGACTGAATTAGTTCACTGCACTCTCCAGTCTCACTATCCATCGAGTTTTTATTAAAATTTCCAACTTTTGTATGACAAAAAAAACAACGGAATTTCGATTTGAGTGATAAGGATTTTTTTCTTCTAATAATGAGTACTTTCTATTCCTGAAGTTTCTCAAACCTATCCTGATACACCCTGTATAGAGTGAACTAGAAAATTAAACATTTTAAAGTATGTACTTTTATACGTACATAAAATTTTATTACATAAAATTTTAAGCACAATCCAGTTTAAAACAGATTGTAGATGTTACTCAAAGCAGGAATGCATAATGTAACACTAACCATACTTCTTCTTCAACCAGTCCTCGGGCATGGGGCAGTACGTGCCGGTCGGGTCCACCTCGCCCAGGCTCGTCACCTTGCTCGGCCGACCGAGTGTCGTCCGCCACCTCTGACTAGCGAGTCTACCTGCAACCAATATTCCTCACCTTGTAGCACATTCAGTTGTCATTACCAGAGAAATTAATCCAAGATAGTAGAAAGTACAGCCAAAAACGAGCATGAGCATACCTTCAAATGTCTCTTTTACTTTATTAGATTCGTACTCCTGTATTGCGGTGAGTAATATAATGCGTTCCTGGTCCGTAAGTCGCAGCAACAGCTCGTTCGCGTGCAGCTTGGTGAGGGGCCCCGTATGCGGTGTTGTCTCCTCGAAGTCTTTCGACGTTGGCCCGATCCCAAGCCATCGAACTTGAGTTATCGCAGGAGGGAAAATAGTAATGTTGGGTGTGAACGACGCGCTCTGTCGCACCGCAACCAGGCTTGGGAGCCTCGCAAGGCGGGCGCACGTTACAACTCGGGCGGCAGACATCATCACATCCACTAGTTTTGCTTTCAGAAAATGATCATTGCTATAGTTTGCCTGCCATACAGCATCCAGAGACCAAAGCCAACCTTTATGAAGCCAACCAAACGAACGGCATTAACGGCAACCGTAAACCAGCCAGACAGACTTGCTAACCAAACCGACAAACTGACAGCAGCACAGCAAAGGTGCAGCAGAGCTGACACATTGACAAGCAAGCGGCACATGAAAGAACAAAGAAAGTGGATTTTGGCCTACGTGCGCGATCAGCTGATTGCACCCGCCTCAACATTAGGTTGGGGTTAATTTATAGAAGATGCGTCGCGTAGCAAGTAAGCGACACATCTTCTTTATATTAACCCTGATTTTTTTTTAAACCACTAAACCATCACCAAAACATTCACCCATACTATTTGTTTATAATCTTTACAATCAGCTGATCCGCGCAGGTTGACTTCCTTTGTTCTCTCATGTGCCAGATCCCATTGACAACCAGCCAGCCAGCAGACAGCTGACTGGCCGACTCTACGAGCGTCTCTTTGTAGTAAGCACCTGACAGTTAACTTTTTTTTCTTAAGGAAAGGTAAGGATAGTGTGACCGTATAGCCATATGTCTTGTTTTTCTCGACTTTCGTTACAATTTATGCGTTGTGCGTGGCAAGGCAAGGCAAGCGCGTGGTATGGTATTTTTTTCCAGCAGCGTCAGCTGTCAGGTGCTTACTACAAAGAGACACTCGTCTGACTGTTCGTTCTAGTTACCGAATAATCTGCTTTGGTTCGTTCGACCCCGCGGTGCGCCACATGAAAGACATTCCTGGCTCCTTTCGTGTACACTTCGGCAGACTTCGGCTCGAAGGAAATTGGTAAGATATGTATGAGTGATGTTTTGGTGGTTTAAAAAAAATTACCAGGGTTAATATACGCATCTTCTATACAGGGTGTCCCAGAAACCGACGATAATCCTTTAACATGAGATAGGGCTGCTAATTACCTCTCAGAATATCTAATTTTAGGTTTAGTAAAAATGGCTTAGTTTTTGAAATATTGTCATTTTTGTAAAAATCCAAAATGTTCTCCCTCAGCTCATTTTTTTAAATGCCACAAGTACCAATGTAAGATTTTCTTAAATCTAGTTTTTGTCAAATATTCCTGAAAAGTAAGGCTTTCACACGGTATAACTTATTTTTTCATGTTTAATCCTGTTTAGCTGAAAAACGACTTAAGAGCCACATGTTAAAATTTTTTTAGCCTCATTCCTTGAGTTTGGCCCTTCGCGGTGAAAAAAAATAGTACTACACTAAAGTGGCATTATGCAACAAAAATACGCCCATCTAATGTAGTTTTTAAAATGGTGCATCACTTACCGGTTTGCTTAATAATTTATAAGCTATTCTTTTTTAACTGCAAAAAGACCTCGGAATTTGATAATTGTTCTACCAACTACGAATTGGAATAAAATAATCACTTGAAGTATTTGGTCTTTATTAGCCTGTTAAAGTAGATGTTCAAATTGTTTACAACCTGCACAAATGCTAGCTCGACATCTTCTCACAAATGCCCGGTTGATGCGTCGAGCAAGTACTCGATGCAAGTGCAGATACGTCCACCTATGCTATGTAAATAGTTTGTGTTTCCCGTCCAGTTGACTATAGTCGGCACGACCGAAGGGAAGCACTGACGTGGCACCAAGTTCACCCGGTGTTATGGGCTGACATCACGGATGTTGTAGGTGATGTAGCCAACCATGTCAGTTTACATAAAAAAAAACCTGAGCTACTGCCGTAATTCTTTCTTTGAGCTCTATCAAGTTTTCCACAGGTTTCCCGTAAACTTTTTATTTTAAATAGCCCCAATAATAAAAATCTAACGGATTTAAATCCGGTGACCTAGACGTCCGATCCATCTGTGGGGATATGCTTGGTCTAAAAAATTACGCACTTCCCTAGCGTGATGGGCTGGGCAGCCATCATTTTACAACCACCCCCGTATGGCCAATGGTACATCTTCTAAAAGGCTCTGAAGCTCCTGTTGCAGAAACTCAAGATAATTCGCCCGTTTAAAGTCTCTACAATTCAACGGACGTCTTCTGGCCTCCTAGCCACTTGCATCCCCACAGATAGACCGGACGTCTAGATCACCGTATTTAAATCCGTTAGATTTTTATTATTGGGGCTATTTAAAAGAAAATGTTTACGGGAACCCTGTGGAAAACTTGATAGAGCTCAAAGAAAGAATTACGGCAGTAGCTCAGGTTTTTTTTATGTAAGCTGACATGGTTGGCTACATCACCTACAACATCCGTGATGTCAGCCCATAACACCGGGTGAACTTGGTGCCACGTCAGTGCTTCCCTTCGGTCGTGCCGACTATAGTCAACAGGACGGAAAACACAAACTATTACATAGCATAGGTGGACGTATCTGCACTTGCATCGAGTACTTGCTTGACGCATCAATCGGGCATTTGTGAGAAGATGTCGAGCTAGCATTTGTGCAGGTGGTAAACAATTTGAACATCTACATTAACAGGTTAATAAAGACCAATTTACTTCAATATTGTTTATTTTATTCCAATTCGTACTTTGTAGAACAGTTATCAAATTCAGAGGTCCTTTTGCAGTTAAATAACAATATCCCATAAATTATTGGGCAAATCGGTAAGTGATGTACCATTTTAAAAACTACATTAGATGGGCGTATTTTTGTTGCATAATGCCACTTTAGTGTAGTAATTTTTTTTTCACCGCGAAGGGCCAAACTCAAGGGATGAGGCTG
The DNA here is from genome assembly GCA_946902875.1 of Nematopogon swammerdamellus. Lineage (NCBI taxonomy): Eukaryota > Metazoa > Arthropoda > Insecta > Lepidoptera > Adelidae > Nematopogon > Nematopogon swammerdamellus. Next base: position 10,257,574 of record OX336335.1, on the reverse strand, counting down.
AAAAATTTTTAACATGTGGCTCTTAAGTCGTTTTTCAGCTAAACAGGATTAAACATGAAAAAATCAATTATACCCTGTGAAAGCCTTACTTTTGAGGAATAATCCACAAAAACTAGATTTAAGAAAATCTTACATTTGTACTTGTGGTATTTAAAAAAATGAGCGGAGGGAGAAAATTTTGGATTTTTACAAAAATGACAATATCTCAAAAACTAAGCCATTTTTACTAAACCTAAAATTAGATATTCTGAGAGGTAATTAGCAGCCCTATCTCCTGTTAAAGGATTATCGTCGGTTTCTGGGACACCCTGTATATTAACCCTAACCTAATGTTGAAGCGGCGCATGTCGTTTTTGTTAAGTTTCTTTTCGAGCCGAGTGTTCACGAAAGGAGCCGGAATGTCTTTGTACCGTGTGGGGTCGGTACTTAAAAAGAATAGCCCCACTGCATCTCTCCCCGTCGCATGTCGTAAAAGTCGACTAAGGGATAAGAATATTCGTCAGCCTCGGTAGCTCAGTGGCGCGGTTGGTTAGTCAACTGTTATTAAGCAACGCTGAGCGCGGTGATTGGATGGGTGACCGCTCGACCGTTGGAGGCTGACCGTGGTTCGGATTCCACGTTAAACTGTAGGTCCCTTCCCTTCTTACCTTACTAGGTGGTAGGGTTTATCCCGGCCGGTTTGGTACCACCGCACTGAACGAAACGTCGGTCGAAACGCTATGTAAATAGTTCGTGTTTTCCGTCCAGTTTAGTGTAGCCGACATGAAATGAAGGGAAGCACTGACATGGCACCTAGTTCACCCTGTGTTATGGGCTGACATCACGGATGTTGTAGGTGATGTAGCCAACCGTGTCAGGATCCATAAAAAAAAAAAAAAAAATATAATTTCTTTCAGGTGTCGTTTCGTCGTATAGGTGCGAGAAGGAATGTTTCCGAATACTTCCAAAGGGAATCATTCGGAATCGTTCGAAAATTTCGGAATCTTTCGAATTAAGTATAGTTTTATCCATATGTGATGTTTTCACGTTTTGTAGGTTGATGAGAAGTCATTTTAACAAGAAACCGGCCAAGTGCGAGTCGAACTCGCACACGAAGAGTTCCGTATCATGGTACAAGATTTAACACTACGTACTTTAATTCACCTACCGTACCGAGTAGGTAGGTTTAGCCCACAGAAATCCTAAGTAATAGCTAGAAGTGTGAAGGAGGCGGGCGCGCGTGGCGGCAATATGGTCACTTTGTGACCATACTCGTCGTGCGCTCGCGATCCGACCGACAGTGCATCGTCGACCGAGGCACGCGTCACATATGGAATGTTTTTCCCAAAATGACGGTCTGTTGCGTGAAAACATGTAAAAACCGAACTGTGAAAGTAATAAGCTGCTAGTTCAAATAATAATAAACGAATATCGGATTCAGTAAATTCAGTTGGTTCCCGAGTGTTTCCGAAAGGAGCGTAGGAGGAGGCACAGGATCAGCCAGACCTGTCAGGTGTCAAACCCGATAGACGATATTCTTTGGGTGTCATGGTGAAGTTCGGTTTCGTACTCCACAGTATCCATCCATTCCATTCCATTTCTTTGATTCCATCCATGATAGCTAACTATATTTGGGAATGATTTTACTTTGCGCGTTGTACATGTAATAAGTGGTCACTCACTAGTCAGTCTGTCTGTGGTGGTTGCCAAATGCAAATAAGTAAGTATGGGGAGTAAACTTCCCAAAATAGATTACGCGAAGTTGTAATCCATTCCTCACGTTTACAACAGCTTTCGGTCTCGGACAAGAAGAATTTGCTTTGGACACTATTAATAATTTCCCGTTACATTCGTAGGACAGTGGCATCACGTGTGCGAGTGAGAACGTCACCGCTCCTCCTTGAATTCCCGACGCGCGCTCAGGAACAGAATGAATGATGTTGGAGGGACTAGTGGCATGGGTTCTCAACAACTACTTGGGGAAGTATGTAGAGAACCTCAACACAGACCAGCTGAGCGTGGCTATGCTCTCAGGTAAGACTGGCCTTCCAATTACCTAGAAATAGGATGATAGAAGATCCTAGGATGTCAGATTTAAAAAGGTGATGGTGGAACTCGCACACTGGTCAGACTAGGGCCTATATCACAAGCACCCAGCCGTCCTTATCCTGCATCTGGTACTGCAACTACTCAATACAGCCATGGCTGAGAGGAAGTAAAGAAAAATAAATAAAAATGTGTGTTTGCACTTCTTTGCTTTGGTACCGTACAATAGCTACATACAATTATTTTGTATGCTGCTGTGACGACGACGATGACGTTTTTTCTGAGTTTACTCATTTTCAGAACATTTTTTCATGTCATGTTATTTATCATATTTTCATAACGTGCGTGAAGAAGTATAACTTAAAAAATGCATTTAATTGTATCCTTACAGCTATAACAAATGACTAAAATGAAAAAAACCACATTTTGGTAATCTAAAAACTTAAAAACACTATAAAATATGAACGTTTGTAAGAAAATTCCGTACCTACAGTTATGTGTCGTACAATGGGATCATTCTAACACTCAAAAATATATTGCAGCTGTCAAAGCGTGAATGGTAACATTTTTCAGTTTTAGTTCTGAAAAATGAAACTGAAAAAAAAGTTTTGTCCTCCATTCCCGGGCCTGCGTTCTGTCAACTTGCACAATTCCATATTGAATCTTATGCTGCTGAAATGAAATTTCACAAATTTCCGCGCGGCGAAAATGGCATGGAAGCCAAGGGGTATAAGCATATTTAATAAATAAGTGGGAACTCCAAGGGTTAAAATCAAATAGTCAATTTCATTAGGAAATGAGCTTCGGCAAAAAAAAACAACTTTTAGTAGAAATTTATTCTAAAATGTCCAATTTTATGATATAGAAAACCTTAGACTGAGCTTAGATACAACAGTATTTATAAGTGGATCAGCATAGTATACATACATACTCGGTCACGCCTGTTTCCCAGTGGGGTAGGCAGAGACAACGGATCTCGACAGTATAGTGTACATACTATGTATATTCTGTATACACATGTCTATGTATGTTTATTCGGTTTTTATTTTTTGTATTGTATAAATATTCTTTATTCATCATCCACAGACAGTACATATTCCTGTACATATATGTCCTGTAATTCTTCTTTAACTTGTATGCAATAAATAAAGAGTTCCTATTGTATTCTATTTTAACTTTATGACGATACCATATTAATAATGTTCAATAAAACATTTATATGCTTTATATGCGTGTATGTCATTGTGTTTTATAGTTTTCATCACAGTACATACTTATTATAGGCAAATCAAATTATCGGAAGTTCTCAAAATAGATGAATAAAATTACAGAAAGAACATGAGTAAAACTCACTGTCCTTAATCGCAAAAATGAAAACAGTTTTCCCTGTCTGCCCCTTGTGCCCCTCCCAGAAAATAATCCTGGATCCGCCCTTTTAATATGTATCTAGGCGATGTAATCAATCATAGGAATGTTTAATATCACTTTATCTTATCATCTGTTAACACAGTTCAAAGCTATTTTGGTATACAATGCATCAGACACAAGATTACCTATTACTCATATTATACTCCATGTGATTAATGCACCATAATTTTAATTTTATATATAGGAGTCATTATAAAACACATAATGTTTGAACACACAAAAATTTGAGCGTGCGACTCCAACCTTTAGCTCCGTCACCCAATGACAATAAAACACTTTGTGGCACTAGAACATGTTCTCAGGACTGTTGGAACTTGTACCTGACGTAGACTTGTGACTCTACAGGGAAAGTGGAATTGGAGAATTTGCCACTAAAGAAGGATGCGCTGCGACACCTGGGTATACCGATACAGGTGAAGGCGGGCTTCATCGGCAAGGTGAAGCTGCAGGTTCCAGTGAGGCAGATCCGATCTGCACCGTGGCTCATTGTCATTGAGAAGTTATACCTCGTCGCCGCACCTGTCAACTTAGATGAAGTAACTAACTTTCGTTCTTTGTTACTCGCACTACGCACTAGGTGACCCCGCACTGAAATAAATTATTTGTGACTATCACTATGGATGGGGTGGGATAATTGTTAAGCGGCTAGGCTCGAGTCAAAATATAGTGATAAGGAAATGAAACATCTATTTATCTATCTGCCTGTCTATCTGTCTGTCTACATGTCTCTATTTGACTGTCTGTTCGTAAAGGAAAAACTGGACAAACGTCATTCCCTTGCACACACCTGACGGTGTCACTGTGTGCCCACTGAACAATGGGCGACAACCACTGTGAAATACCCAACTTAAAACACTAATATATTTTAAACCCTATAAATAAAAATTATATTCTTTTCGTTTGTTACGTGTGCCTGATTAAATAAATTATTTTATTTGATTTGAAAAAAAATCAAAACTTTCGGGCAGTGGGACAGTGAGCTGGAAGCGACGATCGAGCAGGAGCGCAAGGTGGCAATACTGGACTCGCTGGAGGCTCAGTGGCGGGCGGAGAATGAGGCGCATCTCGACTCGAGCTACTACGGCGCCTCGTACTCCTCCTGGCTTAGCTATGGCACCGGGCTGCTCACCAACATTGTGGAGAACTTACAAGTACCGACCTTCATCACAATACTATCAATATGCTACCTACTCTACTATTCATATCTGCTCTACTTGCAAATTACTTAGATATGTAAGGTGCCACTCAAGAAATACCTATTTAATCTTATTTTTATATTTATTTATCTATTTTAGGCAAGCTATATTTATATTTATTTATCTATTTTATCTATTTAACGCTAATCATTTTATTTTTAGTGTTCTGTACACAAATTTACACATTGAGACTGGGAATATTTTTACCTAATATGCCCTCGTAGTGGGCGTTTTTATTTAATACTATGGTATTCCTACCTTTACGTTGACTAGACAAAGTGCCAGACAAGAAAACTTCTCCCCAGAGCGGGGACACAACATGAAAGTCTCCCTGGCAGTAATAAAATCTTAATACTTTCAACTTTGACGGCCGAAGTTTGGTCAGTAGGTATTTAAAATTAAATATCTTTCAGCTAAAACTGAAAGATGTGCACATCCGGTACGAAGACGCCATCACGTGCGGGGAGCGGCACGCGTTCGCATGCGGGCTCACCGTCGAGTCTCTCTCGGCGGAGTCCTGCGACGACAGCTGGCAGAAGGGCTTCACAGTCTTCTCCAGTGAGACCGAAGGCTGCTCATTCAAACTCATAGAGCTGCAGAAACTGGCCGTCTATTGGGATCCAGTGCCGATGCCTACTGGCTTACTTTCTAACTACACGTTGAGCGAATTAGCCGTAAGTTATTTTATGTAATGCCTGATAAACTTCCCAAAACCCCACTGATAATGTGAAGTTAATACATATACTGTTTGATTTCACATCTCTACTTTTAAAATTTTAATTCTGTCTGTGCTCGCGTCATCTAGGTCAGCTATTAACTTGAAATTTGTGTTTGGGGTAACTGATATTCAAACTTAGCAAATATGCTTAATATACGAGTGATGGAAAAGTTAGATCAAATTTAGTCACCCAAATATTGGTGAAATGGACTCTAAACCCAATAAATTGTACCTTTCTTTATTTCTTGAACTTTGGCACTTTTCAGTTTGATGCATGTATTGATGGTTGCGAGCCTTGGTTTTCAAATGGTCAAAATGTTTGCATATTTGCAGGTATCGATGTCAGAGACGTGGAACTCAAACCACAACTACATAGTGTCGCCGTCCACGGCCGTTGCCTACGTCAAGAGGGAACGTTGTGAACAGCCATTAAGGTCGAAAGCTCGGCCGAGGATAAAGTGTAACCTAACATTGGACCAAGTTCTTTTAAATCTGACAGATGTGAGTTGATATAATTCTTGTTTCGAATGCCGAACTGCTCTATTAGATGTTTCACTATAAAACCTCAGAGTGTAGGTACTACATATAGGAATCTAGCAATGTCGACAGCAAGCTCAAATCACTGGTGCATTGCCTGCCACCCAACAAGGTTTAAGGCCTGTTCTAGGGTACATAACTGACCATCAGATTTTTCAAATCTTATAGAGCAGTTTATATGGCAGTGTTTATTAGCTGGAAGACATTATACCTAAATCTTTGTGCACAATACTTGAATGTGTCTCAAGTAACATGACATGTTACTGTTACACATTGTATAGGTACCGGGGGGGTTTTTGTTGCTGGGATCTCTATAAAACTTTCACTTACTTTTACTTTACTTTTTCTGGTATTATGTAATCATAACATGTACGTTGCCGTTATGCTCGCTAGTCATACTTTCACTACCTAAAATAATTATGTGAAATTAATTGAACAAATTGCCATACCAACTAACTTTGTGACATCTTTTCAAAATAGAAGAATAAGATATTTGTTACACAGTGGGCAATCATATCACACTAGTTTGCTCAACAGTAGAATGCATGGATTTATTGCTTCCTAACTATTTTATACAAAGATGTATCTTTTGGCTCTTATTCTTTTCATCGCAGCTTTGCTCTACTGAATGAATTTCACTTTTTTTCATTTCATTTCACAGAGGCAATACAACGAGAGCGTGGGGTGTCTGCGGGGGCTGGAGCTCATAGGTCGCTGGAAGTCGTTCCGGCGTCGGCGCCCGCACGTGTCCGTCGCCGCCGACGCACGCGCGTGGTGGACCTACGCCATCAAGTGCCACTATCCAGAACATCACTGTTGGTGAACTCCAATCTGTTTTGACAACAATTTTCATTTTTTATTTTGCTATCTTCAAATAGAATAAGAAATCTTCATTGTACGCTAGTAATAGAAATACACAACAAAAAACATACATACTCAAGGTGCTGCATCTCGGCAATCGAGTTAAGCAGAGTAATGCGTGTTGTGCTGCAAGAACTCGTTGAATTACAGCAAAATAGCGACCACCACCTCCAGCACGTCACGTTTAGCAAAATATTAGGACAAGATAATTATACAGCAGCCAGAAGGTAGAAAGAATAGGAAGGACCGTGTCAAGGTGAGAGGTGGCTCGTCTCTCACGCTTTAGCACAGCATCTTGTCTTGTCCTTATCCGTTTATAACTTTTTACGACATGCACGATGAGAGATGCAGTGGGTCTATTCTTTTTAAGTACCGGGCCACACACTATCATAAGATATGATGGCTGTCACGTTATGCAAGTCATTCAGCAAGTTGGTTATAGCATGGACAGCCTAACCTGAGGCGAACACACGTACGCACACAATAAATGCATTTCTCTAATACAAATGCTTGACATGCACCTATACATGGCCTGAGCACTACTACACTCGCAGAATTTTATGCTCACCATCATGCGTGAATGTATTTGTACGCCTCAGGTTAAAACGGACAAACTATACCTTGCTTGGTACCTTTGAGTTTCGACAAATTGTTTAATGTAATTTGTAAAACAAAGCTCTGACATTACACATTGTTCACAAACATTACTGAATATATAAATATAATAATTGAATGTAATTCCCCCCAGGGATGGAGCCCAAGCCGACGTGGGAGTCGTGCCTGGCGCGAGCTAGGAAGACGTGCGAGTACGTCGGCATCTGCCTGGGCATCCTGACCAACCCGACGGCGACCTTGCCTCCGGACAGAAAGGCCACTAAGGACGAATTCGAGTGGAACACTCCGCTAGAACTGCTCAAGCCTTTGAGAGAAGTCAGTTCTGTTTGTACATGTTGCGAATTCCAACCCGGTCTGACAGCCCGTTCACATCACACACCCCTTGAAGGACCCGAAGTATAAAGTTGCAATATATCTGAAAATGACTCATTGTGAACAGAGCCTGACCCCTACCAAATAAATAATGCCCTCAACCTTGTAATTTATGTTTACCTGCCTAGATTTTTCGGCGACCTGTTGCTAGGCATAGACTTTCTTTAAATAAATAAACAGCCCAAATTTTTATATTCCGTTATTTGCCTTATTTTTCAGGTTGCCATCAGAGCAGTTCCAAAAGTCACTACCGTTGCCACAACGCCCGAATCCAACGCCACCGGTCGATCAATGCTCGTCGCTTGGTTTCCCCAATGGTGGGGCTGGTACGGATCTCAGCCCTCGAGCCAGGATTCTGACCCCAGTTCCTACCACGCGGCCACAGACAACCCCGGAAGTCAGTCAGTTCCTAACCTGGAGGAGGAAATCTTGGACGTTCTCGCAGACTCCATAGAGAATAACACACTGCTCAAGCGCGATACGGTTTTTGGACACTTCAATTTCACTTTGAACAAGGGATGCCTCAATTTGAGTATCGTCAATGTGAATTCAGACACAGAAAAAGAAACTGAGAGGTAAGGGGAATGTTATCATAGTACTAAAAACGACTTTACATTTGCCATTAGGTTTTGTTGAGTTTTTTTCTGAGGTCACTCCTGCACCTGTAAGTGTACCCATGCTATTTCAGCTAGCTTATGTCATTTGCCGCACAACTTTCTTACCGGGCTTATTGATGATGTGATTATGATGTTGATGATGATATGTCATGTCGAAACATGATATGTTTTGCTTCACCATAGCATAATGATTATGATACATTTTATTCATTAAAATGTTGCTCAATTGAAAAACTATTTCAAAGACATCCCTTTATTTTTCAAGGTGAATTTTTTTTATTACATCGATAGTGATATCGAGCGCGTTAAGGACTTTTCTAACTGTACTGTGTTTGCAACAGAAGACATTATATTATCACTTATATATCTGTGATTAGAATAAAATACAAAATATACAGTAATATGTTGAGGTGTTGAATGAATGGTGATTGTGACATGGACAGCACCATGCTGGAGCTGCAGTTCGAGAAGGTGAGCCTGGGTGTGGAGTCGCGCCCGCGCACCGGCTCGCACGCGCTCTCCGTAGCGCTCGGCACCGTCTGTCTGCGAGACAAGATCACCGCTGACACACTCTTCCCAATACTCATCGCTCCGCAGGTCTCAATATACTTATTCAACATTCTAGCTAGAGTGAGAGGAATCTTTGTTAATTCTAATAAATAACGCAAAAAATCTATAAAGGTTGACCGACCGACCGGCAGTGCACCGATGCAGCGTCGTCAATTCTCTGGTCGCTTATAAGCCGAGAAATAATCAATTCAAATAAGGTCTTCACTGTCAGTTTCTATCACATGTAAGGATAGTTATAGGACATGTGCCACTGTGATGCGAAGTCATGGACACAGTACGTGTAAAAGTAAGCTTTCATGCAGATATTTCCAAAGTAAAGCAAAACTACTTGTGATGGAGCATTTATTTGCCTGGTTTTTTTGTTTATGCATCACATTGAATTTGGAATAAGATAATCTTCTTTCTTTAAAATATTCTGTCTTTAAAATACAGAATAGCACATCATTAAAAAAAAATTGGCTTTTCTGTATTTAGGTAAAACAAAATAATACCATAGGAATAGTGCACCAATGTGGAATTATTACGATAACTTATTACTTTCAGTCAACCTTGGAAAGGAATAGAAATAAATTGAAAATAAAAATGGAAGTTTGCGATACAAGGACAAATATAAATTGAAATTGATAGAATGATTGGAACAATAACAGCTCTTCTTGCTTGCCAGGGTACCATCCGCGAAGGGCTTAGCTCCATGAACGTGACATCCAACATTATGTCGTGGTACCGCTCGCACCAGCCGCCCTCCAGCATAAGCACTCCCGCTCCCGCCCCTGCGGTTGCCCCAGTTCCACCGGAGCCGCTCTTCCAGCTGACGTATGAGCGCAGGCCATTCAGCTCCAATTGTGATTACAAGTACATATTTTTTTAAATTATATTTTATTGATTTTTATCTTAGGTTAAATGATAAGGATTGCAAAAGAAATTATAAATTAAATAATGTAACAGATCATATTCTTGCTTACTTTTATAGTTTGCAATTATGTGATGTTTAATTACTATTACATTATCACTTCTTTCTAGATATTTCACAAATTAACCCTTCCAGATGGAATTCAACTGGAAACCTTCAGAAAGCTCGCCCTGAGGCCTAACCTTCCACAAAATTTCAAGACCCCTATATATGATCGGTACGTCCTCCCGGTTATGACGTACAGGTGTAAAACGTGAACTTGACAGTTGCTGTTGTCCAACAACATCAAGTACGTCGACGGAAAGCAGTGGTTCCGTACCGCTGAAGGCCTCTCGAGGAAAATTGGAGAGGTGTATGTCCAGCAGTGGACACTTACACGCTGACTGACTGACTGACTGATGGAATATATGGGAGAAACACAGTAACATTGCAGGTGACAAACACAGCACTCCACGGCTTAACCGAAAATATCCGGGCACATTGCAAGTAGGAGAATATTTCGATCGAGCAAGAGACCAGCGATTGGCCAATCTTAACCTCCACCTCCACACAATGTGCACTCGGCAGGGATTGCATCCCTACACGTTGGATTTACCGCAGATGCGTACCAATCGGTTCTGTAGGTCTTTCCTCAACAGAACTGATAAACTCTGGAACTCTCTCCCTAATGTGACATTGCTCGTTATCTTGCCGTACACGTAACACATTTTTTAACTCTAAAATCACGTACAATTTTCACGTTGCAGGTTATACGTAAAGTCGCAATCACTGGAAGTAGTCTACAACAGTGGGTCGGTGAGGTGGTTGTCTGAATTCATACTGAAACCGTTTTCATCCAATAACGGCAATGGTCTTCCTCCCATGCCGATTACTGGCGCATACGCACACATGCGGGACACCACCAAGATGCATCTCATGAACAAATGGGAGAATATCTTGCAGGGTAACTTGGTAAGTGGAACGCTACTTTTATATTTGCTTCGTATTTTTACTAATCAATAAAATATTACATAATGTTACACCCGTCTTCCAATGGGGTAGGCAGAAAGAGACAACAAAAAATTTGATAGGAAAGATGCATAAATAAATAAGGCCTATTTATTTCGAAGGTGTGGAACTAAGCTTGCGATGGCTTCACCGAACATATCCGGGCCCATCGGCAGTAGAGGTGGGTGTTAATTGAGGTCGGGACTAGCGAGTGGCCACTCTAAATTTCCCGTGCACGTTTCGGCTTGCATCAAGCCCTCAGCTAGTCCGCGTTGACTAGGACGCGGGGAAACCACCATTCCCGCTCTCGACCTCCCTGTCTCTACCTATCCATATTCTGTAGGAGGCTTCCAGTGACGTTTTCGAAGCTCTCTCCATGTATGAGCTTAGCGTCGATCTTGGCAGCCCTAGATTCTTGAAGAGACTCTTGAGCGTCCTCGCTGGTAGTCCTCTTGCTCCGACTTCCACAGCGAAGAGATCAGTCTTGAATCCGTTTCTCACAATCTGGTCTACTAAGTTGCAGTACTTGTTAAATTTGATGTTGTGGTCCTTCGGTATGTTGCTCTCCCATGGAACTGTAAGATCAACAAGTACTACATGCTTTGTCGCTTTAATTTCTTTCGCATGTTATTTTCTATCCGTAAAATAATTCTTAATTTCTCTACCAGTATCATTCAAGACAATGAATTAATTCCAAATTCCACAAGGGATTACGATTTCAGTAGTTTTAGAGAGTTCTTTTTTTTTAACACAAACACCCAGCAACTATATCACCAGTTTTACCACCCCATAAATAAATTTATGTATGTTGTAAGATGGTGTAAATATTGGTTTTTTCTTTCTTTCAGGGTGAACGAAGTACATGGCAAATAGAACTGGACGTATCGGCGCCGCAGATAATGTTTGTGGAAGACTTCACGGACCGAAGCGGGATAGTGATGGTGGTTGATTTCGGTAAAATGCACCTCACTAACGGCACCACACACATTCAGGCGCCGCAGGAATCGCTTACTGATGATGATGATATAGGTCTGTAACTAACATTTTGTTTGTACATATGTAATTATGTATTTCCTACATTCATTTAATTGGGAATTATTTTGTTTTATAGAAATTTCTACTATTAGAAACACTTTATTGTCTGTCTGTTTGTCTGAACGTGTCATCCAGGCCCATTCTGAAACTTAATTAAAAAAGCCGCCAAGTGCAAGTCGGACTCGCGCACCGAGGGTTCCGTACCACCACACAATATCTATTTGTGTTATCCGTTTACCAAAATAATTGCGTTTTCTAAAATGGCGAAACACCTAAAAAAAAACTTCAGCTATTGCTTGACTGTTAGGCAAACCATTGCTTCTTGTCTTTTAAAATATAAAAAATACTTTTACATCGCCTACCCCTCTGGGAAACAGAAGCAGGAAGGGTAGGTTAGGTAGGCAGCACTGTAGCTATATTGCAATGGCTGATTGCCCTGAATATGCACACAGAGATGTTCATGACGCCATGCTCGACGCCGCCGGGCAGCATCCTGAGTCCAGCGTCTCCGCTGCCGCTGGACGCGCCGGCCGCCCCGCCCCTCCCCGCCGCTCTCGACCAGCACTCTCTGCACCGGCGCCTCTATGACAGGTCTCTGTACTGTTACTGTAGTAGCGTGATGTCATATTTTTTTTTTACCAGATTGTGAGGCTCACCTCTTGGTTGTAGTCTCAAGATAAGGCAATTTCACCCTGTGGAGTTTTTTTTTAATGGAAACTGTCACGGTTGGCTACATCACCTACAACATCCGTGATGTTAGTGCATAACACCGGGTGAACTAGGTGCCATGTCAGTGCTTCACTTCATTTCATTTCGGCTACACTGAACTGGACGGAAAACACGAACTATTTACATAGTCGTTTTGACCGATGTTTCATTCAGTGCGGTTGTACCAACCCGGGAGGGATAAACCCTACCACTTAGTAAAGTAAGAAGGGAAGGGACCTACAGTTTTACGTGGAATCCAAACTACGGTCAGCCTCCAATGGTCGAGCGGCCACCTGTCCAAGTAATTGCCGGAGTTTCCAATGTTGCTTTTAACGGGACTAAATTTCTATGTGGCAAGACTGCACTTAAAGATGTTTATACATTATTGAGTTTACAAAAAAAAATTCATTAACCAATTAAGATAGGTCATGAACATGATCATGAAGTTGAAGATGTATATAGTAGCTATCCGGCGTGCGTGACAAGTTAGAGCCATCTAAAAATGTCATTGCAACCTTGATGAAAAAAGTTCGGGCGACATTGTAAAGTTTAGTATTTGAAAGAAATTACATAATAACTGTTGCGGTTGTTGTTGTTGTTGTTTGGTTTGGGGTTGGCTCTAGGCCTGCAAACTAATCCCGCTTGGTTGGGGACCTTCGTGCAAAACCCCGCAATCTCCAGCTACCCCAGCCAGCCTATATCTTCCATGAAATCCACAAGTCGACCGGGGTGTCTGCAGACCGCCGCAACGGAAGATGGGGAACGGAGTATGTCCCTTCGTTGGTTGTCAAGCACACTGCACTCCAACAAAACATGCTCGACCGTTTCATCCGTCGCCAAGCATCCTCTGCATAACTGTTGCGGTATAGAAAACTGATTGCGCGAGGCCTGACTCGCACGTGACTGCTTTGATTACAACATTTTGTTAATGTTACAGGTACAAGATAGAGCTGAGTGACCTGCAGTTCCTGGTGGGACGTGCGCGGGACAACTGGAAGTACGCACACACTAAGGGCACCTCCTCACTCCACCTTCTCGATAGGTTCAGCATCTCTTTACAGGTTAGCAATATCACCTGTGATTGTCTTGAATTTTTTTTTATTTTTTATTTCTGAAGCTTTCCATAGTGTCCGTGTCCTACACTGGCGGCCGTGGACAGGAAAACAGAGTGTGGGAAGACCATCCGCCAGGTGGGACGACGACATCAAGTACGTCGGCGGAAAGCAGTGGTCCAGCAGTGGACGCTTACACGCTGACTGGCTTTCCACAGATGGATGTAGTATGGATGTCCTCCGTACTTGTGACCAAAGATGCAGGTTTATAAATATATATATCTACTCCTGTTGGTCGGTATATAAAGGAAAATATCACTTTGACGTCACTCTATCAAATCCTACGTAACAATTTAGAATGTCCACTTGAAGGAACGTTGACGTTGCGCAGGCGGAGAGAAGAGTTGTGTACACGAGCGACCCGCAGTTCCCGAGTGCGACGCTGTGCGGCACACTGCCCCACCTCGTGGTGCACCTCAACGAACAGAAGCTGGCGGCGGTGCGCTCCATACTCACACAGATCACCACCACACCCACCACCCAACAGAGGTACACAAACATACTAGTATACCTTGTTCACCACACCAATCATATTATCTTGACATATGTCAACTATGCTCGCAACTTCCCCTCGCGGAGCAGATATTTCTTCCGCCGCCTGTTCATTATTATTAATAGGCTAACAGCTATTAGCTGATACGCCTATATCACAACACTTATTTAGTTAATATTATATAAATTAAATTGTATATTGGATTTTCTTTGTTTGATATTTCGGATTAGCCACATCGTACCGAATGTATGATGGTTGTTATTGTTAAGTCCAGTGTAGCAGAAATAGAATAGAAAATAACTAGCATTGTAGCTTGTCTGATTAATACTTGGAATTGTTTGTGGACAGCGGCACTGAGATGGCCGCGGAACAGTGGCAAGTGACTCCTCCATCGGACGAGACAGTCAGTGAGTTCTCTGAGACGGAGCACACGGAGCGTTCCTCCAACCAGCTGTCCAAGCTGTTCATGCTGCAGTTCGCTATCGACCAGATGGCGCTCGAGGTTAGCAGTTCCTCTGTAATGATCTGTAGTATCTTAACCGTTTTTCAGGTCATCCTTTTACAATTTGAACCCCATAGCTCTTCCACTATCACGTTGCTTGTATGTCATCTTCAATGACCTTTATACATTCATAATGTTTAATTTTGCTTTTCATAATTGCCGAACCACCATGGGCTCATGTAAATGATCGAACATGCTTAGGGAGCGTTCATAAACCATGTGACAATTAATTGAGGCTAATCGTTATACATCTTATGGGTGGATCGGCGCCATATGTCGCGCTTTCAATAAAAAAAAGTTGAACTAGGCACTCTTTGTAAATTTTTCATATATTATATATATTCAATGCACAGGTTCAATCACGCGGGCGAAGTATAGCTGAAGTGCAGGTGTGTGGAGTGAGAGCCTCCTTTACCAAGCGACCTTTCGACTACAGCCTGTCCTTGAGTGTGCACTCGTTGTTGCTGGTGGATGCTCTGCAGACGTACGGACCGGACTTCGAACTACTAGTCGCGAGCCATAAGCACGTCGGGTGAGTTTATATTAAACATTAAGTCATTGAGAATGAAATAGAGAATTTTTTCTACCAAATATAATTTGTTCATTTATTACATACTTCAAAACTTGATATTTAGAATATGTACATACATACATAACACGCGCTGCATCCCGACAATCGGGATAAGCAGAGTAACCAGTGTTGTGCTGTAAGAACTCGCACAACACCGAACATCACGTTTATATATACGAGTATTCTGCAGCAATTCAGTCACGGAGACCCACCTGCTGCATGACACAGTGGAAGGAGCAAAATATTCTCTTAACGTACAAAAGTGAATAAACTTGTCAGTATGGACTGCGCATCGGGGAGCATGCGCGACAGCGAGCCCACATCGCCCACGTCGCCCGCCTCCCCCGACGGTCGCTACCCGCCCTCCGGGCCGCAGCTCGCGCCGCCGCAGGCTCTGGCGCAGGCGCTGCACTCTCTTCACACCACCACTGCTACACATCAAGGTATAACAGTCACTTTGCTATTGCTGTAAACATTTACCCGTCCTCCAAATCTTTTAGACGCATGGCAATTGTGTTAGTGATAATGTATACTGAGTGAGCCAGCTATGTATGTATTATTGTACCGTGCTCCGCATCGACTGATCACACAGATCGTTTGGCGACCCTTTGGGAAACAAATTCAAAGAGCGCGGTCATCGAAGCAGCGCCCTCACGCCCTGATGCTTCACAAATGTGTATTCACACTGTTGTAATATATGCGAAATTATGAAAAAAACATTTTTACTCTTAACGCTAACGCCACCAACTGTCAACCGATAAATACAATACTATGTAGTTGCCAGCCGCAAAATTATGAACCAATACAATTCTAGTATTTATGCACGTCAACCAACACACACCATAGCTGTGTTCTAGCGACCGACGAGTGACGTACGGGCGCTGCCATCGCAACGCAACCGTAGCGCGAAGTTGCTAGAACTGTTCTCAGCTTTGTTATCTTGCTCAGGCATTGTTCCAGCTGCCTTAATTTTTTAACTATTGAATTAGATAGTTCAACATAACTATAGTGCGGCCGCTGAGAGAATGCGTTCCTGACGTCTGTCAGTTGGTCATTTCATCACTCATTTTACAAGTTTTTATTACTAACTCCTGCAACTGCACGTTTGAACTAAGCTAATTATGAACATTTTCTATTGTTTATAAGGTTTCCTACAGTTTTTTTTTTTGTTCCTCTTTTGCTACCTGCAATCAGTTTTTCTTACTATAAGCAGGTTTTTTGGTTTTCTGTTTTTTTATGACTTTCAGAATCGGTCTCCAGCGAGTCCAATTTCTTCCCTTGCCGCTGTCCTAGATTCCTAGTTCTCCAGGTCCAAGATGTGTTTTCGCCGCAGGCGCCTCTTCTTTGCGGGTTGGGTCAGTGTTGAAGCTAGGATGTTGGGATGGAGTGAGAGCCGGGTTTTATACCTTTTTATGACACTTTTAGCTTCCTCACTGATTGTAGACAATTGTCCTACAATTTAGGCAAGCTTGTCGTACTTTTAAGGCAATCCATACTGGCATCAATGTTAACAACTGACAGACGTCAGGAACGCATTCTCTCCGCGGCCGGACTTTAACACTGCAAGTGCACATACTCGAGAGCATGTGCAGTCTGGCGCCGAGGGGAATAAACAACGTTAACAATGAAATGACAAAAACAAAATGAGTACAGGGTGGTCGCGGAGCTGCGTGAGCCCGGTGATGCCGCTGAGCGTGCCGGGGCTGGTGGACTCGGAGGCGCTGATCGCGGTGGAGGTGACGGTGGTGCGCGCCGGCTGCTCCGCGAGCCACCACGAGGAGCTCCGCATCGCCAACATACTCTTCAACAATCTCGATATCATCGGTCAGAACTCGGTTATTTTTATGGCATTCTCCTCTGAATTTAAGACTATATGCATAATATTGACACTTGTCATTCACTTTATTTCTCTATGCTTCTTGTATAGTATAAGAAATTTTATTGTATTGTATATCCTTACTGCAATCGAATAAATGGGTGAATGGTTTCACCATGATTCCTATGGCATTTTCTTGCTAAGGGGAGACCTCTTCGAAATACTAATGTATGACCGACAAGAGGACCGTGGCGCGACATTAAGAGACGAGAGAGAAAGACACACATTTTACAACAACGAGGATTGTTTTATTTCTTTCAATTTATGTGTGATTTTCTTATTTGAATGATCTCCACAGCAAATCAAGAAACGATCGTAGAGCTCATAGGATTCGCACAGAGAGTGTTTGTGCCGAAGGGAACCAAGAGAGTGCCGTCAGAAGTGTCTATAGAGCACTCAGAGCGCATAGCCAGTAGCGGTCTGTTGTCTATCGCTCCGCAAAACGACGACGTGGACACAACCGTCCGAACTGAGATCACGTTCGACTTCCACCGGCTCTCTGTGTTGCTACTGAGAGCGGCCGTCCAGGACGGTAGCGCCCTGGCTAAGAAAATAGCGACGGCTACCATGAGCGAAGCTAAGATACAGGCTACTATTGGTGAGTCGTAATATTTCTTTATGTTTTGAAGTTTAATTAAAATACCTACATACCTAATCTTAGGTAAAAAGAATAAAACTAATTGTTGGTAGATAGGCAAAAGGGACCACATGGCAAAAATGTCATTTTTTATTTTCGGTGCACGAAAATTCGCGAAATTTTGGCGGCACATAAACTCAAATATTTCGTAAAGTAATGAAGTGAGATCAATAAACTATTTTTACACTAATAGCCAATGGAATTACCCACGAAACTATGTAAAGCAACAGAGGATTCACTTGCACAAAAGCACAGACGAATTTTTTTAACTCCAGGAAAAACAAAACCTGACCAATATTTTTTTCCCAATTTTTCTAACCTAAAATTGATATTCCACTGCACTAATTGCATAAATAAAGGCAAAAAATGTATGTATATGTTCAAGTAATACATTTCAAATAACATTAGACTAGAAACCAGTTTACCATCCTGCCAGTTGGGTTACGGAGGTCTGCAGACACCGGGTTGTGTTCATGGAGGACATAGGCTGGCTGTGGTGGGGATCACCGGATTTTGCACGGAAGTCCCCGACCAAGAGGGACTGCTTGCAGGCTTAGAGCCAACTCTTACTAGGACTCAGACTCCGTAAGGGTGGCCCCCTTCTATTATTAGGCTCTTTTAAAGGT
Organism: Nematopogon swammerdamellus; assembly: GCA_946902875.1. Taxonomy (NCBI): domain Eukaryota; kingdom Metazoa; phylum Arthropoda; class Insecta; order Lepidoptera; family Adelidae; genus Nematopogon; species Nematopogon swammerdamellus. The sequence continues at coordinate 10,239,178 of OX336335.1, read as the reverse complement.
TGATTAAAAACAAAAATATAATCATATAAAGTACTTATTGTATTATTAGAACTAAAACAATTAACTTCTTAGAATCATAGTGTCATAAAGAAAAAAATAAACATAAGCACACATCTACATTGTTTTTTTTTTTTACAAACAAGGCAATTTTTTTTTCCTTTTTAATGGATACTTGAGATACTTGGCGCCTTCAGCGTAATACACATTACACACTGTATTAATTTGAATAACGTTCGGTATCTACTAATGTGTTTTGTTTATCAGATTTAAACAGATCGCTATGGAGTGGAGCGTGTGCGGAGTGACTAGAGATTATTGTTATATGTATATGCATATGTGTTGCAGGTAAGGAATGGTTGGAGGTGAAGGGGTCGCTGGGAGGACTGCAAGTAGTGTCACTGTGTCCCGGCGCGTCCGTGCACACGCGCATCCTGTCGGTGGGCCAGGACCCGCTGCAGGCGCCGGCGCCGCCGCTCGACCAGAACGCCCGGCTGCTGTCGGCGCTGGCGCAGGAGCTCTACCGCGGAGTCAGCACCACCTCCCTCGCCTCTAGCGATGAGAAGGCTTTCGTCTTCAGCGTGAGGAGGACTGTCGAGCGGGCCGATGACGATGTCGGTGGTGAGCTACAGTTTAATGTGTTCTGTCTACAGTTGTTGTAACACAGTCTACATTTGTTTATTAACAATATTTGGACACATATTTGTTTCCTGCACCAGATTCAATCTCCTTCACGGACTAGTTAGGGATTGGTCTCCCTTGTCTTAATAATAGTTTATGTGTATAAATAATAGCATTTTCTTTTTGTTTCATTTTGTAAGAATCTGGAAGAGTGTACTTACTATGTTACTCTCCTGGTGTGTCTTGCATAACCTCTGGATCACTCCAACACCGCAAAATTTTTAGACTAAATTCACAGTGGCAAATACTGTATGAGTGGGATACACTGCTGATTTCATATAGTTTCTGAATTTGGAAAGTACCATCGAAGTATAATTGTTTCGGGATCAAGAGGTATAAGATTGGCAGTAACACAAATTTCATAGTCACAACTTGGCTGGAGCGTGGAGTACGGAGCCTCGAGCCTGGAGTCTGGAGCCTGGGGTCGTCTGAGTCTAATAATGTTTTATTTTAATTTCAGAAAGGGTAAAAGCGTCTGTATGTGTGCACATGGCGTCTGTGTGGTACACACACTCTGGCCTCTTCATAGGAGAGCTCCAGTCTTGTGTGACTGAGTTCAAGCAGTATTTGTCCAACTTGGCTCGATCGATAAAGGCAGCCGCTGCTGATATGGCGATAGGATTGGTGCAGTCAAGGTAACATTTAAAAATAGCATGTTTTTATTTTATCTATATTATTAGGCAAAGAGGTGAAAACCTATATTCTATCATCGATTGTCATAAAACTTCTCTATCGTCATAAAACATTTTCCGTAAACATTACATACATATTTTGTAATTTAATCAATAATTTTTTTATCCTTCAGAGCCGACACATTGTATGCAAACCCAAAGCTATCACAATCAATGGAGGGAGTATCTCCTAGAAGACGAACAGCTAGTGTGGGACATTCTCTCGACGCTGACTCTGTTGCTGACTGTTTAAAATCTGATAAAATTATATTGAGGTACCTACATTCAATATTATTTGTGATATACATTTTTTTGATTGTAACAAATGCACTAGCTAGGCCTTTGCCTGGTACATGTTAGGATAAATCAAAGGCTGGAAATACCCTAACATGTACCACAATTTTTTTTTTCCTGAAATCTTACAGCATTTTCTACAAAATTTGCATATCTCACTTTACTTAACATAATCTAATTAAAAGTTTCCACATATAAAAACAATTCCAGTGGGTATACTTAAATGGTTGAACTTATAAATACTATGAATAGTTCAATGTCTACGTTTGTAGCATAGACATAGAGCTAGAGACGCCGGTGGTGGTGTTGCCGCGCGCCGCTGCCAGCACGGAGGTGTTCGTGGCGCACCTCGGCAAGATGTTCCTCAACAACCAGCCGGCGTCCGCCTGCGACCAGCACGCGCATCACTACCAGGTGCAAGTGCGGGACATCACACTCTTCTCCGTTAGTACTTCCACTATTTGTTTTGTTATCATTTGTTTTGGGAGGCTTAGACCAACTTCCTCAGGAAACTGGCCTATCGCGTAGTACTGGACTAGTGCTATACCGTACTACCCGTCGGAAATATATAGGCACCTCGACAGAATGCAGCCGAACGGCTGGACACTATGGTCTGCAAATGGTCGCATTATTGCCGCATTAGTGCCGAGGTAAACACCTCGAAAGAATGCGTCCCTTCGCCGACCATAGCGTGCAGCCGTCAGGCCGCATTCTGTTGAGGTGCCTAGATATTTTCGATGGGTTATAGATTGAATATTTTATTTTTATATACGGATATATGTAAACAGATTTTCATTTTAATACTTAGAACATTTGGGTTGTCTTTATCATATTGAACTTCCTTGTTTCTTTCCTTTCGTAAGGTTGACTGGAAGAAATCACACATTCTGATAAGTTCACGATATGGATGTGTGTAGGTACTTGGTTTATGTAATTTTTGAATGTCATGTGTCTTCTGAATGTTAGTTGGACAATTATTGAGTACGCCCCGCTAGACTCGTAAACAGCTTGAACATTTTCAGCTGGACATAGGCCAACGGTTGAAGAGTTACAACATATCCGCCGACAATATGCAGTCCATATACAACGCGGGCACAGAGGGCAAGCCCGTACTCCACAACACCACTCTGCAGCTCTCACTCGAACATTCGGACGTTCTCTTTGAACATTCTGAAGTTTATGAACCCACCACTCAGGTATATAAGCATGGATGTCCGTAGTGTACTCATACTTGTTTTATAATATTTCATTCTAATAACAAAACCTGTGATTTCCCACTTTTTATTGGACACTGGTTAGGGTAGAGATTATAATCATAGAAAGTGAATAGATAGATGGTTTCCCATATTGTTGCATGCAAATCTTCTTAAAATATTTAAAATTACATGTGCAAGCCTGAAGCCCGTTTAAGCCTTAAAATGTTTATACACAATCAAATGTGTTCTAGTGTGTGGTTGGATTAAGTAAATATTCTTTAAAACTTTTCAGGTGACCGGCAAAATTATCACACCATTGAGAGTCTCCGCAACAAGAGAGCAATACGAACAGCTTCTCGAAACAGTGAAGACCCTAGGAGTGTCTCAGGTGCCACAGAAAGCATCATCGGAGACTCACATCAGTGAGGAAACATCGACAACAGATGCGGCCGGCGTTACTACACTCAGAATGGACCCTCAGCTGAGAGCGCAGGTGTTGTCGATTCCTCCACCTACGAAGGAGCACACAACTAGCTCTCTTGTCAACTTTAAAGGTAAATTTTCAGGTTTACGGGTTATTTGTGTTGAGTGTTTAAAGAAATGTTGACGTCTAAACTTGCAACAACATTGAAATGTGTCGCATACTGAGGAGGACATTATTGAAAATATATTTTTTCAGGAAACTTCCAACTTCCATCATTTACAGTGGAATTGAGAGGCGACTTTGGCAATGGCGAGCGCAGTCTTGTGGACCTCTCGTTTAGAGATTTCAATGTAAATTATGAAAAATGCCACAGACACGAGACAAACATTCAAGTATCTCTGCACTCGATAACGATGGAAGACCTCACGCAAGACATCGAGTCGAAACATCGACTCATGATGGTGTCACACACTCCGCACACACCCAAGGCGGTTTTCGTTTCTAAGTCTTGTCCCGACTTCGCCACTGAGTATCCTTATGACGAAATGTCAAGTGTGAGCTCTCTTCACTTGCTGAAGTCGAACAGGTACTCCATGCCGAGTCATTTGAACATAATACACGGAGCGGCGAAGAAAGATAAAAGGAAGCAAAGTAAATGCGGTATCACGCCGCCGTGCTCGCCGTGTTACGACGAGGAGGAGACCGCACAGGACCCGCTGACTGAGATGTCTGCCGACGACAACCTCGTGCTGATATCCGTGCACCTGAGGGACTCGCACCATCCTCTGTTCGAAGAGAAGTACTCGAGGGTGAGCAGTTGATGTCAATTGTTTATGTACACTTTGTCAAATGTGCTAAGCTTGTAAATAACCAATCAACTATTGTCCCACATGCGTACCTACTCTATGGAGGCAGCCTTCTTGTTCAGCTTTCGCCTTTCAGAAAAATAGATTTCTTCTTTCTTTCTTTCTGTATACGGGAAACCCATTGCAACTGATTTATTTTTCAGGTAACAAAATTCACGAAAGTGGACTTCAACTGCCTGAACCTAGTGGTGAGCATGGACAGCTGGGTGGCCGTGCTGGACTTCTTCGGGATCGTGTCTGATGAGGGTGCGGCCGGACATCCGGAGGATATCTCCGAGCAGGAGGACAATTCAACTCATAGTGAAGCGGGTGAGTCGTAAGAGGTCATTTCAGTTAGTGAAAAGGTATACATCACCTCAGATATACATAGACGATGTAGCCCCAATGTCAACATGATAGCCGGACTGATACAGTTCAAGAATTACTATCAACTTATAAATGGCAAAAATTGTAAAAAGCATTTTAACTACAATATTCACATATTATGTACACTTGGTTATTGTAATACAGAATGTTATAATGGTAAGACAATAATTAAAACAAGATATGCTGCCGAATGGCCTGGCCGCTACACCATGCTCGTGTCTGCAGAGCACTGTGTCTGAATTATTCATTATTTAGCATTTACCCGTTGAGTCTTCACCTATTAAATATGCTTGACCGACCGATACCAAGATGAAATTAAGGGAAGCACTGACATGGCACCTAGTTCACCGGGTGATGTAGCCAACCGTGTCAGTTTCCATAAAAAAAAATGCTTTTAAATTTGTATCGTTATTGGATTTTGTAATACTTACACTAATATTAAACTTGTCCTTATTTTTTGCTGACCACGGCGAAGCCAAAAGGAAGGGTTATGTTCTTCATCATTAGCAATTTGTATCCTTCCTTCCTTCCTGTTCATCCAGAGATAACTGGGTTAAAAGAACAACATAAATTTCAGATCTCAGCACTGGTATCACGGAGACGGAAATGTCAATACGTTCTCTAAGTGTAGTGCTTCTGGGGCACCGCGGGGAGGTGTGCCGCGCGAACATATCTCGCCTCGGGCTACAGATCTGGGGAGATCCGGCGCAGGCCAAGAAGTCTGTCGAAGGCTCACTCGGCTCTATGTCACTAACGGATTTGACACCGCATGGGAAGATTTGGAGGGAACGATTCCTCACATCCGGCAAGGAAGCTCTCAACTTTCATTATAAAAGGTTTGTAAAACTCTTCCTACTATCTTATAATAATACTTGGTTTTTTTTTATTTTCTTTACGTATTGTTCACTTCCTAGGATCTAGGCCACATTGCCGAAACTTATAACTTTTGTTGGAAAATAGTGGTATCCCAGCGAGGTGCTTTAGTGAAAGAAGTGTTGAGCGGTCGGGATTGGACACTGTAGGCCGAGTGCCGAACACGAGGACGAAATCTGGAGAGTCCTATTCCCAGGAGTGGGCTAAATAATGAGAAAAAAACCGTAAATCTTTATTTTGGATAAGCCGTAGTTGTGTAAAGAGAAGAAGAATGAAAGTGGAAGTCTTAGAAAATCTCTTAGCACATGTAATACTCTCTGTCTCTCATGATGTAGGTTAAGTCCCGAGGAAGCGGCACAGGCGGAATGGGACACGACGCTCAGTATAGACATGAGCTCTGTGAGCTGCGTGCACACCAAGAGGTTCGTGGCGGAGATACAGGCCTTCTTCAGGGACTTCTCACTGCTGCAGAGAGTCCTCATTCAAGCCCGACAAAAGGTCAGTTCGACAAGTCAGTTATATATAGGTATTTATTGCTTCCAAATAAATTGTATGCATTTTGACTTGCCAGCCTATATCACCCGGTGTTATGGGCTGACATCACGCATGTTGTAGGTGATGTAGCCAACCGTGTCAATTTCCATAAAAAACAACTTGTTAATTAAATTAGCCGAAATGTATATAATTTAAGGAGATGCATGCAGGGATTCTTCAAAATGTTCACAGGTTTACTCAGCAGTTATGTATTTACAGACATTTGTATATTAAAATACTACCTGTTCCTTTCTTTTATTTTGTAATCTTACTAGGATTCGTAACTTTTTAGCACACGATAGATAGTAAATAAGAAAGTGTTGTAATACACTTCTAAATATTTTACGAAAATAAAAAGTAATATTTCTTGTCAGTTCTTCTTGAGCTTTTAAAGAAAAGTGAAGAAAAAAAACTAAAGTATAATGTCGTAGAACAAAAGTGGTTCAGTTTCAGCTGTAGAATCAGTTGTTTGTGAAATAAAAAAGTAACAGCCATCTTGTAAAACCGTGTATAATAAATAAAATATCAAATGTGAAGTATTAAAGTGATTCTCTAGGCTAGCGCAATGTAACTACAGGTGTCGGTGGCGTCCAAGTCGCGCTCGAACCGCATGCACCTGAGCATCGAGTGCCGTTCGCCGCTCATCCTGGTGCCGGTGTCGAGCGGGAGCCAAGCGGTGCTGGTCATCGACCTCGGCCGACTCAGGCTAGATAACTCCTTCAAGCGGAGCGGCTCAGCAGGCACCATCAGCACCATCAGCGACATCACTCACCGTTTGTTACCTTGTCTTTTTCTTTATAGTACGGGTGACCTATGGCATTGGAAGTCACCGATTCAACCAACCACAGTGCAGTGAAGTTAGCAGTTGCGCGCGCGCCCCTCGCGCATGCAGGGGGCGCGGGCTCTATTTTATTTTGCTCTATGCAACCAACACTTGCCAAAACTTTTTTCGAAGTATTTACTTAGGCCGTCTTGAGGGGGGGGGGGGGGGGTTTGTCATGATCCTCATGACCCCCCCCCCCCCACCTGTGCACGTGCCTGCCACCTAGAAAGGTTAAAGATCTTACTGATCTGATCTTACTAATACGAGGATCTACAGTTATATGTGGAGTCTCAACCACGGCTAGCCTCAATGGTCGATCAATAACCCATCCAAGTCTATGCATCTCACCACCGAGCTGCTGAGGCTGACAATTAATGTCTCCTGGTGAAGTTTTACTATACTTCTCATTTTTGCTCCTCTTGAAACAAATCTTTAAACATTCAAATCACATTTGCAAATTATTTTAACAGCCTTCAGTTTGGTTTTGGCCATTCTCCTTCACAGCCGTTCGAGAAATGTTGGACGTGCGGATCATCCAACTAGAGAACATGGACTTGTTCTGCGGCGAGCGTCGCAACGAACCACTTCACTCGGCACACTCATCGGGAACGTATGCCTTGCCACTCGGCCGACACACTCACATTCTGAAGAGGGGACCCTCCCTCCTCACCGAGAACTGCAGGCTCGTGCTGCAGATGGAGAACAATATGGAGTCATATCACAACGGTATCAATCTTTTTAAATATTTTTCATATTTAAATTGAATTACAATCAATTTTTTTTATTGCTTCCGACCTGGGTGGCTCTGCCCGAGGTCGAAACCTAAGGCGCAGTCAATTTCACCGTCGAGGAGGCGCCAGCCCGGCTTGGAGGTGGACTAATGTTGCTGGGGAAAGGCTATTAACCCGCGATTTGAAGATCTGTGGATTGTAGGAGTGTGGAGATATTCCCCGTTCCACACTTTTGCAGTGCGGCACAAGAACGATTTAGAGAATCGTGCAGTTCGAAGAACTCTTCTGTCGGCTACAAAGGGGTGTTCCCCTTTGTAGCCGTAGCCTTTGTAGTAGTATGGCGGGTTTAGCGAAGGCGAACAGGAGGAGGAGGAGAAGCTTGCGATGACTTCACCGAACATATCCGGGCCCATTGGCAATTGAGGAGGATTTCAATTGAGGTCGGGACTAGCGAGTGGCCACTCTGTGTAGTTCTCCAGCATGCGTTACGTATGTTTTGGGTCGCGGCCAGCCCTCGTCAGCTAGTCCAGAGAACCACCAGTTCCGTTCCCGACATTCCTCTTTCTGCCTATCCATATTCTATATAAAATGCCTCCAGGGTCGTTATCAAAGCTCTCTTTCTCTCTTTCAAAGCTTCAAAGAGCTTAGCAACGATCTTGGCAGGTCTAAATTCTTGAAGAAACTGTAGCGCTACTTCGCTAGTAGTCTTCTTGCTCTGACTTCCACAACAAAGAGATCAGTTTCTCACTAATCAGGTCCACTAAGTTGCAGTATATACTTGTTTATTTTGTAGTTATGGCCCTTTGTTATGTTACTTTCACATGGAACTGTAAGTTCAACAAGTACTATGCTTTATTTTAATTAAATTTTAACCTCTTGGCTGCCGTTATAATAATGCTTAATCTTTATTTGACAAATATTGTATATTACAGTTAAGTTTTTTACAATTTTGACTTTATTTGACAGCTGTTATTGTAATAGGTTTTTTATTCTGGTAATTTAATTTAATAAATTTTTTTTTTTTTTTTTTTTTATTACAAACTTGATCATCGCAATTTTTTATTTTTTTATGGAAATGGACACTGTTGGCTACATCACCTACAACATCCGTGATGTCAGCCCATAATACCAGGTGAACTAGGTGCCATTTCATTCAGTGAAAGTAATATTTTGTTGCCTTCTGAATGTATCTAGATTAGTTAGATCGATGATAGCCTATTTCTTGCTTGGACCACAACATAGAACCATGCAACTATAAACAGTTAGCCTATTGTAATATTTTGATGAACCTAAGTGCGACTTGTTACCTGAAGAGAATAAATGAATTGAATTTGCCCCTTTTGAGAATATGAGCATGTCCGGTCTGTATGCTGTGCTACAGATTTCTGAAGCACTTGATAATGCGTCTCATGTGTGTCCAGCAACATTTGCCAGGCCTTGGCAGCTCCCAAACAAAATTGAGGAAGGTTTAGCCCTGTATTTGGGCAGCTTATTGGCTCCAGGTTTCACAAAGTTGACCTACGAAGGTGTGGATCTAAGTTTGCGATGGCTTCACTGAACATATCCGGGCCCATCGGCAGTGGAGGAGGGTATTAATCGAGGTCGGGACTAGCGAGTGGCCACTCTAAATTTCCCGCGCATGCTTCACGTTTCGGCTCGCATCAAGCCCTCGTCAGCTAGTCTGCGTTGACTAGGACGCGGGGAAACCACCAGTCCCGCTCTCGACCTCCCTCTCTCTACCTATCCATATTCTGTAGGATGCTTCCAGTGACGTTTTCGAAGCTCTCTCCATATATGAGCTTAGCGTCGATCTTGGCAGCCCTAGATTCTTGAAGGGACTGTAGAGCGACTTCGCTGGTAGTCCTCTTGCTCCGACTTCCAGATCATATCCTGTTTACCGTAATTTACCGTAAATACATGATATCCTAATACCGTAAAATATTTACCACAGTTCCCGACATGACTATACAAGGAACGCTCGACACTCTGGAATGCGCCCTGGATCCGGAGCAATACAAACTCATCAAAGGTCTTCTCTCCTTCAACATGGGAGAGGCTATCGATGACCTGAATGTGTCCAGCGATCTAGCCGATACACCATCCACAACTGTTCTCTTCAGCGACAAGACATGGACGCTTACTTCCATCAAGTTGGATCTGTTGAACGTGACGCTGCGACTGGAGACGGAACATAAGGTGTCTTCGTTGGCGTGCATCAACTTCATCAAGTCGAGGCTGGTGGTAGAGACGTACTCCGATTTGAGTCAAGACATTGATTTAGTCTCGCAGGTCAGTCGCCATTAATAGTCAGTTTGGAAATAGACAATTGGATTTTACAATAACCCTGCCAAATATACATGATTTGGCCTTACGAAACATAATTTATAAACATACCTACTCTATGAAAATATGAAGAAAAAAAAACAGGTTTTTACCAGTATTCATAAAATATATTAGAAAATAATTGTATGTATACAAAACATGTGAGCAATGTAGGCATTTTAAAAGAAGTGCAATGTGGTAATAACAGGAGATACTGGTGAGCGACACGCGCTACCAGCGCGAGCCGGCCAACAAGCGCTCCAACGTGTTCACCAGCATCGTGCAGCCGATGGGCGACGCCGGCGACGCGCGCCACTCGGTGCAGGCGGAGGTGCACGCCAGGTTAGTGCTCCTCACATCCATCACAATACACATCCTTCACAATGCACATGCTCCACATCTGATTAAGTGATTGATAATAAATAAATAAAACTTGTATAAAAAAGTATGGTTTGCTATCTCTTACTTACCTATGTTCTAGCGCAGGGATCACCAAATAGTTTCATTGGGGGTCTGTTTAAAAAAATATATATCTGTCGCGGTCCGTTCGGTAGATGATGACTAGCAACCAAAATTTTAAATGTCAATTAATATAGTATATAGTATATAAAACGAAAAGAAATACGAAAATATTTTTTATTAGGGATACTTCTAATTAAAAAATAACAAAGAACGTACCTAATATTAATGAGAAAAATTTAATGTTTTATTCGGAACAATTCAGACATTTTTATTAAGGATACATTTAATTAACCCTTCGCGTGCCTCCGGCGCACGGCCGTGTGCCGGCTATATTATTCCTCTAGTATGCCTCCGGCACACAGCCGTGTGCCGCGCATAGTCGCCAACTTCAGGGAGCTAATGCAACGTAGCATGGCTGCTGTTTTGTATGAATTTAGGTTCAAATTAATTTGACGATTTGTAGAATTGATTTTGGCACTCTACACAACGTGTCTCGATAAAAAAATTTTTCATACTGAGCTCGCTAGTTGTCGCCGGCGCGAGAGAGATGAGAGCTCGCGATTGTTTACATTTTTCGTTGCTTTCCGAAATGTGTTATGTATAAGTTTGTGAGTGAAAATTAGTGCAGGGAGAGTGTATTGAACTGATAAATGTGTTTCTAGCAGTTTTATAAGTGCAGTGTTTGTGTAAATCGACATAACCTAAAAAAAATTTTTCGTTCGTGTTCACCAGTTCACCACACCATATCTTCTAGATATAAGGTAGTAACCATATTGTTGTCTATACCAATTAGATAGATAATTTCGTGCAGATTCTGGTGATGTATAACACTATAAATAGGTCTTTAGTGGTTTCTCTGGAAAAACGAGAAATTCCTAACCTCTTCCAAACTACCCAGAAAAACAAAAAACGGCCGACACGCGCGGGGGTGTGCGCGCGCGCGGGGTCCGACATTCGAAGGGTTAAAAAAGAACAAAGTAAGTACCTAATATTAATGCGAAAAATGGCATTTTTACTCTGAACAATTCACAATTTTGTACGAATTTTTTCCAGAAATTTTTATATTGATATTCTTAAATTCTTCTGGGTCCGCGAAAAATGGGTCGGTGCGGTCCGGATCCGGACCGCGGTCCGCCATTTGGTGACCCCTGTTCTAGCGGATATTATAAATGAAAATTTAAAGAAATTAAATAGCATTGTGGTTTTAATTTATAGTTTATTCTATATTCAATGCCAAACACATGACTCCACTGGTATTGCCATTATTGCAACTTCAGTCTCAATTATGATTGCTTAATGAATAAATTTAAAAATTTGGAAACGTCATACAGATACATACACATTTTCTTCTCCAAAATGTTTTTTATGGCACCACTGAGACTGCAAGATTGTGATGTAATTATTGTTTATGATTACAGTTTCAGTAATAAAAAATAATATCTTATCACTATCAGTCATCTGTTGCCTTCAAGTTCAAGGTTACGTAACTAACGTCAGTGACGTACTGCGCTCGCTGCCTTCTCGAACATCGCACTCATGCCCATCCTATTGTATAGAAGCATCTATAGAAGTTGTTATTGATTTCTTTTAGTTTTTAGTCTACCTACATACAGATAATTTATCCTGAAGTATTATCTAGTTTAACCTGCACTTTAAATATGCTTCAAATATAGACACAATAATATTTCTTAATAATTGTCTAGAACATAATTGATTCGTCTAGTTGCAGAATCCGCTATTATGAATTTTGACTCAAATTGGGTTTAAATCTGTGTGTAAACGCAAACAGTTCCATCCATACAATTTGTGTCTAAACCTGCTATTTCGTATACAAAATCTATCTTAAAGTTGACAGTTTGCCGCAAAATCGGGTATAATAAGAACATTAAATGATTGATCCTAAAGAAAATAAAAAGGCTTTTTTCGTTTCTGAACATTTTACCAAAACTGTTATGGCGGGTTTTGCAACTAGATGATTCAATTGTATAAGTAGCATCTTTATTTTAGACTAGATAAAGCTTTAGGATTAATTGCCCATAAAGTTTTCTATACTACAGTAAATAAATAAATAAACACTTTGATATAATCCGGTAGATACCACGCACAAAAGTATTGCAAAGTCAGAGCAGCACGTCCCGTAATATTTATTATGCAATTATGCAATGTGTTAATGTGCTAGATGTGAGGCCACATTAACTAAATCTGCAGATAAAGTACGCCGATATGGTCCTAACTCTAGCCAAGTACAAGGACAATGCTGTGTTAGCTGCAAGGATCTATGCCGAACTGTTTCTGTGTCTTATGCATCCTCACCATCGTTGTGAGAGCTGCCTTAGTGTGTGACGGTCACACGTTATGTAAATTATTGGTGTAAAAACCGTTGACGAAGCGTGTCTAGCAAAGTGATCAGCGGCGGCAGGCGGGGTGCGGCTTGCGGGTGAAGCGTGTGAGGGAGAGATGCAACTGCAACGCAACGTAACAACATATAATATTTAGGAATGGGAAATAATTTTACACAATTTTTTGCTGAAATTAGTTTAAAATGATTTGACAATCGTGGTGCGGGTGATTAATCTAATCCAGCAGATCTCAAACTTTTTTGGTGACGGAACCCTTTTGGAAAGCGAAATATTTGACGGAGCCCTAAAATAAACAAAAATTAGTTTTTGTGCATTCTGTCAAAGAGTTTGTATTTCGTCGCTGCGCTCCTACGTAATAAAACCCCTTTGCATTCTGTATTAAAATCATATTACAATGTAACAGTTACTTACATAATATTATAATAAAAGACAAAAACAATAATTAAATATCTAATGGGAGGTATGAAACTGTGACGCCGCGCCGTGACGTCTGCGCAGCCGAGCTGAATCGAGCCAGAGAGGAGAGGTGTATTTTAAATTTGTTTTTTGACGTATTCTCGCGGAGACCCCACAGAAACTCCGCGGAGCCCTAGGGCTCCGCGGAGCACACTTTGAGTATGGCTGATCTAATCAAATCAAATTTATTATCAGGTCAGACACAATTCCCAAAACACACACACACACACACTCACACCGATTAAAAGAACATCTGTCAGTATGTCAGTAAACGGACCGTCTTGAGGTCTCAGTGCGGAGAATGGCCCACCCGACTTCCCAAGAGGCTGGGCAGCAAACAACAACAACAAGAACATCTGTCAGTATATGAGAATTTCTTGAAAAAAAGTTAGTATATTTATAAGGAAAATTATGCTTTTGAATAGAGAAAGATTTTCATATTCTACCTCAACTTATTTTCGATTGTGCATTATAAGGAAATCATAAAATGGTTACTGAAACACAGGTTTACATTTCATTCGAACCCGCGAATACAAATGAATCTATTGACAGGCTTAACTCGGATTTATATAGAATACACGATTGGGCCGACAAAAATACACTGGTGCTTAACCCGACAAAATCCAATGCGCTGCTACTCGGAACCAAAGCTCAGCGGGCTGCAGTAAAGGAACATCAACCGATTGTCAGAATCAATGGTCTGCCCGTTGAAAACGTCACAAGTGCACGTAACCTTGGCTTGGTCATGGATGAAGACCTGCGTTTCCACGAGCATATAAACTCTAAAATCAGAACTGCCTTCTACAAACTAAAAATTTTGTACGGCATTAGAAACCACCTAACAGAAAAGGTGAGAATCATGCTCGTGGACTCGCTGGTACTATCCCTCTTCAACTACTGTGACGTGGTGTACGGGCCAAGACTGTACGCCAAATCCTCTCAGGCTATCCAGAGAGAGCAAAACGCGTGCGCCCGCTTCTGCTTCAAAATTCCTAAAAGGGAACATGTTACGCCCTTCTTAAATACCAATAATATTTTAAAAATGGAGAATAGACGTTAATTACATAATGCGTGCATGTTATTTAAAATTATAAAAACCAAAGAGCCAAAATACCTTTATAGAAAATTAGCGTGGTCTCGAGAGAAGCACAGCTTCAGAACGCGAGCCAGCAACTACTTGCTCGTGGTGCCCAGACATTCTTCGACAAGGTTCAGGGGATGTTTCAAATACAACTCCACCAAATGTTGGAACAATCTGCCTCCCCCCACCCGAGGAATGTCTGGAATTGGCGCATTTAAAATATCCTGCAAGAAGTGGTTGCTGGATAAACAAAAAACCTTAGCAAATAATAAATAAATAAATAATACTAACACCACTTTCTTCTAATTTTTTTAATTTTTTTATTAGTTTAGTCCTATTAATTAATAATTCCCATTAGTTAGTTCTATTTGTGTGTATATACATATATATATATATTTATCAATATAAATTTATGATGACTGTTTCAGATTGCGTTATTCTATGTAAACTGTTTTTATATGTATGTGAGTATATTGTACTGCATTTATTTGTATCCCTATCGCAATTGTGTTTGTTATGTTCTTTTTAATAATATAAAAGAGGGGTCTGTCTGAAAATCAGTGCTGCGGCAGAAGGCTCGCCCGCTGTCGCAGCAATAAGCTGAGACAGACACCCATTTATCTTATTGTTTTTTTTAAGCTAGTTAAGTTATTCTTTCAATTGTATAATCGTGTAAATAAGATAAATAAACATATTTCATTTCATTTCATTTCATGAATTTAGACAGCGTAGGATATCTCCCTAAAACAAAATACATAAATTTACTTGAAATTAAACATGTAATATCACCTCGCCTCACCTAAAAGTGCAGTTCAATTTGCTCATCATAAGTGATCACAAGGGCCGTAGTGTGCGACAGTAACTCGTTTGAAGCCGGTTCGCTTGCAGTGAAGTAGGCAACGGTCAGCGTACGTCTCGCCGTCCGTTCCGCACACGGGCCGGGCGAGCCGGTTGCACAAACACGTCTTGACGCGTGCATCAGTCGGGCCGCACACCAGTGTCAGCGCCAGTAGCACCAGCACTACTGCAAACATAAACAATGTTTAAACTGTGTTTCTTTACACATAGTTCTGTGCAAAACTCACACAGAGAGCACAATCATTATTATACACACCGTCTTTCTTGCACAGTATTCTAAAAGTGTAAAAATAAAGATAGATTCACTTTTCAATCAAACTAAGCCTGAATCCGAAATAATAAAACTAGTGTTTGCTCTTAGCTTCACTCACAAGTGAGGTCACGGTTTCAAAGAAAAATAAGTAAGCCCGGGTTGATACCACCGCACTGAATGAAAGGTCGGTCGAAACGGCTATGTAAATGGTTCGTGTTTTCCGTCCAGTTCAGTGTAGCCGGCACGAACGACAAAGGGAAGCACTGACGTGGCACCAAGTTCACCCGGTGTTATGGGCTTACATCACGGATGTTGTAGGTGATGTAGCCAACCGCTTAAGTTTCCATAAAAAAAAAAAAAAATTTACCCATGCAACATTTCAACAATAGGGTTAGATAGCACGTTTAAAAGTGATAAACAGATACACAGACAACATTATTTGGATGCTAAAAAAGTAAAGGCGGATAATAAGATGAGCTATGTGAGCTAGGACGATAGCTACGTACGAAGGAATACTGTTCCTACCTTCCCTGGCCACCATTTTGTTAAATAGTTTATCGCAGGATGTAACAGAGTGAAAGACCTGTTAATGAATATTCAAGTTCAGGTAAGAATGTTGGCTTTTATAACACTGTAAAAGGTTTACGACTCACGTGAAACTACAAACACACACATTATTTATCCTTATAACATTTTCCAATGAGTCGTTGGTTAATTATTATTACCGACATATTATTATCATCGTTCACTACTAACTCGTTTAGTTTTGTTCTTGCATTGTATTGGTTCTGAATGGACAAAATTTGGAACATTTTATTCTGTGATGGAATATTATAATGTTCATAAATACCTTCTTTCTGTACAAAACTTACAATCATTACAATATCTTTAGTAAGAGCACAATGAGAATTTAGTTACGAGTGTTAACTAATTTTACACTGAATTATTCATAATGGCCGCCACACACGTGGAGGAAAAACTCTCACTTATTACTCAAGAGGCCGGCCTCTACGATATTCCGGAACGTGTGTAGCAGAAAACTGTCAATTATTTTTGGCCTTTAGGCGGCCGGATGAAAATACGAAAAAGCATTCGATCAACCGGTCGCCTCGAGGCCACCTAGAGGCCGCCGGAGCGTGTGTGCCAGCCGGGCCGGCCTTGAGGCCGCCTTTAGTTCGCTCAGAGGAGGCGTCGCGAGCGCATCTAGTTCGTGCGTCTAAAAATTGGCGACCAGCTTACAACGCGAGGAAACGGAAGAGTTTTTACAAATGTATAAAGATGAACGATGCATGTGGGACATAAAGTCAAAGTTTTATCATGATCAGGCAAAAAGGGAAGCGGGCTACTTAAAGTTGTTAGAACAATTAAAACAAAGTGAACCATCAGCAACTAAAGAAAATGTTGACAGAGAAACGCTGCGTAGACCAAAGAGGTTAAAATCACTGGCGTAGACAAGATGACCGCCAATCGCGGAATGCGTGCAACAATGATCAGCCTTGAGGCAGAACTGACAGTTTTTCCTCTTGGTGTGTGTGCTCCAGGTCCGTCCGGCCGCCTTGAGGCCTGTCGCATGGAGGAATAACTGAGAGTTTTTCCTCCACGTGTGTGGCTGGCTTTAGTTGACTTCGATCATACAATACTAGACCTTGTTATTAACTATGTAGATACAAAATGCTTAAACTTACGTTCTAATACATATTCACGCTTTAACAAATTCACTTTAAATGCTAATTATATATACATTTATGTACATAATAATGAACTACAAAATTTATGTAGATTAGTGTCTCGAAGATCGGAAATCTTGTACCAATATAGGTGATTTATAATAGCAGTATATTAGCTCATCCATCACATTCATGCTGTGTTAGTAACACTATGATAAGTAAGACTGGCTGGAGCATGTAGACATCTTTGAGAATAATCCTAATATGTTCTTACTCACAACATTGATGCATATGCACAAAGAACATGTTAAAATAAACATCAAATTATTTACTAATAGCCCAGTCAAAATGTACCTTTCCACCAATAAACAACTTTCATTCCACTATTTAACCAACTTCAAAATGAAAAGGAGAAAAGGAGATCAATTCGACCCGTATGTATGTAATATCGTTGGAATTGCACAATATTCGTATATGTTAGTCTATGTGGGCTTCTAAGCAGGTGCCAAATTTCATAAATTACACTCCAAGAATTTCTCGGAAACTAGAAATCGAATTGCCATAATTCTTTTTTTTTATTGGATTAAGTATCTTCCAACTTAGGGAATAGTGCAAGTGTCATTAAAGTCCGTTCAGTCGCTTTCAAGGTATGAACTGTTAAGTGTGTACCAATCACTGGAAAAACACGTCATCGGTTTAACGCTCAATTCTACGCAAACCTTGTTGTGTGATATAATTAAAAAGAGTGAAATAAAATAATGTTTTAAAAAACATTGAACCGACTTCCAAATTAAAAACAACTAGAACTTAAAATGTTAAATAATATTTTTATTAATATTCGGACCCTTGAGTTGAAGGCGGTACAAAAGCACACCTGAAAATTTATAGATGGACCCCTTTTGGGTTTTTGTAGCGCCTTCAACTCAAGGGTCCGAATATTAATTAAGATATTATTTAAAACTTTTAAGTTCTAGATGTTTTTAATTTGGAAGTTGCTTCAATGTTATTTAAAAAAGTTTTTTTTTTCTTATTCTAATCGTTAGGGGGAAACATTAGTAGTCAGAATTCAAATTTCGGACCTGATTGTGCAGTTGTGTCAACAACCATATTGAATTTAGGAGGAATTTATTTTTGTTAAATAATCCACCGATTTTAAACTTTTTACTGAAAATTGTCATTACAAAACTTGTAGGAAATTTAATTAGCTACAACTTTGGTATAATAATATTTTCACTTAAACCTGGAAAAGGGTGAAATTTAATTATTGCACTATCTCGTTTATTTTCAATACTTGTAACAGAAGATTCATTGTTAATAGTCATTGGATACAGTATCATTGGAAATTTGTCCTTGACGTTTTGGCATAACCGACAGTCAGCGTGTATGCGTCCACTGCTGGACATCATCATCATCATCATCATCAGCCTGTATCGGTCCACTGCTGGACATATGCCTCTCTAATTTTCCTCAAGTCCACCAGGCCTTCAGCGGTACGGAACTACTGCTTTCCGCCGACGTACTTGTGTCGTCGTCCCATGTAGTGGGTGGTCATCCCACACTCCGTTTTCCTGTCCACGGCCGCCAGTGTAGGACGTGGTTACTTCAACGGTCGTCGTCTCATCGACTGACATGCCCAGCCCACTGCAACACCATATCATGTAGCGATATTCCTAGCATGCCTCGCTCCATTGCTCGCTGGGCAACTTTCAAGCTTTAGACAACTGCGCCCATCAGAGTCGATGTTTCACACCCGCACCTGGGAGGATGCACTGGTCATATATGATGTTTTAATTTTGCGGAAGGCCAGACCTCAGGGCGAAACTGACTTGACTGTGCCTGTTACAAAATGGCATCCAATAACTTTGCAGAAAAAGACGAGAGCACTCGGCGTACACGATCCTGGTGAACAACATGCGGCTGATGGCCATCATGGACTGGTGGGAGGCCGTCAACCAGTTCCTGCTTCAACCTCCCAACCCCGACTTCGACACCAGCAAGCCCATGTGAGCCAATGATCAACTGCTTGCGATATACTTGCTCGTAATAAATATAAATATTATAAACAATACACCTAGTCCTACCCTGCGGCCTCTTCTATCCCACATTTGTTTGTTTGTCACATTTCTTACGAGTATGTTGAACATAAATATGAAAATAGTAATGTAACGTAACATCACAGGTTTATCTACGAAACTCGAGACGATATATACGAAAGGACGAGCCGACATTCACCCTCCGATGAAACTCAGATAGAGCTGAAGTTGAATATAACTGAGTCGCAGATCGTTTTAGTCGAAGACACATCACTATGGGACACCAATGCTGTCATTCTCAAGGTTTGTCAAATCAAATATTTGCAACCCCTTTGACAGTATTTCATTTTGGTATGTACCTATAGTTTGCACAATAACATCCTATGTCCAATCCTGTTTTTTCTCGGATGATGCATACGGGCATTTTGACGGAGACGGATCTCGTTTGTTCACTACACTCGATACTGGACGAACCAAATGCTCAAGCTTGCAACTAGAAAATCTGTCAAAATAACGTTTCTGGCGCACCGGACCGGCACAGGCGGAGCGGCGCACTGTGTCCGCGCGGGTGATCCAAGAGTTCTGAGTTTCGCGACAGTAATATGTCGAACTAGAGAAAACAGATTGTCTTAAACTTTGTTTTATTTGCAGAGTACTACTGTAATCTCATACCGACCGGGCAGCGAACTGAAGCCCGTGTCGTGCGTTTTGAACCACTGCGAAGTGTTCTCGTGCGTGCTGGGCATGGAGGAAGAGACCGCCCTCTCCATCATCGACCCCGTCACTCTTCACATTGACCTCGATGCCAACAACGTCTTGCAGGTGAGCTCCATTCTTCCATTTCTGGTAGTTGCCTGCTGTCAAGTTACTAAATATTGCTCAGTGCTAATGAATGGTTGTCGCTTACTAAAATATAGAATTCCAAAGTTGGTTGGCCAAGTGACCGCTCAAGGATTACATTTTCAGAATAGTGGATTTATTGTTACATTCAAATTGTCTGCTCTCTGCAAATGAAGTTGTCATCTCATTAAATTGTTTTGTTGTGACTTGTTTTAGTTTCAAGTGGGAACACTGAACGTGCGGTTGTCGTACCATGACATGCGAATGTTCGCCGGCATGCTGCAGTCCCTTCCAGCGCAGGCCCGAGTCGCGGGAAGCGGAAGTAGGTGCCAATATTTTGTAAAATGTGATTTATGTAATCATTGGTTTAGCTTTTGGGATTAATGCGTTTTTAGGGTTACGTAACCATCGACGCTGGTAGAAACTCTTATAATTTTATGCTTTTTGCAATCTGTCTTTAAGACATTCATCAGTAGTTGGATATTTTGGATTCGGTCGATGCTAATGGTTATGATATTATTATCTCCCCCACAGCATACAACACGGCAAAACCTACAGCAGCCCAGGCCACTGCTCCCGCAAACAGTGTCTACTACAGCGAAGCGGCCCGAAGGCTCTCGGCGCTAGGGTTCTCGACACGCGACTGTGCAGTCGCGCTGGCTTCTTGCTCAGGGCACATGGACGAGGCAGCGCTGTGGCTCACACAGAATGCCAAGAGTGTTGCTCGCCCGGTCACTACGCACCATCATCAAAACAAATCAACAGGTCTATGGCCTTTAAAAGCTCTGCTTGTAAGTCTACAGTCAATGCATCCATATTTCATCTTATCACACTTAATTATGTTCTGTAGGACTCGTTCTCTGTACTGAGACTAAGTATAACATTGTGCACACAATATATTGGTTCTTGGCAAACAATTGAATGTTTTGCAGGTCAGAGCAAACTGCATTACGATATGCGTGATCGACGACTGCCTCGACTCGGACGTGCCTCTTCTAGAGTTCTCCTTTTCGGAGCTGACGGTGAAGCAGGACCTGAGGGAGTCCTGCTCGAGGTCCGTTGAGCCGCTGCTCGTGAACACACCGCAGAGTCCGCCGCTCATGAGTCCTGAAGCGGAGCTGGCCACCGAGCTGGCACTGGAGCGGCAAGCCGGACCGGGCGGGGGCAAACTTAAATGCCTCTTCAGTGGAGATTATTACAATCGGGGTTTGTCGGGCTGGGAACCCATTATAGAGCCCTGGAGGTAAAGTTTACTTGTGTTTTGTTCAATACTACAATATGCGGCATGTAAACTATATTACAGATTAGGAAATTTAAAGTTAGCATAGAATAAATATTTCTTTATAGATCTGCTTATGTATTGAATGACTATGTCTGATTGACAGGTGCGAAGCGTCCTGGGAGTATGCACTCACCAGTAGTCTGAGTCGGAACAGGCTACAACTAGAAGTGAACTCAACCGAAGTCCTCAACGTCAACATAACCAGCACTCTCATCGACCTGTACCGACTGGTGAAGACCAACTGGACTCAGGATTACTACGCGTTGACGCCCAAGGGCGAGTCTTCTCCAAAGAGTAGTCCAGTCGGCTATAGGAGGAGATCTCCATTCGTGCCTTTTGCTCTCAACAACCAGACTGGCCATAAGCTTTGGTTCACCACTTTTGTCACTAGTTCCGATGTGTAAGTCTTATTGTCTTTCTTTGTATATTAATTTTTTTTTTATGGAATCTGACACGGTTGGCTACATCACCTACAACGTCCGTGATGTCTGCCCATAACACCGGGTGAACTAGGTGCCATGTCAGTGCTTCCACCTTTGATCGTGCCGGCTACACTGAACTGGTCGGAAAACACAAACTATTTACATAGCCGTTTCGACCGACGTTTCATTCAGTGCGGTGGTACCAACCCGGGCGGGTTAGACCCTACCACCAAGTAAGATTAGGAGGGAAGGGACCTACAGTTTTACGAGGAATCCGAACCTCGGTCAGCCTCCCAACGGTCAGCGGTCACCCATCCAAGTACTGACCGCACCCAGCTGAATGTTGCTTAACATTCAATATCGACAGTTGACTGTCTGCACCACTGAGCTATCAAGGCTGACGTGTACTTGAATCATTGTACTTGAATATATATATATATTTTTTTTCAAGTTCTATTAGCTAAAATTTTGTTAGGAAGCAGCAGTTCATTAATGTAAAATAATATTAATTTATTAATTATATATTTACTTCAGTTTATAGATTTCTTTATTAATAATAATATTATTAATATCAAAGAACATTACATTCACTTATAGATATATTATACATAGATATTTGCGGTTACATTATTCTAATATTATTTATTGCTTCTATTATACTTACTTATAGTTATATATAGTACGTACTTATTACTATTATATTTATAGACAGACGACGGATGGACATATACTTGTATTTACCTAATTTTGGGAATTTAGAAAATATAATTTGGCAGCCCTTTTAAACATTTCATTGGATGTTACATTTTTAATTTCATTCGGAAGAGCGTTATAGATTTGTACTCCTTCAAATGTAATATTTTTCTTTCCATAATTAGTTCGGGCTGTAGGTATCCGTATATTACGCGCGCTTCATTGATTTTATAGGGGGAGTCAGATGTACCGTCAGCGATGTTTTAAAGGTAACATGAAATTAGTCTTCAATTATGTCCTAAGATGGCGCCAGGAGTATCGAATTTGAATTAAATAATTATTATATTTTTAAATCTGCTAATTATAGAACGATGCTAAGTGGGAACAGCATAGTTAAATTTAAAGATTATTTTATATTAAGTAGAAATTTCAAAATAGTGTATTTTAAGGTTTTCATAATTTTTCCAATAAATATTTTCATGTTTTGTCAGTCCGTGAGCTTGGCGGATAAAATGTATAATTTCGCCGCTTCTGCATCATAGATGTCAGACCAAAGTTAAGTTGTCCTATTTGTCTATAGATGGCATGCCTATTTCTTATTATATTTTTAGTTGCCAAATACCAAAATACCCACCAACCAAACCTGCGTGCAATTCAAATACGCGCGTGCGGTTAGGATAAAGTGGAGATACCTTCTTTAAAATTATATTTTTTTACCTCACCACCTTTGAAAACGGAAACAAACACGATGGATTAAATATAATAATAATAATAAAAATCGTTAGCCATTTATAAGAAAATCGACCTCAACGAAATAATTTGTATAACAGCTACCCTTATTTTTTTTAATTAAAAAAAACTAAAAAAGGTACCCCTAGATTATCATTTCAAACTACTAAATACGAATTTTGAACGAAATCGGTTGAGCAGTTTAGGCACAAGGTCGCTGGACGGACACACACACACACACACACATACATGTTTCTCAAAACCACTTTTTTGGGATCGTTGACAGATATATAGCCCAAATCTGTACTGTGTGGGGCCGGTACTTTAAAAGAATAGCCCCACTGCATCTCTCCCCGTGTATGTCGTAAAAGGCGACTAAGGGATATGACCCCCTTCTTATATTACTAGGTGGTAGGGTTTAACCCGCCCGGGTTGGTACCACCGCACTGAATGAAAGGTCGGTCCAAACGGCTATGTAAATAGTTTGTGTTTTCCGTCCAGTTCAGTGTAGTCGGCACGACCGAAGGGAAGCACTGACGTGGCACCAAGTTCACCCGGTGTTATGGGCTGACATCACGGATGTTGTAGGTGATGTAGCCAACCGTGACAGTTTCAATAAAAAAAAAAAAAATCAGTCGCATTCTCAACTTCGACATTTTGGACGATCACAATACTTCCTTTCTCCTTACAGTCGCTCGAAAGTAAAAAGCCACCTCCATAGTTTTTAGCCGTTGCGGTAATTTATCGATCGACGCGCGACGTTCGCTTGTTTTGGAACACGCAAATGTTTGCGTGGAGCGTGCAGGCAAGCGATACGGGTTACTGCGCGTGGAAAAAGGATGACACAATATCGATGCGATCTCTTGAGACGGTCGGTTCTGTATTCACGCGATACGCACACTACCATAATCGCCGCGGTGTCTCGTTTTAGTAATAGTTGAAGTATGAACAAAATGTCTTTGAGTATGAAGTAGGGAGTCCAGGCACCGAATTAAAAAAAGTTGAGTCCAGGGCTATATTTTCCATCTACGATGCTGCTGGTGGTGTTATACCAAAGAGATTAAAAGAGGGTGGGTTTAATGTATTTGTGATAAGCTTTACAGAATATATAAGTCAATGATATTTTATATAAAATTGTAAAATTGTAGATTTTACCGACGACGACACGACAACGAATAAAATAAAAAAATAGTAAATCTGATTTAAATGCAAAATTGATAATAAACCATCGCTTCTCTTATATTCTCTATCTTTTTCGGGAGGAAGGAAGGGATTCCTTCCTCGCCCATCTCTCACTCACCTCTCTCCCGGTCTTCTCTCCTCGATCCCGCCTTCCTCCCCTCCTTCCCCTCACCCTTCACGGACCCCCTCTTTGCCACCTTCCCTTTCGCCCATTCCCTCCCTCTCTCCCTACTTCCCTTCCTCCCCTCATGTCGCCCCTCCTTCCCATCACCCTCGCATTCCATTCCTCCCCTACTACCCCTCATCCTGTCCGCAACCCCCTCTTACCCCGCCCCTTCCCCCTTTCAACCTCTCACTCCCTCGATATCCATTCCTCCTCGTTCCCTCTACTACCTCCCTCCCCCACACCTACCCTCATTCACTAACCCTTCCTCCCTCCATACCTCTCCTCCTCTTCTTCTTTTTTTTATGGAAACTGACATGGTTGGATACATCACCTACAACATCCGTGATGTCGGACATGTCGTGCCGGCTATACTGAACTGGACGAAAAAAAACGAAAAAACTATTTACATCAAATCTCTTTGATTTACATAGCCGTTTCGACATACGTTTTATTCAGTGCGGTGGTACCAACCCTAGTAAGGTAAGAAGGGAAGGGTGCTACAGTTTTACGTGGAATCCGAACCACGGTCAGCCTCAAATGGTCGAGCGGTCACCCATCCAAGTGTTGACCGCGCCCAGGGTTGCCTGCACCACTGAGCTACCCAGGCTGACAAACGTACCTCCCACCCACTCCCCCTTCTTTTCTCTCCCCCTTCCTCTTCCTGACCATTATTCATTATTTCTTACCAAAAGCAGTAACTATTGAGTAATCTGTGCCAAAAGACTAGATAATAAATTTTCATATCCTTACCTAGAGAAATCATGGATTCCCCATACAAAAACTTTCACCCCTATTTCACCCCTTATTTTTAGGTTTCCGTATCCCTGTACGGAAGCCTATTACTAAGCCTCCGCAGTCTGTCTGTCCGTCCGTCCGTTTGTCTATCCGAGGGCTGTATCTCTTGAACCGTAATAGGAAGCCCGTTGAAATTTTCACAGAATATGTGTTACTATAGCGGATATAACAACAAATAAGCGGAGCTAGGTACAACCCAAGTACAACCAAAGAGTTTGTAAATTCTTTGGACCGGAGTAAAACCGCAAACAGGAAATTACAATCTTACACGTTCAACGCCACATGAAAAATCCAGTATTTCCGTTTGGGCCACGGGGCTCACCGCTCACCGGTGAGCCTTTCCTTACTGAACCATTCAGGGCATGGGGGTCACCGGTGAGCCGCGTGAGAGGGCCTACGTAAACGCTTCCTACAAGCCACAGAGCGCAGCTACAAAGCCAATATGGAAGTGAGCCGCATGGCCTTGTAGTCGAAGCGGACGGCGTGGTTTTCAAATCCAATAGAAACTTGTAGTTTTTTATTAAGTTAATTGTAACGATGCTAGGGCTGCTCTTAACGATAAGGTAGAAAATAATATTTGTATTAATAGAATTAATAAAACCAGAAAATAATAAGAAAATATTCGTCAAAATAAAAATGAACATAAAATTTTCTTCATTGCCAAATAAGAAGACATTATTTATTACGAAAATAATTTATGAAATTGAACAAAACAAAATATTTATGAAATTGAACAATCACAACATTATGACACTTCATTATTTAAAATAATCAATCATCTTAACCCCAAAGGGTTTAACCATAAACAATAAAGAATTATCCGTGAGTCATGTTAAAACAAGGCAAACAAAGGAATGGTTTAGTTGGGCTGCTTTGGCAATAAGTGGATACTTTTTTCGACTTGGTTTTAGCCTGTTTGCTACCCATTATTGGTACGTTCTTTGCATAACATTGGTGACATGTTCTTCTCACTTTTCTGGCCAATCCCTCTTTCCTTTCCAGAGTGTGTTTCATTCTCTTCCGTCTTTCTATATGCATTTCATAGTCGCTATCCTCACTCTCCGACAAAAGAATTCGACAGCATCTTCTTTTCGTTGGTTGAACTACGTCTTCATAGAATCTATTCCGAAACTACGGTTCAGAAGATCTATCTCGATGTTTTCTAACTGCGTTAGCGCTTCTTGTGTTAACTCGAAATCTTCAAAATAATCATTTTTGGCGAGAAAAGCGTAAAACATCCTCAATTGTCGACGCAGCCGGACCGGGATTGATCGCTGCGTCCGCGGCGCGCGCGCAACGGGTGGGCCGCGGCGTGACCCCGCGGCCCCAGCCAACAGAAAAATACAAATCCTTCATAGGAGGCCACACGATCCACCCGTGAGCCTTCTGCTATATCTCGAAAATTAGACGGTAAAAGTCGCAAATTTTTATTTTCCTTACAAATTACCGCATTTTATAAACTTTGTGATGAAAATCTCAAGTTGATGAAAATTACGGATATAATGAGTTTGGCTTGGCCCGAACCGAAAAGTACGCTAGGCCCACCGGTGGGTCGTATGGCGTTCAACGTGTTAATTGTGGGCTGATTTTGAAAATTCTTTTTTTGTTTGGTAGGTCATACTTCAGAGGTGCTCCCATTGAAATTTTATTGAAATTGATTGAGCGGTTTATGAAAAAGCAACAAAATACTATTGGTGTGTGGTTACCTTCAGCAAAACTTTTGTGATGTGGGCTTTTTCAGCAATTTGCAGTTTGACACATGGCGAATAATTCTGTACCACTTCAACCGATTTCGATTATTCGATTTCGATTATTGTTTTTTATGTAATATTGTTTTAAAAATATAAAACCGACTTAAAAAAAATAAACTAGAACTAAAAAGTATTAAATAGGTAGAATAGGTACCTAATATTTTGAAATTTTCTCTGTCATTGTATTGAAATACATGAATCGATATTGTCATTCATATTCGGACCCTTGTTTCATGAATATTCTAAATTTGAAATCTTTTCCGACCGGCCAGATGCGTTTAATATATTATAATACGAGTACGAGTACCATCGAGCTGGTCTGATGATGGAGACGGAAGGTGGCCATAGGAACTCCTAAACTACACATGATAAACCCATCGTGTTTGGGCTCGTTGAATTTGTCATCACGAGCAATTTACTTTAGACCTAGGAGATTCTCAATTCGACGGTATGTTTTCTTTTTTTGGATGTTTGTTACGCGATTACTCCGTCAATTATTGTGGGCCGATTTTGAAAATTCTTTTTTTTTGTTTGAAAGGGGATAACCATGACGTGGTTCCATTTTAATTTGGTCGAGATCAGATTGGAAAGCGAGGCGGAATCGCGAGGCCGAAGGTCGAGCGATTCCGCCGAGTACATTAATAGCAAAAAATTCCAAAAAAAACTGTGAAATAAAAAACTATTTAAAAAAATATATAAAAACCGCCTTCAAAAATGTATGAAATAAAAAAAATCGAACCCTAGAGTTGAAGGCGGTGCTAAAGCAAGCAAAAATGATACATGAAAGAAAACATGCGTGGATGATATCCTTTGTGATTTGTGTAGCCTTCTTTAGCACCGCCTTCAACTCTAGGGTTCGATTTTTTTAATTTCATAAATTTTTTAAGGCAGTTTTCATATTTTTTTTTTTACATACAATGCTGACATTATTAGAATGAAGAGTGACGAGTATTTGTTTAACTGTTCAACTAAATAAATACGTTCTATCCACAGAGCACGGAATACCGCGCGCGCGCGCGCGGGGGTATTCCGTGCTCTGTGTGGATCTATCTATTAAAAGCGCACAAACAGGAAATTACAATCATAATAATATTTTGTTCCGTATACCAAATAATTTTCAAAACATTTTTTTATTTTATTTAATTTGATAAGAAGTGTTAGTTTAATTGTAAATTGTCATAATTTTATTATTCAAATATAATTAAAAATTTTGGAATTTACATAAATAATGTTCTTTATAAATATAAATGAAAGCGCCATCTTTTGTCTAGTAGCAGTAATTCTACAGCCTAGTGACAATTAAAGGTACCTAGATACATGTTGTATTTCAACTAGATAGCGCCCTTAGTATAGAAGTATTAACAAACATTAACGCCACCTGTTTGTTTTACGACAACATCAAGAAAAATTATTAACGCCCTCTGTTGGTTTTACGATTTACAACGTTACCAAATTTGTTATATGGAGTGGTCTATCTGTCCCGACAGGGTTATAAAATCAATGGCGCGCTTCTTGTAAAATAGGTGTGTATCTCATCATTTGCATTTAGCGTGAGTTCAGTGTGAATTTCCTTGTTCAAGATTTTTCTAATATGCAGGCACGTATGAAATTTGTAGATCAAGGAAATGTTCATAAGTTTTGTTTCCTTATAAAGAGTGTTCGTGTGCGTAAGCCGGTCTAGTTTGAATAGCGTCTTCACGAGTTTATTCTGTGCGACTTGTAAGTCGTGTAATATAGTGGTGCCCGCACTCCCCCAAACGCTGACGAGGTACTGCATGTGTGGTTGCACTAGTGAATTGTAGATGGTGTACCTCGTCTGCGCGGGGAGAATGCCGGCAATTCGTCTCAGCGCGCCCGTAAGCGGTGTAATTTTAGAGATTACAAGTTTAATGTGCTCTCGCCATGTCAGATCTTTGTCCAAAACTAGCCCTAGGTATTTTTCTTTATCTGCTAATTGCAGTTTTTGGCAATTTATTGTGAGTGTGTTCGTAACGGTTATTTTTTTATTTTTAGACGCAAATATTATGTAGCACGTCTTGGCTGTATTTATTGTTAAAAGATTTTGTACGAACCATGAGTTGAGACGATTTAGGTCTTCTTGTGCTTTATTCATTACTTCTACGATTGTTTTACTAAAATAAAATAAGCAAGTATTGTCAGCATACAATGTTAAATGACCCTGAAGATTTATTTTGTGCACATCATTGATATATATAAGAAAAAATAAAGGCCCGATTAAAGATCCTTGCGGTACTCCACAACTAATTGGTTTTTGATTACTTTTGACACCATTTATTTGTACGACTTGAGTTCTATTTAGTAGGTAGCTTTCGAGCATTTTAAATGCAGCTCCATCTATTCCTATCGCGCGTAGCTTTTTTAATAATAGTTTATGGCTAACAGTATCGAATGCTTTTTTTAAATCAACGAATATACCTATAGATACGTTGCCCTTATCTATGTTTTGTTTTAAATTTGTAATCAAGTCCGTGCAAGCCGTCAATGTGCTTGATTGCGGTCTAAAGCCGTATTGTCTGTGAAACAGGAAGTCTATGGTCGTCAAGTATTTACTCAAACGAACATGGATAATTTTTTCGAATATTTTCGAAATCACGGGTAGCACAGATATTGGGCGATAATTCCCAGGATCGCTTCTACTCCCTGATTTGTATATTGGAGTTACACGAGCGATTTTTAATTCGTCAGGAAATATACCCTGATGTAGACATGAGTTAATACAATTTGTTAAATTCTGGATTATCAAGTGTTTTATAGATTTTAAAATTTTAGTACTTATTTCGTCTATTCCAGTGCTGACATTTGAATCTAATTGATCGATAATTTTCAGCACTTCACTCTCTGTACATGGTTCGAACTCGCTGAATGTATGTGTGGGTGTGAGTGATTGTTGCGCTGTGTGTGTGAATGATGGTGGTGCACTTGAGTTAGGTATGAAAGCGGACGCGGGTATTTGTGTGTGCGAGGTGGTGTGTGTGTGTGATGTAGTGGTGGCGGTCGGGGTGAGTGGGTGAGCGGAGGACTGGGGGGGACTGCTTGTGTAAGTGGTATGGGAATGTGTTCGAATGATTTCATTTGCTAACTTTGAGCCAATTGTAGAAAAAAAGTAATTAAAGTGTTCACATATGTCTGTTTTATTATTTATATTTTTATTTTCGATAGTTAATTTTGCCGGTCCGCTATCATTTTTTGTAGTATTCCATGTCAGTTTATTAATGTATTTCCAAATTTTTTTAGGGTTATTTTGGCATTTTATAAATTCGGTGTTGTAAAATTTCTTTTTTTCTTTTTTTATTAGACAGGTAGTTTTGTTTCTTTGTGCTATAAATATTTTTTTGATGTCGTTATTTTAGGACTTTTCTTTAATTTTCGCCATAGTTTATTTCTGTAATTAATTTCCTTAATAATATATTTATTTATCCAGTCATCTTTCGGTGCATTTTGTATTTTATATTTTTGTATTTTGCTTGCTGAAATATGTGATTGTAGGTAGGTCTGAATGTTGTTATAATTATAATCGTCGTGCGTGCCGATCGCGAGCGAGTGTTCTTTTAACCTTTTTTGTAATTTAGAGTAATCGATAGAAATATATTGTAGTTTTTCTTTTGTTAAGTGTAGATTTTGTTTTATTTCGAGCACCATGAATTTATGGTCTGTTAATGGCATGTCCGTAATGCCTAAGTGGTAACTTGTATCATATATATTTGTCATAATGTGGTCTATTATAGTTTTTGTAGTGCTCGTTTCACGAGTACAGTGTTGTGCGTCTATTTTATTGAGGATTGAATAGCCATTCGTTTTAATTATAGATGTGTATTCATTCGCGTTTCGATCCGGTTTAATCAAGTCCATGTTGAAGTCGCCAAAACATAAGGCGCGTTTTTAGTTTTGCAGTTGTAATTCAAGTTCTTGTAAAAACATTTTATTATTGGTGTGGCCGGGTTTATAAACCACACCTATGTCTAAGGAAGAGTTTTCGATATGGATCCATAAGAAGTTATTCCCATTTAGATATTTAGTTTCGATAAGGTTGTACTTACCTAATTTATTTATTTACTTAATTACTAAATAAATTAAATTAAATCTAATACTTAATTAATCTTACTAAAATAAACAACTCAATTCTATTCTTTTATTGGTCTCTTCGGTACATTTTATACACTTAGACATGTCAATTATAACTGTAACTATCTTAATCTCTTGATTTCCGGAAGGGCCGGGCATAGAACACACTTTGAATCCTCACTTGTTGTATACCGTTTTGTGGAGAATTTCATTGGTTCAAATTAAAAATAACTTAGTAAACTTAACTTTTACCAATAAAGGTTAGGGGTCGTTCATAAATTACGTAACGCCAAATTCTAAAATTTTCGACCACCCCCACTCCCACGTAACAGGACCGTACACTTGGTCGGGGAGGGGAGGGGACCGTACACTTGGCGACTGACCGGCACGCCAACGAGTGCTCGTGAGGTGTGACCTTGAGAGCACACGCATTTGCGCTCACTCAGATCAAAGTTAAATTGCGCGGGAGTTTGACACTTGCACAATTTTGATATTTTAAAATCGTGAAGTAACGCAAACCTTGCGTATATAAAATAATTCCCTCTAGGATGCTGAATTAAAAACTATTTTCGCCCTCAGTGCTAGTTAAAGGAGCGGTTTAGTGTCGAAATTATTATCTTCAAATATAAGAGATTCACATTAAATATGCAAAATACAATTACCTGAACTCAGATAATGTATTAGTTATCTTAAATTAAATTATAAGATATGGAAAAGCTCACGAATATGGAAGTGGTGTCTACTTAGCCCACACACAGGAGACATACGTGATATTATATAGCAACAATGTATCGGCAGAATCAACGAAGGGGACGAGTTGTCGGAGATAGATGACAGTTGGATGGTGGTGCGGCCGGGCGAGACTGAGGCATTCTCGTTCGGGTCGCGGCGGCGGCGCGGGCGCTCCGCCGGCCTGAGGCTGCACCAGGTCGGTGTCCGCGTGGACGGCTGGGGAGCTATAGGACCCGTCTGCGTCGACCGCGTTGGAGTCTTCTTCAGGCACGCCACTCATACTGTAAGTATACTCAACCTAAACATTATTCATGTTCTTTGTGAACTGTCATCTAAACGGAGCCTCCGTTGTACGGACTTCTTCGAGAGCCCTATAGAAATAATAAACTAATTAGTTGGATAAATTACCTTGACGGCGTTTGAAAATGTTTATGCAAATATGAGTTTGCTTTATGATGATATGAGTGAGGGTGGTGTTGCTGCCCACTCACACATGTCACAAGTATCAATAGCGGCCGCTATCTAGACACGTCGAACAATTACTGTTTTATCTTGAAATAACGTTCCTAGCCCTCATGACAACATCCTAGCCATCATCAGTCATCACATCACTCATGAAACAGCTTTTTATATAAACTCATTATCTGTTCACGCAGCTCGGCTGTGGAATTCACTACTTCATGCACTGCAAAAAACTTCCGTTATTCAAAAATCACTTAAAGTTGTACTATCTCCTTCAGTCAGTGTGGAGTTAAATAACTACAAAAAACCTTTTAAGCCTGTGTTGGTGAGAGCAGTGGACTGTATGAATTATATTTTAGAAATGTGAAAAGAAAATCAAGCTGATGTACGATGCAGACACTGAAAAATAATACGCCGGAAAAAGGAAGGATTGGAAAGGACTCACAGCACAGCAGTAAGTTCTTTGGGTCGTCTTCTGGAGGCGCCTCCTGTTCTTCAATGCTGGATGCTTCAGTAGAAATGGCCAGGCACGCGACACGGTCGTTGTGCAATTATTTTCTTTTGTATAAACAGCACGGCTGTAGACTCCTTGAGAACATTTTTTTCGAAGAAGCGCAATATTTGATGGCATTTGTTTTTTCAAGTTGTTCACGCAGGCGCGCTGGTCGCTCCTTCATTTGGAGCTTGGAGCGATATCTTGTGCAGTGATCCCGAGGTAAATTTGAAAAAGGAACGACTGATGGATAGGATGTTTTAAAGGATTGGCGTAAAATCCAACAAACCCGCCACCGAAATCAGCATGATTTCTCTAAGGTACAATTGAAGAGAACACATTAAAAAAAAATAATGAAAAGTTAAGAAAAAATTAATAATAAATGAACAAATCGACATACACTTCTATGTATATATAAAAAAATAAACATAAATATCTTAATGAGAATAAGGGAGCGGGCACAGTTTGTTGACTGGCCGCTGAAGAAAACCTTTTTGTGTCCGGAGGGTGACCACGCGGACTACAGAGTCAGTAGAGCTCGGGTGAATTTCATGAACTCTACCTCGAGGCCAATGCAACGTTGGTTGCTGGTCAGATTTGATCAGTACTAAATCTCCAACTTTGATATTAGGAGGAGAAGAAAACCATTTGGCTCTTTGTTGAAGAGTGTGTAAATATTCTTTAGACCATCTATTCCAAAAATGTAAAGAGCATTTTTGTACGAATTGCCAACGTTTTAACAGTGTTCCCGAGTAAGAATCCTCGCCATATTCAGGAACAGCTAGGAGTGGTTGTCCTACCAAGAAATGACCACTCGTCAAGACATCAAACTCGTTATCACTGTCTGACAAAGGAATTAGAGGCCGACTATTTAGCACTGCTTCGATTCTACAAAAGAGTGTTGTGAGTTCCTCGAATGTTAAGGCTTTATCGCCTAACGCGCGTAGAGCGTGCCTTTTAGCAGATTTTATGCCTGCCTCCCACAGGCCTCCCATACTTGCAGCATTTGGAGGATTGAATTTCCAATTGATGTTACGCGATGCACATCCGTCAGAGATCAGGTCCTGCTGCTCTTTTGAGAGGAGGAATTTTGAAACTTCTTTCAAGTGCTTATATAAGCCAAAAGTTTTATATGCAATAGTGTCAAATTGTATAATGCTCTTCCGAATAACATAAAGGTTCTCCCAGATAAAGCCTTCAAAGCAAAACTAAAGGAGTACTTAATAGAAAAAGAGTGCTACTCAATTGACGAGTTTTATATTGACGATGACGTTAAGTAAGTAGTTACTCGTACTATCTGTGATATATAATTATTTTAGTGTATACAATTTAAATGTTATATTTTTTATTTTTTTTTTAGGTTTTATTTTGTTTGACTAATTTGACAATTCTTTTGATGCTAGATGTTTGATTTAATTTTGTGTGTTTTTTATTTTTACCTAATTTAACAATTTAAATGTACCTAATTCTTATTTTAATCGATTGACTAAGTAATTTGACAATTCTATTGATGCTACCTATTTTAATTTTGAATTTTAATTTATTTTAATTTTATTTTTATTTTAATTGATTTTAATTTTTTTATATTGACATAATTTAATTTTTAACCTTTGACAATTCTATTGATGCGAAGTATTTTTTCAAACTGTTTTATTCTCTGTATTCTTATAATTTTTAGTTATGTACCTATGTTATTGCTTAGGCTAAAATTATTAGTCCCTTGCCATGGCTAGACCCAGACAGTTTCAATTGTAAAATTGGTAAACTAAATGTGACGAACTCAAGTGTACCGATGCTACCTAAGATGGAAATTAATAAATGAAATGAAATATAAGACGCGACAAAATTCGTGCCGCGATCAGAATATAAGCATGAGCACAGTCCGCGACGGGCGACAAATCTGTCTAAAGTACTAAGAAAACAGTCCGCTGAAAGCGATGAGAGGACCTCCAAGTGTACGGCCTTGGTTGAAAAGCAGATAAATAGGCACAAGTACGCCTTTTCGATTTTAGCATTTCGCCTGAGACTTTCCTTTATGTAAAACGGCCCGCCAAGATCACAACCGACGTGATCGAACACTTTTCCAGGTTTTACTCTGGCTGAAGGTAGCTGTGCCATAATTGGTTGTACAGACGAGGGAGTGCATTTGAAGCAAGTTATGCACTTTGATAGAAGCGACCGTATCAGGCTGCGAGCGCTAACAATCCAGTATTGTCGACTTAAAATATTTTGCAAAGCACGGGGCCCTACGTGTAGGTGTTGCTTATGGAAGCACTGAACGAGCAACATAGTAAAGTGGCACTTTTTTGGTAGAAGTAATGGGTGCTTTGCACCAAAAGGCAGTTCTGACTGGGAAATCCTGCCCCCCACCCTGAGAAACCCGTGGGGGTCGAGAAAGGGTGTGAGTTTGCGCAGCGTAGGTATATACGTTTTCCCAGCTTCGAGTGATGAAATTTCATCAGAGAAATAAATTAGCTGAATTATTTTTATGAGGCGCTCGCGAGCTTCATTCAGCTCCAGAGTCGTCAGTGGGCCTCGAGATCTATCAGCAGCGTGACTAGCGCGGGAG
Source organism: Nematopogon swammerdamellus (assembly GCA_946902875.1). NCBI lineage: Eukaryota > Metazoa > Arthropoda > Insecta > Lepidoptera > Adelidae > Nematopogon > Nematopogon swammerdamellus. The sequence continues at coordinate 10,204,031 of OX336335.1, read as the reverse complement.
TTCTTATAGAATCGACAGCACCACGCAATGACACGTAGCAGTTTGGTAAACGAAGAAAATTTATTGATAGTAGACATTTCGAATTCAATTAGTTCGTCAATAACTTTCTGGCTTGTCAAATTAAATGTGTCTACGTTCACCTTCAGTTCAGGAATTTCATCTGAATCTTTTAGGTAAAATGTCGAGATAGGCCACGAGCTGCTGACTTTTTGAAGCCAGTTGGGTCCAGCTAGCCACTCGGGTGCGATGACGACCAGCTTTTCAGGCAGCGCGCCCCGAGAGCACACGTCAGCCGCGTTGTCCTCACTGCGGACGTGTGCCCAGCACTGCAGCGGGACCTGCTCAATTATCTGAGATACGCGATTTGCTACAAACGTGTGTAATTTATACGGCGCCGTCTGTAGCCACGACAAAACAACACTCGAATCACTGAGCGCCGTTATGTTTGAGAACCTTAAATTGTCAAATGTCTCCACGACATACTTAATAAGTTTTGTGAGAAGCAGCGCGCCCATTAATTCCAATCGCGGAATTGAGATGGGCTTTAATGGTGCTACCTTTGATTTTGAGATTAATAAGCGCACCTTTAGTTCGCCGGCTGGGTTGACACTGCGGACGTATAGGCTTGCAGCATAGCCTCGCGATGACGCATCGCAAAAGCCGATGAGCTCGCAGTCTACAAAATCAGAGATCAAGACGTGCCGCTCGATGCGCAAGTCCGATAGTCGCGGCAGGTCAGAGATGAACTTCATCCATTTATCGCGAAGTTCGCTAGGCAAGGGAACGTCCCAGCCCAGTCCTAATTTCCATAAATCTTGCATAATGCATTTCGCGAGAAAGACGCACGGCGTCAGAAAACCGACCGGGTCATAAATGCTGGCTAAGATACGCAACACTGAGCGTTTAGTGACGACTGCATCAATTAATTCAGTTGAAAATGTGAAACAGTCATCACTGAGTCGCCATTGAAGGCCTAAAACCTTTTTTGACGGAACATTATTTTCATCTTCGAAAGTTTTTATTTTTTCATGTAAATCAGTCGGAATATTCGCTAACACCTCGGCGCTGTTACTCGACCACTTCCGCAATTCGAAGCATGCACATTTTAATAAAGCGCTGAGTTCTTTCTGTAACTCGCACGCTTCCTGCACAGTTCGCACGGACCACAGGAAGTCGTCGACATAAAAAGCCTTAAGCAAGATAGCGGCGGCGCGCGGGAAACGTTCTCGCTCGTCACACGCCAACTGCCGGAGTGCGCGTATGGCGATGTATGGTGCGCTGCGCAGGCCGTAAGTGTTAGTCTTTAGTTCGTAGATTTTGATCGGCTCGTCGGGAGAGTGGCGCCACAGAATGTGCTGGTAGCATCTTTCCGATGGCTCGATCAAGATCTGCCTATACATTTTAGTAATGTCGGCCGTTAGACAAATGTCAAATAATCTGAAGTTAGTTATTATCGTTGAAATATCCGACTGTAGCTTATGTCCGGTTAACAGAGTATCATTCAGCGACACACCGCTAGTCGTTTTCGCCGAACCGTTAAACACAACACGAACCGGGCGTGGTGCTGCTGGATGTTCGTACGACACAATGGTGAGGAATTATGTATTTACTAGGCTGAGAACCTTGATAAACCTCCATATGGTCGAGAGATTCATACTCATCCATAAATTCAACATAAGCAGCGCGCAATTCCGGCGCACAAGCTAACCGTCTTTCGAGATGCTGAAAGCATCGAGTCGCGAGATCGAGTGAGTTCCCGAGCTGCAGGTCGCACTCGGGAGAGAGTAGGAGTGGAGACGTGTACCTGCCGCTCTCGTCACGGCGGTGCTTCTCAATGAACATTTTTTCAGCGATCTCTTCGAGTGGATCGGGAGGGACTGCGCACGGCGCATTATCTATTTCCCAAAACCGCTTCAGATAGATGTCTGTGTTTTCCTCGCTTGTGTACGATACTAACGAAAGAGACGGACTGATATTTTCATATAGATTTTTATCGATTGGGAATTTTCCAGTCACCACATACCCAAAAATGCTTCGAAGAGCTGGCGGGACGGACGGATCTAATTCTAATTTCTTTCCGTCGAAAATGTACGGGAATACGTCACCAGCGAGTAGAATATCTATACTTGACCGACGATAAAAATGTGGGTCCGCGAGATTTAAGTGATGATACTCACCAAGAACGTCTTGTGAGATTTTTACAGTAGGCAGATCAGTTGTTATTTTAGATAACACAACGGTATCGACTTTCAGTGTCGGTCCGTCAGATTGACGAGGTTTAATATTGCAGCGCGTCAAACCATGATTTTTCACTGTTTCGTTGCCTAAACCGGAAATCGTAAACGGGCACTTTTCGCGCGCGAGGCCCAAGCGCTGAGCGCAGTCAACTGTAATGAAACTCGTCATTGCTCCGGAATCGATAACGACACGACACGGCTGAAAGTTGCCGGCCGCATCTTCGACATGCACCAAGGCAGTCCCCAACAGCACGGTGTAGATATTGGACTGACCCGACGACGAGTGACAAGCTACGCGTGCTCCGCTAGCCGAGAGGGAAGCGGGCGGCGGCGGCGGCGGCGGAGGCGGCGGCGGCGGCGGCGCCGGGCGTGCGTGAGGCGGCGCGTAGGGCGCCAGCTGCGTAGGTACTTCGCGATCAAGATGCAACAAAATGTGGTGTGGTTGGTCACACAAGAGGCAACTGAATTTACTGGTACACGAATTATTGGAGCCGTGAGACTTCAAGCAATTTTTACACAGTTTCAGATTTCGAACATGTGACAGTCTCTCAACCGGTGTCAATTTTCTAAATTCAAAACATCGATAAATCATGTGATTTTCCTTATCACAGTAAACGCAATGCATTTTCACAACCGAATCTTTACTTGAGGTTGCCGCCAACGTGACATTATTGCCGCGAGCACTGCGGGCTTTAGTTTGGTTTTGTTTTGAATATTGTGCATTTGAATGCGATAGATCGCTTCCCGTATTGGACGACGACGATGCATGCTCGAGAATTTTGACTTGGTTCTGCACAAAGGCGACAAGATTCGAAAACGTAGGTATGGTCGCCTGGTCGAGACTCTGCTCGAACTGCTTGCGGGTAAAGCGGTCAAGGTTACGTAGCGCTATATGACACAATATGTTTCCTGATAAATCTTTGAGGTTTAGCGTTTCAATAGCTTTAGTCGAATACTCGAAAGTTTCCAGAAATGTTTCAAGATTGCCACTAGACTCCTTTTGTAGGGGCGTGAAATTTAACATTTTATCTAGGTACCTGCCTAGTAGTGTTCGGTCATCTTTGTATTTATGAAGCAACGCCTTCCACACTATCTGGTAGTTGTCTGAGGTGAGAGGGAGACTCTTCACAATGTTCAAGGCAGGGCCGGTAGTGCACGAGATCAAGTAATGAAACTTATCAATTGGATCTATGTTAACTTTATTGTGCACTAACGAACAAAACGTTTCATAAAATGTGTTAAAATTCTCAATTTGGCCATCAAATTGAAAGAGTGAGATTTTAGGCAATCGAGGACCGACCGCAGGCGCGGCGGAGTTCACGGAACCCTGCGCGTATGACGACGGGTGCGCGGCGGCGGACGCATGCGCGGCCGCGTCACGCTCGCGCTCGCGAGCGAGCAGTCTCGTTGCAGTTACTTTTACGGGAAAGTACAGATCATCAAACCGATCTAAATCCTGAACCCTGGGCACAGATTTCGGATTTATTTTGGACTCAATGTCGATCATGTCATACACGACCTTTTCAAACCGATCTCTGACCTGCAATGGTCGGGTGAAACCCTAACACCCTTCCTCATAGACATATTCAGAGCCAGTCTTGCTCACAAATATGTCCCAATGATTTGGAGGGAGGTTAAAGTAGTCTTCATTCCCAAGCCCGGAAGAGAGGACTACACTAGCGCAAAATCATTTAGACCAATTAGTCTGACATCCTTTCTTTTAAAAACCCTGGAAAGACTCGTGGATAGGGAGATTAGGGGTACAACTATAGTCGAACACCCAATTCACCCACATCAACATGCATACACGACAGGTAAATCCACAGAGACCGCATTACACAGTGTAGTCTCCAAAATTGAGTACGCCATGAGCTCAAAGGCATCAACCCTAGGTGCCTTCATAGACATAGAAGGGGCCTTTGACAAGACCACCTTTGAGAGCATTAATAGAGCATTGACCAGGCAGGGAGTAGACTCCACCCTATGCAGCTGGATAGGCAACATGCTAGAATATAGAGCCATCCAGTTCACTATAAACAGCACAACTAGAGGCATCGTAGCCAAAGGATGCCCTCAAGGAGGAGTCCTATCACCACTCCTGTGGAATCTTGTGGTGGATGACCTCATCAGACGTCTAAACACAGCAGGGCACTACACAGTAGGATATGCAGACGACCTGACTGTGCTGATTGACGGCAAATTCGAAAGCACCCAATGCAGTTTGATGCAAGATGCCTTCAAAATCATAGAACGATGGTGCAAAGAGTTCTCGCTCAACGTCAATCCCGATAAGACTGAACTAGTTCTCTTTACACACAAACGGAAGTTAGGCGACTTAATACTGCCAAAACTCTTCAGCACCCCAATACCCCTGGCAACAGAAGTCAAATACCTGGGCATCACACTTGACAGTAAGCTAAACTGGGCCAAACATCTTAATCTTAAAATAAATAAAGCTCGTATAGCCTTTTGGCAATGTCGCAGACTCATAGGTAAGACATGGGGACTCAACCCTAACATTACGCTGTGGCTATACTCAGCTATAATAAGACCTATGGTAACCTATGGTGCAGTAGTATGGTGGCCCAGGACCAAACTCAGCACAGTTATTAACAAACTTCAAAGTTTCCAGCGTCTAGCGTGCGTTGCGACCACAGGGTGCATGCGCACAACACCCACAGCAGCGATGGAAGCCATGCTGTGCCTTCCGCCTCTTGAACTTTTCATACAACAAGAGGCGGCAGCCGCAGCAATTAGGCTGAACGTCCTAGGACTGTGGAGGGCTAGTACACAAACACCACACACGACCATACTTCAGGAAATCATGAAAAAACATCCCCTGATAGAGGCACCGTGTGATAGAATCAGGAAAACACACGTGTTTGACAAACACTACTATGTAGAACTAGCTGAGGAACCTAAGGACTATTCGGGGTCCGAGGTAAGAATATACACCGATGGGTCAAAAACAGGGTCGGGAACAGGGGCAGCAGCTTTCTCACTTGACCTAAACATACATAAGACAATCACTCTAGGTATTCACAACTCAATCTTCCAGGCTGAGTGCATCGGAATAATAGAGGCAGCAGCGGCAGTACGCAGCAGAGAAATCACTGGTTACCAGATCAGAGTACTGTCAGACAGCGCATCGGTGCTACAAGCCCTAAACACCGTGACAATCAACTCCGGACTGATACTCCAGTGCCACCAGGCACTAGAGGGTATAGCGGTAAACAACAAGGTAACCCTACAGTGGATCAGGGGGCACAGCGGCTCCTACGGGAACGATGCGGCGGACGAGCTGGCTAAACGGGGCTCCAGCTGGAGTGCAGAAGGCCCAGAACCGTATGTACCCTTACCAATCAGCCAGTTCAAATATTGGCTACATCAACTTACAAAATCTAAACATGAAAATCTTTGGGCCAACACCAGGGACTGCAGGCAATCCCGGGAAGCCATTCCCAAACCAGACCTGAGACTCAGGAAATGCCTGCTAAAGTTCCACAGAGGTCAACTGCGTATGGCGGTAGGACTTCTTACGGGTCATTGCCCACTCAACAGACACTTGTTTACAATAGGTGTCACCGACAGTCCCCTGTGCAGAGGCTGCATGGCGGAGGACGAATCAGCCACCCACGTGCTCCTGGAGTGCCCGGTGGTGGCAGAAGTACGACTGCAGTTTCTTGGGAACGTGGGAACTGCCCATGGAGTGTGGAAGCGTCCAAGAAGAGTGCTCCACTTCATGAAAGAGCTCGGGTGGCTGGAGTAACACCACCCGAGCGCCAACGTACAACGGACCGTCTTGAGGTCTCAGTGCGGAGAATGGCCCACCCGTCTTCCCAAGAGGCTGGGCAGCAAACAACAACAACAACAACCGATCTCTGACGGCAGAAAGTTCAGAATATCGAACCATAAATAACTCATCGTGGTCCGGATCGCTTCCTACATTTTTGGAATGATCGTAGATGGTCTGAAGTTGGGAGAATAATCGTTCCCTTATTAGAGTTAATTTATTTAATTCCGCCATTGACACTTCGGTGACGGAAGAGTTATCTTTACTCATTTTTATTGACAAATCATTGGCAAACTTCGATTGGCAAAGACCTCGAAGGCAAGAAATAAATTAAATAAGTAAAAATAATAATTATTGACAAAGTGCAATAAAACAGCACGGCTGAGTTAATGCATAATGAGTGAAAATTATGATTGAAACAAGTCAGAGAAAATGCAAATACGACAGCATGGCTGAAGTAATGCTAAACCATATTTACACGGTAAATAGGTATGATAATATGTTCATTTATTAGGTTCGAAGTGACCAAAAATTTGTTGGTGAGAGCAGTGGACTGTATGAATTATATTTTAGAAATGTGAAAAGAAAATCAAGCTGATGTACGATGCAGACACTGAAAAATAATACGCCGGAAAAAGGAAGGATTGGAAAGGACTCACAGCACAGCAGTAAGTTCTTTGGGTCGTCTTCTGGAGGCGCCTCCTGTTCTTCAATGCTGGATGCTTCAGTAGAAATGGCCAGGCACGCGACACGGTCGTTGTGCAATTATTTTCTTTTGTATAAACAGCACGGCTGTAGACTCCTTGAGAAATTTTTTTTCGAAGAAGCGCAATATTTGATGGCATTTGTTTTTTCAAGTTGTTCACGCAGGCGCGCTGGTCGCTCCTTCATTTGGAGCTTGGAGCGATATCTTGTGCAGTGATCCCGAGGTAAATTTGAAAAAGGAACGACTGATGGATAGGATGTTTTAAAGGATTGGCGTAAAATCCAACAGCCTGAATGGATAAGTATGTATTTATATATTTAGGTATTATATCTTATATAAACTGTAATTCATATGGTATTCATGTACTTTTTAATTAACTCGTATGTATATGTATAACCTACATATATGTAGTATATTTTAAATGTATTAATTATATTATATTTTACATTCCTACACTCCTACTACCTACTTCACTCGACAATCCCATGAAAAGTAAAAAACCGCTCAAGTGCAAGTTGGACTTCGCAGTCGCAGTCGCACCAAGGTTTCCGTACCACCACGTAAATGGTTGGTTTTTTTTATTTGTTTTACTTTATAGTGGCACTCGCACGTATCGCCATCTATCGGTGAAAGTTCATACTTTGTTGTTAAAATGTTTGGATAGTTCTGTAGATCTTCTGAAAATTAAGATATTTGTGTGGAACCCCCCCTTAATTTGTTACTTTTTCTGTTTTTATTATTAGTTGTTATATCCGCCATAATAACACATATTCTGTGAAAATTTCAACTGGCTAGCTATAACGGTTCAAAAGATACAGCAGTAGGACAGACAGACAGACAGACAGACAGACGGCGTAGGCTTAGTAATAGGCTTCCGTACGGCGTACGGAAACCTAAAAATGCACTGCTGATGGGCATCACATCATCGTGCTTGTTTCTGTAAAATGTTTTTGGAGCTTCTATCTATCTATGTATAATTGCAGAAGAGCGATGTGGAGGCGCGCGTTGTGTTTGCCGTCACACTTGAAGGATCAGCCAGGAAGCTGGTGACGGTTCGCTCAGCGCTCCAACTTGTCAACGATCTTCCCCAGCCCATAGACGTACGCATCGACAGCAGCTCCACTTCTGGAAGTGAGTTTATTATCTGATTCGGCCCTTTCTATTACATTATTACAACATGTCACAATTGTTTGTAAACTGTTAATGACTGAATTGATGTACCATTAAAATAATGTCATCTTATTACAGCTGGGCTTCTACAATGTGTTTGTTCTAAGATGCACGGTCCCAACCCGTTCCTGCGTCCAATTCCTCCTTACCTTCCTGTTTCTCTTCCGAACCGTGCGTAAGATTTTTATATTTGAGACAAATTATTTATTTATTGGCCCAAACAACAGAAATATATCATAACATGTTAAAAGGAAAATTAAACAAGATATAATATACAGGGTGTTCGGCACATGGACCGACAAATTTTTTTTGTAGGTAAGTGGGGTCATTTGCAAGGTTTTGACCTATGACACCTTTTGTCAGGTGTCACGTGGTATCGAGATACGATTTTTTTTCTTTATTTTTGAAAATTACCAAAATCTTAGCTTTAACCCCTATTAACTTTTTTGTTTATGATTATATCTGCACGAAATAAAATTTATTTGATTTAACGATGTATCCTTGTTCTAGAAAAAATATCATTTGATGAAGTTAATACCATGAAAAGGACTTATTACCTCCCAAAGTCCCGAGGACGAGTAAAAATATGTCAGAATGTTAATTTCTTAATTCATTAAACCAAAAACGGACAGCAATTGAGAGCTTCATTTTCATTTAAAAAGTTTGCTAGTTTACGCCGTTTCCAACGATATACCACATGTCATATAAATCATTCACTATGTGGGCAAAATTAGGGATAATTTGCAAGAGTCTAAACCAGTGGTTCTCAAACTTTTTTAGCTGACGGCGCCCTTAACCCGTTCAAGAAATTGTGCGGCACACCGCTTCAATATTCGGTTGGTGTCTTTCATAGGCATCATAATATCTGAACTGTGATAAACGAATCATTTTAATTTTTTTTTATTAATTTTTTATTTTTATTTATTTTTATTTATTTGGAAACTTAACAGCTATTCATGTATATTTACAACTAGAACTAAAAATAACAAACTGTTCAGCCAGTAAAAAAGTTTCACATTTTTCAAAATTCATAACTAGATAAAAAAAAAATTTTTTAAAAGAAATAGTTATTAATTATAACAAGAAAAAAAACATAATATATAATATAATATACAATATAACATATAATATACAATATATATAAGACTGCATTAATTTTAAATAGGGTGAGTGTGTGTATGTGGGTGATGGTGTGTAGGATTGGGTGTTGGCTTGTGTATTTTTTTGTATTTTGCATGACGTGTATAAAGTTTAGGTATGTTGTGTGTGAGTGAGTTTGTGATATGTTGAGGTGTAAGTGAGGTATGTGAGTTTGTTTTTAGAAGTGTACCTATATATACATAATCAAATAATCATGCAAATATGTAAATCAAGTAATATTTTCGAAAGGAATAAAAAACACAATTTTGCGATGCGTAAAAGTTACGCATCGAAATGTAAATGTTTCATTATTATTTCGATTAAGTATGTAGGTAGGTACATTACTTTTATACTTATTTTGAATTTAATTATTTACTACTAGTGAGTGGCTCTGTGAGCTGTAGACCTCGCGAGTCTGTTTTTGCATAGCTTAAAACTGAATAAATGTTCACCGGCGCACCTCAACCCAAATTACCAAAAACTTGTTGAGAAAAAGCCGGACATCCGGACATGCGTACTACGCATTTTTGCCCAAGCTGAAACGGAGACGCTTCGCTCGCGCTTCGCGCTCGCTCGGTCAAATAATGTCCACTTTTTCGCGGCACCCCTGGCGTAGGTTCGCGGCACCCCGGGGTGCCGCGGCACCCAGTTTGCGAATCACTGGTCTAAACATTAACAATGGAAGCAGTAGTAGTTGGAATTGGAATTGAACAGTACCCGCGCGACCGTTACATGTTCTAAATTTGAAAATGCTCCTGAAAACGCTCTGAATAAGTCGATAAGGTGGCCCTGTTACAAAGTTATTGTCGTTCTCTTCTGGTCTCTGTCCCTAATTTTGGCCACATAGTGAAAGATTTTTATGGCATGTGGTATACCGTTGGAAAGGGCGTAAACTAGCGAACTTTTTAAAGGAAAATGAAGCTTTTAATTGCTGTCAGTTTTTTTTTATGAATTAAGAAATTAAGATTCTGTCATATTTTTACTCGTCTTTGGGACTTTGGGAGGTCATAAGTCCTTTTTATGGTAATAACTTCATCAAATGATATTTTTCCTAGAACAAGGATACATAGTAAAGGATCTAACTTATTGAGTAGCTCTTTGTTCAAATCGGGATTGCAAATGTCACCATAATCCGGAACTAGTTGAATAAGGGATTGTACTATCATAGTCTTGGTTTCGCCCGGAAGGAATCGATTGAGTCGCTTTAGAAAATGCATAGACCTTCTTGCTAACCCCACTGACATGCCATGCCCAAGAAAGAGATTCGTCCATGACAATGCCGAGGTTCTTGACTACTCTGCTGTATGGAATAGTGACACCGTTATATGACAATTTACCGACACATATACTTACTTTACTTTTGAATTCAACCGGACATTTTACTCAATTTTCAATTTCCTCGTTTTCAAAAATTCTACAATTTCAGGTCAATGGGGCCTAATGTCATCTCGCTCGGTACAAGTTGCAAGCGGTCAGACCTGGAGCGCTCCCCTCGTGCCGTCCGGGCTCCCGCTGTGGGTGCGGCCCTTGATGGCGGGCGCGCGGCACCCGTTCCTCTACTGCGCTCAACCGTTGGACTGGCGTGTCGCCGCAAGACGATCCTCCTCACAGACGCCGCTGCTCATGCATCATGTCTGTCACTCTAGCGGAGATCTACTTTATAGGTTAGAATGCAGCAACTTGCAGTACATCGGTGGGAAATTGTCACATTTTGTACCTGTGAAATTTCCAACACAGCATGTACTGGATTCAGCTAAGCTATGATGCTCGGTGAAGCCATCGCAAGCGCATTTCGACACCTTCCCTTCCTCCTTCTCTTCCTCCTCCCCTTGCACCTTACTAGGTGGTAGGCTCAAATTATAGCCGACTGGGTTGGTACCACCGTACTGAACGTAAGATAACCGCATAGCAGCCTCGGCTGTGTTCTATTCTAGTCCAGTATTGCCAGAAATCCAAAAGGAAGCTCCGGTATGGAACCTACCTTCTCGGAATTGATATTGGAGCATGTTCTCTGACACCTGTGACCCAACCGGATTACATAAAAAAAGATTACTATGAAAGTATAAATGCACAAATTATCTGGGGGTTGTTGTTGTTGTTGTTGTTTTGGTTTGGGGTTGGCTCTAGGCCTGCAAACTAATCCCGCTTGGTTGGGGACCTTCGTGCAAAACCCCGCAGTCTCCAGCTACCCTAGCCAGCATATGTCTTCCATGAAAGCCACAAGTCGACCGGGGTGTCTGCAGGCCGCTTATCCCTTAGTCGCCTTTTACGACATGCATGGGGAGAGATGCAGTGGGACTATTCTTATTAAGTACCGACCCCACACAGTACCATTATCTGGGGGTACAGCCGTGCCCCGCCAAGTCGAGCAAACACGGCCGTACCATTCTTTCCTCGAACTGAATTTACTACGACATATAAAGAATGTTCTAAAACAATATTTAATACTTCATGTTTCTTCAGATTTTGCTGCATAATAAGAAGGGAGAAGTTTCCGAAAGACCGTGGGTTCCCTGTACCGGGACACACACTCATACTGAAGCCGGCGTTGAGGATAGTGAATCTGCTGCCCATAGACTTGCATTACAGCATTGACTCGACTGTGGGCGCCGTGGCCCCCGGCGCTACTGAGCCATTCCACCAGGTTCGTTGAATGTACTTACTCACTACGGTAGCCCCCATAAGCTATGTCCACACTGTGCCCCTTTCATCTTCAACTTTCCCTTCATCATTCTATTCAACTTTCCTTTAGGGCAAACAACTGTTGAATGCATCATGTCCGTGCGTCATCCGACAGGAGTCGACATGTGCGACGAGATGATTCTACTATGTGCGGCCTACTTGTTGAACGCTATGTTGCACAGAAATCCACGGACCGCAGGAACGCGTGCGTCGTAGCGCGCGCTATGCTTTCAACTAAAAAGAGGCATGCGCCATGCGCCAAGGGCATGCCTCACGTGCGCTGTTGACTGCGCTATGACGCATGCCCTTGTTGAACGAAAAAAGGCACAGTGTGGACATAGCTTAGATCCAACCGTCTTCTCCTACTCATTAACGACACATTATGCTAACTGCCGCTTTTTCCTCAACAGCTGGCTGAATTACCATTTCATGTGACCTCTTTATATGTGTAATCCATTTTCCCATATTATTCCTTGCAACTTATGATCTGTTATATAAAATTTTATTAGCTGATGGAATAAATAAATAGTGTTATTAGCTGATGTAATAATCTTCAGCAATTTGAACATTGCGTCAGGTGAATGTGGAGGAAGCAGTTGAGATGTCGTTCAAGCTAGACGGGTTCGCCAACTCGACGCTGCTGACGCTGCCGCCAACGCCCGCCAGCTCGTTCTCCACCAAGGTCAAGATGATCGACAATAAGGGGCGCCGGCTATACCTCGTGGCGCACATCTCTGTCAAGAGATCCGATACTGTCAGAGTAAGCAAAGTTTGGCACTCCTTGTTGTATTTGAAATTAATTCAAAATTCACAGTAAATTTTCATGTCAATTATTTACGTACATTATTTGCATGTGGATGACTTGCGTTCAACAGTATTGCTCTGTGGAACTAGCATCCCTTATTCCCTGCCACCAGTCCTATCTCCGCATTTTTTTTTTTTTTTTATGTAATCCGGTGTGTCGGAGGGGCCAAAGCGCATGCTCCGACCAGCCAATATCACCTCCGAGAAGGTAGGTGCCATACCGGAGACTTCCCTGGATTGCATGACTCGTCGCAGAGAGACTCAGCACCCTTTTGTTGTTGACATTGGGCTTTTGAGAACCCATCGGTTCTCTAAATCGTTTCTTTGTCGCACCGCTAGAGTGTGGAACTGTCTTCCGGCGAGTGTATTTCCTGAATCCTTTAACCTGGGTGTTTTCAAGCGTCGTATTAACGGGCTTGACAGCCTAGCAATAGTCTGCAAATCTGCTGGCATGGCACCTAACTGAGCGTGGTTTCGCGAGGAGAGGTGATTTTGGCTCTGTTGGCACAGCGACCCATGCTGGTTTACATTAAAAAAAATTGCAATTTTGATTTGGTGCATTTATTCTGAAGACTTTGACTGGTACATTTGTATGCATATCCAATTTCAATTCTAATATATTGCTGGGAGATTATCGAGAATGGACTGATTTGATTCTCTTAAAAATGTCTGTATCACTATCTAAGAAGTGGAATACATTTGCAGGTATCGATATCAGCGCCATACTGGATCGTCAATCGGACGGGTATCCCAATAGTGTTTCGGCAAGCGGGCATCGCGAGCGAGACTGCCGGCCAGTACGAGGAGCACGAGATCGCGCGGATGGTGGCGCCGCTGCTCTTCAGCTTCGCCGAGATGGAGGGCAGCCCCACGGTGGTCGCGAGGGTCGGCTCCAGCATCGCCGGCCAGAGCCAGGTCTTTCAACCTTTCTAAAACTGTTGACATTTATTTAGAAAGCACGACATGTTGCGCTGACATATTTTCATAAAAGTACCAATTTGTCCGCCTTGTAGCTGGCATGGTGCCTCTCTGAGCGTGGTTTCGCGAGGAGTGGTGTTATTGGCTGTGTCTTAATCGTCATTTGAACTTTTGGGCACAGCCACCCGTGCCGGTCGTCTATAAAAAAAACTGAATAAATGAACAAGAAGAAGCGCACAGTAACAATAGGTTTTTGCATTCAGTGGTGCTCATCGTTCGGGCTGGGCCCGGGCACGGTGGTGCGCCGGCTGGTGGTGCGCGAGGGCGGCGGGGCGCGCGAGGCGCGCGCGGAGCGCGTCTGCCTGGTGGGCGTGTGCGTGCGCGCCGGCCGCGGCCGCTACCGCCGCACCAACATCTGCACCATCTGCCCGCGCTACCAGCTCCACAACAACACATCATACCACCTGCAGTTCGCGCAGAAGTGCCTCGCCACAAGCCTCGTTAGTTCAACTCACTTCATTAATTAGCCCTAATAATTGTCTCATCTGTTATTCTAATAAGACATAGTTTATCGGAAAGACAACATACAGACTAACAGCATAATATAGGTAACAATAGTAGAAGAGATATAGAGGAATATGAAAAAAAATTTTTTTTTTCATATTCCACTATATCTCAAAAACTAATAAAAATCTGACTCTCATATTATTTCATAATTTTTTTTTATAGAAATCGCGTCATTTGGCACCCATAAGATATCTAACGACTCCCATGGACATTCGGTCTCATGCAGGGGTTGCGTTTGTCATGCCAGCCTGACATGTGCCTATTCACGCCCCTCATGAAGGTCCAAGACTGTACTTGGAAAGTAATGTGGGCAATAGTTGGCAACGATAATAGTTCTGTCACAGTGCAGTCTTTGGATGATGGATGAGTAAAGGAGTAATTAAAGGTGGTCGGTGATAGCACATGCGTGTTTAAGTAGTGGCAAACATTTTTGTATAGTAGACTAAGTGAACATTGAAAAAAATTTCAGTGAGGTTTCTTGCCAATTCCTAAACAACTTCTGCATTGAAATTTGATTTTTTTGGCAATTTACCTGCCACTTAAGTCCTGTTAAATGTACGATAAATTTCAGTGTGACCAACACATAACTGTTGGACTAGGCGTAAGCGGAGGTGGTCAAAACTGCCATATACCGGATTGGATAAAAAAATAAATATGAGAAATAAGTCTAACTAACGTATATAACACTTTCAGACGGACCCCGGCGCATCGGCTACTCACCTGTCAGCTATCTCAGGATGCTACATGCCCTTTCACTGGCCGCGTCCCGACCGAGACCAACTGCTCTGTGTGAGACCTCTCGACGCGCCCGACTGCAATTGGTCTGGCGGTTTCCACATAGACACCAACAACTCTCTACATATCAGCTGCAGGTTTGGATGCTGTCATATTCTGTTTGTAGTTATTGTATATTGTAAATGTATAAAAAGCATTCTTTGTCATTTTCATACGTTGCTCAGGGACGCGTACGGTGCATACTACTTCCTGCGACTGGAGGTGGTGCTACAGGGAGCTACCTTCTTTGTGGTGTTCACGGATGCGGACACTATGCCGCCGGCAATCCGCCTCGAGAACTTCTCACCCGTCACTATTGTTTTCCATCAGGTTAATCTATTTATTGTTTGTTTTTATGGTACCTTATATGGTTGGCTATATCATCTACCGCACCCGTGACATCGACCCATAACGCCTTGGTGAATTAGGTGCCGTGATTGTGCAGTCTACACTGGACTGGACAGAAAACACCAGCTATTAACATAGCCGCTTCGACCGACTTTTCATTTAGTTCTGGTTAAAACCCTTCCACCTAGTAAGGTAAGAAGGGAAGGGACCTACAGTTTAATGTGGAATCCGAACTACAGTCGACCTCAACGGTCGAATGGTCATCCAAGTTCTGACCTCGCCCGGAGTTTCTTAATGTTCATGATGTCACACCGATCCATTACATCACCGAGATACCGTGGCTGACAAAGTATTGCAAAGGATCAATGTTGTCGTGTTTTATGTGATAAAGGCTAACTTAATTCTCAACTCTCATTTTTACCTTGGCGCAGATCACACAATGGAATACTATTTTATTTTCCACTTTCACTTAATCTGTCGTAAAAGTATATGCAGCGGGTTGCTCGAAAATAATTTAGCAAAAAATGATAACAGGCCTCATGCAAGGACGAGGTGATCCTGAAGCCGCACACGAGCACGGCGTGGGCGCTGTCGGAGCCGTGCGGCGCGCAGGCGCTGGTGCTGGGCGCGCCGGGCGGCGGCCGCGCCTCTGTCGAGCTGCAGCTGCCCAGCGACACCCACACCCTCACCTACCTCAACTTCATATACGTCGCCTTCACCGCCACCCACGCGCTTACCAGGTGCCGCTCCTCTCTCTCTTCAGCCTTCCTGTCTATTGTACCTCATGGTCTCACTAATGAGGCGACTAACTTCTCACACAATTTATCTATTTTGCAGATGTCTAAGTAATTATCATTCTTGTTGGAAATCAAATCTTGGTATTTTTAACTCTTAAATACCCAGGTGAAATTTTCATAACGTGAGTACCCGAGTTCGGTCACTATGACCGCTATATTTTTAGGCATTTTTATGACATTAAAAATAGTAATAAGAAGATATAAATAAAAAACTCGTCTTATTGTTCATTAATCGCACTTTATTATACAATACAGAAAATCAATTAAATACTCGTACAATTTTTAGAACCATGAAATTAAATTCCCCCTTCTAAGAAACTTAGGTTTCAGTTTAACGAGCTAAAAAAATATTAAAACGTATCAAATTATTTTACTTCTTGCATTTTTACAAAAAGTATGAACCAATAAACCATAAAATATTGAAAAACATATATTACAAAAATAAACAGTAAAAACTATAGGTAAAAATCAACAAAAAAAATACGACGTTAGTGACCGCACGGCGCTAATATCTGACAATAGAGTGCACATAAGTCCGGGTTCGCGACTACAGGGACATTGATTAGGCCCGCAATGAAAGTAGACGAAGTGGGAAGGACGAGTCTAGACGTAAAGTTTGTGAAACACTAAACTCGACACCTCCTTGCGGTCACTATGATCGCACCTAGGTACTTAAGAGTTAATAATTTTTTTTATTTTTTATAAAATTTATATAATCTGATAGGTGTAACTTCTATTAAGGTCAGTGGTTACTGCTCCACATTTAACTAGAAAGTTCCTCTTTGTTGAGTATGGCTTATATATAAGATAAGCATTTTCTGGGAGGTTTTATCTTATCTTACACATAACCCCTTCGTGCTATACTCCATCGAAGGTTTGCGATATGTCTAGGAAATCCGCCATCGATTCGAAATGACGTCTATTAATCTGTGCACCTGATCGATTGTCCCGTACTTGCTAACCGAACTGGTGATCTGGGATCAACTTCCTGGGCTTGAACAAGAGATCTTTATGTAGGAGTCGTAGGAGTAACAATGACTCAAAGAGTTTGGACGGGATTGGCAGCTGACTTATGCTAAGGTATGATTTTGCATCTTCTGGCTGCTTTTCCGGCTTTGGCACCATGGTAATCCGTGCCACTTTCCATTGGGAATAAAAATAGTTAATATGGAGTATAGCATTGTAGACAGCTGTAAGGTATGTCAGTCCTTTACCTTGCAGTTCCTGGAGTATCTTAGCGCCCTTATCAGATCGTTATCACCTCGAGTTTTTTGGTGTCTAGTTTTTTAATACCCTTTGATACTTTTATTTTATGGAACTGGTGTGTAATAGATATTCTTTAGAGTCAGTTCCTGTAAGTACATACTGCACGTCAGCTGATCAATGTTGCTTTCAAGTGGGTGATATGTAAAGACTTGGAATAGATATTCTGCGAAGGTAGTGGATTTATCGAAATAATTGCGGGCCCAGGTTCCACGCAGTCTTCGTAGAGGTGAAGCGACTATGGGCCTCTTTATTTTTCATAGTGGGTAGTTAGATGAGGCAGTTGAATCCAGGTTTATAGGCATCTTTGAATATTCTGATTCTTAATTATTTATTTATTTGTTTATTTGTGTTCTGCATTTTATTGTCCATTCTAGCGTCTTCAGAATACATTCTGGCAATCTGTCATTTTATATCTTAAAAAGTTAACCTGGTCAATTTCATTGTGAATGAATCGTGATTGTTTGATTAACTTTAGAGAACAATTTTCCTTGTTGCAGCCCAGGAGCTATGTCTTCAGGAATCGGAAGTGCAGCGACAGTAGAAGATTCTCAGTTAGTACTGGAAGTACCAATCGGAACAACTAAGGTTGTCTTGGGAAAGAAACGCTACGGAGACAGGTAAATTATGGTTTTACTAAAACAATATGTCCTCGAGGTCTGCCACTGACCACACTACTGCCTCTCAGACGTGGGACGGGCGCTAGTGTTACACCCTAAATGTAGAAACATTTCACCAGAAACATTGCTTCTAACTATGAGTTCACAAGTGACGCCATATCAGCAGACAACTGGAAATCTATTCAGACATAGTCTCATCACCAAGATCCGAACAAGTTTACCGCAATCAAATTTTCACCAACTTTCCAGCAATGCACCCATTTTTATTTTATTCCAAGAAAACAAACCCCTATCCCAATGACAGACAATTTTACATTTATTTAAAAAAAATCACTGCATCTTTCCTTGTGCATGTCGTAAAAGACAGACTAAGGTATAAGGACAAGATGTCGTGCTAAAGGGCGACAGGGTAGCCACCTCTCATCTTGGCACGTTCCACCTAGTTATGCAGCTGATGTGTCTTCGTGCTTTACTTGCTGCTTGAAGTATTCAGTAATGAAGAAGTAAAATTGAGGCTCAATGCCGATGTTGTCGTAACCACATATGTGCACTTTTTAGGCGCATGACATTTGTGTACATCGACGTCTGTGGGGTTAATATATAATTTTTTTTTACATAAGGTCACAACTATGGAGGCGTGGCCCCAACCATCAACTTATACACGAAGGCAGCTCCCCTCCGCAGGCCACCAACCTTAGTGGTTGGGAGGAGGCACCACTATCACCGCACGCTTTGGTAAGTCATATTTGTTTACAGTTGCATATTTAACATTTTTGTGTGCTCTTCAAAATTTCTTGTAATAGTGAATAGTAATTTGTAATAATTGTATGTATCTACCTAGATAATAATGTATGTATTTTCCTTCCTTTTACCTCCCGCTTAACCTTTCAATGCTATCTATTGAAAAATTCAACTGCAAACACAATGTAATATACACTCAGAAAATTTACATTTGGGTATGAATTGTAGCTAGTCGTGGGGAATATATTATACAGCAGGCAACATATTATATTATAAATTTACAGCATTTATAACGTTAGAAATATTCCACCACATCTGCTGTTTGCTGTAATGCTGTTTGCCATTTATCTCGTACGTACCGCCATCTAGTTGATATAATAAAAATTATTTGTTGTAGCCTGTAGGTATTTGAAGCTGTCGCTCGATAGAGGGCAGTGTTTATAGTATTTTGTAACTTAACCCTTAATGCAATGACTTAAGGTTACATTTTAAATAATTAAATAAAACAGCAGATGATGATATGATATATTTCCAACGTGCGAGACGTTGGAAATATATCATAGACTAGACTGCTGTTTTTATAGTATTTTGTAACTTAACCCTTAATGCAATGACTTAAGGTTACATTTTAAATAATTAAATAAAACAGCAGATGATGATATGATATATTTCCAACGTGCGAGACGTTGAAAATATATCATAGACTAGACTGCTGTTTTTATAGTATTTTGTAACTTAACCCTTAATGCAATGACTTAAGGTTACATTTTAAATAATTAAATAAAACAGCAGATGATGATATGATATATTTCCAACGTGCGAGACGTTGGAAATATATACTTTTTAATTATTTACGACGACGCGGCAAACCAACTTATTCATCCGCCATCTTCCTTCGAAACATTCTTTATACACTTATAAAGGAAAGTTAATTAACAACAAGGAAGGTTAAATAACAATATTCTCTGAAGATTACAATGACAAGTTGTGCAATCTTAAAATTACTGATTTATTAACTGAATAAAAATATTATAAAAGCCATTACAAATACATAATAAATACCGTCGAAAATATTATATAAATTTTAAAGAAATGGCAGAAGGACCCGGCATCCAAGCCAATAATTAAAAAAAAAATTGACCATAGACACATTTCTGATCTGTCTGACTGCTGTATTCCCGTGATATAATATTTATCTCTTATTTCAAATATGCTAGTTATTCCAACAGCGTTAGGTTCAAATTCCAACAACACCACCAAAAACAGCATTCTAACGATACAGCACTTTAAAACAGCTGCGATATAAAAACAGCAGATCATTATAACGTGCTGTTGAAAAACAGCCGTTGTCCCCCTCTCTAATTGTAGCAAATTTTTTGGGTGAGATAAAAGTAGTGACATTCACAGGTGAGTGACACTTGTTGTAGTAGTGTACAGGATTTGAACGTGCACGCTGCTTACTCATTGATGTGCATAGGTGCTAGACATAGAGGGTCCGGCGCCGCGGCCGGGCACCGCGACGCCGCTGGCGCTGCGGCGGGCGGACCCGCGGCGCGTGTCCACGCAGGCGTGGCGCATCGCCGCGCCCGGCCGCATGTGCTGCGCGCACGCCAACCTCTGCGTGCAGCCGGAGGACGGCTTCTTTGGACTGCGGCCCGGTCAGTGCTCTCACACTATTGGTGGCGGATTGTACAAGCAACTCCAAGCAGCTCAGCGTTGCCTGATCAGTGCAGTAGAACTGCCGGACATACTAGGTGGTAGGGTTTATCCCGGCCGGGTTGGTACCACCGCGCTGAGCGAAACGTCGGTCGAAACAGCTATGTAAATAGTTCGTGTTTTCCGTCCAGTTCAGTGTAGCCGACATGAAATGAAGGGAAGCACTCACATGGCACCTAGTTCACCCGTGTTATGGGCTGACAACACAGATGTTGTAGGTGATGTAGCCAACCGTGTCAGATTCCATAAAAAAAAAACATACGCCTCCAATTTTCCTCCAATTCAGGCCATCAGCTGTATGGAACCACTGTTTCCGCCGGTGTACTAATGTCGTCCCACCTGGCTGGTAGTCTTCTCATACATTCAATACTATTTTCGCTCCTGCACAAATCAACTCAGCTGCCAATACGTAGAGCTCGTTTTTGTATGTCAATATCCTAGTCCTGGCAGTATAGTAAGGGAGGGTTCAGTCACTCCTTTTCCTTGTCCACGGCCGTCAGTGTGGGATAATAATAGCTCTAAGCTAAGTGTACAAATAGGGTGATTGTATGTAGCCTGTGAACCTTGAGGTGATTTATTCATTTATTTAAAGCAGGCTCAGCAACGATGCCCCAAACTCTAGGCAGGTAATATGCGTGTGATCCATGCAATAAAATTGGTGATATGTCATGTCGGGCCTTGCTCGTGTTGCACGTGGGCTTATGGAATACAGAAATGTAATAAGTATAGAGTGTACAGTACTCTCTACTGTGAACAATGGCGATGCACATCAGTTAAAGTCAGATGTCTTATCAGAACTAGCCTTCTTTTGCAAATTATCTGTTTTTTAAATCTTACAAAAGATTGTGCTGTTGCAATTGTTCAGTTGTTATTGTTGTTCGGACTCGTTCTCCGCGCTTAAGCTCGCTCCAATGCAGGCCTTTTGCGCGTCCTACGGCCTTACTCCAACCAGCCGAGTTCTTCCAGGAGGCCGCACACTCTCTTTGGGTCTTGGCACGCCTCTCGAAGTGTTGTAGGGCCTCCCAGCTCCTTCGCCCTTATGTCTGCCAACTGCTCGCACTCCAGCAGCACGTGGGTGGGTGTCTCGTCCGCCTGCAGGCATGTTCTGCACAGTGGACTGTCCGTTACTCCAATTACATAGAGGTGTCTGTTCAGTGTACAGTGAGCAATTGTTTTGTTGTCTTTCTCATATTGTGGATGGTATAATAAAGATGCAATATTGATTGTGCAGGTAGCCGTGTGGTGCTAGGGCTGCCGGGGGCGGCGAGCCCGCGCGTCACGTCGGCAGGGCTGCCGACCGAGCAGGCTGTGTCGTGGCAGACCTTGCGACCTGGCTCTGGAATCCTAGATATATCTGTGTATGCTGATGGTCCAACTAGGGTTATCAAAATCGTCGATGCTAAGGATCCTGTAAGTACTTGGCTTTGTGGGGAATTATTTTTTTTCTCAAAGTCAAGAATCTATTTCTAGTTCCGTTAGTATTTTTTGGCTTAATTTTATCATTCCTGCAAATGTTCAATTAACTGCACTTTAGAAAATACAAAAGAAACACAATAAATAAAAAACATGCAATGGCAGCAATTCCGAAGGAGCATCAAGGATCCGATTATTTTCGGTTATATTTTTAGTTTCGTTCGTAATATTTGCTGTAAAAAAATAATTGTTATAAAAAATAATACTCAAATTTCCAAACGCTACTTCCCAATTATTGTCATCCGTTTTTCCTATTGACTAAAATCTCTCTCATGTTGCATTTCTAGGATAAGGGTTGGTTGTACGGTAACACAATAGAACGGAACCGAGGCAAGGTGAGAGTGGAGAGTGAGCTGGAGGTGCGGGTGGCGCTGGGCGGGCTGGCGGTCTCGCTGGTGTCGCGCGCGCCGCCCGAGGAGCTCCTCTACGCTCTCTTCTCCGGCATCCTGATGGAGCTGGCACACTCGGCGCGCTCCCAGTCACTCAACCTGAGCATACAGGATGTCCAGTGCGACAATCAGGTTATATGCATATTCTCATTGCTCTAACATTTTTTAGGAAGTCAACTTCCATACTCTATGAGATTAAAAAATATAAATTTCTTTAAATTTCAGCAATTAAACTTAATCTCTTCTTCTAAAACTTTAACTTTATAGCTATCAGTAGGAGTAATTAAAAACAAAATGTATGACCTGGTAGAAATCTTCAGTAGAACAATTTTCTTTTTAATTTTATTTATTTATTGAATACTAGTAGGTAGGTAGGTAGGTAGGTATATTGGTAATAAACTTAAAAAATATATACTAATGTACTAATATTTAACTAACTTATTACTAATTAGTTCAGTTAATTAATACTAGATAGCTTCTGGGAGAAACTCTAAATTATGACAATAACTACAACTGAAAGGTCACCACATAAGTAGCACAGTTGAATCCGTATAAAATAAATGAGAATGTTGCAGTTGTTGGGTACGACGAGCGCGGTGCTGCTCCACGTGACCCGGCCGCGCGGCGGCAGCGCGCCCCCCTCCCTCCCCGCCGTGCACCTCTCCCTCGACCTCACACCCTCACCGCCCACGCGCAAGTACAACGCCGTCATATTCAAGCACTTCATCATATCGTTCCGACCCATCTCGGTGAGGCTCGAAGAGAAACTGCTCCTCAAGCTGTGCGTGTGGGGAGGACTGGGCCTCGATGACAATTCTACGGAGGAACTGGACGAGACGGAATTTGAAACGCATCGCATATTGAACGAGGTGACGGCCGTGCACGCAAAGAGATACTACTTTGGTGTAATCAAGATTGTGCCTAGTCAGGTGAGTGACTTACTTACCATCGTTACAACACTGTCTATGTGGTCATACAGTAAAGAGTGAAGTTATAGCAGAGTGTTATTACTTAAAGTCAAATATGTACACAAAAAAACTATAATTTTAAAGTACAAACTTTTTTAGTCTCACATGTTATTTGAGAACATTGACGGAATAAGGATTGTGTATGTATGTGTGAGATACAGATACGTCTCAGCATGCAGACAACGAGCAAGCTGGGCGCGGAGCTGGGCGCGGTGAAGCGTCACCTCAACCTCACGCTCATCAAGTTCGAGGACGCCGGCGTCGAGCTGGAGCCCTTCGTGCGCTGGCACCCCTTCGAGACCGGCCAGTTCCTCTGGCATCTCATCATTAAACATTTTAAAGATGTGAGTCGCTTTACTAATATTTCACATTGCATCCTGTAGCATTATGATTTTATGATTGTTTTGTTTTATTTGATTAATTATATTAAAATTCAATTTATTGAAAAGAATTATTTATATAACTGTGATGTAAGGTTGTAATTATAAAATAATGACAAATATATATTTTCTTAATGTTTGAGTTATTTTGCCACTTATAGTGTATTCTTGAAACCTCTCTTAGAGGGTTAACTACAAAAGAGATTTCATGTCGTTAACAAAAAAAAACCTGTGACATAGTAAAACGCCATTGCTGTGTAAATCTAGCCTCGGGCACGGTTGACAGCTGTTGACTTGCGCCAAGGAAATCATAATATAGTCAATTTAATAGCGTGTGCTTCCCGTCACACATCACTTTCGGCTTTAAATTGTCATGTGACAGAGGTACTTCCGCTTCAATACTTCTGCTTTATGACGTCACAGATATTCACAAAATTACTGCAGAGAGAAAATTAATACAGAGAGCTAAGATGTTACTCATAAAAAAAGGTTCT
The DNA here is from genome assembly GCA_946902875.1 of Nematopogon swammerdamellus. NCBI lineage: Eukaryota > Metazoa > Arthropoda > Insecta > Lepidoptera > Adelidae > Nematopogon > Nematopogon swammerdamellus. Next base: position 10,180,051 of record OX336335.1, on the reverse strand, counting down.
GCACCAGTAGGTTCATCTGCATCGACATTGTTAGAGGCAAACACAAACATTCAAGCATTGTATTGTGTTGGAAGTTGATTGTTTAGTTAGAATGTGTTTATGAGATTGTGATAATTGCAGGAACTAAAATGGCAAGCGGCAAAGATATTGGGCTCAGTGGACTTCTTGGGCAACCCGCTGGGCTTCATGCAGGACGTGTCGGAGGGAGTCTCCGGGCTGATATACGAGGGCAACGTCGGAGCACTCGTCAAAAATGTTACGCATGGAATATCCAATTCTGCCGCTAAAGTAACAGGTTTGAAATTACTTTATGTACTTTTAAAACTTCTGTTTAGACTAAATAAAGTTCTGTTTAGTAAAGCGGATAGAAAACATTGTGACACTTTTTACTGCAGTCTTACTGCCAGAAGAATGATCTATAAACAATAATCATGTAGATAAATAATCACCATAGTAACTATCAATTGTGTAACTGAAAGCTTTGTTCAACAACTGCCTCGTGAATGAAAGCCGAGTTGACCAAGCAATATGCTCTCACATTTTTGATGCCATTCAAATTGGTTAGGCTGGCTAAGAAAGTTTTTGGTAGGTACTTTAATAAACTTTCATATCAGTCATACATACCTTAGTTAGGCCCATAGGGAAGGAGTGGTGGCGGAGAAATGATCCACATTTTGTTCGTAGACAAATCTGTCCATATCTGTCAATACTAGTTCTGTCTTGCCGAGCGACAAAAACAGAACTGGCACCGGCAACGCGTGCGCCACTCGCTCACTAGGCCTGTCGTTGAAGCCGCAACGAGCAGATAGGACCGTTTGATATTGTCACGCGCGGTCCGGTCCCGCACCCGCTCTGTCCGGTCGCTTCTCGCACCCGTCACAGCTGCTTGGTTGTGGACAAAAGCGTCGATTTCATATACGAGATATTTTTATATGTACGATATAATGCACAAGACACTCACTCTGGACGAGCACTTAGGGTAGATGTGGGTGGGCCTCAGCAATGGTAGGCAGCATTGGAGACAGTGTTTCGGCTAAAGAAGCAAGAGTGTATTGAGAAGAGTGGATGTATTGTGATGTGGGTGTGTGCAGAGTCGCTGGGCGACGGGCTGGAGCGCGTGGTGGTGGACGAGGCGCACGAGGAGACGCGCCGCCGCATCCGCTCCGCCGCCGGCGGCGGCTCGCACCTCGTCGCCGGCTTCCGCGGACTCGGCCTCGGCTTACTCGGTACTCACACATACAACTTGTATCTATACAATCTTATTTTCTCGGTGCTATGTGCTGTTAGATATATACCTAATAGATGTTACAAATTGGAAGGTTTGTACATTAACCCGTTGGCTCCCCACAGTTATAATAATTCTTACTACCCTTGACTCCTATGCCAATCCATCCCACAAATAAAAAAAAAAGAAACCTGGAGACAAATATGACAAGATGTCAGATTATATTTTTGGTTTCAATTAAACTTCTATTGAACATTCTCTCTCTTTCTAATAAGGAAAATTTACTGAAATAGCACTAGACGAAAACATGCAACAACATAATGCGTACAATACCTGTGTCTGCGCGGACACAACGGGAGTCAACGGTAGTAAGTGATCTGTCGTCTGCGCGGACACAAATGAGAGCCTATATATAATATTTCCCCCCAAGTATAGTCTCGAGTCCCTCAAGAGAGGCGTGAATAGGCACCTGTCAGGCCGGCATGGCATTAGCAACCCCCGCATACAACCAAATGTCCATGGGCGTCGTTAGGCACCTTATGGGTGGCTCGGCGCCACATGTCGCGCTTTCTATAAAAAAATAAAAAAACCGTGTCCTGTGATCGAGCCCACCGACCACCGAGTCTTTACACTATTGAAACAGAGTGCGCTAAAAATCGAGGGTGAGCAGAATGAAGGGGGGAGAGTCGGGGAGTGAGCGACCCAAGCGACGGCCAATCGAATGTGGCGCTCATGTCTGTTGCCACGGTTGCATTGCATGTTATGTCCTTCCAGCGCCTGCGAGTACTTAGACGGGAAACAATCTGATGTGTGGTTTGCAAGCAGTTGCAGTTGGTTTGCAGCAAGTGTTTTTGCTTTTCTCGCGATTACGAGAAGAATTACAACTACAAAAGACGAGCAGTTGGTTTGCAGCAAGTGTTTTTGCTTTTCTCGCGATTACGAGAAGAATTACAACTACAACAGACGAGAAAAAATACAACAGAAGAGGCTGTATGGTTGATAAATGACCTTTGCATATCCCAAAAAGGGCAAATTAAATCAACAAGCCAGATGATGAAACAAAAAACATGGGCTAGAGAGTGTGTGGTGGTTGTAGGTGGTGTAACATCACTGGTTAAGCACAGCTACGAGGGCGCTAAGGAGGACGGGATCCAGGGCCTCCTCACAGGCATGGGGAAGGGGCTGGTGGGCACCGTCACCAAGCCGGTGATCGGAGTGCTCGATCTCGCCACTGAGACTGCGTCGGCGCTGCGCGACACCAGCCGAAGGTCATTCTTCTGTATTATATCTTGAATTAAATGTTTTTGCTTCTGTTCAATTTTTATCTATTTTTTAGGGTTCTGTACCTCAAAGGAGGGAAAAAACAGAACCCTTATAGCATCACTTTTTAAGAAATGTATACACTGTCACTGTAGCTGTACGTACACTTTACGCTACTGTTACATAACAATGTCAGCCTCGATAGCTCAGTGGTGCAGACAGTCAACTGTCGCTATTAAATGTTAAGCAACGCTGGGTCCGGTCAGTACTTGGATGGGTGACCGCTGACCGTCGGAGGCTGACCGACGTTCGGATTCCTCGTAAAACTGTAGGTCCCTTCCCTCCTAATCTTACTTGGTGGTAGGGTTTAACCCGCCCGGGTTGGTACCACCGCACTGAATGAAACGTCGGTCTAAACGGCTATGTAAATAGTTTGTGTTTTCCGACCAGCTCAGTGTAGCCGGCACGATCAAAGGGGGAAGCACTGACATGGCACCTAGTTCACCCGGTGTTATGGGCTGACATCACGGACGTTGTAGGTGATGTAGCCAACCGTGTCAGTTTCCATAAAAAAAAATAAAAAAAAACCTCTTATGTTACTTATATCTTAGCTGAATAACAGGTGAGTGTAGAAGCTGCGTTCCGGATGTGATGCTATGTATATTGTTACGGCAGCAGGTGTGACAAGTGGGTGCCGGAGCGGATGCGGCCGACCCGCTGCCCGGCGGGCGCGGGCGGCCTGCTGCCGCGCTTCTCCCGCTCGCAGAGCGTCGGCCACCAGTACCTCTACTCCATCAACAACAACGACTACTCGGAGGGCTTCCTCGCGTACGAGTGCGTGCGCGACACCCCGCTCGACATTCGCGCGCTCCTCTCCACCCACTATCTGCGCATCTTCACTTGCAAGGGCGCAACGCCGCACATCGTCATGGAGACTCACTTGAGGTGAGCTCTAGCAAGTTTTTAATTAGATCTGTGTGTTCTCTACATCTAAAAACTTAAATTGTTCAGTTACAGCTTCTGGTAGAGCTGTTTAATTTATAAGTAAATAAATATGAAGTAAGAGGTATGTCTGAGGTATGTACATTGTACATATGTTTGTCGATATGCGGACGGCTAATAGAAAGGCCAGACGGCCAATGCGAGTCTACCGTACTATTGTTGAAAGCATTTATTTCAGATTTAAAACGAATGTTTCTTGTTAAAGTAACCTGGTGAGCTGCGTGGCAATGAGCGTGGACAACTGTCACTTGGTGGAGATGGGTGTGCGCGGGGGCGCTGAGGGTGCGGGGCTGCGCCGGCCGCGCGTGCAGTGCGACACGGCCGAGCTGGCTGCGTGGGTCGCGCGCCAAGCCGCCTACGCCAAGCGCATGTACCACGAGCGACAACACACACTACATCCACACTCTTACGTATAGCTAGAACGCATTTAGACAAATGTTCAACTATACTTTGTTCCCAGTTACAACCGTGCAGTGTGACACTGGGCGAGCGGTATACATACATGCGGCATGCAAACTGACAGCTGTCATGATGGCGCGGCTGGCGAGAGTATATGTGCAAGATTCTCAGGAACGATGATTGCGTGAATCTATCACATTGCGTATGATTGGAGAGTGTGCACGCAGCAGGCGGGCGGTCGGCACAAGCTCTGTCGGCTGAAGCTACAACAGAGCACTACTTGACTGATATATTGTTACATTGTTATATTCGAGTACTTCATACATAATATAGCTCACTTGTCAGTTTTGTCCGTGCACAGAAAAATATCAAAATTAATTTTTGGTTTCCTTTTATACATATAGAGATAGAATGCAACAACATTAGACACTAACAATTTATGAATGTTTTTGAGGGGTTTCTCAGAAAAAAATTACAAAAGCATACGTTGTATTATGGACTTTGATATACCTTAACTATGTATTCCTACTGAATGTGTGCAGTTGTTATTTTATCTTTTAGATTAGATAGATCTCGAAATGTAACATATTTCACAATTCATTCCGTGATCGTGAAACCGACTGATAGGTAGGTTAGTTGTATACAGGTAGAGCTTTGTCACTGAAGTATATTGATAAAAAATCAGGCCTTCAGACTAACTTGTGCATCCCCTTATTTATGTGGTAGCATAAACATGTACATATCTTCTATTGATGATGAATATATCAATTTACCTGTTTTATATAGATGTCAATGTTTGGTGTCATTTCATTGTGCGAAGTTAACAATAAAGATAGGTGGGGCATCACATGTTCACACGTTGGATATATAGGTGACGCGCGCGCCGACAATAACCTCATTAAGTACTCAGGTACAGTATTATATTGTAAACGCAACGCTAGAACTTACATACATGTGTTTTAATAGAAGAAAAAATTATACTTACACACAATATATGGCCTAATCTTGATTAAATAAAGATTATCTAATCACTTCACTATACTATAAACTTTTATATAGAGTTGAACAACCCTCTTATATACTTTTGTAGAACGTGTTGAAAAGTTTTGGCCTGATGAGATTTCAACTGTCGCTTGCAATATTTTACTGAAAGGCATTGCAAGCATTGCAACAGAAATGCAAAGCAGTTTTCAGATTGTTTAAACTTGTTTACAATGCGGATTTATATTGTTACCATGTTGTGACTAGCTGGCTATGTTTAAATTATGTTCTAGTGGTTGAGATTAGTTATTATATCATATGCGGCTGTGACTTGTATTATATCTAAATGTGCGAACGGATTGCAGTTATCACGCTTGACATACCTAAATAAGTTTTATATTCTTGCAGTCAATTTTAATTTATCAACCTATTTATTTTCCTTCGCTAACCAAAGTTGGATTCCCAAGTGCAGTAATTAGTTTAAACTTTTTGGAGAAGTTGAGTGGTTGTTGGTGTTGTATTGTACACAGGTGCCTACATGCAGTACAGTAGGTAGGTGTAGGTAGGTGTGGGTGTGAGGCCCGGTGGGATGAGAGCATATTGAATTGTGTTGAGGTGACGGCAATAAAATTTATCTTGTTACTGACTTTGTTTTCTTTACTTTCCATTTTATCAATTATTGATTGATGTGAGCAAAGGTACAACATAACGTTGTGGGTGTTACAGGTTATAACTTGAAGAATATCTAATCTAATCATACAAAACTTAAACAGACACTACCTCCTTAAGATATTATGGATCTACTTGCCTATAACTAATTATTACTGTTTAGTCTCGCACCGTCACTCATGATAATATTTATGAAATCTGCTTACCGGCGCGATTGTCGAGCTGCACGGATGCGCCCGTAAACCTATTTCATAAATATTATTAACAATAATGAATGTCGAGTGGCTGCTACATCCTACTTGTTTTATTTTCACATCTTTGTTGAATTGCACAAGACAAGGAATCGCTGATTAGAAGAACCACAGTACTAAAGTCATGGCATATTCATACTATACTTTATAAACGAAACTGAATTCGGTTACAGACCATTTTATGATCACAGCGAGTGCAAAGAATGACCATCTTATCTAAAAAGTAAAGTAAAAAAAAATACTTCAAAATAATAAGATGTCTATAGTGTTTGCCTCAGAGTCACTATGGCCGTAGCATCGGAGACGCAGTACTATCTCGCCACAACTTTTCCAACAACTTCAACATAGATATTATGTGGTTTTGGTAACACAATCAAATGTGCAGTCAGAAGGTTTAAATCTTGTGTTATCGAATCGCTGTTATCTCTCATATCATACAAGTAGGTAACCTACGCTACAGAGCTTGTATCTCAAACTGAGGAAAATTCCATTTATTTTTATGAAGCCAGATATTTGATCTCCTTTTTATTGGGTACTTTAGAAAAGCTTCGTAAATCGATACCTTATTATTATTTATAAACTTAACTTTAGCCAGCCACCATTTTTGATGAAAATGATGGTGGGAAAAGTAGCTTTTCATATTAATATTTGATACTAATCTTTTGTGTTTAAGTTTATATCTTCAAAAAGCGTAATGGGAATTAATTTTGTAAGTAGGTACTATCGTAGATTTAATATTACAGTACTAACTACAAGCAAACTTAGAAAATTATGTCACAAGGTCCGATTATAATAACGCTTAAGTTTATAAAACAACCGAATATTTCAAATTCGTTTAATTATGTAAGTTGTAGATTGACATAACCCTAGTTGGGACTATCAATGTTATTATAAATATCAATGAACTTGTTAGTTCATGTCAGAATTTACAAATTGAAACAATTTCATATAATAAAGATAAGTAAGAGTTAGGTTAGGTTAGGTTCATCGCATAGGACCATGGGGAAAAATTTATGAAGCCTGGGCTCACCCGCCAACAGAGATGAGATAACTCTTAATATATTATTGTTCTACTCGTGGTTCTACCATAAAATATAAAGATATCTTTGTGCGGAATCAATGTGGCTATTTTGTTTTAATATATTGTTCTACCAGACACTGGTTGAGCGAGAGCTCACGAGCATACACGCTCACAAAGATGTGAGGGGGTGGGGAGTGTTGGTGAAACCGCTTGAATTATTGTTTAACTGCACATGAGTTTAAAAATTCAAATCGTTTTTATTTTTTTATTTTTATAATAAACAATTTCTGGCGTGTGGCTTTATACTGTGGTGCCGAGCTCGCAAATTGCTGGTAAGCTTATTTGTGTAGGCCAAGTTAAAAGAAAAAATTTTAGCGAAATATTTTTTTTGCCGGAGACGTGTAGATTCGGATAAAAAAAAAATTAAGAAACAGATTTTCCATTTAAAATTAAAAGTTGTAATTTTTTTAAAGACCCAAAACATTGATTTTAATAATAGAATAGAATAGAATAGAAGTAAGTCAATACCCCCGTCCCCCCACCCCCTCCCCCTACCTCGGCACCCCATTATAAAGCCACCCCCAATTTTTTATATTTACCTTTTCTGAGAAGCCTATTTATGTGATTGTTTTTTTTTCTGGAATGGTAGGTACCTTGTAAAAATTGAAGTACAAACCCTTTAGAGTAGTGACATATGAATTATCTCTGTTGAACACTGAGCCGAAGTTGACGCAAGGTCCTTTACAATATGTTTGCCAATCAGCGAATGCGCTTATGCCGTGGTCATTCCTCATTTGCAATAATAATTTTTTGTATGAAATCGTCGCGATTAGTCTACCAGGAAAAAATTATAGATGAAGTTAGGGTAACTAATATGTCCCACGAACTGTCCATGCGTTAGTTTTGTATGTGCCTCTTATGAGTATGGTGTGTCAGAATTTGTGAATTATTTTCTATGAGACCTATTAATTTTTTCATCACAGCAATTTGCAAAGAACGAAAACTAAGGTTTTCGTTCTTTGCAAATATATAATATAATATAGAAAAAAAAACATTTGATTCACTGATCTATTTCCTCTCAAACTAAATATTCCTTTATGGAATTATAGAAATATTTTAAATGTAACATATTAAAGTTAAATTTTGAATCCATTCTCAGTTCTCCGGAACCAGAGTTTATAACGCCTGCTGCGGTGTGGTGACAAGTCAAGTGATAAGAACACTCGAAATGAAATGAACCGTTAACAAACAACAAGAATAACACTATCAACAGCCGAGAGCACTTTGGTCGTGTCGAGTCTCTTTGCCTTCGATTTGAAGGTCGCGCGTGCGGGAACTTGTAGTGATTGATACGCTCTCTGGTGGCTGCGCTGCTTGCTAACGCTGTACCCTAGCTAGACTTATTGTATCAGTAATCTGTCTGTCTGTGGCATAGATCTGTGGTATGTATATGTACCTAACCTAACCTAACCTAACTAACCCTAGTATGGACGTAGGTACACACTTATTAAAAATCGATCGAGTTTTTTTTTTACTACTCAATCATATTGTTACCTGATTTTGTCCTTTTTATTATTAGATTATTTCTTTCGTAAGTATTGAGTTCTGAATTGTTTTATTTTCGAGAGTATGATAGATAATGAATGAGTGATCTACACTTTAGGTTTGTTTAGTATTTATCTATGCATGGCATGGCTGCGTAGTAAAGTGTGTAGGTGTAGGTCAATAACATTGCATCATTACCTTGAACTCTGTAAGTGTTGCTGAACATAGTCACTACAAGTAAAAGGCATTCTGGAAAATCGTCTGAAATGCGTTACCTGAGAGCGAAGATATACCTACGGTAGGATGTAATCATAAAAAAAAAATATGTATTTACTTTTTCAGATAAAAATGACTTCGCTGGACATCACTAAGTTGGCGATCAAGGTCAAGGACTTGCATGTCCCTCCACTGTCTGAAGTTGCTCAAGGTGAAATTTAAATAAAAAACTGCCGCCAAGTGCGATTCGGACTCGCGCACCGAGGGTTCCGTAACACCACACAATATTTTTGTGTCATGTGTTTACCTAAATAATTATTTATTGCTTTCGAAAATAAGAAACGCCTAAATAAATAGTACAGCAATGGTTTGACTATCAGGCAATCCTTGATATTACATATGTATCCTTTATACAATATATTGTAGTTAACCACATCCATTACATTGTGCATGCAGTTTTCCTGTAATCTATGGCTTAATATCTACTAAACCTATTAAAATACATAAAAAATCTTAGCTTTAGAAACCTAGGAGAACAGAGGGGAACAATCTTTTTTTTTTTTGACACTTAGCTATATTAAGACCACTGAACTTAAAAAGCGTAAAAATATATTTTTAGAATCCTTACTTTAAATTATACCCACGCGATATGTTACCTGAAACTTTTTTTATTGGTACTAAAGAGACCAGGAAACAGACCAATTAATCTAAAATAAATGTTTATCTAGTTATTGACGAGCAATATATGTGCGCGTCATCAAGATCTATCATAATGCCAAATTTCAACTTTGAAAAACCTCTGACGGACACGGGAGTGATCTTATAAGAGTTCCGTATTTACCTTTTAAGATATTATGGAACCCTAATAAAATAAAATAAAGTATAATATTGTTTTTAATTCTAGCTGTAATTTCTATCAATAGTATTTTATTTATGTTGCAGTTCTATCGAGAGGTCTTACGTCCAACTTCGAATCGGTGGAAGTAGAGGTGGTGGACTGCCCTGACTTGACTCAACCTCCTTTCACTCTCACTTCGCCAGGTTTGACTGCACCACACCAATTTGCAAATTACAACACTACCTATATCTACCTATTACCTATCGCTCATTATGTGTTATACCAAAGAGTTTGGATAGCCCCCAATATGGAATAATAGGAATTATATGTAATTTGTAAAAGCGAATTTATGAGTAAGAATTAGAGAAAGACATTTCTGAATGCACACAGGATTTGGTGGGGCGCCGCAGATCGTGGAGTTGGGTGGTGTGCCGTACCTGACTCCGCTGGTGCAGCGAGACAAGGTGTACGACCTGAAGGCCTTCCTCGAGTACCTGAAGCGAGACCCCGGCTTCATCGCTGGCGCCGGCGCCGGGCCCTGGCCCTACCCGGGAGTCAACTGCGAAGTACGTCGCTCTCTAGTCCCACTCACATAATGTATCCACGAGTATATCTCTTTTGATTTATGGTAGCTAGCAACTTTTTGGGATTTATAGTTATATGACAAAGTGTGACAAAATTAGTTAAAATCCTGATGTCCGTCAAGATTATGGCAAATTAAGACAATTTGATACAATAATACTTGTTATTAAAATCAAAAGTTTTGGGTTTATAATAATCCAAAACTAAATAAACACTCAAGCCTTTGGCATTATGCCTTTTCATGATTCCCCATCGTATTTCTTCGCGAGAGCAGTAGTGGTCGAATTGGACTTATTCACGAACCGGAACGCCCCAATAAAATTGAAATCTATGTAATTCATGTATCTCTTATACAGGGTGTTCGGCACATCGAACGACGAAATTTTTTTGTAGGGAAGTGGGGTCATTTGCAACGTTTTGACCCATGATACCTTTTATCAGATGTCACGTGGTATCGAGATACGATTTTTTTTCATTATTTTTGAAAATTACCAAAAACCCTTGTAACTTTTTTGTTTATCATTTTATCAGCACGAAATAAAATTTATTTAATTTTCCGATGTATCCTTGTTCTAGAAAAAATATTATTTGATGAAGTTAATACCATGAAAAGGTCTTATGACCTCCCAAAGTCCAGAGAACGATCTTAATTTCTTAATTCATTTAAAAAAATCTGACAGCAATTGATAGCTTCATTTTCTTTTAAAAAGTTTGCTATTTTATGCCGTTTCCAACGGTATACCACATGTCATACAAATAATTCACTATGTGGTCAAAATTAGGCACAGAGACAGGAACAGAGCGACAAAATCAGGGATAATTTGCAAGAGTGCCCGCGCGACCGGTACATGTTCTAAATTTGAAAATGCTCCCGAAAAAGCTCTCAATACGGGAAGCGAGTGCCCGTGTTGTCGTTCTGTTCTGTCTCTGTGCCTAATTTTGACCACATAGTGAATTATTTGTATGCCACATGGTATACCGTTGGAAAGGGTGTAAACTAGCGAACTTTTTAAAAGAAAGTGAAGCTATCAATTGCTGTCAGTTTTTTTTTAAATGAATTAAGAAATTAAGATTCTGTCATATTTTTACTCGTTCTCTGGACTTTGGGAGGTCATAAGATATTAACTTCATCAAATAATATTTTTTCTAGAACAAGGATACATCGGAAAATTCAATAAAGTTTATTTCGTGCTGATACAATCATAAACAAAAAAGTTACAAGGGTTTAAAGCTGGGATTTTGGTAATTTTCAAAAATAAAGAAAAAAATCTTTATACCACGTGACATCTGACAAAAGGTATCATGGGTCAAAACGTGGCAAATGACCCCACTTACCTACAAAAAAAATTTGTCGGTCGATGTGCCGAACATCCTGTATAATGTTTTAATGGGTAATGTTTGCCGTCCAACTCGGTAAAAAAAAACATTGTGTATGCACACAGAAATGTGTATGGCCTCGCCCCAATGTTTCGATGTTTCTGTGTAATGTTTCGAAAAAACAGTCGCAGGCGACGCGGCTGATAAGCGTCGCCTGCGACTGTTTTTTCGAAACATTACACAGACACATCGAAACATTGGGGCGAGGCCATACACATTTCTGTGTGCATACACAATGTTTTTTTTTACCGAGTTGGACGGCAAACATTACCCGCGCGGGCGGTGAGGGGAGGGGTTTGTTCCATTTTTTAGCAGAGATTTTTAATTTTTCAATACGAGCACTGCAAGAGAGTACCTAACCTACTTATGCGCATAACGGCCACGCACATCAGTGCACTGAACTTACGAGATGAGTGTGCTTACAGGGGATCATAAACCTGACGCTGGCGGACGGGCAGGTGAAGCAGGGCACTCGAATAGTGACGGTGGTGCCGCACGGCGCCTCCAAGGCCGAGGGCAAGCACAAGCAGGAGGTGCTTCCGTCGACCGAGACACGATGCTCACTCCTCGGCAACTACATCGTGTCCGACGGTAAACCCGGCAAGGTTCGTTACTAACATACGACAGTACCTATCTATTATGTATTCTGTGCTAACATTGAGAAAACATTCTGCTGCATGTTGGTACTATGAAATTCTCTCGTATGCTTAGCAAACTATTTTCCTGCTAAAGTGTTTGTGTAGCTGCGGGACCGGTCTGTGAGGCATGGCTCTGCCAAATACCAGCTTGCGCCTCTGGACTCGATCCAGCGTCGAGCCGTGCGACTAGTGGGTGACCCCGAAGTGTCCCCCGATCTAGAACCACTGCAACACCGTAAGGATGTCGGCTCCCTAAGTGTGTTCTATCGCTTATTCCATGGGGAGTACTCGAAGGAGATGTTTAACGCAATCCCGCCGTCCCCTTTCCACCTCCGCACCACACGCACTGGGCAGGGATTGCATCCCTATACGCTGGACTTACCGCGGATGCGTACTAATCGATTCTGCAGATCTTTCCTCTACAGAACCAGTAAACTCTGGAACGCTCTCCCTGCTCATATATTTCCCCCCCAAGTACAGTCTCGGGTCCTTCAAGAGGGGCGCGAATGGGCACCTGTCAGGCCGGCATGGCATTTGAAACCCCCGCATACGACCGAATGTCCATGGGCGTCGTTAGACACCTTATGGGTCATATGTCGCGCTTTCAATAAAAAAAAAAAAATCTGCGACACTGTTGTGCAAAGTTCCATAATATAACCCTACTGAAATACAATATTGTTGCAATATTTGAAGGTGGTGAGAGTGGTCTGCAAGAAACGCATCGGAGAAGACAACTTCATCACGTCCATCAGGGAAACTCTAAAGAAGCACTATAAGGATAAAGTTGTAGGTGAGTGTACATTTTTTATTTCATTCAAATTTCAACCTGCGCGAATTTCTTGGACGACTCTTCTTCTGTAACGTAAATAAACCAGATTCAAAAGAAAAAAAAAAAAACAATTGTGATAAGCTCATAGTGTAGGTACCATTAGATGAATGAATGCTACTCAATGAGCGATTTGAACCAACTTGTACAGCTGCCTCTAAAAGAAGTTGTACTTTTGTACCGTGTGGGGTCGGTACTTAAAAAGAATAGCCCCACTGCATCTCTCCCCGTCGCATGTCGTAAAAGTCGACTAAGGGATAAGAAAATTCGTCAGCCTCGGTAGCTCAGTGGTGCAGTTGGTTAGTCAACTGTTATTTATTAAGCAACGCTGAGCGCGGTCGGTGATTGGATGGGTGACCGCTCGACCGTTGGAGGCTGACCGTGGTTCGGATCCCACGTTAAACTGTAGGTCCCTTCCCTTCTTACCTTACTAGGTGGTAGGGTTTATCCCGGCCGGGTTGGTACCACCGCACTGAACGAAACGTCGGTCGAAACGGCTATATAGTTCGTGTTTTCCGTCCAGTTTAGTGTAGCCGACATGAAATGAAGGGAAGCACTGACATGACACCTAGTTCACCCTGTGTTATGGGCTGACATCACGGATGTTGTAGGTGATGTAGCCAACCGTGTCAGGTTCGATAAAAAAAAAAAAAAAAAACTTATATGTTTGATACCATCTCATTGAATGAAAGGTCGGTCGAAGCGGCTATTTAAATAGTTCGTGTTTTCCATCCAGTTCATTGTAACCGGCGCGACCAAACGGAAATACTGACACGGTACCTACATAAGTTTAGCAAGGTGTTATGGGCTGAAATCACGGTGTACTAGGTGAACATATACGTACATGAATGTGTGCGACGCATGCAGGTGTGGGAGGCACGTTCCTGCAGAAGGAAGGGAAGAGCAAGCAGCACGTGATGCCCGACTTCTCCGCGACGCCGCTCGACAGCGACGCCGCCGTCAACGAGTGGCTCCACTTCTTCGAGATGAGCGCTCCGCTCGTCCACCTCGGCACTCTAGTCACCGGCGACCTTGTACGTATGTTTTACTTTTTCCTTTTGATATTGTAATCAGTCTTTGAGATGACATTCATCAGTTCATTCATTTTCACCACTCATCAGCTAGTTCAGCATACAAGCATTCCACAGTATCCGTTCAATAAATATTATTATCCTATTACTTTAAGTGAGCTAAACTTGTATATATATATTGGTTTCTCGGAAACGGCTCTAACGATTTTGATGAAATTTTGTATTTAGATTTTGTTTTTTTTTTTCAAGTTTATCTAGATAGGTGTAGACGCCGAGCGAAGCTCGGTCGCCCAGGTACTACAATATCTAAATTGCTAAAGGGAAAATGGGCGGAAACGAGGCTATGTAGCTGGTGAGATTTGATGCAAATCAAATTTGTTTTCTGCATCTGGAGGAAGTACCTACCTACTCTCTGCAAGTCTACCCTAATCAAAGAAATTCAAACTAGCGATAGAATCGTAATCTACTACTTGCTCGGAGGAAATAGGACCTATTTCCTCCGAGACTACTTGTACAAGTCGCTCAATTAGCGACACGCCCGCATTACCCGCATGTGAGATTAGATAGTGTTGATGCTTAAGATGAAGTTTTTGTTTGAAAATGGTCCCCATTGCCCACTCTATAAACTTTTAAATATTTAAGCCTAACACTGTAAGCTGCTCATTGTGCATTATTCGACGAAGATATTGTAAGTCAAGTTCTATGTTTAAAATAAAAAATATATTTCGTTCTTGTTGTTGTTTTGTGAAGCTCTTTGTCGGCGCCGGTACTGCATTGTGCATTCATTACAGCTTTCACCCTTTCACTTCCAACTAATTAATATAAGGTTGGGGCAACAATTCCATGCCATTTTCGCCTCGCGAAATTTTGAGTCTAACTATGAGCGCTCCAAATGCGCGCCCATAGTTAAACTCAAAATTTCATAAGATATTGAAGTCAGATCAATAAACTCTATTCACATTTATAGCCAAAAATTACTCACAATAATCTAAACCAAGTGAGGTTTCACTTATTTAAAAGCACAGACGGATTTTTTGCACTCCAGGAAAAACAACTCATATTTCCCCTACAAATTGTATTGCGTATGTGTAGACAAAGAATTGACCTGTTCAAATAATGCATTTGAAATAAAGTAAGACTAGAAACCAGTTTACGATCCGGCCGAAAATGGCGGTAAAAATTTACAGCCATAAAAATATTTTTACTTTTTTTCTCTGAATATTTTTACCGTATGTTCTACAGGGAGGGCAAAGGTTTTTTTATCCGTGCAACCACCACTCTCACTAGTTCTAATAAAACAGTCATTGAAGTCGCTATTGGCGATATTTTTCGACGCAGACTTTTGGGGCCGGCCGGCCCCTTCGGAAACCAAGAGGTTAAAGGTTTTGTATGTGGTAGGATCTGGACCTACGCGTGCAGCATTTCCACTGCTTCAGCCAGCACGGCGACGGCGGCCACTACCATTACGACACGACCCCGGATACGGTCGAATACGTCGGCTACTTCGTGCTCGGCGAGAAAGTGATGCGCGTCGATGCACCGCTCGCAACGCACGCATTCGGCAGGGACTAACTACACGCCTCCTTCTACAACACCATCAACTATTGGCATTTTGAGTGTACCAAGTTGAGTGAATGATTCAATAAATTATTTGATAATAAAATTGTTAATAATTTTTACAATTAATTTACGCATTTGCCTACTTGCAAGATTAGCAATCCGAAATTGCAAAATTCTACCGCAGCTTCTTTACAGATCACATTTCTGAAGAGGTATACCAACAAACTATTAGAAATTAAATAATTGTACTTAATCGATGGTGAAATAAATTATCTAATCTATGAAGGATCTAAATAAAGAAAGAAAAAAAAAGATAAAGTATAGGTGATTTGCGGTGAATCGAACACTTTAAATTAATCCAAGCATGACAGTTTTCAATTGTATATTGGTATACATATATAGTAACATCACAATGATTATTGTAATAACACCATTTTTCTTTTTCAAAAAACGGTTCGCCAGAGAGTTACACTATGAGGAAACAATGTATTGATTTTCAAAAATTTCCTAAAAAAATAATGTTACCCTTACAACGCAAGTCTCAAGGCCACTCATCGAAATGGGCTTCTTTCCTTTGACATTCATTTCATAACTTCTTCTAGGTATAAAAACTGTTGACATTACACAAAGCAAAATATGTACAAAGAAGAAAGAAAATAAGGAATGTTATGGAAATGTTACATTTTACACTTTCTCATAGTTTAAGATAATTCATTTAGGACTATTTAGTAATTTTAAAAATATACAAGTGGGAAGAGAGAATGTTTGACATCAACATAATATGGTAAAATTTTAACAATTCTAATCGCTCATCAAAATACTATTGGAGGCCAGACTTCCTGAAGAATTAAATAAGCAATAGTAAAAATATTTTTTTTGTTCTACCAGTCAAGCTTTACAACAAAAGAATTGGCAATTCAATATTCTGCTATTATAATTAAATAAAAATATATACATTAATATTTACAACATTAATATTACGTCACATAACGACTACATTGAAATTGTTTTGTATTTTTGTATTGAATATATGTTGCATTGCACTTCACCGAACAAGCCAGGAGTAACTTCACCGCTTCACAGCTTTTATATTATTTACAACTCTATACTCAGTATTTGTAATTTGTGAGTGTAGTAAGTCTTATAAACACTTCAGAGATACAACGGAGCAAAGCGGTCGGCCCATCATCCGGTATCTATTTATGTATGACTAGCTGTTCATACGGCTTTGCTTCGCGGCAAAATATCCTTGAACCATCCTTAGATGTCCTGCCACGTCAGTGATAATCCCCATGTGAATCGATCAGGTAGTTTTCGACTTATAAGCTAACATAGAATGATGACGGCACATAGGTAGTTACAAATATCCTACTTTATTTATAAGGTTTGGCAATCCAGCAGTCTACACTGTATACTTATTTGAAAGACTTTCTTCAGGTGAAGCAACACATGCCGCAACTAAAGTGTGCAGCTTACTTCAGCCACCAGCGAGTGAGCTGAACAACTGGTAGTACAGAGTGGAATATTTAGTTCCCTGCCACTGGAATAATATGACCAATGCTTTTTCTATTTTTCAATAACTTTTCTGTAGTCCTTGAAAAGATAACATTTAATATTGAATCCTTTAGACAATGAATACAATAGTACAATAAATACATTTTAAATTTTGATTGCTGGATGAATAGTCCAACACTGCTGCGAGCAGCACTCTTCCTGCGTTCACAATCTTTCATCTCAACTCCGGATGCAATTTAACACAAATAATTCTTTGTAACCATAATATTTGAGTCTGGATTGATGGGACCCAATTGTGAAGACTCGCGGCGTACGAAGATCGGTGAGCTGAGTCAGTGATTATTGCACTGACGCCACACCCTCTACTCGACTCTGCACGATGCTGATATAAAGATGTGTGGCGCCTCAAATATGTTTCTATAATAATCTGCCATATCAGCGAGGATGTCTATTTTCATAGCTTTGGTGGACGGTCACCTAACTCATAATTTTTATTAGAAGCCGAAAATAAAGAGAGAATCTACCACTCTTTTCTTTTGGCCTATCTAATAAAAAAGTTCAGTGACTGCTAAGTAAGCACTAAAGCAAACAATAAAAATAAATTACATAACTCATACTTTATTTTGATTTATAGTCATCTACTACACATAGATCATGTAAAAAAAATTTCATTGACTAATAAAAAATATACAGTAACACTTAATTTACATGCAATTTAATTATCACAAAGCCATTAACCTATGTAGAGCTGTAGAGCTGTAGTGTGCTGCAACTTCTAGCTACCCCTAACATTGTAACACCTGCTCCTTACCCCTTCATCTTGTCTGTACATTTTGTTTGTTATTTAATCAAACAGGTTCAATAATTACTCTCAATGTTTGCTTTAATCTGATTTACACTTTTTCGCTGAAGGCAGACTTGCAATTTTTTCTTAGCAACCTTGTACAGAACAACACTTTAGCACTGTTAGTACAATTTTCGTTCACCGGAGCGATGGTTACATTAATACTTTTATCACAATATTTAAAAACTTACAGATTTAGATTTTCCTCACAGCTCTGCTTTTCGTCAAGTTGCAGTTAAAAAATAAATCTGCACACTATCCTTGATATCTAAGATGCTTTCCTTTTGAAGAGCAAACTACATGGCGCAGCTTTCTTTACTAGCGGAACCTACTCACAGGTGACTTTCAGACATTCAGACTACGCACAGTTGTACCGACGCAAAACATACATGATCAATATATCAACTCAGACACAATCGTCTGGAAGATTTGAGTTTATTTTGCGAAATCTTATTGAATTATTTTATTAAAATTACTAGATAAATTGTAAATAAAACATTTTTTAATTAGGCAACGTCTTGCCCATGTTTTACAAAAACTATGACCCTGTCCTGTTTTACAAACAATTACTACATTTTGCTCCACCTCTCCAACAATGCCAATTCTGCACAAACTATAGGCGGCCAATATAACTGCAGCGAATGGGTAGTAGAGCTAAGAAGCAACATTAGATTGAAAGGGGCGACGGAGGGTTGAGGGTTGCGGGGTGTGGAGGTGAGGCAGGTCAGGAGCGGAAGAAGCGCACGACGCGCACGACGTACTGCCGGCAGATGGGGCACTCGCTGAGCCGCTTGCTGCACGCTGTGCACGCGGCGATGTGCCCGCACTCGAGCAGCACGCACTCCACCGGCGCGTCCATGCAGATCTTGCACGACTCCTCCATGCTCAGCTTGTTCATGTCTAGTCATATTGTTTGTCACACATCACTCATTTGTTATTGTCAATCAAGTGCACAAGAAGCTCTCCAGTTAAATGGACAAGTTTATATCTAAAAAAAAAATTGTTTTGAACATGCCTACATTATTATATTTTATTATATTGAAACAATGGGAGGAGTTCATGTCTAATGAAATATTGCATGTGAAGGTGATGCTAAATAGGTGTATATAAGGTCTTTCAAAATTAGGAGTAAATAAGGAGGATTCAAATAGGGAGTAAAACCTATATAAATTTTTTTGGACCTTGGGCTTTTTTTTTTATGTAAAATATTTTTTTTTATGTATTTAAATAAAAAAATAGGTGGTTGTTTTTTATAGCCTAATCGATTCAGTTTCATAACAGTAACAAAAAAGTCTTGCAAAAAACACATGTAAGTTTGTAAAAAAAATCAAATTCTTTCTATTCCATACTTATAAAACTAAAATTGTGGTTTTTCACTATTTCTGGAAGAAAGAGATCTGTGTTGGAAGACTTTTTTGTTTTTAACTGAAACAATTACTAAAAAATTTTTTTTGACATTTTACATTAAAAAAATTTTTTTTTGTAATAAAAAAATTCTTTATTCTTCAAAAGTGATCTATTTCCGATACAGAACCCCCCCTTAGCGTACTCTGAACTAATTTTGAAAGACCTTATATATCATATTGTAGTTGTTTTACTATCCGTCACTCTCAATGAAACTCTGCAATAGGTGTCCATGTGAAAGGTTGGTCGAAACGGCTATGTAACCCGTTAGTTTTTTCCATCCAGTTTAGTGTAGCCGACACGACGAAAGGGAAGCACTCATATGGTGCCTAGTTCACCAAAGTGTTATGGGCTGACATCAAGGATGTTGTAGGTAGGTGATGTAGCCAACCCTGTCAGTTTCTATAAAAAATTATAAAAAGTTCTGAATGTTCGAATGCTCAGTATGCATCCAGTGACACCCAATTGTAGTTGAGTGATATTTATTTATTTATTTATTATAAAGACTGACAGCTGACAGCTGGTGTGTGTATTCTGCTTGTTAATTTATATCTCATACATCCAATGGCTGTTTGTGATTTTAGAGGCGACTGAACCTTCTTTGACAATGCGACAAAATAATACTGTCATTACGAATGGCCTTATTCGTTCGATGACTCCCACCTTAACAATACTTCCTTGATATCTTAAATGAAAACAAGCTAAATAAAACCGTTTAAAAAGAGATCCTCACCCTCTCTAGATTTAGTACTCTCCCTCCAGAGCCTCTTGGCGCGTTCCAGCAACTCGTTTCTCTCCACGCAACCTTTGAAGTCTACCCTATTGAGGACTAGCAGCTCCTTTAACTGTTTGACATTGAGATCGTCCAGGTCGGAGAGGGCCTTTAGGTCCTCGAGCCGGATGCGCTTGGGGAGGGAGGGTTGGGGGAGAGCGTACGGCTCATCCTGGAGGCTGGACGTGTCGGTGGTCGTGTCGGCGGCCCGGGCACCGCGCAGGTCCAGCTCGGACGCGGCGCGCGCGCCCAGCGAGCTCGCGCTCGTTAGCTCATTGTTGTTGTCCGCGATCAGCACATTCGAATCTGCCCATTATACAAATGTTATACAAAATATGTGAATTTTTTTTTTGCAATTATTACTTGTATTGATTGTGATTTACTTTTTTTCCAAACAATAATAATTTGCCAAAAGAAAAACAAAGAACGAACAATAGCACACATACAGAAAAGAGAAAATAAATAAATTACAAGACAAACATAAACATATTGTTGAAGCAGAGTGAATATAGCGCGATGCAGAGGAACTGTAGTCGAAGGGGCAAATGTAACACTTCCAATATAGCAAATCTTTGGGATGTATTATACATCTCGAACTATAATAGTTCGAGACACGCAAATAGAGCTCTCGTCGCCACATGTTTTGTATGACGACGAGAGATCTATTTATTGTGTCTCGTCCTATTATATAGTAGGAATGCCTCATGCATGACGCTACACTCGCCTTTTGTATCCTATGTATTAAATGTTGTACAATAAAGAATATTTTGATGTGTGCATGTTGCAAGTAGCACAATGATTGAGGTGAATGAGCGAGGTAGAGGGAAGGAAGGACTGACCAGTGGGCAAGGGCCGGGCGGGCGGGTTGACGAACTCCCACTCGGCCGTGTCGTCTAGGTCCTCTATCTCGAGGCAGTCGGCCGTGTCGTGGTGCTCGCTCTGCTCCTCCGGGGAGACCGGCTCGGACGCGCTCGTCTCGCCACTCTGCTCACCTCATCATTATTATCATTTGAACATTCTTCTACTACTACTACTTTGTCATACCCAGTGGTGGATGGTCTTGATGCGAAATAGCACGGCTTGCCAAAGAGCCAGTTTCCAAAATGGTAATTTAATTTTTTGAAAATTTGCACATTCTTCTGTTACTACTACTTTGTCATACCCAATGGTGGATGGTCTTGATGCGAAATAGCACGGCTTGCCTAAGAGTCAGTTTCCAAAATTGTAATAAAAATTTTTTTTTTATTTTGACATTGTTTATTGTATAATTTCATCCATAGGTAGGTAACCTACGCTTGGACATGTCGAAAATTCCGCCAGTTCTAAATTCAATGCGAAGAAGAACTGACAAACAAACTTCGCAAGTCACAGTGTTTTGTTAGTACCTTATAAGTATTATATTATAGTAACTTACAAATAATTAACCCATACTACCGCTCACAAGAGCATTAATATTTACAGCATAAACATTAATACTGAAGAATCTGACCACACTGCCTATTCAAATTACCTATATCTGGTGTATAGTGCCATCGTCAATTTTGATATTTCATATTATATCAAGTCAAATAAAACAATTAGTTTACGTTTATTACAAAGAAATGTAATAAGTCATATTAAAAATCAAATGATACAAAGTGTATCAAATTGTCAAAATTTGTTAGTGGGAAAAACAGTAGTCAGACTCTTAGATAAAATTACGGTCAGTTAATGAATCCTTAATACTGTAATAACTCTTTTCAATTAACATTATTTTAATCCGTCGTTTAAAGTTATTGTCATCTAATTGTTTTATGTTAGGAGGCAGTTTATTATAAAATCTAACACTATTACAAATAAAGCTTTTTGTAGTTTTAGCTAATTCTACTACTACTACTACTACTTTGTCATACCCAGTGGTGGATGGTCTTGATGCGAAATAGCACGGCTTGCCTAAGAGCCAGTTTCTTCAAAATTGTAATTTCATTTTTTGAAAATTAATAATTGCCAGCACAACATAGGAGCGGTCACGGACACGCCTGCTCCAACTCAGATGTAATACTATTACTGCTTTACATCAATAAATTGTTAAGATGCACATATGACAACTATGGGTCGAAAGGGAGCATATAATAAAAAGCCAAAGTACCTGATGTGGTGGTGACGGGTGGGTGTGGACTCGTGGTCGGGCAGGCGCGGAGGGCGCGGTGGGCGAGGCGGGCGCGTGCGCGGTATGCGCCGTGTGTCCCGACGAGGACGGCACGCTGCCCGCTCCCGCTCCGCCTGTACCGTGCGAGTGTGTTGAGTTGTAGCAACTCGCTGAAACAATGAGCGTCATACCCTTACAAATAGAGATCATAGAATAGAGATCAGTACCACTTGGTGCACACTCAACCGTTTTCCAAACGGAAGTAATCGGGGTGCTACAAGCGGCAACCGCTGTGACTGAGATGGGCGTATCAGGGTACATTATCAAGATACTCTCAGATAGCGCAGCGACTCTTATGGCACTGAAGAGCAAGAGGTGTACCTCAGGCCTAGTGCTACAATGTCGTGGGGCCCTGGAGAAGGTTGCAGGTAATAATAACAAGGTGATCCTCCAGTGGATAAAAGGCCACAACGAAGACGACGGAAATGACAGCGCTGATGACCTCGCCCGAAGAGGATCCAGAACTATACCTATAGGAGCGGAACCCGTGATAATGCCGTCAGCCAGCACACAGAGATCTTGGTTGCACGCGTGGACATCACGGAAACACAGGGACAGATGGAAGGGTCTCTCAGAGTGCAGACAGTCGAGAGCTGCCCTTCCTAAACCAGACCGAAGGCTGGCTCGGAAGCTTATCAACCTGGCCCGGGCTAAGCTAAGAATAGCCGTTGGTCTGATGAGCGGCCACTGCTCACTAAATAAACATCTACACACGATGGGTATTACGGATAGTCCACTATGCAGAGGATGCTTGGCGACGGATGAAACGGCCGAGCATGTTTTGTTGGAGTGCAGTGTGCTTGACAACCAACGAAGGGACATTCTCCGCTCCCCATCTTCCGTTGCGGCGGTCTGCAGACACCCCGGTCGACTTGTGGCTTTCATGGAAGACATAGGCTGGCTGGGATAGCTGGAGACTGCGGGGTTTTGCACGAAGGTCCCCAACCAAGCGGGATTAGTTTGCAGGCCTAGAGCCAACCCCAAACCTAACAACAACAACAACAACCCTTACAAATAGACAGCAGTGCCTTCACCATGCAAACTGCGGTCTACTTATAGCGCAAAGTTAAGTTAGATTTTTTTTATGGAAACTAACACGGTTGGCTACATCACCATCTACATCTGTGATGTCAGCCCATTACACATTGGTGAATTAGGTGCCACGTCAGTGCTTCCCTTTGGTCGTGTTGGCTACACTGAACTGAACGGAAAACACAGACTATATTTAGCATTTGATATGCATTTAATTTAATTACCCACATTACAATTTGGTTTATGTTATTATGTTATAAAATGTTTAATAAATAAAAATATCTATATAATTTTAAACTTTACGGATTAACAGTGAGCTATGGATGAATTACATAAGTTGACATTTCGCCTGCTACATCGCAGGCTTCATACGGACATATGGAGATTCCTGGAGACGACGCGACGTCTGGTTCTCGATGCACCAAATGTCAAACTCACGTCGAGTTTTACATAGGTAAGTCATCCACAACTCACTGTTAATCCGTATAGTTGAAAATAGATATAATGAATAACAATTTAAACTTAAAAAACATAAATAAAAAATATATGAATACGTGGCGGGGGTGCAGGGGTGGGCTGCGGCCGAATGTCGAAGGCGGAGTTGATGAAGCTGTTGATGTTGTTGGTAAAGCCCTTGATGGATGTGCTGAAGGTGTGCGTGAAGTCTGGTGCGGGCGGGCGGGGCGGCGCGCGGCGGCGCGGCGCGCTACTGTTGGCATGCGACACCACCAGGTTCACGAGGTCTTCTTTCTCTGCAATGAAATGTGATGATTATGTATTGACACTTCCCGGCACGCATATCTCACATACAGACAAGTTACAGTAGGTGTCGAGTAAAGCGAGAACATCTGATGAATCATGTCAAACCGTTCCCACTTTTATGTCATCCACTAAATCCAAGTGTCCTATTTTTATTATTTCTTTAATATACTCTTATGTCATATATTTATACTAATCATCTTGAACCACAATCCCGGGTACCAATATATCTGGTAGAAGTATAACTTTGCACTTTTGCGCGGAGAGGAGGGGAATGAAATCACAACTTAAATCAAGCAATTCCGCAACTTTGAAATATAAAATGTGGTTTTTTTTATGGAACCTGACACGGTTGGCTACATCACCTACAACATCCGTGATGTCACCCCATAACACAGGGTGAACTAGGTACCATGTCAGTGCTTCCCTTCAATTCGCGCCGGCTACACTGAACTGGACGGAAAACACGACGTTTCGCCCAGTGCGGTGGTATCAACCCGGCCGGGATAAACCCTACTTTATTTATTTATTTATTTCCTTTAATTTCCTTATCCCTTAGTCGACTTTTACGACATGCGACGGGGAGAGATGCAGTGGGGCTCTAAGTACCGACCCCACACGGTACGGCAAGATTCAGTCTCCCGACGGTTGTGATCGAGTGCTCATTGGAAAGGTCTGGATGAGTTCTTTCGTATAATATTGTTCTCGTCTCACAGATAGCATTTGAGTGCGAGTGAGAGCAAGCATTCCACAAATAGAGTCAAATACAGTCTCAAAAATCACATTAGATTTTCATTCCACTCGCATGTATAGTTATTTCGAAGTTATCATTTAATTTGTTCTTTTTTTATTTATTTTCATTTCGTCATTGTTGATACTTACAGTATTTACAGCTTTTTATTTACTTGCATTAATCCGAAACCCTAAAAATACAGTGGGGTTCGAGTAAACGGGGGGTTCGGATTATAGTATGGGATCTTATTATATAGTAGGGGTTGTTTTCCCAATCCCGAATTTCTTTGCAATGTTTGGGTAGCCTACTCCACATTCTATCATTTGAATCATTTCATATTTGTCGGGTAAAGGCCATGTTATATTTTTTTTTTTTTATGGAAACTGACACGGTTGGCTTACATCACCTTCAACATCCATGATGTCAGCCCATAACACCGGGTGAACTTGGTGCCACGTCAGTGCCTCCCCACGGTCGTGCCGGCTACACTGAACTGGACGGAAAACACAAACTATTTACACAGCCGTTTCAACCGACCTTTCATTCAGTGCGGTGATACCAACCCGGGCGGGTTAAACCCTACCACCTAGTATATAAGAAGGGAGTCATATCCCTTAGTCGCCTTTTACGACATACACGGGGAGAGATGCAGTGGGGCTATTCTTTTAAAGTACCGGCCCCACACGGTACAAACTACATGTTTACGACTTGACTTGATTGTGATGTTACGCAAGTTAAACCAAAATTACCCAAAAAAATCTTCCTGCACGGAACATTCCAAAGCACTATGCTGCCTACGTGCGCTTAGGACTATGAGTGCGGGTAAACTAAGGAACCGAGGTAAAACAATATTGGAAGTGGTCGCAGTGTGGAATTTTGGAATTTCCGATCGTTCGGATTACCGCGATCATCGGATTAGGCCGTGTTCGGACTATCGCGGCTCTACTATATTAATAGAATTTAAATAAAATTATTATGTACCTATTTGTGTTTTTGCACTTTTAATATCATCAATATATACTATTAACAAAATGAACAAGTGCGGCCCAGCTTTTATTTCATTTTGCCACTACGTAACCCTTGCCTGCTAAAAAGTTGCCGATCGCTATTATATAGTATCACACCATTATTCATATGAGCTGAGCAGTGGAGGTCAAAAGTGAACGCAGTCGGAAAAAATCTACAACTTCTCAACCTACATAGAGTTTTACCGACTTTACAGCAAACGGAGTCGCGGACACAACTAGTGATGCATATTTGCTAAAGTTTACCTTATCACCATATATGATAAGGTTTGTGAATAATCATCTATGGTCACAATTTTATTGTGAGATAAACATTGTTAGTGTATTGGAAAGAGTGTGTTATGGAAATATTTTTTTTAGTGTACCTCGAAATTGAAATAAGAAAGGTGATTCTTATTTCAATTCAATTTATGCCCTAAGTTTAGGTCTTGAACACATCCAAATAGTATTTTTTCTGGCTGAGGTATAGTTAATGGCAGGTTTGATAGCAAATTGCTGGTAGTTATATCCTGTAGTTTAGAATGTTAGAAGAATATTAGTGAAAGAATTAGCCCGAGGAGATCAATACTTTTCGAGATTTTTTTTTTTTTTAATATTTTTCATACAAAATAAATTTTCGATTTTTTTATGGCTTTTTTAACGCACCAAAACATTTATTTTGAATAGGAATTTATTCAGGTTAGGGTTAATTTATAGAAGATGCGTATCTTCTATAAATTAACCCTGGTTATTATTTTTTTAAACCACCAAAACATTCACCCATACCACTTCCCTTATTTTTACATACATTTATATTCAAAACCAATGTTTTGGTGCCTTAAAAAAATATTTTTTTTTTTTTATTACAAATTCATTTGTATGGCGCCCCCCCCCCCCTAAACGGCCCCCCTCCTCGGGGGGGGGGGAGGTTCATAAATCGATACAACAAGCTCCCCCCCCCCCCCCCCTCCCACCCCGCATCCCCCCTCCCCCCTCCGCCACCTGCCAGTATCTATACCCACCCCATTTTGCTACACTTACTCTTCTGGCAACAATGCTTGAATGAGAATTTTTTTTTGTAAAACCGTCTTATAACTCAGAATGTATGGCACTGGTTCGGAATCTGAATGAAAGCTAATGGCAATGACTTGAATATTTGGAAAAATATAACAGATATAGAAAATTTGGTTTAGGGCTTTAGCCGTATTACAACTACACCAGCTCCATGGTAACTCCTAAACTCTTCAAAGATTCTCGAGCCTCTCAAAGATAGAGAAGCCTTGAAGAGTCCACCTAATATTTTACAGTTCCGTGAGAAGAACCACAGAAAGCTTAGCCATAACAAGAGTTTCCATTAATGAAATCTGCTATTTCTCACCGACGCAGCCGCGAGTGGAGACGTTCTGTCGCTGCAGGAAGAACTGCAGGTCTCGCACCTTCAGGTGGGTGAGCGAGTGACGCGCGAGCGGACGCGTCGACAGCACGCGACACGCCGCGCACATCGTGCCTCCTCCGCGCCGCAAGCAACCCGAGCAGTAATACCGCTCGCACTCCGCGCACGCTCGCTTGCGACGGAATACGCTGAACTGCACGGCACAGCTTTCACACGGCATCCTTACTGCCAATCAAATCGAATCATCCACTTCAGGCCCCTGGCATAATAATATGCATATTTTCTTCTGGCTCGCAACAGACACAGCTTATAGCAAGGAGACGCCTAAACGGTGTAGCTCAAACGTGAATCGAGTTTCATAACATTAGTTTAGCACGTTAACACGGAGCGACGAAATACGAATAGATAAATAAAACGAAAACCAAGGGTAGAAAACGATGGAATGGAATGATTCGTGAATGATTCTCGATATTTTTACCATTGATGGAATGAACCACAGATTAAAAATGAGAAGAGTGAACTGTCAACTGTCCTGTCCGTCAAGCCGATTCCTTCATCGCAGGAGAGCTTTGACGCTGCTGCTCTGGCAGCACACAAACTGCACTATAGGAGTTTTCGCAAAAACGACATGCGCCGCCTCAACATTAGGTTCGGGTTAAATTATTTAACCGGGTTAAATAATTTAACCGGGTTAAATAATTTAACCGTAGTTATTTATTTTTTTAAACCACCAAAACATTCATTTACTTTGATAGTTCTAGTTTTTTTTTTTTTTTTGGCGATCACGCTTTTAGTTTAGCGTATTTAAGCCATAGTCACGTCTTCAACAAGTTGCATCAACATAGAACTATAATAGAGCTTGTTGTAGTATTTTTACACAGATTACTTTTTTTTTACGCAGATTATTAATTTGTTTGAGCAAACCTGGCAGGTTTGCTCAAACAAATTAATAATCTGCAAATTAATAATACTAACTGTCAGGTTACCTGACAGTTAGTATTATATTCTTTGGCTGACCTTACTACTGGAGCAAAAATTACTATACTATACTACGCACGCGCTTGCCTTGCCACGCACAACGCTTATAACGAAGTCGAGAAGCGAAGGGGGGCGCTACTACCATCATGTCTGCCAGCCATGCAGCCCGAGTTGCCGTTGTGAGCACCCAGATGGGCGCGACTACCACCACGTCTGCCGGAGATCCAGCCCGAGTCGCCACCGCGAGCGCCCAGGTCGGTAACACTACCGGCTTGTCTGCCGGTGTTGCAGCCCAAGTTGCTGCGAGCGCAAAGGCGGGCGCCACTGCCGGCTTGTCTGCCGGCGATGCAGCACTAGCCACCGCGCGCGTCCAGGCAGGCGCCACTACTGACCCGTGTGGCAATGGTAACTCGTTCGCTGCAGTCGCTGCTATGGTGCCGGCGCCTGCCGTGCCATCTAACGACATCACTGGTTGCGGCTACTCTTGTACTCCAGCCGGCGATGGTGCAATCACGCAAACAAATAATAGAATAGGGAAGCGTAAGACTACCGCGGCAAAAAAATTGAAAATCAATAAAAATAAAATGAGTGTACAAACTAATATGCTTTCAACAGCTGTGAGTTCCACTGAAGTGCAAAGTGCTTCGGTTGACCCCGCAACCACCAAAAATATCAAACGAATCCCTAAACTACTCATACTAGGAGATAAGTACGGACTTAATTTAGCTAGTCATGTCCAAAATACCTATGACGCGACCAGTCTGTGTAAGCCTGGTGCTTCTCTAGAAGAGATCGTAAAAGATTTACGAAAAAATGTAAAACATTTTAACTCGGGTGATAGCATAGCAATTATTATAGGAGACAGTAGCATGAACCGCAAGGTAAAAAAATACATGACATTGATTAATGACTCAATTAATATTTGTAATGAACATGGTATAACATTATACTTAAGCTCTCTAGCTTATGTCGTAGAGACTTGCACAGACAGTGCAAAAATAAATAGCAATATTATGATAGTTAATAATCAAGTTCTGGCACGCACGAAGACAGCAGAAAATGTAATTTATCTTGAAATGAACGACATGGATAATTGGTTTTATAGAAATAGAATACTGTCACAGAAACGTGCTTTTAATTTGTCAAGGCAAGTTCTACATGTAAACAATTCCATTCGTATGACGAACCTTAACTTCTGCAAAAATAATAGTTCTTTTTTATGAATAAACCGCCTAAAGAAGGTGGTAATAAAAGTAAAGCTATTTTTGTTAATAAAACATATTTGAATAGGAACAAATACACTCAGGTAAATGACACGGCAAACACTGAGCCTTATCAAATAAATTGTAGCCTCTATAATGAACGTTCCAAACTTAGTGACAACAAAACTAAAAATTTGATCCCTTCTACCCGTAAACAGTTAATTATAGGCCACCAAAATATTCAGGGGATGAAGGGAAAAAATTTGCAGTTAGACATGTGCTTAAATGATCTAAAGATTGACATATTCTGTATTAGCGAAACTTTCTTAAATTGTGATGAAATAGGAGTAAACTGTGTAAAAAATTATAAAATAATAAGCAGTAGTCACAGAACTGAGTATTCAAGAGGTGGTACTGTAATAATGGTTAAAAATGGTGTCCAAGCAAAAAATAGGCCAGATATTGTAAACTTATCTGTTGATAAATTGTTTGAATCAAGCTGTGTAGAGCTGGATGGCCTTATAGTATTAGTAGTCTATCGTTCTCCATCATCGTCTATAAAAATGTTCAAAGACAAGCTAGAAGAATGTCTGCATACAATTTGTAATAATAACAATAAATCGATTGTATTATGTGGGGATTTTAATGTACAATTTCCCTTGGAGACTGACGAATCACATGAGCTCTCAGACATATTTAATAGTTATTACTTAAAGCAGCGCATCTTCACATTTACTAGAATAACACAAACGACAAAATCTTGCTTAGATAATTTTTTTACAAATGTTGATACAGTGACTTCCCAAATATTTCAGTGCATAAAATCAGACCACTACGGGCAATTGATATCTATTTTAGTTACTAATGAGAAGCAAAAACCCACACTAATCAAACGTAGAATATTAAATACAAATAATATTAAAGAATTAAAGCAAGCACTTCAATCAGAATTTTCAAATTGTGAAAATTTTAATTTTAAACGATTCTTTGTAACTTTTAATAGATATGTGGAAACATATTTACCACTAAAATCTAAAATAAGTAAATCAAAAATTAATTTCTGTGATTGGGCTACACCAGGAATACGCAAGTCACGTGACAAGCTATTTCTACTATATGAAATACTAAAAAACAATTACAATACTCATTTGAAATCATATGTCACAAGATACAGCAAATTATTTAAAAGAGTGTCCATTCAAGCAAAGCAAATGTACTACAACAATGGGATAGCAAACTCAGCAAACCAAATTAAAACTACTTGGAAAATAATTAAAGAGCAAACGGGCAGAGATAGTAAAGATAATGAAAAAAGAAATATTGAATTGCATACTGAAGAGGGCAATCACATCACTAATTCGACAGATGTGTCAAACTATTTTAATAACTACTTTTGCTCTGTAGCTCAAAATGTCACAAAACCTCTTAAATCATGTCCCCAAAATGCTGCTAAATTTCTAAATAAATATATGGTTAAAATGAAACCAGCGCTGTTTTCAATCTGGCAACAAATATAGAAATTTCGCGAATTTTAGCTGAAATGAAAGCTAAAACTTCGCTAGATTTATGGTTTCTATCACCAAAAATTTTAAGATTCTTGTCCCAGGAAATAACGGAACCACTCACAAATGCATTCAATGATTGTTTAAAAACAGGCGTATTTCCGGACGAACTAAAACTGGCTAGGGTCATCCCTCTATACAAAAAAGGATGTCATGCTGATGCACAGAACTATAGACCTATATCATTACTTCCTGTTTTTAGTAAAATTTTTGAAAAA
Organism: Nematopogon swammerdamellus; assembly: GCA_946902875.1. Lineage (NCBI taxonomy): Eukaryota > Metazoa > Arthropoda > Insecta > Lepidoptera > Adelidae > Nematopogon > Nematopogon swammerdamellus. The sequence continues at coordinate 10,149,026 of OX336335.1, read as the reverse complement.
GCAATGGCTATTCGTCTTATAGGTTTTCTTAATAAGAATAACATCTTGAATAATAAACAATTTGGATTTCAGAAAGGTAAATCTACCACAAATGCAATTGAGAATATGATAAAAGATATACTATTTGCCTTAGACGAATCACAAAACACTTATGGTATTTTCTGTGACCTTTCAAAAGCATTTGACTGTGTTCAGCATGACATCCTTCTAAAGAAACTCGACCACTACGGGATCAGAGGAAGAGAATTTAAACTCTTTGAATCTTATTTAGCCAACAGAAGACAGGTATGTGAGGTTAACGGAGTAAAATCAAGCGAAAGTAATGTCAACCTAGGGGTGCCTCAAGGCTCAATTTTGGGCCCCCTGTTATTCTTGGTTTACATTAACGACCTCAGTGTGTGTATATCTGACGACTGCGACATTATCATGTTTGCTGATGACACCTCATTACTATTCCACCACAAAGATCTGACTTCTGTTTGCTCTACGATAATCAAAGTCGTCAAAGATTTAACAACGTGGTTCGAAGTTAATAATTTGTTATTAAATGTTAAGAAGACAAATTCTCTTCGCTTTGCTCTCGGATCAAAACTTGGGAAGGGGGCAAATGATGTAATGAAAGTTTTTTCTGAGTTATCTTTAAACATTGTAACTGAGGTAGATTTTCTGGGCATTCGATTGGATTGCAAATTGAAATGGGAAAACCACATAGATAAAATTGCCAAAAGACTGAGCTCTGCATGTTATGCAGTTAAAAAAATCAGAGAAATCGGTGGGGTAAATGCTGCGAGAATGGTGTATTTTGCGTATTTTCATAGCATAATGTCGTATGGTCTCATGTTTTGGGGGTCTGCCGCACATGCAAACAGAATTTTCATTCTGCAAAAACGAGCCCTTCGAAATCTACGAAGCATGAGGCCACGTGATTCTTGCAGGGAGAAATTCCGCGAAACAAACATTATGACGATGACAAGTGCGTACGTCTTTCAGAACCTACTCTACGCCAGAAAAACCCTAAGCAATACTCCATCGAACTCTGAAATACACAACTACAATACAAGGAACCGTGCGAACATCCAGAGCATTGGACATAGGTTATCGAAATTGACAAAAAGTTTCCTCTGCAACAGTATATTATTTTTCAATAAACTTCCGATTGAAGTACGAAATTTGGGTGATAAGGAGTTTGAGAGCAAAGTGAAAAACATGCTAACATTTAAGAGTTACTATAGTTTGGACGAAGTCCTTTGTGATAATTTTTTCTAGTCATTATTTAGCTACGCAATCGTACTTTAGGTTTATTTATTATTTTATCATTAATTCAATTGAATTTTTTTAATTTAATCTCATTTATTAATATTTTTTTTTTTTTTTTACTTTTTGACAAATGATATCTCAATGAAAAAAAAAATATTGACAACTGATTTAAATTGTTTATTATTAATAGTCTTCATATTTATATAATTATTTGACAAGATCATTTGACAAATTGTATTTCCTGCATTTTATTTTTAAATCTTTATTATTTACAATATTTGACAAACATTTTATTATTAGGATTAAGATTTTTTACAATGTTAGGCTTTGACTTTATTCTGTTATTGTTATTGAATTTCTATTCTGAAAATTAATTGCATATGTTTTTTTATGTTATTTTTGACAAACATTTTATTAGATTAAAATTTTTTATAATTTTAGACTTTGACTTTATTCTGTTATTGTTATTGAATTTCTATTCAGAAAATTAATTGTATATGTTTTATTGTGATAAGAAACTTGACGATGGCCTATTTCTTGCTTGGACCATAACATAGATAGAACTATAAAGATTTAAGTACCTACCTTATTGTATATTGGTATTATACCTATCACTATTGCATGTTGACGAACCTAAGTGTAACCTTGTTACCTATAGAGAATAAATGGAATTGAATTGAATTGAATTGAAGCAAGTTCGTCGTTCATCGTACAGAATGGTGTATAGATAAGGTGTGTGTTGACAACATTTGAAAGGACAATGGAGCTAAACTAAATCCACCGCCCCGACATAACCTGTTAGTGTGGCTTTTCCCTAGAGTGTTTTTATAAGCCGGAGGCGCGGAGGGAATGCAGCCCCCGTCCGCCGTAACACAGCGCAGGCACGGGTGCCTGCGCGGTGTTACGCAAGGACGGCGGGGCTGCACTTCCCGCAGCGCCGGAGAAGAGGCAATCCTAAGTCGCTATTGAAAATAAATTATTTTCGTGAAGTTTTATTTTTTTATTTTTGGCCCAAGTTTTGATTTCCGCAGGCTAAGTCCTTTCTAATAGCAGTGTTTTGTGGTTGTTGTGGCTATACGGTCACACTATCGTTGCCTTTCCGTAGAAAAAAAAACAAAAAAAAGTTAACGAATACTACAAAGAGGCACTCGTTCCGTCACAGTTGCGTCAAAACTACTCAAAACTCTCTTCTGCGATGAAGGAGTCCTTCAGAAGGACTCGTTCCGTCAAGTAGGTACCCACAGAGTCCAACATAGAGTAATATTTGCTTACGAACGGGTTTGACACCTGAAAGCTCTAGCGGCTCCTGCGGATCCTGCGATCCTACGGCTCGGTTTGACTCGGCTCGACGACCGCCTCAACATTAGTTAGGGAACCTAAATGTTGAGGCGGTGCATGTAGCTTTTGTTACGTTTCGTTTCGAGCCGAGTGTTCACGAAAGGAGCCGAAATGTCTTTCAGGTGCAAAGGGTATTGTAATAGTCGTACGCGAGGGTCCGGCACATGAAAGAACCAAGGAATAGAATTTTGGCAGACTCTTGCTCTATAGATCAGCTGATGTGTGGAAGGAATGTGTGGTATGTTTGGTACCTACGAGAGATGTTTTGGTGGTTTAAAAAAAAATTACCAGGGTTAATGTATAGAAGATGCGTCGCGTTCTCTATATTAACCCTAACCTAATGTTGAGTTTCGTTTCGTACATGTGGGTGGACGGACAATGGTTGACAACAAGCGCGCGAAACAGCTGATCGCGCAGGCAGGCCAAAATCCGATTCCTTAGTTCTTTAGTGTGCCGGTTTGCGTACGCAGTGACGAGCGTCTCTTTGTAGTGAAGTAACGAACCGAGTTGGTAATTCGGTTCAAACCGATTTGATGTTGAAGCGAGCTGACTCGGTTTGGTAAGCGGCGAAATCGAGTTGACTCGCTGGCTCGCGGTGGCGTGGCGGCGTGGCGGGCGTGGCGGGCGCGGCGACTACCTGCCTCGGACCGACCAAGTGAACTGACTGCCTGCGAGCGAGCGAGCGAGCCGACTCGGTTTGGCGAAATCGAGTTGACGCGGCGACTGCCTGCCTGCCTGCTGGCCGGACCGAGTGAACTGACTGCGAGCCAACTCGGTTTGGGCGAGCCGACCGAATCGACTCAATTCGGTTTGAGATCGCCGCGCGCTCGAGTCGAGTCAAGTCGCTGCTCGGCTCGTTACTGCGTCTGCTAACTCGGCTGCCGACCGACCGCCCGCCGCCGTTGGAATCGGTTTGGTTTGGTGAAGTTAAGCGTATTCGTTCGTAGAACTGGCTCGCATCGTATTCTTCGATCTGTCTGTTCTGTATTGATTCGTGGTTCTGTGTATGTAACGTAACTCGTGTTTAACAGATTAACTTGTGTTGTGAATTACCTAACTTGTGTTGTGTATTTTATTTTATTCATACTCATTTATACTAACTAACGAGAAAAAGTGTAAAAAAATATTCGTACCGCTCGACTTTATTATAGAGCTGGGCTGGTTAGTTAAGCTACCTACCTACTTTGACCCAAATCGGTTTGAATCGGTTTCGAAACCGATTTGGATATTTTATCAAACCGAGTTAATCGATTTGTAATTTTTAGCGAGTTCCCCATCACTATCTCTTTGTAGTAAGCACCTGACAGGTACTTTTTTTACGAAAAGGCAAGGATAGTGTGACCGTATTGCCATGTCTTGTTTTTTTATTCTTCTTCTTTTCAGCGACTGAACTCATTTGATGTGTTGATATGTTTGTGGCTGGCGGCACGTGGTGGCGGGTTTCCAAAACGTACACCTCGTTAAAAAAGAAATAAAAAATACAGGAGCATAAAGGACCACAAAACACAGCTATTAGAAAAGACTTAGCGTGCGGAAATCAAAACTGGGGCCCAAAATAAAAAAAAAATATTTCATACAAAATGCCGACTTCCGCGAATTTATTTTCAATAGCGACTTAGGTTTGCCTCTTCTCCGGCGCTGCGGGAAGTACAGCCCCGCGCCGTCCTTGCGTAACACAGCGCAGGCGCCCGGCCCATGCTCGCCTCCGCAGTTTCGCCAGCCTCAGCCGCTCCGGACCGGATCACAGTCACACTGCGCTTTTTGCTGTGCGTGGCGTGGCAAGGCATGGCAAGCGCATATTATGGTAATTTTTTTCCAGCAGCGTCAGCTGTCAGGTGCTTACTACAAAGAGAAAAACTAAAAAGATAATTGAAAGAAAAAAATTATATTATTTTTGCTAAAATTATGTACTTTGCAAAAGCATTCAGAAACCTGACTTTTACTACGGTATCGCCGAGGCCATCTGGGGTATTTTTGTGTAGATTATCAAGTAAATATGATGGTGAGATATCTTCAACATTGCCGAACCCCAACAAGATCAGCAGTGACATGGTTGGGCCAGCGGACCCCGTGTCTAACTTGCGACGCATCGTGTTTCGCCACCGCACCGACGAGACAGCGCTAGAGAAGGAATTTCGGGAAAAGAGAATGGAGGTTCATCACTGGAACCAGAAGTTTTGGACTAGACATAATACAAGTTTTTTTCAGGTTAGAAGGAAATTCCAAAACACCTACCTACGTATTCCTACCCTAGCCTACTAGCTAGTTGATAGAAAATAGTTTATTTTGGTATGCCCACCCCTTAGCAGCGGTAGCATTATTCAGTATGTTGTGAACATCTTGGCAATATCTAATTGGGATTCGGATAACATTCTGCAGCTGGTACATTTCCTGTAAATTTTCTAATATGTGTTGTAGTACCTACAAACGGGCTTTACGTGTTCATGTAGGTACGTAAGTAAATTGTAGTTCAGTTGGCTCATGTAAAATAATAAGTCCCTGCTCTTTTCAGGAAAGAGACGAATATTTGAAGAAGAATCTTCCAGCAGATCAGCAGACTCTCACAGCAGATGAGATGAGTGTGTTTTATAAGGCCTTTCTGGACAGAAACTGGCGTGCACACGTCCAGTACAATAAGCAGTGGTACAAAAACAACTTACAACTGCTGATCTTATCTATCCGAGTCAAACTTCAGAAATTCACATCAAGGAAAGCATCTTAAAATACCTATGGTAGAAAAGCTAATTTAAATATAATTCGGGGGTTCTTTATAATTTTGTTTAGATATAGTACTAGTAAAATTTTAAATAATTCATGCAAGCATTTGATTTGTATGTTCTATTGTTTATTCCACAATATTGAATAAACATAGATACTTATCTACAATGCACTTACACGAGTTTGATTTATTTTGTAAATAATTAGGTAATAAACTTTCGAAACTGATAGATAAGTGATAAGCTAGCTGAAACAAAACTTTTGAAATAAAAAATAATAAAAAGACAGTACCTACTACAAAATCAATATAACTATTATTATTCCCTTTGTTGAAAAGTTGACATTCAGATATTTTCAAAATGTCAATCCAGCAGGGATAGAAAAGATAACTTTAGTTAACTTTATTTAATGTCTGGGCCTTTATGTCCCATTCTAACTAACATGAAAGATTATTCAATAGAGATAAAAGTCAATAGTATTTTTATCTCTTCAGATAGATGCAAAGCTGAAAATAAAAATAAAAATTACATCCCGACCAGGATTCGAACCTGGAATTCCGAAACAAGCCGCGAATGTCTCCGTCATCGTTCCAGTTCAGTGTAGCTGACAAGACCAAATGGAAGCACTTATAATTATTTTTTTGGATTAGCTTAGGGAATATAAAGAAGATGCGTCGCATAGCGACGCATCTTCTTTATATTCCCTAACCTAATGTTGAGGCGGCGCATGTCGTTTTTGTTATGTTTGTATTTCCGAAAATAATATTAGGTGGTTATAAAAAAAACTAAACACCCTAAAAAAATTTAAACACCGTAACATTGCTTAAAAAAGACTAACGTCATAAAGTGGTGTATTGAATCGAAATACATGAATCAATATTGTGATGTGATGAATATTCTAAATTTGAAATCTTTTCCAACCGGCCATATGCGCTTAATATATTATGGTACGAGTAACCTCCTTTCAATTTGTGCTGCCCTGGTACTTTAGAACCAGAGAGATAAATGTGTACAAGCCGACGCTTGGGCCGATTGTGCCTCTCTATCGCTTGTTACGCGCTCTCGATTGCACACACAGGCTCAGATGGAACGTGACACTTTTTTGTGCGTGCAGCCGGTGTTCATCAATTTATAAGACGTGATGTTATCACGTCAAAAAAAAACAAAAAAAATTTGAGGGATTCGAACCCATGGTCAAAAAATACAAATCCTACACTCTTACCACTGAGCCACGAAATCACATAAACGACCAAACGAATATCGGATTCCCTTGGTTCGCTTTCGGCTTTCTTAGGAGGACAACTGGCACTGAGAGACAGAGAATTGGCCCCGAGACACTCATAAAAACAGTGGTGTGATGTGAAGCAGTCAACCGGTTTACCTATAGTTATTTACCTATGTATGTATATAAGAAGAGCGAGGACAACTCTTGTGTGTGCTATCGATACAATTTTGCAGTGAAACAAATACCACGATCTGAAATTGTGTTTACCAAATGCTGTCAAACTGGTCTCGCTCGTTCGAATCTTTCGATTCTTCCGCCCACTGCGCCAGTGTTGCCAATTTGACACTTTAGTTGCAAAATTTAGCAAATTTTGCGGCCGCTTAGCTAAAAAAAATACGTTAACATATTATAGCACCTTATGCTAGCACCTTTACACATTTTGGCACCTACGCATTATAAGCAAAACCTTTTGCCTAGACTGGTCGAATAATTTTTCCAGCACCAGTGAAGCACACAGAGGTTTCTTTTTCTCCTAATTTGAGTTTGAGTTCAATTCATTTCGGTCATAATAACTGAGTGATATGATAAGACAGTTCCGAGGTCTTCTCCAAGTAGATTACAGATCGCCATAGAATGTTTATTGATCATGGCTTACAATAAATGTCCTAATCTGAAACTTTACATACATTGCAATACAGTATTCCAATCATAGTTCCAGCAGTTCTGATTATGATAGTGCAACATATATAGTTTTCAAAGCGTTGTATTTAAACCTTGCTTATCGTCGCTGTTAATGCAATAGGTCGTATGTCAAGAAACATAAAGTTTTTAGAAGAGAAAAAAAATTTCGTATTTTCTTTCTCTTTCTTTTTCCAACTTATTTTATAGGCGATAAAAATCATATTTATCTGCACCTATCATGAAATCTAACTAAATAACGCATACGCTCATTTGGATGTGCGATCTGGATGCAATTGTCTGTGTGTGGAAGCTCATTTACCCGCTGATCAGGCTTTATTGATTGTTCGAGAGCTAGATTTACCAATTGGCTACCTCTGATACTTTTCTTAGGCATAATTATTTCTAATACTCAAAAAAACGAAGAATCAATGTGTCGTATGTCAAAATATAGGAAATTTATTATGAATTGCATTAGGACGTATGTCATAGTAAACTATTTATAATTAATATATTTGTACAAATTTGTATAATATTTGTGTGAAAGATCGAAATTGAAGGAGAAATTGTCGAGCTAATCGTTGCTAATCGAGTTTGACATGCGATCGCAATTGAAAGACCAAATTTTCACATCGCTGACATACGAGATCTTTTATTGAGTGCGTTCAAATAACTTCCTTTGTTACTTGACTTACGAGTTTTTGCAGTATAGTAGATCGATTTATTTGGGTACGAATGGCATCAAAACATTAAAATAGATTTTTCGTGACATTCGACCTATTGCATTAACAGCGTCGTTATCTTTTATGGCATATTTTTTCAAAATCTACCACCTTTCATTTTTAGCAATTTTCCATTGCGTTTTAGCACCTTTTTGAACAAATCGTTGGCAAAACTGCACTGCACTGCACACATCATTACAGAATTACATACAGAACAGATTCAGTAATCTGTGAACAGATTCTTCCTCGATCGAAGCACAGATTACCAATATATATGTCTGGATCGAAGATCGAAGTATAAATCGGTCTGCAGCGACCACAGTAACTAACTGAAATAATTTTGTGAGTGAGTTGTGAGCCAATATTTAGGCAAGAGCGTATCCTTGCCCCTGAAGTACAGTGACGTAACACTAGGTACCTTAGGTGGTAGATAGAGCAGGTGCGATGACCAAAACCTTGGAGATGGACTCGGCACAGGAGCTCGGCGCTAAGCTAGACCGGTGCTTCACCGATGCCATCGTCAAGCTGGGTGAGCATCACTCATAACCTTACACTTTTCTAAAATAACGTCTAAAATATCGATTATTTTTCGGTTTTACACTTTAACCCCTCACGCGTCGGACGCCACGGGACTTCTCACGGGTGTGCTGTAGAAAGAGGACGGTTAGATCGAAAGTTGCTGGTAGCTGGGACTGGTAGGTGAGGGTCTAAGGAACTACTATCAAAAAGATTTAGGGCGCGGAGACTTGTACTTTCGGAGAAAAAAATTTTTGAAAAAAAATTTCATACAAAATAAAAAATATATATTTTTTTTAAGCCTCAAAAACATTGGTTTTGAATATAAATGTATGTAAAAACAAAGGAAGTGGTATGGGTGAATGTTTTGGTGGTTTAAAAAAAAAAATAACCAGGGTTAATTTATAGAAGATGCGTCGCTACGCGACGCATCTTCTATAAATTAACCCTAACCTAATGTTGAGGCGGCGCATGTCGTTTTTGCATAAATTCCTATTCAAAATAAATGTTTTGGTGCATTTAAAAAAATAAAATAAAAAATCGAAAATTAATTTTGTATGAAAAAAAAATTTTTTTTTAATTTTTTTCTCCGAAAGTATAAGCTTCCGGCAAGAAATTCTTTTTGGTAATAGTTCCTTAGACCCTCACCTACCAGTCCCAGCTACCAGCAACTTTCGATCTAACCGTCCTCTTTCTACAGCGCACCCCTTCTCACTCCGTGGAGCGTCATAGATATTCGCGACCGTGATTCGTTACGCAATTTTTTTTGTTTTCGGTTAATTCACATCAAATTTGGCATAGTTATAATCGTTACAAAATTTCCTATACCTTAGTGTTCACACGCAAAATTTAAAGACCCATATAGATGACCAATGCGTCCTCCCGGTTATGACGTACGGATGTGAAACATGGACTCTGTCACTGTTGTCTGAAGGTTGAAAGTTGTCCAGCGAACAATGGAGCGAGCCATGCTGGGAATATTGCTACATGATAAGGCCGGGATACACATGCCTGTAAGTGGCATGCTAGGCGCTGGCATGCTGTCATGCCAATGCTGACATGCCAGGTACTAGCATTGGTGGTATGCGTTGATAACCATGCTTGTTGTCTGGCATGCCTGTTTCTAGCGTGCCAGCGACGTGCGAGTAGCCCTGTGTTGTTCACGATAGTGTGAGACGAATTGAATTGTTTTTCGCATGTGTATCCCAGGCTATATGGTGTGTAACGAGGCCATCCGCCGACACACCAAAGTAGTCCATATTGGACACCGGGTGGCTAAGCTCAAGTGGCAGTGGGTTGGGCACATTAAAGAAAGAAAGAAAGAAAGAAGAAAGAAATGTATTTATTCACAATCCATTTAACAGTAAAAACACAATAATTTTTACATAGGTACCGAATTACACATGAGGACGGTGAACCGGAAACCGCTCAGCTGAGACGCAGTTAAACTGCGCGCTGATTTTCAGTGGCTCCCGTGTTACATACAATACACACAGTGTTACTTAGTACAATATTAGAAAATAAAATAAAAACATAAAATAAAACAAAAAACATTAACATTAAGAACGTGTATAAATTATAAGTACAGTAAAAAGCTCAGCATATTCAATTAAAACAACAAAAACAACACTTAGAACATTAAAACGTGATGAGACTAATTAAAACATGATGAGAATAATATTATATACGCATTTCATTTAAAAGAGAAAAAAAATAACCAGTACATAAAAACTACATAACTTTAAAACATTAAAGAGCAATAATAATAACAAACATGAAATATTTGCTACTTTTCTCTTGATCTGTGTGCATTATTGTAAATTTGTATTGCTCTTCTGTATTTTATCTTCTGTCTTGTGTATCTCTGTGTTTTTGTGTGCAATAAAGAATTTCTATTCTATTCTATTTAAGTAAATATTATGACTAAAACCAAATAACCGACTAGACATTAGAATGTTACCTACCTACATAAAATAAAATTTTAAATTTTAGCCGAAAAGACGACGACTGTTGGAGTAACCGTCTCCTACACTGGATGTGGACAGGAAAACGGAGTGTTGGAAGACCACCCGCCAGGTGGGACGACTACATCAACTACGTCGGTGGAAAGCAGTGCTTTCGTACCGCTGTAGGCCGGGAGGACTGGAGGATAATTGGAGAGGCATATGTCCAGCAGTGGACGTATACACTTTGACTGACTGACTTTCACTTACCTGACCTTTTTTTATTAAAAATTGTCAGTAGAACATAGCACGAATTTCACTTCACTATAGTGCGGTTAAGATTTTTTTTATTCCACACACTCGCGAATGGATAAAAATCTCCAATAATAACACATTCACTTTATTAAATTTCTATTTAATATTGTATCTTTCGAATTTATACACAAACACAGCAAACTACTGACTAAAAACTCTGGGCGCGAACATGGCGTCCGTCACCAAGTCTCGAAATCAACTGAGAAATCCATAAATTTTTTGCTCTAGGCTGGCGCCTAAGCGAATCCGGTCAAGTGAAGCTGGTATTCTCACTTTTATTGAAAATTATAATGAGCATAATCCCAATATTCAAAGAGTGTGTATTTCAATGCCGAAAGTCGGCCGAGCCGCTATTCCATACTGGTGGAACGCTACGCTCTGCTGTACTTTAAGCATACCGTTCCATAAGGGTGGAACAGCGATGCGAGTGGTTAACTGTCTCTCGCAGGTGGGGGAACTGTGCTGGGAGCTGTGTCCTCTATGCTGTTCCTGGGTCGCCGCAGGTGGCCGGTCATAGCGGGAGCAGGCATCGGAATCGGCATTGCATACGCTAATTGCGAATATGAAATGAACCCAAAACCCTCGCGGACAAAGAAACAATGATAACATGGCCATAAGAATACACTTTCAATTGTAGGGTCTACAATCTCGGTGAGTGTTCACTTTTGTTTCTTTAATTACTATAAATTATTATAAGCATAAAGAGTACATATTTATATCATATAATGTACCTAATTAACCTGTAGGCATAGGCGCCGACTCCGTGGGTACTCGGGGGCTCCAGCACCCACGAGCGATGAGTGGTGGGTGCGGAGCACCTACGACGATAGATATAAAAAATGATCAGTAATCGGATTTGAGCTACGATAAAAGTGCCTTATTTCTTTCCTACAAGCCATTGAGCGGCCGCATTTAAACATTAGCACGAGTGGCACGGCGAATAGTAAATGTTATAGCACTCCGAAATTCGTATTTAAAAAGAAGAAAGTTAGTAAGCCCACCGGTGTTGGCCTACTAAGCCCACTACGGTACCTTTATTTCAGCGCGCGGAACAATTCGGTTTGTATGAGAGCCACATGTTAGTGTAACTGGAACTGAATTTTATTTATCCTATCCTGTGTCCCGTATAGTTAAATGTGCGTACTAAGTTTCATATAATTCGGACGATCGGTTTAAGAGTTATGGAGGAACATACATACATACATACATACGTACAGAAAATATATCTAAAAATCATCAATTTAGTTTTAGTATCATACATAGAGTCTACAACCGCAATATCTCATAAAACAAAGTAACTTACTCGATGACCATCCCTTACAGAATTATTATTAGTACATACATACATACATATCACACACGCTGAATCCCGAAAAACGGGGTAAGCAGAGTAATCAGTGTTGTGCTGCAAGAACTCTGGTAAATTACAGCACAACACCGACGACCACGTTTCGCACAGTATTCGAACAAGATTCAATCGATCAAGCAGCAAGTAAGGCACGAAAACCCACCTGCTGCATGACTCGGTGGAAGTACCGTGCCAAGGTGAGAGGTGGCGAGCCTGTCGCCCTTTAGCACGGCATCTTGTTCTTATCCCTTAGTCGCCTTTTACGACATGCATGGGTAGAGATGCAGTGGGGCTATTCTTTTTAAGTACCGGCCCCACACGATTATTAGTATTAATATTTTATAATATAATACATATAGTATATATTGATGATTGATACCATGCACTAGAATATATTTTGAGCACTACATGCATACTTTGGTGCGAATGTGTAAATGCAGCAAATGCAAAACATGGTGCGAATTTTTTGCAAATCCGAATTTTTGCTGTTTATTAGGTAGCGTGTCTGGCTACTGACACGTTTCAAGTTTCTATGGGTCTTAAATGACCTGAATTTGGGAAGAGGGTATGTCATCGGTCATACATAATGCAAGCGAGGCAATGCATTCGGCGAGGTTCAAGAGATGTCGCCACTGTCTCTCCATAGCTCCACTCGCCGCTGCATACTGCCGCATGGACTTCGGAAGTGCGAAAAGAACAAAACGAGGCGCTCACGCCTGATTACGTGATCATATGCGCTCCACCCGCAAAACAACACGCTCGATTACGTGATCATATGCGCACCACTCGCAAATCACGTAATTGTTGAATGATCACTGATGATGATGATTGTTTAATCTAGTATTGTATACTTATCTTTTTTTCTTCTCCCCCGTATCATTTGAAAAAAATTGCATGAGCACCCACGAGGATTTCATGCCGATGGTCCCGCTATGTCATAATATGTATTTTGGTCAACCGTAAAATGGTTTAAAGTCCTGCTATAATTTGTTTGCAGTATTTGAAGAGTATGTTTCTTTACCTACATTTGTATGGGGGAATTGTTAATTTTAGGTTAGAAGAACTTCAGAAAAAATGCCAACCGTGTTTTATTTTTCCTGGAGTTGAGTTTATTGATCTGGTTTAATTATTTTGCAAAATATGTACATTATTTTACGCATGCCGAATCTCCGCATGGCGAAAGCGGCATGGAAGCCAACAGGTTAAGAATGCAAGTACCTTGCTACACACTTTGTGTAGAGCTTTTTCCCAGCAGTCAGAGGCAGGGACATACATGTAGCATTTCAGGGGGGCTTTGCCGAACTAAAGTTCTTACCTGTAATGCATTTCAGCCGAGTTTCGTCCCTTGAAGTAAGTATGCAACATTAAGCAGCGAATATAAAAAAAATTTAAACATTTTAATAAAAAGATTTTCGCAACAAAATACACACGGGACAATCAAATAATCGAAACCAAAAAAACACAATCTCTGCTTCGAAATTGTTTATAAAATAAAATAAGTACTAAACTGAAATGAACCTCAAGCAACAAACCCAATCCGTTTGTTCTTGGCGCGGGAAGCGTACACAAAAATTCTTATAACATAAAAATATTAGACTAACATGAATCTCAAGCAACAAAGACAATTGTCTACAAAAATGTAAGTGCAAACCAAACATTTCTATATACAACTGCGTTTGTTCAAGGCGCCGAAGAGCTCGTAAAAAATATAAAGAATAATTATCCTCAAGCAACAAACACAATGTGTTTAATATAAAAAAATGCAAAATTAAATACTAGCACGAAATTTTGAACTGCCTAAAACCCTTATTTACGTCCATCGTCAAGGGTACTATAATTTGGTGTTGCCATGAGTGCACAAATATGAATATTGATTCAGAAGTTGGCATAACATAATAAAATTATTGCACATAAACTCAAAAGAAATTAATTCTTAAAGTAATGATGTCAGATCAATAAGCTCTATTGGCGCTTGACAGCCAATGAAGTTCCCCACAAAACGATATACAACGAAGTGAGAATTTACTTATTTAGAAGCACAGACGGATTTTTGAACTCCAGGAAAACAAAACACACCACAAATTTTTTTCTGAAAATTTTCTAACATAAAATGTACAACTGTCAAAATATTTTTTTTCTCAAGACTTGGGAATATTTTTAAAGTGTGTTCTATAGAAAAGGCAAAGTTTTTTATCCATACAGCCCAGCAGTCTCACTCATTCTAATAAGAAAATTAATTGAAGTCGCTATTTAAGATATTTTTCGATTTTTTTTAGGGGCCGACGGCCCCCTTGGATGTCAACGGATGTAAGCGGTTTGGGGGCCGGCCGGCCCCTTCGGAAGCCAAGAGGTTAAATACAAGAAAACTGTTTATACTGACTTCTATCTAGCTGTGTGTGTGTTAATGATCTGTAAAATTGCTGGACTTGTGGCATTCACGTTGCTATTGTTTGTTTCAGCTCAAACGCCAATCTGCGAAAATTACTGCGAGCCCAAATGACTACCAACTGTTACCACTTGTCTAATGTAACTATTTGTAGACCAAATTATCATAGCAACTAATATTATACACTCTGTACAAATAATATTATTTCAATAATTTATTCCTTTAGTTTCATTTGATTATGATTCAAAGTGCGTGAGTTAGGCCCTGTTGTCACTGCGATCTAGGAAGATCTATTGTCTCTCTCAAAAGTTTGTAGCTCACTCCCAAGTTCGATTTCCGCTATGAACCGAGTTATACTCCTGGGGTTGAGTGCCTGTATTTGGCATGGATTAAAAATATTACACCCAAGAATATGGCATCTACCTAATGTGATTGAGCAGTTTCATATGCCATCCAATTAGAAAATTTTTTTGGGGTGACGAGTAGTACCCTAAAGCTGTTATCATAATAATATACAGGGTGTCCAAAGTGTGGTATGTAATATCGAAGGATCGTGATATGTATCGTGTGTAAAGTGCAGTGATGAAAGAATTTTTTTTTTATCTCAATTATTTCCAATTTTACCATTTTCTAACAAAGTAAATGCATACGACAGTGTGAGCGCGCTCTATGCTTGTGCACGGCCGTGTAGCGCTATGCGAGGGACGCGGTGCGGTGCGAGGCGCGTGGTTCGCGATCGCGAGGCGCGCCAGGCGGCGCTGATCGGACGAGCGAGAATCATAGATTTCATAAGACGTAGCATACCTACTACACACTGCAATTAGGCATGTATGTAGGTGTATGTATGCATGTAGCCAGTAAAAAGTAAATTATTATCTACATACCTCAAATGATGTGAAGGTTTTCTACGTGATCTTGCAGCTCGATGCATTTTGACGAGACCCGGGCGATGCACTAGCGGATCTAGATTGCCATGTTCCCGTAAACGGTACAATGCACACACAATCACTTCAGCCAGCACCGGCAGGCTGACTCCTGTTTGGAAATCTTTCACGATAAATGCGTAAATCTTGAAGCCCATTTCCGTTACCGCTCCATACGCGAGCAACATATCCACATTTTGTTAATCGTGAATGGAACATTTAACGGAATTGCCGGTGGCTCTGCCACAACAAACACTTTAACCTGTGGTAGGTACGTATTGTTAAACACGAGCGCGAAACTTTCACTAATTCGATTTACGAATCGAATTACCAAAAATACGTCAACACGGTCGGACGCCATTGACACACTAACCGAGTAACCGACAGACCGACTGAACTGACACATTGAACTTCCGCGTGACTGGCTGGACTGATGTCCTGCCTGTCCAGGCAGGCAGGGCGCCCGCAGGCAGCGCGGCGCGCCGCGCCGCGTCGTCTTTGATGGCAGTGCGATGCCGCCACGGCGCGGCGGCGGCGGGGCGCAACAGCGCGGTGCGGTGCGGTGCGTGCGATAGCGAACACTCCACCCGGCCGCCGCCCCGCCTCCTCCGCGCCGCCGCGGTCTGGTCGCTTAGAGCGCGCATAGATTGAGTAAAATTAAAACTTTGAAAATTCATATCTCGAAAACTAGTATGGATAGGACCATTTTTCTTTTTTTTTTATGTGTTTATTAGATGACGTACAATAGCTCATTTCGATATTATAGACCGAACCTTGGACACCCTGTATATATGCCACTCATTCAACTACTAGCATATCAACCACAATGAAATAAAACACAATATAAATATTACAGCAATTTATTAACATTGAAAATTTGGTGCACTGGAACACCTTCATTTTGAATAACGGCCACTGAAATTTGTGAAGCAGGGAAACAACATTTCACCCCACATGCACAGACCCCAAGTACACTTATACTGCTATAATACAATATAATATGAGGTAAGACTAGATGCATGACATAACATCACTATCGTTCGTGTACTATCAATTTATAACTTTCAACCCCAAGCAACAGTATTCTTGAATAAAAAAACTGCATATTACTTCAGTAGTAAAATTAATTTTATTATTATTACAGTAAAAATTTCATCTACCACAAGAAACCAGTACTTGTAACTGAACATGAGCAGCTGGAAATGACCTTTTTTTTATTGAATTGGTTATGGGGCATAGCACATGCTACAACCAGCCAATATAATTTTCGAGAAGATGGCATTTGGATTGCTGACTATACTGGACTAGAGGAGAACACAGCATCTTTCGTCCAGTACGGTGGGCTACAATGTGAGCCTACCACCTCTAGTAAGAGGCAAGGTTCAAATGCTACCTCCCCGTATTATTTTACTAATAAGATACTGTCATGATTGGTGAACATATGAAATATTTTACAATTGGGAAACTATATTTCTGTAACCCTAGCACAGTATGAAATTTGACCTGATTTTCGGACATGGTATTTTTATTCCCAAACTAGTTAGTCTTTACTATTTTAAAAGCTAGAGTAGAACTCCCGTGTTTCAGTTACGTATAGTTGCAAAGTTATGAATTTTTGAAAAAGGTAAGTTTTTTTTGGCCGAAAAATAAAAAAAAAATATTACTCCGAGATTATGGAAAATATTAATAATTATATTTTTTTATATACAAGAATGACTGTAGCCCCATTTTTTTAAGCAATTTCGAACCTTCTACAGTTAGTACAAAACGAGCAATAATTTTTTTATTTTTTTTCATTTTTATTTTTTTTCTCCTAAACCAAGTCGCATTAGCACAAAATTCTTACATTACAAATAACCCCAGACCTTGTTTAATAAGTGCTAAAAAAACTAAAAGATAATCCCGCTTGGTATAGGAGTTTTAACTAAATAATGTTTAGGCCGACAATTTTACAGTCAGGGTTGGCACTTTTCGAATCGTAGTTTAATTTTATTTTTTGGCCGAAAGTGAATTTTTTATTAAATTATGATTAATTATCATGATCGGATACGGTAAAGCGATTTTTTATAATTGCGTTATGCAGTCATTATATTGATATGGTCCCTTTTGAAAATAATGAAAAATTCCCGGGATTAAAAAAAATATTTCTAGTAGTGATATACCTAGTTAGTAACTTTCGATTGTTTTAACGTGCTCTGATGCACGTAGGTATACGTTAGCTATTGTAAACATTCCAAATTATATCAATAAAAACATTGGTAAGAAATTAGCTGTCATACCCCAAAGCTTTTCTGTTAGAAAATGCCTAGAGATCCTCTCATCTCCAACATTAGGTTGCGCCACAGACAGAAAAAGTTGCGAAAGTTACCACTTCCATCTCAGGCATTAGCATTGCTAAAACCGGCAGATGCCAACACTTTCGCCGAAGAATCTGCACCGAAGGATGCTGAGGAAATCAAAATCGATGCGGAAAATCAGGCGCTTGATGAGTGTCTAGGTCTGGGAGAAGGTGGCCTATTTCTCAGTGCTGAGGATTAACATCATCATCATCATCATCATCATCATCATCAGCCCGTATCGGTCCACTGCTGGACATAGGCCTCTCCCAAGGCACGCCACCACACGCGGTCTTCCGCTCTTCTCATCCATCCACTTCAATTGGATTAAGAGGATTAACAATTGTTTTCATTTCGGAAATATTCGTAGCCTATACTCCGTTCATCTTAGCAACTAATGCCGAGCGGTTTCTCGCTCTCGCAACGGTTATTACCCTTCTTTACACAGGACACAACGTTGTATGTGTGAGTCATAGGTGTATGCGTAAGCCATCTCAAAACCATAACGGCGCGTGCGCCGCTGCGCCTGGGAGTTAGTATTGCGTTTTTATTCTGAGTCGACGCATTACAATCAGTAGCCTTTCATAGGCGTCATAGTCATAATAATAAAATTGTTTTTCATATTTTTCACATGTTGTTTTTCACAAAAACTGAATGGCACTATGCAATGCATGCATGCAACACTCATAACAAAATTACGTTACTCACTTTATAATAAATGCGAAAGTAAATTGTTTGTTTGTTTGTTTGTTTGGTCATACATAACTCGAGAACCACTGGTGCTAGACCCATCGTGTTGGTACTCAAACTTCAGGTCTCGGTGAAATCTATCCAACTGTCACGTGAACTTTTGTTTTGGTCATAACTCGAGAACCACTGGTGCTAGACCCATCGTGTTGGTACTCAAACTTCAGGTCCCGGTGAGATCTATCCATCTGTCACATGAACTTTGGTTTTGGTCATAACTTGAGAACCACTGGTGCTAGACCCAACGTGTTGGTACTCAAACTTCAGGTCTCGGTGAGATCTATCCATCTGTCACGTGAACTTTTGTTTTAGTCATAACTCGAGAACCACTGGTGCTAGACCCATCATGTTGGTACTCAAACTTCAAGTCTCGGTGATATCTATCCATCTCTCACGTGAACTTTTGTTTTGGTCATAACTCGAGAACCACTGGTGCTAGACCCATCATGTTGCTACTCAAACTTCAGGTCTCGGTGAGATCTATCCATCTGTCACGTGAACTTTTGTTTTGGTCATAACTCGAGAACCACTGGTGCTAGACCCATCATGTTGCTACTCAAACTTCAGGTCTCGGTGAGATCTATCCATCTGTCACGTGAACTTTTGTTTTGGTCATAACTCGAGAAACACTGGAGCTAGACCCATCGTGTTGGTACTCAAACTTCAGGACCAAAACAAAATTGTATGTGACAGATGGATAGATCTCACCGAGACCTGAAGTTTGAGTACCAACACGATGGGTCTAGCACCAGTGGTTCTCGAGTTATGACCAAAACAAAAGTTTATGTGACAGATGGATAGATCTCACCGAGACCTGAAGTTTGAGTACCAACACGATGGGTCTAGCACCAGTGGTTCTCGAGTTATGACCAACACAAAAGTTCATGTGACAGATGGATAGATCTCACCGAGACCTGAAGTTTGAGTGCAAACACGATGGGTCTAGCACCAGTGGTTCTCGAGTTATGACCAAAACAAAAGTTCATGTGACAGATGGATAGATCTCACCAAGACCTGAAGTTTGAGTACCAACACAATGGGTCTAGCACCAGTGGTTCTCGAGATATGACCAAAACAAAAGTTCACGTGACAGATGGATAGATCTCACCGAGACCTGAAGTTTGAGTACCAACACGATGGGTCTAGCACGAGTGGTTCTCGAGTTATGACCAAAACAAAAGTTCACGTGACAGATGGATAGATCTCACCGAGACCTGAAGTTTGAGTACCAACACGATGAGTCTAGCACCAGTGGTTCTTGAGTTATGACCAAAACAAAAGTTCACGTGACAGATGGATGGATATCATAAATCTACGTGAGGATAGCAGCGGCAGTGACGAGGACCTCTGTGACGTGGGGGAATCATCAGACAGTGATGAATATGGAATTACCCGGTATTACGGCACTGGGTTAACTTATCCACCTACAATAGAACGAACAGCTGAAACGGTGGCTGAAGTAAATACATTAGGCACAAAATTTAAATAATATAAAATTTTAATATTTAATAATTTACCGTGAAAATATAAATATTTAACATGATTCCAAGCAAAAAATAAACAGGTTTATTGCAAAATTTCATTCATCAAATAAATAAACAATAATAAAATACATTTTTTAAATTAAACTATATTCATAACCTCAGTTCACAGTCACTTCAATCACTCTTTGCGAGAGCGAGAAGTATAGAGAAAGAGAAACCGCTCGGCATTAGTTGCTAGGTTGAATGGAGTGTAAGTATTCTTCAATACTGTTATTATTGAAATTATTATTAATAAATTGGCATCATTATTTTTGTTCATCCCCTGCCTAACCCTAAAATAATAAATGCCAATAAATGTAAAGAAATATGCAAATAAATATTATATTCCATAAAACGTATCTTGTTTTTTATTTATTATTTTAATTACTCTGTACTTATCTGTAGGTATATTTTAAGAAAATTTTTTACTACATACATACATACATAACGTCACGCCTGTTTCCCAGTGGGGTAGGCAGAGACAACGGATTTCCACGTTAAAATTTAAAATTTCTCACAACATTTTTTACTGTTGGTCTATTTCAAGTCTTGTTTAATTTATTCATAGATATATTTGGACAAACTATTATTTAGTTGTTTAAAATTTTCGGCCAAACTTGGGCCGAAATTTTATGGCAGCCCTAACGAAAAAACTTGAGTAGCTATAACTCCTATACCAAGCGGGATTATCTTTTGTTTTTTCTGGTACTTATTAAACATGGTCTAGGGTTAATTGTAATGTAAGAATTTTGTGCTAATGCGACTTGGTTTAGGAGAAAAAAAATAAAAACGAAAAATAAAAAATAAATTTTTACTCGTTTTGTACTAACTGTAGGAGGTTCGAAATAGCTTCAAATAAGGGGGGTAAAGTCATTCTTGTATATTGAAAAATATAATTATTAATATATTCCATAATCTCGGAGCAATAATTTTTTTTTATTTTTCGGCCAAAAAAAAGTTTGTTTTTCAAAAATTTATAACTTTGGAAGTATACATAACTGACCCACGGGAGTTCTACTCTACCTTTTAAAATACTAAAGACTGACTAGTTCTGGAGTAAAAAAACCATGTCCGAAAATCTGGTCAAATTTCATACTGTGCCTAGTGATCATATTGAGTTACAAGACCGATATTACCGATAACTCTTCTCTAGTTTGATAAATAAGGAATTTGGTCCTCGACAGTTTAATGAAGACGAATAATGTGTACGATATAGAAATACGAATACCTAATAGTGGTGATTAAAATTGTACCGATATACTTGTAGACTAGATTGACTCGAAGAAGCATTTAAGCACAAAGTTGAAAATCTACACATCAAGAGAACAAAATGTTAGAAAATGATTTCATTATTGTTGAATGTAAAATGACAACAAGCCGCTACTCGTCTAGCCAGCTAGGTGCTTGCCTATTTGCCAGTTGGCATAAGTTGTCAACGTGTTGCGGAGTGGCGCGAGCATGTTGCATTGCTAGTTCTCGTATAACATTAATTAAGTTTGATTGGTTGTAACTATTTATTCTATCGCAATAATACATTTATTCTAAAGGCGATGGCACTTACAAGTCTATAAATTTTCTCATTAACCTGCCAGCTCCCAACTGCTCCGCGCGAAGCAGGCATATGCACCTTTTCGTCAAGTGTTAATTCAGTGAATTTTTTTTATTGAAAAGACAGCATGTTGGATAGAAGGTTAAAACATGTTTCCATTCTTCTTCTTTTTAATTCTGGCGATTAACCGATATATCTTCAGCTTAATTTTCTATTGATAGATAACACAACAATTCAACACTCAAACAGAAAAACATATTTTATTCTGACGTCTTGTCATTTTGACTGTAGGTTACTTGGTTTTCTTTATCTATTTGTGAATTGGATTCAAGTTGCACATTTTAATACGATTGTGACTAGCGTTCTCCTACATAATGATAGTATACAGGGCTGTTTCAGGATAGGGTTTCGTAACTTCAGAGTTCGAAAGAGGTCGAAGAAAAGCTCTGAAACTTTTTCCCAGATTCGGTCATATTATAGTACTCTTTGGGGAAAATGGTTTCATCGAGATTTGGTGGACGGTTAACATACGCCTTTATTAAATAAAAATAAAATTACTAACTTTCATGATTAACTAGTACAATTAAATTACATGTAGGTAAATTCCAAATACTTAAATTTTAATGACATCAAAAGAAAAAGGGGACTTGAATAGGTCATTGCACTCCCTAGACCTAGTCAGTACTATTGCCAAATCTCCCTGTCCATCGAGTTTTTATTACAATTTTAAATTTTTGTATGAAAAAAAAAATACGGAATTTCGATTTGAGTGATAAGGATTTTTCTTTTAATAATGAGTACTTTCTATTCCTGAAGTTTCTCAAGCCTATTCTGAAACACCCTGTATAATTTGTGCATTCGAATAGTCAATTTTAGGTTAGAAAACATTCAGAAAAAATTTTGGGCATCTTTGTTTTGTCCCGGAGTTCAAAAAATCCATCTGAGCATCTAAATAAGTGAATCCTCAATTGTTTTACATCGTTTGTAAGAAATTTCATTCGTTTTACGTGGCAGATTTTTTTTTTGATCTAGCTTCATTGTTTTACGAAATATCTAGTTTATGAGGTCATGAAATTTCGCTCGCGCATGGCCTAGGAGCCAGCGGCGGTCAACTTTATTATAATTAGGTAGTCATGGGGACTCCCCATGAATACTTAATTATAATAAAAGTTAACATTAACACTCAACAAGTTAACATGAAAAATTATCATATTTTAAGAAAAGTTCTTTTACAATAAGTACGCATTGCTCCACCAAGCTCGCTAACAAACTATCGACTGGAGAAGAGTGAGGCTAGAGGATCAAGTGTTGCCGTGTTACATTATCATAATGATTCGGGTTTTGAATTAATGCATTTCAATAAAACAGTATCACAATGAATATTAATTTTACCACCAATTAATTTTAATACTAGTACAAAACTCGCCTTGCCCAACTCTGCTGCTACGCACAAATAATGTGCCCATCTTGCTTTCAAAAGCTTTTATTTGTTTTTTATGGAAACTGACACGGTTGGCTACATCACCTACAACACCCGTGATGTCGGCCCATAACACCGGGTGAATTAGGTGCCATGTCTGTACTTCCCTTCATTTCATGTCGGCTACACTGAACTGGACGGAAAACATGAACCATTTACATAGCCGTTTCGACCGACATTTCATTCAGTGCGGTGGTACCAACCCGGGCGGGATAAACCCTACCACCTAGTAAGATAAGAAGAGAAGGGACCTAGTTTTACGTGGAATCCAAACCACGGTCAGCCTCCAACGGTCGAGCGGTCACCCATCCATTCCCTGACCGCACCCAGGGTTGCTTAACAACAGACCGACCACACCGCTGAGCTACCGAGGCTGACTAAAGTCATTGTTATCCTAACAAAATTTGTCTTTTATTTGAATATTAGTTAACTAAATTATTTAAAATGTGAAAATATTGTTAAGAAATAAAGATATACTGACTATATGGAAAGATCACAAAATGTGAGAAGAGCTGCAAAGTTATTTCATTTACATCAACACGCTGACACCACTGCAGTCACTGGTGGCTGTGCTCGTCACCGGTGACCGCGGTGACACTTCCCATTCCACCAATTAATTTTTCCTCGCCGCGGGTCTCAAGTTTCTATTCATTTTTAAGTGCTAGGGTGACCCGCATGGCATTAGAAAATCTTCATTTCAAAATTTGTTTCCAAAATTTATTGTCAACTTTGGACTTGTAAAGAACCCAAAAAAGTAAATTTAATGTTTTTTATATTATATGGTATGGATGGCTGAGTCAGAGGGGCCAGTGCACATGCTCTGACCAGCCAATATCACCTCCGAGGAGGTGCAATACTGGAGACTTCCCTTTAGATTACCGGCTAATACTGGACTAGAGAACACAGCCGAGGCTGCTATACATGCTTACGTCCAGTACGGTGGTACCTACCTAGTCAGCTACAATTTGAGACTACCACAATGATTTACACTGATTCCGAGCAGTGAAGCAGGTGTAGGTATGCACGTAAATTTTTCCATCAGAAAAAATACATTGGCGCATGTCGGCTGCATTGGTCGTTCAAAAATCAGGTCGTTCAACCTGTTAAAGATTAAAAATGGATACGGTTCGCCATACGCTAAATACTCTACACGGCCCCATGAACTATGGAATAGACTTATGTGCGGACTGAAAACATCAAGACAGTAGATGTACAATACAAAACCAGAAGTCCAAAATGTATCTATTATAGTGGGCAGAGAAGAAAAAAAGTAAAAATACTGTATTTTTGGGAAGACTACAAGAATTTTACCCCATAAAATTTTAACATGTGCTAAGATATTTTTTGGTGGACTTGCATTAAAACAATATGGTTAAAAAGTTTATAAAAATATTAAAACTATCTACAACTGAAATCAATAGCGCAATAGCAACATCATATTGTTGTTGCCAATATTGGAGGCATCAAAGCCGGCTATATAATTATATAAATTTTTATGAGTTTGATTTTTTACTTTTGGGAATAACAATAAATAATAAAAAAAAAACATTATACTTAATTTGAATCGAGATCGAGATAATGAAAAAAAAAACAAATTGATATTTTCACATCACTAGTGTGAACTGTGTCAATAAAACATCATCATCTGTCTCTTTAGACAGCGTCCCTACAATAAGGGGTATTTAAAGAGAGCCTCAACTAAGTCACATTCGCAGCGACCCCACGACCCGATGATGCTTGTGTGTTCGCTCATCGGGTCGTGGGGTCGCTGCGAATGTACACACAGTATACTCGCAGAACAATAAGGTTCAATTTGAACATTGATCTTGTTCTATTTACTTACTGATACAGCTATACATATAATTAATAATATTTTTGGTATAAAACTTGACTAGTACGATATACAACTTTTAAAAAAATTCAACTACAGCTTCGAGTGTTATAAATAAACAAGTGAACAACTTTCCCACAACACAACACATACTCAACAGTTGTGTTACACAACACCGACCACACAACACAATGGGATTCTAAATTATCATATTATGCTCTTCATAAACTGAAATAAATGTTGTGTACAATAAGTACGAACTACAAGAAATGTTGACCATTTATCTTAACTCAAACAGCCCTCTGCGTCTGTACTCATGTAAAAGTATATACAGCCAAAATTCAAAATGTAATTTGCAAAATGAAGGTAATATTAATTCCCTGCATGGTCACAAAACAGAAGTGAAGCGGGGGATTGACAATAAGGCGCGCTAGGCGTCCAACCGAACCCGAGACAGCGGAGTATGCGTACAGTCTGCCGGCGCCGGCTCTCACTTGGCCGTCATGTCCGGCCAGTAGTTGATGTAGTAGCGGTGCGTGCTCCCCTCGAACAGCCGGTCCAGCCAGTTGTCCAGACCGTCCAGCAAGTTCTCTGTGCCGTCCACATGTTTATTAATACACAACATATTGGGAGATTTACACTTTGTTTCAATAGGAACTGGGTGGTGGATGGGGCATGACATTGATGATGTACTTAAGTTGTAGCATGATCTAAGGAAAATATACTTTTTGCGTGTTTTCTGGTGGCAATATCGCAAAAAGGTGAGCACGAGTGACAAGAGAGAAGAACTGGAAAGATATGTTGTTTCAGAATTTTAGAATTTTATTAAACTATCTGGTATTGACTAAAATATCTGGTATTTCTAAATATGTAAGCCATCACTTATTTCACATAATTTTATAGGTATTTCATTGGATTTATGAGTTTCATAATTTTACGAAATATTTGAGTTAATATCAAGGTCAGCGCTCGAGGCCGCAGCGCGTCGAAAAACCTGGAACTCAAGAGGTTGGTAACGCCTAATTCGTTAGTGTGGTCCCAGCACAATAGTATGATATGAAGGCCGGCATGACGAGCTTGCCTGGCCTTCTCCATTTGTTTATTACGACGGCAGGCAGAGGCAATCAGTTATTTATTTTTGTAATTTTTAGTCATTAGTGTGTTTGCCTATAAAAATGAAAAGATAATTAAATTTGTGAAGTGCAATATTCCTTTAGGATTTATTCTGCAAACAACTGCTTGCGAGGGGTTAAACTGAGATGAGGTAAGGTGTCTAGTAGTATGAGTAATAGTAGTTACTAACCTTCGAGTAGTATACTGGGTGAGGTGACGTCGTCGGAAGAGGAGTCGGGTTCGCTGTCGAAGCCGATGAAGGCGCCGGCCTCGGGGTCGCGCTCGCGGGACGAGCCCAGCGAGCGGGTCATGCGGTTCATACGCTGCAACAGAACATGTCGGCACTCTAGTCTAGTAACTATTAGTTCCTATAAAATCTAGCTAGACTTGTGAGTGTTGGGATTCCGTTATCACTGGAAAGTCTGGAGAGGTCTGGGGTTTTTTCACCTCTGTAGGTCAGTATGTTAGAGTTAGGGAACGTACCCATACCACGTGACCAATTTGGGGGGGGGGGGGGGGGGGGGGGGTTGTCGAAATACCACGCTGGGTCTTAGGGGGGAGGGGATATACGTCCTGTCACATGGTATTTAAAAATATAGTTACAAAGACAGGTGTTCAACATGAAAAAGTATTCGCCTGGTCACATTCAAAAGTGAAAATACAACTTACCAAAACAAGTCAATGCTTAATCCACATAAATAGATTGAAAAATAGCAAATTAAGATGCCAAACAAGGCCACAGAGGGGGAGGAGGTGGGCAAAAGTGGCCTAAATCGGTCACATGGTATGGGTATGTTCTCTTAGGCTCAATCCACACTGGAACGGCAGCGGCGCGGCGCGCACTTCGCGGCGACGCGCGCCGCCGCCAGCGGCCGCTCCCGAGGCGCCGGGCGCCCGCGCGCGACTATGCGAGACTGCCGCGCCGGCCGGTGCCGGCCGCGCCGCGCCGCTGCCCTCCCCGTGTGGATTGAGCCTAAGTCCCATTGTTTACATAGCTGTGAGTAAACTGTTGCCCTTTGTTGCTCGTGAACCCCAAAATGGTTTTGCGTTATAGACACCGCCAGCAATAAATTGATTGCCCAATGTTTTGAACAGTGTTGCTTTGGATACTTAAGTAAATAAATAGAAAAAAAACTATTCAAGATAATGATAACACAACAACTTTTAACTGGATTTATGTAGACATAGCATCCAGGCTGTTGTCTATCTAAAATAAATAAATAAATATTGTTACATTGGATACTGGGGCCTGATAGAAAATTAAACACCACTCGGAAACATTTTTATGCATTTATTCATAAAAAGCGCGGCAAAACACAGTTTAATCGCTCACAAATAAACTCAGTATCACACCACTTTACAAATTATTTACTGTCGCCTGTACACACTTCTATCGCATTCCAAAGTGTCCCGATTGTTGATAAAGTGTCCCGGTCAGTACCTGCACCTTTATGGCAACCCTACCTATAGTGTCATCCTCTCCCTTATGACACTGAAATTAGAAAGCTCTTTCTCACTCTTAAGGAAGACCTACTTTGACAGCCCACAGCTGTTCATCAACTGCCATCTTGACTGACTACAAATTATGCGCGAAATGTCACATAAATTCAAATAAGCTCTGTTTAGCCACTAGCTGTTCGTGACAATATTATAATTTAGAAAGAGTGAATACACATAAAAAGTAGAGGGATACAAATATAAAGAGATATAACCTTGTGCGGGCGGGTAGACTCTGGATGCTTGGCGTGGAAGATGCAGAAGTACTTGCGGTGTGGGTTGAGTGCGAGCACGGTGCCGACGCAGTTGCGAGCGTTGATGTCCAGCTCGCGCGCCTCGGCCAGCGACAGCTGCAGCAGCCGCCGGAACCACTCCAGCTTCCGCTCCACCATCAGGTACGCAAAGAAAAGTGTCTTGTTCCTGCACATCAGGCATTTGCACTCCTTCTGTAGGGCTCGTTTCCAACGGAGACATATGACATGACACGCGCCCATAGAATCAAAGATTTATAGTCTAAGTGCTAGTTCAGACACGGCAGAAACTGCGACTGCGCTATTTCAACTGTAGAAAAAAATATACCTTGATCAGACAGTGCAGCGAAAGTGCGAATATGCAGGAGGGGGTGAAGTTATACAGGGTGATTTTGTTACCACGGTGCATATTTCAGGAGGTTAATCTGTATCGAAAATTAAGTCGATTCCAAAAACGAACTGCGAATATGCAGGAGGGGGTGAAGTTATACAGGGTGATTTTGTTACCACGGTGCATATTTCAGGAGGTTAATCTGTATCGAAAATTAAGTCGATTCCAAAAACGAACTGTGGGTAAACTGGAAAAAAAAAATTAAATTCTCCATACATATATTTTGTAAATACCAAACATCAAAATGTATGGAGAAAGGCACATGCGCGCTTTTTGTTGTGCATTTGATGCCACTTGCGCTGGGCAAGGTTGAACTACTGAGGTAATGAACATCACATTAAAACGTCGAGTTTCTTATCGACCTGAGACATTAAAATATTTTAGGCCTACAACAGACCAGCTGGTGAACAATATCTAAATGTGTTCTCGACTCAACATTTTATCTCTATATTGTTCACCAGCTCGTCAACTAACCATTTTTTCTGCGAGTTTGGTTGATTGTCAATCCTTTGTTAGTGGTACTGGGAGAAACTTACTTGCGATACGGCCACACGGTCCTGTGAAATTTGGACAGTAGTTGCACTCGACTCTGCATGTCAACCAGAAGTACTATTGTACGGCATCCAGGCTTTAGCAGCCTGCAACAAGTTACAACACTATTTTATTTAAGAGGCAATTTATTCCAGTCACTGCGGTGTACTACAATCTTTAGCATTATTAGTGTTTTCCTTCACTGATATGGCGAATGTATTCACAATAGAGTGATGAATTTAAATCATTTCAAAAGAACATTTTAAAGGAATTTTTCTCGAAATGTTTATATTGTGAGATCCTATGAGCTATGTACACAACACACGCGAGCATGCGGTCCTTGAGCCGCTCGTGGACCGGTCAGCTCATGTGTCTAGACCTGTCCGCTCGCAGCCGAGCGGCTCCACTACAGTGACCGTTTGGCTGTCCATGGTGGAGTGCTGGCCCCTACACCGATGTACGGGAGTGAAGGTTGGGCATGGCAGACGAAGCAAGAAAGCAGGATAAATTCTATGGAAATGCGCTTTAATAATGCGCGCACATTGAGAAGTATGTGCGGAGTTACAATGAAAGATCCTAGAATCCTTTAACCTGGGTGTCTTCAAGCGTCGTATTAACGGGCTAGACGGCCTAGCAACAGTCCGCAAATCTGCTGGCATGGCACCTAACTGAGCGTGGTTTCGCGAGGAGAGGTGATTTTGGCTCTGTCGACTGCACCATTGGTCTCTCGGCACAGCCACACATGCTGGTTTACATTAAAAAAAAAGATTGAGGAATAGTGTAGTGCGAGAATGCTGTCTGTATGGTCTAAAAGAAGATAAAGTGACAAGAATTGAGAAAGGAATCCTTCAGTGGTTTCATCATGTAGGAAGAATGGATGATATGAGACTAACAAAATAAATTTATGGAGCGAATGTGAAAAGAAAGAGTCTGGAAGGGTCACCCTAGATGCACGCACGTAGACCTTATCGGGTATGTGCTCAAAAAGGGTCAAGTGCGTAGTACCCGTAGTACCAACGAGCATGCATGAAGAACATTATGCGAGTGGAGAGGGGGTACCGCCTCTTCCACTCTCTTTCACACACTCTTCCACACTTCTCTACAGGTATGTCAGGTTCGTGGCACGTGGAGAACCGTTGTCTCTGCCTACCCCAATGGGAAACAGGCGTAACACTATGTATGTATGAATGTATGTACTTCGCATGAATAATGATAATAAACAACCTGGCGAGTTCGTCAGACGTTGTTGTTGTTTGCTGCCAGCCTCTTGGGAAGGCGGGTGGGCCATTCTCCGCACTGAGACCTCAAGACGGTCCGTTGTACATTGGAGTTCGTCAGACATGTGATTTCTGGTTGTTCGCAGCTTGACAACACCGAGTACTTACACAGACACAAGCTAGTAGTCTGGCGCCCGGCGTATCCGCCAGCAACTGACACAAAAACCGCCGCCAACAAAATTCAACCTTGCGTATACCGATTTACCCTACTATAAGTAGTGACAGTTCTCGCGGTCGTGGCACACTCTACTGGGGCCGGTTCATTATCACAGACAGCCCGCAGTAGCACTGCCACCGCCAGCGGACCGCACGGCCTCGACGACTCGCTCGGGTCGTCTGAGACAAAAGCCGCCGTCTTACGAACATGAAGTGCACACCTAGAAGAACTACGACGAGGGCAACGTCCACCACCGAATTGCTTGGAGCCATCGGAACTACACGTCCCGTCTAGTGCCCCCGCTAGCGGTGGGAGCGAAGAGAAAGAAGTTTGACAGAGATACGTGAGGCCTCCCTGCAATGCGGAGGAAGGAAAGCTCTTCGAGATGAGAGTGGTGGTGACCTGCGCCTATCGCTCGAAACCTGGCTTACGTCGTCCCAGAGAGTTCCTCTACCACTAACTGCATCCATCACCTAGCGTGGAAGCGTACTTCCTGCCACCAGTGAAACTAAACCATTTTATTTTATTTTTATATATTAATTTTGTGTATTTAATATTTATTTATATACTTATTATATTTTGTTGATACTCTATTTATTATTTTAAAGGTGAAATTTTAAAAAATAATGTTTTTAGTAATGAAATTTTTTTTTTGTTGTATTTTAATAATAAATTAATAGAAATATATTTTTTTATGTTTCCAAAACAAATTATAACAAGCTCATTAATTATGAAGATTCGCCAAAAATTTTAATACTAACTGACTCTGCTGCCGCTTGTTGCCTGCGCAGTACTGAGGAACTCTTGGACAAGCTTGAGCGTCTGCAAAACATGTGTATATGCTTAATTTTCGGTCTACGTAAGTACGACCATGTTTCAGAATACCGCATACGTCTCAAGAGGTTGCCAATCCGTCTCCGCAGAAATTCCCACATCCTAGGTCTCCTTTATTCTTGTTATTTGCATGTAAATTTTTTAAATAAAACAACTCACTGGTGCACGCCGACCGGATTCAAACATCGGACCTCTCGCAAGAGAAGCCGACGCCCAGACCACGCCCAGACCACTCGGTGCACCCGCTTTTTAGACACGGGAAAATGTAGATTGTCAAAAGTTGTAAAATAAGCGGACGGACCTGACTAGACCGTTGTACTTCTCAGCGCGCAGCTCGTGGAGGCGCAGCTCCGACTGTGCGGGCGCGTGCTCGTTGTTGTTGTGTCCCGCGCCGGCGCCGCCGTTCTGCTGCCGCTGCTCCGCCTTCTGTCGCTGCACAGACTCCTCCTCGATGCGGCTACAACGTTCATATAATGCACTCTGTTCTAATCACTCATTTCTAGAACCTAGTCTTATATTTTATCTAGTCTATTCGGTGGTATGGAACCCACTGTGCGCGAGTCCAACTCGCACTTGGCCCGTAATAAATGAATAGCTAAATAAATAAATGAAAGTACAAACATGAGGTAAGCCATTAGGTAGCCAACGCTGACGATGATGAGTACGGTGGCGAGCACGGTGAGCACGGAGACGGCCTTGTCTCCGCGCAGCGCGAGCGCGGCGCGCTCCGCCCACTCGGCGCACGCGGCCAGCGCGCGCCACGCCGCTGTCGCACCAGCTTCGTCCACCAGCTCCTAGCGCGTGCACAACAACACACAAATCACTCTTGTTCACTTTCATGTATTTCTTGTTTTTTATTTATTTTCTGTTGCCTGGCTCGAGTAACACACTGATTAACTTGCTCACTGCTCCCGTTACAGGATACAGGGTGAGGAAAGCTGTCCAATAACTTGTGTAAACACTTGTATGCAAGTCAACGTCAATGTCAGTCAAGCCAGTCAGCTAGTCAATGTATGACTACCAAATCTCAAAGAAATGCTACTAACATAATATAGAAATATAAAAATACCAATGCACATCTTAGAGGACACAACTTAAAGCTAAACCACTCAGAATTTAATTCTAATCCAAGGAAACACTTCTTGGTGAACAGAGTTGTGGACTCTTGGAACAAACTACCGCACGAGGTCATAGGCTCAATTAGGCATAGAGACAGAACAGAACGACAACACGGGTACTAATCGGTGGTCGCTTCCCGTATTGAGAGCGTTTTCGGGAGCATTTTCAAATTTAGAACATGTACCGGTCGCGCGGGCACTCTGCAAATTATCCCTAATTTTGTCGTTCTGTTCTGTCTCTGTGCCTAATTTTGGCGACATAGTGAATTATTTGTATGACATGTGGTATACCGTTGGAAAGGGCGTAAACTAGCAAACTTTTTAAAAGAAAATAAAGTTATTAATTGCTGTCAGTTTTTTTTTAATTAATTAAGAAATTATGATTCTGTCATATTTTTACTCATTCTTGGGACTTTGGGAGGTCATAAGACATTTTAATAGTATTAACTTCATAAAATAATGTTTTTTCTAGATAATATACATCGTAAAATTCAATAAATTTTATTTCGTGCTGATAAAATCATAAACAAAAAAGTTACAAGGGTTTAGAGCTGGGATTTTGGTAATTTTCAAAAATAAAGAAAAAAAAACATATCTCGGTACCACGTGACATCTGACAAAAGTTATCATGGGTCAAAACGTTGCAAATGATCCCACACTGATAGTGTAGCCGACATGAAATGAAGGGAAGCACTGACATGGCACCTAGTTCACCCTGTGTTATGGGCTGACATCACGGATGTTGTAGGTGATGTAGCCAACCGTGTCAGGTTCCATAAAAAAAAAAAAAAAAAACTTACCTACAAAAAAATTTGTCAGTCGATGTGCCGAACAACCTGTATATGTACACGGACGGGCGTGCCTACAATTTCGGTTTGGGGCGTTTTCAGATTTGATCAAAGTAATTCCAATACTGGTGAGATTTTTATGTGGATGCAATTTGTTTACATGTTAAATGTGCCGTACTTGCCCACCCAATAATCGAACAACAACACTACAATAACAATACAGCAAAATCAATAAGTACCTGCACATGAGCTTCGTACGACATGATCTCGCTCGGCTTCAGCAATCGTTTGATCAATAAGTGGAGGGCGCGCGTAGTCTCGTTGAGACGCTCCTTGTACTTGTGCGCGTCGGGCGGCGCGTCCCAGTCCGTGTCGCTCGCGCAGTGCGCGCCGGCGCACTCGGGCCACGTCTCGTTAAGCCACTCGTACTGCACGGTGCTCGCCTCACGCCGCCAGATTATCACGATGCGGTGCACCATGCGGGACATGTCGCTCGCTGCCTTCTCGTCTCCTGTATACATTAAATGTAAAAAACATCATTTAGACGTCCTTGTCTTTGTTGGAAATTTCTTAGAAAATTTCTGACATTTGTAAACAGCCCACACCTTGTAACGCTCCACGCACTGCACTCCAGCGCAGCGGCACTGTACGGCTGTCAAAATATTCTTTGCATGAAATCTTAGTGTAAATCGTGCTTCAAGAACTGAATTTTGATAGAGAAATTTTGAATCGTGGCAACAAAACCTTCTAAGGTTATATAAGGCAACAACTGTCGTCAAAAATATCTACTCCTCCCACTCTCTTGTACGCCAATGGGGGTTTTGCTACTTGTGAAATCGATGTCGCAAAAACTTTGGCAAAACAGTTTGAACTGAATTACGTTCAAGAAACACCTGTCGATATCTCAGATGTTACTTCACCCCGAGTACAAGATTCCATTGAAAAAGTTCGCTTCAGAGCAGTTGAGATCCAAAATTAATTGCAAAATTTACATGTAGGTACGGCAATGGGACCCGATGGTCTAAAATAAGCACTTATTCATTATAGGTAAAACGGATAGCCCTCTGTGCAGGGGTTGCATTGGGGCTGAAGAAACACCTTCCTACGTGCTACTACAGTGCGAGGGGGTGGCAAATGAGCGGGCAAACATTCTCAAAATCCCGAGGACACTCCAAGAGGCCTGCAAGGATGTCGGCCGCCTGCAGGACTTTTGGAAGTACCTGGGTTGGAAGGAGTAGCGGCCGGGGTGATACGCACAACGGGTTCAAACAGAGCGACCTACATGCGGAAAATGCCCATCAAGAAGAAGAAGAAGAAGAAGGGGCCCGATGGTATTACTGCTGTAATTTTGAAATATATGCATTATCATGGCTAAACCTTGTGCCAAATTATAGGATATAAGGAGCTTTCCCCTTCGCAAATGGCGAATTACCAGACGACTGGAGGTGACACCGACGCGGTTTAACACCAATTTATAAAAAAGGGAAGCTAACTGGAACCAATAAATTACCGACCAATTAATCTCGCCTGCCTCATCACGAAATGTATGGAGACAATTGATTAATTGCAGAATCAAAGAATTTCTTGCGCAACCACATCATAGTAAACGAACGGCATGGATTTCCGTCACAAACCTACTCGAATTCTCTTGACCATAGAATTGGATAAACGTTTTCCGGGTGATGTAGTCTATTTTGATTATGAAAAAGCGATTGACCGTGTTCCGAGACATTTTGGCAGCTGCAGGTACGATAGGAGAAACTCTATCTGACCCTAGACCAGTCTGGAGCGGCGTTCCTAAAGGATCGGTGGTCGCTACAACACTATACAATATATTTATAAGTGAACTTCAACTCTTATTATCATGAATTATAATATATTTATAGAAAACAAAATAAAGTGAACATTATAAAGAACTTTTAGTTAATAACTTAAAATACATTTCGCCTAAAGGCTTTGCCTCCAGGATAGCGCCGAGGATGCCGGCCGCGTTCCCCCTCTGGATTGTCAGACTAATCCTTTGTCAGACGTAGGCAAGGCATGAGCGAAATCGAAACATTTTGGCAGCTGCAGGTACGATAGGAGAAACTCTATCTGACCCTAGACCAGTCTGGAGCGGCGTTCCTAAAGGATCGGTGGTCGCTACAACACTATACAATATATTTATAAGTGAACTTCAACTCTTATTATCATGAATTATAATATATTTATAGAAAACAAAATAAAGTGAACATTATAAAGAACTTTTAGTTAATAACTTAAAATACATTTCGCCTAAAGGCTTTGCCTCCAGGATAGCGCCGAGGATGCCGGCCGCGTTCCCCCTCTGGATTGTCAGACTAATCCTTTGTCAGACGTAGGCAAGGCATGAGCGGTGACCTATGGCGGCCGCCATCTCTATCATTGAATGCCACTTCAAATAATTTGCTGACAATTCAAAGAAATTCACTAATCCAGCCACCAGCCATAGTAAATTGCAAGATTATCAGAACAACATTCACCAATGCTCTTTGGATTATCTGATAAAATAAAACATCCAGAAAAAGGCACAACTATCTTCACGTAGGTAAGCAAAATCCCAGACTACAATATCATCTGAATCACATACAGTTGCAGCCTGTTACTCGCAGACGGATCTGCATTTAGCCATCACCTATGATCAATTTGTATGAATTTTGGCCTGCGCCATGCCTCGCCGCTCCGCTGCCACGAGTGCTGTCTCCCTTGAGACTATATTGGCTTCAAATTATTCTAAATTATCATGACTCTACCTATAATGTGTATAAGCATAATGTGAACATTAAACGACTGAGCACTCATATGAGTGCAAAGGACACCAAACATAAAATAATTAGTGTACAAAGTATATAAACACATATTTGAGTAGAAACCTAAACTTAGCAAACATCACCGCACACATGTAAGTAGGTGATGTAGCCAATCAAGTACCTGAGCCGGCAGCGAGGGCCTGCACGAAGTGTGTCTGCGTGTGCGTGTATATGTAGGCGTATCGCAGTCGGTCAGCGGGCGCATCATTCGTTGCAGCGAGACGACGGAGGGCGGCGCGCGCGCCCGCCCCCGCGCCCGCCGCCTGCGACACCAGCACACAGCACAGCCGCCGCCGCGCCGCACGCCATTCCACCGGGCACACGCGCTCCAACACACTCTGTCACGCAATAACAACAACACATGAGCTCACTAAATAAATGCATTTAGGCATTTTTTTTTTCATTCACGTACATTCATGTCCATTTCTTCTTCTAATAACATTATTTCTTTATTCCCAATTAAATTGGTTAGATGAGTGAGGAATGTTCTAATATGATGCAATTCACAATGTTGATTTTTTTCAGAAAACCATAAAAACTTTTTTTGGTCATAAAGTTTGTATTGTGTGTCCAAATATTGTGAATTCATAGAACAAGCCAGTCTAATATGCCAAATCATGCAATACCTATTTTAGCATGTGCGGAACATATGTAAACCTAATAGAAGACATGAAATGTTTGAAAGTAGATGTCATATTTATCGTACAATTATTCACTACCAAAATAATATTTCCGTGTACATTTTAATAAGCAAATACTACATTTTAATTTAAAAAACAGTCTTAACGAAAGTAAGTAGTAAGAAGGGACCTGTGAGGAGAGGCGAGGGAGTGTGAGCAGCTGGTTGGGCTGTATGAGCTGGTGCAGGGTCTGCGCGGGCAGCTCCGGCATGCTGACCGAGGCCGCCGGCCGGGCGCTCTCCTCCTTCAGCAGCACCATCGTGTCCATGTTGCGCTCCACCTGCCAACACGCCTCATCCTTGTACAACTCCCAAACATTATGCGTATTCCTCCCTTTTTGTATGGTCGCACATGGATTGAAACTCAGCATCTATTTAACCCCTCAACTTCAGCGAAAGATGTCTTGTGGTAGCAGATTCTTCTTGAGTCTACTTGGGTTAATCCTGCCTTGCAAGATCTTGAGCAAGCTCATTTGAATGTGCGTCAATTCTCAATAATTATAAAACCTGCTTAATACGATTCTCAAGGGGATGGGCGCAAAAATCGTCTTAACCGGGAAATTGTCTTAAGCGGGAAGAGTCTGTTTATTGTATTTCTGACAGAAATCAATCTTCGCATTCGTCAATACGAATAATTTGTCTGGCATCAGTTTGAAGGACAACCCAAACTCGTCAGCATTGAATATGTCTCGAAGAGCGTAATCTTTAATCAGAGTTGGAAGGACCATTTTTTTTTCAGGAATCGGCGTTTTCGTTGACCGATTCCGATTAGCATACCATTAAAAGATTTAAATCGGTCGATCCATCCACTCGAGCCTGAGAAGTCAGTGATTTGCAAGGTTTGTGCAAATTGTATGAGCTTTTTCTGTCAGTATTAGACCACTTCCTAGGCACGCAGCGCTACGAGGCTCGCTCGGCGGTCGCGTGCGTTGAAATAAAGATCGTTTTAAGCGGATTGGGGGTCGTATTAAGCAGATTTTTTTTTTCGTAAAATTAAGGTAGAGTATGGAACCGGCACAAAAGGTCGTATTATGCGGGAAATCGTATTAACCGGGATCGTATTAAGCGGGTTTTACTGTAGTTTTATTCCTGAGTTAACAGGATACAAGATCGTTATGGAGGATGTCATTTGTGACGAGCCATGGGGCATCCACGATTATGCGCAGTATTGATATCTTTGTGTGCAATATCCAACTCACAGTTTGAAATCAAAAGAAAGGCCCCACGGCATCTCTTCCCGTGTATGTACCGTGTGGGGCCGGTACTTTAAAAGAATAGCCCCACTCCATCTCTTCCCGTGTATGTCGTAATTTGTGTTTTCCGTCCAGTTCAGTGTAGCCGGCACGACCGAAGGGAAGCACTGACGTGGCACCAAGTTCACCCGGTGTTATGGGCTGACATCACGGTTGTAGTAGGTGATGTAGCCAACCGTAAAAAAAAAAAGGCCTATGCAATACAAGTTATAGATAACTTGGTAGGAAATTTTGTCGTGCTACATTTGTAGCCTCTTGTAAAATTTTAGTTTCCGCAGCATACGAATTCCTGATGTCAAGGTCCTAACGTTCGGGGTTGGGTTGTGCGGTTGCCCACGCCCAAGGGGTTAATTAGGAAGGGAGTTAATAATTAGTAGTGACCACTGGGAGTCACTTAGTGTGACCAGGTGCAACAGATGTATCGCCGCTTTATATGATGTATAAAAAAAATTAAAAAGTTCTGTAATAGAATAATTACCTTGTATCGTGCTGTAACATTGGAAGTATCCCGGGCAGTCATATCCACAAATCTGCAAAAGTATACAGTTCAAATCATATTAAATTTGTATTACTAATAAATAAAACAAAATAAACTGAGGAGACCCCTTGTTACAAAAATAAAATGTATGTACTGGCTGGTTGCGAGTGTTACCATAATTAAAAATAGAAAACGAATGCTGCCTTTTAGCCTCGCCATAGTCGAGGAAAAAGAAAAAAAAATTCAACAGATTTAAACGTATAGGGCTGCTGCTGACTAGAACCAGTCCTAGAGAGCGACAAATTAATACCGAGTAGTAACTATGTTGGACTAGATTGGAAAGGCATTCAGAGAGATTATAAAAATTAGAATTATCGAAGTATAAAGCTGTTCAGTTTTCGTATGTGTAGCCTTAAACTTATCCAGTGTACCCTGTGGGTAGAATGAAAATAATCTCCACAGGTTAATTTAAAATATTTGTAATTTTCACTTTTTCGCACAATCATTGTGAGCTACCTTCATTCTCTCTTCTCTCGTTACAACACCATGAGTGCACAAGCTTCTCGATTTTTCTAAAAGATAAAATTTGTCCTACGCAAAGTTTTCTTCACTGGTGCCCTATAAGTGTCTAGCCTGGCGATCTCCACGGCGGGGCCCCCAACCGGCGGAAGGATACAGGTAACGGCGTCCTAGGGCGCCAGTAAGCACCTCCAACTCCACAGCAAGGTAGCCCTTTTTTTTTGTTTGATTATTTCTACCAAATTCACATTTTTTCAATACAGTCCACTTTCTCATTTTCGCACATTTCTTTGGCCCTTCGATCCGAATTTAAATTGAAAAGTTACCTGTGGAGATTTTTTCGTGTTTCTCGTTTGCAATATAAATTTTTTCTCGTTTCTCGTAAATATATATTTGCAATATATAGTACATTTTTCTCGTTTTTCGCAACTATATATTTGCAATATATTAAAGCACATTTTTCTCGTTTCTCGTAATTATATATTGGTATAGTACTGTGTGGGGTCGGTACTTAATAAGAATAGCCCCACTGCATCTCTCCCCGTGCATGTCGTAAAAGGCGACTAAGGGATAAGCGGCCTGCAGACACCCCGGTCGACTTGTGGCTTTCATGAAAGACATAGGGTGGCTGGGGTAGCTGGAGACTGCGGGGTTTTGCACGAAGGTCCCCAACCAAGCGGGATTAGTTTGCAGGCCTAGAGCCAACCCCAAACCAAAACAACAACTATATATTGGTAATATATACTTAGTGGACAAATTCCAATCTGTTGGTGCATTATTTATTAATAATATATATATTTTTTTTTTTTTAAGTTTGTTGGTTTATTATTTTAATTATAAATAATAAATTATTTACATTAATTCTCTTTTCATTTGCACTCATTTTGTGTGCTGATTGGGTGCGGGTGTAAACGAAATAGCTTTTTCTCTTGCATTGAGGCTGGACCTGGCATCCAAGCCATAAATTTAAAAAAAAAAAAAAAAGTTACTTTTGCATGTTTGACAGTTTGCAACAGCTGAATAAATTCAGTGCAGTTTCCCGCATTATTGATAATAAGTGAATAAAAATGGGCAATCCTGAGCAAGGTAAAGCTCAACCGCAGAGTGGCGACAGTGCGAATATGTTTCGTGTGGCGCGGGATTATGCGTTGTTGAGGCTGGAGCATTTGCTAAGCCTATCAAGTGGTGATTCTTTATCTTTCGAAATTGCAACTAATAGCCTCCCTGACATAGAATCCTCGTTTCATGCGGCACAAATACAGGTTCTATCGAGCACGGAAGATATAAACAGGAAGCATGAGCTGCAAGTTACTATCAAATTTGAGCAGTTCCTTATACAGGTAAAAAGACACCTCAATTCCATAACAACTGCAAAATCTGTTACAAAAACAACTCTCACCGCTGCTCCTGCCCCCACGAGTATAATAAAACTGCCGCGAATAACTCTGAAACCATTCAATGGACAATTGGAGAATTGGCTGCCGTTCATTGAATTATTTAACTCACTTATTCACTGCAAGCAGGAACTGTGTGATGTGGAAAAGTTACATTACCTTATTTCATCATTAGAAGGTAAACCTCTCGATTTAATAAAAGGATTTCCCATCACCAGTGCTAGCTATAAAGATGCCTACGACACACTTTATCGACATTACAATCGTACTCGTCATATCGCTGCTACAGTGTATGAGAAACT
Source organism: Nematopogon swammerdamellus (assembly GCA_946902875.1). NCBI lineage: Eukaryota > Metazoa > Arthropoda > Insecta > Lepidoptera > Adelidae > Nematopogon > Nematopogon swammerdamellus. The sequence goes on along the minus strand of OX336335.1, from coordinate 10,108,782 downwards.
ACTATCGTGTGATTCAGCCAAACTGTCGAACGCCTCCGAGCTGCAACGCTTGGACAATACATTCGTAGAAAATTTAGCCATTCTTGATAAATTCCAATTGCCTGACAAAAACTTCATGTTGGTTCATCTCTTCTGGTCAAAACTAGATCGTACGACTCGAGAACTTTTCGAATTGGAACATCAGTCTGACGAAACTCCAAAATTTGAAAATCTGCAAGCATTCGTTCGAAAGCGCTTTCAAGCCCTCAGTTTGGCCAATCCATCTAGTTCTACACCTACAAACACAACCAAAAAGGTTGTAGAAAAGACTGCCAGCACTACACCGTCAAACACACACAAAAAATCGTGCTTCGTCAGTACTGGTCCAACGTGTGTTATTTGTTCGGAATCACACAACGTTTGGACTTGTCCCAAGTTCCTAGAAAGGGATCCCAAGTCTCGGTATAATCTCGTCAAAGAGAAAAATCTTTGCATTAATTGCTTATCGTCAACGCATACAGTAAAATATTGTCGTTCTAAATCTCGATGTTCTAAGTGTAATTTCTCGCACAACACTACATTACACTTCCCTCGCACAACATCTGAGTCGCAGACGAGCAGTTCAGAAACCTCGTCACATCCACCTGTCACGCTCGCTTGCCACAACTTGCAGTCTCCTTCACACGTCCTGCTCTCGACAGCACAGGTCGAAGTGAAGGACAGGATCGGTAACTTTGTCAAAATTAGGGTTTTGGTTGATAGCGCGTCTGAGACCAACTTTCTGTCAGAATCCTGTCGTGTTCGACTCGGTCTTGACATCGTCAAAAATCGTAGGTCAGTCGACGGTATAGGTCGGTCGACAGCAGCGGTGCTCGGTCATCTTTCATGTACAATTAGACCTGTTGCATCTGCACATAGTGACCAAATAATTTTCGATGCACATGTTCTTCCTGTCATTTGTCATGACATGCCGACCACTCAAATCGAAGCGTCGAAATGGGAGCATATACAAAGCATCAAACTAGCTGATCCTGATTTTGCTACACCCGGTCCCATTGATGGACTCCTCGGAGCTGACATATTCTCGTCTTCGTTGCGTCCTGGAATAATTCGAGGTGACGCCTCTCAACCTAACGCTATGAATACAATTTTTGGTTGGGTACTGTTGGGAGGCGTACGCTCGGACACTCCGTCATCATCGTTGAGCGCACATCCTGTCACTCTACATGCGTCACTCGACCAATCGCTCAAACGTTTTTGGGAAATAGAAAATATTCCATTCCCAAAGTCAGAATCCTTGGCGCCTGAGGATGCAATGTGTGAAAAATCCTTCATTGAAAATTATTCTCGCAATGAGGAGGGCAGGTACATCGTTCCCTTGCCTTTTCGTAACCCAGATCTAAAGCCCACTTTTTCGGGTTCCAGGGTTTTAGCTCTAAAGCGGTTATTCTCATTAGAAAAACGTCTGGATAAAGATCCAGCGCTTCGCAAAAATTATGTAGATTTCATCGACGATTATGCAGCTAGTCATCACTTAGAAGAAGTTTCACCTTCTCAGATAGATGCCGGTAATTTTTTCTACATCCCGCATCATGGTATTCTGAAGCCAGAGTCTACAAGCACTCCTCTTCGTGTCGTTTTCGATGGAAGTGCAAAAGATATTCTCGGTGTGTCACTCAACAGTTCCCTTCTCGTTGGTCAAAAACTTCAGACGAACATATTCAATCTACTGTTGCGCTTTCGTTGGCATTCAGTAGTATTCACTGCTGACATCAAGCAAATGTATCGTCAAATTCTAGTGGCACCAGAGCATACAGACTATCAGCGTATCCTGTGGAGGACAACACCAAGCGAACCAGTCAAGGATTATCGTTTGCTGACCGTGACTTATGGGGTGACGTCAGCTCCATTTCAAGCTCTACGTGCAGTCGCTCAGCTCGCTAGGGATGGTAGAGCTCAATATCCCGCCGCAGCTTCCATACTGGAACGCGACTTGTACATAGACGACGTGGTCTCCGGATCTAGAAATCTGGATGAAGCCCTCAAGTTAAAGTCTGAACTCAATGGTTTGTTTGCATCTGCAGGATTTCATCTCCGTAAGTGGTCGTCCAATGTAAAAGATTTTTTCACTGATGTGGAAACTTCAGATCTCTACAGCAAAGACTTTCATAGTTTCGATGATGTTGACTTCTCGTTAAAAATATTGGGGCTACAGTGGCAACCCAATATGGACTATTTCACCTTCAAAGTATCCATCCAAGAGAGACCATGCACCAAGCGCACTATTCTCTCTGAAGTTGCAAAAGTGTTTGATCCACTCGGGATCCTCGCTCCTACTACTTTCCTCGCCAAGTACCTACTCCAACTGCTCTGGACTGCGGGTGTCTCATGGGATGATGCTCCTCCGTCTTCTATCGTTCATCAGTGGGAGAGATACTTGTCCGAACTGCCATCTTTATCGTCGCTCTCGCTTCCTCGGAGAATAGTTTCTGACATTGAAGGTTTTCAACCTCACGGCTTCTGTGATGCCTCAGAACGAGGCTATTGTGCCGTTGTCTACTTTCGAGTAAAAAATGACCAAGGTGAATACGCGGTGCGCCTTGTCTGTGCCAAATCCAAGGTTTCGCCGCTCAAAAGCATCACAATTCCTCGTCTGGAATTATGTGCAGCTTTGCTCCTGTCGGATCTCATACAAGCTGTAGTCACCGCTTTAGAACCTCTCTGTCGCATTGAAAATATTAATGCGTGGTCAGATTCCAGCGTCGCTTTGACCTGGATCAAATCATATCCATCAAAATGGAAAACTTTCATCAGCAATCGAGTCAGCCATATTCAGGACCAGGTTCCTCCTCAATGTTGGAGACACGTCAGGTCTTGTGACAACCCAGCGGACTGCGGTTCCCGTGGTCTGCTGCCCGAAGCTCTACTACAACATCACTTGTGGTGGTCGGGTCCCAGTTGGTTGCAACAATCCGAAGAAACCTGGCCTACATCTAATTCTGATCTCGCATCTGATTTCGTAGATGCTGTCGAATGTGAACAAAAAATTTGCACCCTCTTGTCGTCAATGAATGTTGATTTTATTCAACATTTACTCAATAAATTCTCGTCGCTCCGCACTCTCGTTAATGTTCTCGTTTATTGTTTTCGTTTTGTTCACAATGCATCACATGCTGACAGCAAACTCATTGGACCTCTCTCTCTTCATGAGAGAGACAATGTTTTGACATTCCTACTCAAACACACTCAAGAAGTATCTTTCGCAACGGAGATCATCGCAATCTCAAAATCGCAGTTGAATTCACTTCCAAAAATGTTTCGTAAACTCTCGTTGTTTCTCGATGAAGCTGGTCTCCTCAGGGTGGGCGGTCGCCTAACTAGAGCGAATATACACTATGATAGTAAGCATCCTGTACTATTACCTCGACAGCATCGATTGACATTTCTGATCATTCAGGAATATCATGAAAGGCACTGTCATCCAGGATTACAGACGCTGCACCATTTGTTGTGCCAAAACTATTGGATTTTATCGCCCAAGCGCGCCATACGCTCAGTCATCTCACTGTGTCATAAGTGTTTTCGTGCTAATCCAAAACTTGCACCGCCTCCACTCATGGGAGATCTGCCTGCTTATCGTATAAACCAGCTCAAATCTTTCTCGTCTTCGTCGGTCGATTACGCAGGTCCGTTCACAATCTCACTTGGTCGATACAGAGGAGCCAAATCCTACAAAGCATACGTTTGTCTGTTCGTGTGCACAGCCACGAAAGCCGTTCACATTGAATTGGCTTCTGAACTGACTACCGATGCCTTTCTCGCCGCTCTACGACGACTGGTCGCTCGTCGTGGTAGAGTCAGTCTTCTCATTTCAGATCGTGGCACTAACTTCGTGGGTGCTAGCAATACCTTGAAAACGATAATGGCTCAAGCAGCTGAGCAGCAAGATATCAAATTCAAATTCAACCCTCCTGGAAGCCCTCATTTTTCCGGACTTGCCGAAGCTGGAATTAAATCCGTCAAAACGCACTTAGCTAGAGTCATAGGCACACAACGTCTAACGTTTGAGGAAATGTATACGGTTTTAACTCAAATTGAATCAGTATTAAACTCACGTCCTCTAACTCCGGTAAGCTCGGACCCCACAGACTTATCTGCACTGACCCCGGGTCACTTTTTGACTTTAGAGCCTCTGTCGTCTGTACCCGCACCCGATGTTAGTACATGTAACATTAATCGATTGGACCGTTGGTCATTGCTCCAACGGATGCACCAGGATTTCTGGAAAAGGTTTCATGTTGAGTATTTACACTCATTGCAACAGAGAATGAAATGGGGCAAACACCATCCCAACTTGCAAGTGGGAACAATGGTGCTCATCGCCGACGAGCTTAGTCCACCGCTACGGTGGAGAGTTGGTCGCATTCAACAATTACATCCCGGTTCTGACGGGATTTCTCGTGTCGTAACTGTTCGCACAGCTTCAGGCCAGATGCAACGACCTGTCGTGAAGCTGTGCCCACTTCCGTTACAAGATTAACTTCATTCATCAATCATTTTCTCGTTATTCTTATTATCATCAAACTCTACATGTAGAGTTTCACTTGTTTTATTTATTATTTCATTTACATTAATTTTTGTGTTTCGTTTGTACTGAACCCTAGTAAAATACCATGTATTTTGGTGGGCGGAATGTTCAGTTTTCGTATGTGTAGCCTTAAACTTATCCAGTGTACCCTGTGGGTAGAATGAAAATAATCTCCACAGGTTAATTTAAAATATTTGTAATTTTCACTTTTTCGCACAATCATTGTGAGCTACCTTCATTCTCTCTTCTCTCGTTACAACACCATGAGTGCACAAGCTTCTCGATTTTTCTAAAAGATAAAATTTGTCCTACGCAAAGTTTTCTTCACTGGTGCCCTATAAGTGTCTAGCCTGGCGATCTCCACGGCGGGGCCCCCAACCGGCGGAAGGATACAGGTAACGGCGTCCTAGGGCGCCAGTAAGCACCTCCAACTCCACAGCAAGGTAGCCCTTTTTTTTTGTTTGATTATTTCTACCAAATTCACATTTTTTCAATACAGTCCACTTTCTCATTTTCGCACAAAAGCACTTCAATGGACATCGTCAGTTACAAGCTTAGGCATTTACTTGATCATTCTTGGCCTGCAATTTGCCTTGCCTTTGACTCAGCAATGCACCTACTGTATATTGTTCATTGCTTAAGCACCGCCGGATGCTTTGTAGTCAGAACTCTCCGTAAGATGGTTAATCTTGCTCTAAAGCTGTATTTTCGATAAACTGTAAGCAATGTTATTATGTGGATAATCACTTAAATACTAAATTATATGTTATGAACTTGTGACATTGCAATTTAAATAATGGAATTGACATAGTTATTTTAAGTGATTTGGGGAATATACTGTCCTCAAAACATTGATCAATAAGACTAAAACTTAGTGACTTCATTAGTTCATGTGAACTATTCCACCAGTGTTGGGGTTTTTTCGGCATAAGGTTTCTAATAATTGTTTTAATTTATATACAATGATCGTTTCGTGGAACGTAATTTCCTAAATATTCTAACGCTACTTCAGAGCTTGATTTGAAATTATTTGTTGCGTCCTGAGTAATACTAGATTATATATAGGGTCATTTTTTATTAAGTGAAGTCCCTTAAATGGTAGGTTCTATATCTGAAATGGATCACGTTTATGATGTTAATTTTACTTTACGTACCTAAAGTTAGATTTTTTTCTGGACATGCCACATCGTAGTGCCCATGCATACTAATACACCCTGAAAATTGCAATAAAATCGGTCCAGTACTTTCAGAGTTATTAAAAAATGAAAAAAAAACTTACATTTACGTGCACGCATCGCATCATTCGTGCGGAACAGCTGGGTGGTCGTTGACCCGTGCGAATCAAAAAGTAGCTCAAGGCCGCACGCGCCAGCTGTCCCGCGCATATGAGATGCACGTAAATGTAATTTTTTTCATATATTAATAACTCTGAAAGTTCTGGACCGATTTTGTTGAAATTTTCAGGGTGTATTAGTATGCATGGGCACTACTATGTGGCATGTCCTGAAAAAAATCTAACTTTAGGTACGTAAAGTAAAATTAACATCATAAACGTGATCCATTTCAGTTATAGAACCTAACATTTAAGGGACTTCACTTAATAAAAAATTACCCTGTATCTGATATTATCAAAGTTATTGTTGTTGTTTGCTGCCCAGCCTCTTGGGAAGACGGGTGGGCCATTCTCCGCACTGAGACCTCAAGACGGTCCGTTGTACGTTGTATCAAAGTTATTAGCAACACTTAGTTATTGCCCTACAAATGCGTTGGACCGATGAGCTTGAGATACCTATCAAACAGGTAAACGGACATACCCGAAGGCCAATCTGTCCCTGTAGTGGAAGGCGGTGATGAGGTAGCGGAGACGGATGGTGGAGCGCTCCTCGAATATCAGCGCCTTCACCTTGTTGTCCTCGAAGTCCGACACAAAGCCGTCCACGTTTGCGTCGCTTAACGCACTCACCATCTTGTACGGGAACTTCCACCGAATAAACTCTGCGGTGACCAGACATTTATTACATGCACTGTATACATTGCACAACACTGATTGTATCTATCAGTTCTATTTTGACATTGGTTTACTGAGGTAGCATTTATTGAAGATGTGGAGCGTAGATTGCAGTGGCTTCACCGAACATATCCGTCCGGGCCCACTGACTTTAGGGGAAGGAGCCAATAGAGGACGGGACTAGCGGGTGATCACCTCATCAGGTAATTTGTTCCGAGAGTTCACAACTCTGTTAGCAATAAAGTGTCTATGTGGGTTTAATTTGGTGGAGTTATGAGATAATTTCATTATGTGACCTCAAAATATAGTGTTATTATTCAGTATATAAATGTTCTGTAGATTGGGTACATTAGTTATTTAAGATCTTTAAAGTTTCGATTATATCTCCATGTTCGCTCCGCTCTTTTAGTGTGCTCAATCTTAGTTCTTGAGGCTGAACTTCGTAGGGTTCGTTTTTGAATGCAGTTGGCATTCTTGTGTCCCATCTGTACTTTTTCTAGTAAGTATTCATTGACGAAATGTGGACTCCAAACCTGGTATGCATATTCTAGTAGATGCGGTGCATATGTTTTATAAAGTTTCAAGAACAGGTCATACACGAGAGAGCCTTCCTTATGCTGTACAAAAGTGAGTTTACAAGTTTTGTAACTGCAAGTGTTGGAATGAAATGAAATTTATAAAACCAAAATTCAAATACAATGTCTGATATTCGGTTGAAGTTTAGGGTACATCCACCCGTGCCTGGTGTCAAAAGGGTGTCGGTATATGCGTGCGTGTCGAAGTGAACGCAGCTGTATGTGCGAGTGTCAGAGAGGGTGTGTGCTGTTGTATGTAGGCTGATTTCGAAATTGAAGAAATTGCATTCGGAATAAGTAATCAGATGAAAAATTTTTGACAGCCAAATAGCTGGCTTGGTGTCTTGCTGAGCGTAATTTCATGGGAAGAGCTGTTATTGATTTTGTCTGATTATCTTGACCTGGCGGGCTATTAGGTAAAATATCTCATGCCAGCTTTTTATTAAAAAATAAATGCATATTGTACAGAGCAGAAAAGTAAAAGGCCCACCGAGTATCTTAGCTGTAGAGATGAGGCTCTCCTTATATATGTAGAGATGCTTGTCGAGGGCGAGTACGAGACAGGGCAGAGTGTGCACGCCGGTCTTACGCGCGAGCGTGGCCTCGTGCGCGGCGTGCACCGTGGCGGCGGTCACACCCATCGGCTGCAGCGCTTCCACCAGCCTCCGCCACGACCCCGCCAGGCGCACGCACTCCATGCACCAGTCCGAGTAGAACAGCACCAGTGCTGGAGTGTGCACGCTCTTCTCCAATATGTTGTTCTCAAAGTGACTGCAAGTGCAAAAGAAATTTGTATTCATTCAACTTTAAAAAAAAAAATTGAATAGCAATTTTGCCGCCTTGCGACTATGCCAGCCCCCCACATAGTACCTAATAAACAATTCTCCAAACCATCATCTAGCCTCTGAGGGCTAGAGATGCTTGGACAAATGTAGTCAGAATTTTGGATTCTTCCATCTGGGGTTCACCTAATGCCCTGTGTATCGCAAAACATTAATTGAATCTGTCTGTCTTTAATTAGTTTAATTTCATTCAACTTAGTATAGCAGATACTACATGGAAAGTTCTGCCGCGGTGGATAGTGCCAATAACAACATACATATCACATCGCAAGTGTTGGGTGATGTAGCCAACCATGTGAGATTATCACTAATAATTAATTACCACCATTACTAATTAGTTCTGCAGGTAACAAAAGAAAGAATTTAAGGTTCAAAATTCCCTTCTCTTAAGCCATTTTAACCCATAATTAATATACATAAAGTATACGTCGACTACACTTTCACTGCTGTAAAATTCATATAGTTGTGACTGACTCAACACGTGCTGCATGAAATTTCAGAAAAAGTAGTGTAAATAAATGTGTGTAAAACTACTTGTAGCAGTAGCGAGCAGCTGCTTCGACCGACCTTTCATTCAGTGCAGCAGTACCAACCCGGACGGGTTAAACCCTACCACCTAGTAAGATATAGGAAGGGACTGACAGTTTTACGTGGAATCTGAACACAGTCACAACACAGTCGTACAGGTATCCTTCGAAGTTCTCACCAAGCCCGGTCTTTTCACGATCAGACGTCGATCCATAGCACCACTGAACTACCGAGGCTACATAAAACTATGAGATATATCATAGATAGATTCGAATAGCTTCATTTATAAACAAAATAGCAAGTTGGAATATAATTACCGTGAGGTGACTGATAGCTTGTGGAACAAGGTGATGTCTTGATCTTGACTCCTGAAGCGAGTGCTGAAAAACTCTTCAAATGGGTCGTTGCTGAAAAAAATCAAGATAACAATTTAATTATTTAATTATAAGGTACGCCACTCTAGGCCATGGCTAATAAGATAGGTCCTAGTGACTTTTGAGGCGACTGAACCTTGTTCCGGAGTTTGATGATATGGTGACTTATTTGCACCGGCATGTTAAAATAAAAGATTTTTTAAATTTTAAATAGCACCTATGAAACACAACTAAACGTAATGCTACTAATAAAACTAATTCACTAAAAAAACCTTAAAATGTTTTATTTTACAATATTAAGATTAATTGTAAATAATAAACACATCAGTACAAGATAGTTTGTAGCCATGTATGAGTCAAACACTGAGGACGTAACCATAGGTAACCAAAATTAATGGTGTCTACATATATTTTTGTTGAAAAGTTGGGTTTTTTTATGCTTATTTTTTTTAACTTTATTTAACTCATTGTGAGTTTTACACTTTGCACTCATTTCATAAACATTCATATTGGTTATGTACCGCTGTTCTGATGCGATCTTACAATGTCGAAGTACAATAACCCTGTCATGTGGTATTTCAAAAAATAGTTTAAAAAGACTAAAAAACGCAGCGATGGTCTGAGATAACTTCGGTGGCGTGGACTGGCACTGTTTTCCCTAAGAAATTGACATGCACTTATTAATTAAACCAAACAGTATTCGCCTGGTCACATTCAAAAGTGAAAAAACAATAGTTGATGCTTGATCCACATAAATACATAGAAAAATAGCAAGTTGTGAAATACCACGTGAAACTTGGGAGGGAAGGGTTAGTCAAGATACCATTGCTTGTGTGACTCGATTGTGATGAACGGTGCAGGGCACAGGCTTAAATACTAAAACAGGACTGAGCTGTACAAATTTCGAGGTAATCATAATAAATCTTCATGCCATGGATCATCAGCATCACCTAGTCTCCTATCTGACCAAGACATAATATTAGTTGACACTTAGTTGGTACTTAGTGCCTAAATAATAAATCTACAGGTTGAGGTTACCTGAAGCGATGGTACTGGCTGTAGTCGTGACGCTGCTTGTACAGACTCTGGTCCTCGTTGGTGATACCGTACAGGTCGTACGCGGTGCGGCGCTCCGAGTCCGAGAGCAGCTCGTACGCCTGCTTGATCTCCACGAACCGGGACTCTGCACTTGCGTCCTCATTCTTGTCCGGGTGCCTTCACACGCACACCACACGCACACCATATGCATCAGCCAGGCATCGCTCCACACTACGTGTACCCAGTGCATGTGTTTATGGAAGTATGTTTTTTTTTATGGAAACTGACACGGTTGGCTACATCACCTACAACACATCCGTGATGTCAGCCCATAACACCGGGTGAACTTGGTGCCGCGTCAGTGCTTCCCTTCATTTCGCGCCGGCTACACTGAACTGGACGGAAAACACGAACTATTTACATAGGAGGTGTTTCGCTCAGTGCGGTGGTATCAACCCGGCCAGGATAAACCCTACCACCTAGTAAGGTAAGAAGGGAAGGGACCTACAGTTTAACGTGGAATCCGAACCACGGTCAGCCTCCAACGGTCGAGCGGTCACCCATCCAATTACTGACCGCGCTCAGCGTTGCTTAATAACAGTCGACTGACCGCACCACTGAGCTACCGAGGCTGACGAATTACCGACTTTTTTGCGATACGTTTGCATAGTATGATCTCCTAAAACTTTGCCGGTAGGAACAGGGTGGGGGTAATCTGTGCGATATACTCACGCACATTCACAACCAGCAGAGGGCTGGGGATTCCAGAACGGGCATGGAAGACTAGGAAATAGGTGGTGGGCTAGTGTATTAGTTTGACTCTTTAGGAACACGTAGGAGTAATTATTTTTAGGCGGAAACCACTCCTTCATAAAAAAAACGATTAAAGATTACTAAAAAAAGATTATTCCTTCATACTCAAAATAAGTTATTCAAATTTAGTCCATGCAAAACTGAGATGCCACCTAAACTTGTAAAATTAATCGCAAATAGAGTTTGTACAAACAGTTCCTTAGATGCAGGGGGCTCAGTCATGGTGACCTCCCACTAACCTCGTGACGTCCCTCGACGTGTTGAGGCACGGATGCTCAACGGCATTTTTTTATATGAAATAGCAAATTATATTCTATTTTAATTTTAATTAATGGGTCGCTACGAAACCCTAAAGTGTTCCATAATTTACACATGCTCAATTTACTCTATATCCCTACATATGCATCAAATTTTCAATAAGATCCTCTGAAAATAAAGAGGCATGAGGCCTGGACTAAAGTCTAGAAGCGATCGCCACTTACCATTCCTTGGCGAGCCGACGGTACGCCTTGCGTATCTCAGGCAGAGTCGCCTTGCGATGTAGTCCTAGAATGGAGTACGGGTCACCGATCTTCTGCGCTGCCGCCAGAGCAGCCAGCAGCGCCACGACCAACCAGCAACATCGCATAGTACCGGACGCCGCGATTCACACTACACTACAGCAAGAGGCACAAATAATTTACATCCAGCCCCCACCCGGCGCTAAGCCGCGCGACAGTTGGTCATTGCTGTATTCAACCTCCTGTAGGGTCGCGGTCGCGCGAAACGAGCAAGAAGGCGCGTCCGAACCGGCCACCCACGGGCTACGGCGGCGGATACGGACGTGGTGGTGATGTGAACGTACACAGGAAAAGGAAAGGAAAACTTCACATAGAAAGTAGTCTGGAGAACTCAACCAAAGTTACTCTATGCCCAGCCAGCACAGCCAGCCAGCAGCAAGCAGCGCAAAGGGCCAGTCACTGTTGTTGTTGTTGTTTTCGCCATAAATAGGCAGGCAAAGATCATCCGACCATACAGCCAAAGGGCCAGTCACTATTTTATTAGAATGTACTCTGTCTGTGGCCAGTCTGCGCGCGCCAGAAACTTAGCCTTGCGGACGAGCGTCTCTTTGTAGTAAGCACCTGACAGGTAACTTATTATTTTTTTCTTACGGAAAGGCAAGGATAGTGTGACCGTATAGCCATAAGTCTTATTTTTCATTCTTTTTCTCATTCATTAAATTTGAATTTGCTGCACCTCATAAAAAAGAACATACAGGATCATAAAGGACCACAAAACACTGCTATTAGTAAAGACTTAGCCTGCGGAAATTAAAACTGGGGCCAAAAATAAAAAAAATTAAATTTCACAAAAAAAATTCATACAAAATGGCGACTTCCGCGAATTTATTTTCAATAGCGACTTGAGATTTCCTCTTCCCCGACGCTGCGGGAAGTGTAGCCCCGCCGTCCTTGCGTAACACAGCGCAGGCACCCATGCTCGCCTCCGCAGCTTCGCCTTTTTCGCAGCCGCTCCGGCTCACACGGGTGCCTGCGCTTTGTTACGGCGGACGGGGGCTGCACTCCCTCCGCGCCTCCGGCTTATAAAAACACTCTAGAGAATAGCCACACTAACAGGTTATGTCGGGGCGGTGGACTTAGTTTTTCGGCAAAGTATTAGTATTAGTAAGTAGTATTACCTCCATTGTCCTTTCAAATGTTGTCAACACACACCTTATCTATACACCATTCTGTACGATGAACGACGAACTTTGCTTCGCTTCTCGACTTTCCTTACAATTTATGCGTTGTGCGTGGCAAGGCAAGCGCGTAATATGGTTTTTTTTCAGCAGAGTCAGCTGTCAGTCAGGTGCTTACTACAAAGAGAGACTCGCACAGTGACAGTAGCCTGTGTTGCCAAGTGGTTGCCACTATAAATCGCCGTTTCGCTATAATTGTGTATGAAGCCTTCGCCTAAAATGTTTCATTTATATGTATAGTTTATTCATTATTCTTACCCTTCTCCCACACATGCGCGCAAACATGTGCGCATGTGAGCGGCCGTAAAAAAGTTCACATACTCGCTCGCGAATACATTCGCGAGTGTACTCGCGAATGTATATTCGCGAGTGTACTCGCGAGTGCTTTTGCAAACCAATTTGCGCTTAACGAAATTCATTCACAGTGTTGTAGATATTGTCGATCAGAGGCGCTGCCATGGACGATGAGTTTATTAACGCGGTTGGGATGGTTTACCTGTGTTCATATAATTAACTCCAACACGTTGTTGCTACACTCCAATCCATATTATTGTTGTTTACTCCCAACTGCCGACACGTGCGCCACTTTCGCAGTCGTGCGCGCAACTGACGATGCACGAATGTGTAGGAGACTACGCGAATGTTCGAGGCTCTCTCTCTTTGATGTGCGTCAAAAACCGACACAGATGTGGTAAAAACTTCGCGAGTGTCGTCCTACACATGCGGACTCGCGTATTCATGCGAATGTGGGCATAATGCCGGTCCTTCACATTCGCACGCTCGCCTCCGCAGCTTCGGCTTTTTGGTCGCCTTCGGCGCACAGTGGCTAATAAGCCCATCCTAGGAGGAATTAAATAATTTATCTAACCACTGTTCTTTGGAATACCTTCTAGCGTTTTGGATAAAGGTATATATCTATCACCCTAAACTGTCAATCAAACACGTGTTGAGCGCGGCACTAGTGTGCAGTGACGCGACGAAGCGGGCGAACGAAATTTCCCCGTTAGACGCGCGTGCGCTTTCAGCCGCGATGCACGTGTTGTGAGAGGAGCACGGTGTTTTTGTTTCATGTTCATAGAAATACATCGTACTCACCATGGAAAACCAAAGTCGAGGTATGTTTATTTGTTTTTGATGCACTCGTACACATGCTTTAAAACATGTATTACAAATTTAGTTTTAAAACGAGTAAACTTAAAAGTTTCACAAAGTTTCATCCAAATGTTTGCTTTAAACGATAGTGCAATGTTTCTACTTATACGTAAAATATGTCATTCCATCGGCTCTCACCGGCACTCGTACAAGTGTGTCGAAATTACAGGATTCGGGTGCGCTCCGACTCGCCACGAGGCTTTCGTCTTTCTGCATTCTGAAGATCTACTAAAATCAGGGATCACAAATGATAATGTAAACAGACTTATAACATTCTACAACATACATACGAATGCTCAAAACAACGCACCAGCGAGAGATGACAGAACCTTCACACACTTTAAAACTTTTCTGTGCAACATTGTTAAGAGGTGGAAAAAGTGCGGATGTCACAAAAGAGTCTTTCTAGCGAAGCACCGTGAATGGCTTAGCGAGGTTTTGACTACTCATACGTCAAGAAAATACTGAAAAATACAAAGTGAAACGTCGCGCACCGTCACCAGTAGGTATAACATTAATTCAGAAAATTTTTGAAAATATGCAATGGATTCAGCAAAGCTTTATTTTGTACAACTGGGTTATCCTATGCCAGTCACAGTGCATAATATTCTTATATATGGAGCAGACGTGATGGAGAGCATGATGTGCCCTATTGGGCAATTGTCAGAAGATGCTTTAGAAGCTCGCCGCAAAGAATATAGAAAATATAGTGAAAACAACACAAGAAAAATTTCTGAAGATTTATTTCGTGTGCTTTTAGTGTCTTCTGACCCCATAATTAGCTCGTTAAGAAAATTACAGAAAGGAAAACTGAGTACTTTGTCTAGTAATGTTCTAAATCTTCTCGAAATACCGAAAATAAATTAATTTAAAATAATAAAAAAATTTTTTTTTTGTTTCAAACCTAAAGTTCATATATTTAAAAGATTTTCTCTGCAGTATGAATCATTAAATCATACATTTTTAATACAAAGCTAGCAAAGTAGCACCAAGCTAATTTACAATGTGATTTCATGAAATATTTCGCAAATCTAATAAATTCCTCCTAAATTGGGCTTATTAGCCACTGTGCGGCGACCAGCCTCAGCCGCTCCGGCTCATACGGGTGCCTGCGCTGTGTTACGCAAGGACGGCGGGGTTGCACTTCCCGCACCGCCGGAGAAGAGGCAATCCTAAGTCGCTATTGAAAGTAAATTCACGGAAGTCGCCATTTTGTATGAAATGTTTTTCGTGAAATTTTTTTTTTGCCCCAGTTTTTGTTTTCGCAGGCTAAGTTTTTTCTAATAAGTGTTTTGTTCGGCAGGCTAAGTTTTTTCTAATAAGTGTTTTGTCTCTAAGTGTTTTGTGGTCCTTTATGCTCCTGTATTTTTTGTGGTCCTTTATGTTTTTTACGAGGTGCAACATAATTATACAAATGAGAAGAAGAATGAAAAAACGCCATTACGGCTCAAGGACCGCTCTGAACATCTTGCGGTTGCAAGTCGGAAAAAAAGAAGAAGAAGAAGACATATACGGTCACAATATCCTTGCCTTTTCGTACGAAAAAAAAAAGGTGAACTGTCAGGTGCTTACTACAAAGAGACGCTCGTGTCACTGTCCGTGTCCGTTGGCACTGATAAAAATATAGCTGCCTGTACCATCCATCCCCAGTGCCAAAGAATATAATACTCCAGTGCTGCACTGGAGTATTATATTCTTTGGTGCATGCTGTGTGTGGCTGTGTGTGGCTGTGTACATGTGTGGCTGCTGGCTGCTGGCTGTGCACCAATCAAAGAGGATATAACCACTGCGTTTTAAGAGGCGGAACTCCCATTTAAGAAAAAGAAGGAAATCATTTCTAATTAATGCCAACATACAGAAACCACACGCACACACTGATGCGCCCAAAGAGAATATAACCATGCGCGCCTTGACGTTTAAAGAGATGTGCACTATTATTTTAATCATATCGATTAGTGATGTTCAAATGTATATAATCGATTGTGATCGTGATCGAATCGATTATTTATAATCGATTCGATTATAATTGTGATTCCATTATTTATTATTTCTCATAACCAGAAGGTATAAACAATAAAACAACGAAACACTGCATGTGAAACAATTTTATTTTCAAGTTTATTAGCCTAGTACATCTAGGACTTTATCATGACGGTAGAAATACTGGCCTCGCTCAAGTAGTATTTTGCATCCGCATTACAAATGTTTGGCCGTGCCTACGGACTCCTTACATGAGACGGGCATAATCTATTTGTAGATTTCCCCCATCTAACTAGGTTACTCGGGTCGGGGAGAGTAAGCTGGAATGCATTTAGGTAGAACAGCTCAGGGGCCAGTTGTATATTATGGATTTCCACTTCAATGCAGGAGGGATGCAAAAAGAAATGTAAAAAAGAAACTCTTTCAATTGATCATCCGTAAGTGGAAGTGCTTTAAGGTCTAAAGTAGGTACTGCATACTTCTTCAGACGAGTTTGTCTGTAGTTGAAGTTATTTTTGTCGAAGTGTTTTCCACAAACAAATCTCAATTGGTTTAGTTTTTCTATGGGAATGTATACCAATTCTTCATTCCCCACTGCTTTCAACCAATCTCTGCACCTGTAATAAAAAAAAAATCTAAATGCTGACTCCATTGACTTATTTTTATAGTTTTTTCGGCATTTTTCGACCAGGATCATCATCATCATCATCATCATCATCATCATCATCATCATCATCATCGGCGTGTTGTTGTCCACTGCTGGACATACAACTCTTCAGTTTTTCTCCAATTCTCCCGGCATTCGACAGCACGGATCCATTGCCCGTCCTCAATGCATCGGCTGTCGTGTCGTGTCGACCACACGCCACTCGCCACGCCAGGTGGGACCTGACGTGCGGTCTTCCTACGCCTCGCTTTCCTGTCTAAAGTCGACAAGGATAAGCATAAAATTAAATGAAGCGAAAGTGCTTAAACTGACTTTGTTGACCGTCGAATTTTGGGGGGTTGCCCCCGATTTGTTATGTACAGCAATTTACCAAAAAATTCAGAACACAATAGTCCGAAAAAATAATGAAATAAATAATTTACCGGTTTGGATCCAAAGGAAACTGGGCGAACAACACACGCTTCCCTGTTTCTTGTTCTTGCTCCTTGAGTCCGCAAATGCAACATTTTCTGCGACTCATATTATGAATTATAGAATAAACAGAAAGAAAGATCTGCCTGACAGACCAAGTGACAGATAACAACCAAAGAGGATATAACCGCACCTTCTAGTTCTACCTACCAACGTCACACAACTATCTATCTACACACACATACAGACACACTTCTTAGGTTGGTGTATTTGTGAAATGTTTTCATACATAATTATTTTCATTGCGTTGCGAGTTACTAGAGACTGGCACCAATCTCAAACCAACCTGCTGTCTGTTGACTAGCTCCTGATCACCGTTCCGTTTCAGTTCAGTGCGTCTCTCTCTCTACGTAACTTTGCTCACCACCCGGCACCCGTTCAACGAACCACATAAAAGTAGGTAAGTTCAATCCATATATTCTGAATACTTATGTACCGTGTCAATTTAGTGCTTGTGTCAGTCACTCAGGCTACATTTCAAGGATAAAAGTGTACCTAATTGACGAAAGGATATAGGCAATTTGCTGCGCAGAATATAATATCCTTGTTCCGTGTTGGTAAGCCCCTACGGCAGCTGAGCTATTATTATAAGTGAGGATATTTAATGTTCGTCTTGGAAAACACACCCTATGGCCCTACTCCCCTCGCCTCGTTATCAATTCCTCCCATGTGAGGCAGTCACTTTAGACATCAAATTAGTTTCAGTACGAAATAAATTGTTTCAAATATTTTATATAGATAGACTAGTCAAAATTTGTGGAAAACTAGGGGCGGAATTCCATTACGAACAACTAGTAAAATAAAAAAATAAAACCATAAAGGACCCCAAAACACTGCTTTTAGAAAAGACAGCCTGCGGGGCCAAAAATAAAAAAAAGTCAGTTGCGACTTAGGATTGCCTCTTCTCCTGCACTGCGGGAAGTGCAGCCCCTCCGTCCTGGCGTAACAAAGCGCAGGTATCCGTCTGAGCTGAAGCGGCTGAGGCTTGTCGCCGAAGGCGACCAAAAAGCCGAATCTGCAGAGCTAGCTATATAATAAAGCTATATAATAGCTACGGATAAGCTCCGGCTTATAAAAAACACTCTAGGGAGTGGCCATGTCAGACCAGTAGTCAGTCGGGGCGTCGCGTTTTTTTGTTGTTAAATATCCAATGGTGAATATGTCGAATCAGCTCATCTCGTTTTGCTTACTTTTATCAAATTCATTATTATTGCTTTAATGAAATTAGCACAAATGCGGTAAATTTTCATGATTACGGCTACGGCAACACTAAATCAGCCTAAGAAAGCTATGAGAGTGTATGTGTGGAACAATGACCTCGCTGGCAAGCCACACAGCGTGACAATTTACAAAAATATACGTACTCCATGAATATAAAAAAAAAGTCTCATGAAATAAGCACTAATTTCTGCAAAAAAAAAAAAAAATTACATCGCTAGAATTGTAAAAGCCTAAACTACACACCTATACTAGTTAGTTGAAAGAAAGTTGTTCCCTTTGGAAACACCAGCCGAAAACTATATCGAAAATCATTATGTTATTAGCCTGTTGCCTTCGAAAGTTATAAAGTGCTGATAGGTGCTGAGTTCCAGGCGTTGTTGCCGCGCCGCGGCATTTCCCAACTTTGAGCGCCGACTTTGACAACTCAACTATTCCGTAAAATTATGAAGTCAAATCAATAAACTCTGTTTGCACTTATAGCCAATGTAATTACCCATTTAAAACAAGTGAGAATTCACTTATTTAGAAGCATAGAAGGATCTGCACTGCTAAAACCAGAATTTTTTTTCTGAATTTTTAATTTTTAACCTGAAATCTACAATTCTCCATACAAATCATATATCAATTTGTAGGTGAAGAAACAAACTCATTAAATAATGCATTTGAAATAAAGTAAGGCTAGGAACCAGTTTACCATCTGCTGGAAATGCCGTCTTACCGATGGTCTGTCCATCCGCCTGCCCTGCATTTAAGTGGCTGTATCTTTTGAACCGTAATAGATAGCCAGTTGAAATTTTCACAAAATATGTGTTATTATAGGTCTTTCAAATTTAGTTAATAGTACGCTAAGGAGGGGTTCTGTATCAGAAATAGATCACTTTTGAAGAACAAAGAATTTTTTTTTTACAAAAAAAATCTTTTTAATGGAAAATGTAAAAAACATAATTTTCTTAATCGTTTCAGTTTCATGCCAGGAACAAAAAAGTATTCCAACACATAGATCTCTTTCTTTAAGAAATTGTGAAAAACCACAATTTTAGTTTTATTAGTATGGAATAGAAAGAATTTTATTTTTTTTACCATCTTACAGGTGTTAAATCATAATAGAGACTTTTTTGTTACTGTTATGAAACTGAATCGATTAGGCTATAAAAATCGAGCACCATTTTTTTTTAAATACATAAAAAAATATTTTACATAAAAAAAAACCCCAAGGTCCAAAAAATTTTATATAGGTTTTACTCCATATATGATACAGAACCCCCCCTTAGCATATTATTAACTAATTTTGAAAAAAAAAAAAACCTAAGGTTGCACTCCGGGAGTGCCGGCAGAAGTGAAAACTTAAACATCAACGTTGTGCATTTTTGAATATTTTGGAATGGTTGGGGAATAATTTCGCACAAATTGGTTTATTTATCAGTATAAAAGTACTATCATTTATGTGGTAAAATACAATATTCATTTATTGCGCTATCGTAGACAAACATGACAATTTATATTACATAAAAAATTTAACACTACAGAACTATTATAATTATTTTACATCTAAAAGTTTATTTCTCAGAAAAATGAACTTTCATCCATAATTTCAACGAATCTTACGCTTTTTCGATCAGGATACGGATCTGACGCGAGTTTAAAATTTTTTACCCATCTAAAAAAAGTGCCAAGCGCCGCTAAAGAAGTTTCGAATCTTACGCTTTTTCCACAGAGCACGGAATACCCCCGCCCGCGCCCCCTCCTAGAGGCGCCCTGAGCGCGATTTCCCTACAACGGCGTTGAAGCCTGTAGGCGTGGCCTATGACTTACATATGTCTGTTGTGCGTGTGCATTTGTTTTGTGCGTGTGCCTAACTTGCTCCTCTTTGTGTGTAGTGTCGATACTAACACACACACACACATACGAAGCGCTAGTAGCACTGCGTCCAGTTATTGGGTTTCAAATATTATCCCTTAGGGCGCCTCTAGGAGGGGGCGCGGGCGGGGGTATTTCGTGCTCTGTGGCTTTTTCGATCAGGCTACGGATCTGACGCGAGTTTAACATTTTTTACCCATCTAAAAAAGTGCCAAGCGCGTTGAAGAAGTTTTCACTTCAAAAAGTGAAAAATTAATGTACAAGAAACATGTTTCCTTAATAATTTTTTTTTTGCTCTATCGTAAAAAAAATGGTAATATGTACATGCAAGCTCATCAACTTGGTGCGGTTATAGCGCAAGCAAACTCTAAAGTAAAACAACAAATAATAAAAATTGGCCAATAACATGGTGGTACGGAAACAATTCTGCAATTTGGACATTTGTTTTAATATGAAATTGACCTCTTTTGCACATACAGCTTTATTTGAAATATAAATTATAGAGCGCCTCATGTTCACAAAGAAAGATACCTAATGCAAGATAAACATTGTATTACGCAATCACAACCAATGTAGATTATAACATGAGCAGCAATCTCCAGAGCTTGTTATATTATTGTATGCAAGGCAATGAAATGTATAATCGTTCGCCAAGGTAATCGAGTAATACAATATGATTAGATAGTATAAGATTTAAGTATGTATCTCTCATGTCATGAGCGAGTAGACAAAAACTTAATAAGTTTATCAAGTTACTTATTTCACAATGTTGAATAATTACTTTCAGATTCAGGTCAAAATCGCTGACTCACATCCATTATTACTTTATCACCTACATCAATAAAAAAAATCACAAATTCTGAAAAATTATAATTGTCCAGAAGCAAGCTGCCACAAATACGTCCCTGATTGTAATTATATTTTTGACAGGTATCCACCTGCAAGAACTAAACTTCTACAGATTAGTCTAAAAATAACGCCAATTAGTTCCCTCTCCTGGGCGGAAGTACGAGAAGTAACTGGCACTGTGATGCGGAAAAGTCCAAAACTGTGGATGAAGAGAATTTGTGTTATTATCTTACACATTTTTACTATAATTTATTTTTTAATTTATTTACATTATCCACTTAATGCACTGTCCCCACATTATGAAGGTCAATAAACAATAAACTCGCCTTTTGTGTTCCATGTGTTTTGTGGTTAATTGTTTATTGTATAATTTCATCCATAGGTTCTTTCATCATGCCTATGCTTGGACATGTCGAAATTTCCGTCAGTTCTAATTCATTGCGAAGAAAAAACTGACACTTCGCAAGTCACAATGTTTTGTTAGTACCTCATACATAAGTATTATAGTGCAAATAATGAACTGATACTACCGCTCACAATAACATTAATATTTACAGCATAAACGAGAATACCTTAAGAATGTGACCACTCTGCCTATTTACATTACCTATATCTGGTGTAATAGTGCCATCCTCAATTTTGATACCTCAATACATCAACTCCAATCAAAAACAATTAGTATAAGTTTACAAAGAAATTTAATAAATAAGCCATATTAAACATCTAAAAGTGTATCCAACTGTCAAAGTTTGTTAGTGGGAAAACAGTACCTAGTCAGAGAATTATTTTCCCAATGACATCTCACTTCTCACTGTGCGAAAATGCGAAGGTATATTTGTTTGTTTGTTTGTTCCTCTTTCACACCTGAACGGCTGGAGGGATTTTGACGAAACTTCGTATAGGGGTAGTGTATATCCCGGAGTAACATAATTAAAAAAAAGTTGTCAAGTTTGAGTCGAGCTCGCGTAAAGAGGGTTCCGTCCGTACCATCCAATTTTCTGTGAGAACTAGAAGGATTAGGATTTTCGTTTACTTTTTTGTAAATTAAGTGAATATCTTATGGTACAGTTCAATTAGTCTAAGGAGAGAATCGCGTGTGTAGTGGTGTGTACGTGAGCACAATGTATAGTGCATTCGCATTTATAATCCCGTTGCACTTTTCGATGTTTTCATAAATATTTGTATCAATGTTTTAAATGATATTAAGTATAGTAATGCAATATTATTTGTTATTACATCGAAATATTAAGACTAAAGTTCACTGTCAAAAACAAATACTTATAAATGTTGCTATGTTAACTCATTGACAATAAATTATTTTTATTTACAAAATGTTTGTTAACTCTAAATTTTTATGTGAACAATTTACGACCGCATTGTCGATATTAAGAAACATGGACTTTACAACGAGATATTTTCAATCAATAAAATAACTTGTATATTTAACACTTTTTACTAGAAAAAGCAGGATGAAAGTAACACTACTATACGCTTGTCAGAAACCGGTTTGGTTTGGATGACGAAACGAAAGCGACGGACAGTCGACTGTGCGTACCGTACACCGTGTCCGTATACCACACACACGCGATTCTCTCCTTAGACTAATCGAACTGTAACATAATTTTTTAAAGTGGTCAAGTTCGAGTCGAGCTTGCGTAAAGAGGGTTCCGTACCATCATGTTTTCTGTGAGAACTAGGCTTAGGATTTGGGATTAGGGAAAGGGAGGGAGGGGAGGGGAGGGGATAGGTGGGGGCAAGGGGAGGGATGGGTTGGGGAGGGAAACGGAGGGAATGGAGCGGAGGATGGGTGGGGGGAAGTGGAGGGGAGGGGAAGGGAGTTTGTTTATTGCTTATGTTGATAAAAAGTTTGGACGAGTAGTTTAGATTGTAGGATAGTGTTTTTGCAAAATCATAGAAATCTCACGTGTCCGAAATTATGTTAGTTTACAAATACTTACAAGAATTTGATGTACTTAAAGCTATTTCCAGAAATTTTATTTTTATTTTCCCTAGATATTAGTGGTTGGGGAAGGAATTGGTAGGGAGGAGGGGTGGGGGGGAAGTAAGGGAGGAGGGAGGGGGGAAGTAATGGAGGAGGGGTGGGGAGAAGTAAGGGCGGAGGGGTGGGGGAAGTAAGGGAGAGAGGGAGGAAGAGAGAATATAGAGAAACGATTGTTTATTATCATATTTGAATTTAAATCGGATTTGCTGTTAAATCGAGTCTACAGCGAGCGAAGCCGCGGGCAAAAGCTATAAATAATAAATATGTAAGGGATGGTCATGGAGTATGTTACTTTGTTTTATGAGATACTACGTTTGTAGAATCTATTGACGATTTTTAGAAATATTTTCTGTATGTATGTATGTTCCTCCATAACTTTTAAACCGATCATCTGAATTCGATGAAACTGAGCGAAATGAAGGGAAGCACTGACATGTAACTTAGTTCACCTGGTGTTATGGGCTGACATCACGGATGTTGTAGGTGATGTAGCCAACCGGTCAGATTCCATAAAAAAAAAATATATATATATACAAGCCCATTTTACTATTATACGGGACACAGTTTCGGTTACGCTAACATGTGGCTCTCATACAAACCGAATTGTTACGCGCGCCGAAATAAAGGTACGGTAGCGGGCATTTCTTCTTTTTAAATATGAATTTCACGCTAGCGAAGCCGCGGGCAAAAGCTAGTTTATTATAAATCTAACATTATGTATTACAAATACAGTTGTACAGTAAAGAATATTTTGATTTGGCGTGTGTGTGTGGTTGATGACCAACGATAGTTACTGTCTCATGAAATATTGTTAACGTTGTGTGTTCTTCATGGCGAAATAAATATCTGAATCTGTGAATATACTCACATGTAACTCTGTTATTTTTACAACCAAGCAAACAGTGAAAAACAAACTTATTCTCATTGATTGTTGTTAGAGGCTAAATGCTCCTCAAGGTTCAATTCATTGTTAGAATTGATGTTTCCAATCTTATCTTTCTATGTTCATGTACGATTGATGTTATCATAAACGGGTGGATGGAACACTTTATAATTAAAATGTTTAAAAGTAGTTGTGACTTGGCAGTTTAAATTTGTATGAAATGTAGGGCTATTTATGTCTTATGCATTGGGCAACCTGTCTCCTGAGAGGGGATGAGAACATTTCCTGCAGCAGGTTTAGACTAATGCGTTTGGTTGACTTAGGTAGTTTCTAAATAAAATTTACAAATACAGGGTACATAATACAGGGTGTTCGGCACATCGACCGACAAAAATTTTTTGTGGGTAAGTGGGGTCATTTGCAACGTTTTGCCCCAAGATACCTTTTGTCAGATGTCACGTGGCATCGATTTTTTTTCTTTATTTTTGAAAATAACCAAAAATTTTGTTCTGTCTGTGTGCCTAATTTTGGCCACATAGTGAATTATTTGTAGGACATGTGGTATACCGTTGGAAAGGGCGTAAACTAGCGAAGTTTAAAAAAAATTAAGCTATCAATTGCTGTAAGTTTTTTTTTTTAATGAATTAAGAAATTAAGATTCTGTCATATGTTTACTCGTTCTCGGGAGTTTGGGAGGTCATGAGACCTTTTCATGGTATTAACTTCATCAAATAATATTTCTTCTAGAACAAATACATCGTAAAATTCAATAAATTTTATTTCGTGCTGATAAAATCATAAACAAAAAAGTTACAAGGGTTTAAAGCTGGGATTTTGGTAATTTTCAGAAATAAAGAAAAAAAATCGTATCTAGATACCACGTGACATCTTACAAAAGGTATCATGGGTCAAAACGTTGCTAATAAATAACCCCACTTACCTACAAAAAAAATTTGTCAGTCGATGTGCCGAACATCCTACATACAGGTACAAAAAATCAATTGGGTTGGCAAGTCTAGTAAATTAAGCAGATATTACATATTGTGGTCTCCTTGGAAATTAGATAGGTACTTACCTATAAAAATAGATGTGATTGTGTAAACAGGGACAAAACGCACTAAAGAACTTCTTACAATTAGGATTTCCTATACTATAGGTGTATCATTGCTGTTGGTTTAGGTATAATAATATAGTAATAATTTCTTATTGCAGAAATGGAGGCTCTGTCAGATGCGCTGCAAGATTACAAGGAGCTGGTGGGGACAGTGGCGGGTGTGGTGACCATCGGCCAGATGTTCTCGGGCACATTCATGTGCTATGATATAGTCAAACAGAACAACACTAAGGGTGTCGGCATCATGCCCTTTCTCGGAGGTCTAGTGCTGTAAGTGTGTTGTTTGAGAAAAATGTTTTCTATTTATTGACTTTAGTGTGATATTTGTAGATTTTGGAAGTATTTTATACTGTGAAGCTTTGTTTGAAAATGATTATAGAAATAGTTGTACCTACTGTAGATTAAGGTACAACTATGCAACATTTCAGGCTCAGAGATAGCTAAGTTTGATAATAATAATTTTTTTTTATTGCACACAAAACATTAACAAACACACAGAAGTCAGAAGATAACATACAGGAGAACAATATTAATACACACACAAACAAGAGAACAATAGTGTGCAAAGCTGGACTTATCACTTCAATCTGCTGGCATGGCACCTAACTGAGCGTGGTTTCGCGAGGAGAGGTTATTTTTGCTCTGTCGACTGCACCATATTGGTCTCTCGGCAAAGCCACCCATGCTGGTTTACATAAAAAAAAGTGGTTTATTCCAGTAAACCTTTTGATAATGTGTTAACCAGTTAGATGATGTGTTAAAGAATAATAAAAAGACAGAAGCACTATATGAATTGTATAATAGGTATGCAAATATTTAAATTTATTCTAAAACAATTAATTTTTCAGGAGTATCCTAAATTTAAAGTTTGGCTTCCTGCTTCGCGACAGTACAATGATAAACGTGAACTTTGTTGGTATAGCGTTAAACATTATCTACCTAATGGTATTCTTCAACTACGCCGCGGATAAAGGGCAGGTCTGGCTGAAGATGGGCCTCGGAGGAGCATTCGCAGCCGCACTTATAGGCTACACGCAAGTGGAGGATCCCATCAATGTGGAATACAGATTTGGATTAATTTTGACCATTCTTATGTTTGCACTCATCGCTTCTCCGTTGTTCGACCTGGTGAGTGCATAACTATTTAGCTAATGATGCTTGCACCGAAATACTTTATGTGTGCATTTAACCCTTTGCCTCTGACCCAATTAGATATGCTTACTCCCCTTCACTTCATGCCATTTCCGCCGCGCGAAAATCCGCGAAATTTGAGCGCTGTAATAAGCGTTGAAAACTGTAAACATTTCGTAAATTAAGTCATATCAATAAACTATTTTTGAATTAAAAAAAAAAACAAAACAAAACAAGCCCAACATTTTTTCCCAATTTTTCTAACCTAAAATTGCCGAATTACCCTCTGCAAATCATAATTGACACGTACTTAGTTGAATAATTGAACTATTCAAATAATGCATACTAAATAACATTATTAGACTAGAAACTAGAAACCAGTTTATGCCATCCTGCCAGAAATGACGTAGGTATAAATTTACAGCCATCAAAATATTTTTTTTTTATGGAAACTGACATGGTTGACTACATCACCTACAACATTCGTGATGTGAGCCCATGACGTGAAGAGAACTAGGTGCCATGTCAGTGCTTCCCTTCATTTCATGGTCTTTTGATCTGGAAATATTTTAAAGTGTGTTCTTTCTACGGGGAAGGCAAAGGTTTTTATCGATACAACCCACCATTCTCATTCGTTTTAATAAGAACCGGTTATCGACCCGCGCATGTGTTGTGGGCGGTAACTGTAGTTAGACGCGTAAAACCTGCGCATGTGTTGTGGGACGGAAAGTGTTAATATAGAAAAATATTCTGAGCATTCTTACACTATATACATACTTTGGGTTAAATATTTATAATTCATTAAATTGATTAATTCAGCCCAACTTGGTACCGGTGACTGCATCAATATTATTGTAATGAAGGCTTTGCTTCCGTAATACCAAATGGGTAGCTTTGTCTACATTACATAGTGGTACACTCAATTTTATTTATGTTCACGAGTAAGCAGATTACGTTGGCAGTATTTTTACAGAAATAAAACTTTTTTAATTGGCGAAAAATACCAAGAACTTACAGAGATTATTTACAATCAAAGTATAAGTATAAGTATAAATAAGTATGAAGTATAATGAACGCACTGCTAAACGCCCGCCGAGATGACCGCTGCAGTCACGCGCCCGATATGACGTCACACCGCACGCGCTAGTCATCGCCACTGCGTGCGGACACTCTACAGCTTTGATGCTTTATTTATCGTTTATTAAAGTTTTATTCTGGTTTTTTTATTAAAACTTTAATAAATCTGTTTTTGGAGACAGCTCATCCCTTCTCATGACTTTAAACCATTGTTTTCGCAAATTAACGTCTTCAGGTACTATTATAATTAATATTATTTTCAGTGTAGATATTGTTGTTGATAGAAATTTTAGACCAACACAATTTTTATAAGACTGCTGCTTAGACAGAGACATTTTTACGAATTTTACGGACTGCTCATTCCGTGCGCTGTAGTCGTTTGCCTGCGGCGTACTGGCGCGGGGACGCGCGGTCTGATGTCACTCTGGCAATCGCCGCGGTAGGTCGTCAGGGAGTTATCGTTTATTCCCGCGCGCTTTAAATTGATTCCCTTTAAATTGCTCTAACTTCGTCAATTCTTATCGTATAACAATAAAACTTATGCCAAAATTTTAGTTAGGAAAAGTTCTTTCCAAATAAAAAAAATTGGTGGAATAGTCTATTGACTTTATTGGTTGACTTTTTTTCAGGGTAACATAATCAAGAATGAGAGTACGGAAGGAATGCCGTTTCCAATGATATTCTCTGGCTCCATAGTTACATTCATGTGGCTTCTCTATGGTATCATTTTGAAAAACCAGTTTATTGTGGTGAGTTTTACTTCACTAATATTATATACTAGTCCTCACGTGGCAACTAAAAAGTTAAATTATGAATTTAAAAAACCCCATCCTTGAAAAGTAAAAAATAATTTCCGTTGACTTACTTAAAGGAGTCGGTGGACCACTAAGTAAATTCGCGCAGCTCTGAGTTTTAAATTTTATTTACTTAGCGGTCCCCCGACTCCTTTAAGTAAGTAAACGGAAATTATTTTTGACTCTTTTAGAGTCGGGGGTTTTTTAAATTTATAATTTGACTTTTATTTCAAGCTTTTTAAAAAAAAAACGCATGCAAATCGGTCCACTTTTTGAGATCATTATTTTTTTTATTACCTAATTACTTGATTACAAACATAGCTAAGAACCATCCCGATTAAACAAGCTTCCTAATAAAAAACACCGCATCCAAATCGGTCCATCCATTTGGGAGCTACGATGCCACAGACAGACATGAACACTTTACCAATGCTCAGCTATATGAATAATAGCGTGATGTATGAGGGAGGAGGGGAGCTATGTCTAACAGTGGGACAGTATAAAGCTTATACGCTGACTGACCGACAAACTTATCCCACGGGTCTGGGTCCGTGCTCCACCTAGGTTCTCCACCTGGGTGGAGCATGGGATACTTAGATTTTATATGCTATGTCCATGCTCCAACTACCATTAAGTACAGTCGTGTGCAAGAGTGTAATTTAGTGGGTCCACGGGGAAAACTATAAATCAAACATTGATTTCTAAGAGAGGTAATAATATTATACTTAACATGTTACATGTGACATAAATATTATGCGCCCTTCACCGTTTTATTTCATCGTCAATAAAAAAATCATAATAAACTGGGAACGGTTCTAAAGTGCCAGGGCAGCAGAAATTTAAAATAAATAAATAAAAAAAAATATATTACATTTTACATTCAGAAATGAGCCTGTACCATTCATGAAAATATAATTTGTTCATTATTACTCATATTTTTAACCCCCGACGAAAAAAACGGAGGGGTGTTATAAGTTTGACGTGTGTGTATGTGTGTGTGTGTGTGTGTCCGTCAGTCTGTGGCATCGTAGCTCCCAAACAGATGGACCAATTTGGATGCGGTTTTTTTTTATTAGGAAGCTTGTTTAATCGGGATGGTCTTAGCTATGTTTGTAATCAAGTAATTAAGTAATAAAAAAAATAATGATCTCAAAAAGTGGACCGATTTGCATGCGTTTTTTTTTTAAAAAGCTTGAAATAAAAGTCAAATTATAAATTTAAAAAACCCCCGACTCTAAAAGAGTCAAAAATAATTTCCGTTTACTTACTTAAAGGAGTCGGGGGACCGCTAAGTAAATAAAATATAAAAACACAGAGCTGCGCTTGTATTTACTTAGCGGTCCAACGACTCCTTTAACCCTGCAGTGCACGCGCGCGGACTCAGACTCCGCACGTTTACTATAATCAAAATATATTCTTTCATTTTCATCTGACGTCCCTCGCGCCTTAGGTACCTTCCTCCCGCAGGAGGGGCTTTCGTTTAGTTCAATCATTCGCAAATTAGCGAGCCCAGGGCGTGTATGAGTGAGACTTGCGGACTCGTGAGTCCGCGCGCGTACATGGGTGTTATGGACTGCGGAGTGTGAGTGAGTATGTGTGGGTTTATGTAAAAAACAGACCCACTAGATATCGGTGCCATAATGGTAAATTGTCTAACATCTGTTTGCCTTAAGCATGTAGATTCGATAAATTGAAAAAAAATCGCGTTGTTTGTAAACAAAAACAAAATGATCAATGTTATGTGTGCTTATGTTTATGTATTTTTTTCTTTGTGACAATATGATTCTAAGAAGTTAATTGTTTTAGGTCTAATAATACAATAAGTACTATAAGTAAATGTAAAGTAGTAAAGTACAATAAGTAAATGATTACATTTTTGTTTTTAATCAACCCTGAACAGAGCCCAATAATAGAAGGGGGGCATCCTTGCG
Source organism: Nematopogon swammerdamellus (assembly GCA_946902875.1). Classification (NCBI taxonomy): domain Eukaryota; kingdom Metazoa; phylum Arthropoda; class Insecta; order Lepidoptera; family Adelidae; genus Nematopogon; species Nematopogon swammerdamellus. The sequence continues at coordinate 10,079,170 of OX336335.1, read as the reverse complement.
GAGTCTGAGTCCGCGCGCGTGCGTCCGTGTGAATTTTAGGTGCGCGTGGACTGCAGGGTTAAGTAAGTAAACGGAAATTATTTTTGACTTTTTAGAGTCGGGGGTTTTTTAAATTTTTAATTTTATACATTCTAAATCTGTTCAATTCATTGTGTAGGATTCGAGTAGTTTATACATACTCGAAAACATAAGTTATTTATTACATAAAAAAAGTATGCAAAAGACATTAAATTCAATTAAAATATAAATTTATAGGTATCTATATATCTATCTATCTTTAAATTTGTTTGTTCAGGTACAAAATGTGGTCGCTCTGACCCTGTGCGCTATTCAGCTGTCGCTGTTCGTCATCTACCCCACCAAGCCTAAAGGGAAACCCTCCAGCAAGAGCAAGGCCAAGAAAATAAATTAACAACTTGTTTCAAAGATCGTATACGCTGTTCAACAGCTGTTTTTATCAAAGGTTCGTGCGCCGTCTTCCCGTGGTGTTAGCAACCTCATAGAACAAATTTTATGTATTATTTTCTTATAGATTAATGTATGACTGTACAAAACTTGATTGTGCAAGTGTTTATGTATGCGAAGGAGCAATTTACTTGCAAAGTCCTACATTCCTTGGCTTATTTAATGCCTGGTTAATTAAACATATACCAATATTTTATTAAAGGGAGTTAAGAAATGTGATGGACCTTGGTGCTCAATCTTCTGCTAATTGAATGAACTGAAAATTTGTACGTAGCTAAGCTATTCATAATGTCAACACTTATTGTATGCAAGTGTTACCAATAATTTGTCATCGTCACGTCAGTTTTGTATGTGGCTCACTTTCGCGTATATATATTCAATTAGGTGTGTCTAAATTTGCAAATGATTTTGTATGAGATTATGCCTTTATTTTTCCTTGAAGGTCCTACGAATAAAAAATAAACATGGAAGCTGCATAGCACAGCAATCTTAAAGCAAGTTGGCTCTCTAACACATAGGTACAGTACCCGGCAGTAAATAATGTATGTACATCGAGCTTGAGAAAGAGACAATCCGGTTGTAGAGCGTCGTCCCTGTCTTTCTTCTTCGGCAGTCTTCCGTTGATGTGTGATGGATGACCGATGGATGAGTGATGTGACTGCACATGTTAGATGTGGTTATATTCCATTGTTTATGAGTATCACATCTTAATTTAAAGTAAATGTATTTGTAATGGAGACCTGTTGTGTTTTATCAGTACCATGGGCGCTGCTCTGATGAACTCGCTTCCCTTATCCCACCTTATGTTCGCATACACCAAACCCGCCATACTCTCGCGGAACATCCCTTTGTCGTTGACAGAAGAGTTCTTCGAACTGCACGATTCTCTGAATTGTTCTTGTGTTGCACTGGAAGGGTGTGGAATGGGCTTTCGGGGAATATTGTTCCCTAGTCCTACAATCCACGGATCTTCAACTCACGATTTAATAGCCTTTCCCCAGCGTCTCCCTTCAAGTCGGACTGGCACCTTCTCGAGGGTGAAATTGGCTGCGCCTGAGGCTCCGGCCTCGAGCACAGTCACCTACGTGGGAGGCAATAAAAAAGTCAGGACTTGTCAAAGGTCAATCAAATCTTCCAGTCTCTTTCCTTCCAGTAGGTTTTAGAGAAAACAGTTTTTCATTAAAAGTTGGAGAAGATAAAATTTACTACGAAATTGACCCTATAAATTGTTTTCATCATCACCATACTAAAATTTTCCAAGTTACAAGACCGAACATACCTATGGACCTTTTATAACAGTTATGTCTTCATCAACAGTTGGGAATTTTGTTCATATTTCAAAAGAGTCATTGCCCGTAATTTTTTACTACAATAATTTGTTACCAATATTTCAGAATCACCATATGAACGTACGAGTAACACGAAAAATGAAATTTTACAGGAAGGCATAATTTGGGACCCTTTTTTTATGGAAACGACACGGTTGGCTACATCACCTACAACATCCGTGATGTCAGCCCATATCACCGGGTGAACTAGGTGCCATGTCAGTGCTTCCCTTCGGTCGTGTCGACTACACTGAACTGGACGGAAAACTATTAACATACCTAGCCGCTTCGACCGACGTTTCATTCAGTGCGGTGGTACCAACCCGGGTGGGTTGAACCCTACCACCTAGTAAGGTAAGAAGGGAAGGGACCTAGAGTTTTACGTGGAATCCGAACCACGGTCAGCCTCCAACGGTCGAGCGGTCACCCATCCAAGTACTGACCGGCCCAGTTTTGCTTAACCATCAATAGCGACTGTCGACTGTCTGCACCACTGAGCTATCGAGGCTGACTAAATTATAATATTTGAATAAATTATAATATATAAATATTTGAAGTGCCATTTGCAATTCCATGTTTATTTTATTTGTATGTAATATCAATGTATTGTTAATCTCTGTACTGTGTCACTAAGGCCCACTTGCACCAACACAAATTTAATATTTAAACCAGTTTAACTCGTTAAGCTAGCACCCGTTGACTGTGGGAACCGCGTTTAAATCCATAACTCGCTACTTAACTTTAAACTCGTGTTGGTGCAAGTGGGCCTAAGAGTAATTAAATGCGAATTTGAAACAGACATCATATTATTAAGAAAAGTGAAACTGTATAGATAGATAGTCATTGTCTGTGATTATCATATTGTTCATATATTTTTATCTAATACAAATTATTGCCTTTCTGCAGTTCTTGCTAATATTGACATTCCGCTAGTATTTGTTTAATTGTTAGTTAATTTAGCAGATTGTTGAATCTTCACTGTGCCAACCTACCAACGATCTCACCTAAATCTGGTTGAATCTGGATTTAAGTGAAAGTGTTGCAAACTTTTAGTATAGGTACATTTCTCTTTCACTTTTAAATCAAGTTGTATTAATTTTGAATAATAAAAGTGTATGATTTTAGCTGTCACCAATTGAGGATGTTTTGAATTGCCCAATTAATAAGTGTGAAAATTGGTCACACGCTTTTGCTTTCACACGTTTCGTAGCTATTCCCTTCTTTCACGCGTAACGAGTGCTACCGTTCACCGCCCATCGCTTCTATGCTCAGAAAAATGTGATTTTCTTTATAACCGTTAAGCATCAAATTTCAAGATTGTTTTCATGTCGTGGGCTCTAAATGGACCTACTTCAATATACTTTTTTAGATTTATTGTTAGTTGCATTGTAGTTTAAGCATTTAATTTTGGAATAATCTGTTTTTATTTTGTTTCATGAACAGTTTCTTTTAAGTTGAGCTCTTCTAATCTAGTTATAACTTTTGTTACAATTTTTGTAGTTTGTATTGCAGCTTATTGTTGAAAAACTTATATTTGTATATCTTCTTCCAGACTATTTGTGTATACTTGTAAGGTTTTTGCTATAATTCCTGTAGTTCCAACTATTATAGGTATGATTCTGGAATTTGTTTTCCATAACCTTTGTATTGCCATTTAATATTTCGTCGCTCTAGTTCTTGTTTTGGGCACAGACCATTTTTGGCGAAATTGAGTTATGAATGTAGAAACATTGAAAAAAAAATTACGCATCCGATAGACAAAAAAAGATCTTATTTTTTAAGCAGTAAAGTACTTTTTTCAGAATCCATATCCAACATGTGAAGAAAACGTTTAGTTCTTAATTTTGGCATATCCAAAAATTTACCGAATTAATATTTATTGAATTCTTAATTTGGGTATATCCATGTTCCCGCCAATCAGAGCGCAGGGATTTTGCTTACGTCATCTCAGTAGACGCCATATTGTCTATCTTTATCAGTGGAATTTACAACGCGAACCGTTTTTCATTCGTGTTTTTGAATAGTTTGCAAAGGTTTTTGCTGATTTTCGTCTGAAAATCTACATCATGGACATGGAAGTGACTCCTGAACCAGGAGGCAACACACTTGGAAGAAGATACGCGACGTAAATAAGATTTATCTACAATTTATTAAACTAACCTAAAACAGCTGGCTGTTATACAGGCTGCGCCTTTTCGTCGTCAGGGTGTGTATCAAATTCAAATTGAATGCGCGGTATAGCTTCCAATATCAGATTACATAAAAAAAATATATATTAAATACCTACTTTGCGTGGTGTAGCTTCAATATCATATTACATTTAAAAATAATATGTAAGTTTATATACCTATGTTGAAAGTTTATGAATACGCTAATTTGAATACGTGTAAGAAGTTTCATGATCGATGCAAGAATACTACCAATCTCACTCAAACAATTTGTAAAAATTTCTTTATGCGTAATAAAAACAAAAACAACCTGTGTGTGTAAACTAGGACGTGCCAAAAACAAGAACTGAGAGAATGCTACTCATGAAATGCCATATCCACGTTGTCTTGGGGCATATCCATAAAAGTTAACGGACTTTTTGCAACTTTGTGGCATATCCAAATGTTAGTAATTTTAATTAATTTGTTTTAATGTATGTAAATAAAAAAAGAGTGCTATCCACTATAGGGGTATTTCTTCTACATACTGTTAAATTTTGATGCAAAAAGGATTAATGTTTTATTTTTAAAACAGAAAAAACCGTTTCCTGTAAAATTTTATAAATGGCGTATGCCCAAAACAAGAACTAGGGCGACGATTTAGTAAATTTATTTTCTATTTCTTTTTGTAATTATTGTTGTTAAAAGGAACATTGACATCAATGTATGTTTCGGTGTTGATTTTATCTGTATATATAAGGTGCTTCGTTATTCATGTCAAAAACTGCGGGAGGGCTACACACACACACTCAAACAAATACGTTATAGTTTTCGAGAAATTTAACAAAACATGTTTGCTACCTAAACATTAAATAGATCTGTGTGTACCAGTAGGTAACTTGCAATGTACGGGTAAAAGACCGTACTATGTTCAAACGCAGAACAGCTGTTTGTTGTGTTTTTTAATGTGTGAGAGGGTGTGTGTGCGTGTGTGAGTATGTGCGGGTACTCTTCACTTACACAGCTAGTAGGTAGGAACTTACATACTAGGTACTTACCTACATTTACAAAAATTGCTGGAAATAGCCACCTTGCACTAGGATGCAAAGAGTGGCCTTCCTCGCGATGCTTTGATTCACACGAACTAGAGTGTCACTGTCACATACCGAATGGGTTTACGATCCGGACACGCAACTCTTCTTCATTCTCCACGGTGGTGGTGTGATCATCCTGGCCATAAACTAGGTCCTTGGCCCGTCCCCAGAGTCCCATCTAGCGGCCGTACATACGTCATAGTATGTTGCTCATACATCGCCACACACAGCAGTAACTAAGTACCAGTTTGAGTCTCGGTAACCGGCATTTTGAATTTGCGAAACATGACATGCTCTCTCGCGAAACTATTGCAACACACTGACGAAAAACAAAGAAAGTGCCCCCTCTCCGCCGCGCCCGCGGTTAGTGCGGGGGGCGGCGGCGCAGGCGCAAGCAAAGCAATGCATACCTAGCATACGCACACACGGAAATGAATTACTGTCGGCATAGGAGCTGTCGGGCGTCGGCATCCCCCTTTGTCGCAAGTTCGCTCGCTCGCTGCCTTTTTAGCCTGCCGACAAAGTAAGTCACAAGGTCACTAGGCCTTTTATCAGCGCGCCACCGCCACTCTAAAACTAGCTACCTACCTACCTTCTACGTGTGCGGTGTGTGTGCCTACGTTTCGTGTTTGGCAAGGGTCTAGCTAGGTATCTATAGCATGATTGGTTTTTACAGCTATTTTATTAAATTTTTTTGTTACGAGAAAAAATGCTCCTATAAACATGTTTTTTTTACGTAAAGTGTTTATTTGAGTGCGTATGTAACCCTCCCGAAACATTTGACATGAATAACGAAGCTACTTATATTAAGTATATGTAGTCGTGATAGATAAAAAAATATGTATATATTTATATCTTTTTTTATATTATAGATTTTGAATGACTTTTTGATGAATTTACTACTTGACCTGTAAACATTATATTCTATTAATTTATTAAAGTTGAGGACCCCTGACATTGTTTACACTAACGAGGTATTATGTACTAGAGTTCTAACTCGGGCGATGGGCATTGCTCCGCCGAGCTGAGGCACAATTTACGAATTGGGGCACATCGAATCTAGTCGATCGCGAGCGGCCGAACTCGTCGCACGCGTCACCGCCTGCGCGCATCGCGCATGCCCGGTTGTATTCAATGCACATGTTGTGACATGTTGGGTTGGCTTTGGCTGGCGTTGTCGCTTAACGGTTGCTAGCCCCTCTCCCGCTCGATTCCCGCCCCCGCCTCGCGCGAGCCCATCACCGCCCGCTAGCCCCACTCCGGTCGCTTCCCGCCCCGCGCGAGCTCCCCTCTGCCGCTCGACTCTGCGCTCCGCCTCCACGCTACCTTACCTCATACCTCAGCTGGTGGGACGCCGTTTCTCTGTATCTTTTCTTCGTAGCGATAGCTCTATACCCACATAATACCTTGTTGATTTAGACCATGCAATTTTGTTACCTTCCGGGAATTAAAAAAATTCAAGAAGGTAACTCGAACTGTTTAAGGAATTACCTACAGGCTGTGACAGACAGACGGACAGACAGACACCTGACTGTTTTTATAAGGGTTCTTAAAAATACCTAAATATTGACTTGGTGACTAATGTACTATACTGAGAATGAAGCTATTATTATTTCGAGGACAGAGCTATTAAAATTAGTTCGAGGGTAGGAGTTGACGACAAATTAAAATATAAATGTTGGTGATAGAAAATATAGTTCCCATAATAGAATAAGTCCTTAGATAAGAATAGTTCCTTGAATAATGATCACGCTGTGAGTGCACGTCGGCTCCCATACTAACGTAATTTGCAACAATTACTTCAAAACTATTTGCTGTAGGGTAAACATTTGACTTTGTATCGACTCTTTTTTACTCACTACCTGTTAATAGCTAATAGCATTATTTTTTATATAGGTAACCAATTTTTATATTTCTAGCCACTTTATAAGGTACCTACCTAGGGGTATTTGAATTTCGAATTGCGATAAGCCAGACACCATTGTAAAAAGATGATGGCATGTTTTTCTTCTCTCAAATATAGGTCATGGGCCATGGCTGTATTCTAGAAGAACAAATAACAGCGAATACCGATGGCACACGACCATTTGTCTGCTCAAAGTCCTCGAAGTCTTACATCATGACAAATTATTCTCGTCACACCACCGTGAACAAGGCAATGGCGTTTTGTGTTCTGAAAAGGCGAGGCTCGTGAACCATGATCTTGCAACATATGACTTCTTTCTGTTGATAAAAATCAAAGAGAAGTTTAACATTTACTGAGCAGAAGATAACTTTCAATCAACACTCCGATAGCATGCCCTCAGATGAGTGGGCGGGCCCCTTTGAATTGAGTAAATGAAAAAGTATATAAATGTAAGGGAGAATATTAAAAAAAACAATAAATATTTTACTTACTTTCGTTAATGATAGTTTTATTTATTTATGAGTTACCCAAATCATACAGTGTGGTCTACTAGACCCGTGATGTTAGCCCATAACCCCTTGGTGAACTGGGTGCCATGTCAGTGCTTCCCTTTGGTCGTGCCAGCTACACTAAACTGGACAAAAACACGCCACTATTTACATAGAGGCTTTGACCGACCTCTCTTTCCATAGGTTTGTTTCATTGACTTTATTTCAATGGTTGTTAAACTCTACCACCTAGTAAGGTAAGGGAAAGGACCGACAGTTTTACGTAGAATTTGTGTTGTTTGCTGCCCAGCCTCTGGTTTCCATTCTCCGCACTGAGACCTCAAGACGGTCCGTTGTACGTTGGCGCCCGGGCAGTGCTACTCCAGCCACCCGAGCTCTTTCATGAAGTGGAGCACTCTTCTAGGTCGCTTCCACACGGCTGTTTCGCCCTCCGCCATGCAGCCTCTGCAAAAGGGGCTGTCGACGTAGAACTGGTAGGTAACCATGCTGCAGCGCTGCCGGTCGGGACGGTGACTAAGAGCGGGCCGTATGCAACCCTACCTAATCGAGTAGCAAGATGTGACTAATCTAGGCTGTTGCATATTAAAAAGTTATGTTTTATAGTACAGGGTTGCCTGGGCGTAACCTGGAGCATTTTGTACAGTGACCAACAAAATGATCCTTTTTTTTGGTGGAATTTACCTCATCGAGTAGCAAGTAGGTACATATCACATTCGATAGTGATAGTTTTTAAGGTTGTGGGAAAATTTCGAGAGGAACAGCCCTACAGAAAATTCATGCAAAATGAAAGAGACAACACTGCACTTCCCCGCTATTACCGAATTGCCAGTTCCAGGGTTTAATGGGGAAATTTATTCAAACTAATTACACGAAGTAAGCACAATTTTAACAGATGCATCTGTAAAAAAATACGGTAAAATATATTATTTTCTCCACATAATTGCTTAATCAGTAATTTCAGACAGTGGTAACAGTGACAACGGCGAACCTCGTAGAAGATGTGGACCAGCTCTTTGGGCAACAACACGAGCAAGCCATTAATTGGAATTGGTTAGGAGCGAGGGCCACTCCACCTTCCCAAAATGAGTGGATTGCTACAATAGAAGCACTTGAGCGTTTGTTTAAAATGTTACAACGTCTAGACTTTTATTTAGTCTCAACGAACTGTCTAAATCAAGACAATTTGGAAAACATGTTTGGGGGCTTAGGATCAAGCTGTGGAAATAACAACGATGCCAAGTTCCAGCAATTCTTGCTGGATTAAAAACTGTGATGATTAGTGACATAGTAGCGCACAATCGTAGTTCAAACTGTATCTTACAAGGTCAGTCAGATTTAATAAATAATTTAGAAAACTTCATTTGTAAAGCACTCCAGCTCACAACCGATAAAGACGAATTGTTTTATGAAATGTTCGAGGAAATCGTGCATTTGTAATTATATGTAAGGGTAATTTTGTAAGTATGTAGTAATATGAGGATGTTCATTATAATATAATTATGAATTATGAATTATTTGAGTTATGAATTATTATGTACATACTTGTTATAAGCCAAGTTGTTATAGGCGATATATAAAACTATTATATTCACCATATAAAAAATTGTTAAGAGAAAAAAAAAAAAAAAAAACAAACAAACTTATTATGTACAGTTTCCTATGTTAAACGGTTTGTGCCAATTATTTGGATGAAATTGCTTATTTACTTTAATATTTACTTGTGTAATACTTAGTTTACTTGTACAACAAACACTTAATTTCGTAATAAAAGACCATTTGCTGTGTACTCATGATGTTATTTATTTGGCACATTTAGCTAAACTGTGACCATCTCACATTGATAGTTCTAAAATTGTCAGTCCTGCCTGCTCAGTCAAAGTGGGTTGACAATTTTAGGAATATCAGTGTGAAATGGTCACAGTTTGGTTAAATGTGCAGTACCTACCTACTAAAAATAAATTAAAATCGAAATTCCCGCCAAGTGCTAGTTCTGAAATTCGCCGCGTGGGAAAATTTGGCGCTTCAGTACTAAATTCTTTGAATATTGACCGTTCACAGTTATTTTACCTCTAGCCATCAAGTTGGCTAACCTGAGCTCTGTGTTGCCATAATTGGTTCGTACTATTTCCGTGTACGAAATATTTGAATAGATTTTTAGAATAGAATAGAATAGAAACTCTTTATTGCACACAAATTAAAAGATGAACAGTACACGAAAAGAAACAAGAAATGCAGGAGTGCACAAAGGTGGACTTATCACTACAAGTACAACAGGTCTTATACATAATTTTCACTAACACGGGTAAAATATTAATAGCAAGTAACCCTTTTTAGGACCGTAGTAGGGAGAGTGTTTTCATTTTACGAAGGCACGAGGGGTACGAGGTAGGCAGTGGTGCGTGGCGCGTGCGAGCATACCTCTCGTGCCTTCGTAAAATGAAAACACTCTACTAGTGACAGCAAGTGGTGCCAACCTAGCGGAAGATACAATGACATGTGTCAGAGGTAAAATAACTCTGTGAACGATCTGTAAATAGCCAAGCAAAAAAATTTTGTATGGGCTTGCTTGTGCTTGCTCAAAGAATAGAAAAATAATTCTGTTTCAATACAATAATAAATAAATGGAAATATTTATAAAAGGTACGTGCATGAGCATGTGTTCCTTAGAGGAAATCAAAATGTAAGTAAACATATGTATATCCCTATCTAGTCTGTTCTAGACATGGTATTATTATTTGTCATCAAAATCCTATAATTTTATTCGAAATTTATTATTTTACTGTTCGTCCATTAACATTAACGTGGGCATTGCCTGGATCCCTGCTCACTCAGGGATAGTTGGGAACGAACGTGCAGACATCTTGGACAAAGATGCTGTTCTTCATGGTGATAGCTTCCCCTTTTTAAATTACTCCACTGATCTAGTTAACATATCTCATCAATATCTTAAGAAATCTTGGGCCTATTTCATTTTAAATTACAATCAGAGATTCCTACAAAACCCTGGTTTTTCAAAATTTATTGTTCTAAAGTTATTTCCTCTATTATTTGTCGTTTACGAATAGGCCACTCCTGCCTTCCTTGTCATCTGTTCAAAATTCGTGTTATTAAGTCTGCACTTTGCGAATGTGGTGTATGTAGGAGAAATTGGTGATGCTAATCACACTTTATTTGCTTGTCCTTTATAGAAAAAAAGTCAAATTTATCCGCGTCTTCCAAAAGTTAAAGTTTCTCTTACTGTTGTGTTGATACTGTTCATCTCCTATCTATTCTTATTTACAATCCGCATATTATTTTGGTTCTCCAGAACTTTTTGATCAAAATAAATTAAAATTATAGGGATATTCACATCTAAATTCATGTTTCTTTTTTAGTCTACTCACATTATGTTGAGTAGTACTTGAAAGTTATTTATTGACTCATAGGTTTCAACAACATACATTCTCTTATTTATAGAAAATTAAATTATAGCAACTATCTATCTACACTTAGATATTTGAATCAGGTACAGTGTACCCGGTACACTATGAAATAGCGAAATATATATTTATTACAGGTAATCTATAAAGGTACAAATATTTATTAATTAATGTAACCAAGTACACTATTTAATGTTTACCGAATGTTTCCGTGATCTAAATTATGTTATTATCTACTTCTGTTTATGTCTGTGTATATATTTTTATCTATTTATTTATATTTATGTTGTATAAGTTATTGAAATTGTAAATCTACATCATTCTTATATTCTCTGCCACTGATCACTCATTCATGATAGATAACCCAGAAGTTGGCTGGACGAGAAAGCCTACGTGTTAAGCTGTAGGTACATTTAAAAAAATTAAAAGTGCAATAAACATATTTTGATTTGACTTCTGGGTCGATGGTCCCGAGCCGGATTGCAACCGTTCGCGAGCCGGAGATGGCCCGCGGGCCGTAGTTTGCCCATCCCTGCTTTAGAACATTAGATTGCTTGTACATTTAATTTGTGAATTAGTTTGTATGGAAACTGTATTTTTATTTCTTTCATGTTTGTATTGTTCCCACGAATCTCTCTCAAATGTGTCTGCTGTAATATTCTGTATAATGAATCGGAAACCGTATTTCACTTAGTGTCTTACGACTATCGTATTTCTTAATAATATTCAACTACCACATTTATATGAATCTGAATCATATTTATGGGTACAGAGATGCAAATTTTCGGAATACCCTGATCACCTTGACCTGAAGTCAGTAGCGCTTTTCAAGCTCATAGTAACTGAGGCATTCTCCTTTACATCCATTGTAAAAAAAATTCTAGGCGTGAAAAAGAAAGGCTTCTGCATCGACTGGAAATGGTGAGCGGTACCGAAAATGATAAATATCCCAGGGCTGATCTCAAGAGAACAGTGAAATGTTTCAGTCGATCTGCGGCCGACAAGAAAATGGATGCTCCTTATCTTTTGAGGCCATTTGACATATTGTACCGAACTGTGCATTATCTTGTAACAGAGTAAGTATTCATACATTTGTGCTCTTGCCATGTCTTCAGCCATTGCCATACTTTGGCCGAATCGTAAAATTTTCACCATAACTTTTATTTGTTCTTTCTAATATTTATGTTTAAATAATACAATGAGATTATATTAACATGTTTGTCCAATTTAGCCAATATGTATCGTATCCTAATAGTACAACCAATATGCAATAAACACCAACGCACCGTAGAACAATTTTGTCTCAATAAGTTACCACAAAATGAATATGATTTGACAGAGTAATTGAGAACTGCACAGTATCGTCACTGTCCACGTACAACATGGTGTGGGACCGACTGCGTGCGGTACGACAGGACATGACCGTGCAGTCATTGCCGCCTGAGCATTGTGCGCTCCTGCTCGAACCTATGGTACGATTCCACACGCTCTACGGATACAAGTGAGTCATTTCAAATGCAGTCCTGGAGATCTTGAAAAAGTGCTCAAGGTTGTATTACGTAATTCATAATAAAGTTTTTTTTATTTCATTAGTTAGTGTATTCTATTAGTTAGATTTAAAGAGATCTTACAAATGTTTTTAGTGGGTTTTTTGAATCAGTATTTTAATTAAGTATCTATTATCTACTCCATCTTAATTTTTATATCCATGCTGTAAAAGAAAAAAATATATTTCCAATGAGAAAAATATTATTAATAACACAGGTATGTAGTATTGGAAAAAATTTGTGTTCTTATTTATTTGTTGACCATCGAATTTTTTTACAATCTACAAAACGTATATTATATATTTGGGAAGCCAAGAGGATACGAACATTTCTAAAGAAAAATTTTCCTTAATGTTTCGTTGAGAAGGAATAATTACACTAACCGCAAGAATGAAACCGGAAAACAAAGAGGTTTGAAAAATATTTTAAGGATGTGGCATTTTCTTTCTTAAAAAATTTTGCAACCAATCTGCCAGGTCGATTACAAACTTTACTGTAAGGCAGTCATCTCGGACTTCCGGAGCGCCCGTGTGTTGTAATTGGCTCTTTCTGAACTTCTAAGCCCCACAACAACCCCCGCTGACCGTGATTGGTTCATTCTTATGCACCCCACCCGCTCCTGCTGCCCGTACCTCAGCCTCCCCGCTCCTATTAACTGCTTCTAAGCTGTTGTTGTGCTCGGCCAACTTTCGGCATTAAAATACACGCTCTTTGAATATGGGGATAAGGCTCATTCATTATACTTCTAAATAAAAGTTAAGATATACCCTACTTAATCTGATTCACTTTGGCACCAGCCTATAGCAAAAATCTAATGGATTTCTCAGTTGATTTCGAGACTTGATGACGAACTCCATTTTCGCGTGTAAAATCGGGGCGTTGCCGTCGCATATAAAAAAAAATCGTGTTTTTAGTCGTAGTTTGTTGTGTTTGTGTATAAATTCGAAAGAAATATTTCTGAAGTGATTGTGTTATTATTGGAGGTTTTATCCATTCGCGAGTGTGTGAAATGAAAAAAAAAACATAATCTCACTATATGTATTTGTGGAGTGCAATGTTCAACTCACAATAATTTGGAATCAAAACGAAAGGCCAGTGTGCTGTATGGTATACATATATTTGGAGGAAATTTTAACGATTACAACATGGTAAATTTGCTATAGGTGTTCACATTTTTTTTTCCAAAAATGATTTTTCTTCTCTCCTTGCGTAATGAATGCGGCTGCGAATATTTGCGACATCTTACGAAGGTTAATGCGCGCCGGTGCCGACACTTGAGTGGATAATGGCGCATTTCTCTTGGTGTCCTGATGGTATACAACAACGTCAAATGCGGTGACCGAGCTGGTCAATCCAATGGTCCACCTTGGCCTATCTACCTAAGACCATATGTTTTGTATATTCTCAAACCGGTTACACGAAGTGCGCCGGCGCTCCGTCGTCATGCTGAAAAACATACCACTACTGCTGGCTGGCAACCGGTACGTCCTCCAGCAATACAGGTAGTTAGTTTCTCAAAAAATCCATGTATGTATGTGCGTTGATGCGGTCCAAAAAGTCAGACCCTAGCCCTAGTCTTGTCACCTAACAACACAACGTGCTAACACATTCACATTGGCCTGAATTTGAAAATGGTCCGGTTGTACGATGTGTGGGTTAGTATTAGATTAGCTATCTGTCTGCCACAAAGTGAATCTAGTGTAAGTTTGCTTGCCAAGTCACACCTACAGTGGGCACGTGACATCTTGGAGGAGTAGCGCTTACGAGAGAGAATTGCTCACACCCAACAACTCGGACTCGCGCACCGAGGGTTCCGTACCACCACGTAATTGGCCGGTTTCTATATTCCTTGTTTTACTCTATAGTTTGCACTAAAATTTCACCAAGTGTGGCGCTTCTATCAATTACCGTTTTTAGGATATATGTATAGGAACAAACTAAAAAACTTAAAAAAACATGTTTCTTGTTTTCCCCTGAATATTTTACTATTCTTTTTTATTATTATTTGTTGGGATATCCTCTATAATAAATAAGACATATTCTGTGAAATTTCAAAAGGATACGGTACTACCGTATCCTTTTGATTCGGTACGGTTCAAAAGATACAACCCTCGAACGCTGGCTTAGGCTTAGTACCTAATAGGCTGCTGTACAAATACAAAACCCTAAAAATGAAATGTTATTTTAATGAATAAAACTATGCAAACACCTATGTAACCCAACAGGGACTAGGTCTTAAAATTCTACAACTATTTTGTTTATTGAAAACCTGTATTCCTGCTTTGCGGAGGGAAATGTGTTTAGACTATAATGAAAGTGTTATCTTTGCAGACTCTGTGAGCTTCCTGCGGACGACTATGATCCTGTACTGAATAAAAACCAATTGCTAGAATGTCTGATGCAGCTGCTGATCTGCTTCGATTCTATAGAAAAATCCAGTCAACATAATCTTCTTGAATGTTCCATGCGAGATCTAAAGTTATCTGAAAATTACTCAGAAAGAACTGAGAATCTCGCCAGTGACCGAGAGCTTATGGAGTCTCTTTATATCTTATGCAATTTAGATCATCTTGAACCTTTGATGAGATATTTAAAATTGCCAAGGCAATATAGGTAATTTTCGAGTATCTATGCTTTTTCTAATTTTTATGCATGAAAAATTATCATTATAATACAAACTTCGTGTATGTAGTATATTCGTGTATTATGGCTAGCAGGATATACAGTGCCAGCTCAAATTATTACAGCTTCCACATTTATTCATACTTCTTTATACAAATAATGACCTTCAGGAAATGTTAAATGTTCCGGCTCAATCTCCTGAACCCTTCAACCTATATAGTTTTCAGTCTAAAAATTTGTATGATTAATTATAAATTACATATAAGTAATATAATTATGTTTAACACATATAATTATATTACATATTATGTTATGTAATAGTTTATGAAAATCGGCTTACAGTTCAACCATATTTCCTAATGATTATTCATTTAGTTTATATTTTATTAATTGTATATGAAAGTAATTTGTAAGTTTATTTTGTGTTATATTTTTGTTTTGTTTTATATTTTACGTCATTAATTAGAATTAAGACTTTAACCATTGCAATGTTTTTTTTTTATGGAAACTGACACGGGCGGCTACATCACCGACAACATCCGTGATGTCAGCCCATAACACCGGGTGAACTAGGTGTCATGTCAGTGCTTCCCTTCATTTCATGTCGGCTACACTGAACTGGACAGAAAATACGAACTATTTACATAGCCGTTTTGACCGATGACGTTTCATTCAGCGGTGGTATCAACCCGAGCAGGATAAACCCGACCACCTAGTAAGGTAAGAAAGGAAGGAAATATTTAATTTATTTCCAAGGATGCCATAAAAAAATCGCCCAAAAGTTGAACACATTTTCATAGGATGAAACACCTAGCAATAATCATATACTAGTTTCTAGAGTTAGGTTGAAGGATTCAGGAAGTAGATCCTTTTTCCGAAGGTCATATTAGTATGAAGAAGTATGAGAGTAAATGTAATAATTTAAGCAGGCAAGCTGTTAAGGCCCCATACAAGGTAAGTAGGTAAGCACGGCGCAAAGTCCACTAGTGCAACTTGCAAGAAAGATAGCGACATGCCTGTTTTTTGTACGTAGTGTAAGCAAAAAATTCGTTTTTTATTTTTTTATTGCAAAACTATGAATAGAAAGTAAGAATAGCGAAATTATGGGTGCTAAGTGGACTCGAAGACTATTTTGTATAACTTTTGTGACTGAATGCACCAGGGTTTATTAAAGAAGTCCAGCAGTAGGATATTCTATGGCTGTTAATGATAATGATGTTGATGACAAAAAAAAAGTACAAGCTATCGACCTAGACAGAAAATTAATTGGTAATAAAAACACTTTAATCACTCATATATTAACTCAGTATCACCTCACTTTAAAATTATTACTGTTCGCTGTTACTTGTATCGCATTCCAAAAGGAACTTACTAACCCTGCGCTATCGGACTCATTTATAGGCAGTAACAAGATTCTAGATAAATCACGATAATAATTTCTCGAATCTGCCAGTTAATTGTACACAAACAAATCTTGCACTTACAAGAACTTACACAACAAAATTTCCAGAATCTAGTATCCCTATCTTCTCCTTAATAAGGGTGTAGGTTAATATTAGAAAAGTTCGCACTCAGGGAGACCTACTTTGACAGACAACAGCTGCCATCTTCTTAGTTGATGAATTTTCGCACGAAATTGTGACATAGTAAATCTGGCGGGAAATTCAAATCAGCTCTATTTAGCCAATTTTAGCTGCTCGTGCGTGACAATATTAAAACTGAATATGTTAGATGAGCAATATTGACGTTACATCTCTCCGAAAGAGTGGAATTTTACCTTGTGTGCAGCCTTAAGGCTCTACTTTATTAATTGTAACAAAATAGGTAACTTATTACTTTTTTATTCAATTTACAAAACATAATGTAAGTAACATTTAATTCTACTATTTTAGAAGGGGATCTGTGAAGCTGTCATACCAAGTGGCGGTAGAGAAAATGCGCGGAAACTTGATGGGTGCATGTCGGCTCGCCACGCACCTCTGTCCGCTTGCTCTCTGTGCATTTAGCTTGCATCTACCACAGATTCAAAGGTAAAATACTTGAGATAAGAAAATTATTTTAAAGGCCAAAAAACTATTGAATTTTTAACATATACAAGATTATAGAGACTGATGAAGACAGCAATTTTATTAAAAATAAACATTTCCCCGTTTGCCTTAAATGGAAAGTGTACGTATGGCCACGAAAATTATATTTGAGATCCTATAATTAAGATTATTATTAGACTTAGCAGTAGGGTTTCTGATTTCCCGGCCTTTTTTTATTCCTGGGACCCGGGACTCCCGGGCCGGGATTTATAGATTTACTCCTAAGAAATTCAATATAATTTTCATGAATATAAATATTAAGTTCTAAACTGGTTTATAACAACTTATAAGTTGTAAAAGTAGAATTGATATACCTTATATTATCAACGTCAACTTAGGGTATTGCAATCTCCACTTAATACTACTATGTAAACATTTGCCCGCAAACTCAACGTATCTAGGTGTGAAATTGACTGAGATCCCTTTGAGACTGATGCTATTGACCTGGCCATCATCAGAGCCTGAAGATTTTAAATATTTAATCTCCACAAAGCAATCATTTAAGCCCAAATTCGAGTGGCCATCGTGTTGTTATTGGTTTTTCCTTATATTTCAAAATTAATTTAAAATTTAGTTAGATGTTATAAATATAATTTCAGACGAGCATTTGAAGTATTCAGTCATGCGTACAACAGCAAACAGCTCACATTCCCGAGCTCAGTTCTGTCGCGCCGTCTGCTCTTCAACTCGAGTGAGGAGGTGCGTAAAGCGAGCGCACACTACGGTCTGCGATCTTTTGAGGGCAATGTACTCTTCAACAAGACTGATTTCAGAGGAGACGCTAGACTGGTATGTTGAATAATAGAAAAAATGGTGCAGGAAAAGAAACAACAAATTCCAGGAGTTTGCGAGGAAAGGGGGACTTATCACTGCAATGGATATCTTCCAGTCAATTTGGGTGATTGATAAGAAAATTAAATCCTAACTAATAAATAAAGTGGAAATTTTGTAACAAGGCGCCGAAGCGTCATCTCATCTCATCATTCATTAAGTCGAGAACTAGCTTACATGGAGTTTTCACTGTTCTTTCCGGGCATATATGTTGTCCCACCGCATAGCTGCAGGAATATCAAATATACTTTATTATACACCATGAAAACATGGAAAACAAAAGGCGAGTTTAATGCAATGTAACATTCTTTGCAAAATAGTTAGTAATATTATAAAGAAAGAAGTATGGTTAGTATATGTGCAGGAAGTATAGCATGCATGCTGCTTCACCGTTCGGACCTGGTGTAAAACTGTAGGTCCCTTCCCTTGCCCCTTACTAGGTGGTAGGCTCAAATTGTAGCCGACTGGGTTGGTACCACCGTACTGGATGTAAGATGGCCGCATAGCAGCCTCGGTTGTGTTCTCTAGTCCAGTATAGCCAGCAATCCAGGGAAGTCTCCGGTATGGCACCTACCTTCTCGGAGGTGATATTGGCTGGTCGGAGCATGCGCTTTAGCCCCTCCAACTCAGCCACCCACACCGGATTACATAAAAAAAAAAATCCAACTCTACACTCTCGACGAGGTGGCTGACTATTCTAGTGTCTTCTCTTTCAGAAGCTCTGTTCAGAGCGAGTAGATACAAGACGTAATGTGAAGTAACGGCACATGATGTCGTAAAACCAGAAGTTTTAGCACTGTGTACAAATTGGCATATGCATTCTTTCACATAGCACATGCTGCATTATAGTGTAACATTTTCTTTTGTTTCAGCTACAACCAAAAAAGATATTTAGGCTTCTAGATGAGCCAATTTGTTCATTCACTACGGAATAAAAATATGTTAAAACAATGGGCATGAGATTCTATTGTCGTGTTTATCGGTGAGTATTGAAGAATCACATACATGATGTGCGAAGAAGTGTATGTCTACCCCACACGTTTGTGCAACTGCATTGTAATTCGTTTTCTGTGAGAACTTTAAGACTTAGGAGTTTCGGTTAGGTAGGCCCTACATTACCTATTTTTAGGGTTCCGTACCTCAAAGAAGGAAAAAAACGGAACCCATAAAGGATCACTTTGTTGTACGTCTGTCTGTCAACCTTTTTTCTCGGGAACGGGTAGAGGTATCAAGTTGAAATTAATACAGAGAGCGGAACAGCACCGATTTTAGTATTTGCGTGATACTAGAGCAGCAGAGAAGGTGTTCTGAACTCTCAACGCCCATAACAATTAGTTTAACATAATAATTAATCTATTTAACCTTTCGTACGATGGCGCCGCGCGAGAACTGCTTCCCTAAAATGCCGCGACTTTTTCGCAGGGGCGATTCGTTACTAAAACACACAAAAAAATCATTTTTAATCGGGCCGGGGTCGCGGCGAATTCGCGCGCGAACATGTACGTTCGTCGCCACTGCTCGAAAACAACTGAATATATATTTTATTTCGTGCTCTAGCTTGGCGACAAAGTGAATCATTTCGAGAAGGGCATAACTTCACCTTTTTTTAGAAGTATAATTGAACCTTATCCCCATATTGAAAGAATGCGTATTTAAATGCCGAAAGTCACCAGTCACGTTGGCGGGGTGGTGCGCTTAGGCAGAGGGTGGTGCGTAGATCTACGGTTAAGCATACGAAAGTAAATGGTTTAACATAAAATATAATAATGATATAATGAGTATGTTATGTTACACATTTTAAAGTTCCAAATACTTAAAATTAATATTACAATAATATGTACAACTTTATGTATTTGGAATTCGAATTTTTGAATTGGAAATTCTTTTACATTTTTGTGGGAAAATTTTTTGTCTGCGAATAACACGAAATGTCAGAATTCCACACAATTAAAAATTTGATTTTAAAATTCCGTACCAATAACTTAACAAAAATAAAGTAAGCAATCTTAAGAAATTGGCTTATGGTGAAAACACAGTTCTGAACTTTTGTTCCTTCACAATATCACCTCTGAGATGTTCATAGACTGTATCGTCGCCTAAGTATCAACACCGCGAAAGTCATTTTTAAACGAAAAAAACATTTTAATGTCATTGGATAGAGGATTCAAAGACGCATCTTCTAATTGGTTGCTCAAATGCCTAACGACCAATCAGATGCCGTAGAGGGCTAAGAATGTACAGCGCGGAAGTCACCCGCTTCGGATTGTTTTGGCAAACACAGCGTATGTCATCAGTCCACCATAGTATTCGCCGCGCGAGGGTGTGATTGTGTATTCGACGATTGAAAACTACGGAATATACTTTGAAAACGGAAGAGAAAAGGGGTTCTACGGATGCTTGAAAAACTTGCGAAATAATAGGTTTTTTGTTGTTCCTGTAAAATGGCCAAAAATTACTTCTGCGGTGTTGATACTTAGGCGACGGTATGTCCCTAGAGTAGAATAAAAGTTACTTAAGTGCAATAGAGTTTACTGTAGTCTTGGTCAAGGAGTCCTATTATTTTATGTTACGTTGTTATTATTGCACACCATTTTTATGCTAGAGATGATAAAAATTGTAATACAGGGTTATTTTTAGATGATAAAATGAATAAAGAAAACAATTTGTACAAAGATTGAATTTTATTTACATAATAAATTTACTAATACAACAGCCTGACAATGGTACAATCTAATAGCTAAGAAATTAAACCTGTTGAATGTCACATAATAATCTATCTACTATTATTTAATAAATAATGAAGAAGCAATTTTATTGCAATATTTTCACCAGCGGAACTATGTATGGAGTTATTTCATCTTCTAGTACATAATAATCAGTTTTGTACGCCACAACAATGCTCTAGTTCCAACTATATTGTTGGTTGTAAAAAAAAAAAAATTTAAAGTTAAACAAGACTTACGAAATATGTGGCCAACTAATAAAAATTATCTAGGAAAGCATACACTTAAAAAAATTATTAGGACTTCACATAACAACATCCATTTTAATGGAATATCAGACTAAAATTAAAGTATAACAATTAAATATTAGCTGTACAAAATAATAATTGCTTCCTAAAATCTCTTTTCTATATTAAAACATAAGGCACGCACACTCATTAAAAATCATGCAATTTTTTATCGCATAACACCCCATGTATTTCTATGAGAGTGTGCCGTTGCAATAAAATTTTTCAATGACCAAATTTTTCTGCGGAATGGAATTGATTGCCAGGTGTAGTACGAAGGTACAGTCATGGATCCGTGCAGTGGATGGATGTGCTGTGCGGTTGCAGAATGTCACTCCCTTGCACTAGGATATTTATTTTGCAAGGACTTTGGCTGGGTGACCCTCTGACCTTTGAAGCTGGCAGCAGTTGGGATTTCATATTAATAAACTGTAGGTTTCCTTACTTGATTTTATCCGCTTTGGTGTCACCGCAATGAATGAAGGGCGGTAAAACGGCAAAGTTCGTATTTTCGTGGCTTGCTAAAGGACCTAATCTTAAAACCTTTCTAACACGGCAATACATGCCACATTTCTGTACGAGACCCATTTGGCAAATGGCCGTTTTCGACATTTTTTTTTCAGCCCGCTCAGTGTTGCTCACATTTGCGGTTGCTATTTTTTCACTCTAAAATCGTGAAGCAAATCGCAGTATTAGACCTAAATGTAAAACCTGTTTTTGACATGTTATATTAATAAACAACAAACCTAAGTACTTTTATAGGATTTGGTGAGAGCATAACCAGTAAACAGGTAGAAATAAGAAGTTAATATAAAACGCATGACAAAATTATTAAACCTTTGGCGAGCTTTATAGTTCAGATTGTTCGTCGTATTCGTCGTTTGTTTGCGCCGACAACACAGCTAGCTAGCTGCCTGTGAAATTATAAAATTATAATTTTTTTTAGACTTTCCTACAATAATATACAATATTGCCATAACACATTATATACTTCGCTCTTTATATCTAGCGCTCTCTTTATTAGCATTTTGTGTGTTTTAACATCATTTATATTTTTAGAAGATAACTGTTTGCTTGAACCTGCAAAACAAATCAACTCAGCTCTGTCTTCATTAAATTAATTAAAGCATTAAAGGTAAAACTGTCACAGGAGTTGCAGCACCAATGTACTGACAGCTAAGAAACATTCTCTCATGCCTTCGTTTCTTCTTTATTTTGCTACTTCAGTTCACTCAATAATACTCACTTATACATTACAAGCTGTTGAACCAGTCACCAGGGTCTACTATGTAACACTCATAGATCAACAAAAGTCCTTTTCTGTAAAAAGTTAAATCAAGCATTTTTTGGCATTGGATTATGGATGTAAGTTTATTTTTCTTTGTGGCGTTGTATATTTTAAACATGGCTGTATGTCCTGCAAGAATGTTTGTTTTTCTTTCTAATACATTGATGAATGACAAGATTGACTAACTAAAGGTTTTTGGCTGGACAAGGGTGAAGGTTTAGCGAAAAAAGATTTGCTGTTCTCTTTTTGTGTCTCCTCACACACAGACGCATTTTTTTATTTTAAATTTAGTATGAATATTGCTTAAATATTACAGTCAAAATTATGTAGGATGTAAGTAATAAACGTAACAAAAACTGTCTTGTAAAATTGGTTACGTTATTCTTGCACTGCCTAAGGCAGAAAATCTGTACAAGCCCATTCAACTGGTTTCACATTTGTCACGTCATCGAGAGCGGCGATTACTGTTTCAATTATTTTGGTAGCACTGGATAGGTTCCGATACCTACACGTTGCTTATGACAACTAGTTGTGTTGGTTTAGGAAGGCATCTTCGAATAGTTGTAGCTCATTGGAGAGATAATTGGCCTTGTTGCGGAGTTTCTTGGCGGAGGTGGAAGCCTCTTCCAGCATCTTGATGGACTCCTTCACCTCGGACAGCTCTGCGTCCATCTCCGTCGTCGCCTCGTCCACCAACCGGCACAGCCGCGCAAACATTGTCGACAGTTCTCTGTAACATTACAGTGTTAATGGTCATATGCATGAAACTCATGTTGGAACAGCCCACCGCTGCACTTGATCCTGCTGGGGTTCAAAAACGTGCAGTGCACAAGGTTCATAACTTGGCCTATAGCTAGCACAATTAATTTCCTGCTGTAGCCTACAAACGAGACGCAGCCATAAGCAGCTTAGGTGTTAGATTCAAAATCATGTTTCTCCTTCCACTGCTAGTGCCGTGATCTCAGTCCAACAGATGATGTCAATTTACCCGTGTATCCAGTTGATTTGGGGAATTTTCGAGCTTCGCATTTTAATAAGTACAATTTGACTGAATGTTCGCTTTTATGGTGAGAACTTCGAGATGTTCGTGTATGTAGTCGTGTTTGGAAAATAATTGTGTATTAGCTATGTTTCGAAGGTTTTGCTTTTATTTTGACATACAAGTGCAAACAAGTTACAGCATATTTCTTCGCATCGTTGTCTCAAAGAAATTTTCACAAAAAATACCAATTAGAGGGAAATACCAATCTTAGAGGGTATAGCTTAAAGCTAAACCGCTCAGCATTTAATTCTAACGCAAGGAAACACTTCTTGGTGAACAGAGTTGTGGACTCTTGGAACGAACTACCGCACGAGGTCATAAGTGCTAAAAGTGTAAACGGACTTAAAAACCAGATTTGGTTTCTAAGTCAGCTAGTCAACCATAACCTAAAAAGGAAAAAAAAAAATTAACTAATAGAATGTAAACAGAATTTCATTAAAATATTAACAAGTGCAATTCAAAGAAGAAAAAAAGTGAATTGCATGCACCAGCTTCAAGCTGTTAGTGCTAGAAAAGAATAATAATGATGTGATTTCAGGTTGTTCGCAGCTTGCCAACACCGAGTATTTGCATAGACAGAACCATAGGCACCGACTCCGTGGGTGCTCAGGGGCTCCAGCACCCACGAGCGGTGAGTGGTGGGTGCGGATCACCCACGACGATAGATATAAAAACTGATCAGTAATCGGATTTGAGCAACGATAAAAGTGCCTTATTTCCTTAAGCCTTTAAGCGGCCGCATTTACACATTGGCACGAGTAGTGGCGCGGCGAATAGCGAATGTTATAGTACTCCTATATTCTATACCATGCAATAGAATATAGGAGCACTACATACGTACGTAGGTACATTGGTGCAAATGTGTAAATGCGGAGTCAAATGCAAAACATTATCCATGCTGCCGGGTTCCGGGAGAATGAGAGAAAAATTGGAGAAACGTATGTCCAGCAGCGAAAGGCAACACACTGATGATGATTGTTCAATCTAGGATTTTATAATTATCATCTTCTTTTCTTCTCTGCTATATCATTTAAACAAGTGGCTAAAGTAAAAAAGAAAATTTGCATGAACACCCACGAGAATTTCTAAAAGTCGGCGCCCCTGGACAGAACCTAGTAGTAGCCAGGATTATCCACCAGCAACTTGCCTTAAACCTTGTGGGTACCGAGGTGCCCTACTATAAGTACAATCTAATACCAGTTATCGAGAACGGTCATGTCATACTACTGGGACCGGTCTATTATCATCACAGACAGGACTATTCTCGCGAATAGACCTGATATTGTGATAGACGTTGACGTGAAGCAGAGAAAATGTTAAAAGTATCTGGATCTGCAGCACGATATTATTAAAATGTGGCCCGTCGAGCCTCGACGACCACCTTCAGAGGCTCTCGCTGAGTGGTGGGGTCAAGTGCCAGATACAGAAGGCAGCCCTGCTCGACAATGCGCGCATAGTTCGGAGGTTTCTCTCTTTGGGACCCGACCATCGGTAGCCTGGGCCTGCCGGTAGTGGAAACTCCATTTGTTTTTATATCAATTTTAGATTTTAATTTTTGGTTTATAAAAAGAAAATGTGTCAATAAAGGAATAATAATAATAATAAACCTCAGGACAAGATTCAGTTATCTCAAGAGTCATGAATGGTCACATATCTCATGCAACCATATCGCAACTATAGATCGGACTGATAATTGCACTGTGGACTATAACGAAGAAAAGCGTAAGAGCTAGTAAGTAGTTACTGACTGTTGCACTTGATGGCTGCAGTTGGCGGAGGTGAGATCCACGATGAGGCGCAGCTTCTTGCTGGCGTGTGCCACGTACTGGCGCTTGAACACACGCTCCTGTGCGCGCGCCGTCCACGTGAGCCGCTCGTACGCGTACAGCGCACCGTACAGCACACCCGTGATCGCCACGATGCGCCAACCCACCGTCTTCATCAGCTGAAGTTACATAGATCTCAATCAACGTCTGCTTGGTGTGTCCGCAAGTGGGTTATCAACAGCTTCAGCTTCTTGCTTAGAGACACAGTAACTGCCTGCGAAGCGTGGAAGCTAATGAAAGGAGCTCCACAGAGATTTTTAATACACATGGACTAATTATAGTCTCAGTGCGGAAAATGACTTATAGAACAATTTGAATCAGAATATAAAACATTTGGATTCCCTAGTCCAGGTTTCGCTGAGTAACAATTATTTCATGTGTTTACTAAGTAGTTGAAGGTCCTATGCTTCAGCGGCGGAGCCACATTAGTAATGCTACCGCACACTTATATCCATGCAGCGGCAGGCAGCCCATAGAAGCAGCCCTGCTTGCCTAAGTGATAGAATTGATGTCATACTATTCATACTGTACACTTCCGCGGGGATCAGACCGAGCCGCGTCGTGCTGCGAATGCAGTGCTCTACGAGCACCGTGGTCGCGCCGCACCTCAAAGCTGGGAATTATTTGCTTTAATTTATCATACAAACTAATACAATGAAACAACGGAATGCGGCAGCATTTGGCAGCAACTATGTGTATTTAAACACACAACTAAATGTATTTAAACACACAACTAAATTAAACCATGCCTTGGATTGATTGAAGCAATCACAGCAAATCTATATTTAATGCTACCAGCATTTATTTATGCGAGTGTAGCTAATTATTTTGAAAGTACCTGTATTGAAAGGAAAAATGTATGCAACAGTGGATAACTTGTGCTTGCCCTTGCTAAATCCGCACCGCGGGCGCCAGCCTCCCGGTGCACCGCGCTGGCGCTTCACTCTTATTCATTATTATTATTATTGACTCGTCTTCTTTGTTGCATTTGATTGCTAGTTAGAAGATTTTTGAATGACCTTTGTGAATCCTGTTTCCAACACAATTCCACTTACGATGTGATACTCATAAATAATTAATAAAAACCTCCACAAGTTATTATGGAAGTCATCGAACATCAACATAAGACTGTACAAACGTATCGTTGCTAATAGCTAGCGCGCTCGGATGCACTTCACGACCAACAGACGGTCTGCAGAGTCGGCCAATATTTACAAATTTTTCAAGCCTACAAATTTATTATTATTTGTGAATGAACTAGCAGCTTAATGTGCTGATGTGTTCATGTCTATGATGATCACTGGTGTTGCTAATTGTTATCTTTCTTGGTTTTTTAAATTCTTGTAAAGCCTATTTTTGAATGTGTTAATAATTTGTAAATACTGGCTCGACTTAAGGAATTGGACAAGGGCAAATATAATAAGCAGATTAGTAGACAAATTTCATATATTCAACATAACATATTATAGGAATTACAAAATATTAAGCAATTGAGCAGAATAAAATATATTTAAGTGGTAACACTCACAAGCCCACTGAGCAGCAGACCTCCCATGGTGCCCTGCGAGGTTAAAGCGCCCATGGCTACCTTGGACACCATGCCCCACTCCTCCGTGCTGAGCGGGCCGATGCATTGCGTCGGTCCGTTCGTGACGCGCGCCAGTGTCATGTCAGGGGCAGAGCTCACGCTTGGTGGGATCTGAAAATATTTAAAATGTTAATACTTAACAACAACAGCAACTTGGTCAAGTTCAATGCATCGAAGACACAAGTGTTCAGTGCGAAGAGAGTGGCGTTCACACCACCTCCTTCCTTCCAAGGCACGTTGCTTAAATTAAACTACCACCTTGGGGGCTTCGGTGTAAACTATCGCAAAACTTCTGGCATCATATTGAGGGAAGGCTAAGCAGCCTCAAAGAAACTGGGCGCGACCGAAGGAAAGCACTGACATGGCACCTATTTCACCAAGGTGTTATTGGCTGACATCACAGATGTAGTAGGTGATGGAGCCGACGGTGTCAATTTCCATAAAAAAAATACTAAGTGCAGCAGTACTTTATGCCGGGCCAAAACGGTTGTGTATGTATAAAATGCAGATTAGGTGTTAGTTTTTTGTAACTTTTGTGTAAGTGTGTGAAGTGTAGATTAGTACACAAATTAAGGGTTCTGTAGATGGTTTGGTTTTATAATTGGCAGTAGTGAAGTGGGTTATTCTACATTTAACATAATATGTTGCGGATGAGCTCATACAATTTCAGTGTGATGCAGACAGAGAGGCAATGAGGTTTTATCAACCATAAGTAAGTTAGATGACATTAAATCTAACAACTATATTGTAGACAGTTGTTCTGTACCTGAGAGTATTGCGATGTGTTCTTCAGAGATGTTTTATTGCCCTTGCCCTGGAAGCGCGCTATGAGCGCCGCGAGACCGTACGAGAAGCGGAAGCGGAGATCCTCCTGGAAGTCTGCGCACAGGTTGTCGCAGTTGAGTCGGTAGAGCACCTCGAACGGCTGCTGGTGCGGGATTATGTAGTTGGCCGCCGCAGCCCGCTTGTGCACGGGCAAGATGTTGTACATTCGATCTATTCACAAACAATCGATGCACATTTTTAACCTGACTATACTGCAACATTGTATGTTTTCTTATTCAGTCAGCTCGGCAGTCGCTAAAACCAATTGCAGATGGATCAAGCAGGACTCGGATCTGACAGATGAAGTTGACCACTATCACTAAGATAGACAGCACGAGGCAAACAAAATGTATTTTAGTTAATTGTCATTCCCCCTAATACTTAACTCACATGGACAACGCCTAGGGTTGCCAGGTGCCTGGAATTTCTGGGATTTTCCTCTTAATACCCCGAGCGAAGGACAATTTTGTCCCGAAGGTGGAATTTGTTTTAACGTCGCCGGGAATATGATTTAACGTCGCAAAGAAGTCAGCACGGATACGGACGAAGTGGAATCGACCAATAGAATATTCAATCTGATTTGAGACAATGAGAATATGAGACAGAGAACTATTTTAACTATTTCATTACAGAATATAAAAAAATTATAACTGAAAAACATAGGTGGGTGAATCAACTTTTTCTTGTTTTTGTTATGTGTCTGAAAACAGGATATTATCTTGATAAATTCACCTTATTTTAATAGTTACAGCAACTCTCAGATAAGTAGGTAATTGATTAATAAGAAAGAAGCTGCACAAAGAATTTTGAGTAATTTAAAAAAAAAAATTGGTTACCCTGGGGCGCGGGCGGGGGGCGTTCCGTACTCTGTGGGACAACCCCATTTTTTCATACAAAACTGGGGACAAAATTGTCCCCTGGGTCACCCCTAAAAATTTGGTTAATGTTTTATTTTAAATAGTTCTCTTCTTTTATTTCAAAATTGCCTATCAACCTAAGTATTTTATACTTATTGATTTTCAACTAAGTAATAAATTGTAATAAACTTTTCTTTTGTATTTGTTTTTGCAGCTGGTTTTTACGTTACAAGAAAAAGTTGATTCACCCAGGTCTTTCATTTCTCCACCATATTTTGAACACAGATTGAGATGAGAAACAGATTGGTGTTATTTATTGGCAGTAGCTATATCCTGGGAAGGTTTACATCAAATCTGGCAATCCTAACCACATCACGACAACACGGTGGTTGTACTGTGGTCGGCGCGTCGCAATATTGTCGCACTTGTGAGTGCTATGATGCCATCCCGTACACATTAGCTACACTACACGACAAACTGCAACTTTTTTGTCGTGGTTGGAATGTGGTACGTGTGAGTTAAAGTCTAATGGGTAAGTTCTGCACAATTGCCTGTCAAATTGTATATAATAATTGCTTCACAAACCACAACATCTACGACGTCCACCACAGGGGTTTCTGCCAGCGGAGCTTGTACGCTGTTCGATGGTTGTTCATTGTTTCAGTCGCTGCAGATGTGATGGATGACATAAATATTGTGAAAATGTGGTAATGCAACGCAAACATTAATTGTGCGACACACACCCGCCATATCCTTCTGGGCGACGTCCATCTCCTTGCTGAGGTCGGTGGAGAGGCGGGACTTGAGCCGCGAGCCGAGCCCCGCTTCCACGTGACGGTGCAGAGACTTCTTGTAGTGTTCCAGTGCAACCTTGTCCGTCTTAAACGGCGCTTCGAACTCGTCCACGAGGGCAAACAGCCTCCGGATCTCCTGGCTCAGCGTTTGCGACACCTGCAACCAGTCATAGAGCCAAACTGAGACACATACATAATGAGATACACACATAATGTATAGAGAGAAAGTTTGATAGGAGCTAAGAAGTCTGGCAGTGATATGAAGGCCTAATAAACAAACTATTAATAAACAAAATAAATTCATAAATAAACCTAATAAATAAACAAAACTATTTTCAAGAAGACAGCAAACCAAATGTTGACAAACTACAAGCTAGACAGCACGAGGCAAACGGACAAAGAGAAATCAGAGAAAAAAGCAGACCTTATGCTCGACGCTGTCCACCATTCTGTTGATCTTGTCCTTCATCTGCCTCGTGATTGTAGTGAGCTGCTCCTCGACGCCCGTCAGCTGCTCGTGCAGACGGCGCTGCTGTTCGATCTTGTCCGAGCGCCGCCCCGCCGCCGTCGCGTACACATCGTCCAGCGCAGACATCACGTCCGTCGCTATCATCTTACCGCGCCGCGAGTGCTGCTCGAACTTGGTCCGCACCGCAGACTTACTGATGCACTCCTGGAACTTGCGTTCGAAATCCTGGAACTCGAAATAGCGCACCTGGTGGCCTTCCACCAGTGTCGGCGCTGGAAACAAAACCAAAATGCACAGTCAAAATTAAAAGATTGAACATGTGACCAATATCTCTCCTATTATAGATGTTTATCTGTTATTTTAACAAGCGAAATTTCGCATGGTGGTTGATCACATGCAGACATACTAAGCGAATAGGTAAATGTTTTTAAACCAAACTTCACATGAGCGAAAATACAAAAGCTAGTGCTTACATAAATCATCCAACAAAATATCTACTGAAAAACGATTAAGTAGTAAGTTATGAAATAGTGTTACTATTTCTATGAACACGCAAGAGGTTTACCTGGACGCTCTCCGTTAGCTTTCTCTCGCTCGCGCAGCCTCGTTAGCAGGGCCTCCTTGGCGGAGATGAAGAAGATGCGCTCCTCAGCTTCCTTCTGGCTGCACACTTTCAACTCCTTCACCAGGAAGTCTGCGCACCGGTCTGCGTGCTGCGATCTCACCTACATTCCCATGTACACACACATACACACACACACACATTTATATAAGTAAACTGTTTTTGTTACATAATATGATGAAGGTTCTAAATATTGTAATTCCACAAAACCCACCGTTTGGTCCCCAAAGTAAAAGAAGAAATTCAACCCGTCCAACCGACTAAGTGGACGCCAGTCTGAACATGCAAAGACTGTCCTACTGTCACGGATCTACGTCATGCTCATCATAACGAAGATCCACTCTGAAGGGAGAATAGTTGAAGAGTCAGCCATCCTACATGCCACCAGAACTTGCTTGATATGAGGTTACTTACTGTCGCATAGTGGACAATAAATAATAAAATATAAAAAAAATTAAAAAAACTTTTTGGTTACATTGATGCAGCATTTTATGACTTTATTATTATATCTGGAAAAGCAAAGCTCTATAACTACTATTACATAAACTTTTAAAACTACGGCCAATAACACATTTCCACAATAGTTTTTACAATAATTAGCAAGGAGTAATGTATGTAGTATGTACAATTGTACATATGCAACCATTATGTGAGTGGGTGTGTATGTGTAATTTGCATGGGCGCCGGCAGCAGGGTGCAAGGGGTGCACCCCCCTGTCAGGAAAGAAAATACATAGAAAAAAAAAACTTGTTTTATTACTTTGTTTATCACGTCAATAAATTCGGTGTCCTCATCTACTCTTTGATTGATTGATTGATGCAGCTAGCATCGTACTATATAGCTACCTACTTTAAGTGGATTGATTGTGCATGTTCGTTGACTAATTTAGTTACTGATGCCTAGCCAACAGAACAGTCGTGTAAATATTCTTGTGAAAAGTGTGTAAATAGTTTAACAATGGCGACGAGACGAAAAACGAGTCCTACAGAGTTTTCCTGGAGTTTAAAAAATAAAAGTTAGCACTTCTAAATAAATGATACCTCGCTTGTTTTACATCGTTTTGTGGGCAATTTCATTCGTTTTACATGGCAAAAGAGTTTATTGATAAATAAATAATGATGTTGATGTTATTGTTTGTGGGAGTGGCTCTAAGACTGCAAATAGTCCCTCTTGGTCGGGGACCTTCGTGCATTACCCTTTGATCTTTAGTTACCCCAGCCAACCTATGTCCTCCATGAAGGCCACAAAATGGCCGGATTTTGTTGCAGACGTTCGAATCAATCAGAAGTTAACGGAAAATGTCCCTTCGTTGCTTGCCAAGTACAATGCAATGTACGCACAAATTATAATAATGTGTGCAGTGAGCTAGGCACATTCATTTAAATAGAAACTCTAAAGCCAAGCAAAAGCGATCCACTTTCAATACAAGCTGTAGCAACAATAGTTTCCATTTCACTGACATGTCAACATAAAAGAATATGAACGTTTAGCATGAATTGAAAACAAAAGAAGCACATACTTCAACTAAATTTGGCACAAAAATTATTATGAATGATTAATTCAGTGAAAAATAATTTACTAACCATATTATGGTGCTATGAAACCAGTGCCGGATTAAGCCAGCGCGAGGCCTGTAGAAAATGATGTCAAGGGGCCCCTTGCTTTGATATAGGATCAATCACCATCACTACTAATTATAAAACAATAAGGGGGAGCATCCGTAATAACGACCATCGTAAAAGGCGACGAGGGGATATGACTCCCTTCTTATATTACTAGGTGGTAGGGTTTAACCCGCCCGGGTATGGTTCCATCGCACTGAATGGAACGTCGGTCGAAACGGCTATGTAAATAGTTTGTGTTTTCCGTCCAGTTCAGTGTAGCCGGCACGACCGAAGGGAAGCACTGACGTGGCACCAAGTTCACCCAGTGTTATGGGCTGACATCACGGATATTGAAGGTGATGCAGCCAACCAACCGTGTCAGTTTCCATAAAAAAAAAAACGATATTTTCGCACAATTCCTTCAATGGAGTTTTACATTAACCCCTATCTCTCATAGTGGCCACTAATTGCCAAGCGCTACTGTCCACGATGTCGCCCGGTGGCAACTAATTGCCAAGCTTAATAATGGCGGCCGGAGTTCGTTTTTTGAAGATGGAGAAAGTTTCGCACGGATAAATTCGAGGGAAACTGGCGGTTATGCGGAAATCACATCCACTGCAGCCAAGGGGTTAAGGAAATTAAGTACATAATTCCCTGTTTCGAAAAGGTTTATCTGAATGTCTGTTTGTACAGGCATCACGTTAAAATCATTAATTCTGTCGTCGTGCAGTTTTCACCAATAAATTCAAAAATATCTTAGAAAATGCACAGCGAAATATCATTATGTTCAATTATCAAAGGAGCAGTGGTGAAAGATGTCAACTTATGTATTACGAATTTTTCGATAAATTTGTATTATTATTCTGTGCGAGGCCCCGGGAGACACGGGACCACAACAGTTGCCACTCATGCTATATGGCTAATCCGGCACTGTATGCAGCTATGCAACTCAAAAGTAGTATGTGCACACTGAAGGGTAGTTCTCCATTTAAATGGGAAGCCCTTGAAATATCTGTAGATGATTATTTCACCCACAGAACATAAAAAAGAGTAGAAGTAGCGCGATGACTTATCGTGCGTATCACAAGTGAGCATAGCTACTTGCACTTGATTTACGCCGCTATCAGTCGCCTGTCATTGTAATTACGGAAACCAACAAAAAAAATACATAAAAAACTATAGTCGCACAAAGAATTTGTTAATAGGTGGTAAATTATAATTTGAAGGTACTAAAACTCTAAAATATTTTGTATGGGAATTTGGTTACACTTATCCTTATACTAATATAATTAATCATGGTACTTCCACTCGTTTTTATGTTCTGTAATTTCACCACCGTTGAGACAAATTTAAAACTGTCTTCTATTGTCACATAGCAACAGAGGCAATCATTCCAATATGTAAAGAAAACTTCTGTATTATTAAACCTCACACTGTTAGGTGGCAAACCACAACATCAACAGTTCAATAGTCTTTGTTGTGGTGTGGTGTAAATAATTACTAATGCCCATTTGTTGTCAAGATCTCCTAGTAAATGGAGAGGAACCCACACTCTACCCCGGTGTAGTCTGCTTGTGCTTGCGTGTACGGAAACCATTGAGGCACCACACTAAAGCTGCAAGCTTCACATTTTCTGAGTAACTAACCTGCTCTTGCTCATTGCTTAGCTTTGGACCAAACAGAAATATATTCTTTTATTTCCATCCTGATAAGAATTTAATTAAATTGTTTCAAGTAGTTCAATTGTGCTCACCTGGTCCAAGAACTCGGTCTCGTTGGCAGAAGCGTCCCAACGATTGTTCAATATGAATATGTTCGGTTGTGATATCTTTGTTGATACTTTGTGAAAGAAATTCTTCTCCTGTAAAAATAACAACCAGTTATTATATTTGACGTCGACATATACAATGTGTCCCAAAACTCAACGTCAAGCGGGAACCAGGGAGTAGGCCAGTTTATGACTACCCAGGGAAAAATAAGAAAAAAAATCGGAGTCATTTGTTTTTTATGATGAGCATTTTTTTAAAAACGTTGAAAATTTCTCATACAACATTTTTAGGTACTACGACTACAAATTTGAAAATATAATTGTTAATTTTTTTTTATTGGTAGCGTAAATAACTCTGCTACTGATCAGTATCCCAAATAAAACCAGAATGCCTGTAGTTTACCAAAAAAATATTCAGTTACATTTTTTTCTAAAAAAATAACTCAGATTTTTTTTTCTTACTTTTCCCTGGCTAGTCATAAACTGGCCTATTCCCTGGTTCCCGCTTGACGTTGAGTTTTGGGACACCCTCTATAGGTCTACGAGTCCTGTCATGCACACGAGCTGCCCCACTGCTCACCTGTCAGGTAAAACTGTAGTACCCTTCCCATCCCTACTATTTGGTATAATGAATGGACCGACATGTGTGATTTAACCAACCATACAATTTCCAATTATCAATCCTTATTAGATAAAAACACACGCAGGTTAACACAAAGGTTAACTATTTCTCAGGCTTTACAAAACTATGTCTCTCCCCTCCTGCACTACTCTCACCAGATTTTAAGTCCATACTTCATGAGGGACATTGACCTCCTGGAGAGAGTGCAATGACGGGATACCAAGATCGTACCAGCCCTGAGAAATAGATCTTATGAAAAACTATTTAAAAAAATATAAAAACCGCCTTCAAAAATGTATGAAATAAAAAAATCAAACCATAGAGTTGAAGGCGGTCGGTTATTTTTGACAGACATGGGGACGGCCGAATGGACAGACAGACGGACACCTGACTGAATTTATAAGTCCTTGCCAGAGTGGTATGGAACCCTAAATAGTAACGTACAGTAACAGTAAGCGTAGATTCTGCATTGGCGACCAACACGAAGACGTCTGCATCGAGACAGTACTTGTCGATCCACGTGTCGAGATCTGGGGTGACGTCGACGCCGGGACTGTCGACGAGAACGACGTCGTCGCGTAGCAGCGCGCACAGCTCGCGCGGCCAGAACACGTGCACCAGCTCACACTCCTGCAGCCGCGTGTCACACAGCGCGTGCCCCAGCTGGCCCACAGACTGCATTCCACACACAACACTACATGAGTAGTCGGCTTGTGCATGCGTTCCAATACGTCGCACGCACATTTACAGACATGTGGGTGCTATGTGTCATTATTCATGAAAGAACAGGCTAGCTACAAATCCACACTTCTCTATGACGTCTCTTTGTCTGTTCTCGAAAATAATTCTGACAAACAATCTTCGCTCATGCCACTTGAGTGCAGAGTGGGCCCCTTGTTTTCGATTAAAATTGATTAATGTGATGTTTATTGTGGAGTTTCTGGGGCAAGAACAATGGACCGGTACGTAATCTTCACTTTACAATAGTTCTAACAGTTAAGGAACGATTTATTTGCGAAGTATCGTGTTTTTGAGGCGAGTCGAAAAAAATTTCGACTTCACTCGAATTTATTTTTCTGTTGATTGTTTATATTGAAACTGGTCGAATTCCTAGAGGTGTTACTAATGCAATGACTAGAAAAGTTAACGTACATTTCGAAAATATAGGCTTTTCACATAGGTTTCATATAAAAAAGTCTAGAAATATGGTCTCGAACGCGCGGCGGCTGGCACTTGCTGGGTGACATTTCAAATATGGCTCTGAATTTGCGATTTTTTTTGTGATTTCCCTTTTGTCCAGTTTATCAGGGATCGCTAGTTTTGACAAGAACATGGTGTAATGGGCTGATACGTACCCAAAATAATAATATCAGATGAACTGGAATCGAGACTCGACTTCTACAAATCATTCCAAGTTGGTACACGCACCAATAGATCTGGATTGGGCATAGAAACAGCAAAGTCTGATAAAGAAATACTGAAAGGTTTTGCTCAGGAGGACATGGAACAAGGCTTCAAACTTCACGCCTTAAACCTAGAAATGCAGAATGATTGGCTAACAGTGGGTGACTTCTGCATCCCTCCTGCATTGAAGTGGAAATCCGTAATATACAACTGGTCCCCTGAGCTGCTTAAGTTCTACTTAAATGCATTCCAGCTTACTCTCCCCGACCCGAGTAACCTAGTTAGATGGGGGAAATCTACAAATAGACTATGCCCGTCATGTAAGGAGTTCGTAGGCACGGCCAAACATTTGTTATGCGGATGCAAAATACTACTTGAGCGAGGCCAGTATTCCTACCGTCATGATAAAGTCCTCCAAATCATCAGAGAGGCCATCAACCTGTCAATTGCACGGACCAGGAAAGGGCAAACCAGTAGCGGCTTCCAGAAGGTCAACTTTGTGAAACCTGGAGCCAATAAGCTGCCCAAAGATAGGACTAAACCTTCTTCAATTTTGGGAGCAGCAAAAGATTGGGAATTGTTGATGGACACACATGAGAAGCATTACCAAATGCCTTCGGAAATCTGTACCACAGCATTAAGACCGGATATACACATATTCTCAAAAGCGACAAAGCATGTAGTACTTGTTGAACTTACAGTTCCATGGGAAAGTAACATACCGAAGGACCACAACATCAAACTTAACAAGTACTGCAACTTAGTAGACCGGATTGTGAGAAACGGATTCAAGACTGATCTCTTCGCTGTGGAAGTCGGAGCAAGAGGACTACCAGCGAAGACGCTTTACAGTCTCTTCAAGAATCTAGGGCTCCCAAGATCGACGCTAAGCTCATATATGGAGAGAGCTTCGAAAACGTCACTGGAAGCATCCTACAGAATATGGATAGGTAGAGAGAGGGAGGTCGAGAGCGGGACTGGTGGTTTCCCCGCGTCCTAGTCAACGCAGACTAGCTGACGAGGGCTTGAAGCGAGCCGAAACGTGAAGCATGCGCGGGAAATTTAGAGTGGCCACTCGCTAGTCCCGGCCTCGATTAATACCCTCCTCTACTGCCGATGGGCCCGGATATGTTCGGTGAAGCCATCGCAAGCTTAGATCCACACCTTCCTCATGTTACATTTAAAAAATCTATTTTTTTAACCTGAACATTGAGCTTCTCCTCAGAGCCGGTAGTCCTCAGAAAAGCCTCGCTGTTGTCGGAGCCCTCCACCTGCAGGAAGCAGTTGGTGGTGTGACCGATGCCGCTCGGCAGGATCTTGTCGTGCAGCATCGCATTGATCACAGTGCTCTTACCGTTGCTCGTCCTGTTTGCAATCGTCGCACATTTGTAAGTGTGAATGCATTGATTTTGAATGGATATAAACTTTACCTCTGCTCTGCAATGGAATCGAGCTTGGTGTACCTGTAAAACCTTTTTAATGCTATACACCTCATCTCTGTTGGCTACTTAGACCATTTTATCGCACGGTATTTGTGGGTCCATTGTACTAAATGATCTTGGAGCGTTTGTGCTCAGAGAATTCTGATGTATGGGCTTATAAATCTCTCTACTGCACTGCAGTTAAGTACATTACAATAGAATAATAAATAGGTAGTGAGCGGTTTTCTAACCTGCCAAAGAAGGCGACCTTCATGTGGTCGCGGCAAAGTACCTCGCGGATGGCCTGCACCTTGCCCAGGTAGGCTTCCACGCGCTCCACCTCCTCGCCGTTCACTATAGCTTTTTCTCCCGACACCACTATGCAACGAAATACACCTTTAATTCAAGTATTTCATCATAATTGTCATATTTCAATGACACAAAAAATTTATAAGGATGACTGGATGAAATTGTAGAAAACTATAATTAAGAGCATACTCTGCTCCTCAGCTTGCCATACGAACATAATCGAACGATCACCAAGAAACCATTTAGGGCAAACAATTTGAATGTTGAGTTTATGTCAACGGACTAAGAAGTGGTTAGAGGCGAGTAGCATTGGCAACACTGACCTTGCCCACTCGCCTCACTCGCATGTAATGTCCCATTATCTAAAATTTTGGTATACACTGAGAAGCATTTTTTGTTTTGTTTTCGAAAATGTTAATTTTGTTTTTATTATTTGTCAATGAACTATCAGCATGCTAATGTGATCACTGGTTTCGCTATTTATTTTCTTTCTTAATTTTTTTTATATATGTCAAGCCTTTTTTTAATGCGTTCATTGTGGCTGATTCAATAACTTCCTCGGGCAGTATATTAAAAAGATTTATTCTTTTTATATTTAGCATACAGCAGTGGCCGTACATGGTTAAAAAAATTACTCTTTATATAAGTGTTCAGCACCAAAAAGGAACTACATACTAACAGAAACAAAACAGACATACCAAATGTTATAAAGCTAGTAAATATTCAGAAATGCAGCATTGCCGTCAGACTTAAAGAGAAACTTACCATGCATAAAAGTGACAGTATCCTTAACGTAGTCATCGATCTCGACAAATATATCGTTAATTTTCTTCTTGGCCCTCACGAATATCTGCAGGGGCGAGTCCGCATTAGGCACGTTGAGGCGAACGGTGTTGTTGAGTCCGCCGGCAGTCGAGTTGTGCAGCCCGTCGCCCGCCATCATTGAGATTGTTCGGTTAATGTACGCCGCCATTACAGCGGTCCGGGAATAAACAGGTGTGGATGTCGGTTAGTACCTTAGCCAAACAATCAATAACAATACTATAGTCAGCGCTCACTCACGACTCAAAGCATGCGCGCTTACTGAAACAATAAAGAAACACAAACTAAAGTGCAACTCAATAAAACATTGTGTTAAATGATCATGTAAAGAGCACAGCACAATAAGTACCTAAAGTCTGAACTTGTTCTATACAGGGTGTAAAGGAAATACACCAGTCCGGACTGGAGTATTCCTTTAAGGAGACTATTCTACGCTTTGTAACAAACATAATTAGTAAAAGAAGTAGGGTTCTATAGTCTGTTTTATTGGAAGACAGAGACGGAAAGTGACGTGTGGAGTGTTGCCAGTTTCTGGCAAATTTTAAATAGGCATGTAGTTGCTATTAATACTTTTATCGATTGATTACCTAATGAAATACTGTAAACTCTAATATTTACCTAATTGTGGATTTAATTGACAACATATTAAGCTAAATCTAGCTAGAAAAAATTTTAATTTAAGGCAGCGCCACAGGTAGCGCATAATATGTGTGAAGGTGTGTCGTGTCGTGTAAAAGTCGACACTATTTTCATCGACTACAATCACTAGCGGTGCAAAGCGTGCAACACTCTAATGTCAGTCAAACGTCAATTTACTCCGTCTTCCAAAAAAATAGACTATAGGTACACCCGTTGCGGAGATATAAATTTTTAAAGTTATTACCTAATGTAGTGTGTTGTAATGCTCTAATATGGCTAATACCAGATTGCGCCTCTGGACTCGATCCAGCGTCGAGCTGTGCGTGGCCCAGCTCGCTGCTGTGCTGTGCTGTGCTGTGGGTGACCCCGAAATGTCCCGCGATCTAGAAGCACTGCAACTTTGCAGGGATTTGGGCTCCCTAAGTGTGTTCTATCGCTTATTCCATGGGGAGTGCTTGGAGGAGCTGTTTAACGCGATCCCGCCGTCCCCTTTCCACCTCCGCACCACACGCACCGGGCAGCGTATGCATCCCTACACGCTAGACTTACCGCGGGCACATACTAACCGGTTCTGCAGATCTTTCCTCTACAGAACCGGTGAATTCTGGAACGCTCTCCCTGCCCATATATTTCCCCCCAAAAACAGTCTCGGTTCCTGCAAGAGGGGCGTGAATAGGCACCTGACAAGCCGGCATGGCATTCGCAACCCCCGCATACGACCGAATACGACCGTCGTTAAGTACCGTACCGTCCGCACCCCGTTGCGCCGGCTGCTCCGCCCGCGTACCGCCCGCGCTCCGCCGCGCCGCTAAGAGTGCCCACACAATGTAGTAAGCATTTAATTTGTTAGGAAATCCTAAAATTTTCATGAAATCACATATTTAAGAAATTCTTTCACCAGTGCTTTTGTTAGAAGGCGTAGAATAGCCTCCTTAAAGGAACTACACCATTCCGGGGACACCCGTATAGTGGAAAAGCCACTCAGGCGCACCTATAGAAATATTTTTGCCCCTAAGCGTACAGATAACGCCACAAGCGCGAACCTGCGCCGACTCATCAAAGAATAGATGAAGTCGCGCGTGCAACATTATAGGTCAGAGCCTCAGGGCGCTCAGAGGGTGAAAATATTTCTATAGGCGCGCCTGAGTGGTTTGTCTTTGGGAGCTATAGATCATTGTTCTGATTATTAATGCTGCAAGATTTATTATAATTCAAGTATTCTATATAATCTAGTATTCTAATTTAATACACGACATCATTATCAAACCATCTAATGTTATAATGCATTTAATTAAAAATAGCTAGGAGTGCAAGGGCAACATTTACAAAAGAAATAATTATAGAAAAGTTCAATCTAAAGTTGTTCAAAAGTTTAATCTTCAGAAAATGTTAGAGTAAAACTGTTGATAAACAACAAAACAAACAACATTGTTCATCTGCACTCTACTATTATTCTTATGATGAACTATCCTGAAGCACACAATTATCAGAGTCCCCATGTTATTTGAAGTTTATTATGACTTTACAATATTTATTTCATTATACTAAAGACAATATCTATATACCAATCTTTATGTGTGTATATAAATGCCAATAATATAAACAACGAAGTCCAGTGTGAAGATCTATAAGGCTGCGTACCTATACAATTAAAACCAACAAATACTTAAACAGCGGTGATATAATATCAACAACAAAACATAAAAAAACGAGTAGAAACAGTGTGGGCGGTACCCGCATACCACAAGTAAGCATAGTTCAGCACACTTCAGCTTCTTTCAATACACACAATCAGTGTTCTTATTATTAAAGCCTAGCACGCACTGCAAATATTATCCGTTAGGGTTTCTTCCGCGTGGAAGGAAAAATCCGCACCCGACACCGCGCACTGAAATTATATTTGCAGTGCGTGCATGCGATCGTTCATATAATTTCCATTAGTTACAGAATTTGCTTTCAAAAATCCTTCAAAACTTCAGAACTCCTCTCAGATGACAAGTTGACAACTGACTGACAGTAGGATAGGAGCAGAACGTAGGTAAGTGTGTACGGGACGTATGCTGCGACGGGCTCC
This sequence comes from Nematopogon swammerdamellus, assembly GCA_946902875.1. Taxonomy (NCBI): domain Eukaryota; kingdom Metazoa; phylum Arthropoda; class Insecta; order Lepidoptera; family Adelidae; genus Nematopogon; species Nematopogon swammerdamellus. The sequence goes on along the minus strand of OX336335.1, from coordinate 10,038,231 downwards.
ATCCATCTAAAGATCGCAGTCATCACGCTCGTTTTTTTATGTTTTGTGTGATTCGACAGCCAGTGAACTAGAACAGCGGAACCTTGTTGCGCTGCATTTTCGCCGCTGACCGCGCTCTCTACTCCGAGCGACTCGTGGTGTGGCTTCACTGTTAGCAGCAGCATGCAAAATACCACAGTACCATATTACTATTCGTTTGTATGTAAACGCAGTTTCAGCACTTTCAGCGACGTAAAACAAGTGACACGCGATTTAAAAGGCACGTACAGATTCCAAAACAGATATTGCGTAATATAACTAACCGGCGTGGAGACGGCGTTACGCAGACATCTTGCGCTGTCGCCGTGAACAATATGCACACTCACAATACTGAAAATATCGAACGAAACTTTAGAATGGAACATAAATGGATCTAAAACGCAAGAGAAGTACGTATGATAGACGAACGAAATGTGTAGAATAGAATCAAAGAGATTATATCCTCCACATTGAATGACTGACACACACATGACGTCTGAAAATTTGCAAGCGGCACATGAAAGAACATAGGAAAATCAGCTGTTTTCGCGCGCACGTTGTTACGTTTCGTTTCGTACATGTGGGTACATGTACGAAACGAAACGTAACAAAAACGACATGCACCGCCTCAACATTAGGTTAGGGTTAATACAGAGATAATGTTTATATTAACCCTGGTTTTTTTTATGGTTATTTTTTTGGTTATTACAATCAGCTGATTAGAGCGCAAGCAAGAGTCAATCCTATTCCGTTGTTCTCTCGTGTGCCACTGGTGAGCCACCTGAAAGAGCTACTGGCTCCTACTATGGATCCTTTAACTCCTTTCGGCAAACTTCGGCTCGAAGGAGGAATGTGTGGTATGCTCGGGGCCAATTCTCCGTCTCTCACTGACAGTTGGTAATCCTATTTATTTTCGGAAACTTTGATTTCGTATGATTGATGTTTTTGTGGTTTAAAAAAAAATAACCAGGGTTAATATAAAGAAGATGCGTCGCTACGCGACAGACAGACAGATATTAACCCTAACTTAATTAATGTTGAGGTAAAGCCTGACCAGGAATATATGAGGGGCCGCGGCGGCGCAATATGGCGGCCATATTGCGGAATTTCGTTGGAACTAATTTCTTACACTGGCCACAATTATGTTTGATGCATGATAATCTGTTGTCAATGTCAAAATAGCTTCTGAACTGACATTTAGGTGAAACGTTATGTCATTGTAGTGAGATTGTCATGAATTGGCCGCCGTAATGTACAATTAGGTAATTATTTTTTGTTCTATCTAGGTGTATCTCAAGCATCTATTTACCGAATAGCAAACAAAAGAGGGACGTAAATATTATTCGTTCTGAACAAAAAACACTTTTTGACTTTACAGAAATACGAAACGTTCAAATAAAAATAGCTTAGGTTAAGTTTTTCTGAACTAGAATTTTTATTAAAAAGTTTAGTGTTTCAGCAAGGTCGATTAATAATGTTTTTAATAATTTGTACACTTTGCTTCAGGACATATCTGCAGATACATGGAAAAAATGTTTTGAACATGTAAATGTCAAGGCTAGTTCTTTTTACATTGACATCAAAATATATATAAAAGATGCATTAAATTAAAATACATTTTGTATATCTTGTTGTGTATTTCAGTGCATAAGTAAATTTTGAATAAAAATATCGGCCAATTCAATATGTGCGTACTATACTGAATGTTGCTATATAAATCTAAAAAGTGGCTCCATCTTGACAGCTCTCATATATATTCCTGGTCAGGCTTTACGTTTCGTTTCTCGTTGACAGGGATGATGAGCCGGCCTTCGCTGTACGAATAACGTCTCGTCTGTTTGGTAGTTAATCTGTGTTTGTAGCCAAGCTGTTACATACACACGATTTTCTTTTCTGCCCCTGTTTTTTTATTTTATCGTTCAATGGTGGTTCAATGGATAAATGGTGTCGCTGTTGATTCGTAATTCGGTCTACGAGGACCTACTTCAACTTGCCTGAGCCTCTGTGTATCAGAGTATCATGTGCCTCTGTGTATAGTGTATCAGAGTAGTATTGTATTGGCTCGTATCGCAAATAAATGTGCACTACTTTGGCACTACTTCCATTTACAAGAAGGTTTTGTGCTTCGTTCAACGATTACTATTTTTGTGAGGAAAACTCACTATGTCGCGGTCGGTGCGCGCTGAGACTCGCAATAGAGTGAAAGATGACATGAAGCGGGTGATGCAAGCGGTGGAGAAGGTTCGCCACTGGTATGTGTAATGTTTGTGCTGGTCAATCTAGATTACTGGGCAGACCTTTGAAAAAAAGTATTGGGTGCGCTGTAGTATAAGGCCTGCTAATTAGAAAATTGCTGGTAGCTGGGACTGGTAGGTGAGGGTCTAAGGAACTATTACCAAAAAAATTTTTTTGCCGGAAATGCGTAGTATTGGAGGAAAAAATTTTTGAAAAAAATATTTTTCATACAAAATTAATTTTAGAATTTTAATATTTTTTTTTAATGCACCAAAACATTTATTTTGAATAGGAATTTATGCAAAAACGACATGCCCCGCCTCAACATTAGGTTAAGATTAAGATTAAGATGCGTCGCTAGCGACGCATCTTCTATATATTAACCCTGGTTATTTTTTTTTTTAAACCACCAAAACATTCACCCATACCACTTCCCTTGTTTTTACATACATTTATATTCAAAACCAATGTTTTGGTGCCTTAAAAAAACAAAAACAAAAATTTATTTTGTATGAAAAATTAATTTTGTATGGGAAATTTATTTTTTTCTCCGAAACTACGCATTTCCGGCAAACAATTCTTTTTGGTAATAGTTCCATAGACCCTCACCTACCAGTCCCAGCTACCAGCAATTTTCTAATTAGCAGGCCTTATACTACAGCGCAACCAAAGTATTTTTAAAAGTATATTCCTCGAAGGGGCCGGCAATAAATCTTACCAATTGTTTGTGTAAAACAGGGAGAAAAAATGGGTGACGATCGGTGAGACGACCATGAAGATCTACAAATGGGTGCCCATATCCAGCAATGAGCAGAAGAAGAAGAGTGCTGCTAAGTTAGAGAACAAGGAGAACACACTCACCACTAAGAAGTCTCACGACTCGTCCAACTCCAACTTCGGCATTGCTGAAGATTCTAACACGTGTGAGTTCAAATTTATATAAACTACTGGATTTTGGCTGCGGCTTCACTCGCGTGAAATTCGTATAAATAAGAAAGAAAATAAACCCGCTACTGTACCTTTATTTCGGCGCACACAACATTTCGGTTTTTACAGATTTCTTATTACCTATCCTGTGTCATGTATAGTTAAATGTGCTTGTACTAAGTTTCATCAAATTTGGATAATCGGTTTAAGAGTTATGGAGGAACATACATATATACAGAAAATATTTCTAAAAATCGTCAATTTAGTTTTATTTATGCATTCGGAAATCTTTACCACAGCATTAAGACCGGATATACTCATATTCTCAAAAGCGACAAAGCATGTAGTACTTGTTGAACTTACAGTTCCATGGGAAAGTAACATACCAAAGGACCACAATATCAAATTTAACAAGTACTGCAACTTAGTAGATTGTGATTAACGGATTCAAGACTGATCTCTTCGCTGTGGATGTCGGAGCAAGAGGAATATCAGCGAAGTCGCTGTACAGTCTCTTCAAGAATCTAGGGCTACCAAGATCGATGCTAAGCTCATACATGGAGAGAGCTTCGAAAACGTCACTGGAAGCATCCTACAGAATATGGATAGCTAGAGAGAGGTGGAGAGCGGGGCTGGTGGTTCCCCGCGTCCTAGTCAACGCAGACTAGCTGACGAGGGCTAGATGCGAGTCTAAACGTGAAGCATGCGCGGGAAATTCAGAGTGGCCACTCGCTAGTCCCGACCTCGATTAACACCCTCCTCGGATATGTTTGGTGAAGCCATTACAAGCTTAGTTCAACACCTTCCTTCATATAGTCTACAAACTTAGTATCTCATAAAACAAAGTAACTTACTCCATGACCATCTCTTACAGATTTATTATTAGTATTGATTGATGATATGATATATTATCTATCACATCACGGCTGGGGTTTCCAAAGGGAACAACTTTTTTTCAGCTAACTGGTACAATAGGCGTCTAGTTTAGGCTTGATTCTAGAGATGTAATTTTTTTTTTGCGGAAATTAGTATTTCATGAGAAAAAAAATATTTTTTAATATTCATGGAGTACCTAGTTATATTTTTGTAAATTGTCACGCTGTGTGGCTTGCTAGTGAGGTCATTGTTTCACACATACACTCTCATAGCTTTCTTGGGTTGAATTGAGTGTTGCCATAATCATGAAAATTTACAGTATTCATGATAATTTCACTAAAGCAATAATAATAATAAGCAAAACGAGATGAGCTGATTCGACTTATTCACCATTGGATATTTAACAAACAAAAAAATTGCGACACTGACTGGCTTCTGGTCAGACATGGCCACTCCCTAGAGTGTTTTTTTATAAGGCTTAGGCTTGGAGGGAGTGCAGCCCCTGTGCGCTGTAACAAAGCGCAGGTGTGAGCCGGAGCGGTGAGGCTGGTTGCCGAAGGCGACCAAAAAGCCGAAGCTGCGGAGGTGAGTACGGGTCCCTGTGCTTTGTTACGCAAGGACGGAAGGGCTGCACTTCCCGCAGCGTCGGAGTAGAGGCAATCCTAAGTCGCTACTGAAAATTAAATTCGCAGACGTCGCTAGGTAATACTCACCTGACTTGTAACTTTTTAGAAATGTTTTATAACTTTTTATTATATTGTGTGTACTCATTGCTTCGCCCCAATCCATTTATGCATTTTAGAATGTTTGATTGGGATAAAGACACCATTTTGTATGAAATTTTTATTTTTTAACTTCGGCCCCCTTTTTCATTTCCGCTTGCTAAGTCTTTTCTAAAAGCAGTGTTTTGGGGTCCTTTATGGTTTCCATGGAGATCCATCTGTACTTAGAAGTGGCAATCATAAGAGGAAATTGGGAAGCGCTCAACACAAGATCCACCTGCCAAGACATAAATACTCTAGCAGGAGGTTTATTGGACAGTACAGGACAAATTTTGTTTCTTGATTTTTGGGTATGTATCTGTTGTTTTTCTGATAATTTTTGTTAAATTCAAATAATTGAAATGTTTACTGTGCTTTATTGTTTTATTTAAAAGTATGTGCTGTCTACCTACATCATCAATAACAAAAATAATTATACACACCACACACTAGGGTGTATACTCTGGGAACCCTTTAGAACGTCCTAGACCTGCTAGAGTGTGTACGTGTCTAATTTGTGCACATGTAAAAATGTACAATTAATTTATGAAAGGCGGACACAGTCCGTGGAAACCTAAAACTTTTCCGCAGATACTTAAAAACCAGACTGTCCGCAGTAAAAGCGGACACCTGGCAACCCTGGCAGGAAGATGGAATACAGAGTTAAATATTTCTAACCAAACAAAACATGCAAAGTCTATGAAAGTATTAATGTCTCAGTGTCAATGTGTAAGTTTCCATAAAAAAAAAAACAAGAATGAAATAAGTAATTAAAAAAATCTGGATCCGATGCAAGTGCATAGTTGTGGTTAATCATATTTATATAAATAAGAGCTTTATTTATTTCCAAATAAAGATTGGTTATTGAATTTGTTTGTAAACTTTATTAGGCCAGTCATATCGAACATTAAAATCGCAAACTGACGGTTAGTTCTGATTTTTTAATATGTTATTAGGACCACTACCAGTAGTGTATATCAAAGTTTGCAGCTTCGAAAGACCTGTGCTAACTTTGCAGCACTTGAAAAACCGCGAAAATTTCGCACTTTTTTGGTATTTCAATATAAACTATGCGTTTTTTTATAAAATATTTTCTATACGTTTTTAAAGTAGACTAAAATTGCTACAATTTGAGATAAGAACCAGCTCTGAAGGTTCAACACTTACCGAGCTACAGCTCCAAAAATAATTTTTTTTTTCAAAAAAAGTGAAATTTTTAGATTTTCTTAAAATGAGAGACAAGCTCATTTTAAACTCAAACTATTTTATACAAACTCACTTTCAAAATTTTACTGAAAATAGAAGACAGAAGCGTTTATTAAAGAATAGCTGTATCGTATATACAGAGTGATTTTGTTAATCTAAAAATATAAAAGAAAAAAGAACAACCCCGGACCAATGATATGAATGAGATCTGTAAATCAGGTTGATAAATGAAAAATCTCATCCATACCGACCGATCCAGGGAAAGTTCCCAAGACACTCAGCGCATTAGCCCTCTGTATGGCCAGACTGAAAATGATATTACATCAGTCGGATAAACATTGTTTAGTAAACAAACAACCTGTCCTACCTGTATTTCTCAGTTCTCACTCGAGCGGAGCGAGCCAGTGTAACTAGTTCGAAAAGTCACACCGCAAAAGTATTAAAATCAATAGCGAACCTTTTGAAAACCACGCAATAAAGTGCATTCAAGTCAACCATAATAAAAATGGCCCAGGAGAAGTTATTGGCCAACGACAGCAACAAACGACGACTGATTGCTATGATATGCTCCACCTTCCAAAGCCAGGGAATTGAGACAAAGCAGGCATTCGAGGATGCTGACTGCGCTGCGACATCGTCAAGGTGACACTTGACAAGAGCACCTCTTTTCAATCAGTGCTAATCATTGGACAGGATGTAGACCTCCTTCTCCTTCTCAATGGTTTGGGATCGGCTGTGAAGAATGTTTATTTCCAGAAAAGTTGCAGAGGTGATTCTGGCCTCTTACAATATTCCTCAACCTCATTCAATCGTGGAGATTTGGAAGTCCCCCAGGATTCGAGTTGTTTCTCCACGCCTTCACTGGGTGCGACACCACCTCTGCCCTTTTCTGGCATGGGAAGAACAAACTTTGGAACGCAATTCAGAAAAACGTTCAACTCCTCACCACAGCTGAAGTGTGCCAACCTAATTCAGCCTACCAAGTCATTGCAGATGCCGGAGCGAAGTGCCTAGTAGAGCTACTAGGCACTTCGCTAGGAGACTACACTAAAGATACCCTTCACAGCCTGCGCTACAAAAAAATTGTAAAAGCAACCGCCTTTGCTAAGGTTGACCTCGCCCGTTTGCCTCCAACGGAAAATGGTGCAACATTGCACGCTTACCGAACTTACCACCAAGTTCAGAAGTGTTTGGGGGTGGAAAAAGATACCATTCAATGGGAATGGAAAAAGACCGAACAGGGGCTGATTCCAACAACAATGATGAGAGAAGTAGCACGCCCCTCCCTTCTGAAATTTTTATCATTCGGGTGCAAGAAAGGCTGTAGCGGAGGCGGCTGTACCTGCATAAAAGCAGACCTTTGCTTGGCATTCTGCAAATTTTGCTCCATTGTCTGATGTTTCTTGCCATAACGTTGCCGAGCTTCAAATTGCCGAAGAAAGAGAAAACAACGCGACGTCGACAATCATGGTCCGATTTTTCAGGCTGAATCAGACAATTTTTATGAACCATCCCCGAAGCGTTCAAAATGAACAATTCTAACCAAAAATAATGTCCTTATTAATGCCTTGTAAATATGCTTAATAAATATTTACAATATTAATAGTTTAAATATATATTTATTGTGGATGTACATATGGTTTTTCCTTTCAAACCTCCTGTCAGCCTCGATAGCTCAGTGGTGCAGACAGTTAACTGTCGCTATTGAATGTTAAGCAACGCTGGGTGCGGTCAGTACTTGGATGGGTGACCGCTGACCGTTGGAGGCTGACCGAGGTTCGGATTCCTCGTAAAACTGTAGGTCCCTTCCCTCCTAATCTTACTTGGTGGCAGGGTTTAACCCGCCCGGGTTGGTACCACCGCACTGAATGAAACGTCGGTCGAAACGGCTATGTAAATAGTTTGTGTTTTCAACCAGTTCAGTGTAGCCGGCACGATCAAAGGGGGAAGCACTGACATGGCACCTAGTTCACCTGGTGTTATGGGCTGACATCACGGACGTTGTAGGTGATGTAGTCAACCGTGTCAGTTTCCATAAAAAAATAAAAAAAACCATTGTGAGAACTAAAAATAACAAATTTGCGAAAAATTCAGTTTTCCCATTTTTTTTTATTTTCAAGATTTCTGACTAAACTATATGGCCTACAGACGTCGTTCTTTACTTAAATTAAAGCTAATTACATTTGCTACAACATCTTTCCCTACGATTTTACCCGTAAAATTTGTATTTTCCCCGATATCGGGGTCGAAAATTTACCAAATCTTAAAATTTCACTTTTTTGGAAAAAAAAAATCTATTTTTGGAGAGCTGTATCTCGGTAAGTTTTGAACCTACAGAGGTGGTTAAATATTTTATAAAAAGCGAGCAAGTGCGCGTCGGGCCACGCGCAGTGTAGGGTTCCGTATTATTTGATTATTTTTATTTAATTTCGTAGGGGAAATAAATGAATGTTAATTTGAAAAAGTTCTTCAACAGTGAAATGATGGCTGTCGTCCGTACATTTTATAAGTTGGTCGACTATTACTCGTCAACCTGTACGTACAGCCTACTTAGCTGTGATAGTTTTCCTTTTAATTTCGATATATGTACTACTGCTGTAAATTTTTTCACATATCTAATAACAACCGTTTAGCTGGCAGGGGGGGGGGGGACACTTGACCCTAGCAAAAATTTGCACTTAAAAGCTTAATAATTCGCAAACGGATCCCTAAATCGAAAAATGCTTTCCTCAAACCCGCAATATTTTCCAGAGACCTATCCAACGACACTCCACACGATGGGGTAGACATGAAAAAAAAAATTCATCCCCACTTTACGTGTAGGGGAGGTACCCTAAAAAAAAATTATTTCAAAATTTTTATTTTACCACTCTGTCGGCGTTATTAATATCTTTATGATGAATTATGGTGTAGTCTATTAAACCCCAAATTTAAAATAATAAATAACATGAACTAACAGAAAACGCGGTTGCGGAACGTCTTTCCGCGTGCGACCATTGTTGTGATTTTTTAGGGCGCGACCGCTGCAGGGTTATACCCATACCAACTTACAACTTTCTAGTACTAAGGGTCTCTGAGCTAAGCCGCGGACAGACAGACGGACGGTCATGGCGAAACTATAAGGGTTCCTGGTTGACTACGGAACCCTAAAAACGCATAGTTTAGGACTTATATTGAAAATACAAAAGAAAGTGCGAAAATTTCGCGGTTTTTCCAGTGCTGCGAAGTTAGCACAGGTCTTTCGAAGCTGCAAACTTGGATTTACACTACTGGTAGTGGTCCTAACAAAATATTAAAAAATCAGAACTAGCCGTTAGTTTGCGATTTTAGCAATTTATAGTGTTAGATACATTGACTTATATATTACTAACGTAAGGACGGGCCTATACGAACTGAGCAAATGGCATCACTGATTTGGTTGTGAGCACGAAGTGCACAACCAAATCTTGTCAGTCAGTTACTGACTGTGAGTCGGCCGTGACGTGTTAATTGTGTGGTTGTCGCTCCTTAATGCCTCATACTTACGTACTCAAATCGTGCAGGAACTACAAAAAATAAAGGGGGAATAACGTAGTAGGCCTTATTTTGTTGCATTCAGCGATATTTCCTAATAAAATCTGAATTTACATTTTGTTTACGCAACATCGCACGCCAGCCGTCACGCCGCCATAACAGTACGTGAGCGCTAAGGAAGTAACATTGTATCAACGTTTATAAAAACAAAATGTGTACGTGTTAAATTTCGATAATTTTTATTTAAATTGAGAATTACGTTAATTAGTGTGAATTATTAATAATTAAATTATTTAAGCATTATTTTTGTTATTCTTTATCTCAGACGAAATAAAAAATAAAGATAAAACGGAACGAACGGCCTAGCTAGCGTAGCTAGTGGTGGTGTGGCCAGTGTTGCCATAATGATTATCCTCAGTACCCCAGTATTATAAAAATGTGTGGCATTTTATTAAATCTAAGATAATGATAAATGATAATTGATAACAACAAGTTGTATTTTAGTAAATGCACATGAAAATTTGACATAAAATATCAATCTGCGTCACATGGACATTTTTTGGTCAAATCATAACTCGAGAACCACTGGTGCTAGACCCACCGTGTTGGTACTCAAACTTAAGGGCTCGGTGCGATCTATCCATCTGTCACGTGAACTTTTGTTTTGGCCATATCTCGAGAACGGCTGGTCCTAGATCCATCGTGTTCGTGCTAAAACTGGACGTCTCGGTGAGATCTATTCATCTGTCACATGAACTTTTGTTTTGGTCATAACTCGAGAACCGCTGGTCTCAGACCCATCGTGTTGGTATTCAAACTTCAAGGCTCGGTGAGATCCATCCATCTGTCACATGAACTTTTGTTTTGGCCATAACTCGAGAACCGCTGGTCTCAGACCCACCGTGTTGGTACTCAAGCTTCAGGTCTGAGTGAGATCCATCCACCTGTCACATGAACTTTTGTTTTGGTCATATCTCCAGAACCGTTGGTCTCGAACTAGAACAAGCTGTTCTCAAGTTATTACCAAAACAAAAGTTCATGTAACAGATGGATAGATATCACCGAGACCTGAAGTTTGAGTACCAACACGGTGGGTCTAGCACCAGTGGTTCTCGAGTTATGCCCAAAACAAAAGTTCATGTGCCAGATGGATAGATCTCACCGAGACCTGAAGTTTGAGTACCAACACGGTGGGTCTGAGACCAGCGGTTCTCGAGTTATGGCCAAAACCAATTTTAATGTAACAGATAGTTAGATCTCATCGAGACGTCCAGTTTTAGCACGAACACGATGGATCTAGGACCAGCCGTTCTCGAGACATGACCAAAACTAATTTTCATGTGACACCGATTGATATTCTATGCCCAATTTTCAATGATGAGGTTCATTTACAAATACTATACTTGTTATTATTGATAAGAAAACCGCAATTATTTTTATAATACTATTGTACTGGGAATCATTATGGCAACACTGGCCTAGGTGTCTTACGTAAACCATAGTAGAATTTTTTGCTTTCGAAAAATGCATACTACTTTGTGGCAAGTCTTGCAATATTGGCATATAAGGAACGGGACATTCGGTAGATAGAATGTTAATTTAATAATGCTTATATGTATAATAATAATAATAGGACTAATGATTTTTATTTACTTAATTTAATGAAAGAATGCCGTCTAGCAATGCCTTGTCCCTCCTTGCAATATCTACTAATGATAATAATTATTTCGTTATTGCAAAAAGGTAACACTTACGATAACGTCGGTACAACGCTACTTCGAACGCTAAAACCGCGGAGCGGCTGGCTTTCTGTCGCAGTCCACGTATTTGCTAAGAGATGGCGCTGCGTCTATCGACGCCCCATATGACGAGTGAATTTGTATGGAAGGCCATATCCTTACTTTAGCATATCACTGGTTAGATATGACTGGCCTATATCACAAATATTGTCATTCTTATTCAATGTTGTGGTTTAGAGATGAAACACACGAAAATGTAGTAAGTATGTATGAATTTCAATTTTACACTAGTTGTGTCATGGGGAATAAATTCGTAAATGTGAAGTTTGATCAGACAGGACATGGACAGGGCAAGTTACGACTATAGAAATAGTGTCAGGAGCCACCGGTCATAGCTAATATTAATTGTTCCAGGTTTCTCCACGGTGAGCGACTCTCAGGGCCCCACTGACTTCTCATCCTCACACATCGCGTACTCTGAGGACTCCAACTCACAGAGCAGTGAAACTACGCCTGCCAAGAGATTAAAAACGGATTGATTCTTGCTTCAGTAATAAATAAATAAGTCTGCTACTATATACAACATTGGTTTGGTTGTATATTAATAAGTGTAGTAGGGCCCCCATTGTTGTACAGAAATAGACATCTTAGAACAGTTTGCAAACATAAGTGTAAGCATCTTATTAGTAACTGTTGTATAAGGAGCTTATTAGTAAGCAGTCGGTGGTCGGCGCAGTCTTGGCTTGTTGATCTCAGGGTCCGACGTTCGAATCCGGGCGACGTGCACCAATGAGTTTTTTCTAACTGAAAAATGTTTGTGCATACCTGCACCTGCTGCTTCCCGTTCGGAACCGGTGTAAAACTGTAGGCCCTTCCCTTATGGCGCGTACAGTAACGGCGAATGTGAACTTTATGTACTACTTACAACATTCAAATTCCTCGCAATCACCTAACCACGCGGCGGTCGCGTGAAAAACGCGCGGACGACGCGCGGTGTCCGCGTGGTTAGGTGATTGCGAGGAATTTGAATGTTGTGCGTAGTACATAAAGTTCACATTCGCCGTTACTGAACACGAGAGCGCAGCGAACGCGCGGTAAACGCGCGGCGGCCGCACGAAAAATTTCGCGTCGTTTAACTGCAGCCTTACCCTTTCTTATTTGGAATACTGCTAGCACTTGTGGTACCGCTCAGCTAAATACCAGTTGGCGCCGCTAGACTCAATCCAGCGTCGCGTCGAACTGAGCCGACTGGTGGATTACCCTGAGGTATCCTGCGATTTTGAACAGCTGCAGCTCCAAAGGGACGCCGGCTCCCTGAATGTGTTCTATCATATATTTCGTGGATCCTCTTTGAGTGTTCAACTTTGTTGAGTTAACGAGATTCCGCCGTAGCCATTCCACTTACACACTACGGATACTGGGCAAGGAATGCACTAGCTGATGAGGGCTGGCCGCGAGCCGAAACGTAATGCACGCTGGAGAACTACAGAGTGGCCACTCGCTAGTCCTGACCTCGATTGACACCCTTTACTGCCAATGGGCCCGGATATGTTCGGTGAAGCCATCGCAAGTTGAGTTCAACACCTTCTTACAATCGAACTGCCATGGCTTCTCCACCACAGGTTCCCATCAAACGGTTCTGCAGGTCATTTATTCACAGAACTGAGAAAATGTGGAAAGCACTCTGTTCATCCCAAGTACAGCTGGGGGGTTTCCAAAAGGGTGTGAAAAGGCTCCTGTCTGGCCGGAAGGGCATTCACAATCGCCGTGCATCACAGAATGCCCATTGGCATCGTTCGACGCTTACTCGTACGGATGAATCCGACCGTTGAAGCAACAGGTGTAGTTAGGCACTGAAATGTTTCCATAAAAAAAAAAATCATTGGCGCTAGGTTGGAGTACATGTGAGTGAACCCTAACGCTTGTATTTCTATCGCCGAGGGTAATTTTTTATTGTTGCAAAGGCTGTATGTATAATACTCTCATAGACAATGTTTAATTTTTGTTTTTGTAATTGGAAGGCATTGTTGACGTAGCAAAGCCATTCTACAGTAGATTGGATGGATTAGATAGGCACTGTAATTTTTTTTATTTTTGTTATAAAATTATAATACTACTGACATAGGTAATTATGTAGTAGTGAAATAGTACCAACAGCTATTATGAAAATTAATAAATGTTTGTGGCAATGATGAATAAAAAAGAATTTCTGCTAGATTCAATTAAAACTATTACTGTTTAGCCAGACCAAAATGTATATTTGAGTATAAAACATATTGAGTATAGACTGGAGAATGCTATCAGTGGCGTGCTGTAGTGGACGACTCCGTAGATATGCTAAATATCATCAGCACCATCCACACCTAGAATGTTGCCCAAGAATTCTTTGTATGAAATTTCCTGCGAATGAAAAAATAATTTTAATATTATAGATTATATTCTAATTTATTAAGATCAAACGGCTTTTGAAAAGGGTAATCCTTATTTACCTTTCAAGAGCTGTGCATTTATCTTTATTCAGCATGTTTCTATGCACATTGATAATAAAAATTATATGTCTTGAAGCTCCATACAAGGTAAGTAAGCACTGTGCAAATTCGACGGGTGCAAGCAAGATAGCGACACTTCGCTTTTTCGGGTTGGGAGTAGGATGCAAACGTTCGAAAATTTTTGAAGTAAGGGAAAAATCGTTTTTTTTTTTATTGCAAAACTACATATTAAAACAAAAAAGTAAAAAGTAACCGAAATAGGTATACCTACATAATATACACGGTGAACAAAAAACCTGTCGAACACCCGAAGGCAGGAAGTACAGTTTCAGACACTGGATCGGATAGGCTAGTTTTTTTTCTAAATTCTAATGAAAATATGCCCTTTTTCAATATTCCTAAAGTATCAAGATGTAGGTATTTAAACAACTAAATTATGTCTGCATGCCATCATAACAGTGAGGTGAAGTTAAACCCTACTACCATATGTCTTAAGCACGTGATAGTAGTTTTCTAGGTACCTACCTACGTAATATTCTAAAACTTAGTAAGTATACAAAATAATAGTTTGTTGCACACTAACTGACCTCAAAGCACTTACCGACTTCATTTTCAGCACAGAAGACAAAAACAATCCAAATCGGCAAATTATTTTACAAAGAATTTCATTAACACATAAAAAAACGCTCTCTGTCTTCACTTCAATGCCGCCTCAAGATAATTGATGACACCGGCGCGGCGACGCCTAGAGTAAAGAATTTTGCATAGAAGTAAAAGATCGTGATACTAATTAGATTTTTTAATTGAAAAATTTTGTCCGAATTAAAAAAATAAAACTAGCCTATCCGATTCAGTACCTATCTGAAACTGTACTTCCTGTCTTCGGGTGTTCGACAGGTTTTTTGTTCACCGTGTATAATCAATGAAATTTTTTTTCCACAACCTTTTGTCACGTTTACTTTCTATTTTCATGTTTTTTTTCTTCAGGCAAATTAATGAAATCATGTTTTCAAAAAGCTACCAATATGCCCTGATAGATGAAGTTTCACATATATTAAAAAAGAATATGTGCGGTGAGTAATATAATATGGTGCATCTCAGAAAGGGCGGAATTTTATCTTGTGTGCAGCCTTAAAAAAAAGTACATTGCACAATTTGATGAACAACCAGTATCAGTATGGGTCTTCCCTAATTTCCTCCATGCCGACAATTTAATTATTCATTCAAGTAGTTAATGCGCAATATATATTTTATAAATTTTAAAGGTGACCTTAATATTATAATTTTTATTGATTGTGTTTGCCCAAAATAATTAAATTAATTGATGTGATGTTTGTGTTATGTTTTATTTACCTCCGGTAAAAAGGACCAATCATCTCTCTCTGTCTTGACTTCTTTCAACTGATAGTTTTGTCCTGTTAATATCTTTAATAAGTACAGTGCACGTTCACAGGAAAAATGCTCCCCTAAAATATTTATTCAAAATCATTAGAATTATACAAAATAACCTAATACAATAAAACTAAACTAAAATTAAGAAATATGATAAAACTAAACTAAAATAACTTATAAACTAAACCTAAAAAATAAAAAAAAATAAAAATTAAAACTACCTATAAATAATATATTTCATTTAAATTTGACAGAGTCGCTGCACCGGTGCAAGTGCCAAGTACGCACGCCGCGTTACACCTCTTATTAAATTATTAAATTGGGGGGGGTTCGCTACCATAAGTAAAATATTTATTTCTTCCAATTCAGCCGACTCTCCCACAGTGCCCAATACGGTGGCAGCGTTGCCCCTTTGAATCGCTAGCCCTATCAGCTGAAAGAAGAAAGACTTGGCGCGTCGGTCACCAGACTTATCGATGAGGAGCTTTCCTAGATCGTTTCCGAACGTCCTTGCGTCGGGTGACCACACACTAAATGTTTCTACAGTAAAGACCAGAAATTCGTAGTGGCCGCGCAAGCCAGCATATTAATTTATTTTAAGGATATGGGCACAGATTACTTAATAGTTACTTCGTATATGGGGACTTTGACCCGCAGAGCGGGCCGAATTGGACAAACCGGCAATGTGGAAAGGTGCGAAAGTTTCAGTACACGTCGCATCCCATACTAATGCTTTCCCTCGGCTCCACGGGACTAAAGTACCTACCTATATATCGTCGGCCTAATTATCAGAATTTTTAACTCCAATATTTTTTTTTTACTTTTTATGGCATTTAGCGTCCGATGGAATAGTTCGTATTTCCCGCAAAAAATTGCAATGTTATTCGCCATTTATAAAAATACGCAACTCCGAGAGGGCCCCACACAACAAACGTCTAAAAAATCGATTAGTCACACTATTGAATAATAGATGGCGCCACAGGCGTTTACCACATTGCAGTTTTGAATTGAAATACAAAAGATAGCCGCTTCTTATCTTTGGTCGTTCCAAAAAAAGAATTTTCAGAAGTTTGATGTTTGACAGATCACTTTTAAAAAATAAAGTGACGACGTTATTATGGTAACAGCTGTCAGTGGGCAAACATGGAGACCTGTCTTAACATAACATAATTATATGTCTGTTAATTCAAATTCGAGGACCATGCTACCTGAGCGGATAGGCGGATATTATTGATAGCGGATAGATACGGAAACCTCCGCGCGCGAGTAAAACTCGCACTTGACAGATTTTTTTAATTATGGGATAGAGTTAAGAGGTTTGATTATTTGCTTAACATGGTGTTGTTGCTGTTTGCTATGGAGATACGAGTAATTAGTTTGAATTTAAGTATTTGCAATTTTGTTTTTGTCTTTTTTTATGTAATCCGGTATGGTTGGATGAGTCAGAGGGCCCAAACCACATGCTCTAGCTCTAACCAGCCAATATCACCTCCGAGAACGTAGGTTCCCATACCATACCAGAGGTTTCCCTTTGGATTGCTGGCTATACTATACTGGACTAGAGGAGAACACAGCCGAGGCTGCTATGCGGCCATTTTACATCCAGTGCGGTGGTAGGTACCAACCCAGTCGGCTACAATTGAGCCTACCATCTAGTATCAGTTACACTATGTTGAAAAATACGCGGGCCGCAAGAATACTCCAAAATATTCCGCCCGAAGCGTTCAATATTGAACCAGGATGCTACGCTACGTGGTACAAAACGACAATACACTGGGGTTGGATGAGCACCTACAGAATATTGTTAGTACCTAATGATAGATCTCATGAAGTATCCACACCCCAAGGTTCTGCAAGTAGCATTCCTGTTTTATTAGATTCCGATCTAAAGTCAATAATAAATAACTGACCCTGAATACCATTATAGCATGCTACTAGGGTTGGTAACAGAAATATTTGAACCGGTAAATACTTGTATGCCGAGTTCACCTGAAGCACACACCAAACGAGAATGCTACGTGGTACAAAACGATAATTCAAAAGTATTGAGAGATCGCCCAGCGAACATTATAATTAGCAATGATGAATCTCTTCAACAAAGATCTACATGCCAAGATTCCACAAGCACACCTGGAATCGGTTGAGCAGGCTACTACTTCCTCGTCAACAATAGCCGATACTGTTTCTCCTCAACAAAGATCTAGACGTCAAGATTCTGCAGAAGCACACCTGGAATCGGTTGAGCAGGCTACTACTTCCTCGTCAACAATCGCCGATACTGTTTCTCCTCAACAAAGATCCACACGTCAAGATTCTGCAGAAGCACACCTGGAATCTCTGTGGAGCTCTGATCCATGGGAGACAACTTGTCTCAGACAAGATAAACTTACCAAAGGACCATAATGTGAAAGTTAATAAATACTGCCATCTAGTAGACCAGATAGTGAGAAAATTGTTCAAGACGGAATTATTCACACCATCCGAACCAAGGGAATACCTGCCAAATTAGTCTATAGTTTCTTCAAGAACCTATGTTTGCCTAGATCAGCTATAACCTCCTACGTGGAAAGAGCTTCGCGGGCCGCAATGGAAGCCTCATGCAGAATTTGGATCAGAGAGAGAGAGGAAGTCGAGCATGGGTGGGACTAGTTCTGCTTTATGTCCTAGTCAACGCCTTTATAGAGCGTCGATGAAGGTGGGTCTGAAAATGACAAACCAAGATCATGGCGATCGAGGTTACGACGGAAGGACAAATCATTATTGACGGAGAAGTGATCGAACAGGTTGAAGAGTGCGTGCGGTAAATCTCTGTTAAATTCTGCGGCTTGGCAGACAAGGTCTGCTTCAGGAGGTCGAGAGACGAATTCAACTGGGTTGGGCTGCCTTCGGAAAACTAAAATTCGCCCTGAGGTCTCACCTTCCGCGAAATTTAAAGATCCGTATATTTATAGGACCAGGGTTGCCTCCCGGTTATGTTATGTATGACGTACGGGTGTGAAACGTGGACTCTGGCGCAGCGAGCAATGGCGTAAGGCATGCTGGGAATATCGCTACGTGATATGGGGCGTAACGAGACAATCCGCCGACGCACCAAAGTAGTCGATGTTGGACATCGGGTGGCTAACCTCAAGTGGCAGTGGGCTGGGCACGTCAGCCGAAGAGACGACGACCATTGGGACTAACCGTGTCCTATACTGGCGGCCGTGGACAAGAAAACGGAGTGTGGAAAGACCACCCGTCAGGTGGGACGACGACATCAAGTACGTCGGCGGAAAGCAGTGGTTCCGTACCGCTGAAGGCCGGGAGGACTGGACGAAAATTGGAGAGGCGTATGTCCAGCAGTGGACGCTTATACGCTGACTGACAACGCAGACTAGCTGTCGAGGACTTGACGCGAGCCGAAAAATCTAGCGCGCTAAGAGAGCAAGATTGCTGGTCACTCGATTGCTCGATTTAAACCTTCTCCTACATTGAGTCACCTGCTTGCTATGCAAACTGAAAGGAAGAAGAGAACATTAAAACATTGCAATTGCATTTTGTAAAAAAAAATTATTGATCAATTCAATGAAATTCATAGGTACCATGATTGGTTAAAACTTGAACCAACTCAGTTCTTTTCATTACAAAGTCGCCAATTTCACTCTTGAATGTCGAGAACATGTGAAATGTAGTTAACAAGTTTTCAAAGTTTTCGCCAAACGATTGGCGATGATTTAGATACAACTTGACGCAATCTTCAAATCCAATATCTCTCTCCGGCTCATTACTGTATACGTTGTACTGTGCTTCGATAAGTAAATTTTCTACCTGAAACAGGCAATAGTTTTTTAATTGTACGAGTAAGTATTGGTATTATCAGTGGGACACCCACAGGGCCTAAAATATTATCTATACATACACGGTGTTAACCTAAATAGGCGACATTCCCGAAAGGTGGTTATTCTGGGTCACATACCGTAGAGACTCCGAACTTCGCCTATTGATCCTGTCTTCGCCTAAAATCAGTTATTAGCAAAATCTTTATATTTTGTGTGGCTACACATATTTTGAAAACGGACATAAAAACATTTTTCAATTCTGGCAACATTACACCCAACACCTGCTACAAACTTTACTCGGATTCGTCAGTGTCACCATTTTTGTTGTCGTTGTGTACCGAGTGTCTGCGAGGAGGTCCCAAAGTATTCCTTCTACGAAGGCATCGCAAGCAGGTAAGTACCTGTTATTACGTTTACAGGTTCAAACATATAATCGACTTTTAATATACAAAGAGACACTAGCGGAACTTCAAAGAATCAAAAGTTATTTGAGAAGGCAATGTCAGGATATGTTTTGCAAACCGGTCGAGCTCGAGCCATAACTTCGCCTACCATTAGGGTTGTCACAGTATGTCTAAATTTTTTTTCTTTCTTTCACTGTGGAAGAGATTCTGATAAAAAAATTGCCTAATAATATTACCAAAATGCATTTTATTATGTATAATGTCTTCATTAATGCAGGCTTCTATTTAACTTCACCTGTTAGTGGGTGCGGGTCGAATTTTGCAAGTTAATTTTAATTCACTTAACGACGGAAAATTGAGCCGAAATTTTGCAGATTTTTGTGTAGTTCTGATGAAAATGCAATGCAATACAATATTGAAATTGTTACTTTAGTTTGCTGTAAGGACGCGTAAGCGGTACGTGAGAGCACCAACACATCAACAGGACTTCATATCAAAGCAAGATGGGAAGGCCTAAATGGTCTTATATCTACTTTTATTTTAAGTATCTAC
The DNA here is from genome assembly GCA_946902875.1 of Nematopogon swammerdamellus. Classification (NCBI taxonomy): domain Eukaryota; kingdom Metazoa; phylum Arthropoda; class Insecta; order Lepidoptera; family Adelidae; genus Nematopogon; species Nematopogon swammerdamellus. The sequence goes on along the minus strand of OX336335.1, from coordinate 10,018,301 downwards.
ACTTGTACGTAAATTTTAATGACAATAAAAAAATAATACACAAAAATTGACTTTTGAAAATCCTGCACAAATTTTCAAGTTTGTATGAAAAATGCCCTTTTGGGTCACCTAACTTCGCCTGCCTTATAAATATTTGACAAATTGAGACTAAACACAATGCAGTACAGTACATTTTTACTTTTTAAGAATTGTGCAGCATGGTGTGGCAATTGGAGATCATAGCATAGTTGCCAAGAACAAAAAATTTGGTAGGCGAAGTCAGGGAACAGCGCCTTGACTTCGCCTAGCTAAGAAATATTTTTTTAAATTAGTTTTCTCTATGGAAGAAAGGGTATTTTATTACATTAAACTATGAACAGTTATTTCAACTACCTAACTAAGGCTATATGAACATCTTAATACCTGTATTTTTGGCGTGAGATCAATTTGGGTATAAAATCCGGGCGAAGTTAGGGGTTTCTATTCTACGGTACTGATGCCGAAAAACTGGGCCCGTAATTTTTTTTTTGAGCTTTTGTTTTAAAATTATCAATTTCTAAGTATCTACACTAATATTATATAAAGAGGTAAAATTTTGTTTGTTTGTTTGTAGAAGGTGTCCCAAAAATAACGCAAGATTTAAATTTAACAGAAAACACATTTTTTTTACCTTTTAATATATTTTTTTTATTGAATCATAAAGTACACAGGATAGGGTTATGTATGGAATAGCACATCGGACAAATGACCTCCAAGGCTTTGCTGGCACATACGCACTCTTTTGTCGAAATTTTCCATGACCATTTTGCATAAATGTGGCTGAATTTCGTTGATGCAGCGTCGAATTTCCTCCTTCAAAGCATGGGTGGTTGAGGGCTTGTTGGCATAGACCTTTGACTTCAAATAACCCCATAAAAAGAAATCCAGTGGTGTTAAATCACAAGATCTAGGGGGCCAATTCTGATCACCGAAACGAGAGAGTACACGACCAGGAAATGTCTCTTGCAGTAATTGCATTGTTTCACGGGCTGTATGGCATGTGGCCCCGTCTTGTTGAAACCATAGTCCTTCCACATCAATGTCATCCAATTTAGGCAGAAAGAACTGTGTTATAATGTTGCGATATCGAGCACCATTAACAGTCACTGCTTGACCAGCCTCATTTTGGAAAAAGTATGGTCCAATGATTCCTCCAGCCCAAAATCCACACCAAACAGTGACACGTTGTGGATGCATTTGTTTTTCGACAATCACATGTGGGTTCTCTGAACCCCAAATGCGGCAATTCTGGCGATTAACAAAGCCATCAAGATGAAAATGTGCTTCGTCGCTTAGGATGATTTTCCTCGAAAAATCAGCATCCACTTGTTGATGTTCAATAATTCACTCAACGAACTCTCTTCGCTGTGCATGGTCATTAGGCTTCAGTTCTTGTGTCAGTTGAACTTTGTAAGCATGGAGATGCAGATCTTCAGTGAGTATACGCTGCAGAGAGCTTCTTGAAATTTGCAATTCTTGTCCACGATGTCGAATTGATGTTGCTGGACTTTCACCAACACTCTCACGCACTGCTTCGATATTGACATTTGAACGGCTTGTTTTTGGACGACCAGTGTGTTTGTCATCACTAATTGATCCAGTCTCCCTGAATTTTTCAACTACTCTCTTCACAGTTGACGAAGTTAAATCAATATTCCGACCATATTTTGTACGAAATTTTCGAACTGTGGCCGCCAAACTTTCATTATTTTTGAAATATTGTTCAACAATGAAAACACGTTGTTCCATCGTGTAACGCTCCATTTTTACTAACCCTAAACTGTCAGCTGTCAAATTGTTTTTTTTTAGGGTTGCCAACACTTTATTGCACAAATGGCGCCAAATTCAAATCTTGCGTTATTTTTGGGACATCCTTTATATAGGGGGTAATCTCTGGAACTACTGAACCGATTGTAAAAATTCTTTCACTAATAGAAAGCTACACCATTCCTGAGTAAGATAGGCTATATTTTATTTTGATAAATATACGTTTTCAGTTTAAAATTTCAATATTTGTAAATCAAGTCGCACAAAAAAGCGCCGGTTGACTGCTTTATTCGCGTACGCTGACCTTATGGTTAGATAGCACGTGAAATAATGTACTATAAAAATATTTGTCACCAATAGATCTAAATAAAAGTCGCGACATTATATATCTAGCTTTTATATAAGCTTCAATGGCGTTTTTTGTGTAAAAATGTTTTTGAAAATTTTATGGTGATATTCAAATGTACTTATTAGGCGCAATATTTGGATTTTCACAAAAAATAATCATATCATCTGGGAAATATCACGAAGATAATATTTGCTCTTACATGTTATTTGATCGCATAGTTTAAGAGATAATGGTAAATCTAATTCCCGATTCTGTAGATGGGGTGGTTCCACGGGTGGTTCAGTCAGATGGGGTGGCTCACTCGCGCGGTAGCAGCGGACGACGTTAACACAATTGAATTATTGATTTATATCATTTCTATTTCTTTATGGCGAAATAAATATCTGAATCTGAATCTACGATTAATTCGAAAACTTGCAAATTAGAAATTGTATCTTTTTAAAAAGATCTGTTTTGTTCTTATTTCTATCCTACCTTTTTTTTATAGAAAGAGCTATATGTGGCGCCCGCCGAGCTACGCATATGGTGTCTAAATCCGGCCGTACGCGGGGTTTCGAATGCCATGCCGGCCTGAGGCCCCTTAAGTAATCTGTGGCCTAGGTGCCTATTCACGACTCTCTTGAAGGATCCGAGACTATACTTGGGGGGAAATATGTATCTTTCTCCATCGATGCCTTTCTCTCCATATTTGCCAAATTTTTTTTCCTATTCGTTTATCTTTTATCTGGTTGATATAGTTGTTCAAAAGGGCTACGTACGTCTGTTTTGATTACCTACTAATTGAGAAGTTACGCAGTTCAACCTTCGTCGTTATAGAGATGTTCTACAATTTAGACCAATCGTCTCGCTGTGAGTGCAAACATTTTTGCGATATCAATTCGTCTTTCAACTCGCGGTGCATTTCCTATGCGTTTTATCCAAAATGTTCGTGAAAATTTGTATAGGAGCTGAAGTTGATCAAAAAAATTTAACCAGAGAGGGTGTTCAACAAATTGATAGAGGCCAGAGAGGGTGTTCAACAATTGATACAGGTGTTCTACATACGTAAATAGCCTTAGCTAGTCCTTACCTATAATAAAATCCAACGTCTGCTTTCTGTCTGAGTGTCTGAGTGTATGTCTGTCTGTCCGCTTATAACTCGAGAACCACTGAACCGATTTTAATAAAAAAAAATTCTACGGATAGCTTGATTCTTCCCATCAACTATAGGCTACTTACTATCACGCTAAATGGCTTATGAGGTTAGCAGTGAAGTGAAATATGAGAGCGGGCGGAGCCGCGGGCACAGCTTGTAGTGAATGTAGGTTTTCTTTAGCTTCATCTGATACGACTAGATATGCACTTTGGACGCAGTACTCTCAATTGATACATTCTGTTTCTGGCATCACATTTTCCTTGTTTCTAAGTGGTTGCATTGCAACACATCACCGCCTGCAGATCGCGACGAGGTTGGCGAATGGCGATGAATGGGTCCTCCCTCAACTGTTGTTTGCAATTTTCGGGGCAGTTAAGACAATATTTTAATAAATTCAGTAAGTTTGCTCTTTTGTGTTGCTTCTCACAATATCTGCACGTAGCGGATTTGTTCTCCATTTCTCGATAGTGTGCCCATATTAGTTGGTTTGTTTGGTCTTACCATGTTAACCCGGTGGCACCGTAGCTCCCAAACGGATGAACCGATTTGGATGCGGTTTTTTTTATTAGAAAGCTGATTTAACCGGGATGGTTTTTAGGTATGTTTGTAATCAAGTAATAAAAAAATTACGTCTCGTAAAATTTTCTAAACTTTTGTCCATTTTTGTGGACTATTGTTACCACAGACGATTTAACCTTAAGGTTAAGTCGTCTGTGATTGTTACCTTTGGTCGACTTTTGTTTACTTTCGTCAACTTGTTAACTTTGACTAATTTTGTCAACTTTTGTAGATTTTTGTCAACTTCTGTCAACTTTTATCGACTTTCGTCGACGTTTGTCAACTTAGGCCAACTTTTGTCGACTTTAGTATAAATTTATATAAGAAAATATTTCTTTAAATATTTATAAAATATTTTTAGGCCAACTTTTGTCGACTTTAGTATAAATTTATATGAGAAAATATTTTTTATTGGGCAGTAGTATAGGCATAAGTCCTGGAAAATGGGGAAAACGTGGAAATTGCTTGGTTATGTCGACACGTAGTTGTGAGAAATATTTTTATACATCTATATTCTAAATTTCATATAAATATCTTTCGTATCTGGCTAAAGGTGCACTAAAATAACTTAAAACAGCTATTCTTCTCCCCTCCATAGATATAGGAGTTATAATATTATTGGATATAGTTACCATAATATTATACTTTGGTGGGTGTAAATTCGGAAGTTTTACTTTGCCATTTACGCGTAGCGTAATCAATCGTAACTAGTTACTATTTCGATAATATTTCAATGCATCTTTCTCAAAGATAAACGAAAAATCTTCTCGAAGAAAGTAAATAAGTGCGCGGCCGAACGTCGTCGTGCTGCGTTCGCGTAATCTATATATTAAATCAAAGAAAGAAAGTCAGTAAGGGCGAGGCCAGAGGTCGGAAGGTTTATCGTTTACCTGAACGCAGCTCGGCCTTCGGCCTCGCCTTTAGTTACTTACTTTCATCGAGAAAGAATATGGTTAACCTAAACGCAGTTCAGCCTTCCTCCTCGCCTTTAGTTAAGTAACTTTTAACTTAACTTTCTTCGAGAAGGTTTATCCTCTTCCTAAACGCAGCTCGGCCTTCGACCTCGCCCTTAGTTACTTACTTTATTCTTTTAAAATACGAATTTCATGCGAGCAAAGCCGCGGGCAAAAGCGACATTATATAAGGTGTTTCGTTAGTCATGTCATTAACTTCGGGAGGGTTTCATACACACTCAAATAAACACGTTACGCAAAAAAAGTTTTAAAAAACATAAAACCGACTTCCTAAAAAAAGTAAAACTAAAAAACTATTTAAAATAAAAATATATAAAAACCGCCTTCAAAAATATATGAAATAAAAACCTAAAAAAAACGAACCCTAGAGTTGAAGGCGGTGCTAAAAAGGCTACACAAATCACAAAGGATATTATCATCCACTCATGTTTTCTTTCATGCATCATTTTTGCTTGCTTTAGCACCGCCTTCAACTCTAGGGTTCGTTTTTTTTTTAGGTTTTAATTTCATATATTTTTGAAGGCGGTTTTTATATATTTTTATTTTAAATAGTTTTTTAGTCTTACTTTTTTTAGGAAGTCGGTTTTATGTTTTTTAAAACTTTTTTTTTATTTCACAGTTTTTTTAGTTATTTTTTGCTATTGATGTACTCGCTTTCCTATCCGATCTTGACCCAATTAAAATAGGACCACGTCAGCCTCGATAGCTCAGTGGTGCAGGCAGTCAACTGTCGCTATTGAATGTTAAGCAACGCTGGGTGCGGTCAGTACTTGGATGGGTGACCGTTGGAGGCTGACCGAGGTTCGGATTCCTCGTAAAACTGTAGGTCCCTTCCCTCCTAATCTTACTTGGTGGTAGGGTTTAACCCGCCCGGGTTGGTACCACCGCACTGAATGAAACGTCGGTCGAAACGGCTATGTAAATAGTTTGTGTTTTCCGACCAGTTCAGTGTAGTCAGCACGATCAAAGGGGGAAGCACTGACATGGCACTTAGTTCACCCGGTGTTATGGGCTGACATCACGGACGTTGTAGGTGATGTTGCAGAACTTAGTAGAATGGACAGACATAAACGTGTTACGGAACCTTACTTTTATTATAAAATAACCGTCGGAGGACCTTGGTTGAAAATTGTGAAATTTAGTAGAACGGACAGACATACATTTGTTACGGAACCCTAATTTTATTATAAAATAACCGTCGGAGGGCCTTGGTTGAAAATTGTAAAATTTAGTAGAACGGACAGACATACATTTGTTACGGAACCCTACATTCATTTTGAAATAAATGTTAAATTTTGTAGAACGGACAGACATGCATTTGTTACGGAACCCTACATTCATATTGCAGAACTTAGTAGAATGGACAGACATAAACGTGTTACGGAACCCTACTTTTATTATAAAATAACCGTCGGAGGACCTTGGTTGAAAATTGTAAAATTTTGTAGAACGGATAGACATGCATTTGTTACGGAACCCTACATTCATTTTGAAATAAATGTTAAATTTAGTAGAACAGACAGACATGCATTTGTTACGGAACCCTAGATTAATTTTGCAGAACTTAGTAGAATGGACAGACATAAACGTGTTACCGAACCCTACTTAACAGTTGCACTCCGGGAGTGCCGGCAGATCCCGTGCCACTCTAACTTAACCCTTAATGCAATGACTTAAGGTTTCATTTTAAAAATGACGCTGACGCGATGTCGTGAGTTATACATTTTTTACCCACCTAAAAAAGTGCCAAGCGCCGCTAAAGAAGTTTTCACTTCAAAAACCTCAGGGTTAACCCCTTTCAAATAACAAAAAAAAAAAAAAAAATCAAAATCGGCCCACAATTGACGGAGTAATTGCGTAACAAACATCCAAAAAAAGAAAACATACCGTCGAATTGAGAATCTCGACCGATAGCGCTGGCCTATTTTGAGGACATAAGTTTAAAAAATTCTAAACTTGCTTATTTCATGCCTGTGGATACAGTCGTACATAAGAAGCATAATATTGCGTTTTGTGTCACATCTGTCACTTGCATTTTCAGCAATTCGAAGATTTGTGGTTGTTTTTTTAAATTCCATTCAAAACTGGCAAAATTAATCTAAACTTTAAAATAACTATGGTATCATATCTAGGATAGCCTGCGGAGTGTGCAAACCCAGTTTGTGTCATCTTCGTCCAGTGCAAACTGGCCTATGGTCAGTATGTAAAAACAGTGCCTAAAAGAAAATTAGAATTGACAAAATTATTATTTCCTATCTCAGATCACGTACATTTGCCCATTAAACGAATTTGTGCCAAATTAGGGCACGCAATTTTAAGATTTTCAATTATGTTATTTTTCCAAGCTACAAAAGCTTCAAAAAAACATTAGAATGATTAGAGTTTACATATTCAATTTCATCAATGCATAAAAAAATTTACATTGTAAAGTTGTGTCATTTTCATGCACGAAATAAATCAATAAAACACAAAAACAGTTGTTGCGGTCAAAGCGGACGGACGCGGGCAGGTGGCGGCGGGCGGGGGCATACGCACGCACACACGTTCGTTCGGTACCTACGATTTCTTCTATGCGAAGCGGCGGCCGCGCCGCCGCGCCGGTGGCTGCCTGGCGTGCCCCGCGTGCCTCGCTCGCTCGCCTCGCCCGCCGCGCCGCCCGCGGCCGCGCTCGCACTTCGTGCAAAGAAGTTTGGTATCTACCTATAGAGATAATAATGCAGTGGGAATTTTGTACAAAGCCCGCGTCTGCAATCTCAATACCTACGAATGTCAATGGTTAATGTGGTCAATATTATTTCAGATTGACGCTTCGATTCGCTTCAAATTTGCATAAGTTCAAACTGACCCTACCTTTCATGACCCTAAAACAATCGGGCTGAACTAATATCCCGTTTTCTGTGAGAACTAAAAACTTCGTCATGAACTTTTGTTTTGGTCATACATAACTCGAGAACCACTGGTGCTAGACCCATCGTGTTGTACTCAAACTTCAGGTCTAGGTGAGATCTATCCATCTGTCACGTGAACTTTTGTTTTGGTCATAACTCGAGAACCACTGGTGCTAGACCCATCATGTTGCTACTCAAACTTCAGGTCTCGGTGAGATCTATCCATCTGTCCCGTGAACTTTTGTTTTGGTCATAACTCGAGAACCACTGGTGCTAGACCCATCGTGTTGGTACTCAAACTTCAGGTCTCGGTGAGATCTATCCATCTGTCACGTGAATTTTTGTTTTGGTCATAACTCGAGAATCACTGGTGCTAGGCCCAACGTGTTGGTACTCAAACTTCAGGTCTCGGTGAGATCTATCCATCTGTCACATGAACCTTTGTTTTGGTCATAACTCGAGAACCACTACTGGTGCTAAACCCATCGTGTTGGTACTCAAACTTTAGGTCTCGGTGAGATCTCTCCATCTGTCAGGTGAACTTTTGTTTTGATCATAACTCGAGAACCCCTGGTGCTAGACCCATCGTGTTGGTACTCAACCTTCAGGTCTCGGTGAGATCTATCCATCTGTCACGTGAACTTTTGTTTTGTTCATAACTCGAGAACCACTGGTGCTAGACCCATCGTGTTGGTACTCAAACTTTAGGTCTCGGTGAGATCTCTCCATCTGTCAGGTGAACTTTTGTTTTGATCATAACTCGAGAACCACTGGTGCTAGACCCATCGTGTTGGTACTCAACCTTCAGGTCTCGGTGAGATCTATCCATCTGTCACGTGAACTTTTGTTTTGGTCATAACTCGAGAACCACTACTGGTGCTAAACCCATCGTGTTGGTACTCAAACTTTAGGTCTCGGTGAGATCTCTCCATCTGTCAGGTGAACTTTTGTTTTGGTCATAACTCGAGACCCACTACTGGTGCTAGACCCATCGTGTTGGTACTCAAACTTCAAGTCTCGGTGAGATCTATCCATCTCTCGCGTGAACTTTTGTTTTGGTCATAACTTGAGAACCACTGGTGCTAGACCCATCGTGCTGGTACTCAAAACTTCAGGTCTCGGTGAGATCTATCCATCTGTCCCGTGAACTTTTGTTTTGATCATAACTCGAGAACCACTGGTGCTAGACCCATCGTGTTGGTACTCAAACTTCCAACACGATGGGTTAGCACCAGTGTTTCTCGAGTTATGGCCAAAAAAAATTCACGTGAGAGATGGATAGATCTCATGGAGACTTGAAGTTTGAGTACCAACACGATGGGTCTATCACCAGTGGTCCTCGAGTTATGACCAATGTTCACGTGACAGATGGATAGATCTCACCGAGACCTGAAGTTTGAGTACCAACATGATGGGTCTAGCACCAGTGGTTCTCGAGTTATGACCAAAACAAAAGTTCACGTGACAGATGGATAGATCTCACCCAGACATGAAGTTTGAGTACCAACACGATGGGTCTAGCACCAGTGGTTCTCGAGTTATGATCAAAACAAAGGTTCACGTGACAGATAGATAGATTTTAGAAATTATTCGCAATTATCGGATGCATGCAAGCAAATCCGAAAGCAACAGCTAACAATATATAAATTTTTGAAATGTGCTAATTAAGCCCTTTCATTTGATACCCCACACTAAAAACATTTTTTTAGGTCATCCCTTTATGTCCTCTAGAGGGCGCCATATCCAATTTTATGGGACGTCACATAGCCAACCAGCCAACCATAGTCAACCAGCAGACGGTCAAGACGCATCCAACGATACCTTCGATTTGTCAAATTATGATAAGTAGGTAGTTTCGAAGTTATGTATGAGGGAACAGATGAACATACATACATACATACATACATACATACATACACACATACCGGTCAAACACATAACCTTCCTTCTCGCTTCGCCGTAGTCGGGTAAAAATAAGAATCTGTTCGCTAATATTGCGCGCATACTACACTACGTACAATATAATAAACACACTATCAATTAACTTAAATCAAATAGGAACTTCAGTTAAGTAAATATCCGCTAACATCGACTCGCAACAACACATTTTTTTACATAGGTTTGCACCTAAAATTAATCAAATAGGTACGAGGCGGCGTGGCATGGCGTGCCTCGCTCGCCTCCCGCCGCCCCACCGCCCGCGCCCGCGCCATTCCCCGCGCTCGCACTTCATGCGAAGTTAGTTTTTTTTTTTATAATAAAATTCCGTGGTTAAAAACGACACAAATTATGAATAGTGTTTTGTTACACCATAATAATCAAAAAGACGTAAACTTTAATAACCCGTATTATCTTTTGTGGCTTTTAGAGGTTGTTGTAATAAAAATATTAAATATCTATAAATGTCGTGGTTGAATTCGACACAAAATATTTTGAACAACAGATATCAGTACTCTAAAACGCGTAACACCTATTTAACCTTTTCTAATATTCTTTTATGGCTATTTGGGCGATGTATTAGGTACTGGTTAAATATAAGGATTTCCGTGGACAGAGATGACACAAAATGTTTTTGCACATCGGTTACTACTTCAATATTATCATTAAAGTAAAATTTTCTTTTCTAATTTTCTTTTCGTCCAATACTGATCTAAAAGACAAATACCTAAATTTCTACGTATTGTTACGCGGAACTTTCCGCTTAAGTTTTTAAAAATAAAACTTCACTTAATTATAACTTAAACGTTTATTGGATAATTTTATATGGATTATTATTACACTTATTCAGAAAGTTATATTTGATTTAGAACACTGAACTAGAATAATAGAATTAGCACTTAGAAATAGTAGATATAGAAATTGGTAGTTATTCGGGCATAGCTTCGCCCAGTATGAATTATGGAAATCGACTGAACTGACTGGCGATCGCGCGCACGCTATTTATAAGGTAAAAAGTGCAGCGCGGCCTGGATGCATTATTAGGGGTATAACAGCCCCCTGAGATAGACTGAGCTTTCGGGAAGAATAGGAAAGCGAAGGGTAAAAGACTCAGTTTACAATTTATATGGCTTAGAATTACATTATATTAAAAGATTGACATCGAAATTAATTAAACAACATAGTAGTGAACTAGTAAGGATATAGCAAACATTTACGATCCAGTAATTATTTAGAAATTGATATTACATGATGCAGTGACGAATTTGCAATGATATAGTAGAAACTTATTATTGAACTAGTAACGATTTAGTACTTAATATTACAGGCATTGAACTTTTGACATAGAATTATTTAGTACGATATAGCATTTTCGACATAGAACTTCCTTAGACATAGTAACTTCTCTTGACATAGTAACTTCTGCTGACATAGTAACTTCTCTTGGCATAGTAACTTCTCTTGACATAGTAACTTCTACTGACATAGTAACTTCTCTTGACATAGAACGATATAGCATGACATAGTATTTCTGACATAGTAACTTTTTCTGACATAGTAACTTCTCTTGACATAGAACGATATAGCACGACATAGTATTTCTTTCGACATAGAACGACATAATGCGACATAGTATTTCTGACATAGTAACTTCCTTCGACATAGAACTTCTCTCGACATCGAATGATTTAGCACGATATAGAGTTTCTGACATAGTAACTTCCTTTGACATAGAACGACATAGTACGACATAGTATTTCTGACATAGTAACTTCTTTCGATATAGAACTTCTCTTGACATAGAATGATTTAGCACGACATAGTATTTCTTTCGACATAGAACGACTTAGCACGACATAGTATTTCTGACATAGTACTTTTTTTTTTTTTTACATAGAACTTCTTACGACTTAGAACGACATAGCACGACTTGGCATGACATAGTATAAAATAGAACGGTATAGAATGATCTAGTAGATTCCTTATAACTATAATTTATTAAATAAACACAATTTTAGCTTAATTTTAGAGTTATTATATAAACTAGTTATTAGTATTAAGCCTATTTCTCCTGGGCGATACAGTGGAATAGGTAGGTTCTACAGATATAGTATTAGTTCTATCTTCTTCAGAGGACTCGATCTCCGTCATTTCAATGGAGTTGCTCATTTTGGATGAATGACGGACTAATTTCCGTGAGTTACATTGGTTATAGATTGTGACACAGCACTTTGAATTACCACAAATTTTCCTGGCGATTTTGTAAATAATAAAAATTATCAGGGAGATAGATATAGTGTAGACCAGGCCAGAGTAATAGTTTCCATATTTAATATAGTGAGATTGATTTTCTAATTTATTTAGCTCTTCACTTAAGTGATCTAACTTGTGTGTTGAATATTTTAAAGATTCTAGATTGATGTTGGTTAGTTTGATGGGAGTTAGAAAGTTTAAACTATCGTAAAATTTTTCTTGGTTACAGCACTCGTCTTCTATTATATCGAAGTTAGAGTTTAGTGGTTCAATTGTTGAATTTATCTTTAATGTTGGTTTAAAGGTAAGGATTTTGAAAAATGCGATACAATTACTAGGTAGGGTGAGTATTCCAGTAGCTGAAATGGTGATATCTGAAAATTTATTATTACAGTTTACGGTTAATTTTCCTGATTTAGAAAGAACATAGATCCATTTATTGTTTTTCAAGTTTTGCCAAATTTCAATTTCGGCATACACAGTCTTGAAATCACATTCATTGGGCATGGAAGTAATAATTTCCGATATTAATCGGGTTTCGCAGCATGGATTAGTAATGCTGGAATAAATATTCGCCATTGGACATATATATTCGAAATTGTTTACCAATTTACATTCTTCCAGGTTGTCGAGGAGAGAATAAGTGAGTTTGTCTTGTGTGATTGCGAGGAACTTTAATGTTGGGGATATCAATGAATAAGTGTTTGGAATAACCGAGTTATGCGGTGTTGGCAGAGGTATATTGTGGTATAACAGATACCTAGTAGGTTGGGTTAATGGAATTTGCAGGATAAATATTATTTTCATATCAATGTAATAACATAGTAACTTAGACACGTCCATCAGCGTGTGGATTTTATTTATGCTGAGAGGTGTGGGAAAATCTCTGTTTTTTTATAATTGAATTGGAATGTTGATTTAATTCGTTTAGTAATCTTCTAGGACTTGCATGGATGCAGAGAATGTATTCATCAACCTGTAAGAAATGGGATTTAATGTAGGTCAAGGTACCAGCTGTACAGGGCTTCAAGGTTGCTTTTATTATTTTCTTAGAACAATGAGATGTAACGTGACACGGCACGTGTGTCGAGCGATAGCGAAGTGGCGGATATTCTGATTTATATGTAACGTTATTAAGTAAGATTACTTCTAATGGTTGAACATTGCAATATATATATATAATTTCTTTTGTTTACTAATTAATGAGCTGGTTTCATTTGATCGAAATGGTGACGTATCTGTCTATGACCTATCTGTAGGGTAGCGGTGTTCCTTCCGTTTAACTTTATTATTTTAAATGGCCCTTTCCAAATTGGTTCTAACGATTTGCCTTGTCTGGCGTGGTTTTTTAGATATACGAACTCTCCAGATTTGTATTTAATTTCGCGGGAATGTCGGTCATAGAGGTCCTTTGACCTTTGCTTACTTTGGGCGACGTGTTCTAGGGCCTTTTGTCGGCTAAAATTCATTTTGTATTTTAGTGAACGAATATATTCAGGGTAGGTAAGATTTGGGTCGTAACTAAAGAGTGAGTTTGGAATATAGGGCTTTACGCCGAAGACGAGCTCGTATGGTGAGTATTGAGTTGTGCTATGTACATTCGTGTTATATGCGAGGATAGCGGTGTGCAGATATTCATGCCAATTGTTGCGGTTTTCGTTTACGAATGATTTCAAGTAGGACTTCATAGTGGAATGTGACCTCTCAAGGGCTCCGTTGGTCTGAGGATGGAATGGAGAAGCAAATAGGTTTTTTATCTTGAAGAATTTACATATAGTTTTAAAAACGTCTGAAATGAAATAAGAGCCGTTGTCTGTTAGAACTGCCTTTGGTATACCAAAGAGAGATATGAAATGGATGAGTTGAATGGATATTTGTTCGGAAGAAATAGCAATTAGAGGGTAAGCGGTAGAATATTTAGTTAAATCATCCTGTAGAGTGAGAATATACTTAAATTTGTATTGGCCTGATAATGGTAGAGGACCGACGATGTCTAGGGCGATCCTTTCAAATGGTTTTGTGGAGGTAGAAGTAATCTCCATAGGGGGTCGGTTTGTCTGCCTAAGGGGCTTGTTGACTTGGCATAGGCGGCATTTCTCTACATAGGTTTCTATGTCCCTTTTCATTCCTTTCCAGAAATATGAGTCTTTTAATCGGTTGTACATTCGATTTGAGCCTGGATGTCCCGCGATGGGTGAGTCGTGATTATCTCTAAGAATGGTCGGCACTTCTGCTGGTAGGGGGTAGATAATTTGATTGCGGTATAGGTGAATCTTTATTCCAGTACCGTGGAAAATGTGAGTAAGCATGTTATAGATTTTAGGGTATAGTAAGCGACAGTAAGGATCTTTAAAGTCTGAAATAGCTATTTCTTTTATTTCGCTGTTTACTATTACGAAACAATCTCGGAAATTTGATAACACTTGGAAGATATCTTTGTAGGACATTTCTTCGTAGTGGTGGACACGGAGAAATAAGTGGACGAAATATTGTTTATCGTTTGAAGTGATTGAGTAGGTATTCTGTTCTCTTTCGGTTTCTCTAAAATTGGGATCGTTTGTAGATAGGTCGATAATTTCCTTGCAAAATGGGATGGAGTCATCTAGGTCAAGAGCTGTCGGATATAGGACGAACTTGCAATGTGTCTTCAATAGGTTTTGGTTGTGTTCTTCTACTTCAGTATCGTATTCGATTTCAGAGTTTCGAATTGACCTTATAAAATCAGCGTAGGAGTCGTTCGGATTACGTTGAGGTGAGGTTTCGTCTTCGGTAGCATGAATCGGTATTCGAGAGAGAGCGTCAGCGTTAGAATTTATTTTCCCTGGTTTGTAAACTATCTCATATTCGTATTCTTCTAGCTTAAGGCGCCAGCGGACTAACTTGCTTCCAGGGTCCTTGACAATGAACAACCAAGTTAGGGGACGATGGTCGGTAATTATTTTGAACTTCCTACCGTACAAGTAGGGTCGGAAGGTTTTCACGCCGAACATTATTGCGACTAGTTCTTGTTCAGTTGTAGAGTAATTACCCTCGGCACTGTTGAATGTGCGTGACGCATAAGCTATCGGAAGATCTTTACCTATCTCACCTTGGGAGAGCACAGCACCGCACGCGTATTTACTGGCATCTGTGGTTAATACGAAAGGTTTTGAAAAATCTGGATATTGGAGAATAGGAGCGCTGGTTAGAAGTTCTTTGAGGTTATCGAAGGAATTTTGTTGAGTTTGTTCCCATAAGAAGGGTGCGTCCTTTCGAAGGAGCGAAGTAAGAGGTTTGGTAATTCGTGAAAAATCCTTAATGAAGCGACGATAATAGCCAATAAGGCCTAAAAAGCTTTTGACTTGTTTTGGGTTTTGGGCGCTGGGAAATCTAATACACATCTGACCTTTTCGGGATTTGGAGTGACGCCCTTGTCGGAAATCATATGACCTAGATAAGCGACCTCCTTACGGAGGAACTCGCATTTATCTGGTTGGAGTTTGAGATTGTATTGTCGAAGGCGGTCGAAGACTAGGTGAAGTTTTTCTAAATGGGTTTTGAGGTCGTGTGAGTATATGACAATGTCGTCAAGGTACACAAAACAGTGGATTCCTTGTAGACCGGATAGGACCGTTCCCATTAATCGGGAAAATGTGATAGGGCTGTTCTTTAATCCGAACGCCATGCGTTTAAAGTGGTAATGGCCGTTAGGGACAGTGAACGCGGTCTTCGGGGCGTCCTCTGGGGACATTTCGACTTGATGAAAACCGGAAGCCAAGTCCAAGGTTGTAAAATATTTTGAGTTGCCAAGCTGATCTAGAATTTCCACTATATTGGGAATAGGATAGGTATCGCCGATTGTGATATCGTTGAGTTTACGATAATCGATCACTATGCGCCACTTACGTTTTCCCGAGTTATCTAGTTTTTTCGGAACCACCCATATTGGGGAAGAATACGGCGAGTTGGAATGTTCGATGATACCTTGTTTTAACATTTTAGAGATTTGATTGTTGACTTCTTCCTTATGAATTTCTGGGTAACGATAGGTCTTTGTGTTGATGGGCTGGTCCGTTTTTGTTTTGATTTCGTGGTGGACAGCTGAGGTAGAAGTAAGAATGTCGCCGTCAAGGTGAAATATATCCGGGTAACTAAAGCATAGATTTTTTAGGAGTTCGTATTCTTCATTATTGAGGTGTTTCATAGGAATAGATTTGAGAATTAAATTTTCTCTTTGGGAAATAGTAGATTTTGGCATAGAAGCAGAGTTTTGGAAGTTGAAATTAAGTACTTGTTCTTTGGTTGGCTCTAGGATTTCGTAAATAGGGATTAAGGTGACCCTTGGGTCCTTTAAGATAATTTCGTGTGGAGATATATTTAAAACGGAAATGTTCACGTGATTATTATGTTTTACTTTTACTATACAATTAGCGATTTTAACATCTTCATGGAAGTTGTGATCAAGGATTAGGCCCGTTAGAATTTCAGGGTTGCTTACTGCGCACTCGATGAATGTTTCTGATCGAGGAGATAGAGTGTACATCGGTTTGTTGAAATTTAATGGAATAGTATTTTCTCGGATGGTGAGCGTTTCCGATTGATAGTCGATAGTGGCTTCCAGTGGTTTTAATAAATTGTTTCCAATTATTCCATCGTATTGGAGAGCGGGTAGAGCCATAACATGAAATGGAAAAGATATGGTACTGATTGGTAGGTGCAGGTTTAGGTCGAAGTCGCCTAGGGTCTCACAAGGTTTGTCCGAATTTTCAATGCCCTTTATCTTCAATCTGGCATCGCCAAGGGTTGGCATCATTTCCATAGAGCTTTGTTTGATTAGACAGACAGAGGCGCCGGTGTCCACTAGGAAGTTGAGAGGCTGGCTAGATACTTGAGTCTGGACGAATATATGAGGCAGATGAATTTTGTTTAATGGCGAGATTTCGTAAATTTCTGATGAAGTTGGCTTCAGCGATGTGATGGACCTGGATTCAGTGATTGTTTCGTTTTCTTGTTTGGAGTAGTTCGCGAGGTCATGGGTGTCTGTAGACACGGATTTATATTTTTTCTTTTGTTTTGAATTAGTAGGATCATTGCATTTTGCACATACAGTGGATTTGGCAGATTTAGTAGATTCAGTGGAGGTAGTAGGACTAGTAACCTTAAGATTTAATAAAGATTTGGCATTGTAATTATGATTCGACGATGATTTAGATCTAGCAGATGTAGCAGGGTTGGTAAAATTTGAATTATTATATTTAACATTATTAAATTCTGCGGCACTGGTAACATCAGAGTTCAGCAAGGACGTAGAATTATAATTAGGACTCAGTGATGAACTAGACTTAGTAGATATAATAGGTTTCTTAGATTTAGAAGACTCAGTGGAACTGGTATACTTAATATTATTCGAACTTGAAGATTTAGGATTTAGTACGGACTTGGCATTACAATTAGGATTCAGAGACGAATTAGAATGATTAGATCTAGCAGATATAGTAGTATTATTAAAATTAGAACGCTCAATATTATTTGGATTTGCGTAAGGCTTAAGGTTATGATTTAATTCTAAAGAGGTGCCATTTGCGAATTCGAATTCCGAGAGGCACGGTTGCGGAATTGTTTTCAGTTTAAATCGTAATCATTATCATTCTGGGAATTTCCATCGTCCGTAGCGTAATGTACTCGAGGCGGTGGTGGCTTGTAACCTGAGTATTGTTGATTTTGCGGAATCGACCGCGGCGGCGGGCCGTTTGAGTTGCCACGTGTCGAGTTTGCATTTCGATTGTTATAAGCGCGTTTGCGGCACTGTTCGATCGTGTGACCAATATTTTTACAATATCTGCATAATACTTTGTTGGAGGACGGCTGCGCGTTGTAGTTGTTCGAATAGAAATTGTGCATGTTATTATTATAGCGTGGTTGAAAATTTGGGGCACGATGGTGTGTTTGTGGGTTAATACTCGGGGACCGATTATTCGCGATGTCCCTTTTTAGATTTACAATTTTTTCTTCTTGAATCGCTAGGCTGGTTGCTTCACTGAGGGATTTCGGGTTTCTGCACCTAAGAATAATAGATATATGGGGGTTTACCCCTAAGATGAATGTATTTAGTGCGAGGTCCTCGATTTCGGCTACGCGACCTATGAGTTCATTCTTTTGGGTGACGCTGTGGTGAAGGTCCGATTGGATGCGAGTCAAGCACCCTTCGACCCGCATTGCGAACTGGGTCACATTCTCGGATGTTTGCTGTCTGCAGGCTTGCAAGTCAGCCAGCAGATGAGAGTGATGTTTTTGTTCGCCGAATGTGGATCGGAGAAACACCCTAACCTCGTCCCACGAGTCGAAAACTCGGAGGGAGGTGGCTGCCTGAGCCTTTCCTTCCAATTGTGATAATATATACTTGAAGAGTGTTATTTTCTGGTCGGAGTTGGCTAACTCAACTGCATTATCGCAGTTGGTTAGGAAGGCGGGCAGGCTAGCCCTATCGCCGTCGAAAGGCTTGATGAACTTAATTAAGACGTTCAGGGGTACCTTTTCAGACGACATGATTGGATCCGACTCTGAATCTGAGTAGGAGTCTGAATCCGATACTTGTACTATGTCAGTTGACATAGAAGATTAGAAGACTTGGGATAAAACTTGTCGCAGGTTATCTTAAGGTCCTTTAGGGTATCTAACAACACAATCTACTCACAAGATGCAGATGCATAGATGCATCGCGCAACACTGCACTGGCGAAGTGGTGACTGAGGATCTGGCTGAAGGTTCGTTCACGGCGTAGAACAGGTACTGTTGGAGGCTGGCTGGAGATCCGGGGTGTGCTGTGGACTGTTCTTCAGTAGTGGTCCAGTCTAGGTGAAGCGAGGCAGCGGATGTTGAACGGTAATCAGGCGGGAGCTACGCTGGCGAGTCGGGAATTCGGTTGATGTTGATGATGATCTGTTCCTAGGCCTTCGTAGACGGCGCGGTGAGGTGTAGCGAAGATAAGTGACCGGCTGTCGGTCACGGGATACAGTGAAGCACTTGTGTTTTTTTTTTGTTGTTTAAACTTTAGGTTTTTTTTATTTTATTGTTTGTGGAAGTTCGTGGGGAAGAACTAGAGTTCTAATTACTCAAATCCCACTTCTGACACCAATTTGTTACGCGGAACTTTCCGCTTAAGTTTTTAAAAATAAAACTTCACTTAATTATAACTTAAACGTTTATTGGATAATTTTATATGGATTATTATTACACTTATTCAGAAAGTTATATTTGATTTAGAACACTGAACTAGAATAATAGAATTAGCACTTAGAAATAGTAGATATAGAAATTGGTAGTTATTCGGGCATAGCTTCGCCCAGTATGAATTATGGAAATCGACTGAACTGACTGGCGATCGCGCGCACGCTATTTATAAGGTAAAAAGTGCAGCGCGGCCTGGATGCATTATTAGGGGTATAACAGTATGCAAATTCATAGGATGACACAAACTAATATATTAGGTTGGGCAAATGGTTCGGAAACTATATGCGAAAAATAAACAAGTTTAATATTTTTGAAACCAAAAATCCTAGCGCTACAGGTCCTAAAGTAAATTGCTCGTGAAGACAAATGCAACGAGCCCAAACACGATGGGTTTATCATGTGTAGTTTAGGAGTTCCTATGGCCACCTTCTGTCTCCATCATCAGACCAGCTCGATGGTACTCGTACCATAATAAATTAAGCGCACCTGGCCGGTCGGAAAAGATAAAAAATTTCAAATTTAGAACATTCATGAAACAAGGGTCCGAATATGTTCACTAGTATATCGATTCATGTATTTCAACCACCGAGCATACATACGGGAGACGCAACGCTACTGCGTTTGTATCGGAGCACGGCTAGCCAAAAATCCCTACTACTACGAAAATCGAAATCGCAATTTAATCTTTTATGACGTGACTTGTCTATCTCCGTTACCCATATCGCGCCCTGCGATATGGAGAGAGACAGAGCGAGCAAGGCCAGCGACAGGTTTGTTATCGCTGGCTTGGCTCGGGTATCTGGTAGTAAGAGCCGACCGTCCGACCAATCGGAAGCCTTGCTTGACGGCAACTTGACGGGATCACTACGAATGCCAGTCTGACGGACGATGATGGTGCGGTATATTTGTGAATTTTGAAATTGTTATTTGTAATATTATTTCAAATAGTTTTTACTGAACGAATATTATTGTTTGAATCCAAAAAAAAATATTGAAAAATTAAACCAGACTGTTGTTCTAATATTTTTGAAAAGTTGTACTAATAATCAGTGATAGGAATAAGTAGGGCTTATTTACCTAAACTTCGAGGAACAGAGTAAAAGATTGGAGTCTTCCTTAAAACAATATTTTTTTCCGGTTTAATAATATTCATGGTGTTTTAATCTCGCGATTTAAAAAAAGTGGCCGCCATTTTGAACTTTTTAGTTACTGGACCGATTGCTTTCAAAATCGATATCTGGGTGTATGTGTGGGCTCTGATTACGAATCTGTAGTAAAAATTTAAAAAAAGTGGCCGCCATTTTGAACTTTTTAGATAGTGGACCGATTGCTTTCAAAATCGATATCTGGGTGTATGTGTGGGCTCTGAATACGAATCTGTAGTCAAAATTTAAAAAAAGTGGCCGCCATTTTGAATTTTTTAGTTACTGTACCGATTGCTTTCAAAATCGATATCTGGGTGTATGTGTGGGCTCTGAATACGAATCTGTAGTAAAAATAAAAAAAAGTGGCCGCCATTTTGAACTTTTTCGTTACTGGACCGATTGCTTTCAAAATCGATATCTGGGTGTATGTGTGGGCTCTGAATACGAATCTGTAGTCAAAATTTAAAAAAAGTGGCCGCCATTTTGAACTTTTTAGTTACTGGACCGATTGCTTTCCGATATCTGGGTGTCTGTGTGGGCTCTGAATACGAATCCGTTGTCAAAATGTAAAAAAAGTGGCCGCCATTTTGAACTTTTTAGTTACTGGACCGATTGCTTTCAAAATCGATATCTGGGTGTCTGTGTGGGCTCTGAATACGAATCCGTTGTCAAAATGTAAAAAAAGTGGCCGCCATTTTAAATAATAATATAATAACCGCCATAGTAACTAAAAAGTTCAAAATGGCGGCCACTTTTTTAAATTTTGATAACGGATTCGTATTCAGAGCCCACACGGACACCCAGATGTCGATTTTGAAAGCAATCGGTTCAGTAACTAAAAAGTTCAAAATGGCGGCCACTTTTTTTACATTTTGACAACGGATTCGTATTCAGAGCCCACACAGACACCCAGATATCGATTTTGAAAGCAATCGGTCCAGTAACTAAAAAGTTCAAAATGGCGGCCACTTTTATAAAATTTTGACAACGGATTCGTATTCAGAGCCCACACAGACACCCAGATATCGATTTTGAAAGCAATCGGTCCAGGAACTAAAAAGTTCAAAATGGCGGAAACTTTTTTAAATTTTGACAACGGATTCGTGTTCAGAACCCGCACGGACACCAAGATATCGATTTTGAAAGCAATCGGTCCAGTAACTAAAAAGTTCAAAATGGCGGCCACTTTTATAAAATTTTGACAACGGATTCGTATTCAGAGCCCACACAGACACCCAGATATCGATTTTGAAAGCAATCGGTCCAGTAACTAAAAAGTTCAAAATGGCGGCCACTTTTATAAAATTTTGACAACGGATTCGTATTCAGAGCCCACACGGACACCCAGATATCGATTTTGAAAGCAATCGGTCCAGTAACTAAAAAGTTCAAAATGGCGGCCACTTTTATAAAATTTTGGCAACGGATTCGTATTCAGAGCCCACACAGACACCCAGATATCGATTTTGAAAGCAATCGGTCCAGTAACTAAAAAGATCAAAATGGCGGCCACGTTTTTAAATTTTGACAACGGATTCGTATTCAGAGCCCACACGGACACCCAGATATCGATTTTGAAAGCAATCGGTCCAGTAACTAAAAAGTTCAAAATGGCGGCCACTTTTATAAAATTTTTACAACGGATTCGTATTCAGAGCCCACACAGACACCCAGATATCGATTTTGAAAGCAATCGGTCCAGTAACTAAAAAGTTCAAAATGGCGGCCACTTTTTTTGAATTTTGACAACGGATTCGTATTCAGGGCCCACACAGACACTTTTATTATAAAATAACCGTCGGAGGACCTTGGTTGAAAATTTTAAAATTTAGTAGAACGGACAGACATGCATTTGTTACGGAACCCTACATTCATTTTAAAATAAATGTTAAATTTTGTAGAACGGACAGACATGCATTTGTTACGGAACCCTACATTCATTTTGCAGAACTTATTAGTAGAATGGACAGACATAAACGTGTTACGGAACCCTACTTTTATTATAAAATAACCGTCGGAGGACCTTGGTTGAAAATTGTAAAATTAAGTAGAACGGACAGACATGCATTTGTTACGGAACCCTACATTCATTTTGAAATAAATGTTAAATTTTGTAGAACGGACAGACATGCATTTGTTACGGAACCCTACATTCATTTTGCAGAACTTAGTAGAATGGACAGACATAAACCTGTTACCGAACCCTACTTAACAGTTGCACTCCGGGTGTGCCGGCAGATCCCGTGCCACTCTAACTTAACCCTTAATGCAATGACTTAAGGTTTCATTTTAAAAATGACGCTGACGCGATGTCGCGATTTCGAGTTATAAATTTTATACCCACCTAAAAAAGTGCCAAGCACCGCTAAAGAAATTTTCACTTAAAAAAAAACAAGCAAACAAATAAACAAACAAATATACTTTCGCATTTATGATAAACAACATGATAGCAAACAAATAAACAAACAAATATACTTTCGCATTTATGATAAACAACATCGCATTTATTATAAACAACATCACGGGGATGTTGTTTATAATAAATAATTACATACAATAATTGATTTCAAATTTCTTTTCAGTCTGTCAAATTTGCCTATCATGTGTACGCGCCCGGTATGGCGCGCAGTCGTGCTCCTAACTCGCGGAATTATTGTATTTTTCACGTTTTAAGCGTTGTATTATCATTAAAATGACTTACCTATGAAAGGTTACGCCATCTTTTGTTATTCCTGATGATCTTGAGCTCTTTCGACACGTACGAACTGCACAACTCGCCATTTTGCGTAGTGCACATATACGTGTTCTTTGTCCCCAAGTCACATGTGCACTGACGTTCGATCCCGCAGACTATTATATTGTAAGAGCATAATGCACTAAGGCGCGGCTAATTTTCCCATATAATAGCGCTCGACGGTTGCCACTCCCGTATGTATGCTTGGTGATTTCAACAGGACAGAGAAAATTTCAAAATATTATGTATTTAATACTTTTTAGTTCTTTTTTTTTTTGTTTTTTGGAAATCGGTTTAATATTCTTTAAAACAGTTTTTATTTCATTCATTTTAGTAATATTATTAGTAAATTACATAAAAAAGAATAATCGAAATCGAATAATCGAAATCGATTGAAGTGGTACAGAATTATTCGCCATATGTGTCAGACTGCAAATTGCTGAATAAGTCCACATCACAAAAGTTTTGCTGAAGGTAACCACACACCATACTAATTTATCAAACTGAAAATTGCCGAAAACGACCACATCACAAGTTTTGCTGAAGGTAACCACACACCATAGTGTTATGCTGATTTTTCGAAAACCACTGAACCAATTTCGATAAAATTGAAATGGGACCACCTCGGAAGTATGACCTAACTAACAAAAAAAGAATTTTCTAAATCGGCACTCAATTGACGGAGAAATCGCGTTACAAACATACAAAAAAAAAATAAAAAAAAAATTAAAAAAAAAAACATACAGACGAATTGAGAACCTCCTCCTTTTTTGGAAGTCGGTTAAAAAGATTATATGTTTATATTATTACTTTTCGAGAAATTTAACAAAACATGTTTGCTACCTAAACATTACCTAACCTGTGTGTAACAGTAGGTAACTTGCATTGTACGGGGTCAATGACCGTGCTATGTTCAAACACAGAATGTTGAAAGTCACAGCTGTTTGTTGTAAGTAATTCGGAAGGTCACTATGATTGGTTTTTACACCTATTTACTTATTTGATTTTATTTTTTTGTTAGGAGAAAAAATGCTCCTTTAAACATATGTTTTTTTCTTACGTAAAGTGTTTATTTGAGTGTGTATGTAACCCTCCCGAAGTTAATGACATGACTAACGAAACACCTTATATGTATATGTTAATACATATTTTAAGTGCACAACCAGTTTGTTTAACTGTTTACTTTTTAGGATTTAGTATCACAAATGATTATTATCATGTGGTTCTGAAAGACTAATTTGTCATGTTCAGTCATCCAGCAGCCGTACGAAGTCGCGAGCAACAGTTAGTTAAAAAAATTGTTTTTATGCAAAGCTCGACATATGGCGCGCGCCAGACTAACGCAGAGGCAAAAATAAATATGTGTTATCTATATGTTGTTACAGTACAGCATTGTTAATAGGTTTCCTCACAATTTCGTTGGTAAATAACGAACACAACAACATTCTTAGACTGGACAATCACATTGACAGCTTTTACCTCGTACTCCGAAGGAAAGAAACCTAGCGCCCTCATGAAATCGGGCAATGAGTCGACAGGTATGTGGTAAGAGACACGTCGCACCGCAGGTGAGAACGTTCCCTGACACAGTATCTGTATGTAGTAGAATAGATTCACCATTTCCTGCAAATATTTATTATCATTTCTTCAATATGATCAAATAATGGGCCTAAATTACACATGGTAAGGTAGGTATTTCATAAATTCAATTAGTGGAATCTGCCTTGGTACTTACTCTACATTTTGAAGTACCTAAAACAAATTCACTTCAATTTCAAATATAAGAACGAAACATTTGCACCAGTCAAGTCCAGAAATTAATATTATGAAATTAATAACAATTAAAAATATAATTTTATAATAGGGTATCTAATCCTAGTCTAGGATTAGATACCCTATTATAAAATATAAAAAAACATAAATACATATTAAAATAGTAATTAATTATTTATTGAAACTTTAAAAAATTGTCAGTATTTTATTTAATTCGACTTCCTGGGGCATGGGCGCGGCGTAGCCATGGTGGGGCACTGCACCCCTTTTGGACAGGGAAAAATAAGCAATATATTATGACGACACTTTGCATTAGTAAAGCGGCGGGTGGCCAAGTGGTCTGGGTGTCGGCTTCTCTTGCGAGAGGTCCGAGGTTCGAATCCGGCCGGCATGTGCACTGGCCCCTCTGATTCCATCGCCCATAACGGATTACATAAAAAAAGTTTGTAACGAAAACAAATTATTTTGGTAGTTGACCTACCCTGCACAAAATCCTTGCTACATTATTGATTACCATGGTTGGAATTCGCGGTCACTTCACTTTCCATCCATGGTAAGCCAAATACAAATAATACTAATATCCATGTTAGAAAATAAAATAAAATAATAAAATTAAATAGACTAAAAGTATTCCTGGCTAAATCCTTGGCCTGGGCACCTTAGATATATGAATATGAAACAACGCGTAGATACGCACAGATAATACAGGAATAAATAAGCTTCTAATGAAATATATCGAGGGCTTACTTCAAGAATGCATTAAGTCAGAAAAAGTAGTTTTGAGATAATCAAGATTTAAAGATTACAAAATAAAAATAAAAAAATGTACTTATACTTTCAATATCAGTATTATGTACCGAGATTTATTATCTATCGAGGTTAAAAATGTTATTAAAGAAAAAAATTATATGTTAACACAATACCACGTTTTATTCAAAAGTTTAGGAGAAGGTACTGACTTAGTGTATTTTGTTTGATGATTAATTTTGCAGTAAAATAAAAATACTGTGTTAAGTCTTATAGTCATTTAATGAAAAAGACAGTTGTTGTTGGTGCTTTGGTTTGGGGTTGGCTCTAGGCCTGCAAACTAGTCCCGCTTGGTCACCTTGTGAAAAACCCCGCGATCTCCAGCTACCCCAGCCAGGCTATGTCATGGAATGCCTTTCATGGAAGAAAGCCACAATTCGACTGGGGCGTCTACAGACCGCTGCAACGGAAGATGGAGAACGGAGTACGTCCCTTCGTTGGTTGTCAAACACACTGCACTCCAACAAAACATGCTCGGTCATTTCATTCGTCGCCAAACATCCCCTGCACGGTGGACTATCCGTATTACCCACGGTGTGTAGATGTTTATTTAGTGAACAGTGGCCGCTCATAAGACCAACGGCTATTCTCAGCTTAGCCCGGGCCAGATTGACAAGCTTCAGAGTCAGCCTTCGGTCTGGTTTAGGAAGAGCAGCTCTCGACTGTCTGCACTCTACGAGGCCCTTCCATCTGTCCCTCTGTTTCCGTGATGTCGACGCGTCGTGATTATCACGGGTTCCGCTCCTTTGAGTATAGTTCTGGAGCCTCTTCGAGCGAAGTCATCAGAACTGTCATTTCTGTCGTCATCGTTGTGGCCTTTTATCCACTGGAGGATCACCTTGTTATTATTACCTCAAACCTTCTCCAGGGCACCTACTTACACCTCTTGCTCTTCAGTGACATAAGAGTCGCTGCGCTGTCTGAGAGTATCTCTGTACTCTCTGTACTCGCCGAGCATGTTTTGTTGTAGTGCAGTATGCTTGACATACGCCCATCTCAGTCCCAGCGGTTGCCGCTTGTAGCACCCCGATTACTTCCATTTGGAAAACTGTTGAGTGTGCACCAACTCTTACTGATCTATTAATGTTCAGCTCCCATGAGAAAATGCCCGCACCGGTCCAACTGCTTGTCTGTGACTCGTCTGTGAAGATTCTTAGTTCCGTCTCACTAGATGGGCCGGGGGTTGGTCCTTAATAAGGGTAGTTCACTGCACACCGTGTGCAGGACACTTGTGTGCTTTACCGGTTCGCCCCCTTTTCATAATCCTAGTACCTTGAGTCTGAAGCGGACGCCGCTGCCTCCTGTTTGACACATAGGTCCAGCGTTGAGACAGAGTATGGCTTCAGTGGTGGCCGTGGGCTTAGCGCATACAATCCGTAATATCCTTGGAGGTAAGCCTCTGCAGCTTCTCTAATTGCATCGTTGATTAAAAAACCAGTTTTACGGGCAGTATTAGAATTTTTCAGTGAATTACAATGATGGTTGCTACTAAACTAGTTGTGTTGATCTTCTTCTATCAATCACGATTACCAGAGTGAAAACGCTTCCTTCATTTTGCTAAAAAAAAACTTTTTTAACTAGATAACCTCAAATTACAATAGCTCACTAACAAATTCACTCAGCGAATGCTTGAGGTGTCATCCACGATTCAGTATTGCAAGTACACAATTCTAATTTATGTCGATTTAATGCATCGGCCAGTGTAGTTGTTAACAACAACCACTTCAAGTAATATCGCCAAGAATACATTAAGTCCGACTTAGTGCTTTTGGCAGTACGTTTTTGACGACGTTTCTAAAAATCCCATCTTCGTAAATGCACTAAGTGACTTAATGTCTTTTTGAAAATGATTTCGTTAAGTCCCAGTAAGCCAAAACCGCAACATGAAATGCATTAAGTCACTTAATGCTTTTTTGTAGAATAGTATTCTACCACGAATTATCGAAATTGTATTTTTGAAATAACACTAAGTAGACTTAATGCATTCCAGAAGAATAACTTTTTGCGATTCACATAAAAAACATTTACAGTAAGGCACTAAATTGTACTTAGTGTATTTACGTTGACTATAATTTCAACAATAATCAGAACTTAGTGCCATTCTATTCGAATCATGTCATTTAGTGCTTTTTGCTTGTACAAAGTAGTGATATTATGACTTAATGCTATAGCTATCTTTGGATCTCGTCAGTGTACGACTAAGTGTGTTTTTGAAGAATGTGGCGCAAAAAATTATGAACAAAACTGTATAATTAAGTCAAAATCGAATTTTTTTGACATAGTGCATTATTGAAGTAAGCCCTCGATATGTAGGTACCTGAAAGAGTTTGCCTTCGCGGCCACCCTCCAACAGACAGTAGTATGGGTGTAGCTCGATGCCGCCTAGCTTTGATGTAGTGTCCACTGATCTGAAGGATACATTTGTGTGCTCATTTTTAGGTTCCGTTCCTCGAGGTAAGCTGTACCTTTTGAACCGTAATAGGTAGTAGCTGCTTGAAATTTTCGAATAGGTACCTATGTGTTATTTTTTTTTTATAGAAAGCTCAACATGTGGCTAGATTTGAAGTCGATCCAACAATCACAGACTGGATCGATAACATGCTCAAGCTTAGGGCCGTCCAATTCACTATTAACAACACAACGAGGGGGGTGGTAGCTAGAGGCTGCCCCCAAGGCGGCGTACTGTCGCCCCTACTCTGGAACTTAGTAGTCGATGATCTTATCAGGCAACTGAACGAGAGTGGCTACTACACGATAGGATACGCAGACGACCTGGCAATCCTAATAAATGGATTATTTGAGGGAACCCTGTGCAATATGACTCAGGGCGCCCTGAGGATTGTCGAAAAATGGTGTAAGGACTATTCGCTTAATGTTAACCCCGGCAAAACAGAGATGGTCCTCTTCACCAACAGAAGGAGACTGGGCGCTATGCAGCTGCCCAGACTGTTCAACACACAACTGACTCTATCGCCAGAGGTAAAGTATCTAGGTGTAATCCTAGACTCCAAGCTAAACTGGTCGAAACATCTGGAACACAAGCTAAAGAAGGCGAGCATATCCTTCTGGCAATGCCAGAGGCTCATGGGTAAATCATGGGGTCTCCGGCCAAAGATTTCTCTCTGGTTATATACAGCAGTCATCAGACCTACGGTAACATATGGTGCAGTAGTCTGGTGGCCCAGGACAAAGCTGAGCACAGGAGTCGAGAAGCTACAGCGACTCCAAAGACTGGCGTGCGTGGCAACAACAGGATGCATGCGCACAACACCGACTACAGCTATGGAGGTAATACTATCTTTAGTACCGCTAGACCTGTACGTACAACAGGAGGCTGCGTCTGCGGCGGTGAGACTCAGAACTCTGGGACTCTGGCACAATAACGCCACACTGCCACACACAAAGCTCCTTCAGAAGGTAACAGCGGAGATACCGCTACTGGCAGCCTGCTGTGACCGTATACCCAAACTGTACGTATTTGAGAGATCATACACTATCAACCTGGCCGGAGAGGCCAAAGACCAATCAGAGGAGCTACGCATATATACCGATGGCTCCAAGACGAAGACAGGTACAGGCGCTGCAGCGCACTCCCTGGACCTAAACATCAACAGGTACACTTACCTTGGACAACATAACTCAATATTCCAGGCAGAATGTGTCGGGATCATTGAAGCAGCTACAATAGTGGCCCAGCGCAACATGGAGGGACAGAGCATCAAGATACTGTCGGACAGCGCCTCAGTACTAGCGGCGCTGAACGGCAGTATAATGAGCTCAGGACTAATCCGTCAATGTCACCTCGCGCTGGAGACCATTGCTACAAGAAACAAGGTAACGCTACAGTGGATAAAGGGCCACAGCGGATCCCGGGGGAACGATGCTGCTGACGAACTCGCGAAGAGGGGATCCAGCAGCAAACCTGAAGGACCCGAACCTCTAGTACCACTACCACACAACCAACTGAAAAGTTGGATACACAAACGTACGTATCGACTACACATAGACAGATGGGCAGCGGGCAGTGACTGCAGACAGGCGAGGGATGCAATGGCTAAGCCGGACCTCCGTCTCGCCAAGACGCTGCTCCGTGTCCATAGATCAAAACTACGCATAGTGATAGGTATGCTTACTGGTCACTGTACACTTAACAGACACCTCTATGTAATCGGAGTAACGGACAGTCCACTGTGCAGAGCATGCCTGCAGGCGGACGAGACACCCACCCACGTGCTGCTGGAGTGCGAGGAGTTGGCAGACATAAGGGCGAAGGAGCTGGGAGGCCCTACTACACTTCGAGAGGCGTGCCAGGACCCAAGGAGAGTGTGCCGCCTCCTGGAAGAACTCGGCTGGCTGGATTAAGGCCGTAGGACGCGCAAAAGGCCCGCATGGAAGCGGGCTTAGGCGCGGAAAACGAGTCCACCACAACAACCACAACAACATGTGGCGTCGAGCCCGTACACACCCATAAGGTGTCTAACTCACGAATACCATGTCGGCCTGACAGGTGACTATATTCACGCCTCTCCTGAAGGACGGGCCGGGGGGGGGGGGGGGGGGGGGGGATGAATATGTATGTGGGCATGGAGAGCGTTCCAGAGTTTACCAGTTGTGTGTAGGAGAGATCTGCAGAACCGATTGCTACGCATCCGTGATAAGTCCGGCGTGTAGGGATGCAATCCCTGCCCGGTGCGCGTTGGTTACGGCGGATACCCAACAAATAAAACATACCGCCAAGTGCGAGTGGAACTCGCGGACCGAGGTTTCGGCACCACGAAGTAATCCGTACGGGGTACGGAAGGCTATTCCGTGACGCAACGGAATGGGGAGTTCCGGCCAAGCGTTACCTACGGTCTGGTATGGGTATGGGGGTCTATAATTGAAGGGTTGAAATTCTATGGGGTCTATCTAAGTGCCAAAAAATCGCAAAGCGATATTTTTACGGAAATAGAATCAATGTGCCAAGGCTAATAACAACATACAAAAGAGTCTAAGTGCCTAGCTCCGCCCTACTATAATACCTTTGTATAATACCTACTATAATACTCACAGACGCTGTTAAAGCAAGGACCGGTCCATGTGCCACTATGCGTGTATTTTTCAGTTTTTTTGTTATATCTCGACTTTAACTTTTAGGCACATAGACCCATAGAATTTCAACCCTTCAATTTTAGAATTTTGTTTTACGTAATTTGTGGACAACCCCTTATGGAATAGATTTGAAGCTACGCCAGCGGAGCTCGGCTGGCTATTTAGTAGATAGAAAATACTTTATTGCTCCAAAAACATTTTACAGAAACAAGCACAATATAATCAGAGGCGGACTAGCAGCCTTAGCCGCCCTAGACCGTTTAGTACCAGCCACCCCAATTCAATGCAGCCGCCCCTTTTAAGTTTACAGCATAGATACAAATGTGGAGTTGTACGAAAATCAGTATTGCGTTCGGTTCAACCTGCCAGAAATATATTATTTCTCGGTTAATTTTACATATAGTAAAAGTATTTTTTATAAGTTTTGCGGCAATATTGACCTTATCGTCATAGCTAAATTATTTTGTCCGCGAAAATAGTGGGTCGTCTCCGCTCACCACTCCCGCACGTCGCACGCACTTGCTCCGGCCGGCACCCTTTCTATTCTGTACCTGCGCTCACTGCTTCCAGCAGCAGGTACAGATTGGCCGCCCCTAATATCTGGCCGCCCCTAATATCTGGCCGCCCTAGGCCCGGGCCTAGTCGGCCTTAAGGAAAGTCCGCCTCTGAATATAATAGTAATTTGTACATGAGGTGCAAAGGTGGACTTATCCCTTAGAGATTTCTTCCGTCGACCATTGGATGTTTGAGAGTCAATTAATATAGTGAGGTGTAAGTAGGTAGTAGCAAAAGACTTGAGTGTGAAAACTGAAAATAAAATATGTACTTAATTAATAATAGTTAGGAATAGTTATTGATTGATTAATAAATAATAATACAATATAATATAACTATAAAAGCTATAGGTACTTATATGAATACATACATACATACCTACATGAATACATACATTACAAAATATATAAAATAAATAAAAATACATAGGTACATCATATATACATACATACATACAGAACCACTGCAACACCGTAGGGATGTCGGCTCCCTAAGTGTGTTCTATCGCTTATTCCATGGGGAGTGCTCGGAGGAGCTGTTTAATGCGATCCCGCCGTCCTCTTTCCACCTTCGCACCACGCGCACTGGGCAGGGATTGCATCCCTACACGCTGGACTTACCGCGGATGCGTACCGACCGATTCTGCAGATCTTTCCTCTACAGAACCGGTAAACTCTGGAACGCTCTCCCTGCCCATATATTTCCCCCCCAAGTACAGTCTCGGGTCCTTCAAGAGGGGCATGAATAGGCACCTGTGAGGCCGGCATGGCTCGCAACCCCCGCATACGACCGAATGTCCATGGGCGTCGTTAGACACCTTCTCGGCCCGGCGCCATATGTCGCGCTGTCAATAAAAAAAAAAACATCCGTCCATGTATGAAAAAAGGTTTTTTTAGGTTTTGACTTCCCATTGTCGGTTATAACAGTTTTAACAAGATAAGCGATTTGTAGTGCCGTTATAGTGTGCTAGTGTATTCCACCTCTGCTCTACCCTATCGGGGGAAAGGCGCGAGTTAAGTATGTCATACATAGGTATATTTAAATCCCAGAACCTGTACCTATTCCAGATGTCATCTTCAGATCTATAGTGTCACAGCTGAAATGTGATTTTAATATCATTACCTACCTATATTTGGCTGTCCACTGATGTAGGCAACTGTCTCCCGCGCCAATTGTAAAAAGAGTGCCGCTATCCTCACGAAAGCACATATCTGTAATCTATTCGAAATTGTATCAAACATAGTACCTACCTATAGGTAACATGTTGGACATACAATGAATACAAATGTAACGAACAGCAAATTCATAAAGCATATACATACCTATGTAATGTACTTACCTCTCTTGGGTGACCTAACATGCCAATGTGTTTGTATGGGTTGCCGTCTAATGGCAATTTCTGTATGCCTATTAGTTTGCGTGTGGCAAATATAATATAATCGGGACCGTCGCCATGTTTTGTTATCAATTGAATTTTGCGAACAGGAGTGTCATACAGCGGCGCCTGTACCGTTCTCAGCGTCATTGCCGTATCAGAGTTTATTATTTTGTATTTGTGCTGGAAGAAAATGTGTTTATGGATAAATAATTGTTTTATTGAACTGAAAGCCAAATATAATGCATTCCTTGGATTTACCTGATCGTTAGCTAATAATAGAGCAGGAATATCAGATTGGACCCCAGAGGGCGTGGGCCACTCTACTGCGACCAGTGGCACAGCGCTCT
This sequence comes from Nematopogon swammerdamellus, assembly GCA_946902875.1. Taxonomy (NCBI): domain Eukaryota; kingdom Metazoa; phylum Arthropoda; class Insecta; order Lepidoptera; family Adelidae; genus Nematopogon; species Nematopogon swammerdamellus. The sequence continues at coordinate 9,985,382 of OX336335.1, read as the reverse complement.
GCTCTACTCTGTCCATGCTAACTACCTCCAACTGTTCATCGCTTGCTCCAATATCATACTCCACCATGATCTTGTCTTCTCCGAATGAAATCAATTTATAAAAGCCATTCTCGTTCTTGACACTGGTGAAGAGTAAGCTGGTGATATCCTTGTAGTGCGCTCGATGCGTCGCTCGAAACTGCCACTCTTGCTTGTTGCAGTCGTAGCAGTAAACACATACTTTTCTTCCGTTATCCTTAAAAGCGCACAATGCCCAGCATAGTCAATATTGCTTTTAACGAACTGCTGCACTCTGTGCATCGATAAATTATATTTAATATACAGTGGATAGTTCCTTTTAACTCTAAGACGGAGGTTACCAGACGTAAAATGCATTCGCACTATCAGTCTGCCATCAGTCTAGTATCAAAATATTTTAAAATCCGTCAGTCTGGTCCATCATTCCAAACCATCCATCCATCAAAGTAGATTAAACAGTCAGTCTGGCTGGACCATGGTTTAACCAGACTGATGGACTGAACTGATGAAAAACCTAGCGTGTAACCTCCGTCTAAGAGATTTTCATATCGAAAGGAAAACTTACAGCGTATGCTAAAGTAGAAGAATTTTGGCTAAAGCACATCCGTCGTATTGGATCGGTGGTGTCCTGGAACACTTTTGGTGTCTTTATATCTAAAGTTGTTGGATCCAAAAACAACAATTCACCATTATCTAATGCGCAGGCCAGGTGCAGTCCTAGAGTAGAATTAAACCATCGAATTAAACAGATTCTGATGCACGTCATAGGTACTATATTCGTGCCTAACATTAACAGTACCTACCGCGTGTCCCGGTACTTAAAAATAATAGACCTATAGAATATCTCCACAGTCATGCCAGTACATATCTTTATTTTGCTGAACGTGGTGCATGTTATGCTGTAATTTAGCCAAGTTGTTGGCTCCCAAGCTCTGCTTGGTGATGGTAGGCAAAAACATGGTAGGTATAATGCGCGGGGCGGATCTTGGCGTGTCACCGCCGCAGCGGTTCGTCAGTGTTCTCCCTCGCACCCGCACCGTACTTGTATAGTGTATTCGCGTGGCGGTTCGCTCGCTGCGGCGACGACACGCCGAGATCCGTCCCGCGCATTATAACTATGTACCTGTGTGTGTGCATGCGAAACTGCAAGTTTACCTGACGGAGAGTATTGAAGGCATGTCGCATGAATAATAGGCACAAACTCGTTTTGGCCGCTATGTATTGAGTCTGCGGAGTCGAGCTTGGGAGGCTGCTTCACTCGAAAGTGTTTTCGAAGATCTTTTGTAACAATTATCTTGTGCCTTATGTAGTGAAACAACACTACCTGACCGTCTTCATATGCGACACACACAAGGGGTCTGTAACAAACAATATTAGACAGAAAATTCTTTATGTGCGAGTTTGGGATCGGAATGCTTCATTGTGTCTTACCTACCTATAAGTATATTATGTACAAGCTTTTGCCCGCGACTTTGTTCTTTCAGAACCAGATTAAAATTAATCATTATTTGTGATACTAAAACCTAAAAAAATATAATAACCGACTTCAAAAATGTATGAAATAAAAAAATCGAACCCTATAGTATAGTAGAAGGCGGTGCAAAAGAAGGCAAAAAAATCACATTCAAATCACAATTAAAATCACAAAAGGATATCGTCCACTCTGTTTTCTTTCATACATCATGTTTATTCACAGTTTTTTTTTTCACTTTTTATTTTACTCACTTTTTATTTCAGTTTTTTTTAGTAATTTTTGCTCTTAATGTACTCGGCGGAATCGCGAGGCCTTTGGCCTCGCGACCACCTCTGAAGTATGACCTACCAAACAAAAAGAGAATATTCGAAATCGGCCCACAATTGACGGAGTAATCGCGTAAAAAACATAAAAAAAACATACAGTCGAATTATATATGTTATGGACCAAGTGATTAATGAGGGCATTATATAAAATGCCCGGGCATTATGAATAATGACAAGTCAAATCGGGCCAAGTGATTAATTATTAAATAAACTTCATTATTTATCATAGTGTCTGGTCATTATGAATACTGCTACGCTATCGTCGGGCAATTTGATAATTTAGGTACATCCGGCAAGGCGCGGGCGCGGGCGCGGGGATAGACCATGTCTATGTTTATTGAACCTAGTTCGTAGGTATGAGGTTGACAGGAAAGTGATAGGGGTGAATGTTTTGGTGGTTTAAAAAAAAATAACGCATCTTCTATAAATTAATAATAGGGTTAATATATAAATTAACCCTAACCTAATGTTGAGGCGGCGCAGGTTTTGACATGAGGGCTATTCGTAGGTTTCATGTCGGTCATTGTCGGACATTAAAAGAATCTTAAATAAAACACGTATTTTTATTATCCTGCCCATTACGAGATAGACATTATTCATAATGCCCGGGCAATTTAATTATTTCAACAGTGCCCTCTCATATTGGGCATTTTTCAAAATGCCCGGGCATTATGTATAATGCCCAATTTAATCACTTGGTCCATAACATATACACACCGCCCCGCAATACCGGGCACGCGCGGGTCGCGCGCGCCGCGCGCCCCGTGTCGTGGTGCTATGCAGGTTTCTAACTAAACTTAAAAATGTAATCTTTTTTTCATTCTGTGGGTTGATTTTGGTGTAATAAACACTAAAGGTCATTGGGCACTTAAGTATGAAAAATTTACCCACGACCTACATAAATTAATTGATGTGGGATGTTTCGACATACAGTCGTGGTCAACTAATTAAGGACACTGTCCAGATAAATGGAATTGTGAATTTTTAACCGACTTCAAAAAAGGAGGAGGTTCTATGTTCGGCTGTATGTATTTTTTTTTTTTATGTATGTTCAGCAATATCTTCCCCAATTGTGAACCGATTTCGATTATTCTATTTGTGTTCGGTTCAGTCTAGCTCCAAGGTGGTCCCATTTTTTTTTTGGCCAAGATCGGATTGTATTTTGTGTTTTCAATGTATTTTAAAATAATTTGTTATTTATTTAGTCTAAATAATGTTAGCCATTTAAGGGTTTGTTTTTTGTAACAATAATATCTCGTTGAACAATAAAACTCTTTGAATTTTCACTAATACAGTGCTACATGTTCTCACAATATGGACTGGCCGTTTAATTAGGCACACTGGTAATTTGTATTCGATTTTGAAAATTTAAAAATAAATAATTGACTTTCTCTTATTCTCATTAGTGCGGCATAGTTTTGGCGGCAATTTGGTTTAATTTTACTGTCGTTTTAATATTTTATTTACAAATAAAGATGGGCAGAAATAAAAGCTGCGATGCAAAACAACGAAAAGTTATTATTAATTTTTCCTAGCACGGGTGGTCACATCGAAAGATAGCTTATTATTTAAATTATAAAAAAAAAATACGGTGTCAAATTCTGTGCAACATTTCAAATGCAATAACACTACTTTAAATGTGCCCAGAAAAAAAAGATCAAGAAAAACAACTCCCCAAGAAGACAGAACCACAGAATAGAGATATAGGGCTAATAACGCCCAGAAGCGACACGAGCCTGTGCGTGTGAGTTCAGTTGATCTATAGATACGCACGGAAGAGGCGTATGTACCTTGAGCCCGCTTTGAACGATAGGGTTGGTAAACGCAGGCAGAGTACGGGTGGAATGAGCGAGCGAGAGAGTTCGGTTCGAGAAAAAGAAAGATGAACAGCGGGCGAACGCCGCCGCGACACCGCATCGCTTGCTAAACGAAAGAACAATAAATAAATGCTAACTCGCAGCAGGCAGCCAGCCTGTGCGACGAGTCACCTCCCGTGAGGTCGTCCGACCGCTCCCGTCGACCCGCACCCACCCCGGAACACACACATGCGCACGCACGGTTGCTTACACAATACATTCAACCGTGTCGCCGCCGCACAGTGGATCGAAAACAGACTCTCATAGACATAGGAAATCATAGTAAGTAATTTTTTTTATATTCATGGTGAACGATGACCAGTTTAGCCAAGAAAGATCCTTTTTTAGGCTCTGTTTTAATTTAAACATGAAGTTTTTGGAGCAGATCAAACAGCTGGGATATCTGCGAGGACCGTTCAACGACGTCTGGCAGAAGCGGGGTTGTTCGGAAGAGTGGCTCGTAAAGTACCATTGTTTAAGAGAGAACATCGACATGCACGTTTAGCATTTGCACGTACATGGGTCAAAGTCAAAATTTTGACGCATTTGCACTATCGAAAATTTTCCAAGCGATTTTCTCCAAAACTATACCTGATTAGTTATTAGACAAACTAATTAGTTATTTTCCAGTATGGCAAATAGTTAAAGTTACAGAATATTATTCAATAACAGAGTAAATTAAATATTTTCTCCAAATACGGGAGAAATTTACGCGAAAAATTGATTATTTTTTGGTAAGGGTGAATTTTGAGCGTAATTTTGAGAAAGTTATATGTAATTTATGGACTAAATATTGAATCCTACGGTATTATAATATAATTGGCATGCCTTTTTATATAGACGGTGTAAGGAAATAGCTGCAATAAGTATGCTTATTTACGGTTTGTATTATTTTATGAGATTTCAAACAATTGTGCTACTTTGTTTGTGCAACCGTTTTCATTGGCACTATTGAAGACGAAACTTGGTGCGATTTCGTTTTCGAGGACTAGCAACGCTAGAGATATCCTAGTTTCTGGAAACTAGAGCTTAGCTGCCATATTGAAATAGTTTCGATGTCAAACCTAAAGTGAGTCGACGTGGTCAGGAACGTTTTCGCACGAAATTCGACGATTTTCAATATAAGTTTTTAGATTTTTACTAATATTTATAATGCGCTAGGTGCAAAAAAGCGTGGGCTTTTGTTTAGTGTTAATTTCAATACTATACATAGCGTAGTTTCTGAGTTATCAACATTTACTCACTGTGTCACCTCACAATTGTGATACTATTGTGCTACTTTTGTGTCACCAGTAGCACAATTTCTGTGTCACTACAATTGTGCTACCATTTAAAGATCGGCTTACAGTGGTACTCTGGCTGTAGATAGTTTAGAGTTCGGAACATCGGGTTCGCAACTCTTATATTTTTGTTGTTACTTATACAAGTTGTTTGCTATGTTCAGATGGGTTTTTTGTATTTTTTTGTAATATTTAATAAAATATAAAAATGTTATCCCCTTTTTTAAATTGTAATATGATCTATTTCCGATACAGGACCCCCCTTTAAAACTCGCCAGTTAAAAAAATACCTTATATACGCGGAAAGTTATGTTTATAAACAACGAGTTGAATACCATACATATTTTTTTATTTCGGCTCTTCAATGTAACCCAAACTTTACAGTTGTGTGCAACCATTTTGTATCACTATTGTGTCACCGTTGCACAACATTTTGTGTCACTATTGTGTTACTTGCGTCGAAATTTTGACTTTGACCCACATATGGACATTGGACCTACGCCCAGTGGCAACATGTGCTGTTCTCTGACGAGACGACGGTTAATTTGATTTCTTCAGATGGAAGACAATACGTACGGCATCCTGCAAAGGCAGAAATGAATCCGAGATTTACAAAAAAACATAATAAGTGCTTTTTTGTAAATGTTTTGTAAATTTGGGGCTCATTTTCTGGACTTGGAGCCTACTCTACTACCTGTGAGGAAAATTCGAGGCAATGTAGACCAATACCAATACAAAGCGATATTAGAGAAAACTATGCTTCCCTATCTATGCTGAAGAACATCTTCCTATTATATGGACGTTTCAGCATGATAACGACCCGAAATATACCGCTCGATCAGTCAAGTCGTTTCTCATCATCAGTCAGCCAGTCTCAATGCTAGATTGGCCAGCAAATAGTCCGGACCTTAATCCTATCGACCAACTTTGGCACGAAATCAATAAAAAAGTTGCAACGTATCGTACCACAACTTTAGATGAACTTTATGAAGCTTTTTATGAGACTTGGGCAAACATTCCTGTGGAAACATATCAGAAATTGATATCCTCAATGCCACATCGTTGTCAAGCAGTCATTAAAAACAATGTTTTTGCTACTGGATATTAATTTTCCCAGCAATAGAGCCGGGATGCTCTAAGGAGCATACCCTGTTTTAAGTTTTGTAAAAAAAGTAAATGCCTCAGTTTCTTAATTTAATTTTACTTTGCCGTCCCTAATTAAATGTCCAGCTAAATAATACCTTACGTTAAATACGTATTTTAGCTTTGAAATCAAATACATTTTCTGCTGCTTTTTGTAATACATTCACACCGATTTATCTATACATATAATAAAATCGTAGAGGTAATATTTAAAATAAAAATATAAAAACCGCCTTCAAAAATATATGAAATAAAAACCTAAAAAAAAAACGAACCCTAGAGTTGAAGGCGGTGCTAAAAAGGCTACACAAATCACAAAGGATATTATCATCCGCTCATGTTTTCTTTCATGCATCATTTTTGCTTGCTTTAGCACCGCCTTCAACTCTAGGGTTCGTTTTTTTTTTTAGGTTTTTATTTCATATATTTTTGAAGGCGGTTTTTATATTTTTATTTTAAATAGTTTTTTAGTTTTACTTTTTTTAGGAAGTCGGTTTTATGTTTTTTAAAACTTTTTTTTTATTTCACAGTTTTTTTTAGTAATTTTTTGCTATTAATGTACTCGGCGGAATCGCTCGGCCTTCGGCCTCGCGATTCCGCCTCGCTTTCCAATCCGATCTTGACCCAATTAAAATAGGACCACGTCAGCTTCGATAGCTCAGTGGTGCAGACAGTCAACTGTCGCTATTGAATTTTAAGCAACGCTGGGTGCGGTCAGTACTTAGATGGGTGACCGCTGACCGTTGGAGGCTGACCAAGGTTCGGATTCCTCGTAAAACTGTAAGTCCCTTCCCTCGTAATCTTACTTGGTGGTAGGGTTTAACCTTCCCGGGTTGGTACCACCGCACTGAATTAAACGTCGGTCGAAACGGCTATGTAAATAGTTTGTGTTTTCCGACCAGTTCAGTGTAGTCAGCACGATCAAAGGGGGAAGCACTGACATGGCACTGGTGTTATGGGCTGACATCACGGACGTTGTAGGTGATGTTGCAGAACTTAGTAGAATGGACAGACATAAACGTGTCACGGAAGCCTACTTTTATTATAAAATAACCGTCGGAGGACCTTGGTTGAAAATTGTAAAATTTAGTAGAACGGATAGACATGCATATGTTACGGAACCCTACATTCATTTTGCAGAACTTAGTAGAATGGACAGACATAAACGTGTTACGGAACCCTACTTAACAGTTGCACTCCGGGAGTGCCGGCAGATCCCGTGCCACTCTAACTTAACCCTTAACGCAATGACTTAAGGTTTCATTTTAAAAATGACGCTGACGCGATGTCGCGAGTTATACATTTTTACCCACCTAAAAAAGTGCCAAGAGCCGCTAAAGAAGTTTTCACTTCAAAAACCTCAGGGTTATCCCCTTTCAAATAAAAAAAAAAAGAATTTTCAAAATCGGCCCACAATTGACGGAGTAATCGCGTAACAAACATCCAAAAAAAGAAAACATACCGTCGAATTGAGAATCTTTTAGGTCTAAAGTAAATTTCTCGTGAAGACAAATGCAACGAGCCCAAACACGATGGGTTTATCATGTGTAGTTTAGGAGTTCCTATGGCCACCTTCTGTCTCCATCATCAAACCAGCTCGATGGTATTCGGTACAGTAGGTACTGGCCAGGTACCATAATAAATTAAGCGCCGGTCGGAAAAGATAAAAAATTTCAAATTTAGAATATTCATGAAACAAGGGTCCGAATATGTATCACTAGTATATCGATTCATGTATTTCAACAGGACAGAGAAAATTTCAAAATATTAGGTATTTAATACTTTTTAGTTTTTTTTTTTTTGTTTTTTGGAAATCGGTTTAATATTTTTTAAAACAGTTTTTATTTCATTCTTTTTAGTAATATTACATAAAAAAGAATAATCGAAATCGAATAATCGAAATCGATTGAAGTGGTACAGAATTATTCGCCATATGTGTCAGACTGCAAATTGCTGAATAAGTCCACATCACAAATGTTTTGCTGAAGGTAACCACACACCATACTAATTTATCAAACTGAAAATTGCCGAAAACGACCACATCACAAGTTTTGCTGAAGGTAACCACACACCATAGTATTATGCTGATTTTTCGAAAACCACTGAACCAATTTCGATAAAATTGAAATGGGACCACCTCGGAAGTATGACCTAACTAACAAAAAAAGAATTTTCTAAATCGGCCCTCAATTGACGGAGAAATCGTGTTACAAACATACAAAAAAAAAAAAAATAAATAAAAAAAAAAATAAAAAAAAAAATAAAAAAAAAAAAAACATACAGACGAATTGAGAACCTCCTCCTTTTTTGGAAGTCGGTTAAAAAGTCTGTACATTGAATGTATTCGGAAAAAAAACTAACCAGGGTGGCTTAAAATGAGATACTGAACATGTTAGAACAGTTTTTAAAATTTTTGTTTGTTTGTTTGTTTGTTTGTTTGTTTGTTTGTTTGTCTGTACGCGCATCACGCAAAAACCACTGAACGGAATTAGACGAAACTTTGTATAGTGGCAGTTTATATGCCGGGCTAACATAATACGTAAAAAAAAATAACAAAAATAAAAAAAAATTACAATTATAAACATTATTGCGCGTTTAAAATCACGTAGTCCAAAGTACATAATTATATCTTGAGAACTGGCAGCAAATACAATTTGAATAAAATATTCATTCGAAATTTAAAAATAAGTAGATACAACGAAAATGACAGTTCTTCTTTTTTATAACTTGAACACAATAGTCTATACATATCTATTCTTTCTATACATATCATAAAATCGTAAATGCAAAAATGTCTATTTGTACGCGCATCTCGCAAAAACCACTGAACGGAATTTGACGAAACTTTTTATAGTGACAGTGTATATCCCGGATGAACATAATAATTAAAAAATATAATAAAAATCACGTAATCCAAAGTAAAGGTAAAAAACAATTTTAAATGTCATGTTGACAACGGAGAACTGTCATCTCGACGTGAGCTGGCCGGTGACAAATTGTTTGATAAATAAAAATAATAATTGAAAGTCGAAGTTATGTCGCTGTCATTGGTGCAATAAAATTTATATATCTCTTGCCCGCGGCTTCGCTCGCGTGAAATTCGCATTTAAAAAAAAGAAAGTAAGTAACTAAAGGGGGGCCGAAGGCGGATCTGCGCTCACGTAAACGATATTCTTTCTCGATGAAAGTAACTAAGGGCGAGGTGGAAGGCGGAGCTGAGTTCAGGAAGAAGAAAAACATTCTTGAAGAAAGTAAGTAACTAAGGGCGAGGCCGAAGGCCGAGCTCTATTCTGGAAGACCATAAACCTTCTCGAAGAAAGTAAGTAACTATGGGCGAGGCCGCAGGCCGAGCTGCGTTCAGGAAGAAGCTAAACCATCTTGAAGAAAGTAAGTAACTAAGGCGAGGCCGAAGGCCGAGCTACGTTCGGATAATTGAAAAACCATCTCGAAGAAAGCAAGTAACTAAGGGCGAGGCCGAAGGCCGAGCTGCGTTCAGGAAGAAGCTAAACCATCTTGAAGAAAGTAAGCAACTAAGGCGAGGCCGAAGGCCGAGCTACGTTCTGACAAATGATAAACCATCTCGACGAAAGCAAGTAACTAAGGGCGAGGCCGAAGGCCGAGCTGCGTTCAGGAAGAAGCTAAACCATCTCGAATAAAGTTAATTAAGATTGAGTTAATTTAATTTAAATTGTATTATAAAGTCCACGCTTCTAACGGCAAATATACCGTGCATCCTAGAACCTCGCGGTTATTCCCGGCTGGATGGCAAGAGGCCCGATGCTATCACCTTAGTGCCATGGACTAAGGGTAGTTCTTTGATGTGGGACGCCACTTTTGTTCTCACATTTGCTCCAAGTCACGTTAGTACATCTTCAAGAGCGGCTGGCGCGGCCGAGGCTGGGGCGGAGAGCCTCAAACGCAGCAAATATAGAAATATAATTCAAGATTTCGAATTTGTTGCGTTTGCGGTTGAAACCTTCGGTCCGTGGAGCAGTGAAGCCAAAAGAGGCTTGAGCTGGTTGACGCAACTGGTGTCCCGCCATCAAGGGCTTATGTACTTCATTCAAAGGGTAAGCCTTGCCATCCAGCGGGGTAATGCCGCAAGTGCTCTAAGAACATTTGAAAATGCCCGTTTTGATAGTTATTTTAATGTTTGTTAGGTAGGTTTAATTCTTTAGTTATTAATATTACTTTTTTATTTTTATGAAATAAATAGATTGAGTAAACGATATTATATTCTATCGAAGAAAGGAAGTCTTTAAGGGCGAGGCCCGAAGGCGGAAGAGGGTTTTTGGTTTACCTGAACGCAGCTTGGCCTTCGCCTCGCCCTTAGTTACTTACATTCTTCTTTGGAATACGAATTTCACGCGAGCGGAGCCGCGGGCTCAGCTAGTAGATAAATAATAATTAAAGCCTATGACTTTGATAGTAAGATTTGATAAATCAAACGGATGTTGTATTAATAAGCCCAAAATGGTGGTGTATCCTTTGTTAACCTTAGTGTCCCTAATTAGTTGACCACGACTGTATATCTCTGGTTTACGAATATACGGAATTAGACAGAAAATAAAATTCTGTATCTTAGAATAAATATATTACTGAGGTTTATTTCAACTTGATTAATATCTACAGGTGCAATCGTACTATCTCACTTAGTACGAAAAATATACCCAGAATCTACAGAAATAAAATAGTGTAGAAAATTTCGATAAATTGTTCATGATGAATAAAATAAAATTTGTATGTGTAAAAAAAAAAAAAAGATTTATTTATTTATTTATAAGATTTATTCTATTCCATCAACTTTAGTACGCTAGAACATAATACCTCTTTGTATGCATGGTGTTTTTAATACAATTCCTTCATTTAAATTCTATGAATTTGTTCTTTGCAATAAATATCTTCAACTTTTAAATCACTTGTTATATTTTATTCCCATGGTTTTTTAAAATAATTTTTACTTAAAATGAAAAGTGGGATATACCTTATTAATTTAAAAGTAATTTTGTTTCTGTAGGCAAACCTTCACAAATTTGGTCGGATTGTGCCCAATGACCTTTCACTCAGAATAAAGCTTCATATTTTTTACTAATTCGATTTTGAATCCAATGAGTGACTTTTGCGTGATGCGCGTAGGTACAAACCACAGAGCAAAAAAGTCCGGTCTTGTCGCGGGCGGGGCGGTGTGGCCCGATCGTTGTTCTGTGGTACAAACTAACAAACAAACCGATAAACAAAAATTTCAAAAATGTTTTTTTTTACGTTCTATATCTTATTCCTGCCGTCTCGCAGTTATTTCTTTTCCAAAAATCGTTAATGTAAGTACAGACACGGTAAGTCTACGATTTTATTATATGTATAGATAGATAGATAGATAGATGAGATATACGGTATTAATTTGAACTTAATGGGCGACAGGACAAATCGGTCCTGTTCTGGGATAGGTACCTATTTATAGAAAAATAAACTAACTTTTCACTGTGAACAGTAAGGGCTGCAACATTAGAACCCCTATGTTCTTGAATAATAGTGTATTGGCCCTTAATCAAATCGACAAGTCCTATTCCCTCGTCTTCTGAACCTGCAAATATATCCATTATTTAAGTCACTATTCAATCGAGCAAGATTAAATCGTCAGATACATACACATTCTACTTACTTAAGATGAAATCTCTTATCAAGAATAGATTTTTTTGCACTGAAGCATCAGTTGGAACCTTCGTCGATAACAATTGCTGCGCTAAATCTTTTTGGGTATTTCGAGCTGTTTCCGTGTTTTCTTTGCGTGGGCATTGACATCCTGTAGGAATGAAACTTTGAAATAAACAATGGTTTTCATTTTTGTTTTATACTTATATAGGTATTAAATATTTCATTCGCTCCGGGGAATATAGTCTCTCTAGTTAAGTGACCTCACCTTGAGCAAGTGCATCAGAATCGATAAGTGTGTAACTTCTCTCGGTAACGTTACAGCTAATTTCTTTTATTGAATTTACTTGAAATCCTTGACACCAGTACAGGAGTCTCAATTGCAAATCGTAAAATTTCAGCTCCCCTTGATCATTACCTGTTACTATAACACTGCAACGTATAAGTAGTATTAATAGTAGGTATGTAATACATCTCCGTGCATAATTATTCTACAACAACTACGTGTTTCATAATATTCAGAAATTAAATAATATCACACTTTTAATTAAGATCGTCATCACTCACTCATCCCATGTTGATATAACGTTGATTCGTGTTATTTCCAATTTCAGCATCTTTACAAATCTCAGATCATCAATGTTGGATACATCGACAGTCTTCATCATCGTTTCATCGACGAAATTGGTTGAGTAGCCAAATACAAGAACGGCTCCTCGATTGTTGCTCACCAGTAGTTGACAAGACTTGGCTATGTATGTGAAGCTGGTTAGCTTGCCTGCGTCACTGCACCCTTTCATTACGGGTAGTCTTAATTTCAGTTCGTATTTCATGTCTTCTTTGTTATAATCACCTGCTTCTAATTTCTGCTAAAATACAAATTTATTATTTTTAGAAAAAAAAGGGCCAATGTTTGTGGCTATTGTGACTCGCACGGACAGATGGATAGACACCGAAATGAGGCTATAAGTGTTCAGTTTTTACAATTTTAGTACGGAACACTAAAACAAAAAAGGTTCGCTGGGTAAAAAATATGTTTTTGAAAATAATAATAACCAAATTGTTTGTAAAAATGTACTTCTAAGCTTCTTTTTATTGTTACAATATTATACTTATGTAATTAAATATTTCAACGACTTACCTTTCTAATAATAAATACAGGGTGTCCAGTGAGAAAGTTCATATTTTAAATTGTTATAAAAGAAAAACTTTATGGATTAATAAGTATTTATTTACATCAAAATATTCATAAATTCAGCGGGTTTAACTTTTTGAATATGATTCCGTCCAAATGTTTTCCCTCCATTCGTACGCACTCTTCTAATCGTGCGCGCAAACTCACGAACACTATGATGCAGAGTTGCGGAGAAATGTGATTGATTTTCGCGGCTGATATTTTCTTTCAAGGCTCTTAATGTCCGTGGATTGTTGGAGTAGACTTTTGATTTTAAGTAACCCCACAGAAAAAAACCACATGGAGTGAGATCGGATGACTTGAGAGGCCAGGGTATGTTTCCGAACCTCGATAACACTTTTTGGGGAAAAAGCGCTCACACCGTGTCCAGGGACCCGCTGGCAGTATGGGCAGTGGCCCCATCCTGCTGAAACCATGTGATAATGTCAAAGCCTGAATCCATCTCCACAATAGGAGCAAAAAAAGTATCGATCATGTTTCTGTACCGTTCAGAATGACTGTCAAACTTGACCATTTTGATTTAAAAAAAAAAACGGACCAATTATGATAATTACGAATTTTCAAAGAAAAACGGACTGCGGTAGAGACAGTAGGCGCGGGGCCTGGAACTGGAATGGGTCGGTTGGCGGCAGAACTCGGTTCACGGAACTTCTTTATCCACTTTTTTAACAGATTAACACTCGGGGCATCTCTTGGCGGGCGAATATTGTAGTGCAAACGAAATTTCCGAAGCGCTGCAGCGTAGGATTCACCATTCTTCAAATAAGCTGCTATTGCAAAAGCGCGGTGCAATCCCGCCCAACGCTCCATCGTGATTACTAAACCCGCAGATTGCGCGCGTCGATCGAGATCACTCCCTGCTTTCCCGTGTCAACCGTTCCAGCGCAATTCAAATTTGATATGTGAACTTTCTCGCTTGACACACTGTATAACTTTCTTACATGACTAAATGAAATTGTAATATTATTGTGAAGCGGCTTACCGTAGACGAGCCGATCCAAACATCTTTCTTAGTTAATATAAAAAATTGTTCCGTGTTCACTGGATTAAAATGTATTTTGCGTATTGCACCTTTTGGTGCATCTACCGTTATAGTTGCTGAAATAAGACTAATTCGATAATGATTATTTGCTTTGAGGTACAGACTCGCGCTCGTTTTTATGTAGAAACTTCACTCATTGATAAGCATCGGAAATTACCTACAGCAGAAAGCAGAAAGATTGCGAAAGAAAAAATTTCGGCCCGTATCTGGCCCTACCAGATATCTGAAGTGGGAATCGAACCCACAACGCGACACAACTACTTTTGAGCTGCCCAGGCATCTACCTAGGCTTCCGAAATTCCACGTTATTACATTAGATGCTCAGTGTGTTCGCTGTGTTGTGTGTGTTTGACCTAAGTGGTTTTACCTACGTATGCTAAGCTCGCTCGGCTAACCCTAAGTGAGAGTTGAAATACCTGTGCTAAGTTGCCCGCTGTGTCACAGAAAAGTAATTGCGTCATGTGACTATGAACAGAAAAAAAAATACCATTTGGCAACTCTTGTCCGTAGGACCAAATCCACCAGTTCAAAGTGGGTTTCTCCTCATAGGCGAGTGTGAGCAAGTACTTTGCGTCAGCGCTTAGAGCAAGACTGGTCAATTTAGAGTTGCCGTGAGGATTGAATATTGTACGCTTTGGGAGAAAGTCTCCGCTGTCCCACACACTGATGATGTTTTCAGGGCCAGAGTCTGCCGTCACCAGCCACCGCCCTGTCGCATCTGTGGCGATACATGATACCATGTTACTCTGCAAATATAGGTACCCATATGTAAAAGTACATACTTTACGAAAACTTTTACCAAAATGTACACAATATGGGTAGGTACCTACCTAATACAAGATTTGTAACCAAACTAAGTAATCTACGCCAAAACGAAAGAAACTTACATGTCCTTGTAACAGATTCATTTCATTGGCCCTCCAATCGTAAACGACTCCACAGTTTGATGCCGCATAGAAGATAAGCGTTTGGGAATGTTTATTTAGGTTAATTGGTGGAACCTTTTGATTGTATCCATATATCCATCGTGGGTTCTAATTGTCAACAAATAATAAATAATACATGAATTTATATTTTGTCACTTAAGTATGTAGGTACGTGCAACTTGTCATTAATAGGTACCCGACACACTACACATATACACATACATATGTTCGCGTCAGTATCAATCGAGTATCAACATCCAATAAATGTCTTATAATAAAAGAGATACAGTGAGTGAGGCAGTAGTGGTAGTGGTACGGTCAACAGTTAATCAATTGTATGTAATCTGTGAAAGTCGTAATAAAACGACGTTTCTAAGGGGGAAGGCTACACGCTCAATAAATACTGTGGTATTTACTGATGGATCCAACGACGTATGGATCACAGTATTTATTGAGCGATCCGTCAAAACACTAGCAAAAACTATCAGTAAATACCACGATATGTGGTATTTACTGATGGATCACAGTATTTATTGAGCGTGTAGCCTTCCCCTAAGGGCGACCGACCGGACCGTGATAGCTCGAAATGAACGGAAGCACTGACATGGCACCTAGTTCATCCGGTGTTATGGGCTGACATCACGGATGTTGTAGGTGATGTAGCCAACTGTGTCAGTTTCCATAAAAAAAAATACTCGAGCGAACGAACCACTTTATCCATTTACACATGGTTGTCACCGTTAAATTCTGTCACTTCTCAAGATGGTTTTATTTAGGCTATAAATCATATATCGCTACATGAGTAAAAAGTCACGCGAAGCGAAACCGCGGGCAAAAGCTAGTTACAAGTTTACCAGAAAACATTCGTTCAAAAATAGACACCCAGGAGACGGGAGAGCAGCGATAAAACTAAAAGACTGAATACGCCGCGCCGCCGCCGCGCCGCCCGCGCCGCGCCGCCGCCGCTCCGCCGCGCCGCGCCGCCGCCCCGAGCCGGTGGTGCACTTACATAAGGCGTAGGCTTATACTCAAACTTGAGATAATCATCCTTATATCTCTGCAGTTCGGACGATGATACAGAGCGAAGTGGCCGGTCGCTCAAGTCCGATGTGTTTGTTGATCTACGAACGACGTTCGATACGCTCGGTGAAGACTTCGACAAAAGTGACCTTTCAATCGACATTTTTATTATTGTTGTTAGATCGACGTAATGTCTGTCAATGATGTGACGTGACTTTTTTAAGCTTTGATTATTTGTGATAAAGATTTTTTCTTAATTTATTGCAGCTTATTTTATTTTAGCCAGTTGAGTTATTTTTATTTATTATTTAGTATACCTTGTATGTACCATTTATAATTATGTACCTACCTAATCTGAAATTGTCTTCACATAATAATTGTTCAAGTTAGACGGATCTGAACACTGGTGTACCACAGGGCGGCGTTTTATCTCCTCTATTATTCTCAGTGTTTATATACACTTTATTACTCTAAATGTATGAAGTGTGGCTTCTATATATGAAATAGTTCCAATACCGATGTAATGTATACCAAATGAAAGCTTATCATTTATGTTCCAATTTTTGTTATGGCAAGAGGGCTGTAAAGTACCGGAGATGCGAGATATCTGCCTTACAAACCTATAGTTAAGTCAATGGGGTAATTACGTAAAAAATAAAAAAGAGCAGAAATAAATATGTTTTTTTACACATAATATTTACAGTAATGACATCAACAAATCCAATGAAAAAGAAAACAGGTAACACTTTTAATTAAGTAATAAAATAATCACATGAGAAAAATTATTATTGTTATACAAATTAAAGCTTTGTCAGCCTCGGTAGCTCAGTCACCGAGTAAAGAAGGGACCAGAGACAAAGGTTCAAAGGAGCGTGCAAAATATTTACCTATTTTAGTAGGGTTGGCACTGGAGGTTAAAATTAAATAAACAAAATGTTTACACTTTTTTATTAATCCATTTGTGATTCCTTTGTTCATGAAAAGATCACAAAGTAAAAGCACGAAATACTCGGGAGTCCAGTATGCACAGCCATCACCACACACCACACTCGCACTCTTTTATCAAAGTCCATACGTTATGGTAGCCAGGTTCGATAGCCAGGTTCTGAAATTCGTATATAACTGATGACACCGATTTTTCGATGTAGATAGACAATAGTCTTGGCTGAATACCGACCGACCGACTGAACTGACATATACCACACTGACTTAACGAACTACAATCGTCCGGTGGGGCCAAAGAGAATATGAACGCACATCTGTGGTTCGGCTTCGTCCGTTCGACGTGCGTCGGTCGGTCAATTTCAGTACGCAGTACCAGTATATTAAATATATGGCATAAATTCTAACCACATGTGGTAGATTCCCACGGACCCATATCACGGGGAAGCGGAAGTATTCCACATGGCAAAGTATCTTGACGGAGACGTCGGATCGACCATACAAGCAGCATCACTCTTGGGTATAAAACGTTCGAATAAAGTGTACCCAGGTACGTTGAGATCGGTGGAGTCTGCACGCTGGCAGATTTGAGTCTCCGTCAAGAACAGTACGTGTGGTTTTGCCGACTCCAGGTGATGGGAGACGGCAACCAAGTTTGTGCGAAGACCTCAAATGTTGGCGAGGTCAACGCGGAACGATCTTGGGAGATTATTACAACCCGCAGTGCAACGTTTGACTTTAGTTTTTCGTGCCATGGTGTTTTAAAAGGGTTTCAATTACGTGGCGTAGAGGAAAGAACAAATCGGAGAGGCAGTTATGCCGTGCGACAGCCTCGGAGCCCGGAAGGGCCCCCAGACCCCTGCCTCAGGTTATCAGCGGTAACACCCCCGTGTACCACACGGACCGCTGAGACCATCAGCAGACTATTCGCTGGTTGGCTCGGGGCAGCCTCCTCGCGATAGTTAGTCGCGAGGATCGGGCCCCCTACTGACGCGACTAGGGCTAAGCTAATCTCGGCGGGCAGGCTGCGGTACCCCGTTTCTCTGGGTATCCCTGACCTCCGCGACTCGCGGACAGCAGCTGTGTACTCAGAAGAGTGAGTGAACACATAATCCACGACTCCACGACTCGGACCCGTCGATCCTCTACGCAAGTCCACCTGACCGGCTAGGTGTCGGCTGATCTCCAAGTGCAGCAAGCTGAATCAGGAGTGTTTACACCAACACCTTGTGGTACCCACCCGGACGACACGGTGGAAGACCTGTCTATCACAAAGTATTTTGTTGTTCATTTGGCACCACCCAGGAGGCACGTGTGACTTAGGACCTTAAGGTGTGACGGACGCGAACAACGCTACCCCCCCACCCCTCCCCCCCGCTACAATAATTTTTTGGTATTTAGGAGGTGGTCGACATGAACCATTTATTGCTCCTGCATTCCATTTAGAAGAGATTATTGTTGACGATTAACCATGCGGTAGTATCACCACATCCCCTACAATTGAACATTTTTTATTACTACCCAAGCACAAGCTCGTCCGTATACGTTTTGTGTGTGCGTGATATAATTATTTTTAAGTTTTTCTCATGTGATTATTTTATTACCTAATTAAAAGTGTTAGGTGTTTTCTTTTTCATTTAGTTTATTGATGTCATTATTGTAAATATTATGTGTACATGGCAATGTAAAAAAAAAAGGTTTTTTTTCTGCTCTTTTAATTTTTTTACGTAATTACCCCATTGACTTTTATGGGATTTTAACTATAGGTTTGTAAGGCAGATATCTCGCATCTCCGGTACTTTACAGCCCTGTTGCCATAACGAAAATTGGAACATAAGTAAAAGATAAGCTTTCATTTGGTATACATTACATCCATAGAGAAATATTATACGTCTATGATTTGATTACATCGGTATTGGAACTATTCGATATAAAGAAGCCAAAAGCGCCCATCATCCTTTATCTTCTACCTCTGTATCAGACGACCTTCAGCCATGGAGTTCCCCACCTCCATGCCTTCAGCTATGTGCTAGCTCTAGCCCGGAATTCATTTTTAGGGCTGTAGCTTCGCTAAATTACGACATAGAGATAATTCGGGCATGGAGCGAGCGTTTTGGCCTAGCAGTCAATCCACTCAAGTCTCAGGCCATCGTCATTGGGAGCTTGCGCCAGCTTGCGAAGATCGACGCAGACAATTTATTTTTTTATTTTTTTTTTTATTGCTGCCGAACTGGGTGGCTCTGTCCGAGGTCGCAACCTCAGGCGCAGCCAATTTCACCCCCGAGGAGGTGCCAGTCCGGCTTGGAGGTGGACTAATGTTGCTGGGGAAAGGCTATTAACCCGCGATTTGAAGATCCGTTGATTGTAGGAGTGGGGGAAGTTATTGCCTGGGAGCCCGTTCCACACCTTTGCAGTGCGGCACAGGAACGATTTAGAGAATCGTGCAGTTCGAAGAACTCTTCTGTCGACTACAAAGGGGTGTTCCGCGAGAGTATGGCGGGTTTGGCGTACGCGAACAGGAGGAGGAGGGATAAGAAGCAAGTTCGTCAGAGCAGCGGCCATAGTAGTACCGATAAAACAGGCTCAATGACCCAACGATACGTCTGTGCTACAGTACACACAATTACTCTCTGCGATTCTACATCGAGCTGCCTATTTCAAGAATAAAATTCATCGAAATTCAACGTTTTTCACGCCTATTTTCGCCACGGTGCGCCTCGACGAAGGAGGGCATAATCTGGGACGTCCCTAAGAAGAAAAGCGCGGTAATTTGGCTACGCACCAACAGCACAGGACCACCAGCAACGCAATCACGGAATTCAAGGTTGGAGAGGCTCCGTCTGCGATCGTGAGTACGCAAAACTCCCATCCTATTCCACATTTTGGTTCCACACTAAAGAGGTTGAAGGTCCTTTGTGAGTACAGAGTCACCAATCAGGCGAATGGCTCGTCGCTGAATAGAATCCAAGGCTGAAAGAAGGTACTCAGGGGAACCCTCCCAAAGATGACTGCGATATTCCATCACCGGTCTTACTTGTGCTTTGTAGAGTGTAAGCAGTTGGGCCGGCGTGAAAAATCGCCGACATCGGTAAAGGATCCCTAATTTTCGAGACGCGAGTTTCGCCTTGGACTCTAGGAACGATCGAAACCCAACGTCCCTGGACACCTCCATACCCAGGACGCCCAGACTACCATCGTTGGGGACTTGGGTGCCCTGAAAAGTGGCTTGGAGAGGAAACGGATCAGCCTTAGTAGAGAAGGCACAAGCTTGCGTTTTGGCTACGTTGAAGTTGACCAAGTTCTTCTTCCCCCAAGAGGATACTTTTTCGGGAACCTGGTCAACCCGAGCAACAGTTTCGCGTCTCGTGTTTGCTGCTGAGGCCTCTCTACCCTTCCAGTCCTTGATGAACCCTTCGTGCACCGTGCTGTCGTCCGCGTAACAGTGTATTTCGCCGAGCGAGAGCATGTCGCTGATGAACAATAAAAACAGCGTAGGCGACAGCACGGATCCTTGTGGAACACCAGCATTGATCAAGTATTCGGCCGAGCAGGCACCATCTAGGGTGACAAAGATCGACCGACCACTCATTCAATATACCCAAGGTTATTGTTAATGGTACAGTTATCAATTATTGCAAAACTGTTAAACCTCGGTATATTGTTCGACCAAACTCTTTCGTGGTCTCCTCAGGTGGGTAGGTACAATTTGTCGGAAGGTCTATGGTTCTTTACACTCGGTAAAGAGAGCGTCTTAAAATTTTTCTTCCGGAACATACTAAAACGGCGCTAGCACAATCTCTTAGCTACTCTCTATTATTGACTATGCTGACGTCTGCTTCCTGGATCTAAATGAGTCATTCATTACCCGATAAACTCGAGCGCCGCCTAGAAAATACGTGCGTCAGGTATACCTATCTTCAACCTCAGGAAATATGACCACATAACTACTGAGTACCGCACTACCGCACCAGGTTGAAGTGGCCTTCAGTACGAGCGCGTGCGGCCTTCAGTACGAGCGCGTAGGAAAACTCACATTCTTTCCCTTCTATATTCCGTTTTCTTCGATCCCCGTGCTCCAGAATAAGTATCTCCGTTCGAAATTCCAATTTCTTTCGAGTCATGGTGCTTCTTTGAGGTCCATGGATGGTAACCTTCTTTGTATCCCGATTGATTCCAGTTCAATGTATATACCCATTCTTTTGCTGTTGAATCAGCTCGTCTCTGGAACCAACTCCCTGCCACTCTCCGTACTTCCGCTTCCCACAACATTTTCAAAGCCCGTTTGAGGGAACATATGTTTTCAAACCCATAAGTCTCCGTGTGTGTTATCGCTTGTTTAGAAACTGCATTAGGTATGTAGATATGTATGTATGTATTTATATTTGTTATATTGTGTATTATGTATGTAGTTACCTACTTTTTTTATAGTACGTAAAATAAAACATTTATTCAAAGAAACAAAACAATACTTAACTAATATAAATGTAACTAAATCTAATTAAACTAACAAACTAAACTAAAATTTTTTTTAACTAAACCTAAAAACTAAACTAAACTACTTTGAACTTGTATGTATGTATGTCACGAATGTATTGTTTTTAGTTGTATGTTATTACTATTATCTATGTTTTATTGTTTATTTTTATAACTCTTCCTTATATACCTACATAGGCGAATTAATATTTTTCCAAATTATTGAAAACCATTAGGTAGGTACCACTACTTGTAAATTGTACAAAATTTGTATGTATAACCTTTTTTTAATAAAGGTTATACAGAGTGTATCAGGATAGGTTTTCGTAACTTCAGGGTTCGAAAGGGGCCCATATTTGAAGACAAAAAGCTCTGAAACTTTTTCCCAGATTCGATAATTTTACAGTACTTTTTGGTGAAAATCTATTCTTCAAGATTTGGTGGATGGTTAACGTCCGCCTTTATTAAATAAAAAATAAATTCTAACTCATGAATAAAAATGGGTAGGTTGCACACATAAATAGTACAATTGAACTGCGTGTAGGTAAATTCCAAACACTGAAAGTTCATACATACATACATATCACACACGCTGAATCACGACTGTTCAATGACCTCAAAAGAAAAAAAAGATGACTGAATTAGTTCACTGCACTCTCCAGTCTCACTGTCCATCGAGTTTTTATTACAATTTCCAACTTTTGTATGACAAAAAAAACAACGGAATTTCGATTTGAGTGATAAGGATTTTTTTCTTCTAATATTGAGTACTTTCTATTCCTGAAGTTTCTCAAACCTATCCTGATACACCCTGTATAGAACCAAAGAGGTTTAAATAAATGTAATAGGTTATAGATAGAACCACGTGGAGATCCGTTGTCTCTGCCTACCCCACCGGGAAACAGGCGTGACGCTATGTATGTATGTATAGAACCACCGTTGAATATCAAAAACACCTATTAAAATAATTGGAAGCACTGACATGGCACCTAGTTCACCCGGTGTTATGGGCTGACATCACGGATGTTGTAGGTGAAGTAGCCAACCATGTAAGTTTCCATAAAAAAAGGACGGTAGGTGACACTAATTAATTAGAAACCTGTTGTAGGGTACTTAGCTACTTACCATTTCAATATCAAGGAATCGATAATGGATGAAGGTTACCTTGTTCGACCAGTCTTTCTGAAGTAGATACCTATTCGATCACGATTTTGTTGCTTTGTCCCGTCTATCGCAATGTTGAAT
Source organism: Nematopogon swammerdamellus (assembly GCA_946902875.1). Classification (NCBI taxonomy): domain Eukaryota; kingdom Metazoa; phylum Arthropoda; class Insecta; order Lepidoptera; family Adelidae; genus Nematopogon; species Nematopogon swammerdamellus. The sequence goes on along the minus strand of OX336335.1, from coordinate 9,962,793 downwards.
GCACAGAGAATATCTTTGTAAGTATAGAAAAAACTTGAAAAAATAATTTTACGAGTACTAATTAGAAGGAAACCTAATAGGTAAACCTATACATTTCGTAAGAAATAATTATTTTTAATGAATTTATATATATAATAATATATTTTGATAATAATGAAATAAGAATGGGAATAATTAATGTTGAGTATACATACCTACACAAATGAGCACTGGCGGCTGGTCCTAAAGTGCGCTCGTGCGCCGCACTACCGTACCACGAGAAGTCTTCACTTCACTCAAAATAAATAATATCTTACAACATACCTACATTAAAACCATAAAGATTGTACTCCAAATAAATAAGAATGTGAATGCGACCTTATTTTATAGATCACAAGGCACTTTTGTGCGGGTAAACGCGCACCCCGTGCGGAATCGAAACGCGCACGCGGGTCTCCCATACTGAATGTATGGGGATCGGCAAAACACCGCTGGCGCGTGAGACAAAAGATACTTCATAGAAATAGTATGGACCGAAATGGAGTTCTGCGTGCGGCGCACGAGCGCCATACAAGGACGCTATATCGTGAATAGCCGCGCGTGCGACACGTTGCGAGCGATTCGTTTTGCACGAGTCCGTCTACAGATCTGTTAATCAAAGCTGGCACGTACAAACAATATCGCGTAGTGTCTGTGTGTAAGTGCACGGGTGACGTCGTCGCACTGCATACGTACGCCCGATCTGTCTCACTCGCACTTGCACAATTGCATTGGTGTGAGTACTGTGCACGCGCCAGCAGCTAGCTAGAGTCAGCGCGCTGTCATGTGATGATGTCACATACCCGTTAGCGCGCGAATATTTAAAATGGGATATGGTTAGATTTTGTGCTTTCTGTCACGTGATACTGTGAATTAAATGGTGCCGATATTTGCCTAAGAGTTGGTTAAAGGTAAGGCTTTACAATCAGGTGATCCCGGGTTAAATTCCTACTTTTCAAATGCTTTTATTTTTATATATTTTTTTTTATTATTTTTGGGATAGGTATTACTACTTTTTCTTTTTGAAAGCTGCAGTAGTGTTGTTGTCTATGGGTGTATTCATAAAGGTACTAAAAATGAGTTAAAAAACTTGTTTGGTTTATTTTTTTCTTGTTTTTTGCAGCTCATTGAGTGTCTTGAGAATATTCATACTAGGTACGTACATAATAAAACGCAGGCGTTTAAAAAATTCGGAAGTCCCGATCTTAAAATAACATGACGGGAATTTGTTGGGAAATTTGGTATTTAAGTAGGTAGGTACTTAGCGCACTACCGGTCACTGAAGTCACCAGCCGCCACTGCAAATGAGTGAATGTCCGTTCAACAAACCCTACATAGAGTTTTTCCCACCTTATCACACGCAAGTCAGAGGTCAGTAATATGGACAGAGCGCAAGTTTCATAACAACTCTGTAGAGCTGATGTCTCGGAAGATGGCACTCGGATATTTAACATGTCTGGTTTGCTTGCTTTTGTACCACATCAATACGGTGTCCAGCAGAGTGACACTAGAGGAGTTCGAACCTCCGTCTTCCGGTGAGGTCAGTGACACAGGTGTAATTATTATTTAATTTTACCTGTGGCGTGTCGTGGCCCATGTAAGATTTAAAAAAATTATGTGCTAAATAAATTGTGTAAACATTTTTTTTTAATAATCAAAATTTTTAATTTGCAGTTATCTTTCATGAAGAAGTACGGATACTTGGCTGGCGGCGGAGGCGGCGAGGAGAGTGGAGGCGGTGACCTCGACTATGCGTACACGGCGCAATCAATATCGGAAGCTGTGAAGAAATTACAAGAATTTGCCGGACTACCTATAACTGGAATGTTGGATGCTGACACAAAGAAAGTAAGTACTTGCCACAGCCATCTTTATTATCTATCTCTGTCTCTCTATCAGAGGAAATGAGACATTAGCAAATTCACACTCTAGACATTTTTGAATTTATTGATGAAAACGTCACGATAATAGAAGCAACGGTTTTAACGTGATGCCTGAACAGTGGACAGACATACAGATAAAACATTTTCGAAACAGGGAATTTTGTATAACTAGTTACTTAGTTTCATTATAATGTAAAACACCAGCCCAGGAATTTTCTGAAAATTTCGTTATTAAGTACTTTATTTATTACAGATGCATTATTTTTTTTTATTAGTAGTGATGGTGATTGATCCAATATCAAGGTAAATACCCTCACTTTCCTGGCATCATTTGCTACAGGCCTCACGCTGGCATCTGGCACTATGATCGATTGAAGATTCTAGGTGTGTTATTTCCAATACATTTATTTATGTTGTGTGAGCCATCCGCAAGAGTGCATAAATAGACACAAATTATAATATGAGATACATGAATTACGTAGGTAGTTACGTACTATATTTAAATTTTGGGGGATTTGGGGGGAAACGCGTTCCGGTTCGTGAATAAGTACAATTCGAACATTATCTATAAGTAGGTACGTATGTAAGTACCTGTTTTATCATTGAGTTTTCTTTTAGTTGTTTCACACAAGAAGATGTGGAATTAGAGACATTGAAGGACAAAGGTTGCGAGAGAAACGATATGTTACCAAAAAGGGCTGGAACAAAAAACTAATAACATATAAGTAAGTAGAAGTGTATATGTATGTAAGTATATATATCCATAAGTATTTAACTGTTCCTACTAAAACATTAAACATATGATTATGTGATGAATATTATGATTACAGAGTTATAAATGGTACAAGTACACTGAGTAAAGGCCGAATAGAAGAGTTAATAAAAAAAGCTTTTGACGTGTGGGCTCCGTACGGCCAGTTACAGTTTGTAAAGAGAGATCATACCAATACTGATATTGATATATTTTTTACCCGCGGTGATCACGGAGACGGGTAAGATTAATTTTTTTTTAATAATTTTCATATGTTTATTTATTTATATGGTTGTCAGATAAATTAATTTCATTACAGCTGTAAATTTCATATGTTTCTATGTTACAATATTGAACAGCTTGTACTTTATAATGTAGGAATTCATTTGACGGACCAGGTAATGTTGTGGCCCATGCGTTCGCTCCTCCCCATGGTGGAATGCATTTCGATGATGATGAATTATGGGGGGAGAACGAGTCTGAAAATGAGGAGGAGGTGACGGACTTTTATGCTGTGGCGGTGCACGAGATCGGCCACGTGCTCGGGCTGGGCCACTCCTCGGTGCGCGCCTCCATCATGTACCCGTACTACCGCGTACCCTCCGCCGGCCTCAGCGCAGACGACATCACCGGCATGCACCGGCTCTACTGTGAGTCACAGCCTTTATCTACTCAACTTCTTCTGTCAGCTTCTCAAGCTTGTACATCACGCGCTTTCTACTCAAGTTGTCTCACGAGTAGAGTAAGGGGGGGTTCTGTATCATATAGGGAGTAAAACCTATATAAATGTTTTTGGACCTTGGGCTTTTTTTTATGTTTTGATGAGTCATTCTATTTTTACATGCAATGCAGCTTAATAACTATTCTAGGGGATTTAATTTTTTTATTCTAGGGGATGCGGTGAGCAACGAGAGGGGCGCAAAAAATTAAAATTTGTTGTTTTAACTACATTTTAAATTGAAAAAAAAAATGGGTTGAAAAAAAAAATCTTTGTTCTTCAAAAGTATCTATTTCCGATACAGACAGACATTTCCCCCCCTTACCGTACTATTAACAAATTTTGAAATACCTTATATATAAACCTATATAAATGTTTTTGGACCTTGGGCTTTTTTTTATGTTTTGATGAGTCATTCTATTTTTACATGCAATGCAGCTTAATAACTATTCTAGGGGATTTTATTTTTTTATTCTAGGGGATGCGGTGAGCAACGAGAGGGGCGCAAAAAATTAAAATTTGTTGTTTTAACTACATTTTAAATTGAAAAAAAAAATGGGTTGAAAAAAAAAATCTTTGTTCTTCAAAAGTATCTATTTCCGATACAGACAGACATTTCCCCCCCTTACCGTACTATTAACAAATTTTGAAAGACCTTATATATAAATCACTTTTGAAGAACAAAGAATTTTGTTATTTACAAAAAAATTTTTTTAATGTAAAATGTAACAAAAAATTTTTCTTAATCGTTTCAGTTTCATGCCAGGAACCAAAAATTGTGAAAAACCACAATTTTAGTTTCATTAGTATGGAATAGAAAGAATTTGATTTTTTTACCAACTTACACGTGTTAAATCATAATGGTAATGAAGACTTTTTTGTTTCTGTTATGAAACTAAATCGATTAGGCTATAAAAATCAACCACCATTTTTTTAATTTAAATATAAAAAAAAATATTTGACATAAACAAAACCCACTCACTTTACTCCCTATGCCCTATATCAGCGGTTCTCACACTATGGTACGCGTACCACCAGTGGTACGCGGAATGCTTGGAGATGGTACGCGAAAAATTGAAACATTATGATCTACACAATTTAATAAGCGGCAATAAAAAGTGCCATAATTCTAATTTAGAAAGTTTTGTTGATGAACATAACCATAATTTGAATTCTGATGTTCTTAGTTATATGAAAACCCGCTGTCAAATGCTCATAGTGAGTTCCGAAGAATATTTTAAACAAGATTTTTCCGAAATAAATTCGATAAGAAATCCATTTTTAGATTCATTTCCGAGATCACAGTTGAGGAAAGATAATCATTAATTGAACTTTCGTGTGATGCTAACCTCCAAAGAGAATTAAAAAATGTAGATATAGAAGATACATCGGTAATTATTATTATTAGCTTCTTGTAGGTAAAGGTGGTACGCCGCCAAACATATTCGTTTTAGTGGTACCTGAAAAAAAAAGTTTGAGAACCCCTGCCCTATATGATACAGAACCCCCCTCCCCCCCCCCCCCCCCCCCCAGCGTACTATCAAAAAATTTTGAAAGGCCTTATATATAATAAATAATATACTTACCTATAACCCATTATGACCTATTTTGGTGTGTGAAAAAGAGAAAGAGCAAGGAAATGGCAAGGAAGCTGGGCACGTGTTGCATACCCGCCCGCCCCTCGCGCTACCCCGCGCCCCTCTCGTTGCTCACCGCATCCCCTATTAGAGAATAGTTATTAAGCTGCATGTAAAATCCATAGAATTTGCCTTAGTTTTATTTAACCGACCCAAACATGTTATAACCAGGTGATTAACGGGTTGGAACTGGGTTATATATATTATTAATTATTGTAATCCACCAGTGGATTATAATTGCATGTTAAATCTATAAATTTGCCTTAGTTTTATTTACTAAAAGTGGTTAAAAATGACTAAAAATGGTTATACTTAACCGGGTGATTAACGGGTTGAAACTGGGTTATATATATATATAACCCACCAGTGGATAAAAACCCGAGTCATTACATCTCTGCTCACAAGTGATTTTTTGCAGATAATCAAATTTCAGAATCGCTTCAGTCTTAAAAGTTTTTACAGTATGGTTGTGTGTTCCAGTGACGCCACCAAGTCTAGAGTCCACCAACGAAATAGATTTAGATGAAAGCATCGCTCCTAAGGCAACAGTGGCAACAGCTGCCGACGAACCACATCCCAACATATGCAACACTCACTATGACGTCATTGCAGTCATTAAATATCAAATATTTGTTTTGAAGGATAAGGTCAGATAACATACCTATTGTATTCCTGCCAACATCACTTTGTTTGTTGTTGTGTTGTTTACAACATGCTTTGTACACTCATTAGATTTTTTATTTACAGTGGTTGTGGATATTTCGCGATCAAAAATTACTTGACGATGTTTATCCAATTTTGTATAGTGATTTCTTCAAAGGATTACCACCCAATACAACCATCGAAGCAGTTTACGAAAGGAAAGATGGCAACTTAGTAATTTTTTCAGGTAAGAATAATAAAAAAACAAGTCTGTGTTACATCATTTTCGAACTGTTAATTTATTTAAAAGTGTTTTCAGGGCAAACATACTGGCTCATGAATTCAAAATATCAGCAAATTAAAACAGGTTCGACTTCCGAATACTCCCTTCCGTCTGAAGTATCAAAATTGAAAGCTGCATTCCGTTCCAACTACAACAACAAAACATATCTCTTTCAAACGGACCAGTTCTACAGGTTTGACGAAACCACCTGGACTATGGACGCCGGCTATCCCAAGACAATACAGGCATGGAGGGAGATTCCTACAGGAATTAACTCTGTAGTCGTTTGGAAAGGAGGTAATGTTGCATTCCTATTAAATTTAGTCTTAGTTTAATTATTATTTGCGACGGTGTATTAATTTTTTTTAGATTTGTTTATGGTTGTAATAAAAACATATTTCTTATTCCTGTTTTCCTTCTGGAACTGAGCACTTATTCATTGTTATTTCCAGAATTTACTATTTAAAAACAATTGTTTCAGACACATATTTCTTCAAGGGTCCGAGATTCTGGCGTTTCGACAATAAAAGGATAATTGCACATCAGAATTACCCAGTGCCAACAGCGCAGGTCTGGTTCGGCTGCCCCGAGAGTCCCGAGATGATGCAGTATCTCTCTTACCCTTGAATTAAAACCAAAGTTAAAAATATATTGCTTTATTTAAATATTAAAAGGGATCAATGTTTTTTATTGAAAGTAAAAAAAAATAACAATATTTTTCTTATATTTATTTGTACCTATCTGGTTTAACATTGAAGTTATGTTAACAAAATGTAGCGATAGCTTTACACAATTTACATAATTTATTAATTGCCTATGTAAATAAATATTGGTGTCTGAAAAAAAGTTTAATTTTACGATCGAGAAAATACAAGAAATAATATCAAAACCTGATAATACTGACACCAGCACACACAGACACGACACAGCTCTAACTCTGCCATCCATATCACATTTCCCTATTGTACCTACAAGCTGTCGCTTCGCACTAAATGCTAGGCCCATCACATGAGAATTCCTTCATAGCCCTCACATTTAATACAAATTATTTGTGACTATCAGATTCAAGATAAACATTATAACAAATGACTGCTAAGTGAGGCAGTCGCTGAACAAGAAAATACAATAAGAGCAGGCGGGGTGCGGTGTGAGTGGGTATTTAACTGCAGCAGGAGGCGGGGTTGGGGTCCTTGCCGGAGCGCTTGGTAATGTTAAGCCGGGTGAACTCCTCCGCCACCGTGGGGTGGATGCCAACCGTGTTCATCAGCAACTCCATAGTCAGCCCACATCTGTTGAGTAACATGTAATCAGTATTCCAACACGTCCTAAGCGTAATGTACAATGAGGGCTAACGTTCAAACGCTCACTAGGTGGCGACACTGTGCCGTGAGGTCCACCTAAAAGTTCCCTTCGCCGTTATGTTGGCTCCTTTGTCAGTGTCACTGTCAGTGCTTAAATTCGTGCTGCCAGATTGTGAAGATTATATTACCTAATAATGTAATCGGTATTTGCCGTACAAAAAATACTGTAAATACTGATAATTACGGGTAAATCTGTACACATAGCAACCCTCAACGCTGTTTTGACAGATAGACAGTGGAGCCAACATAATGGCGAAGGGAACTTTTATAAGGAACGCTCTCTAGCACGATGATGGCAGATACGACAATAGACAAAGCTATAAATGATTATAGCTTTTGAAATAGGCTGAAATGTAGATATCTGAGAAAACCCCAAAAGTGCACGATTTTGCATGACCATTGACAGTTCTCTGAACCTGACGACACAGTGGTGCCAACAAACACGCGCTCTAGCCGTAATGTATGACTTACTAATCAATCACAGAGAGGACATAGGAGTGAGGAGCAATACACAGCACATGTGCACAGATTACCAAGCAATACAATTAAGGGGGGTACTAGGCAAAACATCACATCACATATCCTAACTATAGCCATATTTCAATAGATATAACTATAATTTATAGTTAGTTAAAGATTCAAGGTATAATGTGTGATAGATTATTGTAATATAATCTTGTAAATTCTCTGAATAAGTGGGTGAAAAGTGGTAAAAACGTTCGAAAATGCATTTGCTATTTCGTTACAAATACGTCCATACAAAAAACGCTTGCACACGGCAACGGCCCAAAATATATTACCACAGCATTAAGACCAGATATACCCATATTCGCAAAAGCGACAAAGCATGTAGTACTTGTTGAACTTACCATTCCATGGGAAAGTAACATACAGAAGGACCACAACATCAAACTTAACAAGTACTGCAACTTAGTAGACCGGATTGTGAGAAACGGATTCAAGACTGATCTCTTCGCTGTGGAAGTCGGAGCAAGAGGACTACCAGCGAAGTCGCTCTACAGTTTCTTCAAGAATCTAGGGCTGCCAAGATCGACGCTAAGCTCATATATGGAGAGAGCTTCGAAAATGTCACTGGAAGCATCCTGCAGAATATGGATAGGTAGAGAGCGGGACTGGTGGTTCCCCGCGTTCTAGTCAATGCAGACTAGCTGACGAGGGCTTGACGCGAGCCGAAATGTGAAGCATGCGCAGGAAATTTAGAGTGGCCACTCGCTAGTCCCGGCCTCGATTAACAACCTCCTCTACTGCCGATGGGCCCGGATATGTTCGGTGAAGCCATCACAAGCTTAGTTCCACACCTTCCCCTCCTAAGATAATGTTTCTTCTAACAAGATTTAAAAAGTGCCATGAGTTGACTAATGCGGTACGGAAATGAGTTCCATAGACGTGCAGAGTGTACAGTGAAAGATTCGGTATAGAAACCAGAAGAGTGTGAGTGACATACATGGGTGTGTTTATAATTTAGACAAAAAAGTTTGTGAGTAAAAAATGGAACATTAATTCATTCATTCAATGCACTGAATAAAAAGTTGGTCGAAACGGCTATGTAAATAGTTCGTGTTCTCCGTCCAGTTCAGTGTAGCCAACATTAAATGAAGGGAAGCACTGACGTGACACCTAGTTCACCCGGTGTTATGGGCTGACATCACGGATTTTGTAGGTGATCTAGCCAAACGTGTGTCCGTTTAAATAAAAAAAAATTAAACTAAAGACAAAAAATGAAAATGCATTAGGTACTGACTTGATAGCAGCAGCGAAGCCCTGTATGACCTCGCCGGCCGCCGGGCCCGCGAAGTGCAGTCCGAGCACGCGCTGTGGCGCCTCGCGCAGCGCCACCGCCTTCAGATAACAATTCTTGATATTCTTCTGCGGAATGAAGAACTCGGTGGGCTTGTAGTATGCGTGGTATATCTCCAAACCCTCCGCACCGTATCTGCAATTTTTGGAAATTCCTTTATAAAATCTATTCTATGCCTTTTGATGTATATTAGAAAGATACTAATAAACCGTCCTACAAAATAAAGCCGTCCAAGTCAAATAAAGCATTTCCAAGGATGAATTGACATGATAGTATACAATTTTATTATTAACACTAGAGTACACTACAATGGTAGGGGCAGCAGCAGCAGCAGTTGGGAGCCGGCGGACGTAAGAGTAGACGCTCCGTGCGGAGCAGATGGTAGTCGGCAGGTTAAGCTATATTAAAAGACAATGTAATTTTGTATAGTGCCTAAGCCCTTTGCCAGGCATCAGGCAGGTGTATTTACAATTGACCTATGACATATAGGTATGTATAACATACACAAGGATGCTTGACAAAATAAATAGAATATAAAAAAGGATGTAATTGATTCCGATTCTGTATTTTTACATGACGTACGTACACATAATGAGAACATAACCAGATGTTTGTGATAAGCTTGCACGCATACTGCAAGTCATCAGCACGTCCCTGATACGAATAGGCTGGTATGGTGACTTTTACATATTTTATCAAAGTAATATTAAATGTGATAAATCGGAACTCAAAGAATTTGTTCTATGATAAAACATACGAATGAGTTTTTTGGGGGAATGTATGGATGACTAGCTGTATCCTATAACCATCATCGTCAGATCATCAGAGCCAGAAAACATACGTGAAAAGTCCATGTGAATTGGTTGAGTAGTTTTCGCCTTCATCATAAGCCTGCATCGGTCCACTGCTGGGCTTAGGTCTCTCCCAAGGCACACCACCAGGCCCAATCCTTCCGCTCTTCTCATCCATCAACTTTCGGCTACCTTTTTAGGTTCTCTGTACACCTAGCCGGGGCACGTCCATCCCAATTTTATTATTTTATTCCCCACCTTATAAATGAACATAGAATCTATGGTGGAGCATCGGCCGGTTATTTTATTACAGATTTCAGCGTTATTAGTAAAGGATATGCATGCAAAATATGTACAAATAACAAAATTCTAATAACACCAACAACATGTTGGAAATTGTGTTCAGTTAAAGTGGTGTCCTAGAATAATTGGTTGGTTCGATGTATTGCAATTATAGTCGCGGACTGGTAGGCATAAGGACGGCATATATTATTTCGGCCGTTAAAAAAGGACAGGACTAGGTGAAATGTCGCCAACACTGATTTAATACTCGGCCCAACCAATAATAAAAACTCTGTCAAGTGCGAGTTTTACTTGCGCACGGAGGTTTCCGTATCTATCCGCTATCAATAATATCCGCCTATCTTTTGTCTTTCAACAATGCAATGTATAAAAGCCTGTGGCGCCATCTATTATTCAGTAACGTGACTAATCGATTTTTCGGACATTTGTTGTATGGGAGCGCCCTTAATTTTTAACATTTTCTTTTTTTTATTATTTGTTGTTATATCCGCCATAGTAATACATATTCAGTGAAAATTTCAACGGGCTACCTATTACGGTTCAAGATATACAGCCCTCGGACAGACGGACGGACGGACGGACAGACGGCGGAGGCTTAGTAATAGGCTTCCGTACGGGATACGGAAACCTAAAAAGGAGTATTTAAGAGTACTATCCAGTATCCATACACAATCGTTATTCCAACGAGTAAAGCTATTATGATCTTGATCATAGCCCCATTTCATAATTGTGTCATATCATCAGGCAGTACCTATAGATAAATTCTATGTCTATCAGTAGGTAATCACATCAGATACTTGAGTACTTTGGCTTTCCCTCTATATGTACACTGTTCTAACAATTGTGTTAATGTTTCAAGAGGTAGAAGAAACTTTATTGGTGGAGGAAATCAATGTCTGTGAAAATGACCAAACATTAGGTCCCTCTTTATAACCCATCCATCCTGAAGGTCCATTCTAAATATTGGTCAAAGAATTTTTAAAATCGGATGAGTATTTTCGGAGATTACCTCCTACATACGATAAGTACCCGCGCATACATCGAGAAGTACCCGCGATTTTGTTGAGTGCACAACTCTCTTACTACTTGGAAGTCAAAAAAAATCCGCAAACCAGTTGTTTGCAACTAATACTACATAAATGTGTTTAAAACCCCATAATAAATCAGTGGAAGTGTTATCTCCGACAATAACCAAACAATTATTGATCAATTACGAAAAAACTAAAAACCAACAAATGTAAACAAAGAACTACCCACATCTCCATACAAAAAAAGTTTTCACTGAATTTACGCAAATAAAATTCAAAGTATTATCTGTTTTAAGTATTTATTGGTGTGTTGACGACAACCATGTCTTCCTGCCTGCAATGCGAAAAGAAGTTGCCCAAACCGGACGAGAAAAACCCGCAAATATCGTGTTTTAGTTGCTCGCGGTCAGTGTGCATAAAATGCAGTGGGCTAGTGGCAACAGAAATGAGGGTGCTGGTTTTGCAAGCCCGTACGCTCAAATATCTCTGCCCCGACTGCGAGGTGGGCGTGCGCCAGCTCCCCGCCCTCAGGACACAGGTCGGTGAACTCAAGAAAGAGTTAAGTGAGCTACGTAACGAACTAGCCGAGCTAAAGACGCACCAAACTCGAACCCTAAACCTGGACTCAGTCATCGATGAGCTCGAAGAGAGGAAGAAGAGGAGCTCCAACGTGGTGATATTCGGCGTCCCCGAGTCTCACTCGGACAACGTGGAACAACGCAGGAAGCACGATGCGGACAGCGTGCAGCAGGCGCTCGCCGTCTTGCCGGAGTGCGAGCGCCCCATTGCCATCATCCGTCTTGGTAAGCCGCGGCCCGACACCGATGCGCCCCGCCCGCTCAAGCTGATAATGTCCGGTAAGCAGAAAGCTATTCATATACTTAAAAATAAAAGCAAACTGCCGGCCACTATAAATGCAAAGTCTGATTTGACTCCCTACCAGCGTGACCAGCTGCGGCGTCTACGTGAGGAACTGGCAGAGAGAAATACTCAAGGCGAAGAAAAACTAACCATTAAATATATTAATGGCTGCCCGCGCATAGTGAAGGATGTAAAAAACTGACATCGTCCATCACCGAACTGACTTTCTTTTATACGAACCTGGCATCTCTCACGGCAAAATTTGATTTACTCTTAATGGAAATAAACCACAAAAAACCTACATTTATTGTCTTAACAGAGACACATCTAACACCACAAATAAAAGACAGTCTAATCAATATTCTTGGTTACACAGTATTCCGGCACGATCGCACGAGTGGTAAGAAGGGTGGAGGTGTGGCCATCTATGTTGCAAACTCACACAAGAATACACCTATACTTGCAAAACGTAACTCTAAATACCACGACGACACTGTGGAAGCGCTTTGGCTCAATGTTCAGTATGGGAACTTCAAACTGCTGATATGCGCTGTCTACCGCCCCACTCACTACGCACTTGAACCATCAGATATCCAACTTTTTAATACAATCCAGCAGGCCGCAGAACAGAACACTATATTCGTCTTAGGTGACTTCAATCTACCAGATATCACTTGGCCGCTCGTTAAACTGAACGGTTATAACGCTCTTCACGAAAAGTTTGTTGACATGTATACCAGCTCAGATCTCCAGCAACTTGTAAAAGGAATAACACGGAAGCGAAACAACGAGGAATCCCTCCTTGACTTAATACTGTGCAACGACGATTACCTCTGTACGAATATAGAACACCACCCACACATAGGGAAAAGCGATCACTGTGTTATTATTGCAACCATTCAATTTATTCAAGAAAGAAGCAACAAGTACAAAACGAAACCTCGCCGTGACTACTTTCGAACAAATTACGACAATGTCAGCGCTACGCTTACTCAAAACAACATTCTAAACACCAGCTCCACAGATGTACTCAGTGCATGGAACGATTTTAAATTAATTACAAAGAAAACACTAGATATCCATGTACCACTGTGTAATCCAACCAAGAAGTCGAAAAACAAACCATGGGTCAACAAACATATCTTAACTATGACTGAGGAGAAAAAACAATTATGGTCAATCTACCAGCTAAACAAATCAAATACAAGCTACCAAGAATACAGGAAAATTAACAATAAGATTGTGGCATCTATACGTCAACTTAGGCAATCATTTGAAAAAAATGTCGTGGAAACTGGACCCAAGGCATTCTATGGGTATGTCCGAAGACAACTGACGTCAAAGGTGTGTGTGCCACCGGCGCTAAGAGTTGACAACTCAAGTGACATAGTAACGGAACACCGTGCCGTTGCCAATGTGTTCGCAAGTCAATTTGAAAAGTCTTATGTTCGAGAGCCTGATGACTCTATGCCACAAATATTGGTGCCGAGACTAGTAAATTGTATTGAGACAATTGAGTTCGAGCCAAATGCAATTCTAAAGGTCTTAACATCATTCGGGGATGCTACTTCCATGGGACCTGATGAAATTCCAGCTATTTTCCTGAAGAAGTGCTCTGCGGAATTGTGCGAGCAGCTTGCTCATATAATGACACTATCTTTCGAAAGCGCGACACTTCCACACGACTGGAAAGAGGCAATTGTAACACCAATTTACAAAAAAGGCGATAAACTTTCTCCAGCCAACTATCGTCCCATTAGCCTTACTAGCATTGTTTGCAAAGCTATGGAAAAAATTGTAGCGGAAAAAATTCGAATGTTTCTAGCAGGGGAAAATATAATAATCGAAGAGCAACATGGTTTCGTCCCGAGACGCTCAACCGTGACTAATCTCCTCACATGTGTGGACCAGTGGACCCGCGAGTGGAACGAACGGAACTCTATTGATGTTATCTACTTGGATTACGAGAAAGCATTCGACCGAGTTCCAATAAAACGGTTAATCCATAAATTGGAACACTTTGGGTTCAGAGGAAAACTACTGTCATGGATTGCAGATTTTCTTACAAACAGGAAATTCCGGGTACGAGTCGGCGAGGAATTATCTGAAGCCCACGATGTACTCAGTGGCGTACCACAAGGTTCAGTAATCGGCCCTGTAGCGTTTGGTATCTTTCTGACGGACCTCAAAGCTATAATGGAATTACCCTTTGCACTTTTTGCTGACGATACTAAATTCTTCGGAGATCCTGTTATAAGCCATCAATCAATTCAAGGCAACCTCGACCGCATCGTGCAATGGACCAAGGATTGGCTTCTTACACTAAACGCAGCGAAATGCACCGTACTGCATATAGGTCCCAAGAATCCGCGTCACAAATACACGATCGAGGGAATCCTTGTACATCCAGTGAACGCACAGAAAGATCTCGGAGTAACTGTGTCACATGACCTCAAATGGGAACCACATATAGTAGAAGTTGTAAAAAGAGCAAACTCACTTCTTTACATGATCAGAAAAGCTTTCTCCTACATAAATCCAGACTTGTTCATCAAACTCTACAAAACGTATGTCCGTCCTCTCCTTGAATACTCTTACCAAGTGTGGAACCCTTACTTCATCAAGGACATTGAACTTCTGGAGAGAGTGCAGAGGCGGGCAACCAAGATGGTTCCATCCCTGAGGAACAAGTCTTACGAAAGCCGCTTGGACGCACTTGGTATTACTACACTAGAGCAAAGAAGACAAAGAGGGGACCTCATCGAAACATTCAAAATTTTCAATGGTCATTACGATGTAGCCAACCTTAATTCAATGTACACAATGAACACCAACGAGGGACTCCGTGGTCACTCTTTAAAATTAAACCGAAACACTTCCAACTCCAACCCAAGAAAGTACTTTCTAACTAACCGAGTAGTGGACTCTTGGAACAAGCTACCACAAGAAGTGATAAGTGCTATCTCAGTGAATGGTTTTAAAAATCTACTTGACAAACATTTGCTAAACATAAACAAAAATAAAAACAAACACTAATAATATAATAAAAAAAAATTTATAATAAAAAAGTAAAAAAAAAAAAACAATAAAAATATAAGATCTATTATAAAACAGTGCACTCAACACGTGAAGTACACGCATCAGCTGCAAGCTGCTAGTGTATATAAATAAATAATAATAATAATAATACAAACTTACAAACTTTACCTCTTTATAATATTAGTGTAGGTAGACTACAGGTATTTTAGTTTTTCCCATTGAAGAAACATCCGCTCAGTGTTCACTGTCCCTTTTCAGACTGAATATGTGACAAGGACAGAAAACTGCAACCATAAATATAATAATGACTATTTATACGCAAGATTGGCGCCATCTAGATAGGCAGGTCCCATCTGAAAAACAGCGCAGTTGGCACTATTCTAGCAAGAGTGCTAATTTGCAACATGCTGAGATGGGACCTATTGGCATGTTTACCATATGTTAAATTGTTAATTTGTAATGTGTTTTTTATGTGCTAATAAATCAATTTTCTTTCTTTCTTTCTTTCTTTCTTTCAACCATTTCCTCAAACAAATATACCGTACTGGATGTAAGATGGCCGCATAGCAACCTCGGTTGTGTTCTCCTCTAGTCCAGTATAGCCAGCAATCCAGGGAAGTCTCCGGTATGGCACCTACCTTCTCGGAGGTGAAATTGGCTGGTCGGAGCATGCGCTTTGGCCCCTCCGACTCAGCCATCCATACCGGATTACATAAAAAAAAAAAAAAATACAAAAACCGTGAGCGAACCAGCGATGTCAAACGATTGACTTATACGATCGGAACAGAATAGTAAATAATTTTAATTGTTCTATCAATATTAAATTAAAACCTTAATTGAAAATTTTCAAACATTTATTAACTTATTTTATTGACATTTATTTCAAAAATAAATAAAAAAATTCTAATAGTAACGAATGATGACATTTATTATAACTCAAAATTAAACCCTTGTAATAAATTTTAAATGAAAAAATTATTACCAGCACATATTTGCTTAAACATTTTTTTTTTTTCGATAAATACAACACGGCTTTAGATAGAATGTCTTGGCAAAGCCATCGAGATTACATTGAGTGAAGGGTAAGGAATACTAAAAATGTAATTTAAATTAAATTATATAAGCAGGTAAGTTGTATTTTGAAAAACGCAACGTCACATTTTATATCTATGTGCATAATGGACTGCTTAGAGCGCCTACGTGCAGATAAGCTCCACAGAATATGAAACATCATGTAAGCCCGTAAAGGGTGAAGGAATTAGTAATGCAAAAGTATAATATAAATATGAAAACCAACCGTTCAGCAGCGGCCTCCTCGCTGAGCCCTACGCAGCCGTACTCGAGCGGTGTGAAGATTGTGGTGGCGATGTTGTCGTAGTCCATCTGCTGTGCGGCACCCCCGAAGAGTCTGCGCGCGAGCAGGCGGCCCGCGTGGATGGCGACCGGCGTAAGCTCCGGCCGAGCGTCCAGTACATCACCCACTGCGAAGATATGCTCCACGTTGGTTTGCTCCGTGCCGGCTACGATCTTTCCGTTGGGTGCGACCACCTACATCATATGAGTAAGTTGTACATTATTTATTCACAGTTAACCCTTTGTACACATGCGAGTCGTACTGTCTTAGTGTAAGAGTCACACCCGTGAGAGGCACCACCAGACGCGGATATCCTACTCTTCTCAATCATCCACTCTCGGCTGCCTTTTTTAGGCCATCTGTCCACCTAGCGGCGACACTGAATATAAGAAATAATGAATATTCAATATTTCTTTAGAAATAAGCCTCAATTTTAATTCTAAAATAATATGAAGATAATTATGCCCTACTCAATCTGACTCCATTCACACTGTATTACCAACTTGGAAGAAGGAAATATTACTTTGCAAGCGCCACTCGGTGTTCCGCACGCAGCAAATAATAATTTCAAAATGTTTACCTATTTCGTTGTAATAGATTAATAAATTCACACATACATTCACGTGTCAACTGATGTACATATAGTAGCCTAGGTAGATGATACTTTCTCATATGTCACTCCCCGGAACAGCATGTCACCGATCAAATCAGCTTATACTTCACAACAAAGTAACCACAAGGCCTTAAATGTTTTTATATTAGTACCTACTAGGGATGAATTTTTCATATTATAATAGCTTTTGCCTGCGGCTCCCCTAAATTTTTTTTTTTGTCAGAAACTTTCCCGACGCACGCACAACAACTCCCCAAAGTTTCACCGTAAACGGATGAACGGTTTACAAATGCATAAAAAACGAAAGGAACGAACATTCATTTTTATACAGTAGAGTGAATTCAAGTCGTATCACAAGCGTGTTGAGCGCACGTCCAGTACCGAACATCAGTGGTGAAGAAAGTGGGTGTGTTCATCATGTCTACATGCTGTTTTAGGCACTGCTCAGATCAAGTTATTGTCGATATATTGACTTAAAGGAAAAACGTGTAAGAATAAAAGTGTCTAATATTTCGTCCAGAAATATGATTACGGCGATAAAAACATTAACATTCGAGAAAATTTTGAAAAATTACTAAATAATACGAGAAAGCTCCGCTCTTTATGTTGTTCGCACTTCATTGGTTTTTATATCCATACTCATTGAATTCATAAGGTATCTTTTACTACACTAGTTGTTTGTTTAATACTAACATTTCGTTTCCGCATTTCAGCATTAAACCCTAATGAGCCGATATTTCATTTTATCGATAACGATTTATCCACCCTATTCAATCTCTCGTTCCTTAGGCGAACTACGGTTGTGTGTGTGACCGGACGCTTGTACGTCAAGGTGCATTTTTTTTATTGGCTACATCACCTACAACATCCGTGATGTTAGCCCATAACACCAGATGAACTAGGTGCCATGTCAGTGCTTCCCTTCATTTCATATCGGCTACACTGAACTGGACTATTGACAGTGCCATTTCGACCGATGTTTCATTCAGTGCGGTGGTACCAACCCGGGCGGGATAAACCCTACCACCTAGTAAGGTAAGAAGGGAAGGGACCTACAGTTTTACGTGGAATCCGAACCACGGTCAGCCTCCAACGGTCGAGCGGTCACCCATCCAAGTACTGACCGCGCTTAGGGTTGCTTAACAACAGTCGACCGACCGCACCACTGAGCTACCGAGGCTGACAAATTCGCCTTTGTATCTTGTTGTGAATTAATGCTGCGACAAATGATTGGTGGCAGGAGGCGCGGCGCGCTCCGTTGGCGCCGCTCGTGGTCAATGTCATGAGCACACAATCATGTAAATACCCTGAGCATGCTGAATGTCAGCAGGCATAAATGAGTCTTTAGGGATTAATGAAAGTGAACCACAATACTATGTTGGAAGTTAGAAGCAACCTCCACTGCACTCTTTAGTCAAAAACTAAATTTAGGATAGTCATAGTGAAAACTCAGATATATTTTTAAATCTCATGCATAAAACAGATTTTTTCAGTATGTTATTGCAACTTCTCAAGCAGCAGCTTGGATTTGAACACAACACTTACGTCACGTGTGGGGCCAGTACTTAAAAAGAATAGCCCCACTGCATCTCTCCCCGTGCATGTTGTAAAAGGCGGCTGACTAAGGGACCAGGACAAGATGCTGTGCTAAAGGGCGACAGGCTAGCCACCTTGGCACGGTTGCATGACTCGGTGGCACCTACAATCGAGTCATGCAGTAGGTGGGTCTTCGTGCCTTACTGGCTGGTTGATATATCTTGTCCGAATACTTGCTAAACGTGGTGGTCGGTTTTGTGCTGTAATTTACAAGAGTCTTTGCAGTACAACACCGATTACTCTGCTCACCCCGATTGTCGGGATACAGTGTGTGGTATGTATGTGTAACACTTACGTTGACACCAGCACGGTCCAGGTTGAGGTCCTTCGTTAGAGCATAACGTCCCGTAGCCATCAACACCGTATCGAAAACATCCTCGAATCTAAAACAAATTGTTATTTATTTAAATTATCTGAGAGCATTCTGTAAGAACACACATATTATTTGTTCATCTTTGCAGGTAATTTCTCATCTAACTGAATTACGTAATTGATACGACTATGTGAATTAATAATACTTCACTGAGTATAAATTGTATTTGCAAATAGAACCAACTTACTGTTCATTAGTGGTAGTGTTGAGCCACGTAGCTTTCAGTTTTCCGTTGTCTAGTTTCTGAACAGCTACAGGAATACACGTGAGATGGAACTTGACCCCCTTCTCCGCCATCTCCCCGGTTACAATGTGCGCCATCTGCTGATCGAAGCCTCGCAGTGGCACCGAACGCACCAATACGGTTGAATCGTAACCCAGAGTGTTTAAGAATCCAGCGCACTCCAGACCAATGTCTACGCGTACACGTTAAGAACTAGATTGATAATATTCCATTGAATTTACTAATTTAACTGATAATACAATAAGTCATGTGCCTGGCTATTAAAGTGTATCTGGTCTTGAGGTTATTCGAGACAGACAAAATGGCCTTAGAAAAAAATTACAGTTGCAGTTTTAATCTCATGAAAGAAATAACCAATTGTTGAAACAACACCACACCCGTGTTAGCAATCTTTATGGATAGGAGCAATGACTTTGACTTAGTGTCTCAAAAACATTTTTAACCGACGCAAGCAAAATGGAGGAGGTTCTCAAGTCGACGTGTATATTTTATTAATTTATTTTATTTCACGTTTTTTTTATTCTATGTACATATTTATATTAATTCAATATAATTATATAACATATTTAGTCCAGTCAAATTAAACATGAAAAGGGGGTCGTGCTTGCAAAAGGTCGTGTCGTTCTGAATTTTTTATATGTTGTTAGAACCTAAACCAATATTAAAAAACCAGATTTGCAATTTCCAAAGTGCTGTGCGAGCGGGGGTATACCAAAAAAACCATGAAATTTTCGGACTATTTTCAGTTTTTGCTCAATATCTCAGTGAAGGAAGGGTGTGACCGGTATAGTCACTATACATACTTTTAAAGTAGACTAAATTTAATACATACTTTTAAAGTAGCTACAATTTGAGACCAAGGCGAGCTCTATACAGCCATTGGTTCTCAAGATACAGTTCTTCGAAAATAGGCAATTTTTTTCAAAATAGTCACTTTTTTGTGAAATATCTTCTAAAATACGTCTCCCATGTAAAATTTTTCTTTAGCAGATTTTCATTATTCTTTTTTTATTGGATAGGGAATTTAAAAAAAAAACCGCCCCTAAGGACAAAAAAAAAGAAGAAATGATTGATTGTTCTCCTGTGAACCGATTATGTTGAAACTTGGCACACATGTAGTTCTGATGACACTAAAATATAATGGAGCTTCTTCATCATTACAGTAACTCCAGGTTAACCTGATGATGGAGACGTAACAGGCCAGTCGAGGGAACTCCTCAACGGTTACAACAGCTAGCTTGTGTTTCTGCTCATTTCATTCACCTTGATGAGCACTTTAGACCTAGCTGGGTTATGATATGAATGTCGTCGAGGGTGATGGAGACGGACGAGAGTCGAGGGAACTCCTACAGCATCTACCTTGTATTTGGGCTCATTTCATTCACCTTGATGAGACTTAAGACCTAGCTAGGTTATGACTGTCATTGAGGGTCTGATGATGGGGACAGAAGACACTCGAGAGAAGTCCTCAACGGTTTAAAGCAGGTTTTTGTGTTTTTTTATGGAAAGCGCGACATGTGGCATCGTTTCACCTACAAGTAGGTGTATAACGATGCCCATGGATATTCTGTGACGCACAGGGATTGCGAATGCTATGCCGGCCTGACAGGAGCCTTTTCACGCCCCTTTTGGGCTTATTTAATTAATATTGATTAGAACTTAAGACCTAGTTGGGTTACGACTATCATCGAGGGTCTGATGATGGAGACGGAAGACTGTCGAGGGAACTCCTCAACAGTTTACAGCAGGTATGTTGCGCGCCACTGCCGCGCATGTTATTAATTTGCTTGTTTGTTTGGCGCCGACTCAAAATTAGTTACTTACATTATTTTACATTATTTTAGTTATTAAGACTCATCATCATCAGCCTGTGTCGGTCCACAGCTGGACATAGGCCTCTCCCAAGGCACGCCACCACACGCGGTCTTCCGCTTTTCTCATTCATAAACCCCTGCTACCTTTTTTAATAAGACTAAACAGGTTTATTTTATTTTTCGCTTTTAAGTTTCTTCTTTCGTGTGTTAAATTTTTTGTTAAAAAGTTTTTTTAAATAAGTTATAGGTACAACAAAATTATGGTATATTACATGATAAAGCAATGGAGCGAGCCATGCTGGGAATATCGCTACGTGATATGGTGCTTAACGAGGCAATCCGCCGACGCACCAAAGTAGTCGATATTGGACACCGGTTGGCTAAGCTCAAGTGGCAGTGGGCTGGGCACGTTAGCCGAAGAGACGATGACCGTTGGAGTAACCATGTCCTACACTGGCAGCCGTGGACAGGAAAACGGAGTGTGGGAAGACCACCCGCCAGGTGGGACATCAAGTACGTCGGCGGAAAGCAGTGGTTCCGTATGTCCAGCAGTGGACGCTTACACATTGACTGACTAACTGACATGATTCATTAAGAGGTAAGCACAGCTGCAAAGTCCAGATATAAAAAATAATACATAAGAAGGTTCACTTAAAACCAGTAGAAAGGCATTGCAAAATGAATAGTAGCAAAGAAAAAGTGTATGGAGGACAAATAAACTGTAGAAAAAAGAATTAACCCTTCGTTTTGGGTTGGTAGAAAAAAGAATTAACCCTTCGTTTCACTGTTTGTAGTTAGGTAAACTTTGCAGTTGTTTTTATTTAGGAAGAGGACTTGATTTATTTTCGTATAAAGAGTGTCGCTTGGTAGATGTAATGACAAGTATGTGATTGCAAAAGGATACATCCAGCACCGACGACGAGTGTCTTCCCTGGAGGTGTGTTGAGACTGAAGATGTCGTCGCTGGTGATGCAGTACTCGAGCGCACCGGGCACATCAGGGTAGTACGGCCGCCCGCCCACTGCTATCACCACATTCTTTGCTGTCAGCTCCTTCTTGGAGCCGTTCTTGAGAGTCGCCACTAACGTGTGGGCATCCTTGAACTCTCCCAGACCATTGATGTACTCGATTTTCTTATCCCTAAGGTCTACCCTGGTCACCCAGTTGACGGACTTGATGTGGTTCTGGATGGCCTCGGTCAGCGCCGACCAGTCAATAGCGACGCTCTTGGGCTGCGGGATCTGCCAGCCGTATGCTTGCGCATCCTGATCAGTATATTTATTAATTTTGTATTAGTAACATGTATTAATGTTTTTTATTATTATATTATTTTTAATAGACGAACAGCTCTTTGTCTATATCACAAGACTTTTTTTATTTTAAGTGTAATTATCAAGTTTGTTTTTAAATAGATTTACTGATTTTGCACTTAGAACTTCATCAGGTAATTGGTTCCAAGAGCCCGCAACTCTTTTTAGCGATAAAGTGTATTCAACTAGGCAGAGCTATGAGATAACTTCATTGCGCTGCCTCGAAGGTTAGTGTACTTATACATTTTCTGTGGGTTGGGTACAATGCAGTAGTCATTTAACTCTGTTATTTATCATTACTCTCTAGCTTGTTAAAAACCGGCCAAGTGCGAGTCGAACTCGCGCACCGAGGGTGCCGTATCGCCATGTCATGGTCAGCGCTACTCACACCATCTATGGCGTGTTTTGTGAAATGCTACATACTAGTTAAAATTCATGATAAGTTAAAATGCTTGATACTCTTTTCGGTAGATGGCACTTTTTAGTTGCTTGTATGGGGACCCCGTGAATTTTTTACTTTTTCTTATTTTTATTATTTGTTGTTATATCGGCCATAATAACACATATTCTGTGAAAATTTCAACGGGCTACCTATTACGGTTCAAGAGATACAGACATCGGATAGACAGACAGACAGACAGAAGGCGCAGGCTTAGTAATTGGGTCCCGTACGACGGATAGGGAACCCTAAATAAAAAAAGTGTGAAAAAGGAACTGTTGAAGTTTCCTGACAGTTTCATTATATTCGTAAAAATGTTGAATGTTGACCTTAATAAAATGTCTTGTTAGTTTTTTTTTTCAGAATTTTTAGTATTTATTAATAGTAGCTTGCCTTTATACTTATATAGCTATAGTCAATATTATCGTTTGCTTGAAATGTGGTAGAAAAGTCGTCGTTTCAACTTCTCTGTCTGAGTGCATACAATATAAGTAAATAAATATAGAAAAATTTGCTTGGTTATAGTTATAATCCTTACAAAATTTCCAACCAAGTTACCTATACCTTACTTACAGTGTACTGTCCTTTGTTTTGAATCCAAATTGTGAGTTCAATATTGCACATCACAAATAAAGTGAGGTTATGCTTTCTTTCCATTTCACACACTCGCAAATGGATAAAAACCTCCAACTTCAGAAATCAGCGTCGGGGGACCGCTAAGTATAAAAAAATTTAAGTCGGTCCCCCGAAACGCTTTTAATTAACTAAACTAATAGACTAAAATATAAGATGACGTCACTCTGGTATGTAGGTACAGGTACGTCTTAGGCCCAATTGCACCAACACGAATTTAGAGTTAAGTAGCGAGTTATGGATTTAAACGCGGTTCCCACAGTCAACGGGTACTAGCTTAACTAGTTAAACTGGTTTATATCGTTAAATCGTGTTGGTGCAAGTGGGCCTTAGTCTTAGGGTATATAAAATTTCCTATTTGGAGAGACTATTCAACAGCCCCTAGTTTATCGATTTAATAAACAAATAAACAAAGATCTCGAAATGATATTTTTATAGTTAGTATTTATAGTTAGACAGACAGTGTAGTTAGACAGGACAAGAAAATTAGATAAGACATCACAAAGCACACCATAAGGTATAGAGGCCGCCTCGAACGAAACAGCAAAACACCTCACTCATGGGCACCGACAGTGTACAATTCACCAGATGAAAAAGGAACAGCGTCCTAAGCTTGACTTCAGAATTTTAATCCAGACAAGAACAGGGTAATGTGGTCAATGGACCTCACCCCAGTAAGAGCCAGATGACTGGGAGTCACCCGGTGTAATGGGCTGCCATCACGGATGTTATAAGTGTTGCATAGCCAACCGTGTCAATTTCCATAAAAAAAAAATTATTTTGATTCGCCCGTTTCTCGGTGAAACTGTTCAATTGGTGCTTAAATATGTTTAGGTTGTAATTAGACTTGTGTTTGATGATGTCCGATCGAGGCCGAAGTTGTATGCGAGATCGGTTTTTTAACCTTGCAGCGGTCGCGCCCTAAAAAATCGAAAGACGTTCCGCAACCGCGTTTTCTGTTAGTTTATGTTATTTATTATTTTAAATTTGGGGTTTAATAGACTACACCATAATTCATCATAAAGAGTATTTATTTACCTATTATTTAACATAAAATAATCATTAATATGTACTCTGGTGTATGAACTACGATAACTTGAAAAATAAACTAAAAAAACACCAATTCTAAGTTACACATTTCCTGAGATCAATAAAATTAAATCAGTCAATATATTCTATCAGATTCATGTTTCTAAATGTAATGTTATTCCTACTCAACTAACTACAAAATATAGAAATACAATATTTTAGCGAAAAAAAAAATGTATGTTATACTACGAAGGAGCCAAATTTGTGCTTATACCAAACTATGTTCATTATATCTAGAGAGCCAATTAGAACTTAGTATCGGTATATCTACCTCAGTTACCTATTAAGAAAATAGAAGGCTATTTTTTGTAATACATTTAGAAACAAATCAGGAATGGAAAAGTTTCTGGAAAATGCTCGTAAGAGCTTACAGAAACAGAACAGGTATCAAATCTTACATATATATATTTTTTCACCTTGCTCTTGAAGTCTGGTCAGTTCATTGAGTTGGCATGTTCAAGACAAATTAACATGCGTGTATAGGATTTCCTTACTAAAGAAATAGTGATAGTTTTATGCATGAATATTGCTTCGCTTTTGAATAACATATGGCACAGGCCAAAACACAAAGGGTCGCGCGCGGAATGAGATTCCGCAAGCAGCTCGGGTGCCTCCCTGGGTAACACTGGCGTGAGACTGACTAGACTGTTTCAAACATAACCCTGAAGGAGGAAGGTAACAGAAGCGCGAGCGCCATGACAATAAAAGAGATATTACGTAAAATCTAAATGTGCGGAATGACATTCCGCGTGCGACCGCTGCAGGGTTAAAACCCGAAACGGTTGGCTACTTCATTCACCTATAACACCCGCTATGTTGGCCCGTAACACCTTAGGCGTGTGTCAGTGCCTACACCATTAGGTCAGGGTCCTTCCATCGAGTCATGCAGCAGGTGGGTCTTCACGCCTTACTTGCTGCTTGATTTGCTTTACGATACGCCTTATTTGCTTAAACGTGATGGTCGGTGTTGTGCTGTAATTTACAGTGAAACAGCAAAAAAGAAAAAATATATAAATACAATATTTGCATGCTGGAAAGTTAACTGAAGTTTCTTCAGTGTTTACTTTATGATGTTTACTCACATGAATACTCTCTCCCAGGAGAGCCGCCTGGTGCATCAGTTTCTTGGGAATGCATCCGACATTGACGCACGTTCCGCCAAGGCCCCACTTGGTGCCCTGCGGGGACGGCGTCACGAAATCTAGTACTGCCACTTTAGCACCCTGGTTCACAGCCTCCTTCGCGCACGCCAGGCCACCCGAGCCGCCGCCGATAACGGCCAGGTCATAATCGTACGGGCCATCTAAAACAATGTTTTCAAACATTATGTAGTCGATCACAGAAGGCCTAGTAAAAGCACTTTAGCATGGAGAGTTTTGACGTACAAGCCACGTACACTGAGCGCAAAAAAACGTTTGAAATTGTTAAACTCATGAAATAGTTCTGAAGATATTGATCTGATGTCTGATGTCTGACGACTGCCTACCGATGTTGTTTACCTAGACTATGAAAAATCTGTCAAGTGCGAGTTTTACTCGCGCGCGGAGGTTTCCGTATCTATCCGCTATCAATAATATCTGGTGGCATGGTCTTCGAATTTGAATTATGAGATATTTGTTTATATGTTATGACAGGTCTCCATGTTTGCCCACTGACAGCTGTTACCATAGTTATAATGCGCGGGGCGGATCTTGGCGTGTCGCCGCCGCAGCGGTTCGTCGGTGTTCTCCCTCGCACCCGCACCGTACTTGTATAGTTTATTCGCGTGGCGGGTCGCCCGCTGCGGCGACGACACGCCGAGATCCGTCCCGGGCACTATACGTCACTTTATTTTTTAAAAGTGATCTGTCGAACATCAAATTTCTGAAAAGATTTTTTTTGGAACTACCAAAGATTAAGAAGCGGCTATCTACAATGCAATGTATAAAAGCCTGTTGCGCCATCTATTATTTAATAGTGTGACTAATCGATTTTTCGGTAGGTACGTTTCTTGTATGGCAGCCCCCCTTAATTTTGAACATTTTCTTATTTGTTCTTATATCCGCCATAGTAACGCATATTCTGTGAAAGTTTCAACGGGCTACCTATTACGGTTCAAGAGATACAGCCCTCGGACGGACGGACGGACGGACGGACGGACGGACGGACAGACAGACGGCGGAGGCTTAGAATAGGCATAGGCTTCCGTACGGGATACGGAAACCTAAAAAGCATTTGACCGGGTGGCTATAAGACTTTTATTAAAACTGGAACATTTTGGTATACGAGGAAAGTTCACACCTGGCTTTCTGATTTTCTCACCAATAGAACACACACTCTCACTTAAAGTGCGAGTGGGTGATGTGATGAGCTCTCAGACAATAGATCTATCCACAGCGGAGTCCCCCAAGGTTCATCGGAGCAATTGCCTTCGGTATTTACTTAACGGACTTTCGAATGATCCTACAGATGATGTAAAACACAGATCGTACAGATGTTTGCTGACGATGCAAAAATAATCAGGAACCCACTCACGCAGTATCATGCATGACCTACAGGCTACAGGATGATCCTGACCGCATTACCACATGGACGCGACTGGTTAATAACGTCAACATGGACAAATGTACCGTCCTTCATATAGGAAAAGAAACCCCAACGAAAACATACACCATTACAGAAAATGCTTTAAACATTGTGAAGTGAAGACACAAAGAGATTTGGGTGCCATAATCACAGAAGATTTAAAATGGGAGACACACATTATAACTATACTTAGTGAAGAAAGCAAACTCATTGCTGTAAGTATATAATAAACAAACTTTCTCCCATATAACCCCTGAGCTTTTTCTAAAGCTTTATAAAACCTACGTCCGACCTATGCTAGAGTATGCATACACGATCTGGAGTCCCTACTTCAAGAAGGATATTGACCTGCTGGCAGAGGCGGACTAGCAGCCTTGGCCGCCCTAGGCCGTTTAGTCCAGCCGCCCCTTACTGAAAAGTTTACAGCGTAGGCACAAATTATGTGAAGTAGTACGAAAATCTGTATTGCGTTCGGTTTAACCTGCCAGAAATATTTTATGTCTCAGTTTAGTGGTTTTATTTTTACATTATATAGCAAAAGTATTTTTTTTTTTAAGTTTTACGCAAATTTTTTATCTTTTCGTCATAGCTAAATTATTTTGTTCGCTCACCACTCCCGCACGTCGCACGCACGTGCTCCGGCATGGCACCCTTTCTATTCTGTGCCTGCGCTCACTGCTTCCAGCAGTAGGCGCTGATTGGCCGCCCCTAATATCTGGCCGCCCTAGGCCCGGGCCTAGTTGGCCTTAAGGAAAGTCCGCCTCTGCCTGCTGGAACGAGTACAACGTAGAGCTACAAAAATGCCAACTGCACTGAAAAATAAGAGCTATGAAACCCGGCTAGTTAACCTTGGCTTGAACACTCTGCAAGAACGAAGAGAACGGGGAGATCTCATTGAAACATTTCAAATTCTGAATGCCTATTACAACTTTCCCAGGCTACAAGATATTTTCATCCTTACTAACACTATAAACCTGAGAGGGCACTCTTTCATCCTTACTAACACTACAAACCTGAGAGGGCAGTCGAAAAATCTCTATCACAATTGGTTTAAGCAGAACCCTCGACGACACTTTATCACCAACAGAATAGTAGAATCTTGGAACAGTCTACCCTAATGATATTATAAGTTAAAAGGGAGGTAGATAGGTTATCTGAGCTCCCAAGTGGCACATTAAATACAAGACCACAGTCCTGTTTCAAGTTAGTCGCGCAACAACTACGCACGCGTTCGGACCGCTAACACATCGAAAATGCCGTCGTGTGTAATGAAATTCTGCACTAATTCTTCGAGAATCGCTACTAAAAGTCAAGGAATCACATATCATTTGTAAGTATTACTATTTCCACCATTAAGTATATTTATTATTTTTCACAAATTCAAACATGACTTCTATAAAATATTGCGCATCAGAAAATATACTCCATCTCTCTCTCTCCCACGCTGTGCCCCCATGCGTGATCTCATTCCCACTACGCGGACTGTGATATGTAGGACGTAGCAAAGCAAAGCTACAGTACTTGTGTCTTTTTTCTCTCAACCTTAGACATGCCGTCCGTCTTCCACTCGAAACATTGTTGGCTATGAAAATAGTGATGAGTCAATTTGATTGTTTAAAATGTAGAAATTAAATTGCAATCGTAGAAATCCATATGCAGTTCATTCGTCCGGCAGTCGGACAATGATGAATGTCACTCCGGTTGAATATAAATAATTTACGAATGTAAACGCCGAAAAACAATTGAATGAATCGGAATCGCCGCAACTGTTCGAATGCATTCGAAGTGGAGAAAAAAAATCTAATAATTGGAATAAGACTATATTTGAGTCGGCGCGTCACTTTATATTTCTTCCTCTCAACTTTTCAAGGATGTGCCATGTGTGAGCACTGAATGTCATATAGAGAACCTATCTTTCCTAAAATATCATTGGTCTACCCAATGAAATTGTAAATGCTGTCTCCGTGAATAATTTTAAAAACAAACTGGGCAATCATAAAATAAATATTAATTAATTAAAAAAACAAAAACATATAGGTATATATATATAATCTTAAATGAGAAAATAAAAAATAAATTGTATTTTCATGCTTGTACCGATAATCGAACTAGATGGTGCTAAGCAAGTTTGTGTGTAAGAAACGTTTTTGACTTGATCGGCCATTCTCACGTTCAACTATGTTTCAACTCGCACAATGATGCCACGAACCTACTATACGCTAAAAGCTGACAGGGAGTCAACTTTCTGTTCGCACGATACAATTTCTTTCAATACGAAAACAAATTCAAGTTGACAGATTAAAATCACCACAGTGCGACCAGGTTCCTTTTCTTCTGATTTGGCGTACGTAGAGCGCGGTAAATGTTACGCGCGTAAACCTACCTACAATTTAATTAGTCTGTTTTGCTTGACTTGTCATGGGTCATGTCACGATAGTAATCGCTCAAGGTTATAGAGCAATTACGGTGAACCGGTACTTACTCGTGGCGAGCGCACGACGCGCGACAAGCAGCACCCGCACGCTCGCCGTGCCTCGCACATTTATCCGAAGAATTGTATTAAAAATTGTCATCTTGATGAGGTGATTGTACCTATTCCAGCTATAGACAAGGGAATATTCTCTATGTTACGAGCGTCCACGTCACACTGCTCATTCGTCCGGCCGTATTTACTTCAGCAGACTTCACTTCACTTGGATTGGCAAGCCGGAATTAGGGTGAGAGAAGCGGCGATCTGTGGCAAGATGAAGTCAGCACTTGTGACCGGCGCGAACAGAGGACTCGGTCTCGGAATCGTCTCGTTCTTGAGCAGCCAGCGCTCGTTGCAACATATATTCGCGACCTGCAGGAACGAGTCGGAGGTAAATTCAGGTTATTTTCTCACCTATTGGAGCCATGTCTGTCTACCGATAGCGATTTCACACCGAAGGCACTTCACCTAAATAAACTGCTCCACACTCCACCAAATCCCTATTCGTATTCACTCACAGCTTCCTTCCTTCCTTCTCTTCAATCAAAGAGAATATACTTCTCTTCGCAAGTGTGTTGCAAAACTTGCGAACGAACTATGAACGAACGAACAGAAACGAATTCTTGGGGTGTTTGTTCGCTTCTCGCTCGACTCGACGCAAACTTCACTGTGCAGTGTGGTTTGCTTCTTTTCAACTTGGCTTTATATCGAAACATCTGATACTCTGATACGAAATCATCAGATTGGTCTGTCTGTGAGTTCTTCTGTGACGCATACGCTTACAAGCATGACATGCATGACATGAACATGACGGACGAAAAGGAGAAGATATTGCCAGTCACGTTAAGCGCGTCGCAGACGATGAAGATAATATAAAATATAGGTATCATAGATTATGGCATCATATTTCACAATGAAACGTACCTGCCCTAAAAATCAAGAAAGGCGTATCTGAAAAATTACGATTTTACAGGAGAAGCCAAAACGTGTTTCAATATTTTCCAAATATTTACCTTTTAAATTTAGTATAATATGTAAGTATCCAGTTTAATAATAAAAAATATGTTCTATTACTGTGTGTACTTGGAATTTCCCTCACAATAGGAAAATAAAGAAATATAAAGATTGACCTTTTTTCTGTTGTGTTACTTGAAACCCAAATCTTTGGTGATGCAAATAAAAAAGGCGTAAGCACACTATTCTTATCCTTTTTTATTCCATTATTATGGTTTAATTTCAATTATACCTAGGGTTTTTACTTGTTTTATATATGTTTAATTATTTCACATATTAGTATTATATTTGCATTGACTATATTGTATTGTATTGTTTATTGATCATTCATATGGCAGTTAGACTGCGCTCGAACTTGTCACAATTTGTTCTATCCGGTTCGATTACACCCACGAAGAAGAACCGACAAGAAACTTCGCCGGGTATTTTTTTAAACATATTTTTACAAGTATTTAGTGACTAGCCACATAATAACACCGCCCATAGTTAGACTATTAAGCCTTTGCTATGGAAAATAAAACAACCTTCATTTTATATAAGATTTCATTTCAAAAAATGTCTTTGGAAACATATTATGTGTTATACTACCTTAGAAAAACAAGTGAAGTATTACTTAAAATTAAAATACTGACCCACCTATTAAATATGTTTACCTACCTTGAGTGCCATGCCATTTTCGCCGCGCGAAAATATTTCGTAAGGTAATGAATTTAGATCAATAAAGTCTGTTCACTCTTATTTATAAGGAAATTACGCATTCAATCATACTTTAGGATTCGCTTATTTAGAAGCACAGACGGATTTTTTTAACTCCAGGCATAACAAAACACGCTTTAAATATGACTTTTTATCCATGTCGTTTTCTTAACTTGTACACAACATGAAAGGTGTAATTGCGTAGATAGGACTTTTCAATAAAGTACATTTATTAGTTGGTACAAACTATAAAAGGCGTATAAGCAGTTATGACTTTTTAGCTTTCAACTCGAACAAAAAATGTGATGCTTATAAGCAGATATGACTTTGTGACAATATATATTTTCTAGTGATTACAAAACATAACCGACGTATCGGGAGATACGACTTTATGCCTTTGATTCTGTGATTTTGGTTAGATAAGCCCTTTATGTTTTGTCTGAGGGGTATTTGCAGCAGATACGCCTAACAAATTTTGCGTTTTCTGGGCGCAAATGACGAGATACGGCTTTCCTGATTTTTTTTAAAGTAGGCGGTTTTCCCAGGATGCCAAATATGTATAAAAGTTAAAATACCTAAAAGTGTCACATACGCCTTTCTTGATTTGTAGGGCAGTAACGTAAAACCGCATTGGCGGCGCGGCGCGACACGACGACGACGCAGCCAAAATATTCTTTGTATGCAATCGTATGGGGCAACCCGCATTCACGCGACAGCGGACTGCAGCGGCGCGACACTGCGCGGCAAAGTTGACCAACTAGGCAAAACTGTCGCGCCGCTGCTGCAGTCCGCCGCTGTCGTGTCGATGCGGTGCGGTATGGCAAGCGGCCACAGAGTACATCAGCGGCACCGGAAGCGGTACTGGCGCGACAATTTCAGTGTTGCCAGATCGGTTATCCTAAATTCCTCTAAACAATAAATATATTTTTTTATGTAATCCGATATGGGTGGCTGAGTCAGAGGGGCCTAAGCGCATGCTCCGACCAGCCAATATCACCTCCGTGAAAGTAGGTGTCACATCGGAGACTTCCCTTTTGGATTGCTGGCTATAAAATACGTTTGGGGAAAGTATTTTTATTAGGTATATTTTTCATCATAACTACATGCTCTATCTCTATATGTATCTGCATCTTACTACTACTAAACTATTGTTTATTATAAGTTTTTATTTTTATCATCTAAAGCCGCGTGTACAGACCTAGCGAGCGAGAGCGCGCGAAGGCCAAAAGCGAGACCGCGAACCGATAAGAAACTTCGCAGGGTATTTTTTTAAACATATTTTTACAAGTATTGATATGTTACGATTATGTTTAAACGAGTATGTTTAAAATATACTTAATAAAAATTACTAGGTCTTATCAGTATTGTATTTTTCAGTTTTGTATTATACAGTTTTCTCCCAAATCAGTAAAACACACATGAGCAAAATATTAAATTATTTGTTTTCGCAGGAACTACGACAATTGGCTATAGAAAATGCTAACATCCATCTCATATCACTAGGTAAGTACCGGCATATCATCTGTCTATTACAAGTACATACATACTATACCTACGATCAAAATCGATACGATTTTTAAAGTGAGTAAAGTTATCTCTATGAATTTTTCAAGGTTTGATTAAATTGAAGAAAAGCTTCGAGGAAAACATTCATAGAGGCGGGGTTAGGCTAGGTACCTATACTTGGTATCAGTAGTGGCGATGATGGCGAACTAAAGTCTTACCTACCGAGCAGTAATGCATTTCAGCCAAGTTTTCTCCTTTTAAGTACCTTTATGAACGTTATTATTATCAGAATAGAATATAAAGGAATACCGCAACAAAATACACAGTGGACAATAAAATACTTTAATATCATAAAAATACCAGTATACAATAAAATAATCTAAACCATAATATGGCATTCGCAAAAAATCTTATAAAATAAAATACTAGATTGGAATGCACCTCAGACAATAGTGGTTGTTCTTGGCGCCGAAGACGTCAGCAAAATGCTCATATAACTAGGTAGGTAATAAAATACTAGACTGAAATAAAAATCAACCAACAACCCAATACAGCTTGTTGTTGGCGCCGCTGCCGCCGGGAGGCGGAGACGCCCATATAAATTATTATAAAATAAAATAGTTACACTGAAATGAACTTCAAACAACAAACAGAAGATTTGTTTCTTCCTGGCGCCGAAGTACACACATGAATTAAAAACTAAAATATAATATAAGGATAAGGTTTGGTTTGTCTGTAATGGATTCATATTTAACTCTGATAAAACAAACATTATATTATTTAAAAAAAACATCTAATATAAATGGCCAACTCACAGACTCAACATCAACCATGAGCGTAGACAAGACAAAACTGCTGGCTGGGTTCAACATTGACGCTACTGTAACGTGAAAGGAGCACGTGTCGATGAGGATGGCGAGTGGTATAGAAACTTATACCACTTATATTATATCTGAAGAAGCACTAAAACCAAGGAGAATACCTACGGGAGACGCAACGCTACTGCGTTTGTATCGGAGCACGGCTAGCCAAAAATCCCTACTACTACGAAAATCGAAATCGCTATTTAATCTTTTATGACGTGACTTGTCTATCTCGGTTACCCATATCGCGCCCCGCGATATGGAGAGAGACAGAGCGAGCAAGGCGAGCGACAGGTTTGTTATCGCTGGCTTGGCTCGGGTATCTGGTAGTAAGAGCCGACCGTCCGACCAATCGGAAGCCTTGCTTGACGGCAACTTGACGGGATCACTACGAATGCCAGTCTGACGGACAATGATGGTGCGGTATATCTGTGAATTTTGAAATTGTTATTTGTAATATTATTTCAAATAGTTTTTACTGAACGAATATTATTGTTTGAATCCAAAAAAAATATTGAAAAATTAAACAAGACTGTTGTTTTAATATTTTTGAAAAGTTGTACTAATAATCAGTGATAGGAATAAGTAGGGCTTATTTACCTGAATTTCGAGGAACAGAGTAAAAGATTGGAGACTTCCTTAAGACAATATTTTTTTCCGGTTTAATAATATTCATGGTGTTTTAATTTCGCGATTTGAAAAAAGTGGCCACCATTTTGAACTTTTTAGTTACTGGACCGATTGCTTTCAAAATCTGGGTGTCAGTGTGGGCTCTGAATACGAATCTGTAGTAAAAATTTAAAAAAGTGGCCACCATTTTGAACTTTTTAGTTACTGGACCGATTTCTTTCAAAATCGATATATGGGCGTCTGTGTGGACTCTGGATACGAATCTATAGTCAAAATTTAAAAAAAGTAGCCGCCATTTTGAACTTTTTAGTTACT
Organism: Nematopogon swammerdamellus; assembly: GCA_946902875.1. Lineage (NCBI taxonomy): Eukaryota > Metazoa > Arthropoda > Insecta > Lepidoptera > Adelidae > Nematopogon > Nematopogon swammerdamellus. The sequence continues at coordinate 9,928,135 of OX336335.1, read as the reverse complement.
GGACCGATTGCTTTCAAAATCGATATCTAGGCGTCTGTGTGGACTCAGAATACGAATCTGTAGTCAAAATAAAAAAGAAGTGGCCACCATTTTGAACTTTTTAGTTACTGGACCGATTGCTTTCAAAATCGATATCTGGGTGTCTGTGTGGGCTCTGAATACGAATCCGTTGTAAAATTTAAAAAAAGTGGCCACCATTTTGAACTTTTTAGTTACTGGGCCGATTGCTTTCAAAATCGATATCTGGGTGTATGTGTGGGCTCTGAATACGAATCTGTAGTAAGCATTAAAAAAAAGTGGCCGCCATTTTGAACTTTTTAGTTACTGGACCGATTGCTTTCAAAATCGATATCTGGGTGTCTGTGTGGGCTCTGAATACGAATCCGTTGTAAAATTTAAAAAAAGTGGCCACCATTTTGAACTTTTTAGTTACTGGACCGATTGCTTTCAAAATCGATATCTGGGTGTATGTGTGGGCTCTGAATACGAATCTGTAGTAAACATTTAAAAAAAGTGGCCGCCATTTTGAACTTTTTAGTTACTGGACCGATTGCTTTCAAAATCGATATCTGGGTGTCTGTGTGGGCTCTGAATACGAATCCGTTGTCAAAATTTTAAAAAAGTGGCCGCCATTTTGAACTTTTTAGTTACTGGACCGATTGCTTTCAAAATCGATATCTGGGTGTATGTGTGGGCTCTGAATACGAATCTGTAGTAAAAAATAAAAAAAATTATTTTTATTATTATATTATTATTTTTATATTAATTTTGAGTATATGTGGTGTATTTTTATAATCTGTATATTTAAAATTAATGTAAATATGTGAATGTGATAATAAATGCATAATATACAATATATTAGTTTTGTATAGGTATATTTGTTTTATAATTATAAAAAATAGAAAACGTAATATTAAAGAAATAATAACAATACATATTATAAATTGAATTCATCCATGTCATTGCCATAAAAAAACTAACAACACCCATATACAATAATTGATTTCAAATTTCTTTCCAGTCTGTCAAATTTGCCTATCATGTGTACGCGCCCAGTATGGCGCGCAGTCGTGCTCCCAGCTCGCGGAATTTTTGTATTTTACACGCTTTAAGCATTGTATTATCATTAAAATGACCTAATTATGAAAGGTTACGCCATCTTTTGTCATTCCTGATGATCTTGAGCTCTTTCGACACGCACGAACTGCACAAATCGCCATTTTGCGTAGTGCACATATACGTGTTCTTCGTTCCCAAGTCGCGAGCGCACTGACGGTCGATCCCGCAGCAGCGCTATATATTAGTGCAAATGCTCTAACACGCGGCTAATTTTCCTATATATTAGCGCTCGACGGTTGCCACTCCCGTAGGTATGCTCGGTGACTAAAACAGGCCTACTTTGCATGTGTTCACTCCCTCCTGTCATACGGCAATACGGCATCACCTGTGGGGAAACTCCACCGACAGTGAAAATAGCAATAAGGGTCACGGTTAACACTGACAGAATTACATCGTGTACAAAATATTTCAGGGATCTAAAAATTATTACCTCTGTCTCTTTATACTGTTCGTGAAATAATCATGTATGTAAAACAGAATATTGGTACCATTGAAGTAAATGACTACCTACTACAAGGAACACGGGTCGCCTACGACCATCGATTGGCAATGGCGCAAAAGCTGCGTAGGGTAGGCCATTCGTCGCGGTACACCGGGACTTGTCACCGGTTTAGAATCTCAGTCCCGGTCGTCCCGCCTGACCACCAAATGTGTAAGGCATGTGTAAGAGAAGAGCACTTCAGGTCTCGGTGAGATTATCCATCTGTCACCTGAACTTTTGTTTTAGTCATAACTCATAACTCGAGAACCACTGGTGCCAGACCCATCGTGTTTGTACTCAAACTTCAGGTCTCGGTGAGATCTATCCATCTATCACATGAACTTTTGTTTTGGTCATAACTCGACAGATGGATAGATCTCACCGAGACCTGAAGTTTGAGTACCAACACGATGGGTCTACTAGCACCATAGAACAGTATTCTATTTATTCAATGCTGTCCTTGTGCAAGGCGCCGAAGGTGCCCGCAAAAACTACATAATATAAAACATAAATTACTAGACCGAAATAAACCTCAACCAACCAACAAAAAAAAATTCATTGTTCGTGGCACCCGCAAAAATTAATGCAAAATAAAATATCAAACACGAAATGCAACCCAATCAATCAATCCTCTATACAACTGTGTCTGTTCAAGGCGCCGAAATTGCTCTGCCTGCAGCCGATCCCACAGGTTCTGATAAAAGTATCAATTCGTCTTACGGACCATTGTATTATTATTTATTCATCCATCTAGTCTAAATGGTTTCTTAATTTGTCCCGAGTTTGAAATGTTTACAGTTTTATTTATTACACAATGAAATCAAATGAACGTGTTTAAAGGAAATTGTAATAAAATAAAACCGTTTAAAAAATATATTCATACTTTTTCTAGATCTGCAGAATACAAATAATTTTGATGAGATCTCCTCAAAAGTTTCTGCCATTCTAAAGGATGAAGGACTGAACATTCTCTTCAACAATGCTGGAATATCAACAAAATTCACCAAGTTAAATTATGTTAAGACTGAACAACTGATGGATAACTTTTTCGCTAATACTATTGCTCCGATTATGTTGACAAAGGTAAGATTCACGGTTCTAATCTAACTCAGGTAAGTAACTACCTACTAAAATGTATGTATTATGTTTATATTTACTTAGTATGAAATAATTGCAGAGTTTCACACCACTACTCAAGCAAGCAGCTATCAATAATCCAGACAAACCCGTCGGTGTAGAGAGGGCTGCTGTTGTGAACATGAGCTCAATACTCGGCTCTATAGCTTTGAACGACCAAGGCGGCTTCTACCCATACCGCTGTTCAAAGGTAATTTTGGACAAGCATTTACAAACTAATACTTGGGTGTAAAAATTCAATCCACCTTATCTAATTAGAAAAAATTATTTAATGACACATTATTTTTAGTGCAGGTATAATATTTCTTGAGTAAGTAACTAACTTTGTTGTTTGTATTTATATCAATACATACATACATACCAAACACGCTGTATCGCTACAATCAGGGTAAGCAAAGTAATCGGTGTTGTGCTGCAAGAACTCTGGAAAATTGCAACACAACATCGACCACCAGTTTAGCAAAGTATTCGGACAAGAAACCTAACTATCAAGCAGCAAGTAAGGCACAAAGACCCACCTGCTGCACGACTCGGTGGAAGGACCGTGCCAAGGTGAGAGGTGGCTAACCTGTAGCCCTTTAGCACGGCATCTCGTCCTTATGCCTTAGTCGCCTTTTACGACATGCACGGGGAGAGACGCAGTGGGGCTATTTTGTTTTTAAGTACCGGCCTCATACAGTACCACCGTCACACAGTATTATCAATGTAGGGACGTATATCGCAGAATAGGTATTTTATTTTATTAAGTCCAACGGCTGCCCGCGGCTTTGCTCGCGTGAAATTTGTATTTCCAAAGAAGAAAGTGAGAAAACTATATTCTTTCAATATTATATTCTTTCTAAGAAAGCAAGTCATTAGAGGCGAGGCAAGGGAGATGCCGAAAGCCGAGCTGTTTCAGGTAAACGATAAACTTTCTCAAAGAAAGTAAGTAACTAAAGGCGAGGCGGTAGGCGGAGCTGCGTTCAGGTAAACTATATTCTTTCTCGATGAAAGTAACTAAGGGCGAGGTCGAAGTCGAAGCCCGAGCTGCGTTCAGGTAATCGATAAACCTCGAAGAACAGGCCGAGCTGCGTTGAGGAAGACGATAAACCGTCTCGAAGAAAGTAATTAACTAAAGGCAAGGCCGCTTTTTCCGCCCTCGGGCCTCACCTCACCTCTAAAGACTTGCTTTCTTCCATAGAATATATACTGGCCGTTACAACAGCCTGTATTCAATGTACATATTTTTTTGCCTTTACGATTTTATTAAATATATAGATTCCAAAACTCTATTATGTACGAGCATTTTAGGAACCTAATATAACCTGGTTATTTAAAGAAAGGGATTGAAAATGGCCGCGTTTTACGGCTGTACAGTGCAAAACAATTTTTTTTGCATAGTATATTTTTTATTTATAGTTTTTTTATTTTTATTTTATCTGTAAAGTGTTCTTTTTGTAGTTTTCTTTGGGTCTGCTTGCTTTTTACGTTTATGTATGTAGACTTTTAAGTTAGAAGCTTTAAAAGCTGTACTGGGCTTTATTTATTTATTTATATGGAGTTTTAGGATTTACATGCATTTATTTATACTCGGGGTGCCTCTTTAGTGGCCTGCTACTTTTTAACTTCGAGCGACTGTAAGGAGAAAGGAAGTATTGTGATCGTCCAAAATTTCGAAGTTGAGACACAGAATAGAAAAGAGTACTCCGTACAGAAGCTGCTCTGTACAAACACTCACAAAGAAATAGCTACTCTGCGACGACGCGATAAAGTACAAATTGACTCGCACAGAGCTGCATGCCTAAACACGATAACTGCCTACATTTCGCTTCTCTTTCTGTCGTGTAACTCTATCTCGAAAGCGCGTCGTTCAGCGCGTCTAAGGGCTGTGTCTTTGTGCTGTCTTATTGTGAGGAATAAAATGAAGATGATACCTACCAACTTTTATCGTTCTAGCTACCAACGATACGATATTTAGGTACGGCAAATTCATGCGAACAAATTCATGCATGCGTTAGCGTCACAATTAGTTTCTCACATCGAAGCGTGCATTGCGTGCGTGATTGCGTGCAATCTTCCAGTGATAGTTTTGTTTGATCAATAAATTTAATGATCAATGATCATCTACAATGTACCTATTATCCTTATACAAATTAGGCCATACATACCACGCTGTTCGGCGTCATCTAACTAATGTTATTGGCAATATGATATTATTTTTAAATCTATGACCTCCTACTAATATGAATAAATAAATTACTAGAAATAAATCAAAATGCTACTAAACAAAACACTTACCTTTCTTCGTCTCTCGGCAATGAAAAAAAAGACAAGTTTTCATTTGTCTTTTGACTTTTGCACCCCGTCCACTGCACAATAATTACGTGATTTCGACATTTTCTAAATTCGAAAGCGCCACGCGCCCGGTCTGGCTGGATAGCAGCAGCCCACTGTTAATTGTAGATTAGTCGGTACGCCAAGCGATAGGCATTTAACTCGCGACCTTGAGCGAGTGACGAAGGCCTGGTTGAGATTTCGACTGATTTGGGCTATATATGTATAGCCCAAATCAACGATCCCAAAAAAGTGGTTTTGAAATACGTGTGTGTGTGCGTATGAGTGAGGGTGTGTGAGAGGGCGTGTGTGTGTGCGGGTGTGTCCGTCCAGCGACGTTGCACCTCAACCGCTCAACCGATTTCGTTTAAAATTCATAAGTATTTAGTATTGTGAAACGATTATCTGGGGGTAGCTTCTTTTAGTTTTTTAACCGACTTCCAAAAAAGGAGGAGGTTCTCAATTCGTCTGTATGTTTTTTTTTTTTTTTATTTTTGTTTTTATTTTTTTTTTTATTTTTTTTTTATTTTTTTTTTTATTTATTTTTTTATTTTTTTGTATGTTTGTAACACGATTTCTCCGTCAATTGAGGGCCGATTTAGAAAATTCTTTTTTTGTTAGTTAGGTCATACTTCCGAGGTGGTCCCATTTCAATTTTATCGAAATTGGTTCAGTGGTTTTCGAAAAATCAGCATAATACTATGGTGTGTGGTTACCTTCAGCAAAACTTGTGATGTGGTCGTTTTCGGCAATTTTCAGTTTGATAAATTAGTATGGTGTGTGGTTACCTTCAGCAAAACATTTGTGATGTGGACTTATTCAGCAATTTGCAGTCTGACACATATGGCGAATAATTCTGTACCACTTCAATCGATTTCGATTATTCGATTTCGATTATTCTTTTTTATGTAATATTACTAAAAAGAATGAAATAAAAACTGTTTTAAAAAATATTAAACCGATTTCCAAAAAACAAAAAAAAAAAAAAACTAAAAGTATTAAATACCTAATATTTTGAAATTTTCTCTGTCCTGTTGAAATACATGAATCGATATACTAGTGATACATATTCGGACCCTTGTTTCATGAATATTCTAAATTTGAAATTTTTTATCTTTTCCGACCGGCGCTTAATTTATTATGGTACCTGGCCAGTACCTACTGTACCGAGTACCATCGAGCTGGTTTGATGATGGAGACAGAAGGTGGCCATAGGAACTCCTAAACTACACATGATAAACCCATCGTGTTTGGGCTCGTTGCATTTGTCTTCACGAGAAATTTACTTTAGACCTAAAAGATTCTCAATTCGACGGTATGTTTTCTTTTTTTTGGTTGTTTGTTACGCGATTACTCCGTCAATTGTGGGCCGATTTTGAAAATTCTTTTTTTTTTTATTTGAAAGGGGATAACCCTGAGGTTTTTGAAGTGAAAACTTCTTTAGCGGCTCTTGGCACTTTTTTAGGTGGGTAAAAATGTATAACTCGCGACATCGCGTCAGCGTCATTTTTAAAATGAAACCTTAAGGCATTGCGTTAAGGGTTAAGTTAGAGTGGCACGGGATCTGCCGGCACTCCCGGAGTGCAACTGTTAAGTAGGGTTCCGTAACACGTTTATGTCTGTCCATTCTACTAAGTTCTGCAAAATGAATGTAGGGTTCCGTAACATATGCATGTCTATCCGTTCTACTAAATTTTACAATTTTCAACCAAGGTCCTCCGACGGTTATTTTATAATAAAAGTAGGCTTCCGTAACACGTTTATGTCTGTCCATTCTACTAAGTTCTGCAACATCACCTACAACGTCCGTGATGTCAGCCCATAACACCAGTGCCATGTCAGTGCTTCCCCCTTTGATCGTGCTGACTACACTGAACTGGTCGGAAAACACAAACTATTTACATAGCCGTTTCGACCGACGTTTAATTCAGTGCGGTGGTACCAACCCGGGAAGGTTAAACCCTACCACCAAGTAAGATTACGAGGGAAGGGACTTACAGTTTTACGAGGAATCCGAACCTTGGTCAGCCTCCAACGGTCAGCGGTCACCCATCTAAGTACTGACCGCACCCAGCGTTGCTTAAAATTCAATAGCGACAGTTGACTGTCTGCACCACTGAGCTATCGAAGCTGACGTGGTCCTATTTTAATTGGGTCAAGATCGGATTGGAAAGCGAGGCGGAATCGCGGGGCCGAAGGCCGAGCGATTCCGCCGAGTACATTAATAGCAAAAAATTACTAAAAAAAACTGTGAAATAAAAAAAAAGTTTTAAAAAACATAAAACCGACTTCCTAAAAAAAGTAAAACTAAAAAACTATTTAAAATAAAAATATAAAAACCGCCTTCAAAAATATGTGAAATAAAAACCTAAAAAAAAAACGAACCCTAGAGTTGAAGGCGGTGCTAAAGCAAGCAAAAATGATGCATGAAAGAAAACATGAGCGGATGATAATATCCTTTGTGATTTGTGTAGCCTTTTTAGCACCGCCTTCAACTCTAGGGTTCGTTTTTTTTTTAGGTTTTTATTTCACATATTTTTGAAGGCGGTTTTTATATTTTTATTTTAAATAGTTTTTTAGTTTTACTTTTTTTAGGAAGTCGGTTTTATGTTTTTTTTAATTCGAAAAAATAAGGGTACCTAGCTGTCATAAAAATGATTTCGATGAGGTTGATTTTCTCAAAAATGGCTCTAACGATTTTTATTATATTTTCCACATAGAAACCCTATTACTAGTCTAAAAAGATAGTATCTTTTTAGACTAGAAAAACAGATAATGGTATCTTTAAGATAGGTACCATTATCTGTTTTTCCAGGAAAACTCAAAAAAAGGTGGCTGCCATACAAAGGTTTCTTTCTATTAAATATTGCATACAAAATTTTGGTTGCGAGCGCCATACTAATTCAACGGAACTGTCCTGTCAGTATGTTATAATATTTTGAATTTCGAACATAAAAACGTTGAGTTCGCCAAACAAGCGAGAAAAACAGTGGGGTATTACCCTACCATTTATATTTTAATAAAATTGTATTCAACATTCTAACTTTGAATTTTACATCGTGCCAGTAATTTATCACCATTGTATAGCGGTTCATAGAACATACCTTCCTTTCAAATTCCATCTATGTACCTAGTGCCAATAGTCTCCGAGTAAAATGGCTATGATGTATACGGACGGACGGACAGGACAAAATAAAATTATAAGGGTTCAGTTTTTGCCATTTGGCTACGGAACCCTAAAACGCCCATTATCTTAGGTCAAAACAAAGAAATTGTTTTTTACTGAAAAAAAATTGTTTTGCTATCTAAACGTGTGAATATAGACAGCAATACTGTGTGAGCGAGAGTCATAGGAGCGCCGCCATTTTCAATCCCTTCTCTAAATAATCAGGTTATAAGTACAATATTGTTGTTTTTCTCTTTCAGGCCGCATTAAATGCAGCAACAAAATCGATGAGTATCGACTTGAAGAAAGACAACATTCTCGTCACATCGATCCACCCAGGCTGGGTCAGGACAGACATGGGAGGAAAGAACGCACCGTTAGATATCGAAACGAGCATCAGTGGACTCTTTGAAACCTTAGCCAAACTGGGAGAAAATGACAGCGGCAAATTTTACCAGTATGATGGTAAAGAGCTACTTTGGTAGAAAGAATGTACATTTAGGATTGTTTACTAAAATATATCTCCTATTTATACTTACAATAAAATCATAAATAGGTACCGAATGCATTTTAGAATACGATCGCACTACTTAGGCGGGTGAGGCCACCAGGATCCCCTAGAGTGATCCCCCAAGGGATCCTCGTGAACTCATCGGTTCAACAGGATCCCCCAAACCCGAATATGCAATGTTAAGGCTCATTCACATGGTGCATCTAATAGTATAACTGGATGGACTAACCCCTAAACTTTATCATACATATAAGTATATACATAGGTAGTATGTCTCCATAAAGCGAATCTATACCAAAATTTATCGACAAAACATCATTGAAAGTTTGAATAGATCCTTTGTTTTAATTATAATAATGGAGAAAGCATTTAATCAAACAGTACAATATTACACACTGAACTAAAATTAAAATACTAAAATTAAAAATAAATTCTCTTAAAAAAAAACTAACTCCAGTAATTATAAATTTAATTTAACATCTCAGGTGACTAATAATTAACTAAAAAAACTAAATTAAAAGTTTTGAAAAAATCCATGACGAATGTAAAAGTTGTAATTTTCCGGCCAGCGCCTTCTTTCTTTATCTATCAAATTAATCAAGGCACATAAGTATTCAAAATTATTTGTTGTTTATATGTTGTTAATACCTATTGTATACCGTCGTTCCTTCCCCGTGGCACAACCGCGTGGCACTACCAGGTGGATCTCTAGATACTTGATGATGGCAGAAATGTGCTGTAGCTAACGGCCAATAAAAAAAAACTCTAAGATCGAATCAATGAGATAGTATGGATAGTATACATAATGCTCAGAAAAAATAAAAAAGGTTTTTATTTTCTCTGAGACATTATGTATTTATAATAATATTCCATGTGAAAGCGACTTAACTTACTTTTACCTATAGGAGATCCTGATGAACTGATGAGTTCGCAGAGATCCCCTGGGCAGTGGTGCCCAAACGGTCGATCGCGATCGACCGGTCGATCGCAAGAGGCTTTTAGGTCGATCGCTTAAAATATGTAGAGCAAGAAGTGACTCGTAGAAACATGGAGGAATTCATAATATTTGATGTGATTTAACATATTCCGGGTTGTGTCGTCTTCCACAACGACCGCAATAGTAACAAATATAAAGGATGTAGTGAACATAGTTTTCAATTCAAACAAAAATTACTACAAATTATTTAACAACGAAAACCTTTGGTACAAGTGTCGATCTCACAACCTTTAATTTTTTGTAGGTAGATCTTAATAGAAAAAGTATGGGCACCACTGCCCTAGGGGATCGGGTTTGGGGATCCTGGTGGCCTCACTGACTTAGGCGTAGGTAACTGCAATGTAGCGGAGCGGGGAGTCACGCACGGCGCACTTAAAAATATTCTGCACGCGCTATTCTTTAAGTACGTAGTGTGGTCGCAATCAAATCATTCATACCAACACGAAATCACACCGCCTCCGCTGTCAAATACTAGACAAACTAGCACACCAATGCACGTTATTAGCATCGTATACCTACACTCGTTTTGTATCACCACTTTGTGAGTAAGGCTATTCTACTATCTCTATATACTATCTAGGTTCTCATGTTTTCAATTAAAATTCAACTTTATATCTACTTTCTTTTTCCTTCAATTTAACTTATTAAACTCGTCATATAGGTAATCGCCAGGCAATCACCATCGTCATATTTGTGGGCGTCAGTCACTCAGAGAGTATGCGCGCACTGCTGAACATAGCCTCTTCAATTTTCCTCCATCCCTCCCTCCCAGCCTTCTGCGGTACGGAAAACAGTCCGGTACTTACTTGATTCCGTCGTCCCACCTGGCGGGTGGTTTTCCGACACTCTTGTTTCCTTTCCACGGCCGCCAGTGTAGGACGTGTAGGACACGATTTGCGGGAGCCTAAGTGATATTCAGATTGTTTTGCACATACCTGTTTTCGTATCCTTACTTTTAAGAGAGTTATTATCTTCATCTGATGGACTCTGATCATCCTTTTCATTGGAAGTTCCTGTGCAAAATCAGATAATCAATGACAATTGAAAATTTGTAATCACTGGAATCTGGAAAACTTGGCTACTTCACCCACTACACCCGTTCCTGTCGAACTAAGTCATAACTCCCTTGCCCCTTGCTAGCCGACTGGGTTGTTGTCACCGTACTTGACTGTGTTCTCCAGTGGGTATGTCCCACTGGCGCCATACCCACTGGCGGCGCGCGGTATTCGATGCTCTGTGGGTATGACCTACTCAGAAGTGATATTGGTTGGTCGGAGCATGTGCTTAGGCCGCTCTGGACTCTGCCACCCATGCCGAAATACATAAAAAGTGGCGTTTCAATGCTTCCCTTTAATCGTGCTGGCTACACTGCCTCTGTGCCGGCGTTACAAACTTGCCGATGTGAGTATGAGAAATTATCGAACTCAACCAATCAGAAAGCGTTCGTTAAAGCACCCGGCCCGGCCATAGGTTGAAATATGCGAGTGTTTGTGTAAATTCGCGAGCGAGTTGACGGCATCGGTAGACCCGCTGAACAGACAACACAAACTATTTTTTTTCTCACTTAGCTTGGGAACTTTTCTTAATGGGCACACGCACACTCACACTCGGAGTGTCTTTCAGTGAGGTCTTCAAGTCATTGCTAATATGTGTCGACCCCACGGACGCATCGTCGGAGCCAGGGCCAATGCCCTGCGTCACCACTGACTGTCATGCCGTGCCCAAGAAGTGCTGGTCGTCTCTCCCGCCACACCACTGGCTTTACCCATAGGTGCTCAAGGGAGTAATGGCTTTAGCAGAATCTCCCAGTCTGCTGGAGCACAAGGCATCAGCGGGTCTGACGGGATCGGACCTTCGTTCCATGACATCAGGGTAAAAGTTTTATTACCTACCTATGCGTAAATATTTCCCATTCTTAATTCATTTTCCACATTTATCAATATTGGTGCAAGAAACACACTTTGTTCATTCATAATTAAACTGATGAGATATAGTTAATAGCTCAAAAATTTTATAATTATAAGGTTTCTACGATTGAAATTTTGCTCAAATAATTCTTAGCAATGTATGAAAGTGGCCTCAAAAACAATTGCTTTCATTTAAGGAACACTTCAGGAACGATTCTTTTTTATTTTATAATAGAACAGCTACTAAATAATTTTTAAACATCCCGGACGTCAGTAAGGTGCTTAACGTTGATCAATTGGGTCATCCACCCTAGCTTATAGGGAATTATTTTGACAAAATTCCACTTTAAAATCAACTGTTTATTACACAGAAGCATGAATTTGAGCATGAATCAGGAATCACACAGAAATAAACTTTTTTAAGTCAATGATCTGATGATCACACATGCTCATTCATCGTGGCCTGGAATTCAAGCAGATAGACAAGAATTTGTTAACTTCACAAAAATTAGCTACGTACCAAGTAAATTACAATCCTTTTTGTTAAGACAGAATTTTTGAAATTCCATATTTATCAAAGCTTTTTTTAATAAAGCGTTATGTATGATTTTCTTTTCTGCTCACAAATTGCTTCTTATCCTTTTGAAGTCTGTGGCTTTAACAGAATCAAAGATAATATAACTAATAGCTCCATGGTGATTGATTACTTTCTCTGTGGCTCCAACCAATCAGTAATCTGTGACACATGATCTGTGATTCGGTGGCATAAGGGGCAGTCTCACTTCAGGCAGGGCAAACTGCCCCGCTTTGTGTCAAGTACAGTCACATAAGAAATATTTTATTAATAAATGTCTGTGGGTATAATGGAAGTCTAATATAATCAATCATCGATAAAATGACATTAGGGTGGAGGTGGAACCATGTCACAGGTAAGATGTTCTGATATGTATTTTAATAGGAAATTCGTTTGTTGGAATTAAGTATATCAAACTAAATGGTAATATACTTGTACCTACAGTCGAATCACTTTAAATAATAAATGAACAAACTACGCTACGTCTTCTTCTCAGTGAATTTTTTTTTTCACAACGTTAGTTCAACTACAATTTCACATTATTCACAAACCTGTCTCTGTTGTAAAAAAGTTAGTAATGTCATATGAACTGACATGTTTGTCAGAATGAGTTCAAACATATTATTAAAATGTTATAAAAGTACAATACTTTTATTTTATTGAAAATAGCATAAAGAAATGCTACAACATGGCGCAGCCGTTCACTGTACCAGCTCCTATGGATGTGGATGATGGAGAACTCAGAGAAAGCTGGCTCAAGTTCAAACAAAGATTCGAAATATATCTCGAAGCTTCTGAGTATGTGGAAATAAAATCAAGTAGAAAGCTTGCTATTTTCTTGAACTGCATAGGTGAGAGAGGTTTAGACCTTTACAACAATGCACTGTCAATAAGTTCGGACAAGAGAAAAGATTATGATGCAGTAGTCGCTGCCTTTGAAGAGTATACTGCGTCCCGGAAAAATATTATAGTAAGCAGTTTTAAATTCAACACAAGGCAACAACAGGAAGGAGAATCTTTTGATGCTTACTATGAAGAACTAAGAAGGTTGATCAAGACTTGTGAATATGAAACTGTGGAAAATCGTCTACTACGAGATAGAATAGTGTGCGGGCTGAACAACTCAAATCTTCAGCAAAAACTCTTATCATCAGGTGATATATCATTAGAACAGGTTTTAACTATTTGCCGTTCTTTCGATCTAAGCCAGGAACAAGTAAAGATATTGAAATCTGTCGAAAAGTCTGTGCAGCCTGTCACAGAACAATCTTACAGAACTTCTAAGAAGTCGAGCAAGGCTGGAAAAGTATTCAGTTGTCAGCGATGCAGTAGAAAACATGTACGTGGAAAATGTCCTGCTTTTGGTAATGTCTGTGGCTACTGTAAAGTACCCAACCACTTCGAGGCTGCGTGCTTTAAGAAGAAACGAGTTCATCAAGTTGAAAATAAGGGCACGGACAGTGACACCTCATCTGATTCTGAAGCGGGACATTCTAAACAGAAAAGTCTCATGTCGGTCAAGACTATACTTGAGGTAAAGGAGGATGACTGGTTTGAACAAATATCCATAGATAACTGTGAGGTAGCATGTAAGATAGATACAGGAGCCCAGGTAAATGTTATGCCAGTAAAAGTTTTGAGAAAAATTGGTTACAATAAAAAATTTCTCAGTCCGTCTCATACTGTACTGGAAGCGTTTGGTGGTGAAAAATACAAGACACTGGGTAAAATATCAATGAAGTGTGTTTTAGAGAAAAGAGAGTGTAATTTGGAATTTATTGTGACAGGTGAGAATGTTAAAAAAGTAAGGTCTCCCATAATAGGTTTTAAAGGTAGTCGTAAGTTGAACCTGGTCAATATAAAAGGTGCATCACTGATCATGTCTGAGCAATTGAGTGAAAAAAACGCCTTTATAGAGAATAATAAAGATTTGTTTACAGGGTTAGGAAAATTCGATAAAGAGTATCATATTAAGGTAAACGAAAAGAATGAACCCGTGGTGTGCCCTCCGAGATGAGTACCTCAATCAATAATGCCTAGGTTAAAAGATAAACTTAAGGACTTAGAGAAAGAAGGTATTATTGCTCCTGTAACTCAACCAAAGAACTGGGTAAGTAGTTTAGTTGTGGTTGAAAAGCCAAATGGCTCTTTGCGTGTCTGTTTAGACCCAATGCACCTTAACAAAGCTATAATTACTGATCACTCTTTGATACCCACCGTTGAGGAAATAATTCCAAAACTGACAAACAAGAAAATATTTTCAGTTTTAGATTTAAAGGATGGATTTTATCATATAAAGTTAGATGACGTATCATGTGACTTATGTTCCTTCTCCACGCCTTTTGGTGTATATAAATTTTTAAGGCTTCCGTTTGGGGTGAAGTGCGCTCCTGAAATATTCCAAAGTCGCACATCTGAGATATTCGGAGACATCGAAGGTGTCGAAGTTTACTTTGACGATGTCATAATCGCAGCTGAAGATGATACAACGCATGATCAGATTATGAAAAAAGTAGTAGAACGAGCCAGAGGTAAGGGTGTCAAATTTAATGAGTCAAAAATTCAATACAAGTCTCATGAAGTGAAGTATCTAGGGTATCACTTTTCAAAAGATGGCTATAAACTTGATGAGACTTACTTAGATGCTATTTTAAAAATGGATACCCCGAAAAACAAGAAAGACCTACAGAGACTGCTCGGAATGTTTGGATATTTGAGAAGATTTATTCCCAATATGTCTCAGACGTCTACTTGTCTTTATGAGCTACTTAAGAAAGAAGTTCTGTGGCAGTGGATGCCATCTCATGAGAAAGCTCTCAATACTTTGAAACAGCAAATAACTCATCCGCCAGTGTTGAAGTTGTTTGACTCATCGCTACCTATCACAATTCAATGTGACAGCTCTAGTGAAGGCCTCGGTGCATGTTTACTCCAAGAAGGCGCACCAGTTCTATACGCTTCACGTACTCTAACTAAAGCTGAGAAAAACTATCCGCAAATCGAGAAAGAATTGTTGAGCATAGTTTTCGCCACAGGCCGGTTTCACAATTTAGTTTATGGCAGGGATGTAATAGTTGCTAATGACCATAAACCGCTAGAAACTATTCTAAAAAAGCCAGTACATGATATTGGGAGTCCCAGAATACAGCGTCTTAGGCTTAAATTGTTAAAATATAATATTAAGATGATTTATATTCAAGGCAAATATTTATATATAGCGGACACATTGTCGAGAGCTAGTATGGCTGATATAACTGATGATCTACAGTTGACTGAAGTAGTTCATTGTGTGGGGTTGTGTGAGAGTCTTGAAATAAGTGATCAAAAGAAAAACGAGTATAAAGAAGCAACATTGAGAGATCCGAACTTAAGAGAAGTATTGAAATTTTGTCAGAAAGGGTGGTCAGAGTCATGCAAGAGGGCAAAAGGTGAACTGCGAGTGTTATATCAACACAGAGACAAGTTGTCAGCAGATGAAGGTTTAGTGTTCTTTAATACGAAAATTGTGATACCACTTGATATGCGTCAACATGTTTTGTCTAACTTGCATGCAGGCCATTTTGGCATGTCAAAAATGAAGGCTAGAGCTCGCCAGCTTGTTTATTGGCCTAATTTAGATACGTCAATTGAGAATTTTGTCACTAAGTGCTCTCACTGTCAGAAGTACCAGAATTCAAATAGAAAAGAACCTCTTATTAGCATGAAAATTCCAAAACTTCCTTGGAGTGTACTAACCATGGACTTCATGGACTATGGTGGAAACACATATTTAATTGTGGAAGACTTTTTGTCAAAATGGTTGGAAATAATTCCAACTCAGTCTAAAACATCATCCGCTGTAGTGAAGTGCTTAAGTAAATTATTTGCGATACATGGAATACCAAAAAGAGTTGTTAGTGATAATATGCCATTCTCGTCCTTAGAATGTAAGAAGTTTGCTTTAGAGAATGATGTTGAGTTTTGCTTCAGCAGCCCTAGGTATGCTCAGGCAAACGGTCAGGCCGAACGAGGTGTTCAGACAGCAAAGAAAATTCTTAAGAAATGTCAGTCTAGTAAGGTGAGCTTAGAACAAGCATTGCTAGATTGCCATACGTTACCTGTAACCGGAACATCGTTTTCTCCGTCTGAAATTCTTATGGGTAGGCTACTACGTACACGGGTTCCTGCTTCTTGTAATGCTTTGAATCCTAAATTGTCTTTGACTGAATTTCGTGAAGAACTAAAAAGAAATCAAAAGACATCTGAAGAATATTATAATAAACGAGCTCATAAGAGAGGTGAATTTGTGGAAAACGATAAAATATATTATAGAGAGGGGAAGAGTTGGTTACCAGGTCTTGTTGTTTCTAAGATGGAAAATCCTAGGTCCTATAAAATATTAAATAATTTGAATAATGAGCTAGTACGAAATAAGTTTCACTTAAGAAAAAGAACTGATTCATCCCATATTTATGGGGAGGTCAATGAAAGTTTAACTATTAACAATTGTAATGAGCAGGTAGAAGATACCGTTAGAAATGTCACACAGCCAGTTATTAATGCAGGTTTCGTTGAAGAACAACACACTGGTAGGCCCAGAAGACAAATTAAGTTGCCTGAGAGATTTAATGATTTTGTAATGTATTAGTGGAGTGTGTTTTATGTGTTGTTTGTGTTCTTTGAAATTAGTAATTTTAAAATGATTAACCTGTGTTGTAGTGTTTTATGTTTAGCATTAACGTATACGTGCCTTTCAAGAGGAAGATGTTGTAAAAAAGTTAGTAATGTCATATGAACTGACATGTTTGTCAGAATGAGTTCAAACATATTATTAAAATGTTATAAAAGTACAATACTTTTATTTTATTGAAAATAGCATAAAGAAATGCTACAACAAACAGCTACACATAAAAAACTGTAAATGAGATGATTGATAAGGTAGATTTTAAAAATAAAGGTAATCGTCACTTTTTATTGTAGTGACTTTGTACCACAGAGCATCAAATACCTACCGCGCGCGCCCCCTACTAGAGACGCCCTAAGCGATAATATTTGAAACGCAAAAACTACACGCAGTGCTGCTAGCGCTTCGTATGTGTGTGTGTGTGCTAGTATCGACACTACACACAAAGAGGAGCAAGTTAGGCACACGCACAAAACAAATGCACACGCACAACACACATATGTAAGTCATAGGCCACGCCCACAGGCTACAACGGCGTTGTAGAGAAATCGCGCTCAGGGCGCCTCTAGGAGGGGCGCGCGCATTTGATGCTCTGTGCTTTGTACACATGATGTTAATTTTGAATATGTTACAATAATTGTTACAGCACTAAATTTTTTGGTCTGAACAATTGTGATATGTATAGGTAGTTTTTAATTAAGGGCATTAGCAGTAGTAGTCCGGTAGTAGGTACTTTTATTTTTCAGTGATTTAAAAAAATATCAGTTCTAATGTAAACTGAAAAAAAAATCACTGAAAGGGCTATTATAGCAACAGTAAATTCTAGGAATAAACATAAAAACTATTCATTATCATTAACCTTCCATACCTAATGTTATTCGATTTAGTGTAATAGATATCCAACTAGAGCGTTTTATGTGACGAAAATAGAGAAATTTCAAAAAAAGTAGAAAAAAATCATAACTTCTAAACTCTGATTTTCACGGAACTAATGTTTTTTTTAAATGAGTCAGCACGTCACCCTCCATCTAAAAAATTTTTTTGGACCACTATAAATGGGCCACCCTGTATATGTTGGAGACCATATCAGCGAACCAAACTCCAGCACGCAATTTTAATGTTGTAACATTAGTGAACGGTTTGCAGGTGCGTAACTATAAGGAAACCTAACGTCCTGTATGACTTCGCTATGATGCGGTCTAACTAAATGTTTATCGAATAGCAATGAGTCTAACAGATGTTCCTCCATAACTCTTAAACCGATAATCCGAATTCTATGAAACTTAGTACAAACCAAACATATATTATGTACTAGCGTACATACTATTTATAATATTTCCTCAAAGGTACAAAGACATTTCATTAAACGGGACACAGGATAGGCTAAATAAAATTCAGTTCCGGTTACGCTAAGATGTGGCGCTCATACAAACCGAATTGTTCCGCGCGCCGAAATAAAGGGACGGTAGCGGGCTTACTTACTTTCTTCTTTTTAAATACGAATTAAAAAGAAGCGAGACGAGCGAGCGTAGCCGCGGGCAAAAGCTATATAAAATATCAAAGTAAACATTTGTTTGTGTTATGCTAAAAGTACCAGGAGAGCAGAATCTTGGAATAGATGATAAAATACAATATTTTTAAAGGAAGCCCATTTACACCTATATGCCTGGTTGACACGATGCGAGTTCACGCACGAGAAATGCTTCTCGAACGCATTTACGCGCCGTTTAGGTAGACAGTTCTCGCGAACTCTCGACGAACGCTTCGCGATGGCGAGTTTTCTCGTTCGAGAAGGCGGCATGCTCCTCGTGCGTGAACTCGCATCGTGTCAACCAGGCATTAGGTAGGTATTTTATGTAATAAACATCTCACTCATCCATACCATACTTAAATAATCAATTAATCACTGTACCTTTTTACAATAAAACATGCTTAGTGTTAGTCACGGGGCTAATGGGAATTACTACTAGAAGTATTCTGTGCTACTATACTCCGTTCATCCTAGCAACTAATGCCGAGCGGTTTCTCTTTGTCTGTACTTCGCAAAGGCTGATTGAAGTGACTGAACTGAGGTTATGAATATAGTTTAATTAAAAAAAAATATTGAATTATTGTTTATTTATTTGATGAATGAAAATTTTGCAATAAACCTGTTTATTTTTATTTTTTGCTTGGAATCAAGTTAATTTATATTTTCACTGTAAATTATTTAAATTAAAATTATATATTATTTAAATTGTGTGCCTAATCCACTTACTTCAGCTGTTCGTTCTATTATAGGAGGATAAGTTAACCCACCAACACAAATAATATACGCAGTTGTGTTCTCGTAGTCATTGGGCACAATCCGACCCAATTTGTGAAGGTTTGCCTACAAAAAAAAAATTACTTTTAAATTAATTAAGGTACCTATATCCCACTTTTCATTTTAGTAAAAATTATTTTTAAAAAAATTGGTTGTCTGTAAAGTCGGTTTACGGACGATAGTTTTACGTGATAACGTCATACAACCCTTGTTTCATGAATATTCTAAATTTGAAATATTTTCCGACCGGCCAGATATTATGGTACGAGTAACCTCGTTTTAATTTTTGCGGCCCTGGTACTTTTACAAGCCGACGCTTGGGCCGATTGTGCTTCTCTATCGCTTGTTACGCGCTCTCGCTTGCACACACAGGCTCAGATGGAACGTGACGTGATATTCGTGCGTGCAGCCGGTGTTCATCATATAAGACGTTATCACGTCAAGAAACATGGGAATAAAATATAACAAGTCATTTAAAAGTTGAAGATATTTATTGCAAAGAACAAATTCACAGAATTTAAATGAAGGAATTGTATTAAAAAACACCATGCATACAAAGAGGTATTATGTACTAGCGTACTAGAGTTGATGGAATAGAATAAATCTTATAGATAAATAAATAAATCATTTTTTACAAATACAGAATTTTATTTTATCCATAATGAAAAATTTATCAAAATTCTCTACACTATTTTATTTCTGTAGATTCTGGGTATATTAAACGGTTTTATTTTAGCTTGACTCCGTATATTTGTTTGTTTGTTTGTTACTATCTTTGTTTCAAATATTGCGACAACTTTTTCAAAAACAAAATTACTTTTAAATTAATAAGGTACCTATATCCCACTTTTCATTTTAGTAAAAATTATTTTAAAAAAAATTTGTTGTCTGTAAAGTCGGTTTACGGACGATAGTTTTACGTGATAACGTCATACAACCCTTGTTTCATGAATATTCTAAATTTGAAAAATTAATAATATATCAAATATAAAAATATTATATAGGTTAGGTTACTTGGTTAGAGTACTTGCGAAGACAAATCCAAAGAGTCGCAAACACGATGGGCTTATCATGTGTAGTTTAGGAGTTCCTATGGCTTCCCTCCGGCTCCATCATCAGGCCCCAACCCAGTCCTTATCCCGACTTTCTCGTGTCGCTCAGCGACAATATTTTTTCGAAATCCGTAGATTCATTTCCAATGTGCTCGATAGTCGTGTGAAGCACGAAATCTGTGAATTTATTTTTTCAAAAAGGTAGAACTACAGGGCAAACCCTTAACCCGATCTTCTTTGTTTTAGACTCAAATTGTAGCTGACTAAATTGTCCAGAGGAGTTTTTCTCAAATTTTTGATAACATTCTTCGTTTCCAAAATATCGAGCGCCAAAATCAAAAATTCGGAAATTATTTTTTTTTTTTTCACTATTTCGGCCATAATTTTTTCGTTTTTACTTTCTCGAATAATTCTTTTTGCACCTTACAGCTCTCATGAATACGCGTCTTTGAATATTATATCTTCACAACTCTCCGAGATATAAGGGGATCGCACTTTTTCGTGAAATCGGGGCCTATACTGGAACGAACGAAGACATTTTCAATGTCAAAAACACACAGTCGAATTGACTGCGCCCGCGCTGGCGCCCACTGCGCCGCCGCTCTGCCTCCGCACCGCCTCCGCCGCCATACCGCCGCGCCGCCCTGATGATGATGCGCCCCTAAAATCCAGCGCCCTAGTCTATAGCCTAATTAGCCTATTGGTAAATCGGGCCCTGGTAAGATGGCCGCATAGCAGTCTCAGTTGTGTTCTCGTCTAGTCCAGTATAGCCAGCAATCCAGGGAAGTCTCGTCTCCGGTATGGCACCTACCTTCTCGGAGGTGCATGGTCGGAGCATGCGCTTTGGCCCCTCCGACTCAGCTACCCATACCGGATTACATAAAAAAAAAACACTGAACTATGTAGATTGAAAACAGGAACTAATATAGTACTATACTATTATAAATAGGTACTAAGTACTAATAAATAAAAGTTTATGTGAAAAGAGCCTTGTCTAATTTTCTAATCTATGATCCCAAATCTATGATCTCACATACGTCGTAACTGCGGAAAGACAACTGTTTAGAAGAGACAAAAAACTGTTTAATTCTCACAATACGTGCAATTTGTACTCGTGCAAGTTGTACCGTGTGGGGCCGGTACTCCCCACTGCATCTCTCCCCGTGTATGTCGTAAAAGGCGACTAAGGAATATGACTACCTTCTTATATTACTAGGTGGTAGGGTTTAACTTAACTTAATAAATAAATCTGCCTAAATCTTTGTTGCCTGATTTTACGATCTTATTAAGTTAGTATAATATTATAGTTTAGTATTACTTTCCTCATTCTGTGTGGGTAGTATTAGCTTTAGTCTTTTTTTTTTCCCCCTTTCGCGTAAATTAGTTTTTAAATGTTTTTGTTGAATTTGATTGCTAGGATTGTATGTTTGTTTGAATATAAGTTTCGATTCTTTTATATTTAATCTGTGGGATACGGTGCTGGGTAACACAATACGACCCAATGTTTTAAGTTGAAGTTTTGTAAACCCTATTTTATGTGTTACTTGTTGGTGTCTCTAAATAAATAAATAAATAAATATAAACCCGCCCGGGTTGGTACCACCGCACTGAATGAAAGGTCGGTCGAAACGGCTATGTAAATAGTTCGTGTTTTCCGTCCCAGTTCAGTGTAGCCGGCACGACCGAAGGGAAGCACTGACGTGGCACCAAGTTCACCCGGTGTTATGGGCTGACATCACGGATGTTGTAGGTGATGTAGCCAACCGTGTCAGTTTCCATAAAAATAAATAAATTTGCTTGTTTCTTTATTCTAATAAATATTGTTATTCATATTTATTCTTTATGGTTAATTATGTTTTCACCTGAAATCCTGTATCCATCCGTGCCACACGTATGTGATATTATGGCAAATACGAGGTTTAATTCAGCATTATTAAAATTCATATAGAAGCAACATTAAAAACTGAAATTAAGTTTATTTCATCAGTGTGATAAATAGATAATTAATAATGTAATTATTTGAATATGTTATTTATAAACCTGTTTTTAAGTGTAAAATTGCCAGTTAGAGATAAGTATCTAACTTAATTCGAATAAATAAAATTTAAGAATAAAACAAGGATTTCAGTTAAATTTAAAAATTTGTTATAGAAACGAGCTTTGCCCAGAACATGCTGCCTGTCATGATGCGTATTCTGACACCAAAAAAGTATTTCACAATTTTCGGCACTTACGAGGTTTGCGACGCCAGGTAACGAAATATCAAAGTTACTTACGGATGGCACAGTACACAGTGCAGAGTGATTAAAGCTGGTCGTCTCTTATGCGATATGTTTACGAGGATCCTTTACATATCTCTAAAGAAAATATTGTGGTAAAACCTGTACAACAGCAAAGCCAAAGTGTTGTTATTTATGTCAAAGGCTGACTGGAAGAAATTTTACTCTGTAATAAGTCCACCTTCTAATCCAGTAAAAAAAGAAGACAAAGAAAAAAGGAAAGTGTGTTAAAAAATTATGATAACATGTTGGTATCAAAACATTTTTGATTTAATTTAATAACAATACATTTGATGCAGAATCACATCGTACACATAGTACACACTCCTTCCCTGCCAGATTATAGTTTAGGCTACACAGCCGATTAAACATTTATAGATGCGCACTTTAATCCTTTTTAATCGCACAGATGGATAACTACATCATTTGTTTTCATGAACAAAAGAAAATGCACCCTAAACACAGGCAATGTTAGTTTAAAGGTACATTTTTAATGACAGATTTTTTCCATGTGTGATGGTGAAAGAGTTAACCAATAATACAAATTTTCTTCAGACCTATTAGGCTATTGTACACATTACAACTAATATCTACAAAATTCAATAACTTATATACACAGGGGCAAACTGCAGCATTAAATATAATTAAATGAAACCTCTTTGTCTACAATCAGGACAATACCATTTACCTTTAGGCGGTACCATAATGCCGACACACTCAAAATGAAACCATTCAATGGCACACCCGATCGCGTCACAGGCAATCATCTCAGACACCTCATCGTAGGGACATCGACAGTAGCAGTAGACACTCTCACCCTCGCGGGCTTGCCGCACTCCAGCGGGTTTAGGAAAATTAACGGGAAGACTACTAGGCCCTGAAGAACTTGTATAAACTGGTGGGACTGGAATTGAATTTTGCGGAGCATTCGGTTGAACTATTTTTAATGTATACTCATCGCTAGAATCAGTTTCGCTCGAATCCAAGCTCTCCGTGTTCATAAGAATGGGGGGCGGAACTGGGTCAGGCACAGGAGTCGACATACGGATTATTGGGTCATTATAGTTTTGTACTCTGTGTGATATGGTCGGCTGCGGTTTATGTGTGATCACTGGTGACGGTAAATCTTCCGTTCTCCACTCCAGCTTTGGAGGTTGTTGTGGTTTGGTCACAGTATCTTCATCACTGGAGTAACCATAAAATTTATTCGGGACTCGTCGACGTTTCGAAGCCCTTTTGTTCTCTTGGCTGGTTGATGCTTGGTTCTGTACAGGAGCACTTGTGTCCGCTGGTAGCTTTGGCATATTTGGAATTTGTACTGTGTTTGAATGTAAAGATATTGTTATTTTATTTGGAATTAACGCTGGCCCTGTACTCGTTGCCGGAACAGAACGCCCTATTACTTCCTTAGGAATGTTAAGTTTTATGGGCTCATGCTTTTGCATTATTTCTCGTTTAGATTTCTTTCTCTTTTTAGTTTTATTTTTCTTTTTCGGAGATCTTTCCTTTTCTGGAGAAACCGGTCTACTTATATCTCCAGCTATGGAACTGTTATCGGAAGGTGCCACAGAAGCCAATAGCATCAACTGATTTCTTTTTTCCGCATACAACTTGTTGGCCAGCCGCTGCGGGTGTTCATCGTAAAACTCTTCATCTGTCTCCGTCTCCTCCGTTTCCAAATCGGATTCGGCTATTGGAGGCTCTCTTTTTTCCAGAATTAAAGTTGGAGTATCCTCCATAGCCATAATATCGACGGCGGATGCGTGAGAACCATCGCTATCTCGTCTTCTCGGTAATCGGTTTTTGGAGAACTTCTTTTTCCTTTCTCTTAAGGAGTCAGAAGAGTCAGAGTCGGAAGAAGACGAGGAGGAAGAGCCGCTGGATGAGGAGCAGCTGCATTTGGAGCCGCGCGAGCAGCACGAGTCACTGCTACTGCTGCTGCTACTAGATGATGAAGATCCTGTGCTGTTTTTATTTGATCTTTTCCTTGGAGATCTCTTTTTCTGCCTTTTGCCCAGAGCCATACCGCCTTCACCATTCATGTCGTTAGGAATTAAGCAGTAATCATGATCAGATTCACAAACGTGCTTCCTAATGAGTACGAGAGGTGGTGTCTTTTGCTTTTCGACTTTGGCTTGATACTGCTTAAAATTATCCCAAATATCTAAAGCTTGCTTTTCACTCGGCTTTTCTTCTACTTCTGCTACGGGTATCAGATCACTGAGTTGAATTTTGTCCTCATCATTTTCATCGTCAACCTTGGGCTTATTGATTTCTTCTTCCACTTTCAGTGGCGATGGACCTGGGTCCGAGTCATCGGTGCTGTCACTCTCGGACAAGTTCAGAGCAGGCAGATTAACATCTAATAAGAAACTATCTTTATCTTTGTTTTTCTTCTTTTTCACTTTTATTGACTTCACTGGAGATTCAGGTTCTGGCTTTGCGACTTCTGCGTTTTCTTCAATTTTAATATCTTTTTTGCTTTCCTCAGGATCTTCTTCTTTCAGTTCTTCCTTGTGATCGACCACTATGTTGGTCGTCTCCGACTTCACAACTGGTTCTTCACATATGGTCTCTTGATGAATTAACATGTGCTTCAACAGCAACTTTTTGGACACAAATTTTTCATTACAATCATTTTCCAAGCAAGGGTGCGGATAATTGCCAGAGTGGAACCTCTTGTGTACTTTCAAGCTTACAGCCCTTGTAAAATTTAAATTACATTCTTCACAAACAAAATTGCTAGGTGGTATGCAAAAATGGTACACGTGTGGCCACTTTTTTTGTAGACATCTCTTGCAGAGTACACTCTCTGTACCGTGCTTCCAAAACAGATGCTTGGTTATATCCGCTTTGTTTCTGTAGGCGATTCCACATCGATAGCATAGGTGGTGGAGCTTGTGTTTCCAAACGTGCATCGAGAGTCGCGACTGGTTGTGACACACCTCAGTGCACACATCGCATGCGTGGTGCACTTTCCTCAAGTGCACCATGAGGCGAAACGCTGATGGGATATTATCCATGTTGCACATGCAGCATCGGAATCGCATTTCACACTCAGAGTCATATGTGCCCGGGCACAGATGACATAATAGCTCGCTATAACTGTAAAAATTACTTTTACACATCACACAAAGGAGAATAGTTTTCTGATGCATTTTACGATTGTGCAAGTAGAGGTCCTTGTGTACAGTAGTTATGAAGTAACACTGAAAGCACTCGTAGGTCCGCACATAGGGTAGGAGCTCGCAGGGGTTTACGCTATCGTACGTGTCCAGGTTCACGAAAATTGATTGCACCTCATCGAGGCTGGCGTGCACGCGCTGCTTGATGGTCTCCGGCAGCAGCTCCTCCGCTGTGATGCTGTCCACCGTGGCGGAAAAACGGTGCTCATCTAACATGTGCAGCGCCAACTGTTTGCAGTTCACCGCAATTTTTCGGACATGATTACAGTAAACGCAATAGTACATGGTTGCCCCCACAAATACTTTCAGCAACTCCTTAAGCGGATACTTATCGAGAGGTCTATCCAAGGTGAGTTCTGTCGCCACTACCTCCTCCTCGGCAGGAATGATTTCCTTTCCTGGAGGAACGGAGTCTGCCGACGCGTCGGGTTGAGGTGAATTGGGGCGCGAGGGCGGCAGCTGTGGAGACAACTCTGTATCCGCAAGAACTGACGTCGCTGCTTCCTCGGGGAGTGTGTCGTCAACTGTCAACTTTTCGCTGCCGTCGCTATCAGAGGACTTATCGCTTGAAGAATCTTTATCGAGAAGTCCTTTTGGAACCCTCACTGTTAACTTAGGCACTCTATTCATAGGGTTAACATTGTCCAGTTTATTGTCGTAGATGGTGGAGTGCACATTATTGACAGTAGTAGACTGGGTCTGCTCTCTCGGAACGAACACTGGTGCACCAGGAGGTCTGTTAGGACGGACCTGAGGCTTTGGGATGCTTTCGGGTTGGACCGTAGAGTTAATAATAACCGGAGATAGCGCATTATTTAAACTTAATTTTAATTTTATACCAACATCCCTCTCTTTGTCGCTGGTAATGTTGTTATTTTCGTTTTTAGGAGGATCCACATCCATCCCAGAAGTATCTTCCGTGTCATCGCTGGAAGTAGACTCACGGTCTCGAGCACTGGAACTACTCCTCGCTATAGGTGCAGGTATAACCTTATCATCATGCCCATCTTCCTGCGTTGCGCGAGTTCCTGACGTTGTCAATAGTCGCAGAAAATTGTCAATATTTTCAAATGGTTTATCCATTATGTCAAATTTCTTGTTGTTGATAGCTTCTGATGTTAAATTACCAGATATATCAGATTTATGTGTTCCGTCTGCTGCAGCATCAATCAAAATATCAGAGGATGTTTTATGTTCTGTTATACTTTCTTCTGTAGTTGGAGGTGAAACTGCAGGTTGTGGCAGTTCAACTTTATTCGCATCAGGTTTAGTAACATCAGTCTTAGTTTCATTAATATCAGGGTCGGGACCAATATTTTCACAAGGTGCATTCACAGTCATTTCCTTACTCACTTTATGACTAATGAGAACAGGCGAAGGTGCAGTGCACTTGTGCATTGAAAAATTGTCTTCCTCAGTATAGAGTTTGTCACAGAAACAACACATAAGGTAGAAAGAGCCATCGTACTCAACGTGGAACTCTGCCTTATCCTTGAACGATCGTTCTATGATGCCGTGCTTGCCAACTAGATGTGAAGCGAGCTTTTCTGCCTTGGAGAACATGCCGAGACAGAATAGGCAAATGTGTCGGTTGTGGACTTCACGCATGTGCAGGAACAGGTTCCAGTTCTCATAGTAGGTGCTGCAGGCGGAGCACAGGTACACCTTTCTGGTGACGCGACCAGGCGCACCGTCCGCCCCCGCCGCCGCGCGCTCAGCCTCGCCACTGCCGCCGCTCGCCTTGCACTGACGTTGATGCTCTTTCAGCACCGGCAGCGACTTGAATGAGGTGGAGCTGCACTTGCGACATTTAAATTTCACTGTCGGCTGGAGGCCCAGCGACTGGGCATACTTCTTCAGCTGGGTCCCCTTCTCCGTTTTGCCCTTCCTGAGTGGAGGAAAACGTTGGTGTTGAGACTCTGGTTGAAAACGGCAGAGTGCCATTGATGGTGCTTGTGACACCATTTTTCCTCCAAATGCTCTTTTTTCGGCGATACGCTGCTTCGGAATGGCGCCGGAGAACTTGGTCTCGGTCTGTCGATCTTTGGCGTTACCAATCGGCATTATCGCACGATTTTTAGTGTTCCCGAAGTAACCACGAGGTATTTTAGGCCCAATACGTATTTTCAGGGGGTCCACTTTTCTGTCGGACGTGTCGAGTGTTTGGAGCGTGTGGCGGCCCTCCACCGCGCTAACATCGAGATCGTGTCCATTTGATGTCACACTCACAGAAAGTTCTGGGCGCAGCGACGCAAGAGCGATGGCGCGCGCCTCCTCTTCACTTCGCCGCGATTCACCTTCTTCTTCCATGCTTCTGAAAAATAGAACGGAATTGTAGTGTGAAACAAAACACGCCTTTACTTACTATTGTATAGATGGATGGTTACGACCGTTAGCTGCACTCTACTAACCAGTGAGAATTGGCGTTGTTGTTTCACACTAGCTAGATGCTTTTTGAAGTAATAACGCCTACTACGTAAACGACGGCGGACGCCGGCTGATGAGCGAGGAGTCTTGCCGTCATCTCGGGGTCGTAATGGCGTCTCCTCGCACCGCAGGACGCGGGGCAGGAACACTGTGTGTTAGTCCCTATTCTTGACAGCAAATACACTGGCACACAATACATTTAGCGGCGTGCGGCACGAAATATACGTCTAGCGCAAGGCGAACTGTTCTGGCCACTCTGACTGAATATTCCAAACATAAGCGTAAACGTAGAACGAGCAAAGCTGCGCGCACAAATTCCATTCCACTCCACCACCATGGACACAGACTAAATAGACCACGGATGATAGATAGATGAATTTTTTTTTTAATTAGATGATGGATGCATGGTGATGCCAGGTCCAACAATAAAAACGCCGAAAAAAATTACTAAAGTCTGAGTACATATGTACTAAAGTCTAATCTGGAAGGTTATGTATTATTTCAATTTTTAAAATGAACCATGATATCTACTTATGTAAATTCCAATACATGAATTTCACACACACTTCTCGTAGGTATTGTTTCGTGTCAAGTAATCTTCGAATCGATTATGTCTGTAGGTATTATTTACCTGATTGCGGTGCTCAGTTTTCATTAGATTTATGACCTACTCAGACAATTCTCCGCGGCGCGCGGCGGCGCGGCAGCATTGGAGTGCGTGCGGTACACTTACCCTTCTCCCACACATGTGCGCAAACATTCGTAGATTGTTCGAATGCTTGCACGCATGTGAGGGGCCGGCCGTCAAAAAGTTCGCACACTCACTCGCACATACATTCGCGAGTGTACTCGCGAATGTATTCGCGAGTGCACTCGCGAGTGCATTTGCAAACCCATTTGCGCTTAACGAAATTGACAGTGTTGTAGATTTTGTCGACCAGAGACGCTGCCATGGACGATAAGTTTATTAACGTGGTTGGGCAGTTTTACCTGTGTTCATATAATTACATTATGCAGCATGGAGCGGACGTTGTTGCTACTCCAATCCATATTGTTGTTGTTTACTCCCATCCCAACTGCCGACACGTGCGCCACCTTCGCAGTCGTGCGCGCAATGCAACTGACGATGCACTATGCATGCACGCGTGTGTGTTGTGTGGGAGAGACTACGCGTACGCGAATGTTCGAGGCTCGCGCTCTTTGATGTGCGTAAAAAAACCGACACAGTGCGGAAAGGCACGAATGTGATACTTAAAAACTTCGCGAGTGCATTGCATTCGCGAGTATCGTCGTCCTACACATGCGGGCTCGCGTATTCGTGCGCATGTGAAGGACCGGCATAAAAGAGCAAGAAAAATTGTTTATAGCATTGGATAATTACATAAATACCTACATTTCGTTAGCAGGGGGTTTTGTTGCTATTCTCTGCCAATACTCTTCCAGGTGAACGTTTTGTTCTTCGGGGTTAACATTATTTAGAAGATCCGTATAAAATGTCACTGACTGAACCCCGCAGAAATAAATATGGAAAGAAAAATCCATGTCCCTATATCTGGCAGCACTGCATAGTTGGCGTGGGAAGTGCTGCCAGAGGTGTGGAAACTGGAAAGTTGTATCCAGTGCGCCGCCTCAACATTAGGTTAGGTTTTTTTTTGAACCGCCAAAACATTGTGCAAATTAACCATAACCTAATGTTGAGGTGGCGCATGTTGTTTTTATTGTTACGTTTCGTTTCGAGCCATGGTCACGTGACATCTTCTGTCCGTCACAGCTGCGTCAAAGCTCTCCTGCGATGAAGAACGGGTTTGACACCTGACAGCTCTAGTGGCTCCTGCGCCTCCTAGATCCTACGGCTCGGGTTGACTCGGTGCGAAAGCGAACCAACTGAATCCAATATTCGTTTGGTCGTTTATGCAATCTGGTGGCTCAGTGGTAAAAGTGTAGGGTCTTTATTTTTTCGATCTCGACCATGGGTTCGTGTCCCTTTTGTCAAAGTTTGTTTTGTTTTGTTTTTTTGACGTGATAACGTCTTATAAATTGATGAACACCGGCTGCACGCACGAAAAAGTGTCACGTTCCATCTGAGCCTGTGTGTGCAAGCGAGAGCGCGTAACAAGCGATAGAGCGGTCGGCCACCTGAAAGACTTTATCCAATCCCTCGAATCCTTAATCCCGCAATACTTCGTTTGGTTCTTCGGCAAGTGATAAATAAATTGTTTAGGTGGTTTAAAAAAAAAAACCAGATATAGATATATATTAACCCTAACCTAATTTGAGGCGGTGCATGTCGTTTTTGTTACGTTTGTATTTCCGAAAATAAAGCTTTTAGGTGGTTATAAAAAAACTAAACACCCTAAAAAAATTTAAACAACCTAACATTGCAAAAAAGAAAAAAAAAATTGTGGGATTCGAACCCATGGTCCAAAAAATGCAAACCCTACACGCTTACCACTGAGCTAACAAATTACTTAGACGACCAAACGAATATCGGCTTCTGTTGGTTCGCTCCGGGCGAGGGAGTAGGAGGAAGGATTAGAGGGATTAAAAAAGTCTTTCATGTGCCGTACGCGCGATAGAGTAGAGAGAGAGGCACAATCACAATCGGCCCAAGGGGCAGTGTTGCCAAACGTACGGTAATTGCCGCATCGTACGGTAATCGAGGCTAGAAATCGACAAATGTACGGCGGCGTACGGCAGCGATAGGGGTGCCGTACGAAAAAATACGGTAATTCTTATAGCTGTGTTTCTTTATGACGTTATCACGTAAAACTATCGTCCGTAAACCGACTTTACAGACAACCAATTTTTTTTAAAGCAATGTTAGGGTGTTAATAATGGTTATTTTTTTTTTATCACCACCTAAGAAAGCTTTATTTTCGGAAATACAAACGTAACAAAAACGACATGCGCCGCCTCAACATTAGGTTAGGGTTAATATAGAGTTTCGCATTCTCAGTTTGGGAGCTACGATGCCACAGACAGACACACACACACACACACATACACTCACACACACACACGTCAAACTTATAACACCCCTCCGTTTTTTTCGTCGGGGGTTAAACAGGGTCACAGTGCGACAAGGCTTGAAATGAACGTGGATGACGTTTGTGCGAGGGCGCTGCTGGCTGCTGCAGCATCAGGGTTATCAATTTTGAAAATTTCCACACTAGGGGAAATATTTTCCTGAGCCGGTGCATGTCGTTTTTGTTACGTTTCGTTCGAGCCGAGTGTTCACGAAAGGAGCCAAAGGAGCCAGGAAGTCTTTCAGGTGTCGAACGCCAAGCCAAGCACTTGATCCCAGCAGCAAAGATTCTTTGGAGAATACCCAGCAGTATAATCAGGCAGAGCGTCAAAGATTAATTTATTTCTCAGTTTCATTTCAAAATAATGTTAGTTGTCCATTCCTGTGGTCCATTCGTGGATTCTGAAAAACGTAGTGGTTATAATAATATCTTTGCATTCTGACTTCTCTCTATCATTTGACGAAAAGTGAACGGAAAGTGCGTAGTCTGTGAAGTGTTCATGATAACTATCTAAGGAAATTGTAGACTGTATTTGAAATTATATTGAAAATACTTGATCGCATGGATAAGACCTGGCTCAAACAGGAACTAAAGGTGTGCAATTGGGTGGAGCGGTGACGGATGCGGTGGACGATGCGCCTGCACGATGATGTCTGAGCAGTTCCGCAAGGTGGAGCCCTACTCGCCTAAGTCGTCTCCGCGCGGGGCGCGCTCGCCCGTCGTGTCGCGGCCGGACTCTTCTGGCACGCTGAAGACCACGATCTCTCTAGGCAAGAACCCGAGCATTGTGCACAGTGGACCATTCTACTTGATGAAAGAGCCCCCGGGTGAGTCACCTGTCTGTTACTTCTAAAAGATAGTTATACAAAAATAACATTTCAAAACCTTTTGTACATACATTCAAAATACTCAAAAATAACAAGTAGCTTTCTAGATATTACTCTTCAAAAAAGAAAAAACAAAAATGTTTGTGAAACTGTACCTACCTTTCTTATTTTCTGAAATAATATATTCATTGCATTTAAAAAAAAAAAAAAAATTACTTACATTTCTGCCCAATTAAACAAAACGTTGTTTCGCTGTGCAGGAGAGTGCGAACTAACGGGGGCCAAGAACTTGATGGCCTACTATGGCCTCGAGCATTCGTACAGCAAGTTTAATGGTAAGAAGCTCAAGGAACAGCTGTCGTCGTTTCTGCCCAACCTGCCCGGGATCATCGACGGGCCGGGTCAGCAGGACAACAGTACATTGCGCTCGGTCATAGAGAAGCCCCCGATCGGAGGGAAGGAGCTGCTGCCGCTGAGCGGGGCGCAACTAGCGGGCTTCCGGCTGCACCCGGGACCGCTGCCGGAGCAGTATCGCTACGTCAACACTGCGCCCATAAAGAAGCATCGCAACAAGCACAAGAAACACAAGCACAAGGACGGCGCGCCGCCCGGCCAGGACACACAGATCACAGGTCTCTCTTTCTCTCTTTATCAAATTTTTTTTTACGTTTCCGTATCCCGTACGGAAGCCTATTACTAAGCCTACGCCGTCTGTCTTGCCGTCCGGCCTTCTGTGCTACTGCTGTATCTTTGGAACCGTAATAGGTAGCCGGTTGAAATTTTCATAGAATATGTGTCATTATGGCGGATATAACAACAAATAATAAAAAATAGAAAAAGCGAAAAATTAAGGGGGCTTCCCATACCAGAAACATGTTTTTATTTTTTTTTTTTTTTTTGTGGTGCGGTTACCTCGGTGTGCGAATCCGACTCGCACTTGGCGTTTTTTTTATAGTAAGCACAACATGTGGCACCTAGCCACAGATAAGGTGTCTAGCGACGCCCATGGACATTTGGTCGCATGCGGTGGCTGCAAATGCCATGCCGGCCTGACAGGTGCCCATTCATGCCTCTCTTGAAGGACCCGACACTTTAGTTGGGGGGAAATGTGTTGGCAGAGTGAGCGTTCCTGAGTTTATTAGTTTATTTTATTTTGCCTCCCAACACATTTAAATTAAATGTAAGGGATATTTAATATAAGGGACGTCACGCATTCCCGGGGAATTGTCGCCGTGCGTGCGAAATTTGGGAACATAAACTCAAATGTTTTCCTAAATAATGAAGATTGATCAATGAAGTCTTTTGGCACGTAAAGCTAATTAAATTATCTACAATGCGATGTACAAGTGAGGATTCACTTAATTAGAAGCACTGACTAACGGATTTTCTTAACTCCAGGGTAAAGAAAACACGCCTGACATTTTTTTCTGAAATGTTATTAAACTAAAATTTACTAATACCTTACACAAATTATATATCATTGTCTAGGAGAACGCTGATACTAAAAAGCCACAAACATTAAAAATATGAGACTTTAATCCAATGCACAAATAATTAAATAAAAACCAGGAACCTTGATCCTAAGTATAGGTGCCGGCACGAGTTTATAGCGCTGGGCGAAAATGGAGAGCTCACTTTTTCGGTCTGTTTGGCATAGTGAGGGAGGCGCAGCGGGAGAGGCGGCCGGCGCCGACCGTCATTGGTTATCAAAGTCTCCGCCCACGCCCCGCGTACTGCTCACGTCCTTACTCATGATCAGGCTTGGATTTCGTACAATAATTATCCTATTTATTCTGTAATTACAACGGTGGAACTTTTTTTTAAATAATTTGCATAATATTTTTTAGAAAAATTAAGAACACTTATTATTTATAGATATTTCTTCCATTAAATTGTCGTTCCATGGAGATATGGAAGAAGATGGTTGCGGTTGGATGACGGAGGCACTCGTAGAAGGCACTTCATCATCGCCAGAGACTTCTATATATCAGATAGATATCACAAGATAGACTCAATCCACGCTCATAGGGAGGTCAGTCTACAAGCAGGAGTATGGATGAAGACGCGCTACGATCGGAAGGCCAACGACCATGCTTTTGAAGACGGTTTCCAAGTGTGGTTACATAATCATGCACGTCGAGAAGGAAAATCTCCTAAACTACAGCCCAGATGGGATGGACCATACACGGTGGTTTTTTTTTTATGGAAACTGACACTGTTGACTACATCACCTACAACGTCCGTGATGTCAGCCCATAACACCGGGTGAACTAGGTGCCATGTCAGTGTTTCCCCCTTTGATCGTGCTGGCTACACTGAACTGGTCGGAAAACACAAACTATTTACATAGCCGTTTAGACCGACGTTTCATTCAGTGCGGTGGTACCAAACCGGGCGGGTTAAACCCTACCACCAAGTAAGATTAGGAGGGAAGGGACCTACAGTTTTACGAGGAATCCGAACCTCGGTCAGCCTCCAACGGTCAGCGGTCACCCATCCAAGTACTGACCGCACCCAGCGTTGCTTAACATTCAATAGCGACAGTTGACTGTCTGCACCACTGAGCTATCGGTGGTTACCCGTATCAATGATGTCGGTTACCGTATACGAAGGAATTCAAGGAGCAAACCCAAAATTGTGCATGAGGACCGACTGGCTCAGTACCATGGGTCAAATTATGTTCGGGATGAACGTAATTGAGCGGGAGACGATGTCACGAAAACCTAAAGTTGTGATGTATGAAAAATAAGAAAGCTGTCAAAAAATGACAGGTAGTGGGTTGTCATAAAAAATGCGATAGGAAGTTTGGCTATGTAAAAAGTGTGGCATATTTGGTATTTGTGTTGGCCACACTGGCTCCCTCTCCGCCGCCTCCCCCCTCGCCAGTGACCGTGGGACGGTACGACGGATAAGTTCGTGTATGTGATTATGTGGCTGATTATAATATTCAAAGCAACTGTGAGTGTTTAATTGTATCACAAGTACTACCCGAGGCGAGCTGAATCACAGACGGTGCTATCCCTACGCTGAGGTACAGCAACTGGCGACGAGGATGGGATCCAGTGTGGCCAACACAAATACCAAATATGCCACAAAAAGAACAGTAAAGAGTTTCAAGTTTCATTTTATATCCGGCCCCAGTGCACGTAACAGTATTGTCTGTGTGTGTTGCCATTTCGTTCCATAGACATATTTCAAATCAAATCAAAAACGTTTATTGCACATAAAATCGTACAGAAGGTAGTACTTAATGCCTACAGGCATTTTCCGCCAGCCTACCCTTTTTACATATAAAAGCCAGGGTAGGTGCAACAAAACATAGTCTTAGATAAAAGAAAAATAGAAAAACAAAGATTTATATATATATATACATATAATAACCATAGTATTATACTCTGGGGAAAGATAATTTCATCAGCTATTGATCTATCTCAGTCTTTAGGAAACATTGTCTGAAATAGTATTTATAGTATTTCGGACAATGCTATAGCTCTAACCACACTGAATGAAAGACTAGTTGAAACGGCTATGTAAATAGTTCATGCTTCGCATCTAGTTCAGTGTAGCCGGCACGACCAAAGGGGAGCACTGACATTGCACTTAGTTCATCAAGGTGTTATATTTCCATAAAAAAACATCTTCATCGTAGTATCAACTTTTGCAGCGGAATAAACCTATCAAGGCTGGTGTCATACTCATGTGTCTAAAAGGAAATAAGTTGCATACTAGAACTTGCTAATACTACAAACTTACTATTCATATACCAATGCATGTGTTGTGCTATTGTGCATGAGGACCGACTGGCTCAGTACCATGGGTCAAACTCGGGACGAACTCTTAAATGTAACCACTTTTAAATGTAAAAAAAGTACTAGACTGTAATATGATACAGTATCAGGTCCTTCAAGACGGGCGGAATACGCACCTGTGTGGCCGGCATGGCATTCAGATCCTCGCATACGAGCGATACAGTAGTGGTGGTTCAACGCCACATGTCACACTTTCTATAAAAGAAATGTGAATGGTTTTGCATTTAAAAGTGTGTATCCAAAGTTACTAGCATTTCACTACAAGAAGGCACCAGACACCTACTTATAATAACTCATGTTTCAGATGCGTCCAATCCAGACACGTATGAGAAGAAACACAAGAAACAGAAGAGGCACGACGAGGACAAGGAGCGGAAAAAACGTAAAAAGGAAAAAAAACGGAAAAAACAAAAACACAGTCCCGAACACGGCGGTGGCCTCACTCCCAGCCAACACACCGCCACCTGACGCTCCTCGCTGCGAGCCGCCGCCACCACCACCGCCATCTCACCACCGGCACCATGTTCTAGGCTCCAATCTATAGCTCTAACCACAAACAATTCAAAAGGATAATCATCAGTCATTATTAGTCAGTCTGGATTAGGCAGAAAGTCACCCCAACTACAAACAAGCATAATCAGCAACTTGTTGAGCACGTGAAGGTAGACTTGGTATCCATTCACCGAGCTGGTGTCTCAAACCAAGCGAGAATACCCCGGCCGGACCTGAATGGTATGGGACTCTATATAAGGTCTTTTTCTTAACTGACGAGGCGTAAAGGGGATGTTCTGTATCGGAAATAGATAATATTAAAATTATAAAAAAGGGGGTAACATTTTATATTTTATTAAATATAAAAAAAAATACTAACAGACTCTCCTGGACATATTAAACACCTTTTGCTAAGAAATTATGTTTCTATTTCTAACAATTACTGAGATAATAATTGTGAAAGTTTATTAAAGTTCGAAATTCGCCAACGGTTATTGAACTTTGACCTTGGCACAAATTCGGGCAGGCGGCGCGCGCGGCAATCTCTTGTTGCGCGGTTGAGCGTGGGTGGAGAGTTGAGCGGACATTGCATAGGTACTACCCTCCAACCCAGCCCCCCGTCTCAGAATGGAAAGGAATTCGACCTTGCGTAGCGGCGGCGGCGGCGTACAACAAAACAAAAAAACTTCGGACGTGCGCTCGCCACCATTAGCTAATAGTTGCGCGGGACGCAGACTTCGCTTCGGGATGCTTCGGGATACGAAACGATAACGTGCATTCACCTACCCGGCGCGGCGGCAGTGATTGCTCCATACATACGTAAGTTTTTTTTTTTACAGAAAGAGCGTCATGTGGCGCCGAGCCACCCATAAGGTGTCTAACGACGCCCATGGACATTCGGTCGTATGCGGGGGTTGCGAATGCCATGCCGGCTTGACAGGCGCCTATTCACGCCCCTCTTGAAAGACCTGAGACTGTACTTGGGGGGAAATGTATGGGCAGGGAGACCGTTCCAGAGTTTACCGGTTCTGTAGAGGAAAGATGTGCAGAACCGGTTAGTACGCGACCGGGGTAAGTCCAGCATGTAGGGATGCATACCCTGCCCGCTGAGCGTGGTGCGGAGGTGGAAAAGGGACGACGGGATCGCGTTAAACAGCTCCTCCGAGCACTCCCCATGGAATAAGCGATAGAACACACTTAGTGAGCCGACATCCCGGCGAAGTTACAGTGGTTCTAGATCGCGGGACACTTTGGGGTCACCCACTAGTCGCACGGCTCTACGCTGGATCGAGTCCAGAGGCGCAAGCTGGTAATTGGCAGAGCCATCCCACAGGTGCGAGCAGTACTCCAAGCAGGACCTGATCTGCGATTTATACAAAAGCAGCTTTTGGTCCGGCGTGAAGTACCGTCGCACCTTATTGAGTATGCCCAGCTATTTAGAAGCCAGCTTGGCCTTGTCCTCGATATGGCGACGAAAGTTCAGGTCGTGCGACAGCTCGACTACGAGGACCCCGAGGTGGTCGCTTAAATTAAGCGACGTGCCTTGGAAGGGAGGTGCTGGTGTGAACGCCGCTCTCCTTGCACTGAACTCGCAAGCTTATGTCTTGGAAGCGTTGAACTCGACCAAATTACTTCGACCCCATTCGGAAATGGAACCGAGTGTGTGCTCGAGTTCAGACACAAGACTTCGCCTCTTCTCATCCACAACATTCCGACTGGCTGAAGGGTGACTGGTGTAGGATCCGTGTGCCGTACTGTCGTCCGCATAACAATGTATGTTGCCCAGAGGCAACATATCATTGATATGCAGAAGAAACAGTGTGGATGGAAACACAGATCCCTGTGGTACACCAGCGGTCACTGACATGGCGTCCGACGAGCAACCGTCCACTAGGACCTGAATGCTACGCCCGTGTAGGAAGTCGGCGACCCAGTCACAGAGGCCAGAAGGAAGTCCGTAAGCCGGCAATTTGCCCAAGAGCGACTTGTGCCAAACCCGGTAAAATGCCTTGGAAATGTCAAGGCCAATTGCCAAGGATTCACCATGACCTTCTAGCGATTCCCCCCAAAGGTGAGTGACGTACGCTAGGAGATCACCAGCAGATCGTTTTGGCCGGACCTATGCACGCTATCCGACTTCCGATCAGCTCATTGCACGTTATTGAAATTGTAAAGTAAGCCCAAAGAAATTACTAATGTGTGTCAAGGCCGTAGTTCAATAACCGCCGCGTAGCACAGATAATGTGCGAAGTTACGTAGGTAGGTAAACTTTAATAAACCTTATACAATCATTATCTCAGTAATTGTTAGAAATAGAAACATAGTTTCTTAGCAAAAGGTGTTTAATATGTCCAGGAGAGTCTGTTAGTATTTAATTTTTTAATATTTAATCCTACTAATATTATAAACGCGAAAGTTTGTGAGGATGGATGGATGGATGTATGGATCTTTGTTCCTCTTTCACGCAAAAACTACTGAACGGATTATCGCGCTATCTTTCAATATGCCAGAAGGAATTATGTCGCGCGGCGCACCGCGGAAAGTCGCGGGGCGGGGTGGAGTGGCGCGGGGTGGTGCGCGACGGCGCGGGGCGGTGCGCGCGGGGTACGGAGCAGAGCGGGGCGCCGCAGGACGGCGCGGGTCGGCGCGGGACGGCGTGGAGCGGCGCGGAAAGGCGCGGGACGGCGCGGGGCGGCGCGGAGTGGCGCGAATTTCACGCGAGTGAAGCCGCGGGCAAAAGCTAGTAAAATATAAAAATGTTACTTACCCCCTTTTTTTTATAATTTTAATATCATCTATTTCTGATACAGAACTTCCCCTTTACGGTTTGTCAGTTAAAAAATAACCTTATATATGAATTTCTGAATAGTATAGGTGACACTTGTGCCGTTTTTGAACCGAGATAAAGTACACCGGGCCCACTCCCGGCGCTACTAGTCTGGATAAATATTTCCACCCTCGTCTAGGTATTGTAACCGTATCCTACATTGACGGCCGTAGACAGGAAAACGGGAGTGTGGTAAGACCACCCGCCAGGTGGG
Source organism: Nematopogon swammerdamellus (assembly GCA_946902875.1). Lineage (NCBI taxonomy): Eukaryota > Metazoa > Arthropoda > Insecta > Lepidoptera > Adelidae > Nematopogon > Nematopogon swammerdamellus. Next base: position 9,888,824 of record OX336335.1, on the reverse strand, counting down.
TTGTTGTTGTTTTTTGTTTTGGTTTGGGGTTGGCTCTAGGCCTGCAAACTAATCCCGCTTGGTTGGGGACCTTCGTGCAAAACCCCGCAGTCTCCAGCTACCCCTGCCAGCCTATGTCTTTAATGGAAGCCACAAGTCGACCGGGGTGTCTGCAGGCCGCTTATCCCTTAGTCGCCTTTTACGACATGCACGGGTAGAGATGCAATGGGACTATTCTTATTAAGTACCGACCCCACACAGTACCCGCCAAGTGGGACGCTGACATCAAAGACATCGGCGAAAGCAGTGGTTCCATACCAATGAAGGCCGGGAGGATTGGAGGAAAATTGGAGTGGCGTATGTTCAGCAGTGGACGCTTACACACTGACTGGACTGTCTTGGTATTGAGCAAGAATAGCCGCATTTACCTTGCGGCGTTTCCAACCGTGCTAACCAGGCGAGCGCGGGGAAGCGGGGAAGGGCCTGTTATGTTGTAGATAAATGGCGATGAACTATATTATTCAGTTTAATTTGTCTCGGTACCAATTCAATGCTCCAATAGCAGTTGTATCCTTTTGAATTAATTTATATTTTTATATAGGTATATGTGGCGCATTCTGTTTTGGCGTCAGAGGTTAATTACAAGTGAATTCCCTTAGGTGTCTGTAATTGTGCTATAACTCAGATAAAAAAAAAATACAACAACAAAGTAAATTTAATTGATATGAATGTCACAGCTGTATGTAGGTGCAACACTCATTAAATGCATTATACCAGATTATCATTAAAAATTGATTAATTTGTAAAATATATTTGTTTTCTTTATCCTTTGCACTGTTGTGCCACCGATGGAAGATACGACTCTAGCTAGGACACCATTTCATAATACCTTCATTAGTTTATTTTTGTGGATAGGGTAAGGATAGACAATTCATAAAATGCACTATGATGCTCCAATTGATTAGTTATAAAAGATGTGATTACCAAATAATCTTACTCTTCTGAGTTTGGATACCACAATAATAGGTACATAGGTATGTACACGTACAGTGTACGTGTACATACCTATGTACGTCGTACATGTACAATAAAGTTTGGAAGAACTACAATATGCACCTATATTGTAGTTCTTTAAATTATATTAAATAATCATGTAAATGTACATTGCACCAACCGAAAATGGTGTCCATTTAGCTAATCTCTATTTAACTAAATTTGGTTTATTCGTGTGTTAACTCCATGTACTCCATCTCTATCCCTGTCGGCCATGCGGTAGACAAACACAGCAAAATTTTCCAATCGCTGTCAGTCCTCCCGTAATATTTCTTTGAAACAAACACCTTGTAACACAAACATAAAACCACCGACAGCAGTGTTGCCTAATCAGCTCTTTTAGAGCAAGATTTAGCTCTAAATCTTAGCAGTCAGTTCAATACATAACCACACGCTGTATCCCGACAATCGGGGTAAGCAGAGTAATCGGTGTTGTGCTGCAAGAACTAAACCACGGCACAACACCGACCACCACGTTTAGCAAAATATTAGGACAAAATAACTATCAAGCAGCAAATAGATAAGCACGAAACCCCACCTTCTGCATAACTCGGTGGAGGGACCGTGCCAAGGTGAGAGGTGGCTAATTGTCGCTCTTTAGCACGGCATCTCGTCCTTATCCCTTAGTCGCCTTTTACGGCATGCATGAGGAGAGATACAGTGGGCTATTCTTTTTAAGTACCGACCCCTCTGTATATTTTCGAACTCATTTGGCCCATTTCATAAATGAGGAGTTGGCAACACTGACAGCGGTCCAGTGTCAGTTTGACATTTGCTAATTCCTGTTTAGCGAGTTAAATGGGCATCGACTCCCATTTAACTTTAAATACAATTAGGGTTGCACTAATTGACCCACAACAATGGTGCCTCTAGCTGGACACATTTCGACTTTAATTCTATTTAGTGCACTAAACTGTATTTAGCGTCTAAATAGTTTGGTGCAAGTGGCCCTAAGCATTGCACATCTAAATGTACTGATCGTTTCGCCCACGCTCCCCGTGCAGCAGGTTAAACATTGTACAATTTTAGATTTTTTTTTATTATTTACAGCTAGGTACTTGCTATCGGTCTTTTGACCATAAGCAGGCTTTTTCGGCATCATGTTGTAGGTGTTGTGTTCCAGCGATCAGCTACCTTCATTGTTACCAGCCCCGATTATTTAATTCCAGGACATTGTGCCTCGAGCTGCACTGCTAACGGGTTTACAACTTGGCGGAAAACACAAAGGCGACTAAGGGATATGACTCCCTTCTTATATCACTAGGCCATTACCATTATTACCATTATTAACCCTACCAGGTTTAACCCGCCCGGGTTGGTACCACCGCACTGAATGAAAGGTCGGTCGAAACGGCTATGTAAATAGTTTGTGTTTTCAGTCCAGTTCAGTGTAGCCGGCACGACCGAAGGGAAGCACTGACGTGGCACCAAGTTCACCCGGTGTTATGGGCTGACATCACGGATGTTGTAGGTGATGTAGCCAACCGTGTCAGTTTCCATAAAAAAAAAAAATTAAAAAAAAACATGATTTTCCAACATGAAGTGGTAGTAAGCTCGAGCTGCGCTCATTTATTTCTACCATTACAGTGGGGACTTCTAAGTATTTGTGAATTTACTGTTTTAGTGAACCAAGGCATCTGGCCAATTTTTTTGAGTACCTATGGCATTCTGGTACCTTTGCAGTATTTCTACGTTGGGAGTTGCTGAGTTTCAGTAGAGGTTTATATACACGGTGAACAAAAAACCTGTCGAACACCCGAAGGCAGGAAGTACAGAAGTTTCAGATACTGAATCGGATAGGCTAGTTTTTTTTTAAATTTATATGCAAATATACCCTTTTTCAATTATTCCTAAGTATCAAGATGTCTATAAATAACAAAATTATGTCTGCATGCCATCATAAGAGTGATGTGAAGTTAAACCCTACTACCATAATATGGTAGTAGGGTTTAACTTCACGTGCTTAAGACATATTATGTCTTAAAAGCACGTGATATTAGTTTTCTAGGTACCTACCTAGGTAATATTCTAAAACTTATTAGGTATACAAAATAATAGTTTGTTGCACACTAACAGACTTCAAAGCACTTACCGACTTCATTTTCAGTACAGAAGAAAAAAAAAATTAAAATCGGCAAATTATTTTACAAAGAATTTCACTAAAGACATATGAACGCGCTCTCTGCTTCACTTCATTCTAAGCCGCCTCAAGATAATTTAAGACACTGGCGGCGAGACGGGCGGCGCGCCGCCGCCGCCGCCTTGGACGAAGTAACTAATAAGTAATCTGTGGCCTTGGTGCCACGTCAGTGCTTCCCTTCGGTCGTGCCGGCTATAGTCAACTGGACGGAAAACACAAACTATTTACATAGCCTAAGTGGACGTATCTGCACTTGCATCGAGTACTTGCTCGACGCATCAACCGGGCATTTGTGAGATGTCGAGCTAGCATTTGTGCAGGTTGTAAACAATTTGAACATCTACTTTAACAGGTTAATAAAGACCAATTACTTCAAGTGTTTATTTTATTCCAATTCGTAGTTGGTAGAACAGTTATCAAATTCCGAGGTCCTTTTGCAGTTAAATAACAATATCTCATAAATTATTGGGCAAATCGGTAAGTGATGTACCATTTTAAAAACTACGTTAGATGGGCGTATTTTTGTTGCATAATGCCACTTTAGTGTATTTATTTTTTTTTCACCGCGAAGGGCCAAACTCAAGGGATGAGGCTGAAATTTTTTTAACATGTGGCTCTTAAGTCGTTTTACAGCTAAACAAGATTAAATATGAAAAAATTAATTATACCGTGTGAAAGCCTTACATTTGAGGAATATTTCACAAAAACTAGATTTAAGAAAATCTTACATTTGTACTTGTGGCATTTAAAAAAATGAGCTGAGGGAGAAAATTTTGGATTTTTACAAAAATGACAATATCTCAAAAACTAAGCCATTTTTACTAAACCTAAAATTAGATATTCTGAGAGGTAATTAGCAGCCCTATCTCCTGTCAAAGGATTATCGTCGGTTTTTGGGACACCCTATATACATACATGCGTACCATTTCGCTCTCAACCTTCCTAAAACATTCTACCGCCCGTGACTGCCAGGTTCGCGAGCGCCGGCCTTGACATAAACTCAAATATTGACTAATGAAGTTAGATCAATAAACTCTTTTGCCAGATAAAGTCAATAAAATTACCTAAAAATCGACATATCGCACAAGTAGATCAAAACTCAGACAAGTCAAAAAAAACACTTTTTTCAGTATGATACAAAAACGTGTAGCTCCATTTTTTTCTTAGAAAACCTAATCAATCAATGACACATTCAGAACAAAAATACTTTTATACTGACTTTATTTCAGGATTGGGCCTGATGTCCAACATATATTTCACACAAATAAAATTTTTTGACTTGTTACATAATATGTGGAAACATTTTTTGAAAAAAAAAAAAACAAATATTTTTTTAGATTGTCACAGTTTTGTTGGGTAATTTTAAGAGTTATTTATATTTTATTTGAAAGAAAATAGTCAATACATTCATAAAAACTGTAACCAAAGTCCTAAAAACAATTTACTGGTTGGAGCCAAAGATATATTATGTACTAGCGTACTAGATGAATCACTCGGCCAACTAACATGTTCCACCGAGTTGCGGTTCACGATCCTCAAGTCTCTTAGTCGAGCGCGAGAGGCCGCAGGGCGCAGTCGTCGCCCGCCTACTGCGATCGCGCCTCGCCTACTTTAAACTAATACATTTACACATCTTCGTCGATGCGAAGGTGCGATGGCGAATCTGGAGATGAAGTGTTAGAATGAAAAGACAATATGCACAACGACGCACGAGTGCGATCGTTCTCCCTACCCCTTGCCTTTCTCCCGCACGCTTTCCGCCCCGCGCGAGCCCCCCACACCGGCCGCCAGACCGTCTCCCGCCCCGCGCGCGCTCCCCTCTTCCGCTTGACTCGGCGCTCCGCCTCCCCGTTACCTTACCCCATACCTCAGGCGCTGGAACACCGCTTCTCTGTATATTTCTTCGGAGCGATAACTCTATATAACATTTCCTCAAAGGTTGGAGCTTTCATTCTGTACTTAGTACCAAATAGGATGGACTTTTTTATGCCACTTAGATAAAGATAGCAAAGGTAAATTAAGTTTTCCTACAGTTTTACCAAACTACTGTTAGGAAATAAAAGACATTCTAAATAGCAAAATTTATTTGTAGTATCCAATGTTGTTTTATAAATACCAAATGTCACAATTGTGATGAAATATTAAACAAAATAATAAATAATGCAGCACCAAAATACATGCAAACACTACCTACGATGTAGGTTGACTATTATGTCTTCACAATAACACAGGTGCTCGCAACATCAAAGAGAGATCACAATAATTATCTACGGCGCACTATCACTACTTACCTCTGCAGAGGAAAGGCAGACACAGTTGCACAACCTGCTTTACCTATAATCATCAAAATGTATGAGCATCGGCGTTTGTTCTTAAATATTATGAAAATAAAATTGCTTATAATGTGATGGATGTGGCACATATTAATGCATAGGTAACAATAAAATATATTGCGAAGATGTCCTTATCTGTGACTACAACATTTCATCAGAGTAACTTTGCAGATATTATGGAAATATGCTTTGGTGTGAAGGTTTTTAATATTGTTCTTTTTTTTCAAAGTTATTTAAAACACATTTATAGGTAGGTAGTTAGGCAAACAGGCATTAAGCCTTCACAAACTAAAGGGTTTTCCAATAGGGACAGGTAGATTTTGACAGTTCATGGTGGCCATGTTGTATTATCTGTTACAAATCACCATGGAAAGTTACAGTGTTGCGCAACATATGCAAATGATACTTTATTATCAAAATGGATGTTCTCTTGTGGCAACGATGCGCGCGTTGCGCTCATTTTACGGTTTACCATGGTCGTCCTTCCCAGTCGACTATTCAACATTTGCGATTTGACTCCGTTAGACTTTTTCTTGTGGGGTTTGGTCTATGCCAATAAGCCGCAAACGACTGTTGCTCTCAAAGTCAACGTAACCCGTGCTATCGCTCAAATTCAGCCTGATCTATGCGCCAGAGTTATTGAAAATTGGACCTCTCGGTAATGTGTGCCACCCAGCGAAGCCACGGCGGCCCTTTGAACGATGTCATATTCCACACAATGTCATTGATAGGCCTTTCAAATAAAACAAACAAACAGATGATATCCCACACACAACTCAATTTTTTCTGTTTACTGCTATTTGTCTGCAAGCTGACATTCATCGGGTACTGTGTTCATCCACACTTCCATGTACTACCTGGTTATTTAAAGGGAATTGAAAATGCACGTTCCTATTTGCCTTTCGCTCACGCAGTATTGCCGTCTAAAGAAAATAAAGCAATTGTTCCAAGACAAAAATTTGTAAATAAAAAAAACGATGCAAAAAAAATTTATGCTGACTGTACAACTGTAAAACGCCGCCATTTTCAATCCCTTTAAATAACCAGGTTATAAAGTTCTCACAGGTTACTTTGTGAAAGATCTTGAGGTGATCTTCTTTTCAGTCTGGTGAAAACTTTCCTAGGCTCATTTCCTTTCCATCAACTCGGTTGCTAGATTGTCTGCCTATCTCGAGTTTTTTTTTATTGGAACCGCTGTCGCATTTCAAGATTTGAATTGGCTGCAGTGGCCCACAGCTACAGTATTCAAGGATTTGGACAAGTAGGTATAGTAGAACCAAGTAGGTAGTATATGAGACTAAAGAATTGAAATTTACGGCTCAGCAGCCAGAATAGTTTTCTGAGCAACTTTGCTGCATGCGAGATACCATGTGAACAGCTGTCATCAACAAACATCTCCAACAGAACATCGTTGGTGTGTTGGAGAGCTGAGCTCATCACGCTTCCCTGCGGCACACCCGCTTGAATGTGCGGCTGGTTATATCTTCTCCTTGCTTCACGAATAGGCACTTCGCCTATTATCTAGGTACCATTTTTATAAATTCGTAATAATTTATTGGCTTAGTAAATATAATAAGCTTAAATTATGTCCCTTTGGTGGCTGTGAGCAATAAACCTCATTCGTTTGTGGCCCCTCCACACCTAGAATGATATTCTACCGATTTGAGCAACACCAGCATGTTTATCATAAATCTTTATTTTTGCAATTTTGTAGCAAGAACTAAGTTCCCTCACGGGTTTTCCCATACAGCTCATATCATGATACTGTTGCAGATATAAAATAAAGTTGTGAAGCCAGTTTGATCTAGGAATTGCAAAACAGCATGGATACTACAAGCCTTCTTGCCTGACTATTCAATGATTTCATAATAGTTAGGGAGCTGGTGAGCAAAATTTCTATATGATTTGCTCAAGTGTAACAGCACATCAATAATTGTTCAAGTGGCAGACATTATTAACATTGATAATTGTACCTTATGAAACATTATGCCACCGTGGTAGCAGTTGTCAATTGGAAGCGCTTCAAAGTTGAAAAAAAAAAGGTAGTAAGTACTAGTTATATGATTTGCTCATGTCTGCCTCTGAGGCTGATCAGAATTGTTCTGAAAACGAAGACAATCGAAGAGGCAGACAGACTTTTGTAGTAATAAATTAATGTATTTAAAGTTTTTTTTTATTTAAACAAGTTTATACAAAGTGCAGAGCTTTTGGTGCGTTGTCAATTGACAGGGCATAAAAAAAAAGGTGTGCTATATCATGTGATCATGTCTTCCTCTTGTTTAGATTTTAAAAAATTAAAGGAATCTATGAGACCGACATCCAGGCCTCGTGTACTACGAATGCAGACCATTGAATTATATATTTTTTTTAATTTGACTCTCGCGCCCATCAACAAGTAAAAAAATCTCAACAAGAACCATGAGCAAATCAGTAGCCTTTTTTACAACTAAGGCCCACATGCACCAACACGAATTTAGAGTTAAGTAGCGAATTATGGATTTAAACGCGGTTCCCACAGTCAACGGGTGCTAGCTTAACGAGTTAAACTGGTTTATATAGTTAAATTCGTGTTGGTGCAAGTGGGCCTTAGTCCTTAAAATGCCCTGGATGTCTGCCTCATGGATTTTCTTTGTTTTCTGGATGATTTTGACTATCAGCCCATAGGCAGAATATATGAGCAAATGATACTAAATTAAGCCCTTTTTTTACAAACTTAAGCGCTTTAGCACAAAAATGCAGCGACGTAGGGCCTTGCTAATTTGGGCATGGCTAAATTGTGCCTCTCACTCTAACAATGCGCGTTTTATTTTATTATGAAGAAATTATACAACTTATAAAAAAATCCTCTGGGAGAAAGATGTATGATAAAATTATTTATGCTTTTCTATAAAAATATTTGGTACTCCACATATAATAATAAAAAAATAAAAAAAACATAATGTATAAAGCGACCGATATCGGCCGCTCCAACGGCAAAAGGTTAATAAACTTTTAGTTTTTTTTTTTTCAATTATTATATGTGGAGTACCAAATTTTTTAATTGGAAAACATTAATAATTTTATCATGCATGTTTCTCCCAGAGGATTTTTTTATAAGTTGTATAATTTCTTCATAATAAAATAAAATGTATGAAAAACGCGCATTGTTAGAGTGCGAGCGCACAATTTAGGCATGCAGACCCTTAAATGAATGGACCAAAGGGCTTCGAAAGATTGTGGCTTGGTCATCATTTTGAAAAAAAAATCAAAACAAAGGGCAGCGATGACACCTCAATAAATCGATAGGGGATACATAGACTAACATAAAATGTTACATATCATTACTTCCTAAAGTGTCACGTCACCGAGATAATTGGAGGTAAAAATGGCAATACGGTCAGTTCGTTTTTACAATTAAATATATTTTGTTATTACTCATATTAACTTAACTAAAAGTATTAAAGTAAGTATTATTAAAGTATTAGTATTTTACCAAAAGTACTAGATTATGCACTGTTTATGAACTTTTATATAATAAAAATATAAAACACCTATCTAATATGAATTGGAAAAAGATAATGGAAAATCAGCAGCAATTTAGTAAAAATAATAGATAATATTCGGGAGAATATTATTGTGGAAATCCAAGATATGATATCTTCAAATGAAATGAAAATATACTTTATTGTACACCATTGTATAAAAAGGTTACAAAAGGCGAGTTTAATGTCTTGCGGCATTCTTTACGAACTAACCTTTGGGACATTATTATTTCAAACAAAACAGCTTTACTCACAGTGTTTTCCGAGCTATGTGGCTCGGAAAATACCGTGGTTTTGTTTTAAATAATAATGTCTAACAACCACGGTAATTTAAAAACCCATATAACCTTTGGGATGTGAAAAACACGTAGGGGCGGACAATGCAGTACTAAAGAGGGAACTGTAGTATGAAATATAAATACACACATATACGAATAATTGTACAATGATACATACAATCAATATAAATCCTTACATATACATAATTACATATATACAATAAGAAACATAAATATTATAATATACCTACATCAAATCTTGAATTTTAACAAAAAATAAGTCAATAGAGCGCAAAACAAGCTTAAATATTCCATACTTATTTAAAAAACTTTATTTTACGGTAAAGTGAATCAAAATAGTAAGAAACACGGGATGTGATCATAACCATACTATTATTTATTACATAATACTAGTCTTTAGTACATTTAATTGTAGACATGTACTGGCCATATTGCGATCTTTACCTTTAATTATCTCAGTAACGTGACACTTTAGGAACTAATAACATGTAATATTTTATCCTTGTCTATTTATTCGCTATCAATTTATGAAGGTTTTATCGCTAGCCTTTAATTTGATATTTTTTCAAAATGGCCGCCGTCCCAAGCCACCATCCATAGTAAAATATTCTAACCCCTTTATTTGTATTGATATAATACCCTCTTGGCTTCAGAAGAAAAAAGAAAAAAAAATAAATTATAGATTTATTTATTTATATTTAAGAAAAAAAATATAAATAAATAAATCGCAAATTGCGATTTCTATTAATTTTTCTTATGAGAACAAATGCGAACCTTTGCCTTTCCTATAGAACACACTTTTAAAAATATTCCCAGATATTAAGAAAACAATTATTTTGACATCAGCCATTTTTTTTATACCTACATAATCTCTGGCAGGATGGTAAACTAGTTTATAGTTTAATGTTATTTAGAATGCGTTATTAATATTCATGATCTACACGTCGATGTATCATTCGCAAAGGCGGCAATTTTAGGTTAGAAAAATTGGAAACATTTTTTTGGGCATTTGGTTTTCCTGGAGTTCAAAAAATCACTCTGTGCTTCTAAATAAGTCAATCCTCACTTTTTGTACACCGTTTTGTGGATAATTTCATTGGTTTCAAGTGCAAATAAAGGTTATTGATCTGACTTCATTACATTACGAAATATTAATCAATTTAAATAATTAAACAATAACTTGTTGTTGTTAGTTTAATGAAGAACGAGAGCATTTGTTATGCATACATATTTGTATTTATTGCAGTAAACATATCATTCGGTCGCGCGTGCCCTTCCCCTCTGTCTGCCGCCTTCTCCGACAGTTTGCGTGCATAGCAACTACGCCTTATCAACGACCAAGAATGCTTAGGTCTATAATATATGAGTCCGGATAACCGGACGTCTGGATAAATCGGGGTTCTACTGTACCTAAATGCTCGCAAGCTCCCTAAATATAAATTGTCGTACACCCGTGAATTTGTAAAATAAAGCCGTTTAGTGACAATTAGACAGTATTTTTATTTTATTATATATGGCAAGTGTGTATTGTGATACTGTTTGTTATTCCCACTCTCACTTATTTTCAGATTACATACTCATATACCTAGTTAGTTACCTTGTGGATAATAAGAAGTACAGTTAGGTTCATCATCAGCCTGTACCGGTCCACTGCTGGACATACGCCTCTCAGTTTAACAATTGTTATTTCTGTGATGTTCTAATATTGCAAGAGGAATACTAAAATTATACCGTTAATAATGAAAACATTCACCGCGTAGTAGTTTTCTTCCTCTTCATTGTTGTTTAAATTAATAAGTAGTTAGTTAATTTTGTTTAATTATTACTTTACAAATACCTTAATGCACTCCAATGAAGACTATATTATTATTGTATATCACGTGAACACTAGCTATCAATAAATAAGTAATTAAAACCAAATATAATACAAATACATAAAGGGAACTATGTGCACACACCTCGACACTCGACTGTCTCCCGCGGTGCCGGCCCCTATACTTATAATAAATAAAATAAAATATTCATCCCATTATAACAATTCTATACAAATGCATGAAATGAACGTAAGACAATTTACAAAATGGGCAACCGGTGAGCCAGAGCAGAAGACGTGGCGCGCGCTGCGGTGCGGGAAGTATCTTGTGTTAGTGATGGGCGGGTGAGTGGGCGACGTCCGCGTGTCAGAGTTCCTTGAGCAGCGCCGACTTGGCGTTCTTCAGCTTGTCCAGCCTCTTGGTCAAGTGGCTGTTCTCGGTCTCCAGCTCCTCCACGCGGTTCAGAGCCTCGCGCGCCTGCCACACACACACACACACAAACGTCACAACAAGCTATTTATTGCAGATTAGCTCCTTCTTGGAGTACTGCTCGCATTTGTGGGCGTCCCCGACGTGCGACTAGTGGGTGACCCCGACGTGCCCCGCGATCTAGAACCACTGCAACTCCGTAGGGATGTCGGCGCCCTAAGTGCGTTCTATCGCTTATTCCACGGGGAATGCTCGGAGGAGCTGTTTGTGATCCCGCCATCCCCTTTCCATCTCTGCACAACGCGCACTGGTCAGGGATTGCATCCCTATATGCTGGAATTACCACGGATGCAGAACTGGTAAACTCTAGAACGCTCTCCCTGCCCACATATTTCCCTTCAAGTATAGTCTCAGGTCCTTCAAGAGGGGCGTGAATAGGCACCTGTCAGGCCGGCATGGCATTCGCGACCCCCGCGTACGACCGAATGTGCATGGGTGTCGTTAGACACCTTATGCGTGGCTCGGCGCCACATGTCGCTATTTATATAAAAGAAAAACACAACCTTCACATAATATATTAGAACGACACACAAGATCGTTCAGCAGGGGACTTCCGGAATAAGATTAATAGAGCATCACTGCACACGGGCACTACTGGCATAATAAATATATATTTACAGTAAGTAGGTATATAACATTAATCACAACTTATTACTTATTCGGCAATGTATGTATAGACTGTAAAATGTAAGATGATCAAAATGAATAAAATAATTGTATTTAAAAATTAATCTCTATATCTTCTGTTTATAAATTAGCCAAAAGTCCCGTTATTATATTAGCTATATTTGAAAAACAGTCAATAAATAGATGCAATAATATTGATAAATCATAAATGTTACAGTAGCTAAGTGAGCATGGTAACTAGTTGAAGCACTCTCACAGCAGTCATTTTAATTCTTTACATTTTACATCAAAGGTCAACAATATTATTACATGGATAAAATTTCAAACATTAGTATTAAGTACACAAGCAGTTTGTGTTGCCACCTGCAAAAGGTATAATAAAGTGAGTCTGAATACAACGAAACGAACTTTACAAACTTAAACATTTCAATATATATTTCCTCTGTTGTACGCGAAACGTGCGATAGAGACGGAATACATAATTTGTAATATTGGCAAAATACGTTTTAAATTAGGCCAGCTCATCACTAATGTATGTTAAGGGGTAGGTTGCTTGGCTGGGTGGGCAGTATGCACAGGCTTACACACACATAAGGGCGTGTCAAGGCCTCGTCAAACCACTACGCTGGACATTAGTGCGACATGTCAGTGAGAGTGCACACAGTGCTTGAGAATTGTACTACCATCAGTCATCGTTTTGGATGACGGCCCAAAAGTCAACGACTTCCTGAAATAAAATACAATGTGTTACAATCTCGTTAACCTGTGAAGACAGGTGCAATCACTATACATAGTAACAAAATAAATAAAATCCTAGTATATTTTTTACTTGGGAGATTGTGGTCCTGTATAAACGAAAATGTATGTGAAAAAGACATGAAATGCTTTTTACTGCATACTGAATTTATGATTTTAGCTTAATATTATTATGTATGAAAAATATTTTGGTATCACTGGTTTAGATGTACATTGGTTTCTATCCTAGGAAACAACGGTGCGAATCTCCCACCATACGGGAATGAAATCAGTATTCAGATTCTTGTCGAATATATGTAGGTAATATTATGTAGTTTTAAGTAGTTTAAAATCGGTGACATGGTTCCATTAAGAAAAAAATCTCAACAACTCATAGTTTAGGTGAGGAGTAGACAATTTATTTTTTTACTGATCTACTCTAGACGCGCCTGTAGCGCGCTGATCATCTTCTTAGGTATTAGCCACATAATGTACCTACACATATATTGGCGCTTCGTCGTTCTAGTATAGTATTGGTATCACTGGCGGCTGGTTCTAAAGTGCGCTCGTGCGCCGCACTACCATACCACGAGAAGTCTTCACTTCACTCAAAATAAATAATACCTTACAAGTTACAACATACTACATTAAAACCATAAAGATCGTACTCCAAATAAATACGAATGTGAATTCGACCTTATTTTATAGATCACAAGGCACGTTTTTGCGAGTAAACGCGCGCGCCGTGCGGAATATAAATCGCACGCGGATCTCCCATACTGAATGTATGGGGATCAGCAAAACACCGCTGGCGCGTGAGACAGAAGATACTTCATAGCAACAGTATGGGCCGAAAGGAGTTCTGCGTGCGGCGCACGAGCGCCAAACAAAGACGCTATATCGCGAATACCCGCGCGTGCGACACGTCGCGTCGCGAGCGATTCGTTTTTCACGAGTCCGTCTTACAAACTCTTTGCCGTCTACCTAGAGTCAGCGCGCTGTCATGTGATGCTGATGTCACATACCCGTTAGCGCCCGTATATTTAAAATGGGATATGGTTAGGTTTTGTGCTTTCTGTCACGTAATACTGTGAATTAAGTGGTGCCGATATTTGCCTAAGCGTTGGTTAAAGGTAAGGCTTTACAATCAGGTGATCCCGGGTTCAATTTCTACTTTTCTAATGCTTTTATTTTTATTTATTTATCATAAAGGTAGTAAAAATAAGTAAAAAAACTTGTTTGGATTTTTTTTCTTATTTTTTGCAACTGATTGAGTGTCTTGAGAATATTCATACTAGGTACGTACATATTAAAACGCAGGCGTTTAAGAAATTCGGAAGTCCTGATCTTAAAATAACATGACGGGAATGTGTTGGGAAATTTTGTATTTAAGTAGGTAGGTATTTAGCGCACTACCGGTCACTGAAGTCACCAGCCGCCACTGATTGGTATGGATACCCCGGCAAAGACAAATTGTACACAAACCAAATTGTTTTTTGCAATGTGAAACAGGTAGGGTCAGTAATAATAAAAAGTAAGCCTTTTGGCTCATGTTCAATGAATGAGTCAGCAAGGAGTGAGCGCTGGTATCGAAGACATATTGACAGAGAGAGAGAGAGAGAGAGAGAGAGGATGGGAGGTGTGTACCTCGCGCTGAAGCCGCCGCCTGTCCTGCTTGAGCTGCTCCTCCTCGGCGTCGCGGTCGTCCTGCCGCGCGCGCAGCCTCGCCACCTGCGCCTCGAGCCGCGCCGCGCTCGCGCCCAGCACCGCCGCCTCCGTCTCCGCGCGCGCCGCGCGCGACTTGTACTCCGCGCAGTTCCGCCGCACGCTCTCCACTGCGCCACACACACACACATTATTCATGTGTGAGGCGATATTTTAAACTTTTTTTTATTGAAACTGACACGATTGGCTACATCACCTACTACATCCATTATGTCAGCCCATAACTGAACTGTTGAACTAGGTGCCGTGTCAGTGCTTCCCTTCGGTCGTGCCGGCTACACTGAACTGGACGGAATGTCATGTAAATCAGTGAGTAAATATGCTTCTATAGTAATGCGAAAATATGAGAAAATGTTGAAGGTAACAACAATATGCACTCACTCTCCTCGTCGTACTGGTCGTAGTGTGCGGTGCCGTTGTGCCGGCCCGCCCGGTCCTGCTCCTCGTTTAGCTGCAGCTTCAGCCGCCGCACCTCCGACTCCAGCTGCTGCTTCGAGCTGAACAGCTTCTGCAATCGCACGTCTGCACCCAACCGCACAATGCGGGGATCATTATACTATCCTACACTACAACTAACTATACTTCAAATCCCATCAATAGAGCAAAATGTGAGAAACATCCTCGTTTTAGTACTTCCAAGTATGATTAAAATTAAATCTCTCCTCACAATGCTTTGTTACCAGAGCCGTGGACATATACACCTGGGCTTAGAGACAAGAAGTCAAGTTTAAAATTTTCATAGAAGAGTTCTTCGAACCACACAATTTTCTAAATAGTTCTTGTGCTGTAAGATGGGCCTCTAGGGAGAATTATTCTCTATGCCTACAATGCACTTACCTTAGTCTCTAGTTAATTAGTTAGTAATCTAAAGTTAATTGAGTTAAAATTATTTCTATGACGAGGAATCTATATAGGATGTTATCATAGCTAGAGTGAAGAAGTCCGTGCGAGGGGAGGGGCAGGAAGCGAGAGCGAATAAGCGGTCAGAATTGTTGACATATACTAAGGAAGTGACAGTTCCTACAGACACAAATTGGAAGCCACTCGGTACTGGATGACGTGCTCGTATTTACGCAGATTAAACATGCAATGGATTCACAGATTCTTCAGAAGCGTTCAAGCTTGTCTAGAAGAATCAACTATCGAACCGGCTTAATGTAAAAAAAAAATGTTTTTGAAGCTTGACTGACCGAGAGTGCCCTCTGTCTGCTGCAGCATATCGTGTGACTGCAGAGACACGAGCGCCAGCGGCGGCACGTCGCCGAGGCCGGGCGCCGCGGCCGCCGCTGCCGCCAGCTCCGGCGCGCACTCGAGCGTCGCCTCGACGAGCGCGAGGCCGGCGGCGGCGATGGCGGCGTCGCGCGCGCGGATCGCGTTGCGCGCCTGCAACAACTCCTCCTGCAGGGCGGCGTGCTCGCGCCGCAGACGCTCGTGCGCCGAACATTTCTCTTTGTGCTCCCTCTGTTACCACATTCACAATTCATTACTATGCAGCACATAGTCAATCAATCAATATGTTAGCTTTCCATAACGCCCGTCTATCTTTAGGGCAAGAGTCGACTGTACTTTAAAAAAAATACATTTTTGTTTTTGGCTAACATTTTGTCGATATGTATTTAGCATGATACGAACTTCACAATATAAACACAATGGCTAAACTCACAGCCAACTTTGTGGATGTCAAAGCGCCAGTCGACCTAAATGCTGGAAGGTCGCGAGTTATCACAGTATAACGGAACGGAAACAATTGTTTCGCCCGCTCCCTGAGTTTAGTTGTAGTACGAGAGAGAGGCAGACCTGTAGCTGAGCGTGTTGCTCCTGCAGGTCCTCTATTCGGTCCTTGAGCAGCTCGAGCTGGTAGGAGAGCGAGGCCTTGTCATTGTCCAGTTGCGCGTT
Organism: Nematopogon swammerdamellus; assembly: GCA_946902875.1. Taxonomy (NCBI): domain Eukaryota; kingdom Metazoa; phylum Arthropoda; class Insecta; order Lepidoptera; family Adelidae; genus Nematopogon; species Nematopogon swammerdamellus. The sequence continues at coordinate 9,872,213 of OX336335.1, read as the reverse complement.
CAGGATCATCGCCTTGCGGAACTTCTCCTCCACCTCCTTCAGCTCGTGCTGTAGTCACACACACAAGCACGCAGTGTAACTCACATTCACTTAACTCCCACTCAGGGTAATAATTTATACGAAGTTCTTTTAAAATAATATATAGCTCATATATGGAGAGACCTTCGAAAGAGGTTCGAAGACAGAGTATGGTATGGATAGGTAGAGACTTAGAGAGAGGGATGCCGAGAGCGGGACTGGTGGATCTCCGCGCCCTAGTCACTGCAGACTAGCTGAGGAGGGCTAACCGCGACCCGAACGTGACGCATGCTGGAAGACTATAAAGCGGACGCTCGCTAGCCCCGACCTCGAGAAAACAACATAGCTTCTTAAGATTCCCAACAAGATCCGTTTTGGACGCAGTAAAATTAACGTACATGAAGCGACCTTCCTTACTCGCGTAAATTAATCAACTGAAGGAGAACATTACTGAGTTGACCATTCCATTGTTAGTCTTCGTTGCAAGTTAGCTAGAGACAAGTACCTAAGTAAAGAACAAAATGAGTAATTAATTTGATTGTTCTTCCATATTGCTCTTCTCGTTTAATAATACATATTAGAAAGAGAGGTGACTGTTGAACTGGCTAACTACTGACTGACTGTGACTGATGTGCCCTAACTAATGGCGCACTGCTTTCGACCGACCGACAGTCAGGCGGTTCAGTGCGTTCTTCGGCTGGCCCACTGGATCAATGGAGTGCGTGGCAGCCGGTGAGCGGGGACGTGATCGGGCGTTCTTTTGTAATATGTTCTTTTGTTCTTTCGGATGAATGTAAAATTTCTGATTAATAAGCGGCTTGTTTTAATGACATAAATGAAGCAGGACGTAGGTACTAACCCTAAGATCCTTGAGGCTGAAGGTGTCGTCGAGCGTGTCGGAGGTGTCGGAGGAGCGGCGTGGAGAGTGCAGCGGCGCGCGCGCCGCCACGCTCGCCGCCGCGCCTGCGCGCCGGCCCGTACCGCCCACCGTCTCTGTAATGAGATTGCTCTATGTTTGAAAATAATCTAACAGCACTCTAGTGAAAAATTTATGTTTCAAACCTATTTTGAGGATGATGAAATGTTGAAACCAACTTCCAGGTTTCAATGGTCTGCAATAACTGACTTATTATATTTGGTGAAAACATTATTTGCACACATTATGCAGGTAGAGATAGAGAGAGTCTTCTTTGAGTTTTTATTATCATTATTCTAATGGAAATGCAGCAGATTCAAATAGAATATTTTTATTACAGAAAAGGGCCTTGGGGTACATCTTAAATATGAAAACTAGAGATACTTGTAGGACAGCATTCGGAGAGATAGGAATCATGACTTTACCAAGTGCATATGTTTACCAGAACATATGCTATGCCAGAAAATATATTCATGATTCCTAATTCCGACTATTTCCGACAATCATAACCACTGGCGGCTGGTCCTAAAGTGCGCTCGTGCGCCGCACTACCATACCACGAGAAGTCTTCACTTCACTTAAAATAAATAATATCTTACAACATACCTACATTAAAACTATAAAGATCGTACTCCAAATAAATACGAATGTGAATTCGACCTTATTTTATAGATCACAAGACACTTTTTTGCGAGTAAACGCGCGCCCCGTGCGGATTCGGAAAACGCACGCGGGTCTCCTTACTGAATTTATGGGAATCGGCAAAACACCGCTGGCGCGTGAGACAAAAGATACTTCATAGAAACAGTATGGGCCGAAATGGAGTTCTACGTGCGGCGCACGAGCGCCAAACAAGGACGCTATATCGGGAATAGCCGCGCGTGCGACACGCCGCGAGCGATTCGCACGAGTCCGTCCCCTAGCTAGAGTCAGCGCGCTGTCATGTTATGTCACATACCCGTTAGCGCGCGAATATTTAAAATGGGATATGGTTAGGTTTGGTGCTTTCTGTCACGTGATACTGTGAATAAGTGGTGCCGATATTTGCCTAAGCGTTGGTTAAAGGTAAGGCTTTACAATCAGGTGATCCCGGGTTCAATTCCTACTTTTCAAATGCTTTTCTTTTTATGTTTAGATTTCTTTTCTTGTTTTTTGCAACTCATCGAGTGTGTTGAGAATATTCATACTAGGTACGTACATAATAAAACGCAGGCGTTTAAAAAAATCGCAAGTCCCGATCTTAAAATAACATGACGGGAATGTGTTGGGAAATTTGGTATTGAAGTAGGTAGGTACTTAGCGCACTACCGGTCACTGAAGTCACCAGCCGCCACTGATCATAACTATGATACACGGTGTATCAATAAGGTACAATTAACTTATTAATACATAGATTATCTAAAACGTCAAAAAGCTTTATTTGTAATAGTGTTACATTTTATAATAAACTGTCTTCTAACATAAAACAATTAGATAATAAGAATTTTAAATGACGGATTAAACAAATTATGTTAATTGAAAAGAGTTACTTATTATTACACAGTTAAGGATGCGTTAACTGACCGTAATTTTATCTAAGAGTCTGACTGTTTTTCCCACAAACTTTGACAATTGGATTCACTTTGTATCATAAAATTTTTAATATGACTTATTAAACTAATTGTTTTTTATTTGACTTGATATTTATGAAGTATCAAAATTTACGATGGCACTATACACCAGATTTAGATAATGTAAATAGGCAGAGTGGTCAGATTCTTGAGTGTTTGTGTTTATGCTGTAAATATTCATGTTCTTGTGAGCGGTAGTATGGGTTAATTATTGTAAATTACTTTAATATAATACTTTAACAAAACATTGTGACTTGCGAAGTTTGTTTGTCAGTTCTTCTTCTTTGCATTGAATTTAGAAATGGCGGAATTATCGACATATGCAAGCGTAGGTTACCTATGGATGAAATTATACAATAAACAATAATTATTATTATAATAACGTGCAATCTCTAACATATTCATATTTCACACTCAGCCTTCATTAAATGGATTTCATTTGCGAAAGAGTTAAAATGGGCCAATAATTCAGTCGCAAATATATATATCCCAATATACGAAAAATAACAAGGAAAGTTGATCCTACTGATACCTGTCTATTCGAATTCGTCTACACGACCGATACAGCATTTTCAATCCATCTTTTCTTATTATTTCCATGTTTTGTCGTATAACCCTCGCAAATTACTAATGCGCTGAAACACAGTGAAGTTTTTTGATTAGGACTATGTGTGCGTAACTGTTCGTAATAAATGACATTTCTATGACAAGGTTCCAGCGTATTAGCAATTTGGGGGGGTTATATCAGGTTTAAAAAAATAATAATTTAATTCCTTTTCTAAACGATTAGGCGTGGTATATTTTTCGTCTAAATATAGTTTGAAAGAACTTGCCAAATGCCTGAGTGACTCAGTTGGAGGAGCAGTGGACATGTGGGTCCAAAGTCGTGGGTTCGAGTCGCACTTCAGATATCAGTTGCGATGTTTCTTCATATATTTTATTCGCTGGTTCCTACACTGGCGGCCGTGTACAAAAAAAAACGGATTGGGGGAAGACCACCTGCCAGGTGGGACGACGACATCAAGTATGTCGGTGAAAAGCAGTGATTGCGTACCGCTGGAGGCCGGAGGACTGGAGGAAAATTGGAGAGACGAATGTTCAGCAGTGGATGCTTACACGCTGACAGATTTTTTGGAAGACTGATTGGTATAAGTAAATACACACTCTTGGCGGCTAAAACAAAATTAGTAGTAGTAGAAAAAAGTCGTATTTTGAAAAAAAAAGAAACACCCTATTGGCTTCAGTACTTGAAACTGTACATCTTGTCAGACACCGGGTATATTAGTTAGTAGATGGTCTTAATCAAGGATGGAATAAGGATAATTCAGAACTCATCCCTGCCAAGATTCCAGAACCGTAATTCAGCCAGCAGGTGTGGCTTTATATTCAGGCACTCAGCCAGCAGGTGTGGCTTTATATTGGGGAAAATTGCTGTTTAGCTTAATGTAAGTAGTAGTAGTAGGCTGAGTTAAAAGACGAATTTTTGTGAAATAATTTTTTCCCGGAGACGCGTAGTTTCGGAAAAAAAAAATAAAGAAACATATTTTCGATACAAATTAAAACATTTTTTTAAAGCACCAAAACACTGATATTGCACAGAATATGTATGTACGCAAAGACGACATGTGCCGCCTCAACGCGACGCATCTTCTATAAATTAACCCTGGTAATTTTTTTTTAAACCACCAAAACATTCACCCCGACCCCGACCCCTTCCTCCTCCCCCTCTGCTCCCCTCTTCTAAGCCGCCCCCATTGTAATATAAAAAAAAATACAAAAAAAATTTTCCATACAAAATTAATTTTTCATATAAAACACCCCTACTCCCTCCCCCTCGCCCCTCCGGCAGAGGGGTGGGGTAAATCAATACCCGCCCGCGCACTCCAACAGTTTCCCTTTTTCAAGGAGCCAGTAGGCGCCTGTTGGTTTCCATCTCTGGCCTATGTGTGTTTCAAGTGTGGACGGTTATACAATAATATGTGAGTGAGGCAGTCAGTTTAGTCAGCCTCGATAGCTCAGTGGTGCAGACAGTCAACTGTCGCTATTGAATGTTAAGCAACGCTGGGTGCGGTCAGTACTTGGATGGGTGACCGCTGACCGTTGGAGGCTGACCGAGTTTCGGATTCCTCGTAAAACTGTAGGCCCCTTCCCTCCTAATCTTACTTGGTGGTAGGGTTTAACCCGCCCGGGTTGGTACCACCGCACTGAATGAAACGTCGGTCTAACCGGCTATGTAAATAGTTTGTGTTTTCCGACCAGTTCAGTGTAGCCGGCACGATCAAAGGGGGAAGCACTGGCATGGCACCTACTTCACCCGGTGTTATGGGCTGACATCACGGACGTTGTAGGTGATGTAGCCAACAGTGTAAGTGTCCATAAAAAAAAAAAAGAGGCGCAACACTGACCGCTATACATGTCGTAGGCTTTGTCCGCATGGTCCTCGTGTTCGCGCTGCTGCCGCTCGAGCTCGCGCATGCGAATCTCGCGCGCCTCCGCCCGCGCCGCGCGCCGCGCCGCCAGCCGCTGCTCCGCCTGCGGTTCAACCAACACTCACTATTAATTACCTAATTCATAAATACTCATGCCTGCAGTGGGTGGTGGACTCACTCACTGCTAGGTGGCCCGGGAGGACGACAGACACAATCACAAGAAACTCATTTGTTTTCATGGAAGCTTATTATGTTCGGTTGGCTATATCGCTGCTATTACTCGCGATGTCTTACGCCATAAGCCTGTCGCAACTAGATGCCGTGCCAGTGCTTCTCTTTGAACATATCTGCGAGGCAACGAATAAGCTATTATCTGGACAGGGCATACCTATCTAACACTTTGTAATCGACTGTTCCCTACATCCTAATTATTCCCCAGCCATACGCCTGTCGCAACTAGATGCCGTGCCAGTGCTTCTCTTTGAACATATCTGCAAGGCAATGAATAAGCTATTATCTGGACAGGACATACCTATCTAACACTTTGTCCTCGACCGATAGTTTCCCTACATCCTAATTATTCCCCAGCCAGACGCCACGACCTAAATCCATGGCTTACATTCATCCATAAAAAAAAGACTCCCACGGAAGAGAGTTGAAAGGAGTTTCCCTAAACAAATTAGGTACGTCGCCATCAACGGGGGGCATAGCATAGCACACGTCATCGAAATTTGGCGTGGCGGCGGCGCCGCATCAGTCGTCGCTTCCACGGTGTGATCGCGAGGCGGGCGATAAATTGAATGTCCACCTCGCGCATTATCGCCGATAATGCGCGAGGTGGACAGGTAGAATACACAACTCCTCTGACTAGTTATATCTCTCCGCTCAGTGTTCGGTGCCTCATTCATTACATTTTCTTATTATTGTTGGTCGTTCAGTGAACGAGCTGGCGCAGCTACACCGCTACATAGTCAAACACCAGGCGTGTAATAAATAATGAATGACGCTGTTCTAGCAGCATTATGTGGAGTATGAACCCTGAACTGTATATGGTAGGATGTCTTGAATCGACTGTCGTCGTGAATACACACACAAACATGCGACTTGGCCACCTTCATTAACCCTTAATTTATCCCGTGACTTAAAATCACACATTTTATCTATATGGGTCCATTGAACCCATACATTTTCAAATGACTGTAAAATAAAAACTATAATATTATTTTTTATAATTTTAATGTAGTAATTATAACAAGGTTACGCTTTATGAAATGTAATCATTTTACCAAGAATAAATTAAAACAGGGACAACTCTATTTGGGTCACAACAAAAAACATTTCGAAATTTATCTTCCGCATAGCCTCTTTTTAAAACCTATAAATTTACAAAAAAAAAAACACTTAAATATCGTACTTGCCTCTAAGATTTAAAAAGAGGACGAAATTTTCAACAATAATAAGAAAATCTTCTTTGGGTAAAATTCGTTCAAGATCTATATGGGTCAAGCAAGAACCATACGCTATCGATATCTACCGAACGGAGAGTCGCACGCGCACGCCCGCTTGCCACCCCGTCCAGGTCACTACCTGGAGGAAGGTATTGTGAGGGACAGTCACTAAAATTTGCGAAATGGCATGCTAAATAATTTTGTATGTGGGTCCATCGGACCCATAAGATAAATTAAGGGTTAAACCTTATCATATAGTATCTATCACACAGTAGTCTCGCATTGCGTGCTGGCTGAAGGAAGGCGGATAACTAGCGAATGTAACAAAGTTCTATACAGCAGACGTATCAATACAAATAATGCCGCCTGCTGACTAGAGTTGTAAAGATGCCGTTTTTTGCACTTTGATACGGATTTATTTGACTTAGGTACCGTGAAAAACGGAAAAATACGAAACGTATTTTCATATGAAATACTTGCTCTTTTCGCATTTTATTCCTGTTCTTTGCTTGAAACCAAAAAGTGAGTAGGTAACCAAAGTTCGCATCGAACACCGTAAAACACGGAAAGATTCAACAGGAAAAAGGAATAGAGTCGCGAACAGCTCTATCGCAGAGAAGCCTATCATTTAAAAATTATGTAGGTACTCACAATACTTCTTTGTTTTAATTCAACTATTTATCTATGCCGTAACATAATTTCATAACATTTAATTATACGGTATTGTTTACCTTTTAGTAAATTGGTTGGTTAACTACTCAATAAATAGGAATATCTTATAATATCATACCTAATCATAAAACATATTTACTTACTTGCCTAACTCAAATAGGTATCAGATCGATGGTCTACCTGCGTGTGATTTCCGTGCTGATGCTGACTAATGCCAGTTAAACTTTATTTATGTGATGGATGACTGATGAGATGACAGATTAGCTGTCACATTTTCATCAATACTAAAGTCGCGTAAAAGAAGAAGATGATTATGTATGACATTTCCGATTTCAAAATAATCATAGAAAAATAATATACCAAATAATCATTATTAAACTTTAAAACAATCGTTTCCATTAATATTCTGTTCTGAACTTGTATAGCATGCATGCGTGCAACAAACCTAAAGTTCTAATGTCACTTGAATTTGACTCTTAAAATGAATGTTTTAGGTACTAAAATATAGGCAGCACCGTGATTTGCCGACAAAGGAATGGGCTTAACGCGCGGTTTTCTTTAAAGACGCGCGGCTTCCTTTGAAGGCGCGCGGCTTCCTTTGAAGGGAAACAGAGAGCGGTGCCGACTGCCGCGTAGCATGCAATTTTGTGTTCTATGTATATCTATCTAAGAATCATATTGCAATTACTTGTGAAGGCACGAAGCAAGAAGTCCATTTCGTCAAGCTAAGATGAACCTAATAATTAAGACAAGATGATCTAAAATTCGCTGTACTTTTGAAGCGTTGACGCCGGCCGCTGTTGAACCTACGTAAAATTAATTTTTTTTTACGTAGGTTCGGTTCGACAGTGCAATTTTATTTTTCATTCGTTTCTCGTCTGTCTTTACGTTCGGGCGGTTCGAGCACGTTTGTATTTGTATTCACTCACGACTACCAACCCAGTCGGCTGCAATTTGAGCCTACCACCTAGTAAGGGGCAATCTTTGTTTTAATTTGTGTTTTATAGGGTTCCGTATCCGTCTGTCTGTCTGTTTGTCCGTCTGACCCCGTGAAAATTTTCACATAATAGGTATGTTTTATTATCAGGGATCGGAATTAGGTAGAGTGATTTGGTACCAAAGTAGGTATAGTTCGCGAGAGGATATAATATGGAGTTGTTAAAACCAGCACTTTGTATGGGAATTCTGAAAATTTCCTGGGAAATTTCCGGGACTGGATTTTTCTTCGGGATCGTATTTATTGACTAAATACAAGCTTCTTTTGTTCTTAGATGATTTTCTCTAGAGTGGCCGCTTATGGAGATATAATTTTTTTCATAAATTTTTATATCTACTCAATTTACAGGAAAACAGATGTGATAAAATAATCTAAGAGTGTATCGAACTGCTTACAAAACAAGACCTAATTTGTTGTACCATCATTCTCGGTTTATTGCTCGCCGCGATTCTGAATTATCCAAGGACAGCATTTGTATGGAAAGCTCCGCCCCCTTTCCTGATTTAATTTCTCGAATGTTGATATTTTTTCGCCTGAATCTTATTTATAGACGAAATATAAGACACTTTTATTCTTGCACGTTTTTGAAAAAAATCGATATTTCCGAAGAAAAAAAAATCTAAAATATTTGTTTTCCAAAATGTTCTCGATTGCTAATGTTTTTTGGCGGATTCTTATTTCTAAACGAAATATAAGACACTTTTATTCTTACACGTTTTTCCCTTAAGTCGATATTTCCGGAGAGAAAAATAAAACAACCTATTTTTTCATATTTTCTCAAATGTTGATGTTTTTTCTCCTGAATCTTATTTCTAGATGAAATGCGAATCTGTAGTTTCAATCATTTAAATTATTTTCAGAATCATTTAAAAAAAGTTGCCGCCATTTTGAACTTTTTAGTTACTGGACCAATTGCTTTCAAAATCGCTATCTGGGTGTGGGCTCTGAATACGAATCTGTAGTCAAAATTTAAAACAAGTTGCCGCCATTTTGGACTTTTTAGTTACTGGACCGATTGCTTTCAAAATCGATATCTGGGTGTATGTGTGGACCCTGAATACGAATCTGTTGTCAACATTTATAAAAAGTGGCCGCCATTTTTAACTTTTTAGTTACTGTACCGATTGCTTTCAAAATCTATATTTGGGTGTTTCTGTGGGCTCTGAATACGAATATGTTGTCAAAATTAAAAAAAAATGGCCGCCATTTTGAACCTTTTAGTTTTTTACTACAAATTCATATTCAGAGCCCACACAGACACCCAGATATCGATTTTGAAAGCAATCGGTCCAATAACTAAAAAGTTCAAAATGGCGGCCACTTTTTGAAATGTTCACTACAGATTCGTATTTCGTCTAGAAATAAATTAAGGCGAAAAAACATCAACATTCGAGAAAATATGAAAAAATAAGTTGTTTTATTTTTCTCTCCGGAAATATCGACTATACGAAGACTATACGTCGACTATACGGAAATAAGAATCCGCCAAGAAAACATCAGCAATCGAGAACATTTTGGAAAAAAAAAATTTAGATTTTTTTTTCTCCGGAAATATCGATTTTATTGAAAAATGTCTAAGAATAAGAGTGTCTTCTATTTCGTCTAGTAATAAGATTCAGGCGAAAAAATATCAACATTCGAGAAATTAAATCAGGAAAGGGGGCGGAGCTTTCATCGCGGCGAAAATTTCATCCAATATTGGTATCATGCATGAAAGAAACGGAAAAACTCCGTGTTTTTCGTTTTATTCAAAATGTATTTGTCGGTATTTTTCTGCCTTTACAACACTACTGCTGACCGCCGCGCGCCGAAAAGGTTTTTTTTTTTCATAGAAAGCGCGACATGTGGCGCCGAGCCACCACTAAGGTGTCTAACGACGCCCATGGACATTCGGTGGTACTCGGAGGCTCCGAATGTCATGCCGGCCTGACAGGTGCCTTCTCACGCCTCTCTTGAAGGACCCGAGACTATACTTGGGGGGAAATATGTGGGCATTCCAGAGTTTACCAGTTCTGTGGAGGAAAGATCTGCAGAACCGATTGGTACGCATTCGTGGTAAGGCCAGCGTATAGGGATGCACAATCCCTGCCCCATGCGCGTTGTGCGGAGGTGGAAAGGGGACGGCGGAATCGCGTTAAACAGCTCCTCCGAGCATTCCCCATCGAATAAGCGATAGAACACACGTAGGGCGCCGACATCCCTACGAAGTTGCAGTGGTTCTAGATCGCGGACACGTCGGGGTCACGCTAGATCGAGTCCAAAGGCGCAAGTTGGTATTTAGATGAGCCATCGCACAAGTGCGAGCAGTACTCCAAGCAGGACCTAATCTGCGATTTATACAAAAGCAGCCTTTGGTTCATACAAACACTGGACTTTGCTATTTATATAAAGAGGATTATCTGCAGAGATCTAGCGCGGACATTATGCCGTCATCGAAGTCGCCTAGCCGCTAGCCGTAGCCTGTGACCGCCCCTCCCCTCCCTCCCTCTCCCCTTCCTTCAAGAGATAACCGGCAACTGTTCTGCAATGTGAAGTTCACTCCACATGTGATGGCTCTGTGGCGTGCCCTTCACGAACGTGAGTCGTGCGTGACTGAGGCAGTGGTAGAGCAAAGCAACGCGTAATGAACGCGTAGGTACGCCAACTGAGATTCATTCAAAATAATACATTGATAGATTAGAAAGGCAAAAAGTTTTACGTTTTCAATTATAAATAATAATGAAGACAAAATGTCGAAATAAATATCTGCTGGCTGCTGATAATATAAGGGTGAACTTTCCTGGTTTCCACGAGCATCGGAACTGTTATAGCTTATGTATCCTTGAAATAAAGCAAGTCTTCTCAGAAAAATATTTCGTTTTACTCCATTTTCATCAATGACAACATAACAGAATATTACATGTCAAACATAACATTAATACTTTTCTTTTATGAGTTGATTTGAGATTGTCTATGAATAGAGGTTATTGCAATCTCTCCAACACTCCTCCTTAATCTCACAATCATACTTCTCATCATACACTCACCATGCATCACTCTAGCACTTAGACAAAACATTCTTTCAAAGTTCATGCACTCAAACCCATTCCTTTCACACAGAATTCAAACTTCCCTCTCAGAAGCGGCTTGGTTAAAGCATCTGCGATCATCTCGGTTGTTGCTTTGTATTTTAATTGAATAACACCGTTCACTGCTGTCTCTCTTACAAAGTGATATCTGACGTCCATATGTTTAGTACGTTGGTGATGAACTGGATTGGTAGCTATCGCCATAGCAGACTGGCTGTCTGTGTAGACAGTGATGAAGCCCTCCGGCTTCTTCGTCATCTCTGCGATGAATCTACGTAGAAATACTGCTTCCTTCGCAGCTTGTGACAAACTCACATATTCCGCCTCCGCAGTTGACAATGCCACAGTTTTTTGTTTTCTGCTCTCCCAGCAGACCGCAGCTCCGGCAAGATTGAACACGAAGCCTGAATATGATCGTCTGTCGCAAATATCACCTCCGTGATCAGCATCTGCAAACCCTTTGATACATCGATCATGTCTTCTGTACTTTGGGCCATAGCTCCTTGTGCCCTTCAAATACCGAAGAACTCTCTTTGCAGCCACCCAGTGCTCTTCGCTGTAACAGTTGTTGAACTGGCTCAAGTAGCTGACGACATGTGCTATATCTGGTCTCGTGCACACTGCCAGGTACATAAGAGATCCTATCAGTCCTTGGTATGGAATCTTCTCATCCGGCTTGTGGTTTTGACCCAGTTTGGTTAACCTCTGACCTGGAACTGACGGAGTAGTGACTGGCTTACAGTCCTCCATGCCGAACCTTTTGAGAAGCTTGTTTACATACTCTTCTTGATCTATTTTGATCTCTCCCTTCTCTTGTTTCAGCCTCATACCGATTACAAGTTCAGCTTTCCCCAAGTCTTTCATGCTGAACTTAGATTTAAGTTCCTTCTTCACATGCTGCATCTCTTGCGCATTATTCCAGAATATCAGTAAGTCATCAACATACACTGCAATGATGATAACTTTTCCTTCGTTAACTCTTGTATAAACACATGGTTCATTCTCGGACCTCTTGAAGTTCATCCGCTCTAACTCAAAATTAAGCTTCTGGTTCCATGCTCTCGGAGCCTGCTTAAGTCCATACAGTGACTTCTTCAGTAAACAGATGTAGTCTTCTTTTCCCTTTTCAGCAAACCCCTCCGGTTGCTTCATATAGACAACTTCGTTTAAGTTGCCATTCAGGAATGCAGTTGTCACATCCATGTGATCGACATTCAGACCTAACTCTACAGCCAGTGCCATCAGTACTCTCAGTGAACTGTATCTCACTACAGGTGCAAATGTCTCATCATAGTCGATTCCTCTTCTCTGACTGAAACCTCGTGCAACAAGTCGAGCCTTGTATCTTGTCTTATTTCCCGCCTCCTTTTTGACTCGAAATAACCATTTTGAATCAACAACGTTGCACACTCGTGGAGGTTTCACCAAACTCCAGGTTTCATTCTTCTTTAGAGCATCTAACTCCTCCTGAATTGCCATTCTCCATTTATCTTGATCTCTTCTAGATAAAGCCTCTGTCAAGGTTGATGGTTCGTCTTCATCAATTACCGACTGGTATGTGACGTGGTCTGGAAAACACTTCTGCTTTCTATCCCTAGCTGGGTATCTTCTCTCTGGAACAAAAGCTGGAATATCTGAACTTTCACTCTCAACCATGTCATCTATGTCTTCAGCTGGACTCTTTTCATTAGAGTTTTCTTGATCAATGTCACTCTCATTTATGTCGTCTCTTTCTTCAGTTGATTTACTATCATTAAATCTGTCTTGATCTTTTATGTCAAGTATCTCTTCTAGAATTACCTCTGCCTCTGGTGTCTCTTTAGGGATTCTAGGTGAATTCGCGACTTCTGTTTGAGACTCTTTCTCAAACGTAATGGGGACATAAATCGGTTCTCTTTCAGGTGTTTCTACCTTACTGTTGTATTTTTGATTTTCAAAAAATACAACATCTCTCGCCTTGTGTAATTTTCCAGTGCTCGGATCAAACAGCCTGTATGCCTTAGAGTTCTCGTCGCATCCAAGGTGAATTAGCTCTCTACTTTTTGGATCCCACTTGGTACGTTTCTGATCTGGAATGTGCATAAAAGCTTTGCACCCGAAAACTCTAATCGCACTCAGGTCTGGATGTTTCCCCGTCCAAGCCTCTTCAGGTGTCATATTCTTGACAGCGATGGTAGGCGATCTATTTTTCAGATAGGTTGCAGTACAGACAGCCTCTGCCCAGTACTTAATATCTAGGCCTGATTCTTGGAGCATGCTCCTACCTTTTTCTACGATTGTGCGATTTGCACGCTCAGCAACTCCATTCTGCTCAGGTGTGTATTCTACAGTCAGCTGATGTTGAATTCCATATGTTTTCGCAAATTCTCCCACTTGTTTATTGACATACTCACTGCCGTTGTCCGACCTTATAATCTTTAGCTTCTGACCTGTTTGAGTTTCAGCAAAGCTCTTGAACTCCTTTATCTTTCCAAACACATCACTCTTGCGCTTGAGAAAATAGACGAAGGTCTTCCGTGTCTTATCGTCAATGAATGTCATGAAGTACTTACTCTCACCGATGGAGTCCTCGCTCATTGGTCCGCACACATCTGTATGTACTAACCCTAGTACCTCAGTAGCCCTCGTAGCACTACCCTTCTTGAATGGTTGTCTTGTCTGTTTGCCCTTCAGACATGGTTCGCACTCTAGCGATGTGGTAGTAACATTTATGAAACTCACCCCTGTTGCCATGTGGTCTCTAAGTAGTTTCAGGTTACGTACTCCTAGGTGTGCCATCCTCCGATGCCACAAAAACAGTTCATCACTTGCTGTTGAAGTTAGTGCAACTCCCTGTGAAGAGTATTTCAGTTTATAAATACCTTTTTCTACAGTACCTTTAACTGACACCTTGCCTATTATACTAACTTCACTCTCTTTGTATATCTTGCATTCTCTCTCTGAGAACACAGCCACTAAACCTCTCTTAGTTAGAGTACTTATACTCAGTAGATTAGTTGATAACCCAGGTACATACATAACATTTCTCACATCAACATCCAATTCATCTATCACCACAGTTCCAGTTCCTTGTCCATACATCTTACCACCATTCGCAGCCGAGACCTCCCTCTTTTCGTGCTCTTTGTATCCTCTTAACCAATCTACCCGATTAGACATATGAGACGATGCTCCAGAATCTAGGATCCACTCTTCCTGGGGATGATCTTTTTCAGTAGCAGCAAACGTCGTATGCACACTCGCAGGAGAAATATTCTTTCCTCTTGGGTTGTCCGGACAGTCTCTTGCCTTGTGCGGTCCATTACAAATGAAACACTTGATTTGTCTCTGATTATCCCTCTGAATCTCTCGCTTGACGTTTGTGGTCCTCTTTGAAATAAGTGCAGAACTCGTCGCTGTAGTAGTGCCGAAGTAAACTTCATCCATTTGTAGAAGTTTAGTCTTGATGTAGTCGGTCGTCAACGTAATGTTTGTGTTCTCAATAGCCATTCTCATAGGTTGAAAATCTTCGGTAAGACCTTGTAGCATTAGTGCTGCAAGTAGCTCATCATCTATCTCCTTGCCTATGTCGCGCAGTTGTTGTGCTACCGTTATCTGAGCAGTTACATAGTCTCTCACTGTTGTAAATTGCTCCAACTTGAGACTGACTAGCTTCGACAGCATTCGACATCGATTATTGAGGCCTCTGTCCTCAAATGCAAACTTGAGAGCATCCCAAGCTTCCTTAGCATTTCTCGCCTGGCGTACGTGAACTAAACAATGCGGCCTAACCATCAGGCAAATTTTTGCACGTGCCTTTTGGTCTCCTTTGATGCCTTTTGCATCACCCTCTGCCGGCATGGAATGAGTATACTGCCACAAATCATCGTGGATTAAGTGCAACTCCATCAAAAACTTCCACGTATTATAGTTGGTGTTTCCATCTAATTTCTCTATAGACGGCATACCTCCAAAGTGCGACTCCTCGCAGCCCGGCGGTGGTTCCTCACCACCTCCGCCACTTGCCATCACTGAGAAAACTTTCTCTCTGCTTTACACGAAACACGCTGCGCCCATAACCTGTTATAGCTTATGTATCCTTGAAATAAAGCAAGTCTTCTCAGAAAAATATTTCGTTTTACTCCATTTTCATCAATGACAACATAACAGAATATTACATGTCAAACATAACATTAATACTTTTCTTTTATGAGTTGATTTGAGATTGTCTATGAATAGAGGTTATTGCAATCTCTCCAACAGGAACACCTACTCGTAGGCGTTACGATGTCACATGTCGCGCTTTCCATAAAACAAAACAAAAACTAACCACATGTAAGCTGGCCTTACAGATACAAGTGAACAGACAAGGTGATTCTTAAACAATTATGTTTAATAGCTTACTTCGTGTCACCTTTATCTGCATAGTAATGTGTTATGGTATGGTATTGGTCATAGCTGGTTATATTCGGGTTGGTGGATTGTACGAGAAGCGGATGACATCATACATAAAAACAGCCTCAGCAGTATCACGAGAAATTCACAGTAAAAAAAACGACACACGCACGGCCGCAGGTTATGTAAACAAAAAACTTGTAAGTTTGCCGCAAATTCTTGCAAAGTTTCCATCGTAACGACGATGCGCGGTCGTCGATTCTATGTTCCCTTATATATAACTCGAGAACTGCTCAATCAATTCACATGTGGGTTTCGACTGACGTTTTCTGGCAAATCTAATGATGGTTATATATAATATAGTGTGCCACTGCGAAGCGAAGCCGCAGCAACAGGACTTAAACCACAGATGATCTTAAACTAAATAACTTAGTTTTATTCTCGGTTTTATTTACATACTGAAATGTTGCAAGACAAGTTGTATAGATTCCTGAGAAATGTTGATAATACATAGAGACGAGCATCCGTTGCCGTGGAGATGCGGTAGAGTTTAGAAAGTCACACTCACATATCGCACCAAAAGGATGACAGTAGTCTGCAGCCAGTCCGCCGAGTATGACATCGCGGCAGTGTTGCCGCTTAGGAAAAAAGAAAGTCACCAAACTATTGCCATAAAGTCACTAGAATTGGGGAAAATATTACTTCAAAGAGTCACTAGAAGTCACTAAATATTTTTATCAGAGCTCCATTTTTAAAATAAGTTATATTAAAATAAAATTTGAAATAATCAATGATTTATTCATTCAATGTTTATACTTACATAATTTACACTTTATAAATATATATTTTTTATAATTAAATACTTTACAACTTTTTGTTGCTTTATTTTTGATGTACACATATTTTAGTAGTAGCAATAGTAAAAAAGCAAATTTATGGAAATATTTCGCCCCGATGTCGTCGGTGGCGTCTTCAGTCAAGTGAGAAATACAGACCTACCAAGTTATCTGTGAAGTGGCAGATCAGGAACTAACAGAAGTGTCATTGGGCTGTCATAAGTGTCAAAGCGTGTTCAGTTCGAGTTTTCTGTCTCTATAAAGCATTTTATCGTGCCGAAAGCTATTCACAGTGATGCCCGGAGCGTAATCCTAAAATTAAAATAGTTTTTGAAGAGGATCCTCGACAACAAGCGCCGATAATTCCATTTCATCAGATTTACAAAAGAATATAAGATGCTACAGATTAGTGGTGCCAGTTGTAAACCAAATTTTTCCCACATAACAGATACATTTTAATTTGATGTTTTGTGATTGATTGAATTTTCAGGTGTAAGTAAATGGCTGCCACTATTTAAAAAAAGAAGAAGAGAAGGGCTCATTTCCAAAATTGTTAAGGAAAAGAACGCTTCAGAAGAAACACTTACAAAAGAGCCAGATATCCGCAAGAAAAAAAAAAAAAACAATCCAAAACAATATGCCTGGGGTGTGGCCTATATAGATCACGACTATCATAATACAATACGCGTACAACTGAAATCACAGCGAAATTATTAAGTGACCATACTTATTGTAAACCAGGATTTAAATATAGACAATTATTTTGAGTACATACTCATTTTTTCACATTGAAATTGCATCCTCTATTTATTTCACTATTTACGAATTAAATACTTTTTTACACCAATATTTGGTTTTTAGTTAATTTTAGCATAAAATACTCACATGCATAGTTTTGATAACAAGTAATAAAATCTATGGGGGAGGCCTATGTTCAGCAGTGGACGTTTTGTGGCTGATAATCGTAGCAAAATAGCTATTCTAAATAGTCAACCACATATTACATGAAATATCTTGACTTAAGGCCCGGCCACATCACCATGGCGCAGCGCCGCCCCGTCACCGCCCTGGCGCGGTGCGGCGGCGCCGCGCCGTGAAAACACCGTAGTAGTAGTAAAGTTCCGGTGCAATCGTGAATGCCACCGTTTTATTTGATGTTACACTCTCGAACCGTTCCTCTACTAAGAATAAAAGAGTAAAAGGCGACTAAGGGATATGACTCCCTTCTTATATTACTAGGTGGTAGGGTTTAACCCGCCTGGGTTGGCACCACCGCCCTCAATGAAAGGTCGGTCGAAACGGTTTTGTAAATAGTTTGTGTTTTCCGTCCAGTTCAGGGTTCGTTCGGTTCAGGTTCCGTCAAGGGAAGCACTGACGTGACACCAAGTTCATCCGGTGTTATGGGCTGAAATCACGGATGTTGTAGGTGAGGTAGACAACCGTGTCAGTTTCCACAAAAAAAAATTAAAAAATCAGTATCAATATTGTTTGCACAAAGCAGCATACGAACTGAACTGTTCGAGAATGAAACATCAAATAAAACGGGGACATTCACACAACACTGGCAACAATGAAACGATGGCAGCGCACCACTCAGTTCACAGTTAACTTGGTCGGTCTGTAAGTAAATATGATTATGATTTGATAGATATGTTTTTTTAAATATTTTCTTCTTTTTTTATTATTTTTTATATAGGATATATAATTTATATACAGCCAAAGCGATTATTTTGATTAATTCGATCAAGTTCATAGATCGTCGATGATCTATGATGTGATGATGTGATGAAGAACAGGTAAAATCTATGAGGGTATACAGCCAAGTCAATGTCCGTGCTTCAAATTTTATCACTATTAAAAGTCACTAAAAGCCACTAGATTTTTTCTAGTGACTAAGTCTTTAAAAAATGTCACCAAAGACGTCAAAAACTCACTAGATCTAGTGACAAAGTCACTAAAACGGCAACACTGCATCGCGGCTCGCGGTGACTTGCGCGCGACAGACAGTAGGTACCTACTGTCTGTCCTACCTACTCACCGCACCGCACATGTCCTCGCATTCAACTCCACATCGACATGTGGTTTGTATCGTTTGTATGATTTTACACACATACTACACACTTATGTTAAGTGGTGACTAACATTTTATATACATAAGGGTCATCTTGCTAAACAGTCTTTAAAAAATCTTAAGGTCGGCGGCGGCGGCGGCGCCGGCGGTTGTGTTTGCCGAGTCGATAAGATTAGACTAGTTTCAGTGGACTAAAGGAGTGTAATCACATCGTAGTACCTAGGCAAACATTTGAATTTGCATTAAACGTCGTCGTCGCCCTTGGAATGTCAAGGGTAATATGATCATGTTAAAAGGGCCACTTCTGGTGTAAACGTCATGGATAGAAAGAACTGATACGTTGTATGAGCACAACATGTTTTGAATATACACAGGCATACGTACATGTGAATGTTCCTTTCCAATAAAGTCAACGATGGTAGTGTTCTGATCTGCGGAGTTTGAGTCCCTCCTTGACAGTTCGACCTTTGCATCGGGGCGCGTCCCATTCGTGTGCGCCATGTCGTTGCTGGTACCGTAGTAGCTTTCGGCGTGATGCACGCCATTACTCTCGAGCTCCGCATGGCTAATGTTCGCATTGATGGTCTCGTTCACAGGAATCAGTGCCGCTGCCATTTCGGCGCTTCGATTCACTCCATTCTTATCTTCGTCCGAGTCGTCAAAGTCGCCATCGGTGAAGGCACCCGCATCGTTCTCGTCTTCACTATTCCCAGGAGTTCCCTGTGCGCTAACTTTAGAAAGCAACCCCATGACTACCCCGCGAAGACACTACTGACTGGTATTACATCTAAATATGACGTAAGTATTGTTTAGTTAACGTTTAATACATTCGATTATTTGAGTTTTTGTGGCGTAATGGATAAAAGTTCACGGTCTACTGGCCGTCAACATTGGATTTCGCACACCTTGCAACGCGTTGAACGTGTTCGGCATTGATGGTCGATTTACTTAGTCGAACCGAAATACAAGTGTACTAAATTAATCTGGTTATTTGATGTTTGCTGGGTTTCAGAACAACAATACAGCATTACACGATGACTCGCACTGGCGACAACATAGAGAATTGAGGACGTTTTCAGAGTTTTATCACTAGCTAATCTTATCTGACTGGATGGCACTTTAGATTTGCAATTCTTTCACACCCTATTTATATATTTCTGCACTGACGTTATAGGAATTGAGTTTCGATAAAAACAATAATTGGTTATAGCTCCGTTAATGTGTCGCATGAGTTCGAAGGAACAGCGATAGAGAGAAGCGAGCGGACGCGACGTGGTGGGTATGTGCGCGCGCGGCGCGTGCGCGTGCGTGCGTGCAGTGCGCGACAACGACGCGACGAGGCTGTACTGACTACTGACTGACTGCCGCCGCTCGGTGTTATTGCGGTGAGGGGTGTCGTGAGCGATGCGATTGACTTCGCTTATCTCTCATCAGCATCACAATCACCCGCATCGTTTACCCGATAGTAGTGCCGTGCGCGATTCACGCACAGAAGGGGGACTCGCACATTCACTTTTTATTTAGTTATAATGAAAAACATTTCTTATTTTATAATGATAAAATTGGCTGCATGCAAAGAGTGTGAAGGTGAAAGGCGGATATTCATATGAAGCGCTCGTTGCACCTTCAACGTCCGCTTGCTTCTTCAGTTCACTGCACTGTCCACCTCTGAGCTAGTTGACATCTCGCGCAGCAGCGCTCAGGGCAACAGCTCCACTTATATGCCACAAGGCACAAAGAAAATATCCAACCCCGGGTCCAACGGTTCAACCCACTGCGAACCATCGAGTACCTATAGTATTTCATTTAGATTTTTTTTTATTTCAGACGAACATATTTCGGCGGTTTTCCTGTTGCGAGCGCGTACTGAATACAATTTAAGGTAAATTCCCAAATCTATGATCTTCCCAAAAGGTCTCTCTCCCAACGCCTCTAACTTTGAGACGAGACCAACAACAATGGAAGCGTGTCTCGTTTCCACATGCATCCGGGCCGCGATAGTTAGTTACCTCACTCTCAGCTCAGCCATCATCGGCTGGCCGGTTCCCAAACAAATGCGCTTGCGCAGCAGCAAGGACGAGGAGTCACGCGTCGGCGCGGCGGGCGGCGCGCGGCGCGGGCCTACACTCGCCGACATCTCTCGTTCGCTCTTTATGCTAATCCGGTACTGATAGCTAGTGAGACCGTGTCTAATATAGAGACAATTCAACTATCTGTATTGACCAGGGATACCGACAAGAGGCCTCGGTGAGGCGCTTCATTTCGTGTTATACTTTAGTAGCTCGGATAATCGGCTACCTAGGGCCATGTTGTTATTTATTACTTAGCAATGTTAGTAATGTTTTTTGTCACAATAATCGAAATTTACAATATTGCAACGCAAACCAAATGCTGGGTGGGTTGTTTATCGCCCACAAGATACGTAACTACCGCACCGACTAGCTAGACTCTAGCTAAAAATTAGAGTGTATAATGGAGGGTCACACAACAGACCGAGCCTGACCTTGGTGGTGACACTCCGGTTTCAGGCTGGTTTCCAGTCGCTTTGTTTGATCACTGCCGGCCGCTTCTCAATATCTTGCTCACTGCGGAAAATCTTTACTCACTCTACTTTGTTCAGAATCAAAATAATAATGAGTAAGAAAGGACCACAAAAGAAGTATGTGCATGAATACTCGCATGAATACGAGAAGGCTGCAGGAACAGCAGCAACCTCAAAGAAACGATCTTGAAAAGTAGGAATAAATAACCAGTTACCAGACTCTATGATAATGAATGAGTCTTACTTTGCCAGCACGCAAACAGTAAGGTTGGCCCACCCATAGGGTCCTACCGAAGACTTCACTCCCATTGGGGCGATATTTAATTCAAATTCCATTTCCATTCCATTTTTCCATATTTTTTTATGTAAACTGACACGGTTGGCTACACACCTACAACATCCGCGATGTCAACCCATAACACCGGGTGAACTAGGTGCCATGTCAGTGCTCCCTTCATTTCATGTCGGCTACACTGAACTGGACGGAAAAAACGAACTATTTACATAGCCGTTTCGACCGACATTTTATTCAGTGCGGTGACGGTGGTACCAACACGGGCGGGATAAACCCTACCACCTAGTAAGGTAAGAAGGGAAGGGACCTACCTACAGTTTTACGTGGAATCCGAACCACGGTCAGCCTCCAACGGTCGAGCGGTAACCCATCCAAGTACTGACCGCGCTCAGGGTTGCTTAACAACAGTCGACCGACCGCACCACTCAGAGCTACCGAGGCTGACATTCCATTTTTCCATTCCATATTATTACTAAGGCAGGCGG
Source organism: Nematopogon swammerdamellus (assembly GCA_946902875.1). Lineage (NCBI taxonomy): Eukaryota > Metazoa > Arthropoda > Insecta > Lepidoptera > Adelidae > Nematopogon > Nematopogon swammerdamellus. The sequence goes on along the minus strand of OX336335.1, from coordinate 9,850,452 downwards.
GATATACGTCTCGGTCTACTTCTAGTTTTTTATAGAGAAATCGCTGTGACACGTTACTCTTTTCTAGAAAGTTGATATGGAGAAACCGAAGGGTAAAGCGCTCTCAAGGACAGTTCCTACGCTCCGGGGGAGTCACGAGGGGAGTCAGTGGTTTGTCGTTTCTCGGCAGTTTGGTTTCCTTTGGATTTGGAGGATTATAAATGTAGGTAGTTTAGTTGGATTACAACACGCTGTTGTCAAGGACAACATATCCGGTTTTGTAAGTTTACACTTGGTAGATGTGATTTCGTCTTCCGTCGCACATCGCCGATTTAGAAAGTAAACACGCGCACAGTGTTGCTGCTGCCGCTCGGTTTGCACTTCACTACAGGTAACTTGTTGCGGCTCTAGCGGTGCGCGGCCACGTCACGAGGTGCGGCACACACCAGCTAGTCCGTGCCCCACGCGATCCAATAAATCGATCGGTGCCGGTGTGGCTCACCTGAACTACATAAAAAACTGCACCGCACGACCGGCAAAGGAAAACGAGGGAGCGGCGCGCGTGCGGTTCAGCTTGAAACCGGGGCGAGAGGGTTCGATTGGACAACCGTTATCGATGTTGTGCGGGAGGCGAGCTCTGCAAATAACGTGACATTTTGGCGCGACATCCTCTCCTCCCCCCGGTGCCCCCACCCGCCGCACCACGTCGTGCCGTGCTCCGAGTCGTACGCGGAACCGTGTGCTATCTATACGGTTGGCTGAATGGTCAGCCCGCAACGGAGCCATCAGCCATGCCATGTCAGTTGTTAGTTGTTTGTTACTGAGAGCTCGTTACGTTAGGTAGGTTCGCGATCAGAGTAAACGCGCGCGAGGCTGCTGTGCACTTCTGCCTCACACAACTGTGCCATTTAAAAATCCGTATTTATTACGAGCAATCTCTACACTTCTGCAAGCTATTTTGCGAGTTATTTACTTTAGACAGCGTTTTGTGAAATATAAACGCACATGTAAATTGTGCAACGTTAACAATAAAGGGTTTAAAATGCTGAATTCATTGGTAAAATGTCGATACATTCAAACATGACAACAGAGACAAATATTATTTGAATTTTAGGTTAGAGGCAAACAGGATCTAGTTGCCGCCAGCGACGCTGGCCTTGAATCCGGTACTCTTTCCGGTGGCGGGTGGCGGCGAATATGGAATAACGTGTCATTCTATTAGTCAGACCAGACCGATAAACCGTGTTGTCTATGGTTGCAAGAGATAATTTAAAGTAGGTAGGTAGGCTATCGCAATCCCGCACAGGCATATTGGACCACAAATAAGGAAGTTGCCATTGAATATTGTAAAATGGTTGCAGGACAAAGTTACAATTTTATACTCATTTTACTTATAAATATCATACACTGCCATGTATGCAATGTAGCAATGCTGTCAAGTGCATCGTTAATATTGCTGGTCCTCAGAATAATTAAAAACAGTTGGTCACGAAGAGTTTTCATGCTACCACGAACATGCAGGGCATGGCTTGAATTTACGAAAGCCCAAATTTGAATCATAGTGTAGTGCACTCGGGTAGAGTTTCGGTTAGGTTCGGAGTGTAATCCTGAATGCGGGATGCAGACGACCCTTAAACTCAACTCAAGCGAACAAGTTAAATTAACTAAGAGCAGAGATATAGGCAGAGATCAATAAACTATCAATAAAGGTTGGGTCTATTTTTCGATTTTTTTATGGATAGAAAGTAGAAACATCACTGTTGAGAACCGCAACAAAAAACTTACCCAATGCAACGTGGAGAGCGGATTTCTAAAGCCGAATCTCGTTTTAAATAAGCTGAAACAGCAACGGCTCTCGTCGTCGACTGCAGTCATCACACTAGCCACTGAATTCAACTGAAGAATGTAAAACCATAATATTTGGACTGCTGTAGGCAATTTATTTACTAGTACAACGGTAAATACAATTGAAAATGATAAGCAATACGACCGACAATGCGCTCGCACAGTGCTTACAAGCACCCCGCCCCGCAGTTCGTGAGTCGGGACTGCAGTCTGCACAGCACCACACGTACACATAGTAAACGGCGCGGCGCCTAATGATTTGACAGAACATGCGATAGTAAGCTCGTTACTATTGTCACAGAATACATTAATCTATTGTTAACATATAAATGTTAGCTTTACGAAAGTATAAGTAATCTCAACTCAATAGATACAAATGTAAACATGATGCACTCATGTATCAGACGACAACGAAAACATTATGTGATACCAATTTTAAAAATGCATTGAGCAAACAAATTCCTACTACATAAATACTCAAACTATCTGCCATACATAACCTGTGGTGAGATACTGCATATCATTGGGTATGAAAGCATCCATGGCTATAGTTATGGTCTCAACTATAACCATGGACGCTTTCATCATACCCAATGATATGCAGTATCTCACCACAGAACAGGGAAGTAAGCTGCTGCTTACCTGTTCTGTGACACGCTAGTAATATATAAATAAATCAATGTTCATACCCATACCTCACTAATTAAATTATATTGAGATTATTCGAACGATTGCAGGGAGTCGGTTCTTCGGAGCAGGTGCGAGTGTGAAGTCTGCAAGTGGTCTGCAAGTGGTTGTTCAATCGTCGATATCAAGAGTGCCAGACGCCACTTATCATTCAATTTTAAAACTGGCTACGTTCGTAAAATGCTTAAAACCACTAATACTCCAGTTAGTAGAGAAAAAAGCATTCAAGTGCGAGTCGGACTCGCGCACCCAGATTCCGTAACTGTCGTGAGTGACTACAACATACACTCGAGCGCGGTGTCCAACGAGCAATGAGGTGACCTGTACGCGGTGACCAATCGAACTTCGCCCAGCTGCAGTGCAGTGTAGTGCCATACACTCGCAATGCAGTGTTCACCGCCACCGTCTCGTCGCGCCAGCGCTGCTGTCGCTACACCGCTCCTGGCAACTGCCTGGAGCGACATCTTGCACGAGCGCCAGGAAAGGCCACTTGACGTATGCCAGGGAGCCCCAACCCGGGTTGGGCGCTCCCGTCAGCGGGCCATCCAGTCTAGCCACTTGCGAGAACCGTTTCAGCTGTGAAACATCTTCTCCCCATCATCGTCATAAGAAAATCAAAATGTTGTTCACTTGTCCAGAAAAAGGATAATACTGAATGAACGTCATTGGTTTCAAATCGCTGGAAAAAAAACCTCCCAGCGACATCCGTCCTCAAGCCGGATAGCACATTCTCGGGGGTGAAATTGGCTGCGCCTGAGGCTCCTACTTGGTGGCTGTGCACAATGCCAATTTCGCCGACGATGCAGAAATATTTTTATTTATAGTTATATCTTTTTATTTTCACCTATTAGTTTAAATAATTGTGTATGTAACTGTGCTGTTTAAATAAAGGATTTTACTTGTATGTACAAAAATAATTGTGTTTTGGAAGATCACGAAACGCCTAAATAAAAATTACAGTAATGGTCAAACCAGTGCCAAGTCATTCTTGTAGTTGAAATATAAAAAAAAGACGACGATATGTCGAAATACAAATAAATATATATATAAATAAATATATTTATAGCGGAGGAACGCTGCCTCGGTTCTTGGGACCGCTTTAACCTTCCCAATGGAGGACTTATTTACTTAAATTTAGTTTTACTTTGATTTTAATCTGTTGTTTTTTTCCATTTTTAAATTGTTTATGTGTAAAAGAAATTGTGTTAAGTTTAGAAATTAAAATAGAGTTGCTCAAATAAATATAATAAAAATACCTAAAAATGTTGTACGAGATGTCCATTTTCCACGTTTTTCAATAAAATGCTTATATAATAAAAAACAAATGACTCCGATTTTTTTTCTTATTTTTACCTGGGCGTTGAGTTTTGGGACGAGTTGTGATTTGAATAGGTACACGTTGATGGTCTGTATAGTACTGCAAAATAACATTATCAAATTTCGTTTCACAATTTGATATTGACAAAATAATGTTCCGTTGATATAATAGGTATGTAAGATGTAGAGAAGAGATAATAGGCTTAGATAATAGGCACTGCTATGGCATGGCAGCAGGCTCGCCTGGTGATATCACGATGGCGAATATGGCTTTTATTGCTCATTTAACGGCTGGTTAATGGCGGGTGGGCGTGAGCAGATATTACAGTTCGCATGTAGATTGTAGGTAAGTACACTGCTACTAGTAGAGTAGGCTAGGACAATGAAGACGCACTGGCACACAAGGCGGACCGGCATCGATCGAGTTATTGGCGTAAAATGGGCGCAAAATTAATTAACCGACTTAAAAAAAGGAGGTTATCAATTCGACCCGTATGTATGTAATATCGTTGGGATTGCACAATATTTGTTATGTGTTAGTCTATGTGGGCTTCTAAACAGATGCATGCATGAATGCATTTATGTATGTATGTATGTATGTATGTATGTATGTATGTTTGTCCACGCATATCTCCGAAACTATTAATCGGATTGTGACTATTCAAAATCGGTTCAGTACTTTTCAAGATATGGGCTGTTAAGTGTGCCAAATGGGCGAATAATTCTATACCACGACAACCGATTTCTGTGATTCTTTTTTTATGTGATATTACTAAAAAGAGTGAAATAAAAAACTGTTTAAAAAAACATTGAACCGACTTAAAAAAACAACTACTTAGAACTAAAAATTATTAAATCATTGAGTTGGAGGCGGTATAAAAGCACAACATAAAATTGATAGATCGTACCGCTTTCAACTCAATTATTTAATTAATTTTTAGTTCTATCTAAGTAGTTGTTTTATTTAAGTCGATTCAATGTTTTTTTTTAAACAGTTTTTTTTATTGTAACATTTAAAAATTGTGCGTTTGGTTTGCCACGCGTGGTTTTTTAGACTACTCATCAAGATTTGCCATATTTCGGACGCTCCTTCCTACGCACGTCGCGCGTTGTCCCTTTTGCTCTTTGCTTGTATCAAACCAAAGCAAAACCCGAGCCCTCCTGCGGCGCATACGAGCTAATTTGTATTGGAAATGGCGCAATGACTCAAGCCCATTCGTAATTTGGGGCCACTAGAAGACGGACATAGTCCAAGGATGCCAACAACCGTCTACTGCGGTAAATAACACCTTGAAAGCAGTGGCGGCTTTGACCAATGAATTTTAGTGAGGCACCTAGGTGGATTACCTACATAATAGCATTTTATTAATGTTGTATTGCAGTTTTCATTTCGAGGACAGGACATGGCCAAAGTCTAGCAATAAATAAACATCCATGTCGATTTTTTTTTCTTTACCTTCAAGAGGCGCAAGTGAGGCGGCGCGGCGCCTCACTTGCTTCACCTGGGGAGCCGCCACTGCTTGAAAGTAAGGGAAGCCTAGGACTCCTGAAGCTCACATCTTTGATTAACTCCAATCCCAGAATTTTAAGTTCGTCAATGTTTGGTATGACCGTGGCTTGGAAGGGAAACCGGTCGGCCTTGTTGGTAGAGAGAAGGCGCATGCTTAGGTTTTATTGAAGTCAACAAGGTTTTCGAGGTCCCAGATGGCAACCTCATTAAGAACACTGTCGACTTGTTCAATGATCAAACACCTAGCTTAATCAATGCGCGCATCTCAAGCTGTCCAGTCCTTAGTGTACCGTCGGTACTGTTATCCGCATAACCACAGATTTATTAATAGTTGCATAACTGTGCATATTTCCGAGAAACACTACATCATTAATGAATATTAGAAATAATGTGGCCGGCAATACTAGCGTTGATAAGAAAATTGAGTAATAATCTTGCACCATGGACTGTTCCAAAATCGATAGATCTACCAAAAAGCTAGCGATCGTGAAATGGATCGCCATATTTATATTGTTTATTAAGCATTCATTAGACAGCATGACTGTACTCGAATTTGTTACAATTTGTGCTATCCGATTCGATTACACCCACGAAGAAGAACCGGTAAGAAACTTCGCAGGGCTTTTTTTTTCATAATCATTTTTACAAGCATTTAGTGACTATCCACATAATAGCACCGCCTACAGTCGATTGCAAATACAGCTTGAGAGCAAGATCAAAAACAGATTTTTGTTTTGTTTTTGAAGTTCTGACTGCAAGGACTTAATTAAGTGGATCAGGCGTAAAGAGCCTTTGTCAAATTTTTTATACGTCGTTTGTATCAACTCAATAATGTTAGTAATAAATAAGTAATAGTCAAGGGAACACCGTAGACCGGAACGTGCTGAGACTTCGGACTCTAATCTCTCGGCCCATACATGCGTGACAAATGTTAGAAGATCTAGCTAGCTAGGACACTGCGGGATTATGTGTAGTGTCTATTAATTTCGAATTTCACGCGAGCGAAGCGGTGGGCAAAGGCTAGTATGTAAATATGATTGTTTTCTATAGGCAACTTTCATTAGACACTCGACTGTATGGGGTTCAATAGGCTATAAAATTATTTTCCTTCAAAAAGCGATAAAAAAAATATTATAGTTTAGAATGAAGAAAGTAAAGTACAACTCGTTTTTTTTTTATATTTTAGACGCAGTAGTTTTTTCGTAAATAAGGGTGGAAAGCTCGATTTTTGTATATTTTCTTTAATATCTTTTAAACTATGCACTTTTAAATTATATGATATTATATTTGTATTCGTTATATATAACGAATACAAATACATCCCCCAAAATTAAAATTCGTTCATTTACGTTATTGGCCATCAAATTCTATTAAATGCATCGATGATTAAATGTACTTACCAAATAAAAAAAAAATTTTGTCCAGTAGATTCGTAAAAAAAAGGCTGTGACCAAGCTGTAACAGATGGGCAGGCAGACAGACAGACAGACGACCGAAGGGAAGCACTGATATGGCACCTAGTTCACCAAGCTGTTATGGGCTGACATCGCGGATGTAGTAGGTGATGTAGCCAACCGTGTCAAACAAAACTCTGATGAGTAAATTTTTGACCATTCATCGCTCTCAACACCGCCACCAACACCCCAGTTGGTCTAGGTAGGTACTTAATTACATTTAAACAATGTTTTAAGTAAGTCAGGCTAGATTATTCTTACATATCACTGGGCTAGATGGCCCCGTCAATCCACAGAAAATCACCTCCTCCTGCTAACCGGAGATTGCTTTCAAACTTCAGTCAGACATAACAATAATTATGTATACAGGAGTTCATTGACCTAGCTAGCGCAAACTCGACGTCGCGTCGTCGTCGTCGTAGCGTTTCGTGCGTGCGATGTTGCGAGATGCGCGCGCATGTCATTTGGCGTCGAACAGAACCTCTGCACAAGTTCAGCCAGTACCTATAGAGCACGTTGGCGAAGGCTTTACGTAACTTCGGATAGGTATTTGAGATTTAGCCAAGAACTTTCTCTCTCTCATACGAGACTACAATTATTCGACAGCCGCGGGTCCGCGGTGTCGCCCTGCCACATATTCCCATATACAAATTAACAACCGCCTCCCCTCCATAGGGTTGCGGACGAGGTCGCGGACCTTGGATGCAGTGCATCTGCATAATTATTAATTACGCTCTAAACAGCACAAAAAATTACAAATACAATTAAAACGAGCATATAAGCAAATGACAAGCTGCGAAAGTATTTAGGGATTTCACTACATCGACGCAAGATTAGAAGTACCTACTTATTAAGTAATTGCGATAAAAGATAAAAAGATATCACACTTCATTAAAGCGAAAAATCTTAAGTTTGCCATTATTAACTAAGTTAATAAGTCGTGAGTTCAAAATGAACTATGGATCTGCACCTGAAATGTATTGTTTCAGACAATAATAATAAGTTCAGAGCTGAGCATTGTGAATGAGCGTGAGTAAGTAGACTCACGCGCGGGGGCGGGCGCACGTTGAAGACGACGGAGCGGGCGGAGCTCTCGTCCTCGGAGCTGGAGTCGAGGCAGTCGGAGAGCGAGGGCGACTTGCGCGGCGGCGGCGGAGGCGACTCCGCGCCCCGCGCACCGCCCCCGCCCCAGATGCCCGCGAGGAACTGCGGCGCCACGCCCACGATCATCGCCAGGCTCATACGGACCATCTTGTCCACTCTACCCACACGGCCGCTCCGTCCGCGAACCTTCTTCAGCCAGCACTCCGCGCGGTTCACCTCAAAATATTTTTTTCCGAATTTATTAATCCAATGACGTCCGCAACCGTTACTTTCGAAAACCGTTCAGTCGCATTTGCACTTTCCAGTAAAAACGTCTTAGCAGAAGTACTCGACCTACAGCGACTCTAGAGGCGCCGCGGCGCGGTGAGACATCTGGTGGGATCTCACTTCACGAACTGTCAGGTCGGACGAGGCGTACTCTTCGCAGGAGACTGTGTCGAGGAGCAGTGCTGCAGGACGGTAGCCAGCAGTCCGGCTGATGCAATAGTATGTTATAGGGTGGTGGTGGAGGCGGCGGAACCAGACCGCATGCGCGGAGGGTGCGCAGAGGCGGCCGCGGCGGGAGCGCGACAGACGTCACGTGCTCGAGTGCGCCGCGGTCGTTGACTAGCGGCTGGAGTCTCCTGGCCCTCGCTCGCACCCGCACCTCATTCCCGCGCCCGCCCCACGCGCCCCCTCCGCATTTCAAATGAGAAGATATAAAAAATATATGTCCACACACCGGCAATAAAATAATGCATCTGTCCGTCATGCCCTATAAGATGAGAACTAGGCCATTTCGGAAGAAGTTTTGAGTTAATTTAAGAGAACTAAGTTAAACACGAAAAATAACTAAAATATTGATTTAGGAGGAAAACTTTGTACCTTTCACACAGCTCAAATTTGCGATGTTTGCAGTACCTAAAATGTAAGTAAGATACAAATTGCAAACTGCATCATTATTTATTTATTATTTATTACATATCACATCCATTCAAGCATGATAAGGAGAAACAAGGTTTCTTTTTATATGGAAATTGACGCGGTTGGCTACATCACCCGTGATATCAGCCCCATAACACCTTGGTGAACTACATAGTTGCCGTGTCCGTGCATTCCTTTGGTCGTGCCGGCTACACTGAACTGGACGGAAAACACGGTCGACGACGACGCACGACATGCGGCGGGTGGCCGAGTGGTTTGGGCATCGGCTTCTCATGCGAGAGATCCGAGGTTCGAATCCGGTCGGCGTGTACCAATGATGAGTTTTTTCTGACGAAAAAATTTACGTGCATACACCTGCTGCTTCACCGTTCGGAACCGGTGTAAAACTGTAGGTCCCTTCCCTAAGGGAAGGGACCTACAGCAAGGGAAGTTCCCTTGCCCCTTACTAGGTGGTAGACTCAAATTGTAGCCGACTGGGTTGGTACCACCGTACTGGATGTAAGATGGCCGCATAGCAGCCTCGGCTGTGTTCTCCTCTAGTCCAGTATAGTCAGCAATCCAGGGAAGTCTCCGGTATGGCACCTACCTTCTGGGAGGTGATATTGGTTGGTCGGAGCATGCGCTTTGTCCCCTCCGACTCAGCCGGATTACATAAAAAAAACGACATAACGGTAAAGGTAACGTAAACACCCAGAAGTAAAAGCTGCACAACACATAGGTACGTTATGTATCGTTATAGAGCGACTCGTTAAATTTAATTAGAACGCCTGTTGAGCTGACTTCCTCCTCCCTCCACCGTGTGGAAAACGCAATAATTGTAGTGAGCTTCTACTTTTTCGCAAGGAAGCAATCGAGGTGTTCAGTTAGTAATACTGATGATGAGGCCGAGGTAGGTAGGCGGTAGGATGAGGTGGCGCCAGACAGATCGATGCGGCCCCGGGCCCGCCTGTGTGACGTCCGGCCTTCTCGTACCCGAGGTCCACGACCTCACCGAGCCTGCGTATCGATCCCCTGTTCTGTTACCCCACCAGAGGTAAATCCGAGGGTAATCTCTTGCTACTCTTGCTACGTATTATCTACATCTCAACGGTATTCAAACAGAAGGGTAGGTATATGTTTTTTACTTTCAAGTAAAAAACACATAGGTACCTACTTACCTATCCTCAGATAATTGTAATTATTTATTTGAGCCTTTACTCCAAATGTCTAACAAAACGAAACGCTCGGAAGAGCCATTGTATAAATAGGTCAAGGGTTCTTCTTCAATATTATCAGAAAATGAGGAGATATTCTATGAATAGGCATTCAAGTGTATCGTGGACACAGATCAGAGAAGTATTAGCTATTACTTAGGATTTCTGTGATCGTGGAATTGTTAATTTGTTAAAAAATCGTTTCCAATAGCGCATGTTTTGTCTATGAGATAAAACTTTTCGTTAATAAAAAGGTTCAGTCAGAGTACGGCTAAGTGAAAAGTAGTTTTATTTCGTTATAACAATGTAATGCCGATCCAACGTTTACAGTGATCGATCAATATATTTGCTCTATATAATTAATTATATATTTACTAAGTATATAATTAATTGCCTATCATTTCAGTTGACCCTTGCTCGCTTCTCCCAACCAGGCGAGGCGAGCGAGGTACGAGTACAGTCCGTGCACGCTGTAATTTGAAAAAGACCTCAAGTGTGTCGCGTTGCGCGCGCTAGCACGCGGGCGGTGGCCGCGGGCGGCGGCGCGGCGCGGCGGCGGCAGCGGCGTGGACGTCGCATCCAGCTACTGACGATGGATCTGAGTTGGGCACTCGCTGTCTATTTCGGGGTTTGCGCCTTTTTGTTCACGCGCGCGATCCTGCACCGCGCGCCCCGGGATTACGCGCGCTACACAGAAATAAACCACGTGCACGCACTGTCTCCGACGCGTGCGCAGGGCTATCACAGCTCTTTACTTGTATACCTACCGTTCATTCATCATCTGCAACGCCCTCTGCTCAGGAAGGCAAGACGCGCTACGCCTACGTGATCTGTAACTTATTTCCGGACAACCGAGCAACCTGCTTGCTGAAACAGTCATCCACCAAGCGATGAAACTGACTAAGGTTGAGGCAAAGTAGTTTCGCGTCATTTTAGTAAAGCATTAGCTTGACAAAGCCGCTTAGAGACGCATTGAGCTGACCATGCAAAATTAGAAATGCTCACAATTTCATAAAGAGCCATTACCCAATGGTGGATAGGTGGTGTGGAAGAGCCAGATTTACAAGGTTTTTAAAATTAATTTACCTACCGGAGCGGAGGAGATGTGATTAAGACGAATAACGAAAGCAGAAATAATGTGAAATTTATTCAAGATTCCTTCGCGCAGTGAGAAACATGTGTACGGCGAATTCAAACGTTTAACAGTTGATTATTATTAGTGATTTCACATAGCTCCGCGTTCAAACGATTCTACTTTTACGTAAAAACATGCCACCGATAGCTGCTGTGAAACTCACAAATTAATGGACAATAGTAAAACACCTCGAAGTATCAGTGAGGTGATGATAAACGTAAGAATTTGTTTGTAGGACTATTACCTATGTATATACATTTATTGACTTAGTTAGACACACATACAAAATGTAAGAATAGAATAAACTAGAAATTCTTTATTGTACACCAAAACACTAACAAAGATGCAGATAACAGAAGATAGCATACAGAAGAGCAATAGAAATTTACAATAATATTACGAAAATATATAAATATATAGTAGTGGTCAGTGTTATGCTGTAATTTACAAGAGTACTTGCAGCACAACACCGATTACTCTGCTTACCCCGATTGTCGGCATACAGGGTGTGGTATGTATGTAATAAATAATAATACACACAGAAACAAGGGAACATTAGCCTGAAAAGGCGGACTTATCACTTCAAGTGATGAGAGTAAATGAGGAACAATGATGGCAAGGATAGTGTAGACATTAGGACAGGAAAGTAATAAATAACACAATATATATACATATATCTTTTAAAAACATACTTATAGAAATATGCATATCAGCATATAAGCATATAAACAAAAAAAACATAAAATACATACATAATACCTTATTCCACAACAAAGCAAGTGCTAAGATAATGTTTCATCAACAAGATTTCAAACATTCCAAGAGTCTTGACAGTGAGGAATGCGGTACGGCAATGAGTTCCATAGACGTGAAGAGTGGACAGTGAAAGAATCGGTATAGAAACCAGAAAAGTGGCGAGGAATTCCTAGGACATTATCGTCACTAGAGCGAAGAGGAAGTCAGTCAGATCCAAGTAGCAGATATCCGCATAGTCAAGAATTTGGGAGTAGAAGAGATTGCGCAAGAGCCTTATTGGAAACGGGGAGAAGGTTCTGTAAGCATCTCAGAGAAGCATTGCAGCAGCAAACACTTTACGACTGACTATACATTATTTACCTGAGGCACCCACGGATTGACCCACGAAAATGCCTAGGCTTTTTACTGTCGTGGAGAAATGAATGTAGAAGGAATGGAGAAAGTAAGCTTTTGCCCAATAAAATACTCAATGTGACTGCTCGCAGAGATTTAGTAAATTATGGATGTATGAAAGCTTTAATTTTCACTTAAAAAAAACAATGGGAAATCAACAATTTTGATGTTGAATACTTCTTTGATTTCTGTTGTAAGAGTGGTGGCATAGGGGCGAATTCACAATACTGAAATGACGTTGGTCACATATAAAATAATTGACCAGCCACATACAAAATTGACATAATTGGAGTACACAACAATTGAATATTGGTAACACTTTCGTGGGACAAATTTGCTACATCTATTTATTTTTTGCTCGAAGATAGACACTACGAACATAATATTAATTACATAGGTCTTACAATTAATGCTGGTTACATAGACTAATCTCGATAGAGAGCAAATAAGCAATCGGCCCAACACGGAACTCTATATAAAGATCAAGACGTTTATTTGTGCGGCCGCTCTGCTGCGCCTAACTACTGCAGTCTGCAGTATGCAGAAACACAGTGGTGGAGTTGTAACAAATTATTTTATAGCTATATATGTAAACACGACTCTTGAGAAAACATATTTAAAAGAATTATGTTTTAATAAAATCTCTTTAAAAGTTTGCATGTGCTAATTTATGTGGGTAGGTAGACGAATAATGATTGTGAATCAGAAAGCGGATTCACAGTTATTGTCACAACTTGGTGAGGGGATGGCTTTATTGAACTAGTCAGGATGTCTCTTGGCAAGTAACTAAGTCGAGCCCCCAATGCATGTGTCCAGATGTAAGTGATTTTTCTTCTATTTCGGATTTTTCGGGTTCCGTACCTCAAAAGAGGAAAAAACAGAACCCTTATTGGATCACTCTCGTGTCTCTCTATTCCAGCTTATTTTCTCCGAATCCACTAGACGAAAAAAGTTGAAATTTGGTACATAATTAATTATAGAGTTTGATGACCCAATTTTAGGGGCCAAATTAGAAAGTTTTTTTTTTATTTCAAGTGCATCATATGACTTATCGATGAAAAGGGCTTATAAGGAATACAAATTTTTTTTTTATAATTTTAGAAAACAACGAGGTATTATGTTTTACTAGAGGTATTGCTAAGAAGAAAGATACAGAGAAACGGCGTCCCATCAGCTGAGGTATGAGGTAAGGTAGCGGCACAGATTACTTAATAGTTAGGTACTTCTCAACAGATAAATCACTCCATAGAAAATCTTCAATATCTACAGCTTATTTTTTCACTTCGCAGATCGCATCGTGCTAAAATGTCCCTAAACAATCAAACGTAACGTTATTATTGCTTCGCAGCTGCGCGCGGACGCGTGGCCTTGAAGCAACGCAATAGGTCTAGGCAAGCAACGCTAGGGCTGCTTCTTTCGATAAAAATATAAATACCTACACAATTTATTTATTTATTTAGTATTATTTTGTTACTTTTTATTTTTTTTGTAGTATTTTTCGTTTTACATTTTAATTGTAGTTTAAGCTAATATTAATTTAATAGGAATTTAAGCGGCGGGTGGCCGAGTGGTTTGGGCATCAGATGCTCATGCGTGATGTCTGAGGTTCGAATCCGGTCAGCGTATACCAATGAGTTTTTTCTGACGAAAAAATTTATGTGCATACCTACAATTGCTGCTTCACCGTTTGTTGTTGTTGTTGTTGTTTTGGTTTGGGGTTGGCTCTAGGCCTGCAAACTAATCCCACTTGGTTGGGGACCTTCGTGCAAAACCCCGCAGTCTCCAGCTACCCCAGCCAGCCTATGTCTTCCATGGAAGCCACAAGTCGACAGGGGTGTCTGCAGGCCGCTTATCCCTTAGTCGCCTTTTACGACATGCACGGGGAGAGATGCAGTGGGACTATTCTTATTAAGTACCGACCCCACACAGTACCTGCTTCACCGTTCGGAACCGGTGTAAGTAAAACTATAGGTCCCTTCCCTTGCCCCTTACTAGGTGGTAGGCTCAAATTGTAGCCGACTGGGTTGATACCACCGTACTGGATGTAAGATGGCCGCATAGGAGCCTAGGCTGTGTTCTCCTCTACTCCAGTATAGCCAGCAATCCAGGGAAGTTTCCGTTATGGCCCCTACTTTCTCGGAGGTGATATTGGCTGGTCGGAGCATGCGCTTTGTCCCCTCCGACTCAACCACGCATACCGGATTACATAAAATTTTTTTTTTTCAGTTTTAGTAGTAATGTAACTTTCTGTTAAGAAATTAATTTTAAAACAATCCTACACAATATTTAATATTATAAAGAGGATAATTAATAGGAAGACTCCAGTAGGCACATAGCGCGCGTAAGTACATAGAGTGCGAGTGCCATGGTAGCGGGGAGGCGGAGCGCAGAGCCGAGCGGTAGAGGGGAGCTCGCACAGGGCGGGAAGCGACCGGGAGTGGGGCTAGCGGGTGGTGAGAGGGATTCGCGCGGGGTGGGAAGCGAGCGGGAGAGGGGGCTAGTGGCCGGTAAGCGACAACGCCAGCCAAGGCCAACCCAACGTGTGCATTGAAATACAACCGGACATAATGATTGGCGCAGGCGGTGGCACGTGCGACGAGTTCGGCCGCTCGCGATCGACTAGTTTCGACGTGCCCCAATTCGTAAATTGTGCCTCAACTTGGCGGAGCAATGCCCGTTGCCTGAGTAAGAGCTCTAGTAAAACATAATACCACATTGGCATCCTCCCCCTTATCTCCGAAACTATTGAATCTAAAATTTCGAGAGAAAAAAATGGGGAATATAGGGTCGCTCTTATAGTTCACAGGAAAACCTAAACGAAAATCCTAAGTCTTCAAGTTCACACGGAAAACGGAACAGTACGGAACCACGTGAGTTCGACTTGCACTTGACTGTTTTTTATATAGCCTGGCATCATTGGCTAAATCACCTACTCTACACCTGTGATGTCAGCCCGTAACACCTTGATGAAGTGTTTAAAATAGTTTTGAAATATTTATTTTGTAAAAATTTTAATTTCTAATTTTATGTATTGTGTGTGTGATTTTATGACTAACTTCGAATATTAATTTTTATGGCTGTGCCTGTGCTTTGTAATGCTTTTTATTGTAATTTTGTTTTAAATAATAAATTAATATTTCATGCAATTTACTCAGCCTCTATGTGTAAAGAATTTGAATTTGACCTAGGTGTTACTTAGGCCGTGTCAACTACACTGAACTGAACGGAAAACACAAACTATTTACATAGCCTACCGACCATTCAATCGGTGAGGTGGTACCAATGCGAATTATAATATGAGGTAATATAAGGGAATGAACCTACAGTTTAAGTTTACCTACTGAAATCCATTACAGCGGTACAGATTTAGTAGGCTTCGAGTCTACAACATACCGTAGCAAGCAAACGACAAAAGTAGGAAGATGACGGTATTTCACGATTTTAATAACTCATTGCTGCACACTTTCACTACAAAATCATGCAGCTGGTTATGTCCACCTAAATATGGAGTAGCAAATTGAAAATATATACTTTATTTAAATTTGTGTCAGATATAGGAAAGTGTCAGCAGTGAGCCCACTGTGCAGTCAACTCGGTTACAGTACTGTGGCTACGGTGGCGCAAGCGCACGCCATTCTCTGCGGCCTGCAGCTCCGAGAGCGCTACACCGGCCACGTTAGTGTCTAGATTTATTTATTTCAGCAGTGGTGTGGTGTTGCAATTTTCCAGAGTTCTTGCAGCACAACACCGATTATTCTGCTTACCCTGATCGTCGGGATACAGCGTGTGTGGTATGTATGTATGTATGGTGTGAAGTATATTCGTAACATTTGTTATTTACTAAGGTGATTGTGATTGTGAAGTTGCATAGTTAGAGTCCTTTGAAGAGACATTAGTTTTACCTCTTGTTGTACCTGCACCGATGAGAGTGGTCAGGACCAGGTGGGACGACCAAAATCCCTCAGTTCGGAGGTAAACAGTGTTTCTATCTGCTGAAGGCCGGGAGGATTGGAGATGTATTGCAGAGGCGTATGTCTAGCACTGGACACTAAAACCCTGACTGTCAGACCTTTCAGTACAATGATTGTCAATCTAACACGTCTTAAATTATGCCGTCGGAAAGCGTGTGAACATCAGGTACTGCAATGTAAAGGGAATGTCGCGGAGGCACACCGAGTCTGAGAGAAATGCAAGTCTTGTGCCACAGATAGGTAGTCTATTTATAATTTTGTTTGTGTTGATTATTATTGTTAGTGGGATCTTTTAATATTCTTCTGCTTCACTAGGTTGATTACGACTTGCCACAGTATATAGCGAATGCGGCTGACCTCTTTAGCGATCTGGTCGAGGGCCTGCTCCTCCGCCGTGGCCTTGGTGTGCGTGCGCTGGCGCCGCTCCATCCTGTCCCCTACCGCCCCCCAGCCAGCCTGTGACCTGCCCCATATCACCACACATCACACCACACACCACATACATGTAGAGAGAGACCCACACAGTACAACATACTATGTGTACAGTACCCGGTATTAAAAAATGTACATCGAGATTTAGAGAGACTATCCGGTTCTATAGTCTGTTTCTTTGGAAGACGGAGTAAATTGACGTTTGACTGACATTAGAGTGTTGCACGCTTTGCACCACTAGTGATTGCAGTCGATGAAAATAGTATCGACTTTTACACGACACGAACACACATATTATGCGCTATCTGTGGTGCTGTCTTAAACTTAACATTTTTCTTGCTAGATTTAGCTTAATATGTTGTCAATTAAATCCACAATTAGGTAAATATTAGAGTTTACAGCATTTCATTAATTAACCAATCGATAAAAGTATCGATAGCAACTACATGTCTATTAAAAATTTCCCAGAAACTGGCAACACTCCAAACGTCACTTTCCTCCGTCTTCCAAAAAAACAGACTATAGAGCATCGCCTCTGTCGCACTCGAGTTTACAGCATTTCATTAATTAATCAATTGATAAAAGTATCGATAGCAACTACATGTCTATTTAAAATTTCCCAGAAACTGGCAACACTCCAAACGTCACTTTCCTCCGTCTTCCAAAAAAACAGACTATAGAGCATCGCCTCTGTCGCACAGAGACGTGCGAGTTCGTGAGACGGTGCTCTACAACCGATTGTCTCTTTCTAATGCCTGGTTGACACGATGCGAGTTCACGCAAGAGAAATGCTTCTCGAACGCATTTACGCACCGTGTAGACAGTTCTCGCAAGCTCGCATGCGTCCACGAACGCGGCTTCGTAGCGCAGCGGGCGAACGAGTTCATGCATGTTTATTGAGGATGATGAGGACATGAGGAGCGTCTTGCACGAAATTTGTTGGTGAAAAAAAGTTTTCTAGTGGTTTTTGGTTGTGTACGGCACCAGGACAAAGTGGACTGATATGCAAATGATTAAGTTATCTATATAAACTTATCCATTTCCTTATCCACATAGATCTCAGATGACTCCCTTCTTATATTACTAGGTGGTAGGGTCTAGCCCGCCCGGGTTGCTACCACCGCACTGAATGAAAGGTCGTTCGAAACGGCTACCTATGTAAATAGTTTGGTGTTTTCCGTCCAGTTCAGAGTAGCCGACACGACCGAAGGGAAGCACTGACATGGCACCTAGCTCACAAATGTGTTATGGGCTGACATCAGCACATCACGGATGTTGTAGGTAACGTAGCCAAACATGTCAGTTTCTAAAAAAAGAAAGAGATATTTATTGTTTTTTCTCCTTTATTTTGTTTCTTATCAAACGTCCTGCTATAATAAACACTAAAATTGTACCAATACACGCCAAACCTTCGTCTACAGACTCCATTTTTGCAACTGACAAATAGAGAAACACAGACGAGCTCGAACGAGATGTGGAATAGTGTAAACTGTTCGACGAACACGAAAGCGAGTTTTCTCATTCGAGAAGGCGGCATGCTCCTCGTGCGTGTAACCTCGCATCGTGTCAACCAGGCATGAAGCTCAATGTACATTACTTACTACTGGGTACATACATAGAAGCACAATACGCATTACACTAGCTATGCATTTAATTAAACATTGCCTAATTTTTATTGGTCAGTAGAATTTAAGAATATAATAAACAAAATATTGTTCCTTAACACTTTAACAGCCAAGCGTTTTAAAGCGCGCCTTCTCTGGTACGCCGGCCATTTTTGTCAATATTGTAAGATTCATAAAAAAATAACTATCAGTGTTACATGCATAATTATTTTTTTATTTATAGGATGGTTTTATATATTTTGAGAATAAAAATAAAAAAACATATTAAAATTATTTATTTATATTTTTAAATGAACGTCCAAATAATGTCTGAAAGCGAAAAAAAAAACTGTTATAAGGCGTGCGGGGTACTGGCGGGGGAGCGCTACGCGCCGCGCCTGGCTATACTCTTTCTGCCATCTATACCGCGCACCGCATGTCGGTGAATTATACATGTGTGTGTAGGTAATTAAATACACTACAAGAGGGTTACACGCAGAACACGTTCCACGAGCTTGCACGAGTTTCATGATTTCATAATAATTTGCACGTAGCGTAGTTTGCACATAGATTGCACGAGCACGAGTTCCAGGATTTTATAATAAACGATATGAAAGTCAGTCCCGTACGGCGTGCGTGAGTCCTGACACGACAGCGTCTGCCCGCATTGGTACATGAATAGCTGTTAAAGTGTTAAGAAATTGTAATAATTTTGTTGCCATAAATTACTGTAAATCATCAACAAAAATATACCCTGAGACTATTCTCAAGGTGTGCATTCTGGCACGTCAGCTATATTTATTATAAACAACAGCACGTCACTTATATGTATACTCTCCGTTTCCTGAGCAAACGGGAAAAGAAGCACAGATTTTTTAGCGTTAACATTAATTAATAAATTAGCGTTAATTTGGCGTTAATAAATACATAAAAATAAATAATTAAACTCCCTAGCACAAAGGTGACGCGCGAGGGACAGGTGGCGTTTTGACACTTTTGTGGAAGGAAGCTCGACGATGTTAATTTTTTTGACTTCCCTAGGAACCTACTTTACCAATTATAGTGCAGATAAAAAATTATGTGCAAACACACTTTGTGGACTTATCCTGCACAGGTTTATTGTTTACACACACACACAGGGAAGTAAATACACTGACATAGATATATATATGTATACAACACCAGTCACACAATAGGCTATTTGACATTGTCAGCCAATGACTTGAGAGCATAATATGTTTAGTATTAGAAGTGAGTAGACTTCATACACTTTCAAGATTAAATCCATTGGTAATATTCCTTTTACTCCTCTCGAGAAAGACATAAATCTCCTTATTTATAAAAAAAAATTGTGATTACGATTATTATTATAAAAAAATTCGTACTTCATTATGCCGGCACTTCACTTGGCTTAGCGTATTCTTGTAGTTGGCAAAAATTTCCGTTTCGTCTCCCTTTAATGGCTTGTTTAGAGCGAGATAAAACTAAAATGTTTGCAACAAACACAAATACGCTAAGCCAAGTGAAGTGCCGGCATTAAATAAATGTTTTATTGAAACATTGCCTAATTTTTATTGGTCTGTGGCTCGGCAAAATAGGAGGGAGGGTATTCGATTGGCAAAATTCCCCGACGTGGGGGGGGGTTACATGGTATCCTAAAATCTACTCTAACTCAACGAATTAAATTATCGGAAAGTGGCATATAACGCACCGAATTGAGGCGCGCTATTGGTGAGCATTCGGCACCCTCTCCAATCGTTGTCTCTCCTTTATACGTATCAAATTGCCATTTAACCGTCTTACTCTATCGACGTTCACAGAGCGGAAACGTAACGTGATGTATAAGGCGCTCGCGCACTTACGCTCTTTTAAATATTGGCAATATATAGAAGAACTGCAATCGCACCTTTCTACCGGTAAAATGTATGACGAGGGCCCGTCCAGAAAGTAGAATGTCGTTGCTCTAATATTAACGAGAATGCAAACGTGGTTTAGGTTATTTGAACTACTTTTATTGAGAAGTGCACTATTGGCACTTTCTCCGCAATTAAATCAAACCTACACAATATCTGGTGTTGAAAAAGAAATCTTCTTTGGATTTAGTAACATAACTGCCCCCATTTTGGGATTTCGTACATATTATTATGTAAAATGCATGGAGTGCATACTATGTGTACACCACATCATGTGTGTACTGCTACTCATATGCGGTCAGGTTATAGGGACGAGTTTGTTGCTTGCTTATTTTCTCTTGCACGTCGAAATCAGGGTTGAGATTGTTGTTTGTTGGGATGGCACACGGCCAAGCCAACGCACGGCCTGCTTCGCTTCCGAGGTGACATCATGATCCGTACTCACCGCGAACACTCACACGCCCATCTTTCAGGTGAACTCTAACGTGCGTTCTTCTGGGTGGAAGACCTTCGCAACCGACAATCAGTCATCACTCATCAAGAAACAATACAAGGAAAAACTACTGGAAAACCACTCGACAGACCGACTGCGGCCTACGCGCCTCCGTTCGAGATTTTACGATTTTACTGGCTAGCTAGCAGCTAGTGACACAGCAACACAGCCACGCACCAAACACCTGCGCGGAGACCTCTCGTTTTACACAAAAGCACTGTCTAGAACACTCCGCGTAATTTCCCACCAGCATTATTGTACATTTATGAAAGAAGTTATGAGTTCACATTTCTATTTCATTATTATTTCCAAATTATTAGTCTGTCGGGTCGGTGCAGTGCAGTGCACATACATCCTATCCCCACTCGAAATGACATTCCTTCCACCATTCCGTTCCACCAATTTGTTCCAAAACACTCCAAACTAGGTAGACCTATAGTTAGAAGAAAACGTACGTTCTCTTTTTTATTACATGCAACATCGATCGATAACCAGAGCGAGACAGATAATACAAATTTTGGCTCCCCGGGGTGTATTGACCAAATTGTCAGATCGTCCAATGTGTCATATAATATAATAAAATAAGCTTATACACCTATTAATTTATTTAATAGATAACAAAAAAGTAATACTAATAGTAATAACTAAAGAAATAAACCTACCTAACAAACATTAAAATAACTATCAAAAGGGGCATTTTCAAATGTTCCTAGAACACTTGCAATATAAAATTTAGCATAAGTCATACCACGGTCATACATAACATAACGTCCAGCAGCCCGACCGTGGTAATTTTACTCGATCGACGAGTTCGAGCAAAATGAACGAGTAGGCATAATTGGTACCGTCGTAGCTGTCAAATGTACAAGTGAGTGAGTGCACGAAACGGTCACGTGGTCTACTCGAACTCGAACGTCGATCTAGCACATTTTGACAGTTATTGGTACCGTCGTACGAAATGTGAGCTCGAACTTCGAGTCATTTTGACGTATACGCTCACCCAAACACTCGATTGATCTTGATCAACTTTTGCGATAGTTTAGTAAATCTCAAAGTTGGATAAATGTTAAACTAACGATTCCTTTCATTGAATTTAGTGGAAAGGTATTTAAATATGTATTATTTTATTTATAAGTTGTTCATTCCTTTATTTTATTTAAGTATTTACTCAAATAATATAGATAAAAAATACAAGTAGGTACCTAAGTACCTATCACTAAAATAAAATAAGAATAAAGTCTGTACCTAGGTACATACATACATACATCACATCATACATATCACACGCTATATCCCGACCATCATCCCGACAATCGGGGTAAGCAGTGTAATCGGTGTTGTGCTACACATACCTAACTACATCAAGCAGCAAGTAAGGCATGAAAACCCACCTCCTGCATGACTCGGTGGAAGGACCGTGACAATGTGACAGGTGGCTAGCCTGTCGCCCTTTAGCACGGCATCGTATCCTTATCCCTTAGCCGCCTTTTATGATATGCACGGGGAGAGATGCAGTGGGGCTATTCTTATTAATACCGACCGGCCCACACGCACGGTACTGTAGTTAGTGCGTAATAAAGTCTTGTGTTCTAAGTACACGTCTCATATCAATTTGTCAGTACCTACCTAAGTATGTACCTACCTATGTAACTAATTTATAGGTGACCGGTAGTGGAGCTATAATGTATAACCAAATATGGTAATAATAGGTAGGTACATACAGGAGTTATTTATTTTTAGATAGTTAGGTATCTACAGCAATTTATTACCCGTCGGAATATTTATATAGGCATTTTAGGCTAGGCACCTCGCCTCGAATAAATGCGCTTCCCCCGCACTTCACCGCGGTCTCGCCTCGTTAGTACCGTTATCGGGGTATTTTTGTGGCTAGGTAATATGGCTGGAGGAAGGGCAGAGGGTTGAGGGGAAGAGATTCAAAATGAATGTCGTCATCACATCACTCACACAGCTGGCTGACCGACCGACAACCAACATCGTGTGTGTTGCCACGATGTAATTTTTACTAATACTAAATAGCTACTTTATATATCGGGGTGTTCAATTTATACTCGTTTTTCAACTTAGTCAATACTCTTTTTCTCTTTTAATTAACATAAAGATTCTGAAAAATAGTATACATACCATATTGACCGTTTGATA
This sequence comes from Nematopogon swammerdamellus, assembly GCA_946902875.1. Lineage (NCBI taxonomy): Eukaryota > Metazoa > Arthropoda > Insecta > Lepidoptera > Adelidae > Nematopogon > Nematopogon swammerdamellus. The sequence continues at coordinate 9,827,582 of OX336335.1, read as the reverse complement.
CCTAGCAAAATGAGCGCTTTGCATTCTAGGTAGCATAATACATTTAGTAAAAAAATTGTAATAGTGGCAAGACTGGTAGATCGACACTCGATCGAGAATTCGTCACTTGGTCGACACTCGCATACGTACTCACCTGCACGCCGGTACCAAAATAATTTGCCTCGTTCGACCGATCGAGTCGAGCGCAGCTCGAACTCGTCGTGCGAGTAAAATTAGCACGGTAGGGGTCCAGATGCTAGAAAGACCACTGGCCAATAAGGACAATAATGCCAGATCATCCAATTTGTCGTATCGTAACGTCCAGATGCTAGAAAGACTACTGGCCAATAAGGACAAATGCCAGATCATCCAATTTGTCGTAACGTCCAGATTAACTCACCAGCACAAAATACATTGTCAGTAAAAAATTATGACCAAATGAAAAACTTGCTCTATATTTACTGGACTATTCGATAACATTCTCGGCGACAATTTGGACCAAGTCCCATAAATTTTTACCTACTTTCCTTTACTACCACAACACTACGAATTTAGAAATTAAAAAATCAATCTTGTATTTCGAAATACAGGATATAGGTTTCTTGAGAACTGGCAGCAAATACAATTTGAATAAAATATTCATTCGAAATAAAACAATGTGTAATGTACAGACCTACCAAGTTATCTGTGAAGTGGCAGATCAGGAACTAACAGAAGTGTCACTCGGCTGTCATATTTGTCAAATCGTTTTCAGTTCGAGTTTTCTGTCTCTATAAATCATTTTATCATGCCGAAAGCTATTCACAGTGATGCCCGGAATATAATCCTAAAAGTAAAATAGTTTTTGAAGAGGATCCTCTACAACAAGCGCCGAAAATTCCATTTCATCCGATTTACAAAAGAATATAAATTGCTACAGGTTAGTGTTGCCAGTTGTAAACCAAATTTTTCCCACATAACAGATACATTTTAATTTGATGTTTTGTGATTAATTGAATTTTCAGGTGTAAGTAAAGGGCTAATATCCAAAATTGTTAAGGAAAAGAACGCTGCAGAAGAAACACGTACAAAAGTCGCAACAGCTGGTAAAATAAGACAAAGAAAAATGGTTTTATTCATGTTGATTCATTGGACCGTGGGGTCATCTGAAGAAAAGTTCATAAATTTTATTCGGTGAGGAAAGAAATACCGAACTACGAATGGCTTCTGGTACTAAAAAAATAAGGAAAAACACGAAATAACAGCTTGGAGAGCCAGATATTCGCAGGAAAAAAAGAAAAAAAAAACATCCAAAACAATATGTCTGGGGTGTGGCCTATTGATCACGACTAATCATAATACGTGTACAACTGAAATCACAGCGAAATCAAGTGATTATACTTATTGTAAACCAGGATTTGAATAAAAAAAATTATTTTTGAGTACATACTCATTTTTCACATTGAAATTGCATCCTCTATTTCACTATTTACGAATAAAATTTTTTGTATATACCAATATTTGGTTTTTAGTTATTTTTAGCAAAATATACTCACATGCATAGTTTTGATATCAAGTAATAAAATCTATGGGGGGGGGGGGGGGGGGGGGGGCTATGTTCAGCAGTGGACGTCTTGTGGCTGATAATTTGTAGCAAAATAGCTATTCTAAATAGTCAACCAGATATTACGTAAAATATCTTGACTTAGGGCCCGGCCACATCAACACGGCGCGGCGCGGAGGGGCGCCGCCGCCGCGCCGCGCCGTGACAACACCGCAGTAGTAGTAAAGTTACGGTGCAATCGTGAATACCGCCGTTTTATTTGATGTTACACTCTCGAACCGTTCCTCTACTAAGAATATCAATAAATCAGTATCAATATTGTTTTTCACAAAGCAACATACGAACTGAACTGTTCGATAATGAAACATCAAATAAAACGGGGACATTCACAACACTGGCAACAATGAAACGATGGCAGCACTCAGTTCACAGATAACTTGGTCGGTCTGTACCTACAACGAAAATGTCAGTTCTTCTTTTTTATAGGGTGCCACCAAGAAATTATGATGCGTGGGAAATATGCGCAACTGTCTGCATTCCTAAGGGACGTGAACTTTCGATCGAAACTTTGCCGATAATTAGGTTATTAGGTCATACAATTTATCGACAAAGTTTCGACCGAAAGTTCACGTTCAAAGTTCTTATTAGGAATGCAAACAGTTGCGCATATTTCCCACGCATAACTTCCTGGTGGCACTATACCGTAGTGTCGGCACGGTGTCGGTCACGGAGTCGGAAGTGTCTATTCGCAGGTATACCTCCAGGTATACCTGCGAATAGACCTCGCAGGTATACCAGTCAGTCTATTCGCAGGTATACCTGCGAATAGACTGACTGGTGGTTTAAAAAAAAATAACCAGGATTAAATTACAGAAGATTCGTCGCGCCGACGCATCTTCTATAATTAAACCCTAACCTAATGTTGAGGCGGCGCATGTCGTTTTTGTGAAAACTCCCATAGTGCAGTTTGTATACTGTCACAGCAGCTGCGTCAAAGCTCTCCTGCGATGAAGGAATCGTGTGGCTAGCGGCACATGAAAGAACAAAGGAAGTGGACTTTGGCCTGCCTGCGCGATCAGCTGATTGCGCCCGCCTCAACATTAGGTTAGGGTTAATTCGCATCTTCGCATCTACGCATCTTCTATAAATTAACCCTGGTTATTTTTTTTTAAACCACCAAAACATTCACCCATACTATTTGTTTACAATCTTTACAATCAGCTGATCCGCGGAGGCAGACTTCCTTTGTTCTTTCATGTGCCAGACCGAATCGTGTGTCGGTCATCCATCCCATCCATAGACGTATAAATTATTTCTCTATGATCCCATCCCTGATCACGTCACGTCATCACCCCAGCGAACCTAGCGGAGAAAGCGTTAACTGTGTCAATTGACTTTGGCGGGAAACATAAAATATGAGATTGCGTTTGTCGTTGTGATTGTGATACAAAAACCATTTCTTGTGTCATGAAATGAGCGAATGTTTACTTCAAATTCTTGTTTTTTTTTATGGAAACTGACACGGTTGGCTCCATCACCTACAACATCCGTGATGTCAGCCCATAACACCGGGACCGGGTGAACTTGGTGCCATGTCAGTCATAGAGTAACGTCAGTGCTTCCCTTCGGTCTTGCCGGCTACACTGAACTGGACGGAAAACAAATTTACATAGCCGTTTCGACCGACCTTTCATTCAGTGCGGTGGTACCAACCCGGGCGGGTTAAATCCTACCACCTAGTAATGAAGGGAGTCATATCCCTTAGTCGCCTTTTATGGCATACACGGGGAGAGATGCAGTGGGGCTATTCTTTGAAGGTACCGGCCCACACATGGTTAACATTTATTTAACCACCTTATGTTTATTAGCTTAGTGGTGCGATCGGTCGACTTCCGTTCGTGGTATTAAGCACACTGATGTTACAGGAGGCCAAATAATACTCCGCATGGAAAGTATTATTCACTTTTAATTAAGGTCAAAGTACAAAGAATTTAATATGCACGTAGTGTTGGTGGTGTCCCGGCGCGGAATGTGTCGACCCACCGCGCCTCCTCTCCTGCCTGCCTGTGCTCTCAAGTGCCGTGTCGGTGTGATGTCGTAGGTGTGCGTGCATATGTCTGTCCAGCCGTATGTATGTGTAACACTCGGCCATCCTGACCACACCGTGTCTCACGGTGCCCTCTCTATAGTCACTTCGATTCTTGATTGTCCTGGAACAGAAACGGGGAGACGAACTGAGAATCTTAGTTTTGTGCGGAATGACTGGTACAAGCTGAGGATGCTAGTTATTCTCTAGCTGTGCTCTAGCTAGACGTCCGAAGCTGCTAATCCTGGTAGATATTCCATAGCCATAAAGGGTACGGTCTGGCAGTTACGTAGGTGCACCCAGCGAATACTAGACTGCACACAGCACGTATTAGGTTCCACACAGTAAACACTTCGGTTTCACACAGCAAATACCAGATTGCACACAGCACGTAGGTATTAGGTTCCACACAGTAAACACTAGTCTGCACACAGCTGTACTAGGTTTCACAAAGCAAATACCATACTGCACCAAGCACGTAGGTATTAGGTTCCACACAGTAAACACTAGTCTGCACACAGCTGTACTAGGTTTCACACAGCAAATACCATACTGCCCAAAGCACGTAGGTATTAGGTTCCACACAGTAAACACTAGTCTGCACACAGCTGTACTAGGTTTCACACAGCAAATACCATACTGCACAAAGCACGTAGGTATTAGGTTCCACACAGTAAACACTAGTCTGCACACAGCTGTACTAGGTTTCACACAGCAAATACCAGACTGCACACAGCACGTAGGTATTAGGTTCCACACAGTAAACACTAGTCTGCACACAGCTGTACTAGGTTTCACACAGCAAATACCATACTGCCCAAAGCACGTAGGTATTAGGTTCCACACAGTAAACACTAGTCTGCACACAGCTGTACTAGGTTTCACACAGCAAATACCATACTGCACAAAGCACGTAGGTATTAGGTTCCACACAGTAAACACTAGACTGCACACAGCTGTACTAGGTTTCACAAAGCAAATACCATACTGCACCAAGCACGTAGGTATTAGGTTCCACACAGTAAACACTAGTCTGCACACAGCTGTACTAGGTTTCACACAGCAAATACCATACTGCACAAAGCACGTAGGTATTAGGTTCCACACAGTAAACACTAGTCTGCACACAGCTGTACTAGGTTTCACAAAGCAAATACCATACTGCACCAAGCACGTAGGTATTAGGTTCCACACAGTAAACACTAGTCTGCACACAGCTGTACTAGGTTTCACACAGCAAATACCATACTGCCCAAAGCACGTAGGTATTAGGTTCCACACAGTAAACACTAGTCTGCACACAGCTGTACTAGGTTTCACACAGCAAATACCATACTGCACAAAGCACGTAGGTATTAGGTTCCACACAGTAAACACTAGACTGCACACAGCTGTACTAGGTTTCACAAAGCAAATACCATACTGCACCAAGCACGTAGGTATTAGGTTCCACACAGTAAACACTAGTCTGCACACAGCTGTACTAGGTTTCACACAGCAAATACCATACTGCACAAAGCACGTAGGTATTAGGTTCCACACAGTAAACACTAGTCTGCACACAGCTGTACTAGGTTTCACACAGCAAATACCATACTGCACAAAGCACGTAGGTATTAGGTTCCACACAGTAAACACTAGTCTGCACACAGCTGTACTAGGTTTC